>OZ038371.1:2202245-4602245 GCA_964036015.1 Leptarthrus brevirostris | reverse complement strand
ATTTTCAAATGGATAAAGAATGAGAGCTTAAAAAAATTTCAAGTCGTCTGTTATAAAGGGTGTGAGCTACACCACATGTGAATGCGGTCAAAGACGAAAAAACTCTTCAAATTATATACAAGGAGAGTCTTAAATGTTTGCCACCGTTTTCCGCTCCAGGATCCTTTGCTTTTCACTGCTTGGAACTTTTTTGTGATTTTCTCCTGTGCACACTGTCGAGCAGCATGTAAATTTTGTAACGCCAACTTCTCGAGCTCTGTGCATACAGGATTCACGGAAGATTAAGAAGGAGTTTTTATTTATGAAGTATATATTAAAACGCAAAGTTTGCAGGGCTTTTAGTTTTCTAAGTATTGGTCTTTATTACAAACAAATTGGCATTTCGTGCGATTAAATAAGGAGTTGAGAAAAGTTTTGCAAATGGGTACGTGTTGTCACTGAAGTCGAGAATAAATTAGTGTAAAAAGTTCAAGAAGTATTTTCAGGGATTCTTACCAGACTTAGTGAAACAACATTTAAAAGATTTGCAAATTTATGAATTATTTAAACTAATCTCCTTCTACTATAAGCTGGTTTTAATTTTTAAGCACCTCTTAGCATAGGATAATTCTGGACCTATTGAGCAGCGAGCCCATAAGTTTAGTCAGACCACCGCTTTGGTAATCTTGCCGATATTTCGCACCTATTGCACTCGTGGAACCTAGGAGTCTTCTCTTTTCGAATACGACAGGACAGAGACACAGAAAGCACTTCAGCGCCTTATTGTCCTCGGGTGCGTGCTCTAAATTATATTCTTTCTATCAGTCTCCCTCATATGATATTAGGTTTTTACTGCTGTTTTATTAAGGTATTAGAAGTTTTATTTTTTTATCTTGTCCTGAGTCCTACATAAGGATCCTTCAAATCCCCTTGATCGGTTTTTGTAAGCAGTCTATGATATATGAGACTATCTACATGGAAAGTGGTTGCAACACCAGCTCAGCGTTCTGTCGAGCGATTTTATCTATTTTTTGATTAACAGTACTATTACGACCCGGTATTCGCAGGAGGTATGATGTATACAGGACCAATACTCATTGTAATATCATTGATAACGAAAAGGAGGAGGTTTGGGTATTTCCGCACTCAATGAATATTATATAGAAGTTATAGATTATTTGTTCAAGGTCTTCAGTGCGGCATAAGTGTCCGACAAGATACGTACCCTCTTTTGTAATATATGAGGGTCATTCAATAATTAAAGAGACAAATTGGTCTGGGGAAGAATTGGTTAGTAGGACAAGTTTGGTACTTTAAGGACTTCAAGTTGGAATCACTGAGATGAGTCCTGATCAGCTGTTGGATCAACATTGCTGTGTTTATAACCTCAAAATTAAGTTTAACGCTGGCAAGACCACTTGAAAATTCCACATTGTTTGAACAACGTTTTGTGATTCGTTTTTTACTTGTTGAAGGTGAAAAACCAGCTAATATATACTCTAGAATCACTAAAGTGTATGGTGAAAGCCAATACTACTCAGATATGCTTTTGAACAAAGTGAAGCCAACTATGAGAGAGAAACGTCGTGGATCTCAGAGGAGAGGTGTGATTCTCCATCAAGACAGCGCACGTCCTCACACTGCTCAATTAACCCGTGAAACCATCAACAAAATAGGCTGGATGTTACTGCCTCATCCTCCTTACAGTCCAGATTTAGCACCATGTGATTTCCATTTGTTTGCTCCATTGAAGGAAGCATTACGTGGGAAGAAGTTCCAGGATAACGAAGATGTCAAAAAATTTGTGGGAAATTTGCTCAAACACCAAGACAAAGAATTCTTTGCAGCCGGTATAAAAAAGTTAGCAACCCGTTGGAACAAGTGCATAAATGTTGGTGGGGATTATGTTGAAAAGTAGGAAAAGTTTTGTTTTGTAAAAATAAAAGGTTTTTTTCTCAGACCAATTTGACTCTTTAATTATTGAATGACCCTCGTAGTAAGCGTAGTTCGCATGCCTCGGTGGTCTGGTGGGAAAGTGCTTCAAAGGCTATCGTAAAAAGGACATTAAGTAAGGTTCAGAGGCTGGTTTGTGTCGGTATAACATCCCATTGCAACATGGGCGTTAGAGATGGTGCTACGTTTGCTGCTATTACACATATATGTAAAGATAACTGCAACATCAGCAGCTCTTCGCATGTATCGTGGTGTAAATTGTCACAGGTCTCCTGACAACTACGGGCACACGAAAATCCTGGATGTTGTCAAAAATAAAATACCGAAATTGGTAATGCCTGTTGATGGTATAAGCAAAGTAAGGATAATTGAGGGATATCATGAAACGTTTATAAGGGATGGGTTCCTCCTTCAAAACAGTCTAGCTGATGTCACAATTGTAATGGATGGATTCAAAATTTATGGAAGAATCGGAGCAGTAATTTTTTGTGATGAACTGTCTGGTGTCATTTAGCTCAGTCTATCAGGGAAAGATGCTTGCTCTGGTCTATGTGCTGGATTACTTGTTAGGGAGTCGGTTGAGGGGTAAGAAGATAGTGGTGGCGATCCACAATTAGGTGTATGGATAACACAGAGTTTAATACAGTGCTGACCTCTGAGTGTGTCCGTAAACTAAACGCGTGTGCCTCATTGAATGAGATTGGGTGGGTGAGTGGACATGTAGAAATCGAAGGAAATGAAAGAGCAGATATACTGGCTAAATTGGAGTTGCATCACGTTGCCAAGGTCCGCAGCCGTTCACTGCCTTGGACCAAGGCATGGCAGGGGGCCTTTTGAAGACGCGGGCCACGAAGGAGTAGTGGGAACAGTGTATCATCACGGACTTGTGTAGACAAGCTACAATTACGATTGTAGTCCCCAGAAGTGCTGAATAGAAAAGGTTCCTAGATATGGATTAAAGGGCGCTGAGATAGCTAACGGTACTATTAACACGACGTGAAAACTTTAGATGTTATCTAAAGAAGATGAACAACAGATGCTACCTACAGGCTGTGTCTGAAGTAGCTAGAGACGACGCTGCATATAGTGTGTCGGCGTCCTTCCTTAGCAAGTAGAAGGAGATAGCTGATGGGGTACCACTGGATGGAGCCTGAAAGGGTAGGAGGGGTGTCTCATAAGCAAATGTTTGCGCTGACCCGGGGAATTGAGGTGAGAAGATAACCGGATTAGTCCGGATATTTCTCGCTGAGATGGCAAGGGGTAGAGACGAAAAGGGACCCCAATAAAGTGGTCTGATTCTGCTAAACCCTAGAGAGGTATTTAGAGTGCGCAAAAACTCATACTATCAGAGGCAGTCAAGTCTCCTGGTGTCTTTAAAAGATTTTCACCTCTGGCGCCAAAAAAAAGCAACCTGAACTTTCGAACTTTCGGACAGCCAATCCCGCAAGGTCTTAAACTAGAAAAATAATAGAAAAAAAAGTGCAAAAACACTCGAAACGTTCTTTGTCACATAAATGAGGTTTGCGAGTAATGCATGTCAACACTAGCAGAGAAAATGTAGATGAACTGACTCGCTATTCGTCCGATTTAAACTCGAAGCCGCAACACGAAGGATCTGCAGAAAGAACTGAGTGCCGGGCCTACCGAAATTTTCTTAACGTACACAAAACAATACTTAAAACCTCTGTGTTTATAATTATTACACTCTCAATCTGAAGTAGTCATCTATTCAGCCTTTGTCTAACACTCACATCAAAACTCTTCTTCTTCTTCCTGCTCTTCTTGTTCTTGTTCTCCTATCTTCCTCTCCTATCTTCTATCTCCTTCTATATTAAAAAAAAGTGTCTGTTTATGATTTAAAAATATTTCTCAATTTTTGTCTGTATGTCTGTATGTCCGGGCTTATCTCGGAATTTGATGGTATTTTCACGAGAAGCTTTAGTATTGAAACGTGCACGAGGTGGGCCACGAAAAGGAAAATAGTATACAAGGGAAGGAAATGTAAAACGTAGAAAATCAAGAACGACTATAACCTTTGGTAAATAAGTGCGGTGAAAATGTATAACGCAAACATCTAGAACTAAGTGGCTAAAGTTTATAGAATTAAACTGAGTCTAGTCGTGATTTAGACTGCGAGGAGATTAATTGTGATACTCCAACTACATAACAGTATTTAAGTAGGCATAGGCATAGGTACAAATTGTTCCGGGATGGGGTGAAATGTAAAAATAATCGAAAACGGCCGATATTGGTATCAAAACCATATTTTTCGGGTTCAATAAGATCAATAATGACACTCCCGATGCCTTTAAATTATTAAACGGTGGGTGTGGGAAGGAAGGGACATGCAAAAAAACGGAAGCGAAATTGGAAAGATACTTACCAAAAGTACGAGCAACGCTAGGCTATGATCAAGAGGTTCGTCAGAGGTTGACCTGCTACCGGGATATATCAAGTATAAATTGGGAAGAATATCCAGCACCACCACGTGTCAATCAAGGTCGAGCTGCCATAGCTGAATGGTCCATATCCAGTCCTTAGACCAGACTGGCTCGGCACAGTGTAAGAGGTAAGTCCTCTGGTTCATTTGCAAGATTGGGTCTCTATAGGAAATTAGTAACCATGCTCATAGATAGTCACTACCATGTGGGTGGTTTAAAACTACAATGCCGTCTTGTCTAGTTCCCGCTTGTTCAAGTAGTTATCAAGCTTGTTCAACTAGTTATCCGGTTGCAAGATTGGGTATCTATAGGCAACTAGTAACCATGCTCAAAAAACTATAATACTGTCTAAAAAACTATAATACTGTCTTGTCTAGTTCCCGCTTGTTCAAGTAGCACCTGCCTTATCCAGCCTAAAACCTACGAAGCCAATTCAATTGAGCATGATCTGGTTAGCCAATACCAGATTGGGCTTCTGCCCACCCCATAGTACCAAATGTTTGCCTTAGGTATCAGTCCCGGAGGACCTTTGCCTAAGTTACCCAAGGCTTTGGTGAACTCAGCCAGAGCTCCGTTCTGACGGTACCCAATGGCTAGTTCTATGTAAGTAGATATAAGCATATACACGTCCATAGGCTGTATTCGCATCAATCTTCTTACAGAAGCATCTTCTTTCGTACATAGTACACTTCCAATATTTCGGCTGAATGACAAATCTCCAGATCAAATCAAGATAAAGCCCTTAAAATGCAATAGATTAGTATCATAGATACCAGTCATTCCCGTCGTCCAGCCCTTACTGTTGGCCGTAAAGCGAGCTTAACGTTACCAGCCATACCTCGTTTAGGAATTGGCACCTCAGCAAGACATAGTTACCTAATAACTAATTCTCTGTCCTTAAATTATATATATAATTGTAGGACGAGGCATTACTACCATCAAGAGAATCTAGTTACTCCCGCGGAATTAATGTATTCCAAAGTGGACGTTTCATCAATTAGGGACACTCTTATTGTAATTCATATTTTGGTAGTAGGAAATAAATATTTAAAAAAGATTGCGCTATGTTAAAAAGTGGACTACACCACTTAGCAAATATTGATTAATTACAGAACACTGGTATATTTACGCACAAAATTTTTAGTTTCTATGGTATTTTTTAAAAGCTTTATTTTCGGAACTGGTGACTCATCGGATTATTCAGGATGGCTATCGTGTTATTCTCCAGTACTCTGTATGATTCAAGAAAAGTTTTGATTACAGCTTAAAACGTTGATTGAAATTTTCATGTTTTATGGAGGACTGAATACATAATTTGAATTATCGTGTTTGCTATTTTTCATTGAATATTCCAATAGAATACGTTACGGCAGTTAATTGTGATTTTATAATTCATAACGTATCGCCCAATAATCCATTAACTGAAAGCCAAAAATAAATATTTGCATAGTCGTAAAAACAACTTAAGTTAATCAATAATTGTGTTATGTTCTTAAAAGTGCCATAAAATTCTAATAAAAGCGTTCAAATTTTACTTAAAAACTATAAAAAGGCCCGCCCGGGCCTTTAAGTCTTCTGCAATCTGAATTTTCTGTGTTTATAAATGGAAAAAAAAAGAAAATTTTAAAATGATTCAAAAGTACCTAGAGGGTCGACTCTATAAATATTTTCCGGCAGCACTGGAGATAGCAAGAAGGACGAGACCAGCAGAGTAATCCATAATGTTACAGGGTAGCGTAACCACACAAGCATTTGGACAAAAGCCATATTCTGCTAAAAATAGCCACCATAAAAGCACTCTACAATAACACCATAACTGCGATAATTTATTTTACATTGTTATTTCGGATAAATTCAGTTGTATTTTTTACTATTTGGCAAGCTTTTGAGGTTAAGTGGAATCCTTTTTCTTCCTTAAATTAAAACAATTAATATTTCACTTGTTATATAGTTTTTAGTCACTTCATTTTCACTTTAGTTCTTGGCGACAATTTTACAAAAGAGATTATTTTTCACAATCTTCTTTAAGTTTTCACTATTATTCTGAAACACTTTTCACATGTTCCCAAAAATTATTTAACTGTCTAATTACATAATTACCTAGAATTTAAAAAATTATTTACAAATAAATTTTTAATTGAAATAACATTGAAATATTTACTTAATGTTTTTTGGCTTATTGAAGTGAGGTTTAAGGACGTCAGATTTTTTTATATTATTTTTCGACTATTGAAGTCGGTGCAAATTAAACAAACAACTACCCAATCACAATTGAAGATAATACATAAAGCTACCTCAACGTTTCAGCTCACGGGATTATAAGGAAGGACGATTAAATACTTTTGTCGTAGCTGTTTGGTTTTGTTTGATTATTTTATGCTTTTGTGAAGTCGGTTCAACTTTTTTTTAAAAACTATTTCACTTGTCATTTTTTAGTGTCTTCTACTCTATACAAAAAAAAGAGAACCATCCAAATCGCTCTACGCGTTAAAAAGTTAGGTTCCACAAAAAAAATAATACAAAATACACGTCGAACTTAGAACCTCTTTATTTTTGGGAAGACGGTTAAAATGAAAAATTCTTAATCGCAGAGTTATTTAGCTTAGATTGCACTTTATTAATTTTAATAATTTAATTAGAAAGATTTAAGATAAGAGGGTTGTTTGACTACTTTTAACTTCGTACTAAAGTTGAGGCTGCTTATAGTAATATCGAAAACAAAATCGATATTTGCAATTCCGAACTAAAAAAAAAACAATGAAAGCCTTAAAAACATTTTCAAGTGTTTGGTCATTGTAGATTATGTATTATGGTGCCTAAATCGGGGCACCATATGATAATGTCTATGAATTCAGCCTCAACATTTTGGATTTTAGAAAAATAAATGTACTGTAATGTGCCGCACAGTGGGATAGATTCTAAATCTAGGTGGAAAAAAGTACTGATGTAATATATATTTGAAAAAAAAACAATAAAAAGTTTTCCAGGTCGCTCAATCGATTTTCGACAATATTTTTGAATTTCAGTGAATAATAGGGGCTGAGGAGGGGGTAAAAACGGGGTGAATTTTTGAGTTGTTTGTCAAGTATATCATTTGATATGTTTTCGAGGTCCCGCAATCCATTTTTTTTTTAAATATTTTTTGCATTTTGATGAATAATGATGGGGGGTGTAAGAAATGGGGCAGTAAGAAAAGCGATTTGATGAGGCATGGCGTGAGGCGGTAGAGGGGATTTTGTGCCTGGCGTTTAATCGCTTGATAGAATGCGCGCTGCCATTAGTACCTATATTTGTTTATAACGTGAAAGTTAAATAACAGTAATCGCTGAAACTTTGCAGGCCTATTCACTAACATGTTGGTATGATAAATTCGAGTCGTTTTGGTTGGTCCAAGCTGGCCTTTTTTTGAGGCTTTGTTAAATTTTGAATTTCAAAACCAAATACAGGTATTAAGCAAGAATCGAATTCGATCAATAAATGAAAATCAACATAATTTTAAAATAAAAACTATTAAGTTCACGACTGCGCTCTGTTTTTAAAACTGAATTTTCTTGGGCCACGATGTTTGGAGGGGGTCACCATGTCAACAGATGGTTTTCCGTGGAGTAGGGGGGCTTAAAATACCTCGATAGGTTTCTAGAAACGCGCGTGAGCTAAATTTAAGTGAATTCGGCAGCTTTGATTTTCTGACTTTTGTCTACCTAGATTCGGGATACTGTGTGCCGTAATAAAAAAATTCTTAACGTAAATTTTAAACCTGCCTTTGTGAACAAACAAAAAAAAGTAGCCACGATTTTTTTTCGAGCAACTAATGTTTTCCATTTTGTTTGGTTCAGCTACGAAAAAGTTATAAACAATAATATAATATCTGTTATTTTTTGTTGAAAATAAAACAGTGCAACTTACTGCATTCGTAAAACTTGTTTTTGTTTACAAAAATTCCAGTTACATATTTTTATTTATTTTTAATTACGAGACATTACAGCACAGCAATTATTTTTTAGAAAATCCAAAGCAGTGGTACATGCCACCATAGTTTAATTTGCTTTTAAATATTATTTTGTACAAAAGTCATTTATTTTTTCTCTTTAAATCGAAATTCTAATTAATGAACGGATACAGTGTCAATAAATTTATTTATTTTTATAAAAGTGTTGTCCAGTTGAGCCAAGTATTTCAAATCGTTACGCCACTCAATATATGATACATTAATTTCACGCTCTTGTGGAGCAAAAAAAGAGTCTTTTTATCTACGGGTGAAGAAAATTTTTTGAGTTTTGTGTCATTTACTTTAATTTTTATCTTGGACCTACTTTCTCCACCGACGGTGAATGAAGATGAAAATACTGCAGTACAGTAACCACAATTGGAGGCGAAGTTGAATCACTAGTTGAGTGGGAAACAATTTATAAAAAGGTTAATGTAATTTATTTCATTGCCATTATTACATTATTAGCTTGTGTTAGCCAATATTCATACCAGTCGTGGATCTACGGGGGCTTCAGGTTCAACCCCCCTCCGTAAAGACCATAATTTTTCTTTTTATTAATGAATGTTAGGAAACAATTTCATAGGTGAAAGTGTTTTATTCAAAATATTGAACGTATACATTTTTTATCAACTTAAAGACTTGAACTCCTCGCCAGTTCAGTCTTATTTGTCCAAAAATCTCATCAAATTTCTTTTTGGTATGGTCCGTATACCAAATAAAATATATAATAAGGATTCCCCCTCCCCCGTTCGCTTAAAACCTATGTAGAAATTCAATAACTCCTCTAAGCCCAACCACAATTCTTCCCGACCCTTCCCCACCCCTCACCACATCAACAATCAAAGTAAAATCTTACATCCGCAACTAGTTTACAACCAAGAATTCTGCAGTTCTGTTTCTAACACCTGATGAAAATTTTGCCATAAAAAAGGATCCAGTTAGAAAAAATAGTCGAAAAACAAATTAATAACGACGTACCGAAATATCAAAGAAGATTCCCTAATCGACGAGCACAGCTGTGAGAAGTTGGCACCCCCTTTTTTGAATTTTGAAATTTTTTTTGCATTCGTTTGTCCATCGTTAATCCACGTTTGTCCACCCATTAGTTTTATTTGTCCAAACTCATTTCAAAATGGCGGCCAAACAACTTTTTTTTCCAACTCCATAGCGTTCGAAAAGTTTTTTTTCGCAATTTTGGAGTTCTGGTGAAAAAAAATTGCAATAAAAGTTTTTCGTCAGCCATTTTGAAATTTTACTCGAACAAATAAGACTAATGGGTGGACAAACATGGACTAACGATGGAGAAACGAATGCAAAATTTCAAAATTCAAAAAAGGGGGTGCCAACTTCACACAGCTGACGTGCACGCAAAAAAGGGGTATTTTCGAGGACTTTCCGGAGGTTAAGGGAAATCAGAAATGTATCTTCAAACAACTTGGAATTACGATCTGATATTATATTATAAGGCGTGGGGGGGGGGGGGGTGAGGTAGGGTTTGGGGACTTTTCAACGCATTTTCCTATTTGAATTATCCATTTAATTCTCTTTAGAACATGTTCCGCTACTATGGGCAAACAATTTTAGACCTAAAGTGGAAATGGGACTGGGGAGTGGAGCAATCGATTTGTTATGTCTTTCCAACATTACGTGCTCCTATTGGTGCCCTGCTAATAAATTTTCTGGCGGAGTGGTGGGGGCGAAACATAATTTCGTAACGCGTTCAGTTATTTGAATGATTATTTTGTTGTTTTATAGAGTAAGCGTTTCAGTTATATTTTTATGGAGTGTAATACCTTCTGGTGAACGGCATGGTAAATAGTGAAGTTTTCTTTAGCACAACAGTTATTAAAACGTGCACAGAACTAATTTTATTAAATTATTGATAGTCGAGCCTGTGATAATAAATTTGGGCAGCCGTAGGCCCTGCTAACACGCTCACTCAGCAGGTCGTCTACTACTAGTACGCAGATCAGCGGCGACGGTATAAACAGATCCATTTCCCAATGTGGTTGACATATGTGGTTCCTTAAGTATATCATTCACCCACTTTACAGTTTGTGAGTCCGAACCCCTCCATGCGAGAACTCTAGATATGGGCGAAATCACCTTCTACGTGAAAAAATGTATGTAGGAACATCAAAGAACATAAGGAACTAACGAGTTGGAATATTGAACGATTGCTGATTCCATGTTCCAAAGTTGTTTGGAACACAGCTTCATATTTCTAGGCTTTCTCAATCTTGCTAACAAGATTATGTAAGGTAGTCTCTTATAGTGCTATGTTTCCACGAGCAACAGTTTTGTTGGAACCGGGTTATAGTTTATTTTTATTTACTGAGGTAATTCAATGCAGTTCCCAGGACTTATTCCATTTGTGTCGACAGCTGAGACATTCTCTGTTAAATTGCCGAATTTGTGTTGTACTTAAGTCTCTCGAAATAGTTTTGAATAATTCAGCATTATTTTTATTACAAGATAAAATCGAAAATTCAAATCCGCATTATTTTAACAAAAGCATATCTAAAACCCAACCCAATGCCACTGGTTTCGTGGAGTTTTATTGTGAATTTAACGAAACTTAACCCAATTCCTGTTTCTATTAGCATAAACTCGATTTCAACTCGAGTTAAACCCCGCATGGAAACTCTCGGACTCTCCATTGTCTTAAGCAGAAAGAAAGTTAGACTGATAGGATTTTGGAAGCACTATTGCCTTGCTTGGGGTTGATTGCCTCTACTACTTTTCTCCATTAAATCGATATTTCGCCTCAATTATAGCAAGGCAGGATCAATGATGATATATAAACAGTTTTGGAGGAAAGCTGGAACCCCCTAGGGATTTCAATATGTTGAATGGAGGTCAATCCCCATCTTACTTCATCATTTTCACATATTACGCTGGACAAGATTGAAGTCCCACGGCTAAAAGGAGGCCTTTCGTCATAGGCCACATAATGGAACTAAGCTTAGGACTAGAGTTGATCCAGAAAAGCGGACCTGTAACAGGAATACCTTTTTTGTAGAAACTCCCAGTCATGCTGTTACTCGCCTAATGCTTAAATCAGGTTGATTTCAATACAAAATTGTCTGTATTTTTGCTCTGCGATTTTTTCCTATTACAGTTCTGTTTTATTTTTTTGTATGGCTTACTTCCCTTCCTTATTATTCCGCATGTATTAATTTTCAGTCCTTTTACCTGTGAACAACCATTGCCGAGCATTATTGTAAGGAAACACGCGAAACGGGGTGGTAAACGGTTAAACTTAGAAAATAGATGAAAACACTTTACCACGCCTGGGAGGGTAGAATAGACCCCCAATGGTAGCCACGGTCGCTCCCTTGCCATAATACTTCTTCCCTTGCCTTCCCTTCCCATGCCGTCTCGCGTCGGTGCGCGAAAACCAGAAAAGGGGGTCGCTTGAGAGGGTGGGTATAGATAAAAACTTTTTTTAATATGATATTCGGGTTCAGCGGAATTGAAAAGGGAGGAATGGGGGGAGTTGGTTTTGCTGGTGGTATTTTTGTTACCTTTTTGGGCCATTCTGACAAATTGACTTCTGTACAGGTAAACCGCCATGCTGGGTTTTGAATGACGTCCCGATACTTATACTATTTTATTTGTAGTTCATAGTACTTGTCAAACCCTTTAATTTCATACCCTTGTAAATTAGGTTGTGAAGTAAAAGGTAAACTGCCATATTGGATTTTTTTTGTATTGTCATCAGAGCGAAAGAAGTGTTCAAAATTTTAGCTCAATTGGATTACAGGAATGGGATCACTAGAGCCCATCACTAGATTTGATCACAATTCATATTGAACATAACAAAACAATTAAAAAACGCTGTGAACTTCCGCTGAAATCTAATAAATTGGATCAACGAAAAATTACACGGAAATACATTAACTAACTGCCAGAAAAACGAAGAGGAAGTTTCATGCTCAAATTAAAATTTTGTTATTTGCTCGCAAATTAAAATTTTGTTATTTGCTCGCACCGTGGTGCTCCACTCTAAACCATATTGATATAAAAGTACCAGCTGATTAAAACGGAAATTGAAGTTTCTGCGTACCTCCGTTTCTATTTGTTTCCTTTTTTTGTTACTATCCCCGGAGTGAAGTAGTTGCACTTTACTGAAGCTTAAATGGATGTTATATGACGTGGTGAAATTCTGTCTTTAAAGTTATTCTGTCCTACAACTTGTTATCCCATGTCCATCTGAATCTCTTTTGTGGCTTTATTTTATGTTACGTTGGCTTCACAAGCGTTTTACGGTCGATAGCATTCTTCTGTACTACAGTGTCCGATATAAATTTACTTGCCACATTTGTCGTTGGGAACAGATGTGTATTTGAAAAACAAACAAACTATTGTTTAAGGAAATCTGCAAGTTTATGTAAATCTTTTTTGTAAATTTTCTCTCAATGAAAAACAACCCAGACTATTTCTTCTAGTATTCATTATTTTATTATATGTCATTCACAAATGACTTATTTCAAACGAGTATCTTAATTGCAAAGTCGGTCATGAGCATGGAATATGTATGTGCAATCTAACCTCACTTTCAAAGTTTCACTTATTGATTTTTTTTTTGTAAGTGCGGTAAGTGATTGTTATTTGAAATTTTCTTCAGTACAATCCAAAGTACAGAAAGCTACGACCTTTGTCGACAATTAATTATTCGCAATCCTTCAATCTCATACAAGTGAGAACTAGTGCTCGAGACTTATCTCATATTCGTTCCGGAATTTTCTGATGCATAGTATATGTGTCTACCTACGCAAAGAAATCTAGAACCTTGTTTTCTATGCTGTAAGGCTTCTACTCATAATGGATGTTATGTTCGTGAATTAGGCCAGAGATACATATATTTACATGTATTCATTTCAGCTCCTTTGATAGCAACATCACAACGTTTACAGCATCCATATTAAGTTCAAAATATGTTATAGTGGCATTTTTGTTTGTACAGTATGAAACCAAAATGTAATTTTATGGCAGAGAAACTTTAAATTAAAGCAATTAAAGGTAAACGGTGTACTTAAAATGGAATATGGTTTCCCTGCACTGAATTATTACTTCAGAGGATCTGACAGCAGAGTTTGCAAGTTTTTAAATAATTCTTAAAATAACAAGTTACGTCTCCGTGAACACCATGATAACACTGCTGTTTTTAGAAGAAATCTGTTTGACAATATGAAAAAAATTTTACACCGAATTAATAAAGTTGAACTCGTGCAGTGCAGTAAACTTTTTATTTAAAAAAAAAACTTCAAACTGGCTAGTTCGCTGGACAGTTTTGAATAACACACTATCGAGCGTACAGAGAGGGCCAGTCTGGGAATAACTGGCCGTCTGATTACCACGCCCATAGCGACTTTTGGCGGTCATTCTGGACTTGTTGCCACTGGAGGTCGTTGGTGGCATAAGTGATACGTGAAGGCCTTCCAACCCGGATGCCTCAGGTTCGAATCCCACCGTCCGATTGCAATAAAAATGCCATTGGGAGTTTCAGAAGAAATTTCGCTAGTTCGGAATCCACTTTAAATTTTAGGTTTATTTGCAATCGTTTTTGTGAATCGGGTGAAATATTTTTCCTTCCCCATGCTCCACAATCATTTACAATAACTAGAGAGAGGGAGATGTCAGCGAACAGAGTCTTTAGACTGATTGCTATGGAGTGTTGAAAAGAGAGGTTGAATGGGCATTATGGCATCCTTCTGAAGTTAGATTACATCGTTATCATAACAACTTTGATACAATATATAACAACCTTGGTAATATGTAATAACCTTGGTAATTTTAGTGCTAGCGGGGTAAAGGACAAGATCGAAGTGGTGGAAGCATCAAGGATCCCTAGATATGTATGCGGACAATTCTAAAACAAGTGCGGGTACAGGTTTGGGAGTATACTCCAGCAAATGTCACTGGCCCGAATCGTACAGACTGCCAGGCAAATGTATTGTGTTTTAGGGGGAAATAACAGCCATTCACTAAGCGGCTATGGTAGTATGTGTATACAGTGCAATATGGATATTCGCATATATACTGATTGTCAGGCGGTCACTAAGGCGCTGGAAGCTGTGGTCGTGCAATCAAAGTTAGTGCAACTGTACAAAAACAGACTAAGCGGGAGTACCAGATGTCACAAAGTGACCATATGGTGGGTGCCTGGGCATAGGAAAAAATTTGCAATATTTGACGGCCCATTAAAAAAGAAGGATATAACTCTAAGGCCAGAAACTTTTTAGGGAAGTAGTATACTATAAAGACTATACCCAGTTTTGTCTTTAACATTTTGAATTTTAAAAGAGAAGGTTATTAGTTTGAAAACATTAACATTTGCCATTTTTTGGGTTTATTTACAGTTAAGTAGGCCTAAATATATACTCCACGGAAAATATTGTAAATTTTATGTTCTTTAACATGGTTTTTGTTTGGACTGAATACCTTTAAAATCAAGAAGTTAGAGCGTTGAACACAATCCTCTGTAAACTGCGAAATAGGCTAATACCAGCCAATACAAAGTGGCGACTCAAAAAGAAACTAAACATCTAAAAAAATTTATGAATACCTGTTTTAACTCCCTGAGTATAATACAAACTTAGGTAAAAAAATAAAATTTAATAAATTTTGACAGTAAACTGTACAAATTAAATTGGCTGATTTGATATGGATTGACCTTGAAGTGATAACGTGTTGCCCTTCCATCCCGGAGATCCCAGGTGCGAGCACCACCGGCGGAGGACAGTGGTTGTTTTCTGCTGACGCAACAGATTGTGATAAAAACGCCGTGTGGAGTTTGCAGAATAAGTTGGTGCAGAGAGCTTCGATTCCTATAAGTTCCCAGGTCCAGATACTGCACTTAGTTGTAAGCTGATGTACCTTAAGGATTCATATTGTTTTTAACTATGTTCCTCAGACCAGGAATAATGTCAAGGTTGTGTTCATTTTTAAGGTTAATAAAATAAAAGAAGTTATGAGTCTGCAAAAAACTTCGGACTGATCCATCTGACTTCCTTTTTGCTAAAGACATGGAGTGTGTACTTGACTTTTACCATAGACATACTTTAAATAAAAACCATATTTCATAATCTCAGCACACTTACTTCAAGAGAAGATTAAGGACCTTCAATAAGGCTCCCTCTGAATCTATCATTGAGGGTCTCACCGAACTGCGGGTAGAGTACAGCCTCGGCAATTGGATTTTGATCTAAGGCAATACAGTCCGAAAGGAGTACCAGCTGTTTTGTAAAGCACGTCTCAAGGAGTAGGTACGCCTCAGGGTGAAGTCGTGCCTCCTGCACTTTGAAGGAGTTCCATAGATGGATGAGTGGCACGATCAGCGCGCCATGGTTGCAGCTTTCGCTCCTCGGTCTCGCCGTGCTTAAAAAAAGCATTTAATGAATTATAAAAATCCACTCCGTCTCTGGGCTGTTGTCTAGCTCGCAGCAATGCAAAAACAAGACATTTATGTTCCCTCATTCACCTTACCATAATTCACTTCCGATTAAAGCTATGTTAACGCATCATAGGGTTGTCCCCGGTACATTGGCTTCACCATAAAAAAACTTTAAAAAATACTGTTGAACCTCGACCATGAACATTAAGGCCATCGCTTATGCCGACGATTTAGTAATACTGTGGTATCGGGAAAACTCCTTCTCTTAATCAGCGACATTGTGAAGAATACGCTGAATAAGAATTGCAGATGGTGCAGGAGCTGTGGATTGTCTGCGAACACTGCGAATGCCGAGATGATGCTCTTCTCTTAACCAATAAAACTAAAATGTCAAACTTTATAACGGCCAAACTACACTGGAATCAACTCTTATTGTTATTCAGAATCTGGCTCTCTTTACGGACAACCGGACATCCTGTCCTGGCTAACCTATTTTGATAGTCGGCTATAGGATTAAGGTTATCAGGAGACCAAGTTAAGTATGAGTGAGACAGTGATGGATAAATTAGGAGTGATACGATCACCAAGCCATGGTTCCAGGGTTCGAGCCGCGGTTTCCTCGTCGTGAGTTTTTAAATAAAACTGAAAAATCTACTCTGTCTCTGGGCTGCCGTCTAGCAAGACCAACAATACATTCAAGTTCCCTCATTCGAATGCACGTTAAATTGTAGGTTAACTTGCAATCGTGGTCTCGAATCGGGAGGAGTTCTTATTTAAATAACTTTCCTTTAATATTAAGTTCCACCTTAGTTCTTAAATTGCATAGGTTTTAAATGAATTTGAATTAATTGAATTTGAAGTGAATAAAATTGTTATTTGAGTTGAAATCTAGTTAATTAAAAAAAAATATTTTTCGTTAATTGAAAAAATTGGCGTTGTTTTTGGCTTGGTTGGGCCTGTTTTTGAAAACTGTGTACTTTATTAGGATTCGATTGTACATGCCGTTGAAATAGTTGCATTCGAAGTGTAAAATCTGAAAGCTAGCGTTAAAATAATTTGCCAAAAACGATCTAAGTAAATTTACTTTGTCTCGCACTATCCAAAAATACAATAAATTATTTTAAGAAGAAGTTAAGTCGATAATGATAATATATATTTGATTTCAGAAAACATTAAGTAAATATTCAATAAACCCATTTCAATTAGACAAGCATATTGATTTAAAAAGGCATAAGACTAAAATGGTTAAACTAATAACTTTCTTTATATCTTTGATGATAACCACTAAAATCGAATAAAGACGAAATGAGTTAATGGCTTTTCTTTCAGTCTACAAAGCCCCCTTCCCCTTCCAGACTCAATTTGATTCAGTTCCATCTATTTTTAACCGATTCTCCGGAAACTAGGAGGTTATTATTTTGGACAGTTTTTATAGCAGTCGCAGATTTATTTAAACAAAGAACAAATAAGTTTAAACCAAGGAAATATATTTAAACTTTGGACAAATTTATTTATACCTGAATAATCCATCATAAGAAATTTATAAAGGAAAGCTTTCCATTCTAATTCAATGAAAACATTTTATGAATTTCACGGTTGTTTTTAGCCTCTAAACAGTAAGGTGAACAATTAACAATTAAATTAAATTAAATAACAATTAAAAACTTAAATGGTTGTAGAGGCTGCCCTTCCGCTGCCTTTGAAATGAGTAAAACCATATCTATAACACATGGAAACTTTAATATGGAGGCATTGGTGTGCCAGGAGTGCGTCTCAAAGGTGGATGATGGGGGAAGGGGGGTGAGGGCGGAGGGGGATCTTTTAAAGTTTAAGGCAAAGTTGTGGTTTTCGGATTTTGTAGCAACCAGAAATAATTTTAGTTTTGGTCTGTCAGTCCGTCTCTCATGCTCGCATTTATGAACCTATTAAGATGAAATTCAGTATACGGACATTATCAAAACCAGATTTGGTTACATTTTTGGAAAAATAAAATTGAACAACTGGCGAGCTAGTTCAAATTTGTTATTGATGAAAAATTTATATATTTATTTGAATAAAATACTTCATTCATTCATACTACATTAAAGGGCATTATAGTAAAGGGAATGAGGAATATTGAATGTCTTCTTTTTTGCATTTCTGCAAGTTAGACAATATCTCAGAGCCAAAGTTAATTTTTTGAATTTTCTGATCTTGCAAAGTTGAATTCTGGTGTGTCGCAGGGCTCCTTTTTAGGACCACTTCTCTTTTTTTTATATATTAAAGGGTATGCAGGTAGTATGAGATACCCGGACGATGTTCAATTATATGAAACTACTCCTAGCGGACAGATCTGCAATATGTTTCGTGACATTGAGTTTGACTTGAACAATGTTCGTGAATGGGCCGAATGCAATAATTTGCTTTTGAATGCGAATAAAACACAAGCAATGTTAATATGTAAAAGCTATATGGACACATCCGGCCTTCCGCCAATAGTCCTAGGCAGCTAAACAGTATCCTTTAGTGAAAAAGTAACAAATTTAGGAGTTGTATTTAACAAAATTTTGACCTAGTGCGTTCATGTTAAAATGGTTACTGCAAAAAGTTTTGGTATTCTGAGATAGTGGTGACTATGTTGCAATCACTTTCACGGGAGCTCGGAAGCATTTGATAATAGCAACAGTAAAACCTTATATAAACTATTGCAGCGCTCTTTATGGTACAATGAATTCAACAATATTTTTTATGTTAAAACGAGCTTTTAACGCCTGCATTAAGTTTGTCTATCGTTTGCGTTGCAAAAGGTTAAGGTCTTTAACAAAATGGCTGAATTTACTTTTGAAGAGTACTTTTGAAGTACTGTATCTTTTTCGTTTGCGCTCTACTCGTGCCGTTAAATTGCTTGCAAATGTAATGTATTTTCATCCTATTCCCTATTTATACGCAACGATGCCTACTATTTTCTACATTTTTGCGGAGTTATGGTTTATGATGGTAAAAGGAACAAATTCAATAAAAATACCTGATTCAGACAAGTTTATTGGTGTTTTTTCTTTGTTAAAATGACTACAGGTCAGTTCCAGCCTCGAGGTGTCATAAACAAATCACTCGAGGTAATTAATACAACGATTATTTACCCCAATACCTGGAATTATGATTACACCAATAAGATTCGACTTTCAATTGTTTGTCAATTTTTTCTAAGGCCGTTGCAGCAGGACAATAATTTGTACCTCGTCAGAAAGAGGATAGCA
Source organism: Leptarthrus brevirostris (assembly GCA_964036015.1). NCBI lineage: Eukaryota > Metazoa > Arthropoda > Insecta > Diptera > Asilidae > Leptarthrus > Leptarthrus brevirostris. The sequence goes on along the minus strand of OZ038371.1, from coordinate 4,583,246 downwards.
TAGGGATTGCTAGATTTAAAAATAAGCGTAGATTAATTTAAAAAAAAAATCGAGGAAAATCAAAATAGGAAAATGTAATACTAAAAATTTAAGTTTTAAACTGTACTGTACAAAAATTAAAGCAAGTAGTTGACCGTGTTTGACCTTGGTGGAGAGGGAATTTTATTACCTTCCATTTGCCATTAGTTTCATGTAGCGAGGTTGCTACAGTAAAAAGATATTAACAATAAACTGATTCACCTACCCCGAAATTCCGAAATTAATAATCACCCTGTAACTCCTAAACTCGTATTGACCTCTAGAAATGTTACACCCTGTATACTAAAGCTTGGCAAGAGAACATATCGAGTTAGAACTAGACGTCCGAACAGACAGAGAGAGGTAATAGATGAGAAAATAAAGTTTTTTCCCTACCATGCGGGATCAAAGTTATCCAATATGTTTACCGTGGACATACTAAGGGACGTTCATATATTACGTAACGCAATTGTTGAAGATTTCTGCCCGCCCCCCATACCACCCTGAAACGCCTCGTAACGCCCCCCCCCCCCCCCCCCCCCCAACGTTACGTAGCACTCAGCTGATTATTACGACGTACCAATGTAAATTATGTTGCGAAAAATACCGGAATAAGATGCAATTTAGATAAAACGAAATTTCAGCCCACTTTGGCCCTAATGTTTGTGCGTGAAATTCGTAAGTTCATTACTTGTAGTTTAGGTGGTTTTGCTTAACCGCAACCGTCGGACCCTTAGAGTCCAAACTATGGACTAGTGGTACACAGCTTATTGTGGTTATTTGCCGTATATATACATCTGTATACTAAGTGACGCAACTCTTTTCGTATGTAAAAAAAATATGTGTAGCGTAGATATACCAGATAAACTGAGCCGTGAGTCACGAGTTAAGACTTTTAATTTTTACAAAAACTTAATGTTACGTAACGCGTTCCTTACCCCCCCCCCCCCCCCCCCCCCCGCCCCTAGCACACCCCCCTCCCCCTCATAACTGCGTTACATAATACTTGAACGGCCCCTAAGCTACTACCATACCAAGCTTCATTCAAACATGTCCTGTAGTTTCCGCGTGATGCAGAAGCAGAAAGCCAGACAAAAAGTGTAAAAATTGCAGCTTTGAATTATATACCGATAATAATGGCCACCACGATTATAATTAAAATTAAAAAAAATAATGTAGGTACAGTCACGGCCCTAGAAGCCCAGCACTGTCCGCATTGATAAAGTTCAAGATACAGATATTTACTGGCAATCCTATTGTCTCCCAACTATTGGTAATTGAATGTCACTTTTCTATGGTTATTTTTATGGCCTTTATTCTAACGAAACTGCTAGCCTGATTTATATATCATTACGCGTAATATAATAGCTTCAACTCGTTTCCGAGCTGAATCTTAGAACTAAAATTTGGATATACCATAAAGTTTCGAGAATCATTTTATGGTAAAGCAGAACAAAGTTTTCCATCTTCTGTTTTTTCTCAACCCCTGAACTGGTTACCTTAATTCCTTGTTTACTTAATAAACAGGTTCCATTATTACTATTTATATTTCCATTTACATTTATTTATGCTTTAGGTAATATGATAGAATTTAGCTTGCCTACAGAATGCTCTCATTATTGCTCAAATTCAATTCTTAGTTATTTTACGTATTTAACTCAGCATAAATCATTTTAAAGGTAATTGCATAGTTCAACGAAACTTCATTAATACCGGAAACGATAAAGCTGTACGACCGCAATCTTCCACCCCTATAAAGTGAGTAAACTGTTTCAATATACAATTTGGGCCTATTATTAAAACAACTACGGTGTGAATAGTAAGCGCTTTATCATTAATTATGCAGTTGGCTGGAGACAGTACAAAACGCTATTTCCGCTTTAACTCTTGCAACAATACTACATTTCAGATAATTAATTTATCTTTACCTGATGATCTAAAATTTCAGGAGCACCTGTGTGAAATTCGACTCAATAGATACCCTCGATACTAATCCCTTTATGGTGGAACTTACGAAATTTGTATGAGATTTTAAAGCACCATTAATTTTGGATAATATGATAAATGTATTTGAATATTTAGGAAGGTGCTTTATGTGAAATTGGTCGCGAAATACATCCGATTGTGATGCATTTAATCCATGGAAAGGCTGGTTGATTAAATAATTGTTGAGTTTGATACAAAATTAGAATTAATACACTTATGGGGATCACAGAAAACAAAATAAAGGGAGTCGAAGAAAATGGATAGGATACTTAACTGCCCTTACCACTGTGCCACAGGCCCTGTTCGAATGTCTCTCATAAAGAAACCTCGATCCAATATACAACCACATAATTAAGTCTATAAATTATGCACGTAGTTAATTGAATTTTAAAAATCAATTTTCACATAATTGTTTTAAACACTAATATCCACGCCTGTCACTGTTCAAAGGTGTGATGGAGGGGACTTGGTCCTTTACATCAAATTTTCTACAGAATTAACGAATGCTAATTTAGCTACATACATATGATAAAAACTACAATGGAACCTTAATTTTGAAATTACGCCAATATGTTTGATGATACAGACAATGATATCAAACTAAAAGAAAGATGAGTTACTGTTTGGTTTCAAAAAGATTCAAGCTCTGCTGCTCAAGACTTGATTGGCCTTCATGGAGTACCGACCTTAACTCTACGGAAAATCTATGGAAGGAGTTTATAAAATAGTTTTAAAAAAAAATTTTACCTAACCATCTAAGATATGTCTTTGTCAAGCGGTGTTTCCGGAGCATCCTTAACATCCACTAGCCGGAGGTCAACGAAGACATACACAGACTTACAGGCACCAGTGTTCGCAAGCGAAAGTGGCAATGGATAGGCCACACACTAAGAAAATAGCCAATCAGCATCATACAAAAGGCTCTTGATTTGAACCCGAACGGGACCCAAGAAAAATACTGAATTGGACGACCGTGAAACGCATGGAGAAGATCCGTAGAGAGGGAATAATGTACCCAGATCAACAAATCGTGGCCGCAGTTGAAGGCGTTGGCACAGAACCGGAACATGTGGTGAGTCGGTGTATTAGACGCCCTATGCTACACAAGCAGTTAAAGGAACCAGAGAGACCTATGGAGAACATATTCTATGCATCAAAAGAATAATCATCCAAAGCAACCGTTACGAAGTTGTCTTAGCCCCTCCCTAGATCAAAATGTATCTTCATATTAGCAATGGGGGATTAATAATAATTATTCAAATCGGACTACGAATACAGACGTTGACATCTGCCCCCACCCCACCCATTAAATTTTTGTCGCGGTCCTAATGGAAACCTACTTTATACCTCAGAAAAGAAACAACCAAATCGGTCAACGCGTTACGAAGTTAGACTCCCCCTTCCTTCATCCATTCTTTTGACAATGTACTAATCGGGGAACATACAACAATAAAAGAACCATCCAGGTTGTCTCCGGCTCGAGTATTCCAAAACTGCATGAGCGAGGATTTAGTTGCTACCTCTCCTACTGGTGAAGAAGCTTCTGGTGGTCCTAAGATCGCAGTACCCAGCTAGGTGCGGTTACTGAAAAATTCTGCGGATAAATAATGCAAAGTGAACGGGGAGTAATGCCCCTCACCCGCCCTCTTGAAGAAGCCGACTTCAAATTACACTGCAGCTTTCAGAAAGTGCGAAGAAAACTGTAACAGATCGTCCTGCGTTCGAGACCAGGGCTTGCCCTGTGTTTGTAAAAGAAAATTTTTATTAAAAAATCCACTCCTCTGGGCTGTTGTCTATCTCGCAGCAATGTAAAAAACACAAGACATTCAAGTTCCCTTACTCCGTCTGCCCTAATTTCCTTCCGGCCAAAGCAATGCTAACGAATCAAAGGGTCCGGTCTTGGCCACATAGTAAAAAAAAATCATAGCACCAACGAAGTGATCGTCACTCAGTGGCAAGTAGTCAACAGAGCTCTACAAACATCTCCATATGTATTCTCCTGCATGGTGGGGGCAGAATTTAAGGCTTTCCGATAAAGCTAAAACTACCAAACTAACCGAGGACTGGACTACATTTCATTTTGATTTTCGGGCGGGAATTCTGTGAGTACTAACGAAGTCGCCAGGCTCAGGAAGATATTGGTGTTCCTTCTTCTGTTGCGAAGTATTGACTTTTTCACAGAGTCGACGAAGGAGACATTGGGAGTACCCACAAGCATGCACTTCCGAAAAAAACATCAATCAGCGGTTGTGTTGGTCGACCGGAGGCTATACTGTGAAGGAAAATAGGTATGACAAAATAAAAAGAGCCATAAAGTCACTTGATCCCAGCAAATCGGCAGGAACAAATGGAATTATGCCTTGCATGTTGCAGAAAGCTCATATAACTATCTTCTCCTGACTTCTGGTGAGTTTTAAATGTTGCCTATTTCACACCTATAATTCCCTTTGCTTATCGATAGGTCTAAGTCATCTACATCGTCAAGGCAGAGTGAAATTGACACATAACGGTTAAGGACTTTAGACCAATTAGACTTTCCTCTTTTCTTTGTTGCCTAAACCCGTAGCTCAGACGAAATGGAAGTCACTAGAATTGCGCCCCATGAATTTCTATCATTGCAAAGATACTCAGATGTAATGAATTCACTTGGGGTACTTTTCTGAATATATATCGCACCTCTGACCACGTCAAAACTGAGCCCAGCGACGCTTTATTAATAGCCCGTGTAATACAACTATACGCCTATTAATCGATCCAGGCAATACGGAGTAGCCGGCAGATCGGAAACTACGGGATTGTGAAAATGGTCCAAAGTGGAATCCCACAAGGCTGTGTTCTAACCACATTGCTGTTAGTTGTTTATAAAGTCAACATTAGAAATTTATGTGACAATTGGAATAACAGCATTGGATATAATACACAAATGGCAAGATGCGATTTAGTACCCTTCACATCAATCAGCCCAGCCGGCCTCTAATATCAGTAAGAACCAACCGATTCGGTCATTTTAACCGAGTTAGTAAAGTAATACAAAATACCTGAGTCAATGGTTCAATGCCACATCGGTCAATCGTTCACTTGCCTTTCCCCAAATCATATCTCTAAGAACAATACAGTAGGCACAAGAATTCTGTCAATCTCGCGGTTGCTCCCATCTTAAGGCCAAAGAGTGGTAGAACATGCACGGTACATAGTGCATCGTGGGATATTTGCTAGAGTCAAGAACTTAGAACTCAACTAACTTTCGCGAGACGCATTATTTCAATATTATGTAGTTCCTGCTGCTTTTTTTTTTTTTTTATATATGATGTTGCCAAAGCTCAGGGGATGCCCTATGATGCTAAAGCACAGCCTTGGCAGGAAAGGAATTAAGGATGAGGGAAATGGGTTAGGAGGTTGAGTGAAGGAGGTGTCGATGTACGCCCCGTTTAAAAGTTTCAGGCTCATAAGACGAGGGAAAAACAGAAGATGGTAAACTGTTCCACATTCGTGTTGTTCTGCTAAGAAAAGATTCCCGAAATTTGACGGTACGTCCAAATTTGACCCGGAGAGTGAAGGGGTGGGAGCGACTTGTAGATCTTGTATCGCGCGTTGTAATGAGTCTACAAGGAATCATATTTCAGCGATTGTGAAGTTATGATGTACATGTAGATGTGATCCCTACCCTACTCAAAGCGACTAAACAACATGTAAATTCGAGCTGTGAACAGAATAAAACGTAAAGCAAAGCTCAAAGACAAAGCACTTTGTTCGATTCGATACGAAAAAATAGAAAAATTCACCACTGGACGGGCTCAAACGCTCGCCTTGAGCACAACCTACTCGAGATCCAAGCCCGGAAGCTGTCACGAACAGCTGAGCATTGGTGGTGTAAAGAAAACCGAAACTTGCTACCTTACAAAATAGGAAAAGCTTGGGGAATTCTACTTTTTCGTAGTATTTCTCGCAGTATGTTTAAAGTCTCAACTTGGAATTGACTTGACGTGAACTAAGAAATGATTTGACCATGTGGTCACGATAAAAAATTTCTCATTTACAATTTTCATGTGTTTTAATGGGCAGACTCTCTCTTGAGTTCGCTTTATTGAAGTATTGTGGTAAGAATGTGTCAAAGACATCAGCATTTCTCGTTAGTTTTGGTTAAGACAGAGTGCAGTTTTATTTGTGTGCAATGATTGGTTAATCTGTGACACAAAAGGAAATGACGACACGCTTAGTGATAAACTGGCCGAACTGTCATGTTTTCCGGAGTAAAGGCATAAGTGCCCAAATGATTCAAGTGACTCATATGACCGAATTGTTTTTTGTTTTTTTTTGAGTCACTTATCCCCAATGACATATAGCTATGGACCGATCGTATGCTATTTCATTTTGAGACAACTTTTGTTACCAGTAGTGGGAAACCTTTTTTGCTGTATTTTTATTTCTAGTATTTTTCTAACACTGCCGAGAAAAAAAACCATTATTATATACAGATTAAATTGTCTTCCTCGAAATTATTTTTTATGATATACTTTTTTCTTGTACTCTTATTTATTAAAATACAATTTAGAAATAAATGGTTTATATCCTCTGGAATGTGCTTAACCAGAATAAGAGCGGAGATATTTTCCTATATGTTCGTCTATTTCTATTGCATATACTTTCTTGTTTTGAATATGGTTACAAAGCTACCAACATAAGAACGAAATTATATTTGCTGGTGGTAATTTAGAACCAAGATCAAGAATTTAATCGAAAACATTTTAGATCGGCGGGTACTCCTATATCTCAAATTATGAACATAATAAATATTGTAGTGCCTTACACTTTGTATAAGATAGTGATTTCAATTAAAGAAAGGGAAATTCTTACTTTGAATTAGAACATTCCCAGAGTCTTCATGTTGCTATGTCCGAAATAGCTACGAATTTTCCTTTTAGAGTTCATTGCAATGTGCTTATAGGGAAAAGGATGAACATACAAAAGTGTTTCACTTTACTGCACGTAATTTTGACAGAACTATCCGTCCATAGTAATAAGTCATTGCTTATCCCAAAACTTTTTGTATGACCTGAGTCAGCAAAGTGACAGATTTTGCGCATCACTAGACTGACAACCTGCGACCTATAAAGAAAGATGTAGTTTAAGTGAAATCAAAGGGGATCGGGGCAATCGGGGGAGCCACCATAACCTAGGAAGCATCATTGCGGTAATAGTAGGTCACTGCTTTTTTGGTAGTCATGCCGGCAACATGGACATTCTGCTAACCATTTCCGTCGAAGTTGCTTGGTCAAAGAGGAAGCCAAAGGTGTTTTGTAAATACCCAGGGTTGGCAAACATTTTCTTAATAGACTGGAGGAGTTCGCCAGCGTCGAGATAAAGATCTATCTAAGTTCCGCAATAGCCGCCGCTGATTCAATCAGCAGTGCTTACATCGCTTCAGCTGTAGTTCCCGCCAACTGGTATACCAAGGGACCACATTAAGGGCTATATGAAACCAGGCAGGTGTGCAGGATTTGCTTCGGGTGGCGGGAGGGGGGTTATCTAATTTCATGAAAAATAAATAAAGGATCTATTCAAAGAATACTATCAACGAATGGATGTACATAAAATATGATATATTATGGAATTAAAAAATATGGTCACATACGTGTTAGGTTATTTTTTTAGTATTTCAGTTCCTGCCCCCCCCCCCCCCACCCCTTTAAAAAAATAATTTTCGCATTTCTAATTTACACAATTCTGATTATATTATTTTATATTAATATCTTTCGGGGTAATGACTGACATTAATTCACTTTTAAAAACTTTCGCAACACTTTGGGTTCTATAGAGAAAGTAATACGTTGCCTCTAAAGTAGTCCTGTGATACCGGAATTGTTCGGCTTGCTTAAATCAAATTTAATGTTCTAAACATCTTTTTTTAACTAAATACACAAAAGCTGTGTCTATTTGTGCTTTGTAAAAAGCTAATTTCAAAGCAGAACTTTTGATTCAATTAGCACTGAACACCTGCACACATAAAACATTTGCTAAATTATGTTTACTTAATTTTGAACTGGTACACCTAAACAAACGGAACGATAAATAGCACATTAATGAACTTAAACAATTTCCAAAATTCACTTTCGATATTTATTCTATCGCCTCATACCGCGAACTAATCACCAGGTAACACATTGAACTGAAACACGAACAAAAATTTGTCCCGGAACCGGCAAGTTCACGGCCACAAAACCAAATTTTAATTTCAATTAAAGGTATACATGACATCGGCGCGGCAGCACAATGCCCAATGAGTTCTTGATTAATTCATTGATTAACCAAATAAGTTTCCCGCCACGTAAATAGCTGTTTGTTATCGCGGTACAGAATTCTTTGAGATCACGACGAGATCTGATCACGATGGATGTGTGAAAAGTACGAACAAAGTGGATCCAACTGTGCGGCACCCACGAATTTTCTTTTGTAATTATACGCACCGCGCTCAGGTAATTTGAAGTTTTGAATAAAAAAACACGTGGCCGCAGCCCGTCAATATTTGAATTGTTTGGCAAGACATATGGGTCTGAATACTATTCATAAACAGGTTTTCTACGTAATGCTATACATTCGTCATATGCCGTTTAAGCCTGGCTGAGGTCAAGCTTTTGATAACATGATAATGATATCACTCGCGTTTATTTTTCGGTAATCTTTTTATAATTTTATGTTGACATTTTGTTTGCAACATTTAACTTTTTCCCAGTTTTACTTTTTTTCGGGAAAAATTTTGACTATATTTATGTCGAAAATAAGCTTTTCTTATCGAAACACATCTTTTTCGTCTCGGAATTATTATCAAATCGCTTAAAAGTATTTGAAAATTTACAATTTCCAAACACGCCTATTACACCGTGGGGTCAGCCTACAATGGGGTACGTCCAACAAAATTATGGTGGAATTATCATGATATTTATTTATTTATTTAAGATTCATCAAAGGGCTGATTACTTAACATGTAAATATAAATAGTTATAAAATAAAATAAAAAATTACAATAATTAATAAAAATAACTAGAAAAATAAAATAATTAATAAAACATAATTACAAAATAATAACAGAGTAGTTACGAAAGTTTAGCCTTCACAGAATTTTTCGACAGATTAAAATCAATGCTGTTAAAAAACCGAGACGGGCTCGTAAAAACCGTAATTTGTGCGATGCTGAAGAATTTTAAGAAAATCTCGATTTCTCAAGGAGAGACTCGGAATCGATATATTAAAAGAAGACAACAAGACTGGAGAGTCAACATTATCTTGAAGACATTGAAAAGCGAAAACAGCTTTAGAGATCTTACGTCTGAATCCACGAGAGTCTAGTTTTATGAGCTTTATCCTATCTGAGTACGGCGGCAGGATAATAGGGTCGCTCCAAAGAAGCCCACGAAGTGCAGAGCGAAAAATCGGCGCTGGCATGCCTCTACCCGGTCAATTTAGTCAAGATAAAATGGTGACCAATCACAACTAGCATACTCCAGAAGTAGAGAAGCCTGGTGATATAAGGGTCGTCAAATTCCTGTGCCCATCTTTTTATAAAACCCAATGTAGAATTAGCCTTAATAACTATCTAATCAATGTGATCGTCAAATGTAAAACGACTGTTCAACCAGACACCCAAGACCTTGGTCCTATTAATTTTTTCCAGAACACAGGCATGCACGGTGTTGTTGAAGTCGAGAGGATTCTTTCTACGAGTAAAATACATAGACGTACACTTAATAATATTGAGCGGAAGATAGTTATTAGAACACTAGTTGCAGAAAGTGTCTTAGTCAGAATTTAAAAGTTCATAGTCTCGAATAGAGGACACAACACGGAAAATTTTTGCGTCGTCAGTATAACAAAGAATTTTTGAATATTTCAAGAATAAAGATACATCATGGATGTATATAATAAATAAAATCGGGCCCAGATGACTTCCCTGAGGTACGCCAGAGGAATGAAAAATAAACTTGGATAGTGATCCACGGAAGGACGCACGCTGGGTCCGATTTAGTAGGTAAGAACGAACCCAGTCTACAAACAATGAAGGAAACCCGAGGGCCGTCAACTTTTGAATCAAAATTTGGTGGCTTATTCTGTCGAATGCCTTGCTAAAATCTGTAAAGATACAATCCACTTGTTTTCCAGCCTCAATTTTGGATAAGCAGAAATTTGAGAATTTCAGTAGGTTAGTCGCAGTAGAATTACCTTTCATAAAGCCATGCTGGAAAGTTCCAAGAAGAGGTTTGCAATGAAAGTATAGTGTACCGCAAACTAATGCCTCAAAAATCTTAGCAATACAACACAAGTTTGCAATGGGTCTGTAATTGGAAATATCTCACCTCTTGCCTTTCTTGTGAAGAGGGATAATAAGAGATGATTTCTAAGATTTTGGAAAGACTCCACAAGAAATAGATAAATCAAATAAATAACAAAGAACAGAAACCAAGGAATAAGAACAGTTCTTATAAAGGGAAATAGGAATACCATCAGGACCGCACGAAAAACTATCTGCCAAATTATTGATGTATTTCGCTACTGTATCGTCATCAAATGTAAGATCTTTCATTTCCAATGAAGAAGGAGGAAATAAGTGAAGTAGCTAAAATCCTTAGAGCTAGTATCGCAGTTGTCAGAAAGAAAAGCTGTCTTAAAAAAGTCGCCGAAAAGGTTCGCAATCGTCAAGGGATCACTACTTTCAGTGTCGCCTAGTTTTAATAAAGTAGGATATGGAACCATACACAGCATTTGCACGGTACAGTTTTCTTCAGAATGCTAAAATAAAGCCAGCAGAACATACATTTTTGGTGTAAGATAAACTGGCCTATTTCCGGACACCTACTTAATGCCGGACACAAATTCAAATGGCATCGTAGCTCCCAAACGAATGGACCGATGCGGTTTTTTTTCTGTTTGAAAGCTGACGTGATCGAGATGGTTCTTAGCTTTAATTTATGAAGATCTGATTAGGCGTTTGAAGATCATCAGCTCATTTCCTACTTGACAAAAGGATTTTACCAATTTTCACAGGTCAGAATGATTTGCAATTTGGTGTACTGTTACTTCGGTGGTATTTCCAAGACATGGTAACCTTGAGCTGATGCTGCAGCATCAAGCAGTCTGCAGGATACCCAACCCCTCAGCAACGTACAACAGAAAAAAGCGTGTTTGGGCTTAGAATGGTCTCAATGAGTAGGTGTTAGATAGATGATGATCGAGGCCCCATGGTAGAAAAAAAAGAGTTAATATCGTCAGCTCTTTTTTGCTAGCTTGATCTCAAAAACTTCCACAAGTCCAATTGATTTGATTCATATAGGACGATGTGGTTTGTTAATGTATGTTAAATGTATGTTACTAATAACTTGTAGTTTCTGCATGATCCACACACTTTTGCGTTGACATTGAGGGTCGGAAATTGTTTACGAATTTGTGAAGTCACTTTTCTCAGACCCTTGTTTTTCCACGTATGATTCTTCTCCTTCAAAGGATTACAACAATACTTTATATCTTTCAACTTGTCTAGCATTCTAACTAATTGTGGCGATATCTGAATGCGTACTGACTGTGATACTGACTGACTGTGAGAATACTCTTATACGCGCCATCTACAGTTTTTTATGTTATGTTATGTTCATGTGTTCTAAGCAAAAAAAGCGTGTGCGGGCTTTCAAAAATCAAAAATTTCCACTTAACATTGCTTTGTCACTCTAAATGATGCATAATTTTAAAGGTAAGGGATGACACTTTCATTTGAAAAATATGAAAAAAATTCGTGATGAAGTATTTTGTTAAAAACCAAAAAAATATTTTTCAAAGTAAAAATTTTATTTTTCCGGAAATTATATTTTTATTTCGAAGGTCATGTAACGACCTTTACAAATTACGAAAGAGCAACGTTCTACGGCAATGGTGGCGATAGTTATGAATTTTGAAAAAAAAGGTATGATCACGAGAAAAAGTGCAAAAATACAAAAGTTTACCACCCTGTAACTTCTGCACAATTTTTTTTTTAAATCCTTTAGCCAATAATTACTTATACCAGTAGCAATAATTTGGTGAAGTTTAAACAAAATCAGAGACGTAAAATTTTTTTTACCTGGTACACTTGAGGAATTTTGTCCCATTATACATATATTTCTTTGGCACGCTCTGTAGCCTAAACGGCTTGATGGATTTTAGCTTGAGAGGTGTCGTTAGATTCGTCTTAATTGTGAGAATGACACAGGATATATCAAAATTATAAAAATTAAAATGGCTAATTTTTGGCGCCATATTATATTATTATATCTTCAAAATTTTTTCTCTTCTAAGGCCAGTGCCCACGTACAGAATTCATATCTGACGATACAAACAAGACGAGAGGCATTCTCTGCATATTATGTATTGGGGTTAGATCGCGAGTTATGTTACGCCGTAACATAAAGGAAGTGTCTATTTTGCCACGGAACTACACGTAAGTACACGATAAGTGCAAATAGTCCCTTTCATAGTAATAGTTTATCACAGCCTGTTCTAGATACAAACCTGCCCCCCCCCCCGCATTCCCTCCCCAGGTAATAAAGCAACTAAAAGCCTGATTAAAGTACATCTGTTCCTTTCAGAAAGTTTTATAAAAATTTGACGTACTTTCCGTGTATTTCCGTGTACTTCCGTGTACACGGAAATTACACGACAATTTGAGGATGGTAAATAGACACTGCCTAACATAAATGTTAACCAGGGTCTAGTGAACGGCGCTATGGATGTTATTCGAAAGTTTGAGTGGCTTGCTCTTCGCAGGGATCAATTGGAAATAGGAGAGTTACCACAAGCAGTATTTGTTGAGTTTGACAACCTCGCAATCAAAAATAATGAAACAGAAATTGGTGTACGGACTGAACCCTTTACGATTGATTTTGATGCGCTTCGGGGGCAAGGAAAAATTGAACGCAGGATGTTGCCTTTAATTCATAGTTGGGCTGTTACAGTTCATAAGCTACAAGGTACCACACTCGATCGGTTCACATATATTTGCAAAAGGTCAAGCGTTTGTATGTAGCTCTTAATCGACTAAAAACATTAGCTGGATTGGCTATCAGTACCCTTGATCCTAAAAAACTATTAAATCGGCGGCATGATCAAAATTCTTTGAATGAGCTTCAAGGTTTAGGGGAATTTCATTCTATGAACTGATGACTTAAAGCCTTGAAGTTAACAGGAGGAAACTTTTAGAAGATTTAATTTTGTTTTACTATCAATCTAAAAACCCTATTTGTTACCTAACCTTACTTTCGTGGGAATTTATTTAAGTGCAGACATTTAAATAATAAATTCATTCACTACGAAAACTAAACAAATTAAAATGCCTCCGACTGCGTTTGTGAACCCTGTCAACCATGATCATTCCAAAATAAAAAAAATATATTTAATTTTTCAACTTGTTTCTATCTTTTCAGTTCATTTTTTTTTATACGATGTGGCCAAATCCTAGGGGAGAACCCTTTGATGCGTTAGCATGGTTTTGGCCGCAAGGGAATTAGGGTAAGGAAAGTGAGGAAACTTGAGTCTTGTTTTTGCACTTCTGCGAGCTAGACAACAGCCCAGAAACGGAGTGGATTATTTTAAATTTCTTAATAAAAGCTCACGGGGTCATCTGGTCTCGAACCCGGGACCCTGGCATGTTGGTCTTGCCGCTCAACGTATTGATCCAACTCCGTCTCCTATTAAGTTAGTTTGAAAATTTTAAGTTTACAATTTTTTACGCAGTCGGTTTTTTTGTTTTTTTCAATAATTTTTTTAATTTTTTATAAAGAGGTTTTAAGTTTAGTATATACAAATCTTTTAAGAAATACGCGTAGTTTTGAGATATGTAGAGAAGAATGTCTTTTGAAAACTCTGCTTTGTTTTTGGCATTCCATGCTAGGTTTCCTACTTTGTCGTTTGAGTAGATATCATCACGTTTTAACTATGAGCTATGCCTGAGTTACTATTTTGTCGCAAGGTGTAAAACAAGTGCGATTTTTACCTAACATTATGTATCCAATATGTTTTACTTTAAATTCGTAGTTTATAAAATAGTTATTATGCCTTTTTAAATCAACACATGTCAAAATATTATATTGTATATTTACAATAAAGCGCCAGTTTATTTAAAATCAGGAAAATCTGAAAATCCTTGTGTGTTATCCTCAATTTAAAAAACTTTTCATCGTTAATGAATTGAGTGCAGTATCCAATTGCATAAATGCACAAAAACCTCACTTCACAAGTTCACAGATGAATTAGCAAAATACAAGATTTTATTTATATCTTCCCACACTATAAATAGCCTAAGAGGAGCACTTCACTTTAGCACACACTTTCAATTCCTCCCTGTACACGATTCACAAAACAAAACATACTCCGGGTACTACGGGGAGCATATCCATTACCCGTCACGTCATGATGATCCGGGAAAACATTCTTTTTTTTTTGTCTTACGCTATAAAAAATGTACGCTTGTCTCGACAGATTTTTTTATTGCAATATTTTAAGTTATTCTTTGCGTTAGCGATAACAATGGATATTTTACACACGCTCGAAATATCCACCACGCGCTGTCGACAATCCCCGAAACGGTCACACACTGTTCAACGAACTAAAGTCCCTTTTCAGTAGGTCTCACCACTTGCACCCCCAATTTTTCAGAAAATGTATTTTTCAGCTACACTGTAAAAAATGCTGTGATTTTGCGATGTTTTTCCCATTTTACCCAGTGAAGAGGTGCTCTGTAGGATCTCCCTTAACGCTGGCACTAATACTCTCTTAAATGGTCCATTTACAGCATCCCAAAGAGTAATCTTATCAGCTCTTTACAAAATTCTATGTTATTCTCTTCATCCGCACGTATCTTCGAATTCGAACATCAGATGTTTTAAATTATGAATGTAAACATTCCGACACGTGAAGAGAATCTTGGTACAGGCGCAGCATCAGTTCTGGAATCCGTTTTATCTCTCTCGACCATCGTTGTGGTAGCTTGTGTAAATGCCTCGCTTCTTTGAGGACTTGGGATTAGAACAAAAGGTACTAGAATCGTAAATTATGTTTCTTTAAGTTTAAGGGAGCGTCTTCTTAAAGTTTAATCCATTCTTTGTTATCAAGCACTATTTGTCTGCAATTTATTTATTTTTGTCTTCGTATAATTAATGAACTGACGAAGACATTCAACTACCATGTACTGGGGCAGCACATAGATGACTTTCACAAATTGGCAATGAATACGTTTAAGTACACCGCAGATCCTGTTTACTGATTTAAAGTAATTTGGGATTTATTTATTGTCTTTGACTTAAAAGAGTAACGAAATAATAAAGTTTTGGCCCTTTGTTTAGAAATATGTTTCTTGCTGGAACTTTCAAAAGCATATCGAAGTTTAGCAATTTTAGCTAATGCAGCGAATTATGGAGAAATCGACATAAATAAAAATATAAATTTAAAAGTGTAAAAATGCTATAAAAGAGAACACAAGAAAACCTGACTAACCTAAAAAATTCATACAAAAAAGGTTTAAAAAGTCAGATATTGACAAAAAAAATACTTAAAAACGAACAATAACATATTTCAAACGAAGAACGAATAACTAGGAACAAATAAAAGAAGAACTAAGAACTATTTCAAACGAAGAATGAATAACTAAGAACAAGCAGAATAAGGACTAAGAACAAATGTAAAGAAAAAAGGGCAAAACGCGTAGTATCGAAGGAAATAAAGGGAAATGAAGATCAGCAAAAAATTTAGAAAGCAACCCGGTAAGTGGTAGCTCCCAGAAGAGTTCCCTAAAATTTTGAAAATATTTGTTTTTTATAATTGAACCTAAACTAGCGAAAAAATAAACCGAAACCGATACCGAAAATTTTGAATAACTATAACACTGAACACTGAGTGTTCCCGGGGATTGCTGCGTCTATCGGGCGAAGTCGCTAAATCAAGAACCCCTGCTTGCGTGCAAGAAGAACGCTCTCCGCAGGGACGTTCGCCACTTTTCTACTCCCCCGGAACACTCAGCATCAAGTGTTCGTGATAGAGTCCCGCGGGACCAGTCTGCAGAGTCGTAGACATCTGCAAACTGATCCCATCACCCTTCAGTTCTTCCTTCCCAACGGGAGAATCACCTTTCCCGCAGCACTTGCAGCAAATCCAAAGCGGAGAGAAGCTCCGTGGACAAGATGCTGCAAGGCTGCGGCCTATTGTCACCAGTGAAAAGTGAGACTGCCATTCTGCACCGACGCTAGCGGCTGCCAGGTACAGTTGAATGTGTCGGCGTTCGTTGTACTGTTGATTTAGCTAGTGTAAGAACAAAGCTAATTAAACAATTCACCTTGTTACTTGTCCTTGGCCCCAATTAAACGAAGTTCTAGTTATGCCGAAATGCGGGCAGCTTATCTGGAACAAGTGACGGACCAGAAGCATCAATTTGCACAAGGCCGCGCATGTGAAGTATCGGTGGAACAAAGTTTCTTCACCCCCACAAACACTGCAGACTCTTTGAACGCTGTGGTCAATGTGCGACAGCTGATTTGGATGCACGAGGCTATGATGTAGAAGTTTGAATGCTACATCAGAGACGGATAACTGTAGACCACTCTGCTAGTCACCCCTCCGATTATTCCTAATTCTACCCCGAGATGTGCGCTCCATCTATTAACACCTAAGTGTTCTGCAGGTAACGCATCTGCAAATAGATCGCGCAGCCGACGTGTTGAAAGGCACCCCCCAAGGAACTTACCCACAGCTGAGAAATCAAGCTGTCTTCAAACCGGAACACTCGTTGGAATGCTCTGATCTGTAGGCAACGAGGTTTAACGACCATGTCCGTAAGACCCAATCCACCCTCCGCTACTGGTCGACAGAGCGTGCTTTAAGCGACCCATCTTCCACCCCCCCCCCCCCCCCAAATGCGTCAATGATTTTTGCCTGCAAAATTTAACGAAGCCTTCCTCGAAGCACTCCGAATTAAGTAGGTGAACGATGGACGAGGTTATCAGGTAATTGACAACGACTGCACGTCCTGCGAAAGGGGGAACAATCTAGTCCGCCACGAATTCACTGCTCCGGAAAGTTTCTCCAGAGCCATGCGGTGATTACGTGTTTTACCGTCGAGCCCGATATACACACCTAAATACTTCAAGCAAGTATTGGTTCATTGTATGCAGAGGTGAGAATCTGAACGATTCCGCCACCTCCCACACCATAGGCCTTGGCTTTTGCTTAGGTCAACCCTAGCGCCCGATTATAGCTCATATTGTTCGAAAACCCTACGAGCGACTGGAAATGCATCTTTTTTCGTAACCAAAATAGACAGATCGTCAGCATACGCTAGAATAAGTGGCCTTATAGTAGTGTATGGTAAGTGGACTGCATATTGTCTCAACGATTGACGAAGATTTATTAGCAGCGGCTCCAGTGAAAAGTCATAAAGCATTCCTGACAACGGGCATCCCTGCGTGATACCCCGACGAAACGGAATAGGAGACAATATACAGTTGCAGTCATTAAAAAGTAAACAAACCATAATCAGCCAAATGATAAGGTAGAAAATTTTATTAATAGGTTTTAATGACAATGTAAATACTTAACCATATTTAATAATGTCTAATGATAATAAAAAGAAATCAAATTCATTGGACTACAGTATGTAACATAAATTTAATTCAATTTCGCAGAAATAAATGCAAAATAAGCGAGTCAGTAAAAAGTTAACAAAAGTTAACTTCCACAGTGCCCTCCCTTATTTTGTGACATTCTGGCAAGACGTGAGGGCACAGAAAGGACGTACTTCCTACAATCTTCCACCGGAAATGTGTACCAAATTTCTTCAATTGCTTTGTTCAAATCGGCGATGCTTCTCGGTGCCCTCTCGGATATCTTCGTTTTCACCCAAGCCCATATGTTTTCGATTGGTGAAAGATCCGGGCTTTGCGGAGGCCATTCCAAGACATTAATTTTCTTTTCTTTTAAATAATTCTGGACAATTTTTGCCGTATGAATGGGCGCATTGTCTTGCTGCAGCACAAAGTCATGCCCAATCAATTCTCTCCCTTGAGGTATTGCATTTCTCTTCAAAAGCTCTAGATAAATTTTTGCATTTATTTTACCCTCAAGAATTACAATTTTTCCAACACCGTATGCAGAACAGCATCCCCATACCATTACTCCTTTGTCAAAGGATTTCAGTGTGGGTTTTGAGCACTTATATGAGAAAGCTTCGCCAGCTTTCCTCCACACATACATGCGGCCGTGACTATATCTTAACCTAATTAAAGATTCGTCAGTCCATAAGACGTTGTACCAGAAATTATCTGACTTTAGAGCATGTTGTTCGTAAAATTTAAGTCTCTTCTTCATATTAACTTTACTAACAAACGGAAGTTTTCGAGCGATTCTCCCATGTCTCCCGATCTCACGGAGTCGCCGCCGAATTGTCTCCACAGATGGTGCCTCCTTTTGCTCTTCTATTAATTGCGCACGAATTCTTGGGGCTGACATAAATGGATTCACTTCTATTATTCTTTGTATTCGCCTATCTACTCTTTCATTAGTAATTCTTGCTAGTTTTGGGCCTTGAAAACGTGCAACACGCCCGCTGTTCTGTAAAGTTTTTACTATTTTGTACACTGCAGCGGGTGCTTTTTCAAAAATAGAAGCGATTTGCCTATAAGTTTTCCCTTCCTCATGGAGTTTGATCACTACTCGTCGTTCTTCCGATGTCAATTGCTTACAATTGTTCATATTCCAAACAAATGTACTGTAAAAAACAAAAGACGCATAAAGGTTTAAACTATTATTAAAATGTTCATTTTACCCGAAGTTGGCACCACCGAATATTGAGAAATTACTTTTTATTTCAACCACTAATTAGACACTTCAAATAAACAATATCAAATATTATATAAGCCTTCACTATTTCCTAACAATTAAAGAAAAAGCCACTGTTTACTTTTTTATGACTGACGCCAACCGATAAGGAAACTCAACAAATGAAGAAAAAACCAGACACAATGCAGTTTAGCAGGCAAATGTATTTGAAACGGTAAACCTTCAGTCCCGATAATTACGAAGCACTTACCAAAACGATGCTTGCTTTACACGTTTTCGCGATACGTAATTCAAATTTTCTGTGTTAGTTTTGTTTACTTTTTAATGACTGCAACTGTATGCCCATTATGCTCTATGAGAATCACTGAATCTCTATACAGACCACTGATGATCTCAATCCATCTGGACGGAAGCCCAAATTTATCGAGCACTCTCAGCAGATACTCATGCGAGACGCCTTTTCTTGATCCAAAAAGATCATGGCCATTTGCGAAACAGTTTTTTCATGGTAGGCGAAAAGATGCTTTGCTACGGCGATGTTGTCGTAGATACTACGACCTGGAATGCAGTAGGACTGGTACGGGTGTATAACTGAGGCGATCACTGAGCGAAGTTGAGTTCCCAGTGTTTTGCAAACTATTTTGTAGTCGACATTACACAGAGTAACTGGCCTCCAGTTTCCCATCCTCTGAAGATCCCCCTTCTTAGGTATTAGACGCATAACAGATCACCGCCAACTTGAGGGAAATTCGGTATGTCCAACCACTGCAGAATTAGAGACATCCAAAAGGTCCGGAATCAAAAGATTCCTAAAACGAACAAAGAATTCTGGAGTTAGACCATCATAACCAGGAGAAGTATGACGTCGAAGATCCTTCGTTGCGGTAAGCGTTCTGTCCAGGAATTCTCTACTTTCATCAGAGAAAGTAGGAACATGATGAAAGAATTCATCGTTGGACGAGAATGTTGGCAACGTCGATGCAGCATAAAGCCGCGTGTAGTAGTTGCGAATATAATTCGCAAGTTCCTCTCGGTATAGGATCTGTCCCGATCCCCCTTGTCCCCCTTGTTCCTCTTAACGCATCGGCCAAAGAAGCCTTCTTTACCGATGTGCTCTCCATTTCAACTAGATCTCCATCCTTTTAATTATATATATTATATATTAATTATATTGTAAGGGAGAGGTATCATGGGGTCTCCTTCAGTAAGACTGCCGGGCCCAATCCACCATTAAGAGAGTCATAGTTACTCCCGCTAGCTGGAAGGCGCACCTACCTCATTTGCCCCCTCCCTGGCTACGTCAACCACTGAGCGCAGCAAATTTCAATTAATAAAATCAGCTTCAGCAAAAAGATAAGTTTAAGTTTGTTCAGGCTCAGCTTGTAATGAGAAGTTGTAAAATCCAAAGACTTCATGCTTAGAAAAACCAAGGAAAGCAATTTGATGAAAGAACGAAACCAAATCAGGATTTGCAATAAAATAAAGATCCAGTTAAGTTTCAAAGGTTGCATGGAAATAAGTGGGATTGAAATTAATCAAAAATAAACTGTAGGTACTTAGAACATCATTAAAAGTCTGAGTAGCAGCACCATTCTGCAATAAATCAATATATTATGACTCAATTCAGAGAGTAAAAAATCCAATGAGCTGGTGTCAGAAGTATGAGGCGGCTTATAGACAGCACCTATGAGATATTTTTCTGTGTTAATTATAATCTCAATAAAGATATATTCAATCGCAGAGCCTTCAGAAAATGCAATAACTCGTGCTTGTAATGAAGACTTGATATAAATTACCACCCTACCCCCAGTCTGTTCAAGGCGACCATTACGAAAGATATCATATTTCTGCAAACTAATGAGAGCAATATTAACATGAGGCTTCAGTCAAGTTTCAGAAACACAAATAATGACAATACTCGTTCTGTCAAAAATATCACGGAATTCATTAATTTTGGGGATAAACAGTCGGGGCATTAAAGTGACAACATTTAAGCCCTTTTGCTTGTTTACACATTATGTTTAAAAGAACTCCAGCATTGCCAAATCCATCAGACTCCGTATTTGCTACATCATTCATTTACACAAAAATAAATAATTTAACGAGCAGATACATGGAGCAGAAGCAGCCACGAAGGACAAACTAACAATATTTACACAACTTAGATTAACTACGAGCAGACCTGTAAAGTAATTAAATACATTAGAACTGAGGTACAGCTTAAGTACAATTACCTTGTACTTAGAATTTTTTAAGTACAAGTACAATTCCTTGGTACTTGTATTTGAAAATTTCAAGTACCAGTGCCGGGAATTGTACTTGTACTTACAATTTCCACAAAAGTACTTTAATATCTGATCTTAACTCTTTTAGTACTTAAAATTTGTACTTAAGTACTTTACAAATCTTTTTAGGTATTTTCAATTACTTTTAATTCTTTTTAAGTACTTAAAATTTCTTTTATTTCTTTTAAGTACTTTTAATTACTTTTAAGTACCAAATTCCAGTATATTTACTCACTAAAACACTGTAGTCTAAAAGTCAAACTACGGAATTATGCATAATAATATTAAAACTAAATAAATTATAATAAACAGTGTTTTAATGAGCTAATACGTATATTTAAATTTGGTATTTTGAAGGAATTAAAAGAAATAAAAGTACTAAAAGGAACTGAAAGTACTGAAAAGGAATTGAAAGTACTTAAAAGTAATTGAAAATACTTAAAAAGAATTGAAAAGTACTTAAGTACAATTTTTAAGTATTAAAAAAGTTAAGATCAGATATTAAAGTACTTTTATGGGAATTTCAAGTACAAATACAAGTCCCGGTACTGGTACTTGAAATTTACAAATACAAGTACCAAGGAATTGTACTTGTAGTTAAAAAATTCTAAGTACAAGGTAATTGTACTTGCACTGGTACTTGAACTTTCATTTTACAGGTCTGACTACGAGGTAGTACAATGCAAAAGGTCTGTGAGAATAAAAGCAAATGCAAAGTTGTACGTTGACAAAGAAATAAATTTAAAAAAAAGTTTAAGTGAGTTGTTGTTATGATTTACATTTTAAATTCAACTATGTATGTTATTCATCAATAAAACTCTCCTTTTTATTTTTTCTTAAATGCCTAAATGATAGATGTTTATCTTAGCGAAAACTCTAATTTCTGCAACAATCTTTTAGTTATACTTAAGACAACAAACAGACTATGTACCATGCTCGTTTCCAACATCGATTTTTTAAAACCATCAAACAAAATTAATTTAAAAATAAACAGGAACAATGGAAATTCCGAATATAAATTTTCAACAGTGAACAATTTTTATTTCTGTGTGTCATTTGCAGCGGCGGAATATTTATAGGCAGAAAAGATGGCTTTCATGTCAATGGTAGGACTGTGGAATGTTGAGTTGATGGCCCTTTAGTGGCACTTAGGAACGCATTTTAATGCAATGAATGAAATCCTTAGTGCATTCGTTGTCGTTATTTTAATTAATGAACATTTTAAAGACGGAATTAAAAGCTTTAGGTCATATTATGTTCATTTTCATAATGAAAGTGGAAGAAATAGGGTCAGACAGGCACAGAACGAAGCACTTTTATGCCGTCTTATTTCGAAAAGATAAGAAGAATTGTTAAAGTGCCTCTAGAACTTAATGGTAAATATGAGAAAGAAATTATGTGGAAGCAATTATGAATCTAAAAAAGATTCTTCTTGATTTTATTGCTTATCTTGAAATACGAACTTTAAATTGTTTTCTTAAGTCAGTCAAGTGTGCTACAATAAAATGTCCTGGCCTAATATAATAAAGTCCTCTTTCTTACGAGGATCGTGTTGATTTGATTGTTGGTAGAACTAGTTCTAGGGTTCGTAAAAGAGGTCCAGAGAGAGAGAGACTAATTCTGAAATATTCCAGCCTATTTCGGCGCAGATATTAGTCTTATCGATTACTTCGATTTGAACACCATGGTCTTTCTTAAAAGATATTGTCGTGCTTTCCTTTTATCCACATCGACTGAGACTTAGTTTTTAGACACCGTTGAACAGAGACGCAATATATTTAAAATAGTATTCGACTTTTACTTATTACACGGAACGGTAAATTCAGCCAAATTATTCAGGGCTGTGAACATCTCTGTCCCGTGCCGTACCTTGAGAAGTTACGTCTGCCTTCATATTTCTGCTCACCAAACGCTGTATGGAATGCACGAGCCTATTACACTTTGTCTTGCCTGCTGATTTAGGATTGCTCGAGGATGGGCGGAAAAGTTGAACCCTTCTCTAGAATACGGTGATCCTCATCTCGACATTCTCAAGTGTTAGTTACAGCTCCAAGTGGTAGCAACCGGGCAATGAATCCTAAAACGTAGCCAAGTAACTAATGCGAGAGGAGATAACCTCTTGAAAAATCCCCCTAATCCCGTAGAAGTCTGTGGTGGTCTCCTCCTTGCGAAGGATCTGCGGCAGCTATTGAAACTGGACTTGCGACGGATGAAAATATTGTAGCAGTCCTCGAGGAAGGCGCCACTTGCAAAATAATAACAAACACTTCCTCCGGTGTACCAAGATGAGTTTCTTCCAGCAGATAAAAGACTCTGCAGATAAAGCAGCAAGGGGCGTCACTTCGCTGAGCAGGCTGATGAGGTATGGGCGGAAGCCCTAAGTAAAGAGCAATATTGAAAGAGGTACAAAGGCGCGCAGTCCTAAAAGTGGCCTCAGCGTACCGCAATGTCTACGAACCGTCCGTTCTGGTGATTACAGGGGTAGATTACAAGGTAGAAATGGACAAGGCAACGGTGAGCAGAGGGGAAAGGTCCTACACCATGCAAAGGTGGAAACAAAAATGAAGAGAGGAGAACAGGGACGATGGACAGACCTGCGCCCCCGGATCGAAAGAGGGTATGGAGAATTGGTTATTACCTAACCTAACTCCTGAGTGGCCACGGGTACTTTTGCTCGTATCTTCACCGAATGGAAAAACTAGCGTCATCGGAATGCCTCTACTGCCCAGGCCAAACGGACACCGCGGAACACTTTCTTTGAGTGTCAGAGTTGGGCTCCCGAGAGAGGAGCACTGAGAGTTTACCTAGAAAGGGCGGATGCCCAGTACACTATAGTCCAAGGCATGATCGCCGATGAAAAAACCTGGAATCGCACAGTCAGGTACGCGGTAGATATCTTGCGGAAGAAAAAGAAAGACCTAGAAGAGCAGGCCGCCGCTGACGAGATGTTCGCCTGACAGGCTAAAGCTAGCTTAAAGTAATGTGAAAAACGGTTCCAGGCGAGTATCCGGAGAGCAAGAGAGGTGTTTTAATCGGTAAACTGCGGCACGGGAGTCCGACACTACTGGGAAAGGGTACCCGGCGTGCATAAAGCATTTCACCTCCCTAAAAAAACCAGTGTGGCGGTGGCAGAGATGGTAGAGCCTAACGGCTTGGCTATATTCGCGTACTAGCAGAAGATGCAGATCTGCCTTCCGAAGGGTTTGATGCGATTAATCCGGAGGAGCTTACTTGTTCTGACTCTGGACTCAAGCGCCATGACCCTGAACTCTTCAATGACGTGGGGAGAGAAGGGTGAAAGTTATGATTAAAGCAAGGACCAAATAGAACACTGGAGACGGTGGAACAATATGGATTCCTACGGATAGGTTATGGATTGACCCAGGAGACCAAGTTTAGCGGCGACAATTCTCGAATGAAAGGCGAGAATTAAGGATCACGCCGTTCATCTTATCGACCCTACGCAAGGTAACGCCATCAACGGTGTAGTCAAAGAGGAAAGGACGTCTTTTACGGGAGAAGATCTTAACGGTGCAACAAGGTCAGAGTGCAAAGTACTGCAGTCTGCTTCGTGGTAAGCAGTGCGAAAAATCTTAGCATCTTCCGCATAACATTGAATTTTACTGCGTGTCAGGAGAAGCGAAACATCATTAATATATAGGATGAAGAGGAGTGGGCCGAGAATACTGCCCAATGGCATCCCCGAGGTGACAAGGATTTGGTCAGGAAGAGCTCCCCGAAACAGGACGCGCTGGGTCCGACCAAATAGGTAAGAGGATAACAATTTGACGAAGTAAGAAGTAAACCCAAGAACAGTCAATTTATAGACCAGGATACCATGGTCTATCCTATCAAAAGCCTTACTGAAGTCTGTGAATACACAATCCACCTGTTTGGCCGCTTCAACGGCTGGTAAAGAATAATTAATGAATTCAAGGAGGTTGGTGGTCGTAGACTTCCCCCTGAGGAAGCCATGCTGGAAGGACCCCATGAAAGGCCTGCAGTGACATCGAAGAACGTCACTGACGAGAGACTCAAAAACCTTCGCGGCATGGCACAAGCTGGCAATTGGACGGTAGTTGGTGATCTCTGACCTACCGCCTTTCTTATGAAGATGAATCAACACAGAAGTCTTCCAAGACAGATTGAACAAAGAATACTAGCAAGAAATAGTATTTATTTCTTCAGAAAGGAAGCGGGTATATCTTCGGGACCACCCGTGAAGCCCTCCGCCAAATTAGATAAATGTTCAGCAACATGTGCATCGTCGAATACTAAATCTCTAGGCTCAAGGGATGTAGGCGGGAGCCGCGTCAAGTGGGTAAAATCAGAAGTGGAAATATCACAGAAAGAATTACAGAAAGACGTTCGGAAAAAATTCGCGAAAAAAGCAGAGATTGCAGGAGCAACGTCACTTTCACAGTCACGGAACCTCAAAGAGTAAGGATATTAGTCCTGCAGACGAGCAGTGAAACGGTGGCAAAGCTCAGAGTACGCCAAATAGTCATCATGGCTTTCTCAGGCACAAAACCTCTTCCAAGCTTTACCCTTCAAGTTCCTCAGATGTCGTGAGGCACCATAAAGCCAGTGACGAAACAGATGAGGGGATCCGGACCTAGAAATCCTATGAGAAACATATCGGTTTAAAGTTGAAGTAGAAGTCACCGAGTAGGGGAGTCAATGCAACGCTCGTTTCGAAGCACATGACAACCAGGAGAGCAGGGTGATGACTCGATTCAGGAACCAGAGGGACCAGGCATCTCCTCACAATCGTACCATCAGGGTCACAACGAAAACACTAAGTTTAGAAACCCACCCGACTCATTAGGAACATTGAGCCAAGCCGCAAGATACTACAGAATCCATAAAGGAAAAAGCGTATTGGGGAGCAGATGTAAGTGAAGGAATAAGGCCATCAGCATCAAGAGAGTGAGCCCAACCGATGCCGGGAAAATTCAAGTCACCAAAGAGTCCTCCGAGGGAAGCAAGGAATCGGCCAAACTGTCAATAGACGCAGCGAGCAATTCGTAGACTGCAGATGAATAACAAGGGGGAATATAAACAGTCAACACAAATAGGCTTCTGGTAGGGAATCTCAAGACAACGCACAACGTGTCCACGTGTAAATTTTGAACGCGATTTTCTTAAAACTAGGTACATGTTTTTGGCGAACGTTATTGATGAAATGATAAGTATTGAACCGTTTTGGCTGGAATTTCGATTTACTATACCTTGAACCAGTTTATGTATATTTTAATTCTTTAAATTTGCTAATTGGTTCTCATAAACGTGATAGTTGGGAAAATTCTGCGCCAAATTCTGCGAACATATTTATTTAGCAAACAAAAAAAGTTAAAAAAAATTTTTAATAATTTTTTATTAAAAACATAATTTCCCAAATTTGAGCATTTCTCATACTCTCAAATCAGACTTATCTTTAAGGCTAAAGGAGATTTGTATGATTGTAGATGATCCGGGACCTCACAGTGGTGGCTACTCTATCCTACGCTTTTAATTTTATAAAAAAATATATAAAAAATATAATTTTTATAAAAATTTATTTATTAAAACAATTTGTAATATACATAGTAGCAGAAGTTATCATTCTAGCAGATATTATTGCTAGTTAGTGACTACTTCTTTTAGAATTTCTAATAATTTTTTCCAAAAATATCTTTCTGTCGTTTCAGACCAAAAATCACCCTTTCACCTTTCCCCTCAATAAAACTGTACATAATTAGTGGGACGAATTAGTTCTGCCAAATCCGTCATCCGACATTTCGTGACACCATAGGGCAGCAGTATTCAATTCTAAAAGAAGATAATCATCTCAAGAACTTAAATCTCAGCATGAACGTTGTCTTTTGCAATTAAGAGAAGTGTTATTGGTACATGTGGCATGTACACTGGAACACATGTGCGGCATGTTCTGGAATCCGAAACCAAAAACCGACTAAATGTCCTCTGTGACAAGAGCTACCGCACTCATCCCTCCAGAGTTTGGACCCTGCTGGAAATACTTTCCTTAGACTATCAGTTGAAATATACAAACCACCATATATCCACAGGAACACTTTAAAGTCCCTGACCTGACCACCACCGAAGTGGCGAGCAAGAAGCACTTGAGGGAAAATCTGTTTCTGGATTATAGTAAAGGGTGCATCTTGCGCTGGAGATAATCCTTGGAAACTGACTGAATCCTTTCTCTGTTGAGGTAGATAGAATGTTCTTGTGGCCATAAATTGTCTGTGATTTAGAAACTAGAAACAGACATGCAATGTTCTCAGAAACCCATTTTGTGCAGCACCTAACATAGACTATGTAAGTGCTACTTGTCGGTTTTGAGTGCCGCAATTAAATGATTAGGAGAACTCTGAGTTATCCAGCTTCGGTCGAATTGATTCATCTCCTTATTCCTAGCCACCATATGTGTCTCTGCTGTTCAAGTTATGATGGCCGTTTGCTTTTTTGACTGATGAGCGCCGTAAAATGAAAACCACCCTAAAAAAGATAGAAACAAAGGCAAAGTGAAGTGGTTTGGCTGAGGAAATTATTACCGTTTCAAGAGAGCTATAAAGGCTCTGACAGTGGGGGGCTATTAATAACAACAGCAGGGCTCAGCTGGCCTTTTTTCGTCTGTTCGCCCTCTTCATTTACCTCAATGGGTCCAGGCCGGGTTTATTGGATTTGTCACATGAGTTAAATTAACTTCTAAGTGCACTTTGTGTCAAAATAGAATCAAAGAAAATTGAAGGGGTTACAACTCCTGGCTGGTCTCTGCTTCTGTCGGATGTGACAGCATTGCATGATGAATATTGATTACTCTGGTTGGCAGAAGCCTTTAAATTTTTAATGATGCGGTAACGCTTAGTTAAGTGTGAGCTCCACCTAAGCTGTTTGGTAAACTCATTGTACCCGGACAAATTAGAAGGGAGCTCATTTAATTTAACATAAAGAGGAACCTGCTTTGTTATTCTATGTGTTATTAAAGCTGATAGAATATGTAAAGCTCAACCAGAGATTATGTATTTAATAGTCACATGGACTTGAAAATAAATCTGAAAGGAAATATTTTGTGGGATTTTGGAACGTAAGCAAATGGCACCCGTAAGCATATGATGTTAAATTTGGAACATTATCTTAAATGGGGCTGGTTATTTATTCGAGTTTCGTAATATTAAAGTACGTATAGACCAAGTTCGACAGGGAAAGCTTAATGAAATTTTCCACCTTAGGGGAATTATAATTTTTGACCCCTCCCCTCAGCAAACCATAATTAAATATAGATTATATAAGTGTTTTATAATATATTTAAACAGCAAACAAAAATGAATATGGAAGAACTGGATTGAATTAACATGCTGCTGTATTATGCATCCTTGGCAGGAAAAGCTTTAAGGGTAAGTATTCGGTGGAAGAAGGTGGTGGTGTATGCTTCACCTGAACGCCTGATTAGAAGAACAAACAGAGGATGCTTCACATTCGAGTTGTTTTGCTTAAAAAGGATTTTCACTAACATTTAGGAACCCCCACTCCCCCATCCGTATAAGGTAACAGCGCCTTGAAGCACCCAGATAGCATTTATTAGTATGTCTTCAAGAAATCAAGCGAAAAAAAGAAAAACCAATGTCTGTTCCAATATATTTGTAAGTAAATAAGTAAATTTGAGAAAGAACTGCAATTTTGTTTCAGAGCTAGGGTCGGGAACGATCAAGTACACACAGATTTTTCAAGACAGATTTTTAGGATTCCCTGAAGTCTCACCATGACCGTTTGGGTAGGTCATGGTGAGACTTCTCAAATACTACATCGATATCGACATGAAATTTAGCAGATCAGTAGAAGTAATTTGCCCGCATATATTGCCGGTGAAAGAATTTTTTTTATTTTGAGCCTTTAGTCTGACTTAAGCCTAGAAATGTATGCAAATAATCTACGAAGTTTGCAAGCCAAGAAATCTAAAATCCTCGGTATGCGAGTTTGACAGGCCCTTGGCCGGTATTTCTAAATATTTCTCTCTTTCTAATTCGGTTAGAGACAACGATTGCAAGTCAGACCTACAAGATGGATTCGAAACAACTTATATTACTCTGGAACCCC
Source organism: Leptarthrus brevirostris (assembly GCA_964036015.1). NCBI lineage: Eukaryota > Metazoa > Arthropoda > Insecta > Diptera > Asilidae > Leptarthrus > Leptarthrus brevirostris. The sequence goes on along the minus strand of OZ038371.1, from coordinate 4,554,015 downwards.
CAATGTATTTTTATCGTAATCTATTTTCAACAGAAAACAAACATGGGTCGCCGCCAGTGGGGTTCGAACCTGGGGCCTCCGCTGTGGAAGGCCGAATCGTTATCACTTACATCACCGACCATGTAATTTCTTTATATTTAGGAGTGATATATTGTGTGTGTAGAAGCGGAATTATTGTAAAATGTAATTCACAATTATTGCAAAAGTTTTGTGATTCCAATCCAGAATTATCACTAGCCCACTATTGATCAGACAAAAAGTAAGCTGAAAACACTTTTGGTCTATGAGCGATTTGCTTCCTAGATGACCCCTCAGAGGCACTGATGGCTTCCGATGAGTTCTTGCTTTTGGGCGACCTTAACATGCCTGGAGTTGATTGGGAGCTCTCTCACTCGGAGGACAGCTATTTCCCTCCTTTCCGGTCTACCAATCATAATACATTTTCTTCTTTTATAAATGGCCCCGCTTTGTCAGGCTTAACTCAGGCCTACAGCATATCAAATGATCATGGAAGGTTTTTCGACCTCGTCTTTTCTACTGATCCTTCTGGTACACTGGTAAGGCGATGCTTAGTGCCTCTAGTTCCTGAATCAAGTCTTCTTCCAGCGCTTTATGTTGTTGTCTTCCTGGACTCGGCCTTGACGGCCTGTTGTATAATTACGAAGAGTATTTAGCTTACACAGTAAATTTATCAATAAGTTAATGTCTTCTTATGATAACTAAATGAACAGAATTAAAGTATCCCTGTGCATGGTTCCTAACTAATTTGGCGCTACGTTAACTTGAATCTTTGGCGATAGCAAACCTACTCGCCGATTTTTTGACCACTGCATTTTTGGATGACACCTGTGATGATAGCTTTAACTATTTAACACATAGGACCAGGTCTTCAACGACCAGATTCTCTCGAATCTGAAAACCTTTAATTAACGAAGCTACCTTTGCTGACAGTTTTTGAATTGGTCCTGACGGTATCCCTACCTCATTCGTGAAAAGATGTGGTTCCATTAGTGCTCCTTTTCTGTCATTTATTTAATCTGTCAAACCGTTGTGGTGATAAAACCCCTTGACAAAACAGGTGATAAATGCGAAATTTCGAACTACAGATCAATTGGTAGTCTCTTGCTGTATATCCAAGAATTTTGAGGCTATTACTTGCTATGTTCTTTACTTCCACTGCAAGCCGTTCTTTCAGCCGTTCCACGATGGCTTCATACGGGTTAAATAAACTACAAGCCATTTATTAAAATTTTTCAGTTTTCGTTTTTCCGCAATTGAAGGTAATAAGCAATTTTACTATATTTTTATTAATTTCAGCAAAGCTTTCGATAGAATAAATCATCGAAAATTTAATTAGAAGTCTCCTTTCTCGAGCCTTGGAGGATTTTGTAAATTAGATTCATTCGTGCTTATCTGATCGCACTTAGCGCATTCCTTTTCGTAGAACGCTGTCTGATGTTATTTGCAACGCTTTAAGGTTACAGCAGGGCTCCCATCTCGGGCCATTGTTATTCATAATTGATATCAATGATATATCCACGAATTTATTTCACTCAAATATTTCTAGTTACGCTCAAGATAATTCGCGCTGTATCTGACAATACTTTTAAATTTTGGTGTAGACCTCTTTTTAAAACTGGCGTTCCATTAACCGCCTTCTACTAAATATCGGCAAGAGGACATCTATGTCTTTCTCCCGAAAAAGCTCTGCCTCTGAAAGCAAAGCAAATATGATTCTAGATTTCATTAAGAGATGGTCAAAGGAGTTTGATGGCCCTAATTTCACGAAGCTTCTCTATTGCACTTTAGGCAGTCTTATTCTGGAATATCCCTGTCAAGTATGGTCACCTTTCATATATTCTTTACACTAAACCCGTTAAATGGAGATTCTTTAGGTTCGCTCTTAGTGGTATTCGTTGAGATACCTCCCGTATATTACTACCTTATGCCGATAGACATTGACTATTGAACTTGTATACTCTCGAAAGAGACCCTCTATCTCCAGGGGCACTTTTGCCTTTTACTACATGGATCTATAAACTCTTCTATGCTTCTCGCAAGTTTTGACGTATCAGTTCCGGGTCGCTTCTTGGGGCATCATGGTTTCTTTCAGGTACTTTTTGATCGCACTTATTATGAGGTAAGTGAGCCCATCACATCCACGTTCAGATATTTTAATTTCTCTTTTGATAGCATCCATTTTCAACTGTCGCGAAATCATGGGATCTTCGTTGAAGTTACTTTATACTTATATTTGTATAATTTATATGTATATTTTCTAATGCCTTTTCTTATTCTTTGATATTTATAGTTTTACATTTTACCGCTTGTCGTAAATACTGTAGTGGTCAGTACCTTGATGGAATTTTATTATCTATTGAAGAAAAGTATGGAGGAAAATTGCTCAGATAGGTTCTCAATTTTCGCGAATAGGTGGGCGGAAATATAATTGAAAATATATTAATTAAATATATGTATAATCAAAGATTAATCTAAAAATTGAGGTACTATTGTTTTTTTTTGAGGAGATAGAATTGAACGCTTAATTGGAAACCCCTCAAAATTATGGAGCGAGGGTAAGTTCTATAAGCATAGGGGCCGTTCCAGAATAACGAAAAGCAGTTTTTGAAGATTTCTGATCTGATATGCCATATAACTTCACCCCCCCCCCCCCCTCTAAAAGTCACCGTAACGTTTCACAAGACCACTCCCCCTTAATTGGAAGAGATACACTGATACACTAGAGCACTTAGGGTAGAGTACCGTTGGGGGTGGGGTGGCGGAGGAGTGGGGTAATGCCATATAACTTCACCCCCCCCCCCCCCCCCCACTAAAACGCACCGTAACGTTTCACAAGACCACTCCCCCTTAATTGGAAGAGATTCACTAGAGCACTTAGGGTAGAGTACCGTTGGGGGTGAGGTGGTAGAGGAGTACTCATTGCAATGAAAGAAAAAAGAGTCGTCTGTGTTTTTAAAATACTTTCCAAAAATAAAATGCTCAGGGTGGGTGAAAGAATAGTCTATCCAATTAGGACCGATTTGGAGAATTTTGCTGTTGTTGTTCTATGCTTCTCCTCTTCTTGCAGATAAAATAAAAATTTAGCACTTAGAGTGAGAGGGTGGCTAGGCGTTCTTCATGGATTAATTAATGTTTTTGGAAAGATTACACCCGGTCCAAAGAACTATTCTTATAAATAAAGTATCCACATAAATCGTGGAAGGGGTGGGGAAAGGTGATTTAAAAAATTATAAAACTTAAAAAAAACGTGATATCTGGCGACCGAAAATATATTGGAAATCAATTTTCTGCCAATTCAGTAAATTTTGGCTATTTTGACAGAATTTAAAAAATAATAATAATATTATTTTTTTTAAATTAGTGTCCATAGCGATTTGAGATCAAATCATTCGTATCGATGTGGAAAATCGGTCCACTGGAAGGATAAAATTTAATTGGGAAGTGCGCGCGCATAACTATATGTACAGGGTATAAGGTGTTCCAAAATAAGTAGGGTGATAGACCTCACCTAGCCACACAAGAATTGAAACTCAACCATTTGGAAGTTACAAGGTGGTTCACAAATTTTAAATTTTTATTTTAGTATAGATAAATATATGTTTATGAACTTCAGAAGATATATAATTCTTAAAGCTAGAAATAAGGTATTTTCCGTCGTTTCTAGTCGGAACTGGGACAGATCCCTAAAACATGGAATATATTCTCAACTTAGGACAATTACACAGAGCACAGAACATACGTAGGTATCGTCTTTCCGTCAAAGACTGGCAAATAAATTATTAGGCCACACCTATTTTTGTTAAAGAGCAGGCATTTCTGAAGTAATTTTGTTCTAATGTGTAACTTAACCTGCCATATATCTTATCTCGGTCCGTTGAACTTGTTATATCGTGCATACTAAATAAAATGCAATCATTCTTCGCATTTAATATGTTTGATAATTTCTAATGTATTTCCTTTGATGATCTTAGTTAAGTATAACACTTTCTTTCACATGGTATATGGCTACCAGCTACCAATAATTAAAACAGCTTCGACTTCATTATACCTATCCTTAATTTCAATAAAATTGCAGTGCCAAAACTCTGACTAATAAGCAGCAGAGACATAACTTGTTAATGATAGTTTTAAGATGGTCTGCGGTCTTCTCTGAGAAACTAAACATATCTCACTTGTACCTATAATTTACAGAACAAACCTTACGCCTTCCATGCGAACTTGCTTAATATGGTAACCATCTACCTACAAGGTTTTTAAGGTTAATTAGTTTATGTTCTGTTTGTGTTCCTCAAAAGGGACCTCTTTTAAGTATTCTAAGCTCCAATCTTAGCAAAATTAGTCATCAGGAGGAGATAACGAGCTGGCTTTTCATAATGACGGCACCCTATGAAAAGGCAACATATTACGCTAGAACGCAATTGAGTATTGTTGCATAAAATAGGTGGTTCGGAATGAACCCTAAATTGTCGAACTACTTGATGTTGTAAAATTAGGTAAAATTCTGCCAGCAAGGCGTTACAGGAACTAGAATGAATTTACGGGCCGTAATCAATACGGATGGGATGGGGTGTTTTGGATAATTAAGATGAAGTACTTCATTACAACAATAAACATTTCTTACTCCTATTTGGTTGACTCGTCATCCCCAGACTCTCTTTTAAAACTAATTAGCTGGAAAATACAATTTTGCCACACTCTCCTCCATCCCGGTCTAATAATTTTTTAATTAGAACATTAAATTTTCAGCATAAAATAATCAACATATCCTTGCAAATTTTCCGAAATGTTTCGTATAAATTCTGCTAAATTACCCACATCCTTCACATAGTTATATCCAAGAGCAAACCAATAATTGCACCGCAAATTCTCCTCTCGCAAGTCATCCTCAATTTTTGATTAACCAAAGAAAAATGAGGAAAAAAATCCTATTGCTGACATTTAAGCCAGGCAACCACAACAAATTTAATTGCATCCTAATTAGAACTGCCCTGAAAAATGATGTTACGATTTCATAATTTTTCGACGTCATACACATCCTATGTTTTCGGATTTTGCACTTCTGGGTATAGACATAACCTTAAATGAGCGGAGATGACTGCCAAAAATACTGTTCCGTTAATTGTTTTATAAAAAATTAATTTTCATTAAAATTACAAACGAATTTCTGTCGTTGTTTCATTTAAGTCTCGAATGTGAAACTTTAAAGTTAGAGAAGTTATTTGTCTGGAAGGACCTTTGTGTTCTAGATAGACAGGAGAAAGGTGTTTAACAAAGCTTTAAGGGGAAAAGTCTCCACGGAAAGATTTTTGGAATAGCTGGAATTCGAAAGAAGCTTCGGATGTAGGGAAATCTCTTCGATATTGCTTTACACCCGATTTCCATTTTAATTTGCTTTTTATTTTCTAAATTCAAAGATGTAACAAGCTTTTCAAATGCTATAAGATTTACAAAATATGTGAGTGAGTGAGTACATTTGTACTTCCATAATCATAGTTGAAATTAAATAAAAAGAGTTTCTAAAGTTGCTAATTGACAAGTCTGTAGCATTTCTAGTTTACGTAAAAGACGGCATTTATAGTCGGTTCCTGTCGATCAGTAAGGACATTTACATTATGGTTTAAATCGAACAAAAAAATTTAGTAAATCGACTGGTTTCTAATTAAACCTCGTAACTCGAAAAGTTCAGTTTTTATGTTTTCATGGTAACACCTTTGTTACCGTCCGCGACATCGTCTCCATCAAATTTGAAACCTAATCTCGATAAAGGTCAAATAGTGTATCACGGGTAAATCACATATAGAAAATGTTCAATGTTTGTAGGGTTCCGTAGTCAATAATGAACTCTTATATGTAGTTTCGCCATTTCCGTCCATCTGTTTGCCTGTCCTCGGTTTAGCTAAGAGACTCCTAGTACTAGAAAGCTGTAATTTGGCCTGGGTATAATAATAATAATAAATTTATTCAACAAGTGGAGTACAATAAGACAAAAAAAAGTCTTTTAATCAGGACTACTAAAGTTACTAAATAAAAATTCAATCAAAGCAATTGTAATACCCTCTCAACCTCTAGACGCCTACGAGCCCATAATTGAAGCGATCGATACCCTGCTTGAGAACGCTTACGCGTCCGATGAATTTATTTTATTGGGTGACTTTAACCTCCCCCGTATTCAATGATCATTGTCCCAGGACTGTTCTCACTTTGTCCCCCTTAACGCATCTTCGGCCAGAGAAGCCTTCTTTACCGATCAGCTCTCCGTTTCAGGTCTCTTTCAAGTAAGCGGAGACAGGAACTTCCTGGACAGACAATTAGACTTAATCTTTTCTTCAGACCCAGTTAACTCAGCTGTCGCAGAAAGCTACCATCTTCTCTCCTCCTTCGACCGTCACCATCCTCCCTTGTTCCTCGTTTTCTCCTACGGGCACCCTCATGCCGTTTCAAGCTCCGAGTGTTCTTTATCCTTCAATTTTCGTAAAGGCAACTTTGACAAATTAAATTACTTGCTCCTTAACTCTAATATTGGCGATATCCCTCAACATCTCCCAAAAGACGTTGCTTTAGAGGCGTTCTATTCGGAAATGCACGCTTGTCTTACACAATCTATCCCTCTTCTTCCTCGTAAAAACTACTCCTCATCACCCGTATGGTCCGACAAAGAATTACTCTCTCTTCGCAACAGGAGAAATAAACGTTGGCTAACTTTTCTTCTAACCCAGACTGAGTCTGACTACTCTTCCTATCTATCTGCTTATACCTCTTTTTCTGAACGTTGTGATACCCTCTACTATGAGTACCTCCTCCTAAGTGTGCTTCTTAGGCATCCACTTTAACCTAAACTAACCATGAGTACCTCCAACGGATGGAAACTAGCCTCATATCCGAACCCAAGCGTTTTTATAACTTTATTAATTCCAAGAAGAAATCCAATGGTTACCCTTCCAACCTTAAGCTCGAGAATACCTCTTCATCTGATCCAAAGGTTATCGCTAACCTCTTTGTACACTTCTTTAGTAAATCTTTCAGCGACAATTCTCTACAACCCGACCTGAACTATTTTGCATTCATGGACAAATGCACTTAAACGTCGTTAACATCTTTTGACCCTGATCCTGAACTAATCGCAGCCAGTATTAATGGGCTTGAGGACGACTTTCACCCAGGTGCATATGGCATTCCGGCTATTGTTCTGAAAAAGTGTGCCATGCATCTAGTTCAACCCCTTACTTTCCTTTTTCGTCTCTCGGTCACTCAAGGGGTTTTCCCTCAATTATGGAAAAATTCGTATATTATACCCATCTTCAAAAAAGGCTGCAAGAACGATGTGTCCAACTATAGACCCATTGATAAATTATCATCCATACCTTAACTATTCGAAAAATTGGTCTATGATTCCATGTTCTTCCACTGTAAGTCTATCTTCTCACTCTCCCAGCATGGATTCTCCAAAGGTAGCTCTACAACCACCAACCTTACTGACTTCGTCTCTAAAACACTATGTGCCCTGGAAAACGGTAAAGATGTTGATGTTATCGCCACCGATTTTAGTAAAGCCTTCGACAAGATCTCCCATAACGTTATCTTGTTCAAACTTGATCGCCTAGGCTCCCCCCCCCCCAGATTCATCTCCTGGATTCAATCCTACCTCAACAACCGTCAGTACAGTATTATTTTAAGCTCATCCATTTCTAACCTTATTGTCGCTCGTTCCGGCATCCCTCAGGGCAGCCACCTCGGCCCATTGATTTTTATCCTTACAGTAAATGATGTTGAATGTGTCATCAAACACTCAGAGCTGTTAATTTATGCTGATGACATGAAAATAATCAAACATATCTCCTCCACAACCGGCTCTCTTCTCCTGCAAAAAGACTCCGATTCAGGGTACAGATATTGTAAAGTCGGGGAAAGACTGGGCGTTAGTATCGCGGTCGTGTGTCGTGCCTACAACCGGTATCTGGAAACTGTTGGTTATGGACGACGAGCAGGACAAAGTCGTCGTCGTGTAACGACTCCTCGCGAAGATCGAGCAATCGTTCGACACGTTCGTCAAGAACCTTTCGTTCATGCAAACGTTGTCGCCCGGAACTTCCCAAACCGTCGACAGCAACAACAACGCCGACAACAGCCGCGAAACATATCCACACAAACGGTTAGTAATCGTCTCCGGAAGGCTGGAGTGCGATCTAGAAGAACCGTCCGAGTACCAATGTTGACAGCCGCACATCGCCGCACATCGCCGAACACGTCTTGCTACGCTCGTCAACATGTTAACTGGACAATGAGGCAATGGAATAATGTTCTGTTCTCCGATGAGTCTCGATTTTGTTTGTATGGAAATGATCGGAGACCCCGAGTTTGGCGGCGCCAGGGAGAGCGATCTTCACAAAACTACACTCGCCCCGTAGCAGCTCACAATGGAGCATCAGTTATGGTTTGGGGCGGAGTTTCGCCGTTTACGCGAACTCCTTTAGTAATCGTCCGCCAAAATTTCAACGCGAGTCGCTACGTTGATCAAATTTGCGACCCGTTGTGTTGCCTCAACGACGGATGACTGAGATATTCATTTTTATGCAAGACAATGCTCGCCCCCATACAGTGAACATCACTCGTCGGTTTTTTAAGTACACGACATAACGTTGTTGAGCCGTCCATCGATGATTCCCGTTCTCAACCCCGTTTAGCACGCTTTTCAAATATACTTGACAGGTTGGAGGTAGTGATTAAAAGCCAATACACCAATATTTGTATGACACTTTAGTTAGCATGACCCATTTGTAACTGTTGTAGGTTTTGAAGCTTAAGCTTTTTAGGGTAGAGATTTGATGAGATTTTTGGAAAAATAAGACTGAACTGGCAAGAATTTCAAAATTGTATACTTTGATTATTTTGAATAAAATACTTTCACCAATGACATATTTTGCAAGCATTCATTAAGAAAAAGGAATATTGCGGTCTTCATAGGTTGAGAGGGAGGTGGGTGGGGGAGATAGTTGTACTTGAAATTCCCCCTCCACTCCCTAGATCCAACACTGGTGGCAACATATGTTTTATGTAGTTCCCTGAGAACCACACAAAGGAACTCCAAGCGATCAGTTCCCGCGACATGAACAACCACGAGGCACGACGGACAGCGCAATGAACACCACCGGCGACAAGTAAAGCGAGACCTCATTGAAACAATACCCTACTCTCGTAGCCATCCTCCTTCCTTAAGGAATCTCAGCAAATTTTGTATTTCGATTCAGTCTTCTAGCATGGTTGCAACAGGTTCAGCATCACCTCCAAAGCCGCGATGTGTTTAGTACTTAGACACCCACTTATTCCCAGACCGGCCGCTCTCTGTAATCTCAATAATGATCTATAACTCTTATCCAGAATTGTTCACCAGACTAATGAGCGGTAATAAAGAATCGGTCTGACTATGGTGGTGTATATCCAATGTACCACCTTCAGTTTGAGTCCCCATTAGCTCCAAAAGTCCTCTTACACGCATAGAAGATGCTTTTAACTGCATTTTTATATATTTCTTTTCCAGTTAAATTTAGAGTCTAAAAGTATTCCTAGGTTATTGGCTTCACCAGAGGGAGACCTTTTGCTCCCAACATTAATAAGTTATCATATGATTTCTGGGGCAAAAAATTGAAGTGAACTTTGTTAATTATCTGAACTTATATTTGGTAATAATGTTAAAAACAAAAATTTCCGAAAGCTATAAGTGGAACCACCTCACTCAGAAATTTCAGGTTAAGTTTTTAACTCTTTTTATTTAACGCTTGGTAGCAGATTCCATGGTGCTGATTATCATAAAACCACAGCAGCTGTTGGACTGGTTTCTCGGTAGGAAAATTATTTTAAATTACAAAACTTAAATAATTATTCAGCGAAAAAGATGGTACTGTACTACTTATATCTCGGGGGTAAATAAATTTACCAATTCGGAAGAAAATATTGCATTGCAGTTCACTAATATAAAACTGCTTCAAACCACAGATTGCTTTTGAAAGTCACTTCATTCATACACCCGAAAGCCCGTAAATAACTATGGAAGCAGTATGTAATGGAGCTTTGGATTAAGTTCTGAAAAAACTCGAAGAGGACCCTTTAGTTTTTCAAGCCTTCCGACAAGTGCTGTCAACATAGTGTCATCCACAGGACATACCTACAGCTATGCAGGACGTGTTTACTAGCATAAAAGGTAACGACCCAGACAAGCTTGTAAATGGGTCGTCGTAATAAATTTGTCTACGTTTCAACCGAAGGTATATTCCCCTGCTGACACCCTAAACTATAAACCTCTTCTGGGTGAAAAATTTCTGCAGCGGTAGGCAAAAACCATCCTGACATAATTGAGACTGAAAATGACTATCTATGTAGGTGCTGTCGAGGGGAACTGATAATTTCAACTAAGCAGAAGGATGTAGATATTTCCGTAGATCCGTAACATTTTGCAGATTGGGAGAGCATTTCCACGATGATGGGAATAATTTTACGATGTACTGCCGGTCGTGAGTGCTTGTCCAGATGTACGGATTATGCTTACTATGCGCTAAATATTTGTCAGGTTAGTTCCTCGAAAGGGTTTAGTTTCAGAGTCTTTTTATTAAATATTTTACTGAATTGACGCCATTAGTTTTGATTGCTTCTAGATTTTATCTGAATTGGACAAAGTCATAAGGAATACACTTAATTCTTTTTTCTATCTAAGCCACTGTTAATCTTACAACTAAAGTCTGTTAATATTTTAAATTGTGTTTTTTTGTTACTGTTTAAGTCCGAAAATTTGTCAACAGTTCCTTTGATTTCAAAAGTCCCAGAAATAAAAGGTATAATTTAAAAGTCCTCAGGAGCCTGGTGTCCTCGAGGTTCATCGCAGGAACTCACCCAGGAAGCTCTTGCTTATTCCCGGGAATAGGCTAACGTAAAGTGAGTGTCTAAGTTCACGACAACAACCAAAAGCCAATAATACCGAGGTTCCTAATAGTGGGGACGCCATCATCTACACCCCTGAGGACAGTAGTAGTAACGATCTCAAGAATTTGCTATAGCATTTTAAAAAGTCCTAAGTTTTACCTGTGGCTGCATCACTAAGTTAGTGAGGAATGGGACGGCTCCAAGTTATTTCAGCTGCGGATATACCAAGGAGACCTAGCGCCGCATTTAGTTTCCCAACATCAAGTTGGACAATAACAAATTACTGCAATATATGAATTAAGTTGCACAATCCCGCGGCTCCCATGGATAAGTGGGGGTCATCAAGGCTTAGAAACCGCAGAATAACCACGTTAGATCAACAATAAGTGCCTTTCGGCATTAGAAGAATCGAACTTTAAGCTAAAATTTGATCAATATTGTCGACGAACTTCTGGAGGAGATGAGGATCGAGACTCTGATAATCCAAAGAAACTAAATGCTGAGGTTCGTGCAGATTAATCTGCATTCTGTAGAACTCGAAGTAGGCTACAGAGAATCTGTTTGGCGGAAAGAAGACCTTGATTTTGCCCTCATCCAGGAACCTTGGGTCAGAGATCTGACAAAAAGGGGACTGGGCGACGCCAAATACAACCTTTTTTATAGTCAAAGCGTGAAATGGCGAGGTAAGCTTAGAACCTGCGTTCGGGGGAAAAAATAACCTAAAAGTTTCTTTCTATCACAATTACAACTCAGCTGACATGACAGTTGTCTGGCTGGAAAGTGGCAGTAACGGAGACATTTATATTGCCTCGGCCTACATGGCTCACAACCATGTCGGTTGAAAGGAAGTACTTGACATTACACTAACACCATCCAATAATAACGTTAGGGTTGTAAACGGGAAGAGTGTCTGATTTAAGGTCATTCTCGGACCATACCTGGATAACTGTTTGTTCTATCTTAGTCTGATAGATGAAAGGACAAAGCCTTTCAGGAACCTCAAAAGAGCGGATTGGAAGAACTTCAGTCAAATTATCAAATCTTAACTTTCAGTCATACCAGATTAAGGGATTGATACAATTCAATAGCTTGAATTTAGGGTACGCACTTTTCAGAAAGCCCTCAGCATGGCTTTCAATGTCTCTTGCCCTTAAAATACAACAAAAACTCATTATCTTGGTAGAATGAAGATCTCTCAAATCTCAGGAAGATTCATCCAGACATCTTCTACATGCTACAGGCACAATTTCTACGAACCTTCCAAGGATTGCTTTAATGGCTATTAAAAAGCTATCACAGAAGCCAAGAAGCAGGCTTGGATTGAGTTTTGCCATCCCATTAAGAGTTCTGGCGAATCAGCCTGACTTAGCAAGATAGTGTCCAAAAGGCACACCAACCCCTCTTTTCTGAGAAGAACAGATCACAATAAACAGGACAATACGAACCAAAGTAAAGGAACCGGAACAATAATCTTTACAGATTCCAAAAGCTGTGTTGACGCTGTAAGTAATTAAAAAAATCCTAAGTCTATGATTACCCAGATTCGATACATACTTATCTAATAGTTATTATGCCTTTCAGTGTGAAAGAGCTTAGGGAGTCAGCGGAATCCTTGCGGAACAATAACGCCCCTAGGCCACATGTAGTCTCAACAAAAGTTCTGAAGGTCATAGCCCACAGGTACTGTTGAAAATGTACAACGGCTGCCTGAAATAGGAAACCTTTCCCAAGCGAAGGAAAGGCTTATACTTTTCAGCAAGGTAAAGGCAGATCCAGGAACTTCGGCGGCGTACAGAGCCCTGTGCATGCTGGATACGGCCAGAAAACTATTGGAAAAATTGCTGAAACTGGCCCTAACATCAGCCATACAGCGCACAGGAAGACTTTCAGACAAACAGTATGGTTTCCGGAAAGAACGATCAACCATTGGAGTGGTAGAAAAAGTGGTATAAGACTTCCACGCGGCGCAACAAGGGAACCACAACTTAAGAAAAGTAGTCCTGCTGGTGGCACTGGATGTTAAAAACGCCTTTAACTCCGCCATTGACATGCTGAACGCTCAGCAACACACTTTTAGAATACCAGTGTATCTCTTCTGGATGATAGAGAGCTACCTACATGATAGGGTTATCCTCTATGAAACCACAGAAGTACTAAGCAGGAAGAAAATCACATCAGGAGCCGCACAAGGATTGATTCTAGGACCAGAGCTAGGGACTATAGGGTACGATGGTATGCTGCATATTGACATTCCAGAAGACACTTTCTTACTAGGTTACGTGGATAACATCGACGCAGTAATCACGGCACGAGACATCGACACCGTGCAGCTAAGATTGAACCAGGTAATGCTGCGGGTGACACTCTGGATGGAGGAACATGGCCTTAGTCTAATCAACCAAAAGACTGAGTGCGATGCTCACTAGAAAGCGGATGCCGACGATTAGGGAAATGCGAGTGGGGGATAAGGATATTCTGAAGAGCCAGGCAGTTATTATCTGGGAACAAGGCTGAACTCCAAACTCGCGTTGTGGGAACACATAAGGCATGGGGCGGATTTGGCAGCACAAACTACAACACAGTTGAGCATGCTCATGGCCAACGTGAGAGGCCCATTAGCGAGTCAGAGGCGACTGTTTAGGTCCATCACGCACTCGACCCCACTGTCACGATGACAGATCTGGGTTGATGCGCTGAAAGTGGAAAAATACAGGAACAGATGGTGGCAGAACTAGGGAGACGATCCCTTAGAGTTGCCTCCGTGAAGAGGAAGACTACTATCAAACCTGAAGAGGTGCTAAAGCGAGAACACAGAGAGAAGAATTACTACCTGACAAAGTGCTTGACCGGGCAAGGGTACTTTAACACTTACCTTCATAAAATGGGAAAACCAGAAAGCCCAGTCAGTACGGCGACTCACAGAAGGACGACGCCCAACACATCTTCTAGGCAGATAATGGAATTTATGGAGGAGAGTAGTTTGTTGTCCCCTTGGCAGTCAGGTTTCAGATCTAAACACAGTTGCGAGACTGCTCTGTTGAGGGTGACGTTGTTGATAGAGACTATTTGACAATTCTTGTCCTGCTTGACTTTAGCAAAGCATTTGACTCTGTTAACCATTCCAAACTTCTTTGTAAATTGGTTGATAATTTCAGTTTCTCATCATCAGGGGTTAGGTTTGTTTTAAGTTCCTAATCTAATCGGTGCCAATACGTGAGGATCGACGCAAGGCTCAATACTTGGCCCGCTCTTATTTTGTCTCTATCTGAATGATCTACCATCTAAAATCAGTAATTCTAGTAGACCCATAGGTTTAGCTGTGGATTGTGTCTGTAGAATTAATGAGTATTTTCGTCACATCCATGAATGGTCTGTAAGAAACAATCTATCCGTAAATCCAAATAAGTCGAGTAGTCTGGTAGTATATAGAAACTATATTGAGAGGTCTCAGCTACCTGCTGTCCTCTTAGGTGATTGTGTCCTGGAATAAGTCGAAAAAGTCAGAAATCTAATTGTGTGTCTTAACTCAAGGTTTAGCTGCTGTGATCAGGTCTCTCACATGTTGGGCAAGGTGTATGGTGGATTACGACGGCTACGGATAACTTCTAATTTTTTATCATTGGAAATTCGTATGAAACTGGCCAAATCGCTTATCTTACCTTTTTTTACCTACGGCAGTAATGTAATTCCAAAATTGGACTCGATTTTCCGGAGGAGGATGACGGTGGCCTATAATGATGTTATACGCTACGTTTACGGACTTCCCCGAAATGCTCATGTATTGCACCTCACACCACTGCTTAGCACGTCCATTGGAGTATTCCTTGAGCGTCGTCAACAAATTTTCTTATATAAGTTGTTATCTAACAAATTTCCTGTATATTTGTATAAAAAGCTGCATTTTCTGCGTACTCTCAGAGGTATTAGGCTTCTGGCTCCAAGATGCTTGTCACAGTATGGAAAGAGGTCTTACTTTGTCCAGGCTATACGTAAATTGAATACTCTTCCGATTAGTGTTCAGAGGGCGGGCTACAGGTGGTACACAGTTTCGCGGGGTCATATGTTGCTTTTACTACTATTAGTTTTCTTTTCTTTTCTGTCTTGCATGAAAGGCTTTGTTTATTTTTTTTATTTTAATTTTGTTAGTTTAATTTTATTAATGCTATAGTATTAATTAATTAATTTGATTTTGTCTTTAATAGGTAGTCCATTGCTTTTATAATATCACTTCATTAGTACTGAAATAAGATTTTGTAATCTTCTGTACAAGTCCAATAAAAAAATTATTATTATATTACTATCGACGCGTAAAGAAGAGTTGATAGTGTAGTCGAAGATGCAGTAGTTGTTCCCAGTGGTACTGGTAAAAAAAAGGTGTTACTACCAAATTATGTGTGGACTCCTGTCGCCTAAATCATGTTACAAGGAAGGATAGGTATTCACTTATATGCATATATGACACGCAAGGTATTTTGTTTGAATCCATGTAGCTTTCTACGTTGAACTTAAAATGTGACTACAGTCAAGTGATTAATCGACAGCATTCTCGGTGAGAAATATTAACGGTCCCAATGGGATTTCAATGATGTACCCAAAGTAATAGCCTGACGTTTATTTATATGCAGAAAGTAATTTTTCAAAAATGATTGCCAAAAGTTATTGTTGCTTAGCACGTCACTATTTCCAGAACAAACTGGTACTTACCTCAACAACTTATCCAAGAACCACTTAGTTTCTAATAAATAAACTCTCATGTGAGATTTAAGACAATATCGTGACAGTTTTGTATAAAAGTGGACTCAAGTGTGCATAGGATAAACAGAAACTTTAACCATTCTATTTTCCCAGTATTGTACAGTTTCACCTATTTTTGCTGAACTAAAAATGGGTTTGAAGCTTTTCATCTGTTCCCACTCAAAAGCAAATTCACCAGAAGTGGGGATAGAATATATATTGGTTTGAATCTCGAATTGGTGTAATTCTGTGCTACCACTATTTTTAATTAAATCTTTTAAATTTTCTTAATAAATTAATTTGTTTTTATTACGAAATAAAAAGATTTTCAGTTGATTACCCAATCAGTCAATTGTTTATTAATGTTTTTTTCTCTCTTTTTCTACATGTTGCTGTGGGAGCCTCATTCGCCTCGATATATTGCTCTATTCTGGCGAATAGGTAAATTGATTCTAGGCTTCTGCCTGAGAAGTGCGCCTTCTGAGTTAGAAGAGTTAATTCTATATATCCTCTTAAGGAATGCAATACTTACTACGACTACACGTTAACCCAGGAATCAATGGTGAGTGCTCGAAGTTTTAATCTTTGTACTTTGTTCGCCCTCATTACGTCCTGTTTCGTGTAGTCTACCTTTTGTCCTTACCCCCATCAAAGCGGACAATTCTCAAGTCCTACATGAAAACTGTATAATGGCGGAATAACTAAGCAAAGCAAATAACTTTGGGGCGTAATGAATTGGAAATGGAAATGAGGAAAGTATCATGCGAGAGTCCACTTTGGTCTACTCCAATTAAGTGCGGAGATAATTTCCTCAAAAGGAAGGAAACGATACAAATTTAGAAGACTTTTTCCGGCAACAGAAAGAGTTTACTACTCAACGGCCGAAGCGTTTTCGATGAACACTTTTAGTTTTAATTATTTTTCGAAAACTGATCCAAAGAATACTTTTATAAGACGAAAAGAAAACTTTTGAGAATTTAATGAATGGTCGATTCTTAGATTTTTTGTAACTGTTGCAAAAACACAGAAACAGAAGGAGAAGAGAAAAAATGGAAACTTTAAGAACTTCAGGCGATTTTTTTTAATTCGACAAAGGAATATTTAAAGCTAGAAAATTTTTGTTTTTCTTAGGGGTAGTAAGGAAAATGTTGATTTAATGCATCGATGAAACAAGGCTGAATGGTTTTGATCGAGTAATGAACGAATGCAATGTAATAAAAGCTCAGGTAATGCCCCATGATGCTAAATCACAGCCTTTACAGACAGAAATTAAGTGTGAGGAAAATGTGTCAAAAAGTTGCGTAAAGCTGGTGTCTCGTTTTAAAGTTTCGGGCATATTCGTTATGTGCTGCTTACAAAAGATTTCCGAAAATTTCACGGTACGTCCAAATTTGACTTGCACGATATAGGGGTGGGAACGATACCCAGCTCTTGTATCGCGCGAGTTGCGGTCGCATAGTATTACACAAAAAGCTTCATTGCATCTTTCCGACACTTTCAGCAACATCACAAGAAACCGTCCAGACGATTTCCCAAGAAACTTGTCAGCAGAAAACTTATAAGAGCACTTACCTTAAGGAGGGAACCTCCTCCAGAAATTAATTTTTTTGCATTTTTTTTTTTTGCCTTTAAAATTAATTTACTTTCAATATTTTAAGCTCAATAGAAATACTAAAATGTCCGTAACTAGCTGAGATTTTGAACTCGAATTTTTTGGAACTTTTATGTATAGTTCTCAGATTGCCGGATAAGAACGTGTTTTTTGCCGCCTCTTACATTCCTCCTGGAGCGACCAGGGATACTTACGATTCACTTGCTTCCTGCATCGACACTCTTTTCTCCTCTTTGCGTCCTCAAGATGGATTGTTGCTCCTCGGCCATTTCAACAAGCCAACTATTAGCTCGGTGTCATCAGATGTTGACGGGCTGATTCCTTTCCAATCACCTGCATCGCGGAGTTCTCTATGTTTCATCGACAGCATTACCTCTTCCGGGCTTGTACAGTGTTCCAGCATCGCTAATGATTCCGGTAGATTTTTGGATTTGGTGTTCAGCACCTTGGTCAGGCGTTGCCCGGTTCCCTTAGTTCCTGAGACGTCTCATCACCCTGCTCTTCAAATTGCTTTGGTCTTCGATCCATTGCCTGCAGCATTTCCTATTCACGTCGACTTCTCTTTTAATTTTAAAAAGGCTGAGTTTTCTATATTGAATAATTTTTTATAGAATTGTAATTGGTCTAATATTTTTTATGAGCGGAACATTGATGTGGCGGTAAGTGCTTTTTATGACAATTTGTTTACTTGTTTCTTGCATTGTGTTCCTGTTTCTCGTTCGTTTTCTTCTTTCTCTAGTCCGCCTTGGCTCAATAGCTCGCTGAAGCATCTTAAAAACTTAAAAAATAAAGCATGGAAGCAGTTCTGCTCATCAAGGAGCGACTCGGATTTTTATATCTACTCATAATTGCGCGATGAGTTCAATTCCGAAATTCATGCCTCATATAATAATTACATTAACAGAATGAGGTCCATTATATGCGGTGAGCCTAAGCAGTTTTGGAGATTTGTTAACTCTACGCGTAGCACCAACGGCTACCCTACTTTATTAAAACTAGGGGACACTGAAAGTAGTGATCCCTTGACGATTGCGAACCTTTTCGGCGACTTTTTTAAGGCAGCTTTTCTTTCTGACAACTGCGACACTAGCTCTAAGGATTGTAGCTACTGGACATTATTTCCTCCTTCTTCACTGGAAATGAAAGATCTTACATTTGATGACGTTACAGTCGCGAAATACATCAATAATTTGTCAGATAATTTTTCGTGCGGTCCTGGTATTTCTATTTCCCTTTATAAGAACTGTTCTTCTTCCTTGGTTTCTGTTCTTTGTAATTTATTTAATTTATCTATTTCTTGTGGAGTCTTTTCAAAATCTTGGAAATCATCTCTTAGTACCGCTCTTCACAAGAAAGGCAAGAGGTGTGATATTTCCAATTACATTCCCATTGCAAACTTGTGTTGTATTGCTAAGATTTTTGAGGCATTAGTTTTCGATACAATATACTTTCATTGCAAACCTTTTCTTGGAACTGTCCAGCATGGCTTTATGAAAGGTAGGTCTACTGCGACTAACCTACTGGAATTCTCAAATTTCTGCTTATCCAAAATTGAGGCTGGAAAACAAGTGGATTGTATCTTTACAGATTTTAGCAAGGCATTCGACAGAATAAGCCACCAAATTTTGATTCACAAGTTGACGGCCCTCGGGTTTCCTTCATTGTTTGTAGACTGGGTTCGTTCTTACCTACTAAATCGGACTCAGCGTGTGTCCTTCCGTGGATCACTATCCAAGTTTATTTTTAATTCTTCTGGCGTACCTGAGGGAAGTCATCTGGGCCCGGTTTTATTTATTATATACATCAATGATCTATCTTTATTCTTGAAATATTCAAAAATTCTTTGTTATGCTGACGACGCCAAAATTTTCCGTGTTGTGTCCTCTATTCGAGACTGTGAAATTTTAAATTCTGACTTAGACGCTTTCTACAACTGGTGTTCTGATTACTATCTTCCCCTCAATATTAGTAAGTGTACGTCTATGTCTTTTACTCGTAGAAAGAATCCTCTCGACTTCAACAACACCGTGCATGGCTGTGTTCTGGAAAAAATTAATAGGACCAAGGACTTGGGTGTCTGGTTGAACAGTCGTTTTACGTTTGACGATCACATTGATGAGATAGTTATTAAGGATAATTCTACATTGGGTTTTATAAAAAGATGGGCAAAGGAATTTGACGACCCTTATATCACCAGGCTTCCGTACTGCACCTTTATTAGTTCTATTCTGGAGTATGCTATTTGTGTTTTGTCAACATTTTATCGTGACTCAATTGACCGGGTAGAGGCAGTCCAGCGCCGTTTTGTTCGCTTTGCACTTCGTGGGCTTCCTTGGAGCGACCCTTTTATCTTGCCGCCGTACTCAGATAGGCTTAAGCTCATAAAACTAGACTCTCTTGAATTCAGACGTAACGTCTCTAAAAGTGTTTTCGCTTTTGAATGTCGTCAAGGTAATGTTGACTCTCCAGTCTTGTTGTCGCTCCTTGAGAAATCGAGATTTTCTTATAATTCCACAGTATCGCACAAATTTCGGTTTTCACGAGCCAGTCACGTCAATGTCTCGGTTTTTTAATTCGCATTCGGATAACAGTCACTTTTTGCTTTTTGTAGGATGCTGTAACTAGGATATACATTTTTGCTGGCAATTCTTATTATCTCATATTGTCGCCGGGAGAGATCAGCCTCCACGAAAATAGATAGAGCCAATAAAGGCGTAAGCTTTTTTCTTTTATCTTCTTGAACTTTTTCAAATGCGTTCTTGAATTTACTAGCTCTCTTTGGGAAAGACATGATTTGTTTCAATATATTTGAAGCACCTCTTGCACCGCATGTTTGTAAATACGTTTGTGCAGCATGTAACAACACATCATCATCCTCCGCATGACGTAGGTCTTCGGTTTTTCTCCTTTTACTTCTTTCGCTCAGCTCGGCAAACAATTTTGTGGGTCGACCCGAGCTCCGCGGCTGTGCTCTCGGTATTTCGAACTGCAGCACTAGCTGGTGCTAGGAGGAAATTTCTGGGAGGCTATTTCCTAGAGAACCTTCAAGCAATCTCGGGAGTAAATATGGGGGAATTCGACCGGTTTCTACACTTCACGGGTTGCTTTTAACATACCCTCCTCGACGTTTTAGTACCTCTACCTCATTGTCTATAATAGGTCGATACCAACAATCCGGGTCTTACAGGTTATGGTACCAAAACGGCTCATAAAGCGCAAATTGCGCTTAGCACTCTACACCTAAACCAACCAACCAGGTCTTGAGGAACGATTCAGATATGCAGCGTGAAGAGGACAACCACTAACACCATCACAAACTATCTGAGAGACCAAACTGTTCCTGAGAAATGGTATCGTATCACATTAACCTCGTCGTAACACTAGAGGAAAGGGGCCTGGTGGTATCTGCTATGGGCATCGTTACGTCATGTTTTTGGTTTGGCTGCTAGCGAACGGAACCAGTTTGTAGCAGAGAAGAAGTCAAACCATTTCATACAAAGCTCAATCAAGCATTAAAACAATATGGAAATTTGTTAAGAGTAAAAATTAAAGGACAATAAGATCAACTAAGTACATCGTGTATCTCCTTTTATATTCAATCCTCAAACATCCTTATCTCCCAAACATTGGTCCTTCGAGCCGGATAACCCTCCGTCCGAAAAGTGGGTATTAAATATTTGCACCACGTTCACTACCTCACTATTATGAAATAAGTGATTAAAGGTGTATAAGGTGGTATATATGTACACAGAAATTCATGTTTAGCAAAAAATTCTTAAGTGAAATTGAAAATTGCATTACGAACAGAACGGTAGCATGAAGAACTTGATTTTATTGTCCCGTAAAAACAGTATTTATTTCCATATTGTTTGAGTTAAGTGAGAGGCTGAGAGTAAAAATTACCTATCTACAAGGTCCGAGCAAAAGTGGTTTAGAAAATGTTCCGGGCAAAAATGAATCGAGTGAGTTTCTGGCAAAAACAAACCGCGTGAGATTTCGGGCAAAAACGACTTTACAACTGCATTAACTTTATATTACTTTTTCTAGTTAAGGAGTCTGGAGTTCGTATTTGATTCGTTTTTGCCCGGAATCTTACGCAGTTCGTTTTGCGCGGAACATTTTCTAAGAAACTTTTGCTCGAACCTTGCAGGTAGGTCACTTTTACTCTCAGCCTGTCAATTGCTTCCCAGCATTCCAACTATTTTTTAAGAGTCTTGTCACTTAGTACAAGTAAATCAATTTGCCTTTGTTCTTGCAAACCAAAGAGGGAAAAATAAATACGAAAAAGTAAACACTCTCACATAATATAATACCACAGGAAAAATAATAAAATAACAATACGCTAAAAAAGGACATTTGAGGTTGCAGAGTATGTAATGTCGGTGGTTCGAAATACACCTTAAATTATCTGCAAAAGATTTTTGTGGTCGAATTGAGTGAAGTTGTTATCCCGCCCCATACTCAAAGGTTATGGGAACTGGAGAAATTTAGACTTAAATTAAAACTGAAAGAGCTTTGCTTTCATTTAAGACATATTTTGCTGTTTACTGTTGCAAATACTGTACAAAAGTTTCCTTTAATCCTCTTAGTTATGAAAGGAATTTGTTAGAGCTTTCTACTCGAAAATAACCTTATATAAGAGGCTTGTTTCAGCTATTGATAACAGAAACTAAGCATCTGTAAATAAATTGTTTATATACCTCGCTTTAAGCATGGTTCAAATTTCAAGATATTTCAAAAGCTTGTGAAATGAAAATCTGATCACACTACCTAAGTAAACATGGGCATCTGTTCAGTTTTGATAAATAGAACTTTACAAACAAGAATTTATTCGGTTGGCTGAGAATCCAACAATTTATTTGCACTCTACTCAAGTAAAGAGAAGAAATGTGGAACATAGTCTGTCGGCTTTTGTGAAGTAATACCTACTCATATCCAAACCTTCCCAAATATAAATACTGAAATAGTTGGGAAAATTTGCAATTCGTTGAATCTTCAAAGTGATCTTGGCCACATGAAAAAACGCCACGCTGTTTTTTGTTATTGTTACCACCTGTGTTTATTCACCTTGTCACTGTTGTTTCAGTTTTTCTATGTTTAATAGCAGTGGAGCTATCTTCAGGTCATAGACACACGTCTGAGTGTATTTTAGCTGAGGTAAATGAAACAACAAGTCCTGAAGGCTTTCACTTGGAGGGGGGTTTTATATACGGAAAAAATTGCAATGTTTTTCATTCAGGTTCGTTCTTTTATTTTTCTAAAAACATTTGGCAACCTTTTCCAGTCAAGAAACCTGCTGAGTGGATGAACCACGGAGAAGATATATATCTCGGATGGGAAAGTATAAAAAAATAAGAAAAAGCACCAGTTCGAAACAATGGGAAATAATAGCGAACATTATTGCTTTTTCGTAAAAGCCAGGACGTTACTTATGGCTCTGTATGTCCTCTTTCCAGTGTAAATTGGTAGTTAGTTTAAAGAAACTTTTAGTCTCCGTTGTCTTATTAATTCGGGTCTGGAATTGTTTCAGCATTGTTCAGGGATTATATCTACATAAGGCGAGTAGGTATGTATATAACACGTGTATGCTTTCTCAAGTAAATTTGCTAACGTTAGCGATGAAAGATAAAGGCTTTGATGCCAATTCAGAAAGTACTTCCAACTAGGTACATTGCACGTTACCTGTTGGCGTGAAAATAAGCTCCACGTCTTATCACACTTGAGGAAAATGGTCTTTTCCCTGAGGGTAATTTGTGCAAAGTACACTGTTGAACAGAGCAGAACGAATAATGCTCCTAAATGGTATTCTCGCTAAAGACGTGTGCTATATATGTACTACTATATGAGATGGTTATGTAGTAGACTAGTTGTGGATACAACTGAATTTTTTCTTAATCTTGACAAGTTTTTGTACAATCTTAAGTGCTTTTAACACTATTTATGCCAGCAGAACTCGATTAGAAACGAAGTAGAAGGTGAAAAGTTACGTAAACAGTAGACACGGGTTTTAAGGGTTTTTAATTAATTTTTAATTAAAAAGTTTTGTTTCGAACTGGGGATCTTAAAATAAAAGAAATTTCGATGTTTTTTTTCGTTACTGGACATCGTGATATTGTTGTGATGTTGTACGATCTATCGATCAAAAATGTCGTTGATTTTGATCGATGTTGTTTCAAATTATAAAAGTATAGAATAGAAAGGATATGAAAGTAAAAGAAAACAGTTTCAATGTACCTCTATTTATTTTTACATTTCCCAATACCTTTTGTATAAAGTTTGCATGAAATCAATTTTATTAATCATTTTGCCTTCCAAACTATTGTGTTGTTGCTTCAAACTTGTAAAGCATTCGATATAAGCCATGGTACGGCGGCGTTGATAACCAAAGTTATGTATTTGAATGCTATCTTGTACAATGTAGAAAATTTCTATTTGTAATCTAACTATATTTCTAATGGATTTTCATTAAGCCGGCCAACAATGGTCCTGAAGTGGACAATGACTCGTAAGAAAGGCTTTCTCAGTCTTGTTTGACTTCCAGTTTCTATAAACCAGTTTCGGTCCAGAGAATGAGCTTTTTCGAATTTTTGTCAGATCCATAAGAGTTGGACTCCGCTTGTCTATCTTGTTACGAGGAAGGTCCAAAATTCCGCGGAATGAACGGAATAAACAAGGTAGGGACTCAATTGAAGACGACTCTCGCCCAGTACCGCCGATTGAGGTCGTGACGTCGGATACCATCGAAAAAGTGAAAAAATTTATATTGGAAAATGCTCGACTGAAAATGAAAGAACTTTTTGCGTTAGTAGGTGACATAAAAATTTTTCGGATTCTACACGACCATCTTGGCATGATAAAAGTCAGCGTAAGATGGATGCCAAGAATCATTACACTACCACAAAGTCAGCAACGAATCGAAGCGTCTAAGGAGTTTTTGAAATTGTTTGCCGATGAACCTAACCCTACTTTGTAGCGAATTGTAACTGGAGACGGGACTTGGGTTCATCTTTTTCAGCCTGAGTCCAAAAAAAAGTCAATGCAATGGCATAAAAAGGGTACACCACCTCCTTAGAAATTTAAGGGCTCAGAATTGGCTGGAAAATTGATGGCTACGATTTTTTAGGATCATACATTCCGCGGATTTTCCTCATTAAGTCTTTAATCTTTTGAACAAGTGTTCGAGTCTTCCAAATGTAGTTCTTTTTAACAGCGGAATGAATATCTGTGGATGTGACTTGTTGGATAATGCCCATTTGTTCATTTATTTATTTCAGGATAAGTTTATATACAGTGAAACCTCCCTAAAGCGGACACTGTTCGTTCCTAAACAAATGTCCGCTATTAAGAGGTGTCTGCTTTTCAGAGGTGGAAGTATGAGGCAAATCGATGCCTGGAACTGGAAAAAGTGTCCGCTTTTAAGAGGTGTCCGCTTCTTTTTGGTAAGGGGAGGTTTCACTATACCTCCTTTACTAACGATTCTCTCTTTCTCTCTATCAACCAATTCGGGACAACAATTGAAAGTGTAACTACAATTTAAAGGGGGTTTCGAACCACTGGAATTTTCTCTGCAACCTCCATGGCCTTTTTCTCGTAATTTGTTGGCAGCAGAAAGCAACCATATATTGCTGCCGATGGTATTCGAACCTGGGACCTCCGGATTTGTAGGCCGACACGTTATCATTTACTCCACTGACGACTCACTAACGGTTACTCAACCATAAAGGCTTTAAACTGTAGAACATTTACCGCCAGATATTTCTTTAGACCCTCGTTCAAGCTATCGTCAATTCCGCATACAATATGTGTTATTTTAGCGTGTTAATTTTGTAACGAAGTTCAATTTTTTCTACTATGTAAACACAAAACAGCCAGAAGAACAAGTTGTGCAACTGCCAAATTTACGTTGTATGTTACTTTTTGAGTGGTCTTCTGTGCGTTGTTTTCTGTTGGAATCTTGGCTTTGGAACGCCTTCGTACTCGGGAGATTCCTGATTTACTGCTGGCCGCCTTGCTGCTCTTTTTGGGTGAGACTTGATTTTCCTGAAGGGAAACCCTTAAGTATATGCCTCTGGTGAGGCTTTTTATGTGCTCTCATAATTCTTTGCATTTCTGTTCTCGTTTTTTTTTTACAATTTGTTTGCAACGCTGGATCCCGAGATTGAGGTTCTTTTCGCTTCCCGCCTGTACCAACCCGGATTTTGCCTGTTCTTCTGGTGTCAATCTGTTGCTGGATTTCTGACTTTGTTACTTTTGGATGCTGCTTCTATAGTACAGTTGATGATGGCGTTGTTCCTTGTGATAGTGTCTGCAATAGATACTACCATGCTTTGTGCGTTAAGCGCAGTCATGGCGCTAGGCAGGTTACTAGTACTACCATTGTTCGTGCGTTAGGCGCAGTTATGGCGCTAAACAGAATGCTGACTTGATCTGCCGTGAAGGTACTAAATGACATAAAGCCTCGTCATATAGTAAGATTGGTCAAGTTCTCCTTTAATAAGTTGAATCCTTTTATTGAGGAATCTAAATGAGATGAAATCTCAGTTACGCAATTGGAGGCTTTTACAAGACGCCTACGATGAGCATAAAAACTTGGCGGAGATACCTAAGAGTATTAAAATCCTGATTTATATCTGGTGAAAAATTTGAGCACTCAGTCGGAGAATGCTAGTTTTGTGTTCGCAGACTTGACGTGATATAGGAGACATTGACTCAAATATTCTGAATTCGCTACTGATCATCTCCTTAGTTTTAAGAGGAACATTGTGGGGACCAGATATGACCTTTCTTTCTGTATTAAAGCTCTGTAGGATCCCTCCTCTAGGTTGGATTCGAGGTTATTAGGGGCGTTCAACTATTACGTAACGCAGTTTCTTATCTGCTCTTGTAACGCGCCGTAACGTTTCGCGTTACCCCCCCCCCCCCCCCCCCCCTTAAACGTTCCGTAATACTCAGATGATTATTTTTACCTAAAAATGTCAATTATATTGCGCAAAATACCGGAGTAGGAAGCAATGGAAATTAAACGAAATTTCAGACCACTTTGGCCCTATTGTGTGTGCGTGAAATTCCAAGTTCATGGCTTGCAGCTTAGGTCACGGTCGAACTCTGAGAGTCCAAACTCGGCACACGGCTTATTGTGGTTATTAGCCATATATATACTTCTGTATACTCAGTGACGCGACTCTTTTCGTATGTAAAAAAAATTATAGTGTAGATATCCCATATAAACTGAGCCGTGAGTCCCGAGTTAATTTTAGACATAAACTTAATGTTACGTAACGCGTTTCTTGACCCCCCCCCCCCCCCCCAACCCCCCCAATTAAGCACCGCATCCAATCGGGCTGATGTTGCTTCCGAGATTGTTTTATCCCCATTTCATTCCCTCCTTCGATTGGAGGTTGTTGCTAATTTGACTCCTAGAAATGTCCGAGGCTGATTACTCTTCACGTCGTAGGACTGTTTTTCCCTGTGTTGTGTTTTCTGTGTGGAGTGATGTGCGTTCCGTGTTATAATGTAATTAAAATCAAGTTGAGTTCTTTTGCGAAAAAAAGACGTAGTTGTACACTTACTAATATTAAGAAGACCGTTTATTAAAGGATCCTTAGTCGAAGTTTAAAATTTCACAGCGCGTAAATTTTGACATTGTCAACATAACAATGAATTTTTGAATTAGACAAAAGGAAAGCTACATCATTTATGTAAATTATAAATATGACTTTATCAGAAAGTTTCCTTTCAAAAGACTCTTGGTGGAAGTTATTTAAATTTGAATATGAGTGGACCAAGGTGACTGCTTTGAGGTTCACCAGAGGTATTATGTATGTTATTGCAAAAAGAGCCTTGAAATTAGACTGTACCGAATTTTTACCCTAGGAATCAGTTTCCGAAGACCTTTGCATTTGCCTAAGTTACGCAAGGCTTTGGTAAACCCGGGTATCTCCAGTTCTCCAGTGCCCCCCCCCCCCCCCCCCACCCTAATATGAAAGGGATGAGTATCTAGGATACAAGTCTCTCCCGTCCTTTGCTACTGAACCTGATGATTTCTCAACCCTGGTTCTGAAATGGTGCGCTCTAATTTGGCTAAACATCTGCTCAAAATTCACTTGTAGATGTAAGGGCGGTGCCTTTACATCGATTAGATGAA
Organism: Leptarthrus brevirostris; assembly: GCA_964036015.1. Taxonomy (NCBI): domain Eukaryota; kingdom Metazoa; phylum Arthropoda; class Insecta; order Diptera; family Asilidae; genus Leptarthrus; species Leptarthrus brevirostris. The sequence continues at coordinate 4,526,593 of OZ038371.1, read as the reverse complement.
AAACAATGTTTAAGGATCTTTTTTTTATTTTAAGTTCATATATTCTCAATGTAAGTAAATGAAAAAAAATTGTTTTTAATGATTTTTATTGTCTAGCTTTAATCTTGACGCAAACTAAGATTGTAACAAAGAATTTATTGAAAAGTAGTGTCCAAAAATTATAATAATTTCAAGAAATTGCTTAGAAATCGAAGAATTATTTCCGAACTTATAAAGCTCGATTCACGATGGGATAAATGTCAATGCTATGCTATTATTTGGAACCTGAAGTGATAAATTTACCAGTAATTGCCAATATGTGGACACTTACATTGCAGTTGGCTAGAAAAACGTAAGGCACGAAAAGCTACATAACTTGGAATTTGGCAAATAATTTTCCCATAGAGCAGAAATAAACTCAATTAACGTCAAGAAAATGTTTATCCCTGCCCAATGTATAGATTTATAGTAGAGATTTACCAATAAACATTCCCTTCCTCGTGCCAATGATTCCCCTCTAGTTGTTTAAGTGTCCACATAAAAGAGAGATCAAGTAATTCATCAATTCATCTTAATTATAGACATGACAATGGCGTCTCCTCTTCGAAATATATTCTAAAACAGTCACATTGTGGACCAAGTAATTTATCGAACGTCTGCTTTAATAACCAAACGAAATCCTGATGGATTTAGTACCACTGTTTCTATTGCAAAGTAAAAAGTTTTTGAGACCTACCCGAAACTTGCGTTGATAAATGTGACAACTAATCCGAAGGGAGAATTCTTAACGGTTGGTTTGTGGTAAAATATTGAAAATAATATCGCTTTAAAAAAGAAATATCCCTTTCCCGTTCGAAGGAAGTATCGCCATAAGAATACCCTTACAAAATTGTAAAAATTATCCACCAACCAGTACGCCGACTTAAATTTAAAGGACGACGCCTCAATGACTTTAAGCGGAAAATTGCTAATAGAGTGTGGAATGACAAAATGAAATTTATGAGATCGAAAAGGGATGCGAATTTAATCAAGAATTTGATGAAAAAGCTACTTTCAAAAAATTGGGTAAAAGGATGATTTTAAGGACATCAAGGATACTTTTTCCTTTTACGCAGAATAGGAGGCGATATTAAGAAATATATAGTTTACAGAAAAAAAGATTGATCCGATCTTTTTTCATTAATTCCCTTCAGCCATTATTACGTCTTTTAACGTGTAAGGATAAAATTCACGGGAGACGAAAATTTTTCATTCTTCAAAATAATTACGATTGGAATACTAATGTATTTAGCTTAACATTAGTCTGCCGTGTTTTTAAATAGTTTGGACATCTGTCGTCAATATTAAAGACGCGTTATTTCAAGTTTCGTTCATTTACACACGGCCATCATGGGAAACCGAAAAACCATTTGCGAAATATTCGATCAAAGGCATTTGCATCTAATCGTAACTGACGATGAAAGGTGGATATATTTTGAGAATCCTAAACGCAAAAAATCATGGGTTGATCAGGGACAAGCATTCACAGCATCACCACGACACGATCGATTCGGAAAGGGCAATGCTTAGTGTTTGTGGGATCAAAAAGGTGTTGTATATTATGAGCTGCTGGTGAAACTATGAATTTCAAACGCTATGAACAACAATTGATCGATTTGAATCGCGCACTGCAACGAAAATCACTAGACTATCAAAAAGGGCAGCACAAGGTGGTTTTTCTGCACGATAACGTGACATCACCACACATCGAAAACGGTCAAGTACGGAAGCACTTAACTGGGAATTGCTGACCCATGCGTCTTACTCACCAGAGTTCTCCCCTTCAGATTATAATTTGCTTGCATAAGTTGGATATGCTTTGAGCACTACTTCGAAAACTACGAAAATATCAAAGAATGGGCTCGATGATTGGTTTGCTGTCAAAGGCGAGCAGTTCTTTTGGCAAGGTATCCACAAATTGCCTGAGAAATGGAAAAATGCCTAGCCAGCGAGCATAATTACTTTGAATAAACAACTTTTGTATTAAATTTAATGTGTTTTTAAAGGAAAATACGCAATTTGATACTGGTACATCTCGTATATTAAGCTATGGGTAAAAGAAATATTAATTAACTCAAATTCCACATGCTGTTTGTTTAATAGTGTTAAGGCAACCCAATTTTACCGAATCTGTAAATTTATCTCAAATTATTTTTCACTGTTCGGGGTTTTTTTGGTTTGGGAGGTCAACACTGTACTAATCATCGGGAATCATAAAAACCTGTATGGTAGGCGAGACAATCTTATCGGCTTAGGGGGTACAGGGTGAATATTAAATGTCAACACTTGAAGGTCGGTGAAACCTTAGTTTGAATATTTGTTCGCACCTTAACCATGTGCTTTCCACCATCTGGTCACTCTTACTGTGAGTGTGTTCTTGGTCCAAAATATTAATGCAGCGAACAAGAAATTACATTTCTACTTAAACCACCATCGTTATCAATACAAATTATTGACCACTAAAATTAGTATTCATCATAGCACAACGACGGTTTTCTAGAGTATTTAAAATACTGCAAATGATAAAAATAGTGTAGCAATTGAAAAAAACACTCTTGAGTTTAAGATGCTGTGCAACAGAGATATGATACGATTTTAATTTCGAAGCAAAAATAATTCTAAACGTATTACGCCTCAAGAGACTCCAAAACAAAGAAGCAATAGACGAAGAGCCCAGGGAAGGTCACTATAAAAGGGTTATAAAACTCCTTGTACCATCTTTTACCTAAGCCCAGAACATTAAAATGATGCTCGAATGAAAATTTTGTATTAATGATAACGCCCAAATCTCTGGTTTTGTCAAGTCTGTTCAGCGGGCTGTCGCCAATTGTTAAATTACTAAGCAAAGGATTCCTTTTTCGAGATAATGACATAACAGTGCACTTATCAATGTTAAAGAGAAGGAGCGTCAATTATGGACGGCCTTTAAGTCAGAGTTTAAAGGGGGACAGTCATTATCATGTGAGATATCACGGAAAATCTTGGCATAGTCAGCATAATAAAGGATTTCCGAATAAATTATAATTAAAGATACATCATTGATGTAGATATGAAAAACGAAGGTCCTAAATGGCTTCCCTGAGGCACCCCAGAAAAGTCACTAGTTTTGTCGGAGAGTGCACCACGAAATAAGACCAGTAGTGTGCGATCAGACAAAAAAAATATAACCACTGGACGAAGACTGGAGGAGAGCTCATAACTGAAATCTTATAAATAAGAATCTTGTAATTAATTTTGTCAAAGTCCTTACTGAAGGCAGTGAAAATGCAACCAATAAGCTCTCCAACTTCACTGACAGGAATACAGAAGTTGGAAAAGTCCCCCAAGTTAAAAGTGGTAGACTTACCCTTCATGAAGCCGTGCTGGAAAGAGCCCAAGAACGGCTTATAATGCAAGTAAAGGATGTCACAGAACATAGCTTGAAAAACTTTGCCAACAACATAAACTGGTCAAAAACTAGAGATATCGCATTTGTTTCCTTTCTCATGAAGAATGACAGATAGATATGAAGAGGATAATCAAAGACAATTTCCAAAGTTTAGGAAACACACCTGTACACATAGACAAATTAAACAAATGACAGAGAATAGAAGCCAGAGGCATACCACAATTTTTCAAGATACACTCAGAAATATCATCAGGTACATACGAGAGACTATCAGCCAAATTCGAGATATATTTAAAGACGGTAGCTTTGGCAAAAGTCTGTAGTATGAAGGAAAGTCGGTGGAAGGCTGATTAAATGAGTAAAATCCTTAAAGCTAATATGACAATTAGAATTCAAAAACGCAGTCTTAAAGAAATCACCAATTCCGCCTAGAATTTCCAAATTTCCAAAATTGCTTGGGCTCAGCACGTAGGATTTGCTTAGATTTATAGAATATAAAAAACCTCAACAGAAGACCAAAACTGATCGCAAAGAGTGGAATAAACTAAAAAGTCAGAATCACTCCTTGAGGAACAAAACCACTTTTGAGCCTTACTTTTCACGTTTATTAAGTGTTTCGTACACCTCTTGAGCCAGAGCTGGAAACTTCGATCGGCCTTTTAAAGTTATAATAGTTGTTACTATTATAGAATCAAAAAGTTAATGTTGCAGGATCAAAACAGTAGACTACATCAAGCGCTGTGTGCTGATGGAATTTAGGAACCAGAGGCTACAGGCATACACTTATCAGAGAGAGAGAGAGAATACCAAGTTCAAACACCTACCAGATCATTAACCACATCATTGACCTTTGAAAATCCAGAAGAGGCCATGCTATCAACGTAGGTAAGAATGTGTTGCGGAGAAGTCGTAAAAGATGGTAGCAGACAATAATTGTCTTCGAACCATTACCAATTCAAGTTACCCAAAAGCAGCAAGTCATCGGATGGAAACACGACAGTAGCATGGTCGATAAAAACAGTTAACTGCTCATAAATATTAGGGGGCGAGCCAGGTGGTATAAAAGAACTTCCAAAAAAAAAACATCAATAATCGCACAGGGTAAGTTACGGCGTACAGCGCACAAAACACCACCACCAACTTCAGCCTTCAAAGTGGAGGGGTGACGGACACAGCGAACGAAGGCATTCCTTGTCCAATTTGGAAGATATTCGGGTAACTGGAGATCGATACATCTTCACGCAAGATTGTGCACTATGCTGCACATCAAAATTGGTCAAAGATTTCACCACTTCCGAGAAGATTCCTCTTTTACCATGGCCTAGTAACTCACCAGACCTTAATGCCTCGAACACGTATGGCAGTTACTTAAATAATAGAATTAATAGAATTAACCCTTCTAACTCAGAAGGCGCACTTCACAAGCAAGAGCCTGGAATCCATTGACCTATTCACCAGAATATAACATATATTGAGGCGAATGAGGCTCCCATAACCCATGCAATAAAATATTAGTAAAAATCCAAAACACTCCCAAACACTACAATCAGGGGTGCAGAGATAACAGAGAACGTTTAAGCACATCCCTAGTAAGAGCCAGGTCAAAAATAGGACACATATTCACGGCCCTACACATGCGGTTAATAATAATAAGTTATCCGCAGTTATTGATCGATCATTAGTAAACAAAGATAAGATCATTAATAAACAAAAGCCAAAATACACCCAAACACAACAATCAGGGATGCACAGGCAGCTTAAGCCAAGTCAATAAAAAACATACAAGGAAGGAAACTTTACGCCACACAAAAAACAAAATCAAAAAGAACAAAGACAAGTGAGTCCAACAGGATGGTTACAAGTTATAAAGGTTCCTCTTTAATGTTAACTTGTCTACGTTAGTGCTGAAGACATCACCAACACCATGAGCAAACCTACACATGCGATTAACAGGCTCGAACATACCGTAACTAGTGCGCGAGAAAGCTATCTGAAAGTTCGAACGGTTTCGAAGGGAATAGGACAGTTCTCTAGGTGATATTTTGGAAGAAAGTTCCGCACTGTCAATCTTTCCCTGGAGAAACTGGAGTAGAAAAATTATATCGGCAACCCAGCGACGCTTCTCGAGAGTAGCAAGTTGTAACAGTCCCAATCGATCACCATATGGAGGTAGAATAAAAGGGTCACTCCACGGCAAAGCACGAAGGGCCGATCTCACAAATCTGCGCTGTACAGATTCAATACGTTTAGTGTTAGATCCATAAAACGGAGACCAAGGGCTAGGGAGGGCTAGGAAATTCCCTGGACCAACGGAGGATAAAACCCAGCATAGAGCTGGACCTGGCAACGATATTATTAATGTGGGGGATGAAGTTAAGTTGCCTATCAAGATACACACCCAAATCTTTCACTCCTTCCACCCGTTGAATACAAGTATCTTCAAACTTGTACTGAAAAGTACAGCAGTTGATGGACCTCGAGAAGGTCATAACCTGACATTTACCGATGTTAAATTTAAGATTATTATTGACACACCAGCCAGAAAATATTTGCAGGTCTGACTGCAATATCTCGCAATCCGCAAAAGATTTGATTGGGAGAAAAATCTTGATATCGTCCGCATAAATAAGAATTTTACTTCTTTGAAGCAAATAAGTAATGTCATCAATAGACAAGATGAACAACAGAGGCCCAAGATGGCTACCCTGAGGAACGCCGGAAGGAGCCACAAAAGCATCAGAGAGCACGCCACGAAAACGCACTCTATAAGTCCTATTGTATAAATACGACTTAATCCATGCAATGAGTTGGGCCGGGAAACCTAACCTGGCCAATTTGAAAACAATAATAGAGTGAGACAGCTTATCAAAGGCCTTACTAAAGTCGGTATAAATGCAGTCAGTCTGGCAACCTTACAGAAATCCACCCACACCGCCAGACACAAACTCCAATAAGTTGGAAACCGTTGACCTACCCTGAATGAATCCATGCTGCCTGCTAGAGATTAAACTCCTACACCCAATAGACAATTGGGACTGGATCATCAGTTCGAAGAGTTTTGGAATGCAACATAGTTTAGCAATAGGTCTATAGTTAACAATCTCTCTCCTATTCCCACTCTTAAATATGGGGATTAAAAATGAAGCCTTCCAGAATGTAGGGAAGCGACCAACCAAGATAGATCGCCGGAAGAGCAAAAGTAAAGGACATAATAACACCGAAGAACACTTCTTTAAGACAACAGCAGGAACCCCGTCCGGGCCATAAGAAAAGTCATCCGGAAGATCCAAAATATGCTTGTATAAGCTCTCCTCCGTGAAAGATGGAATAGGTACGGGGGATATATTACTATTATTAATGTGCGAAAAGTTGTTACTTTCTGGATAAAAATCGGATGATTCAAATGCGCCCCTGAAGTATTCAGCAAATAAATTACAAATAACCCTAGAATCGTTACTGGAACTTAACCCAAATTCCATAGTCGATGGATAGTTATCAACTCTTCTCTTCATATTGACGTAATCAAAAAATGCACGGGGGTCAGAGAATAAGTTGCCTCTAAGGTTCAGTAGGTATTCGTCATATAGAGAACGAGAAAGACTTATGAAATCTTCGTGACAAAGAATAAATTCACGCTTAGAGTCTACACTTCCCACTCGCAGGTACCTTTTCCAGAGTCTATTTTTCCTATTTCTGAGAGTGTTTAATTCTCTGTTAAACCAGGGGGGAGCGGATTCTCTACTTCTAACCCGGACATAGGGGACAAACCTAGCGAAAGCTTTGTATAAAATTTCATAGAAACCAGATACGTTTCTGTCAATATCGTCACTAGACAGACAGGTATGGAAGTCCAAATCACAAAGATATTCATTCATAGCCTCAAAATCGGCCATTCTAAAGTTAAAACTAAATTCACATTCGAGATTATCGACACGCACGTCCGAGAGACAATGCAAAGTGACAAGCAATGCAGGGTGAAACATGTCCAGACTCGTCAAGGGTACTATTTCAAGTATGCCGAAACTAGAATCGCGTTTTTCTCGGAAACTACACGTTTATTTCATTTATTATATTTCAGACCTTACACAATTAAGATACAACAAAACGTTTCCGACCGTTTTACAGGTCCTCTCAATCGGTCAGTTGGAATTTTCAGGTCCCACCTCAAGAGTCTCTAGTGAAAAAACGCTTAAGCCTGTCAATATAAGGTGTAAGTGAAACGGATGAGTTCAAGGTAGGTCACATAAAGGAAGTTGAATGAATCTCCGTTGAACAGCCTGAAAGCCATTACTGTGGAGGCGCAATCATGAATGTGTGTAACATATAATAGTTACAGTAAAGCACTTCTGTGATATATCGGTTGCTGAATTCTTTCGGTAATTTTTTTACGAAACCTAAATTAGCTTAGGTTTCACCTCCAGCCCCCACCCAACTAAAAATTTTTGTTACATGGTACCAACGTTGAACCCGTTACGAAGTTATGCCCGGTCAAGCATAAAAAAACAAACAAACAAAAAACAAAACAAAAACACGTCAAACTTAGAACATCTTTGTTTTTGGGAAGTCGGTTAAAAATAGCTAGAATGGGACAAACTCGGGCTGAAAATGTTCGGTTAACATGAGGACAAAGTTACAGCCCCTCAAAGAGGAAAAAAAACATTAAAAATTGGTTAACACTTTTTGAATTTCGCGCCATTTGTAGAGTTTTTGGAATTTTGATTTGATTCAGGTCAAAGCGGTAGCCACAAACCTTTACTTTAAGAATACGACCGACTTTTTCATTTCAGATAACTTGAATGGATGACAAAATGCACGCGCATTTTTTTGTGGGGGCAGATACAGCGCCCTAATGTTAGGGGGTTTTTTTTACCTTATATCTTACGGTAAAATTATTTTCACAAATTGCACAAAATGTGCAGCAAAAATTCACTCCACCCGAGTTAATTTTCAAAAATAAAAATCAAAACAAACTACTTGTACACTCGAGCAATGTAAGAAATATAAAAATTTCTTAACATGATCGGCGTTTCTAATGAAGAAAAGTTAAACTCCTTTGGCTCGTTCTCAACAGCAGCACCAAAGGGTTAACTTTTCTTCAGCTGCTGGACGCCTTCGCGAAAAAACGAAAACTAGATTGAACTCCAACACAAAATATTTTAAAAACCGATCTAGACAGCTGTATCAAATAAAGATCACTTTCACTGTCACGCTAACCTTGCGGTAAAATTATTTTCACAAATTGCACAAAATGTGCAGCAAAAATTCACTTGACCCGAGTTAATTTTCAAAAATAAAAATCAAAACAAACTACTTGTACACTTTGGTGCTGCTGTTGAGAACGAGCCAAAGGAGTTTAACTTTTCTTCATTAGAAACGCCGATCATGTTAAGAAATTTTTATATTTCTTACATTGCTCGAGTGTACAAGTAGTTTGTTTTGATTTTTATTTTTCTTATATCTTAAATAAAAAATCGAAGTCTCTTAATTGTATTTACCTTACTTTTCCTAGGCTTCTACACTAGAAATCCTCCCTTAAGGAGTCTGATTCTTTAGTCGAATTACTTTCTTTTAAAGCCAAGATATTTTACTAAAGGCAGAGTGGCTCGTCTGAAATTACTCTTCTAGTTTAAGTTCTTACGAATTAATTAATTTTAAATATGTACTTAAGTACTAAAGAGAGAGTGGCTCGTCTGAAATTACTCTTCTAGTTTAAGTGCTTACAAATTAATTAATTGTAAATATGTACTTAAGATATTTTACTAAAGGCAGAGTGGCTCGTCTGAAAAGGTTCTTTTGATGTTTGGAACTAGGAGTCGAACACTAGCGATGATATGGTTGACAACTGCTAGATTAGGGGCCGTTCAAGTATTACGTAACACAGTTACGGGGGAGGCCATGGGAGTCTTGCGAAACGTTACGGTGCGTTACAAGGGTGGGGGGGGGGGGGGTGGGACGTAGAGCAACGTGTTACGTACGATTAAGTTTTTGTTAAAATGAAAAGTCCTAATTCTTAACTCGTGACTCAAGGCTAAGTTTATATGGTATATCTACACTACACATATTTTTTACTCACGAAAACAGTCGCGTCCCTGAGTATACAGAAGTATATATATATGGCAAATAACCACAATAAGCCGTGTTCCACGAGTCCATATTTTGGACTCTAAGAGTCCGACCGTTGCGATCAAGCAAAACCACCAAAACTACATAGAAGCCATGAACTTAGCAATTCCATGCACCCTCTGGGGGGGGGGGGGGGGGTATGTAACTCGAAACGTTACAGAATTAATCCTTCTAAGCCTAGAATGATTGGACCTATTCGCCAAAATATAACAATATATTGAAGCGAATGAGGCCAACACACTAAAATACGCCCACACACAACAATCAGAGGTACATAGACAACAGAGATCGTTAAAGCAAATCCTTGTTAAGAGTGAGGTCAAAAAGAGGACACATGTTCACGACTCTATACATGCGTTTTATAATACCAATAATAGTGTTTCCATTCAAATACAGAAGGATCAAAATGCAAAACAAACAAAAACGAGAAATTAAAACAAAAATCAGTGCGAGCAAAAGAATGAATTACAAATTGTAGATGCTCCGTTTAAGTGTCACTTTGTCGACACTAGTATCAAAAACGTCTCCAATATCATTAGCAGATCTACACATGCTGTTAATAGACTCGAACATTCCGTAATTAGTGCGCGAAAAAGCAATCTGTAAAGGTGATCGATTGCGTAGGGAATAGGACAGTTGTCTAGGCAATACTTTAGAAGCTAGTTCAACACTTTCAAGCTTTTCCTGCAGAAGACGATGCAAAAATATCAAATCTGCAACCCAACGCCGCTTCTCGAGTGTAACAAGTTGCAATAACCCTAAGCGCTCCTCATAAGGTGGTAGAATAAGAGGGTCATTCCAAGGCAAAGAATGCAGGGCCGATCACACAAATCTGCGCTGGACGGACTCGATACGTTTAATGTGGGATCCGTAAAACGGAGACCAAACCTGACTAGCATATTCAAGAATAGAGTTTAGATAATTAGATTTGATTGGGAGAAAAATTTTAATATCGTCAGCATATATAAGAATTTTACATCTTTGAAGCAAATACTAAATATTATGATGATAAGATGAATAAGAATGGACCCAGATGACTGCCCTGGGGAACGCCAGAATGAGCCACAATGTCATTAGAGAGTGCGCTTCGAAAACGTACTCTATAAGTCCTATCAGATAAATACGACTGAATCCAAACAATAAGCGAGCGAGGGAATCCAATTTAGCCAATTTAAAAGCAACGATAGAGTGAGACAGCTTATCAAAGGCCTTACTAAAATCAGTGTAAACACAGTTAGTTTGGTAAACATCCATGAATCCACCCACAGTGCAGGAAACAAACTCAACCAAGTTGGAAACCGTGGACCTACCCTGAAGAAAACCATGCTGCCTAGTGGAGATTAAGCCTTTACACACTTCAGATAATTGGGATTGAATTAACAGTTCGAAAATCTTAGGAATACAGGAAAGTTTAGCAGAACGGTGCGTTGCAGGGGAGGGGGGGGGGGGGCAGAAATCTTCAAACACTGCGTTACGTAATGCTTGAAAGACCCCTTATGTGCCTAAGAAAACAATATTTTAATAACTAAAGTAATTTTTTTTATTTGACATACTTCTTGCAATGTATTTATTTTATAATCGAAAGTATCAACAACTGCTCTCATTCTAAAAATATTTTTAAACCTTTTTTCCATGAAGGAGATTCAGCTATAGAAATTATATATAATGCATTAGAGCCAAAGATAAATAAAATACATAATTAGGTACAAAACCGGCTATTCGCGATTTTCTATTTAATTTCCCACAGTTGAATATTTGTAATCATTGTTTTGAAAGCAACTTAGGAAAATGCACAGATAATCTCAATTTCGATAGATTTTTAAACTAATCTAGATCTCGTGCAATTGTGTGAATCTACACATAACAGTTTGTATTTATTTAATAAAGATTTTATTGAAAACTGAAAATGCTTTCCACTTACCTCATATTTGTTTTAATTGTCCCAACAAATGCACTTCACTAACCGCAAGCAAAAGTTCAATCTTTACTACGCCGCACTAAAGAGTTCACGGAAGGCACGATATTATTAAAATTGCAACTATCCACTCAGAATTTTCAGGAAACTCATACTATTATTTAACAGAAATGGTAGTAAAATGGAACTTTATGTAGAATTCACTATATTGCTGCATTTTAAATAGTTAATATAAAAAATATAAGAATTGCAAAACGCGCGTAAACTAAACTTCGCCAAGAATAGCATTTCTAAGGTGCCTAATAAAACGAATTTTTACGCATTACAATATGAATCTGTACAATATTGTCGCTGTAAATTGATCTAATTCATTACACAATTAAATTTAATTACAATAACTCATGGAATTTGTATAATTTCACCGAAAAAAATGCAAAAACTTTTAACGTGAACTTGATTTTTCCTCTCCGAAAGGAATTGCTTGAGAAATGTCAAATAATTACTTAGTAAGACGGATATGCAAGTGGGGCGCTCGCTTCGCTAAATATCGATAAAGGTTTGAATACTGGTTATGATTGACCGAAAGTTCCTTGAAGTTATTTTCTATAGAAATATCAAAATAAACTGCAGAAATGCTTAATTAAAAATATGGCAATTATTGAATATTATAACTCTAGTTTTCTTGTGTTTTGTAAGTTGTCATTTCACTGTTTTACAACCTTTAGTTTGTTATTTACTTAATTAAGCACAGTGCATCGAATAACATTCAGGAAGTTAACTTCAAAAATCTTAGCGACGTGAGGACCTCTTAAACTGAAAATATAACTAACAAATTATTTGACATTTCGCAACTAATTGTTGTCCAACAAGGTAAATATGTACTTTCTGTACACTCCGGTATTTTTTTGCTGAAACTATGCAAAAACTTACTATCCTACTGTTTTATTTATTTAAGTCTAATTGCCCATGGATTTAATAACATTTTATTGAAGTTTTGTTACCTAAAGATGAGTAGTGCATAAAATATTTATCAATAAAGAGTGATGGTGTGTAGTTGACGTGTTTTGCAGTTCTTATATTTTTCTAAAGTTATTCAAATTAATTGTTGGAAAATAAAGTTCAACATCCCTTTTACAAATATGAGTTTTTTTTCTGAAAAATTACAATATATTTGACCATAAAACAATGGTATCAGTTTTCCTTTCACGAACTTTGTAGTGTGACTTGGATTTTAACTTATACGTGCGGTAAGGGAGCTTTTGTTGGAACTGATTGGACAACTATAACAAAATTTAAGGTAAGTGAAACATTTTCTGTTTGCTACAGAAAGTTCAATAAAAGAAAAGAAATTTACTACTATGAAAACAGTTCAATTTGACATTTGTTTAACAAGCTTTTATTGAATTTTTAATCTAATTTGAATTAGAAAAATCGTATCTGGCGTTCAGCGACGGTCTTAATGATTGCGAGGCTCCGGGCGGCAGTTCTTTGCGATGCCCTTTGCGCATAGTATGTAAACTGTAAAGTACTTCTCATGTAAGAAAAGAGATGCGAAAGCGATAAATAACTAACTTAATTTTGAGTTTTAAAATATTAAATTAGTAGATTTATTAAACAACAAAAATGATCCTTCTGAGTTTGAGTCCCCCGGGGCTGTTTCCAGTGGACAGGTTCTCGCTCCACAATTCCCCCATACTGGGTCATCCTGCATCTCTTGCGATCGGCGCTGGCGGTTCGTTTGGACCTCGTGTTGCTCTCGCAGTGGTGCGAAGCGGCGTTCAAGCGCCGCCCGCAAGCGTGCCCTTCGCCTGCGTGCCCTTGATGTCCCCGCCTCATCGACTGAACCTTCCAACAGTGACTCTCACGGTTCGGGGTCAGTGGCCTTTCACCTTCTCAGTCAGAGGCTTCTGATGACCTCGCCTTGCTGTCTGAACCTCTGAACAATGACCATCTGGCCTCCATGGATCGCCCTGTGCGGGCTGGAGTGGGCGATTGTCCACTTTCTCATCCTGGTGTCACCCCGCTTAGACTGGTTCAGCGGCCTAACTGTATTTTTGTATCCAGGGTCCACCGGGATACTCTTGAGAGCGATATTGTTAATCACACCTCTCTTCAGGCTGCGATATTGTTAATCACACCTCTCTTCAGGCTGGCGTTCCTTGTAAAATGATCGCCTGTAGACGAATCAGTCCAGCCCACGGCCGTTCATACACGGCTTCCTTGAAGGTGTTTGTCCCAGAGAGCGCCTTCCGGGCGGTTGTATCACCGGATATATGTCCCTCTAGTGCTATCGTTCGTGAGTTCATCCCGAAGGCCCGTATGGTTCCGAATTCGCAGCCAAAAAACTTGCCAGCCGGGTATCCTTCCATTATTTCAATGTAACCGCGTTGCGCTCTAAAACCGCGCAGCTTTTGTCCTCCTCCTTTGCGTCCAATGCCGACATTATCTGCCTCACTGAAACTTGGCTGTGTGCCGGAATTTTTGACTCTGAACTGTTCGGCCATGAGTTTCAGGTCTTTCGTCGGGATGTAGCCGCTTCTAACCAAGCTCAATGCTGCCATATTACTAATGACTTAGGCAGATTTCTGGATCTTGTGATCTCGTCTGACGCTGACTGTACGAATCTTATAAGATGCCTCTCCCTCATGGTTCCTGAATCAAGTCACCACCCCGCACTTCTGATTGTCATGTGTTTCGACTCCGCTGAAACGTTTCCTTCCCTATTAGGTGACCTCTACTTTAACTTTAAACGGGCTGATTTCACGTCCATGAATAACTGCTTTCTTTCTAATGATTAGCCAAGCGTGCTGTAGGAGAGCGACGTCGACCTGGCTGTGAGCACTTTTTACGATGTCCTCTACGCTTGTTTTACCCGATTTGTTCCCATTAGCATTTATCGACCGGGTTCACCACATTTGTTTCGTCCCTGGCTTGACGGTACCTCACGATATCTGAGGAACTTAAAAAGTAAAGCTTGGAAAAGGTTGCCAGGATGACTACTTGGTTTATTTTGATCTCTGCCAGCATTTCTCCGCTCGGATACATGAATCCTACGCCGAATACTTGTCTAACATGAGAGCCACGCTGCGTTACGATCCTAAACCGGTCTGGAGGTTCATCAATTCGAAGCGCAATTGTGACACTTATCCTTCTTCCTTGAGGTATCATGACTGTGAGAGCGATGACTCGTTTACAATTGCTAATTTCCTCGCGGAATTTCTCCGATCTTCTTTCTGTGATTTCACCTGAGATATTGGCACCTCTGATTTTACCCACTTGACGCGAATCCCGCCTACTTCCCTTGAGTCTAAGGATTTAGTATTTGACGACGCATGTGTTACTGAACATCTATTTAATTTGGCAGATGGCTTCTTGAGTGATCCCAATGGTATTCCCGCTTGCTTCTTGAAGAGATGCCAAATGCCTCTTGCTGATATTTGCTGTTGTCTGTTTAATTTGTACTTGCGTTCCGGCCGCTTCTCCGAACTTTGGAAGACTTCTGTTTTGATCCCGCTCCATAAGGAAGGAAGTAAGTCTGACGTTTCCGACTATCCACCGATTGCCAGCCTGTGTCATGCTGCAAAGGTTTTTGAGTCCCTCTTCAGTGAAGTACTCCGATTTCACTGTAGTCCTTTTTTGGGGTCTTTCCAGAATGGCTTCCTTTAGGGAAAATCGACGACTACAAACCTTCTTGAATTCGTTAATTTTGCTCTACCGACCATAGAAGCGGGCGAGCAGGTGGACTGTGTGTTTACGGATTTTAGTAAGGCCTTCGATAGGATTGATCATGGAATCCTAATCTATAAACTGTCTATTCTTGGGTTTTCTAATTGCTTCGTCGATTGGCTGTACTCGTTACAAAAATTAAATCTTAATTGGTCATAGTATCTCTTAAAAAAAATCACGAGTATTGAACAGTTCTATTGCTCCTAGATCGCAATGACCCATTAAAATAATAATTGTACTTAATCTTTGTACCTCTTTGCCTCAACAAATCCTGATTTGATTCAACACTGTCAGAAAATTTCCTTAGTGGCAATGAATAATATCTTTTGTGTTTCAATTGTTATTTACGTTGCTTGTATTTACACAGAAAATATTTAGGTAAAGGAATACTAAAAGAGATGTTCTCATTGCCCTCAATCTAATTTCAATTACGACGGCAAAGCGCCATTACCTTGGTACTGAATACTTCCTTTGATTCATAAAATGCTATACACTTATGAAAAAGCAACAACATTAAGTACGGCGTATTCCTTTTCAGGGTAAAAACACATATTCCCCGCTCTCCCATCTACTGAAAAAAATTAATTCAATTTACTTCAACTTTGAGGAAAATCCGCTTTGGTTACTCCAATTTCATGCAATTTGAAATTGGGTTTTCAGCTTAATTTTCGGAATTTTCGTCCATTTAAAGTGGGGCTAGGGACCGAGGAAGGTAATTAGATTGTGCAGATTTTTTTAGCGTGAATCTTTGTTAAGCAATTCCTTTACACATTTAATAAGAACCTCAATTTGTGGATTGCCGATTGTGTAAGTGTAAGATCCTAATTGCAAACTGCTGCAGAATTTCTGCTGAGGTTAGACTTTACACTATGTATTAAAAATTTATTCCTCTTTTTACAAGCGAATTGTTTCAAGGCTTTAACAACTTTAAAATTTAATTTGCAGTTTACTTAATTCTCACTTAGAAAAAGAACGAAAAAATATTGGTTTGTCGTAATTTAAACGTTACTAGATTTAGTTAATTAGAAGGCTCTTGGATTTCTAGAAAAACAAGTTATTTTATTACCCTTGCCCGAATTGATGTGACATATCAAATTTTATTTAGGTAGCACATTTTTCAAGATCCTCTTAGTTAGAAAAAGCATAACAAAATGCATTTTGCCTGTTTACGCTCATTACAGTTGGGCCAACATGACTTGTCATGTAGGTTAGTCACACCCAATTTTATCATTTATCATTATACTGAAAATTTAAATGTTGGAAAAGTCATTTAGAATATTTGAACTTTTCAACAACAATGTATTAAGATGAGAGGTAGGAAACTTTTAATATGGTATCAATTGAGAGGCTGAGAGTAAAAGTGACCTATGTATCTACATGATGCGTGCAAAAGTGGCTTAGAAAGTGGTCCGGACAAAATCTAATGAGATATAAGCTCCGGGCAAAAACTGCTTTACTACTAAAGTCGTTTTTGCCGTTACCGAAAAGTCGAGTAGTTTTCGACCGCAAAGAAAACTCAATTCGATATCGCCCGAGTAAAAAACTCCAGTCGATAGCGGCGATAGTGACGGACAAGTATGCCTGTAGTCAAATTATATGCGTGAGCGGATGTGTAGATTTTACAAAATATATAGAAAATACATATCGTTATAATAGTAAAAAACTTTTCAAGTACGTGTTAATTTTTGAAGTTTCTTAAAAATATAATAACGAAAAGTACCGAAAATTTTATTAATAATCCTACGCAAAAGTTGGTTCATTTTTCAGAGCGGAAAAAATTAGTTTGCTTTTGAGCGTAAGCAAAAAACGAACCAGATTTGCGCTAAGCAAATTAACGAAAATTTCCTGCGCAAGCAAAAACTAGTTGAGTTTTTCGCGCGAGCGAAAACGAATCGAGTTTCGGTGCGGGCAAAAACGACTTATGTAAGTAGTGACGGTTTTTTTTTGCACGTAGTTTTTTCTGATTAATTTTTGCCCGGAATCTAAGCAATTCGTTTTTGCTCGGATATTGCATTTTTACTCTTAGCCTGTCAATTACACCATACTGTGCTACTCTAGGAAGAAAATATTGCAACGTGTACTGTAGGGTGGCGTAAGTTACGTGATGAAAACGAAATCAAGTTGTGCAATGCGCATGTCCGTGATTTCGGATATCAGCAAAAGGTCAGATGCCGTTTGAAGTCAAGGCCTACTCGAACATGTGGTGACTTGGTGTGGTAAAAATTAATAACGGAAATTTATAGAACTAAGTCGCCGAACCTTCTAGATTTAAGCTAAGTAGTATAAGTAGAGCTGAGTAGCAGCTTGGTGAGATACTTGTGTTTTAACCAATGAAGTGATAAGTGTAAGTAATGTAAAACTGTATGTATATAACGGTATTGCTAACAAGCCCTCCAATATTGGGATTTAATAACCTTGTAAAAATCGTTAAGATTCTAGAATTTTTTTTTTCTCAGTAATTTCAACACTATTTGGCCGTATTCGTTTGCATATATTTGGCTTCGGTTGCGGCCAGCTTCGGCCAAACATAGTGAAACACGAAAGAAATTAAAATGTAGGTTAAACTTTCAAACACATTTTTTTCAATGCATTTAAAATACATCTCTTCTCTCATCTTTTGTTAAATTTTTGGGTAAAAATATTGTGAATTGAGCGACTGACAGGAAATAAAAAGATACTTTGAAAAAAAAAGATACTTTGTGATGATCATCATAACTCATTACTGGAACATATGTTGACAAAAAACCAAAATGATTTCGTTAGTTTATGAGTTTCTCGAGCTAACAACGTCAAGATTTTGTTTATTTTATGATTTTTCAATTTTTAGAAGTAAAAAAGACGAATTTTTTGAATTTATGAAAATTTATTGATAAAAATCGAAGAATTTGTTGTTGTAAAATTAATTATAATAATAAAAAATACAAAATCTCGACGTTGTTACCTCGTAATTTATGTATAAAAGAAGTGTGCAAAATTTGAGAAAGATCGGCTGAGTAGTTTTTGAGTTACAGTGATCACCGACTTTGAAAAACTAAATCTGATAAAAACGCGTTTAAAGTTTTAACACTGCTCTTTTGTATATGGAATGTATCGAATGGAGGGAGACCCGAGGCACTGTATCTATGGCACCATTTACAGTAGTCATAGAGGCCAATGAGTGGTGGCATCAAGTCCTAATGAAGCACCAATATGGTACACCAACGGTTCCCTTATGGACGGTAAGGCTGGCATATTAGTATGCGGATCTTTATTCGAACTCCAAAAGGCGCTACGTATCGTACCAATAATTTTTCAAGCAGAGATATTAACTATTGTACTCTGCGCACGCGAGATCCTCCGCTGAGGTATGCGTAGTGCTAAGATACATATAATTTCCGATAGTCAGGCTGCGCTCAAATCACTGAGGTTCCATTCCCTCGAATTTAAGCTAACCTAAGACTGTCTCAATGTACTTAAAAAAACTGGCAAGCATCAAGAGCCTTGGTGCTAGGCCACGAAGGTTTTAAAGGAAATGATATTGCGTGAAAGGGTTTATAAACTATGCGCAACAGAAGATAAAATCATAACTCACACTCAGCAAAACACAGATTAAAATAGCCCTTCTAATTGGACACTGCTCTCTGAGAAATGATCTCAAAAAGATGGACAAAGTTAAGAATGAAACATGTCGCTTTTGTATGCAAGACGACATATTCTCTGCCAGTGTGAATCCTTTGGCCGCAAAATATTCAAGCATCTAGGAATGACCTTTCTATCGCCAGAAGATATAGTAAAAGTGACTCCCACACCAATCATAGGATTTATAAAGGACTTAAATATTGATTGGGTTTTATAGTACAGGGTTAGGTCATATAAGAACTCACTAGTCGAAGTGACAAGGGCGTCGGCAGCAACGCCTTTACGACCCCTTAGGAAATAATAATAAAATATTTGCAACATTCAAAACATTCAGAGTAGGTTTCACAATACAATGACTCGCTGATAATGATGATAATTTTTTCAGGGATGCCTTTCCTATGTAAAGTTGCTTCCCGAAATCGACGATCATAAGTTATAATGAGACTCTTAATTCGGCCGATTACTTTAAAGAAATTCGGAGGGTGTGATGAGGTCGCTACATGAAAAACTCTCATGTTCATCGTAAATAGTGCTTTCGATATTTTGCTTGATTCTCCTTTAAATGATTTTTGTCATCACTTTGTAAACTGAAGCTGAAAGACCCCAATTGTAACAATTCCTCAGGCCACCGTTTTAAGGAATCTTAGCAATGACGCCTTTTCTTTATTCCATTGGATTTGTTTAATTTTTCTAACATTCTTGGATTATCAAAGAAAGAATAGCAGCTAGTGCATTATTATCCACCTTAAACTATTCTTAATGAGGTCCATCGATTTTCTTGTTTCTGCCAAAACCGAAGTGTCAGAAGCTCTGACATAGAGGTGTTTAACAGTCTAAGAGTACGGCTGAGGACCTGAATAAAGTAATCTCTTCGTAGTTAATGTTTCTAGTTTCAGAGGGATCCGTCGATGTTTCCCACAGGACGTTTAGTTGCAAGAGTACTTTCAGCCAATTTTTTGGTGGTTTTACACAAAACCCTAATTTAATCCTTAATTGAATAAAAAGGTCAATTGGAAATATTTTTCCTTCTTATTATTATTCTTGGGCATTCTCGGCATGCCTTCATTTTCTGGTTCGCTACGCCTATTTTAACCATTTTTTGTGGTAATGTTTGGTAAAGTGGATGTCGCAACAACCTGCCCAAGGAGTAAGAAGATGCGCCATGGAAGCTGCGTTGAGTGATCCTGTATCTTCTCTCAATTACCATGATCCTTCGTGAATCTAAAATACCTTTCTTCAACAAGAAACGTGAATACACCGAAATTCTAGAAAACCCAATTGATCAACCCTCGTTGGGGATGAAAATTCGGTCTGAGTATAATCGCCCCCTGTCCGATATCCCTATTAAAAGTGAAAAAGAAATAAGAAAATGAAACAAAAAATGAAATTGTGCAAAAACATGATCATAGCACTTGACAATCAGATGGAACAAACATAATTCAAGACAATTTTTTTTTATCATGGAGCCTCCTGCGAGCTAGACAACAGCCCAGAGACGTAGTGGATTTTTTTTAGTTTCTTAATAAAAACTGACGACCGAGTTGCGAATCCTGGCTTTAAAAGTGTGTTCAAAAACTCAATTTGGTTTGTAAAGTCGAAATTGTAAGGCCCGGAACCATATGTTGCCTTAAGAAGAGTCTAAGTCATAATCCTGCGTAGCAAATGTGTCATGGAGGAACAGTGTAGACACTGTGCTTCTGGGAGGAGTAGTGTGAATTTATATCTAAAAACTCTGAAGTAGTTGAGGGCACCCTTGATGACTTTGAATATCATCTGATGCAAATGAGTCTCATTAAGAATCACACCTGTAGACTATGCGTCGAAGATAAAAGTACATATAGTGAAGGGTTACCAACTTAGGGTGTTTTGATCTTAAATTTAGGAGCAAAATATGTGCAATGAGTTTTTTTGAGGTATTTTAAGGACCATGAGTGTCTTGGTTGGCATATCTTTATCGATTTATTTATAATTTAAAATATAATTTATATTCTTCAACTTATTGGTCAAGATTTATAAGCTGCCGTCAATGTTGCGCTTGCTCACATCCACGAAAGTTTTCTTAAGGTGCTACTACCGGAAAATAATTTCAAAAAGTCGATTTTTCGATTCCTTGTATTATCAAAAATAACAAACTAAATTTTTATAAAGAAATTCGTAATAAAACAAAAGTTACAGCACTTTATAGTCGATCGCCTTCGTAGCGTGATTTCGACTCTCCGCAGCTGCCTCGCGCGCTAAAGCTATTTATCCCCACTCCCTAAAATACCGGTTTCTTTTATACTTCATTCGTGTTTCTCATACATGTATTTAGTTATAATTTGGTCGTAGACGAAAGCATTTATATCTAAATAAAATGGTTCCGTATTATAAAGGAAAGATGAGTAAGAGGCCAAAGAGCGCATCAAAACTTTAAACGCGATTTTCTTGAAATGAAATTTTTTCAATTGAGTGACAGTTAATATCAGGATCTACTGAACCGATTTTATTAAACCCTAGTATACCCTTTTGTAATTTACCACATTTTAGACAAAAAATTTAAAAAAAAATTGCAAAAGGGTGCAAAAATGCAATTTTTGCAAATTTTTTTCAAACTTTCGCCATTTTTTTCACTTTTTGACTAATTGTGGTAAATTACAAGGTAAGAAACCTACCTTTATAAAATCCCGTTAGAATGTTTTGTTTCAGACTTCCCAACTCTGAGATTATCTCTCACTCATCGGACTATCTCTTTTTCGAGCTCTTGACTTCAGCGCCTCCTACCAATAAGGCAAAAAATAGAAATTAACTAACATTTTTTTTTAACTTTAAGGACTAATAATGTTATATAAAAGAAATTTCATGATAATATCTAATAAAGCGGCTGAGAAAAAACTGTTTAAAAAGTGCTTATTTTTTGGTCCTTTTTCCGGTAGTAGTACCTTAAATAAATAAGAATTAATCCTTGTAACTCAGAAGGCGTACTTCTCAAGCAGAATCAATTGACCTATTCGCAACATTGAAAAAAACATTGGTAAACAAAACACTAAAACACGCCCACACAAAACAATCAGGGGTGCACAGACAATATAGATCGTTTCAGCAAATCCTTAGTAAGAATCAGGTCGAAAACAGGATACATATTCACGGCTCAACATATGAGATTTTTCTTAGGGCAATGTTTCGTTCTAGATCTCTCTCTTTATTTTATCCAAAAAATGAAATTTTTCGTCTACAACATTTGAAGTTCCCGCCAAAGAGACACCTTTTCATGCTTTTTTTAGGAAACTTATAGTAGAATCCGTGCCACTCGCGCTCCAGACGTTTTGACTCTACAAAGTGCGTAATTTTCAAAATTCTAATAAAACACTATACTCATTATTGTACTGGTACTTTATTATTCTTGTAACAAAGCGAACAGTTGTCTTAATAATAACTTGAGATGCAAAAATCCAAACCCTACCCATGGTGAAATCTTAGATCCGCTACTGTCATTTATTATGGGCCTGTGAAGGTCAGTAGCAGAACTATGATGTTTTCATAAGAAGGGGGGGCAACTGTTTGCCTTAGTGGTAGGATGAACCTCGTTCTTACTCAGTTATTTAAAACACCTAAGGGTAAAATTAATTTTGTACTTTTCAAAACAAAATTTTAAAT
This sequence comes from Leptarthrus brevirostris, assembly GCA_964036015.1. Taxonomy (NCBI): domain Eukaryota; kingdom Metazoa; phylum Arthropoda; class Insecta; order Diptera; family Asilidae; genus Leptarthrus; species Leptarthrus brevirostris. The sequence continues at coordinate 4,504,172 of OZ038371.1, read as the reverse complement.
TGCGCGGTTTTCGTAATATAAAAAATATAAATCCATTTTCCTTTATATAATTCCCAATAAAACTAAATTTAAAAAAGTTAAGCCGTTTTAATAGCAAACACCGAGTACAATTTTACGATATTAATTTAAAGAGATTCAATTAGAAAAGATAAAATGATTTTACATACCAAAATTATCACCAGCAAAAGCCTCTCCAGCCATCAATAACAGAATTAAATCCACAAAAACGAAAGCCATTCTGTTGTTGTAACAGTGGAGAGTAATAAAATTTGGTTGTGCAGCTGATGAACACCCTGAGTGAATAGGACTGGATAGTTTTCACTGGTCACAATTGACACTTGTACTAACGTACCGAATTCACTTTGTCAATCTTTCAAATCGTCGACTGTAAAGTTCACATTTCATTGCATTTTTTGCGGAAATTTTTATTATTGCGCTGAAAATGCCACGCTGAATTTTCACAATTTCTGTCACATGCCAGTGCGGATTTTCACGGAAGAATGCTGTGCTCACCGAAGAAAGTAAAAAAAAAATTGTTACTGCCAGTCATGCAAATTTGTTTTGGTATGCAAATTTGCAAAGCACTAGGGTTGCAATCCTGATAATCCTATTTGGTCCAAACGTACAAAAAATTTAAATTCAGGAAAATTCATCTCTAGAATTTATGGCGCTTATTGAAAGAAAGGAAAGGTAATGGCAAAATTTGCTGTAAATTTCTTTAAAACCGTGCAAAAATTCCCGCCAATCTACCTTATATTGTGTTGGAACACATAAAAACACTTACGATTGGGTAATTAGTCACTTTCACGTCGGTTGCGAAACACCGCACTTTATCAAAATGGCAAAACTGTGACCCGGATGTGTCTATTTAAAATTTATGCTCACGGTCGTTTTACAGAAAGGAATATTATATAGCTCCCTCCACGGTATGTTTACAAACCACTTTGAACGTTACAGCAGGTTTTCCGATTCATTGGTTCAAGCTAATCGGTTACTGGACGCTAGTCGGCATGTCATTAGGCTGCAGGACTTAGGTGAAGCATCTATGTCGATTTATACAAGCATATATTTGCACAGTTGCAATTCAACGTCCTGATAGAGCACGTTGCCCGAAGGACGATATAAAAAAGCTTCTGTTGTTTCGACCGGAAATTATTTAGACGAATATTCGTTAAAAAGCCCGCAAACTTATCGAGTATTTTATCACGACCTGCTTATATGCTACAGCAGAGAGTTGCGGGGCGACTAACTGTCTGGTGTGGCTGTTGGTTCCAGTCCAATACTTTGTTGTCACGAGCTTTTAAAAGCACTAGATATATACATATAATATATGTAGCAAAGTATTGCTGAACGCAATGCACTGACATTATATGTGCGGGTTGGCTGCCGGCGACTGTAAGGAACGTTTTCTTCCCTTGCACCTATTCTGCACTGGCTGACTTTCTCACTCACAGCTTATCGAACTTTTTACAAAATGGAACAGGTCCTTGCCTGGATCACTACCATATCCTGGTTGTTTGCCAGGCGTTAAAATAAAAGCAGGATACAACTCATTTGAGTACTTTTGTTGTTTGTTTCTTGCACGGTCTGGTGTTAGCTATAGAAATCTTCCCATGGACGAAGTGGCCATTCATGAACTATTTCCGAGAGCCCGAGACGACGGAGCACATGGCGCTTATCCACAGTAATGAGATGGGATTAGGGTTTCCTTTAGTTTTTGGTATTGTTAATGTAACCTCTTTAGAGGTCAGGACTAAACAAGAAGAAGTTGTCATCGTAGATAAAAATTACATTGAAGAGTGGTAATTCGGTCGTTGGTTGACTCTTTCAAAGAAATATTTTTATGATCCTGGAGTTTGAGCAGGAACATTGTTTACTGGATTTATAATATCTTCAAAGTACAGAGGAAATCTTAAGCCCCGAGCGTTGTTTTTTCTTTCAATTTATACTAATTAAATGAGATTTATGTGGGCTCATTTTGCTTTGTTATACAGACATCTACGTACCATATTTCATTTCCTTGAATACTCTCATCCTGCAAAGCAAATTAACATGCCAACTTTGAAGTCAAGTCTTTTGTAATATTATACGAGCTGGTTGCTTTGAAAGGCCGAGTTTAATTCCTGTATCCTCCTCCCATCAATGACGCGTTTACGGTTCGATATTACTTTATGCTGTTAAATTAAGGTTATTATAATTTTATGTAGTTATTAAATTACTGAAACTGTGACAGAGTGCAAAACTGAAATTAATATTTTGATAAAATCCAATTCTTACTAGCTTAATATTTATTTTAAGTAGACAAAACCATGCCTACCATTACGCCTTAGTATTAGTAAAGTCGAGCTTTGTTAATACACGATGTTTAATAGTATTAAGTGTTTCCGCATGAAATGTTCAGTTTTAAATGTCTCTAATCAATAAATATGTTTCTTTAAGATATCTTTCTTGCCAACGCTCCATTAGGGCAAAAATACGTGATTTTTGGATCTTAGAAATTGTTTTCAAAATAAGTTTAACCGACTTCAAAGAAAGCGCTAAAAGGCATTAATTAATATTTAGTTTTATGTCTTTCACAACATTTTAAATTCGGCGCAAATTGGGCAAACAAAAGACCTATCTACATACCTATTTCTCTCTGTCTCCCTCTGGTTCCTTTAACCCCTTGTGGGGCATAAGGCGTCTACTACACCGACTCTTCACCTGGTCCGGTTCTGCCCTCACGCAGCAGCTGTTGGCTATTTTGTGATACGGCTACCTTCCTTCTTTCCATATCACGGAGGCGGAGTGCGATCAATTGGTTGAGTGGCAGGATCACCACCCGATGGTTCCAGGGTTCGAGTCTCGGTCTTCCGTGAATTTTTAATAAATTGAAAAAAAAATCCACTTCGGCTCTGGTCTATTATCAAGCTCTCAGGAATGCAAAAGCAAGACATTTAAATTCCTTCATACTCCTTACCCCACTTCCCTTAAGGCCAAACCATGCTAACGCATAATCAAGTTATCCCCTAAGCTTTGGCTACATCATTAAAAAAATCTTTATGTGCTGCACGGTCGTCCAATTTGGCGTCTTTGTTCGGTCCCTTGCGGGTTCTAATTCAGAGCCTGTTGAGCGATGTTGTTTACATTGCCACTTTCGTCTTGATATACCGATGTCTATCCCATCCTTGCCTATATAAGACTGTGTAGGGCTTCGTTGAAAAGGACCTGGCCAGTGAATATTAAGAATCCGCCAGAGACAACAGTTGACAAAAAAACCTGTGTTATTTGACAGCTCCCAGCTATGTGTGCCTGAGGATGTTATATATATTACAATAGCCATTCTATTGCATCATAGAGTTGTCCCCTCGGTTGCGGCAAAATATAAAAAAAAACGTCAACATCAGCGAACCTGTACATTAGCTTCAGCTCAGCAATCTACTATAACTATGCTTTTGTGATAAGAAAATTTATCCATACGTTTTATAAGCTGCTTTTGAAGATAAATTTCAGCTCCTCTCGTGGAGTCCAAGTTTGATTTTAGCAGCATTGATTTTAAACCCTGCAAACCCTGCAAGACTCGGTTTGCTAGATGTAAGACATACATCGTCGTCACAGATATTGGTGACCAGTCCAGTAGTGATCGGCAGGCAAACTTAGATAGCCACAAGCATATAAGCTTAGGTGATATTATATCCGTGATTCTAACTAACTAACTACAAAACGCGTGGACCTATTTGAATGATAATTTGTTGAGTGGAACACGTTCCTCGTTGCTACTATGAAAAGAGATTAAGATCTATTTTATGGTTTGTGGAGGTGTAAAGCCTAACTTAGTATCGGGTGGACCGACGGTTTGGATGATCTGTTTGTTGTTTCATAAAGTTTCTTGCTTAACTACTTGTATTATAACGAAATAGTTGGTTTCAGGGTGGGAATGGGAAGATGATACATAATATGATTCTGATAATTTTCATTCCCTATTGTTCATCGTTTCCTCATTTGTACTATAATAAAAAAACTTGCACTTAGAGTGACATTGCGAAATGTTTGTTGTCACCAAATCTGGATGATTCTGTTTTTTTTATATATATTAATTTTAACAATAAGAGAGTTTTTTTTAAAGAAAAAGTTGTTTATATCGAAAATTTTTTAAGGTTTTCTATTACCGGTATTACCGGCGGTACTTTCTATATAACATATTCTCAGCATGAAGCAAAACAGCTATCTTTTTTATTATACATAAGCACGTAGCCCAAGAGATACGACTTTTACAATTAGCATTTCACGTTTTCCACTTCCCTTATGTAAAAAATATTATACTGTCTTCAGTTTTTGCATTTTTCTTATAGGAAACCCTAAAGCTTTCCCTTAAAATATTTAAATCACTTTGACGAAATCAACAAGTCCTATCTTGACAACATATCATCTGCACGTTCATTACAGCTTGTCCAGGGACCATTTTTTACAAGCGAAAATGACAAATAATACTTGAGTGTAATTTACAGGAATTCAAGTAAAATTCATTTATCTCTTGTAAAATAACATCATCGTAAATTTATCGTTGTAGGCTGAAACGACATTAAACAGGCTGGAGAATAGCATGTGACAAATGTTCCTGGTATCACTTGGTGTTGTTTTCTCTTCCATTTACCTTTGCGTGCCACAGAAATGAACAAATGAAAGTCTTCAGAAATGGCACATGTTCATGAACCAGTCTAATGCTACAGATGTAGCCATTCACTTTTGGCACACCCTGTATAAATTTCTTCACCAGACCTGAATTCTGGGCAAAAGTGCTTTACCTTTTCAAGTAATTGAAGGGGCGCACCTTTGTTTGAGAGATTTGTGAAATATAATTTATAATGGAAGCCTTCGGGTTCGGCGTATTCCACCTGTTTCCTTTTTATAAAGTGGAGAAATCATGCTATGACTGAAGTCATTTTCCGTAAATTATCCACGAAAATTTTTTTAACGGATGTAAAATTTCCGTTTCCATATGGGGTCTTATTAGTTGGGGATATGTTGATAGATTTTTCAGGCGCACCCCAAAATTAGGATTTTGATATTTACAGACTTTAATGATAGTTTCTTCCGAAGCGTGGAGTAGAGTAAAATTAGAAAGTTACAACATTTCCTTCGGTCAGTTGGAATCAACTGTTCTGATTCAAAATAAACGTTCCGTCAACGGTCATAGCATCTGATTATTAAAATATGTACCGGACTGAGAGAATTTAGGTTTTCATAATTTTGTTTCAATGTAAAAATTCTCCCCTCAGCCTCTGTCTATATGGACAAAAATCGATTTTTCAAAATGATGTAAAAAAATTTACTTGCGTTAGCTTTAGGAAAATTTAGCATTAAAAGCACATATAACCTTTGTAACAAAATTGCTTACTTATGCAAAATATCAATATAGAGTACAAAATTGGTAACGGCCGCTTGAAGTAAATAAAAATTCAAATCAAAGCTTGTGCAATATAGTTTCGCAAAATAAGCGGCTAAAATGTATTCAAAAAATTGCGTAGTCAATATTGCGGTCAAAATCAGCTAACTTCAAAATTTTTTTCAGAAAATTTGAGTGAAATCAACCTTAAATTGAATATCGATAGAAATCGGAATATCGGGGCTTTGGGGCTCACTGATCACGTATCTGGTGTCCAAATTTTAAAATCCAAAATGGCGGATCAAATATGGCGGACATTTCACCCTCAATTCCCCGATTCTGAAGAGAATCGTTATAGTAGGGTCTAGGGCGTCACTGATTACGAATCCGATGTTAGATTTAGCAGGGTTTTTGGGAGGTCACAAATCCGACGTCAGATTTTCAAAAGTATGCCAGATCTATTATAGCGGCATTTTTATCTTAAATCTACGGATTTTATGTTAACAGTAACAGTTTTATAGGTTTTTTCATTATCGGAGGAACAGTCAAAACTTTATCGAATATTTTATTGAGAAATCTGCTAAAACGTTTTTATAGTATTCTCGAATTTTATTTGAGCTCATTCAGGAAGTTTTTTTGATGTTAAAATTGCTTCTGATGATTTACAGAACAGGTTATATCGTACTCCTTCTCTGTTAAATGATGCTCTAACGCCATCTTAAGCACCTTTAGCATGTACATTCCATGCAGGCTTAACTCCGAAGTCCTTTCCGAAATGATAATTTTTTTTTAACATTGTGTCATTTGAGATACGGAATTAACATTCTTTTCTTTGTTACCTCTGAATTTTACAGTTCGATCAACAGAGACTGCCTTACACAATATTATTAGCAAGATCGCGAAAAAGCCCCTCATCATAAAAAAATGGCATGATGTGCTTTACTTGACATGGATAGTCCTTTGACAATGTGTACAAGGTATCCAATCAGAAAAGCGGACGACCTTGCAGTCTTTATTACAGCGTAGTCTGACCCCACTGTCACTGATTTATTGATGGGAGCTCTGAGCAGGATTACCAACTGTTGCGCTAAGAAAGGTCTCATTATTAACCCTGCAAAGGCTGTTCTTGTGCCTTTCACCAGAAAGAACTGTTTGGGCGTTGGTCCAATTTCGATCCAAGGCCGGATTATTGAATACTCAATAAAATACTTGATTGCAACGCACACCGTGGTTACACCTTAAACAAGGCTACACGCGCAATATGGGCCTATCAAAAACTTTTCAGAAGAACTTGGGTATTGGTATCGATAAGCATAGGGTCGAACAAGTTCCTTAGTCTCAATAAGACCAGGGACATTTCTCCAGTATAACAGCTGCTGACTCCTACCCCAATCTTCAATCACAGCTCTTGTCGATGATCAACTAAGGCAGCAAAAGATTTCGGGACCAATTCAACTACAATAAATTCACTGTTAATGAATAAGACAAGATCCCTAACCCTAACCACAACTGGAATCGTGTCTTATCCAATCCTTATAGACAAAAAACCGGAAGAATTAATTTGTTTCTTACGTACAAATATACAGATACTCTAATACTCTACTAATGGCATTTAATTTCTCATTAAAGTGAGAAGTAACATCTTCGGCAGGCCCTAAACGACTTCCTGAGTAAATTTGGATATCATCGGTATATACTATACAAGGTGTGCAAGTGTTGCCGAGAAATTGTTCTCAACAGAAAATGTTGATCTCGATGGTGGAAGTTCGGGGGTGTATATCACTTTGACCTTGGGTGGAGGGATCAAGGTGATACAAGTTTTTTTAATGGGAACCCCCATTTTTATTGCTGATTCGTATTTTTTTTGTAAAAATAAACAAATTTTGTCAGAAAAATTTTTTTTTTTCAAAACCTCAATTTTCAGAGTTTGTCGAGGCAAAAATAGAAAATCTTGGAATTTAGAGCATTTTTTGTTCCCGAAAATGGTTGGGTTAGCAGAAAAATTGCGAGGGACCCAAAGTTCTTAGAATTTTTCAAGGGAATCTGATCATATTTGTTAAAATTTTTTTATGAACTTCGTGGTGCAACGAAAATTGCATAATGGCAGAAGTACATAGAAGTAATTAAAAAAAAATTTGATTCTCTGTAAAAACATTTGGTAACTATTTTCGAGTAAAATTTGCTCAAATTTTCAAAATCTTCAACTTTTTGACAAAAAGTGGCAAAAGTTACCCAAAGAATCTGAATTTACAACAAAAACAGGGGTTTCCCAAGGCCAAAGTGACATACAACTCCGCACTTTCCCCAACGAAAGAAACGCTTCCCTACGGAGATGGTCTCCTGGCCTATAAATTGACTCTTCTTGGGTTCCCTTCCTGTTTTGTTGACTGGCTATTCTCTTACCTATCTGGTCGTTCCCAGCGCGTCCTGTTTCGGGGTGTCCTTTCTGATGGAATCCTTGTAACCTCGGGGGTGCTACAGGGCAGTATCCTAGGCACACTCCTCTTCATCCTTTATATTAATGATGTTTTGCTTCTGCTGACACGCAGTAAAATTCTATGTTACGTGGATGATGCTAAGATTTTTCGCAGTGTTTCCCACGAAGCAGACTGCAATACTTTGCACTCTGACCTGGCTGTGTTCTGCGATTGGTGCGTGCGCAATCGCCTTCCTCTAATTGCCGGGAAGTGCACCGTTATGACCTTCTCCTATAGAAGATGTCTTGTCCTCTTTTACTACACCGTTGATGGCTTTAAATTCGGTAGGGTCTGTAAGATGAAGGACCTGGGTGTGGTCCTCAACTCTCGCCTTTCATTGGAGGACCATGTAGATTCGATCTTTGGTAGGGCTAATTCGATGCTAGGATTCATTAAAAGACGGTCTAGGGAACTCGATCATCCCTACCTAACTAAGCTTCTTTACTGCACCTTCATCAGACCGCTTTTGGAGTACGCCAGCTCTGTGTGGGCTCCATATTTCACCGTTCACGTCGATGAAGTCGAGGCAGTACAGCGCAGATTCCTTAGGTTCGCTCTCCGTGGACTTCCCTGGATTGATCCCTGGTCACTTCCCTCCTATACTGATCGTTTGGGGTTGATTTCTCTTGACTCCCTTGAAAAGAGGCGTAACTCAATCTGAGGAAGCGCAACTTCCTGCACGTCTCTAGCCATCGAACTCTGTATGGGATGCACGAGCCCGTCACGTCGATGTCTCGCCTCTTCAACCAACACTTCGCCAATTTTGACTTAAATCTCTCTAGGCTGCAACTGAAGGGCATGCTGAGACAGTGTCTTGGCTGATGTGAGGTCATGGATGGCGTCAACATTCCTGCTGATTTATTCTCGGCCTCTAGTTCATAGTTTAGTCTGTAAGATTTCATTGTATTCATTATATCGTTTCCTGTAGTAATCTTTTGGATGAATCTGTAGAAATAAATAATAAACAATTAATCCAAGTTCCATTTTAAAATAAGCACTCTGTATATTTAAAATGCAGTTAGTTAAAACCAACATCGCTAATAAACATTAAGAATAAAGGAATGAACCCTCAGGGAACAGCAAGCAGCACTGGAAGCAGCGATGATACCGCTCCATTTGAATCAACAATTACGAGACACTTATGTGGTGTAAAGACCAACGGAGTCGCAAGATTTAGTGAAATCTAATAACGATGATTTCATTCCAATAATAATATCATCAACACAGCTCCACACAGAAAAAAAATTGAAAAAATTAATAATTACTGACTACGTTTACTATATGTTTTCGATGTCGCTGAATCCAAATCCGAGGTCCGTTTAACCCCGTCACATCAAGATTCTCCATAACCTCAAAATTTAGACCAAAAACCGTTATTACCTTTATTGAATTTAAAACCCCATAGCCCCATCATACCAAAAACCCCAAAAACCCTAAGCCCTTAACCCCCAACCCCTAAACCGCATAATCCCATAACCTCAAAATAAAAGCGGCAAAGGTTACAATACGCTTTTCATTTCCGAAGTTAGGGTTAGATAGGCAGTCCGACAGTACATAACGAATGGAAAATCCTTATGTCATGGGGTTAATCGGACCTCTGATTCGGATTCAGCAACCTCGAAAACATATAGTAAACATAGTCAGACTTCATAATTAATTTTTTTAAATTTTTTTTTTTTGGAGTTGTGAAATCCTTTGTCGAACTATAGTTATATTGCAACGTTCACGAAATCCCGATTTCCATTTACAAAGAAAAGTTGAATCTAGATAAAATTTTAATTGAATAGAAACAAGTTTCTCTAGCTTCTTGAAAAGGAAAGACAATAGGCTTATAGGTTTAAAGTCTACAATAGTGCAAGCACGGATTTTCTTAGAGATTGGAATTAACGTGCTACGTGCGAATAGAGAAATACGATTTGGAAATAGATGCATTAAAAGTGTAAGTCACAAAGTGTAAGTAACAGGACCAATTACTTTGAATTTTATTATGCTCACTGCGGATACAACGGCTACAGCTTCAATGGTAGGTAGTGATAAACACGAGGGCAATCTGAGATCGGAATACTTCTTGTTTGAGGCCTGATTTTAAGAGGGAGTACTGTACTAAGAGAAAAATTTCTTAAAATCGTTGAGCCAAAAATCTACGGTTGTCTTGTTGAGTTCAGCAGTCCAATATCGCTTAGACCCGACCAAAGTTTCTTCTAAGGCAAATGAGGATTCAGCCTATGGGAGAAGTAAGCCTTCTTGGCACTCGAAATCCTACATCTCCCTAGTTTTTTAATTTACATATATCTTTCGTACACACGGAGTGTTTTTATCCTTCTGTTAAAGAAAGTTATGTTCAATTAACAACCTTTCTATTTCTATGTTGTGTCAAGGAGTATCCTATCGAGTAAAAATAAGACTCGCCCATTCCTAGCCTGAAGCAGGCATGCACAACGTAAAAACGCCGGATGGAACTTAAATGAGGTATGGCACGCCTGAGTAAAACTTATATTTTCCAAATGCCAGCTCGCTGCAAGCACGTATCAATAAAAGGGGAACGAAATAGTCCAATCCTAGCTCGGTATGGTCACACTTTTCTAGAAACAAAAGGTTGAAAATGAAAATAATAAATTTATTTTTGTAGATTAACAACAATTTAATATCAGCTGGGGTGAGATTTTACATAATCCATGCGGCGAGTCACCAGTTTCGAATATGTTAAGGCCAGAACGCAGTAACAGAAGCATGCGTTAATGCCGAGCGTATTTATAGATTTTTGTGCCTGTAGCGGGAGCGTGCATAATACTACCGTATGTTTACTATGTGTGCTCGCAACGGGGGCGTATGTATTTTTAAAAATATTAACGGCTGTACTTGCTTTTGGCGTGAATATACCTACTCAATTCTTTTCTTAGGCAAGTATAAAATTATATTACCTAATGTGCTAACTTTTGAGCCGAGCTGCAAATATCAATAAACTACTATTTCGATAACCTTGTCAAAATTCTAAAAGAAATGACATGAAAATAAGAACTTGATAAATATACTTCCGCCAAAAGCAAACTCTCATCAAAGGACCTCCACTAAACATATTTTATACATATGTGCGTACATGCATAATATAACAATCATATAATCAAATTCTGACACTCAATTTGTTATTTCGCTGGCAAACAGATTTCGGAGAATTTATTGTTGACACTAACACTAAACAAGCTTAGGTGGAAACTTAACAATTTGGGCGCTGCCATGCTTTGTAAAAGTTTTGTATTTTATTCAGAGATTTTCTATGTGGTCCAACTGTGCTGATGGGTTCCCATTATGTCGCAAGTTGAAAAAACTTCTGGGTTTTTTTCACATTTCGTAATTATGTAACAGCTCAGATAAAATATATGGGGACAGGTGTTTAAGGAAGAAATTACTTTTCTGGTCCCTCAGATGGGAAAGGTATTAGTAAATGGGAAAGGTAAAAATATATAATACGTAGGAATTTAACTTTGTTGCTCTGAGCGTTTTTGTATGCTGAAATTGAAATTAGAGATACTTGAATAACATTTGTGTAAATGTGTAGAATACATTGTTGGGCTACATTAAATCGTTTTCGAAAGCTGTCGTGAAACTGCATACTTAAACAATTTAATAAGTCTATACCCCTTAAGTGGAAATAATGAGTCTCGCCCGCATACGTCGAAATCTTCTCCTGCTCCATGGCAACCGCCTCGTATTTAAAATCTCTGACGGGCTCTTAATCAACTATCATATCTTCGTAGGAAACTTCAATTGTATGAATCTTCATTGGCTCAACTGAGTTGCTCGCAGTTCCCGCCTGTAGCACTAGTGAGACGGCCTCACAAGATGGTGGACGATCAATTGCACGCTTTGTTTCAATCTGCAGACTTCGGACCCGGGTTCGAAGCTTTCGGTGTGGCTCCAGATATCACATTTTGAGCTTGCTGGATTCGTCTTGAAGAGTCCTTTCTTCCAGTATACGTTTTCACTGTGTTTATAATATTTTCTCTTCATATACGACGACACAGAAGAATTTCGGCACTCGGCAAGATTCTTTCTAATAACGACTCGATTACAACCATAGAACTAATACGTCAGAAGTCTTTATATTTCTAGGTTACAAAATCACTCGAATCGAGTGGTGATGTCATAACCCTTCACCTCCCGTCCCGACTATTGTCACTCATAGTAAAATGGCAACTCCACTCTATCCATAATTTCTATATGTTGATTTAAAACTAGTACAAATTGAAGATTGGTTCAAGATACTTTTGATCCGATCTCCGCTTATCTGAGTCATGACTTCGTAGGAACTTCACCGTCGAACACTGCATAAGCTCATTGCCGCAGCAGGAAGCTGCAAAGTAGGCCTCATTTTAGGGACACGTACTCGTGGGATAGTTATAACGAAAGACTAAACGTCTATGAAACGGAACTTAGAAAGACGCAGATGAAATCGTGGAAATAGTACTGCGATCAAATTTCAGAAAAATCTGAGGCCTCTACACTCAGGAAGGTTCTATTGACGAACCCAAGCATATGTATCGGCGCAAGGTGAATGTTACGTTGACGTCATCGAGTGCAAAGTATCTTAAGATCCTCTTGGAAAAACATTTTCCAAAAAGCACTAGGGGGGAAGAAGTACCACCGGACTAACTTTTCTCTCTATCCGAAGTTGGCTGAACTGGTTACGGAGATCAAATTCCGTTGAGCTATATGTACATAGTTTTAAACCATTCAAGTCACCAGGCCTTGCCAAGCTTCAACGTAATCTCGATCTACTACTACATTGATTGATGGTACTGTATAAGGGCTGCCAAATCACTGGGCTATGGAAACGTCTTAGAGCAGTTCTTATTCCCATGAAAATAAATGCTCGCATGCGACCCCTAACAAACTCAGATTTATCGGTTAATTATCTTTTCTACTCAAAATGTTAGAGAGATTGAGTAAAGGGACGTCTGCAGAAACTGCACTACACTCTCTGGTATGCATTATAGAAGAATCTCTACAGCGAAAAGAGACAACCTTCATTGATATTGAGCAAGTATTTAGCAACGTCAAACCGGTAGCTATTATAGCGGCAATCGATCTCTTGGGTGTGTCGCTGTTTAGTCGGGTGCCTACTGATCGCACATCAAGGTGATGGCCTGTCTCCTCTTCTTTTTAATATGGTGGTCAATGAAATATTTCTAATCCTGGAACGGGAAGGCTGTGGGGTGATTGCTTATGCGGACGACATCGCTGGCTCCGAAAAGTACTTCTCGGTGCTCAGGGGCCTCATACAAAGTGCTCTTATGCGGCTCTCTAGGTGGAGATTAAACCCTAAAAAGACCGAGCTAAGAAATATAGGATTCCTCATGTAGATGAAACGTTTTTAAACGGCCAAAGCAACGTATTTGGGTATTATTTTGGATAAGAAGTTAAGCTGCAAATCAAACATCCAGGAACGGATTAAGAATGCAACGGCATCTCTGTACACTTTTATGAGGGCTGTTAGTAGGTAGCTAACTAACTGGCTTTATGTGGCAGTTATTATGAAAATCGACTCGTGGATATTCCTCAACCTTAGCAGCCTAGGAAAGGTTCAGAGATCAGCTTGCATCTGTATAAGCGGAGCACTGTGGACGACATCCACTGCTGCTCTGGAAATACTTTTTCATCTACCTATACTTGATTATTACTTTCTTGTTGCGGAGTGTTAATAAGTAACTCCGCCGAGTTTAAAAAAAATTGATTTTTCACCCAATTTACTTACATATATTCGTTTATGCTTCCTAATTATTTTTTTATATTTCGCTTACTTGTCCCTCCCCCAATAAGTCGTCGGTGAAGTAAGTAATAACGTGTCGGCCTGCCAATTCGAAGATCACAGGTTCGAATACCACCGACTGCGGCCCTTGGTTGTTTTCTTCTTATAAGAGCTTAAAAGGGCCATGGGGGGTTGAAGGGAAAATGTTAGTGGTTCGGAATCCACTCGAAATTGTAGGCCCACTTGCAACCGTTGTCTCTAATCGGGTGAAGTTCTTCTGCCACACAAAGGGTTACGGGAACTAGAGAGAGTTAGAGAGTTACCCCCCCCCCCCCCCCCAAACATGTTTTCTTTCTTTACAAACTTAGAAAAAAGTTATATCTTCACTTAACTTATGAACATTAAAAGAATTTTGTGGAATCATTGAAAATACCACCAAATAATTAAAAATCACAAAATTCTCCGCTCCGGATGCACAAACTGAACAACAACGTTACGAGCTGAGCAAAGAAGAATTTTCAATCGATTTACTATCGCACACTCTCTGAAATATTTACCTATTTGGCGTATGGTTAAACTACTCTCTCAATTACTTTAGAACTAGTAAAAGAACTAGTCTAATTACAACCGGTAATATAACTAATTCTTTTTTGTAACTAGCTCCCATTTTCCGACTGGGACGTTTTAAAGTTTCTGTGCTCACTCATTTGGTCTTGTTTGCAGGCAAGGCATATACACATTTGTTTGGCGTGAAACAAACTAATCTTTTGTAAGCGCGATTTCGGAACACTTTCATTTGCAATGTATTAATGAAAAACAGGAACTCAAACACATGTGCTTACTCAGAACAGAGCTATTTAAATTTTAAAGGTTTCTTACATTATGCAAACTATGCGCTGTACAAGGTCTAATAAATTTATTCATGACAATTATTTTTAGATGTAGCAATGGTGGTGGTAAATGAATAGTCATAAATAGTATCTGCAGACATTTCAATTAGTACATAAGTGCAATTTGTATTGAGTTTTGGTAAGGGCAGATTGAGATGTTTTACAAGTAATTTCCTGTGTCGTATAATGGGACCCAATTGTCGGATACTTGAATCCGAAATTCAATTTGCCTTATTCAATTGAAAATAATTGCACGCCCATTTGCTTAAAATTTTCTGGTGAATGACAAATTCCAATACGCCACCAGGCTATACAACAACAAAACGGTTACGTGCTTTAAGCCACCCCCAACCGTATCCGACTTATCTTTAATTCTAAATAAGGCAGTTTACACCTGAAATCACGTAGTCGATACTCCAGTATCCTGTTTATGTTTGGTTTCTGGACCAGAATATGAAATTTTCCTATCCGTTGCCAATGTCCAGAAATGCTGATGTTACGACCGTTGATTGCTATATAAACAGAAGCAATTATTGTCTGGAACTGTGATGCCTTAGAGCTCGAGCAGATTTGAAATGTACCACCTGAGATTCAAAACAATCCCAACTAACATTCGTATATGACCACCAAATAGGCACATTGATGCGAAAATTTTGCAATTATTGGACTAGTTTTGAACTATATCTGTTAATTGTATGGTCGATGTCGATTACACTACAATGGAATCAAATATGTGTCATATTTAGTACCATCGATTAATCTGAAGTTTTCGAATTTGATATGGGTGAATATACATACGGGTCTATATACATACGTACAAATGTTTATTGACTAAATTACAGGTAAATCTTAAGACGCAATTTTGTTGAGATCTTTTAAAGTAAATTAAGTAAGCATCCTATTTGGAAATAAATAGAAATTAATTTAATTTAAAAAAGTATTTAAGTGGAACCTGGTTTAGAGAGCTCAAATGTAAAAAATTTTGTCAAATTTTCAGATCAATACTTTTGTAATGCATATATGTACATATACAATAATCTACACACTGTCATAACCAAACTAAGGCATTCTAACCTCAAAACTTAAATAAAACGAACACAAGAGAAAATCTTCCCATTAAAACACATGAAAATTGAAAATGAGAAGTCTTTTATTGTGACCAATATGTTCAGAACATTTGTGTATTCACGTCAAGTAAATTACAAGTTGAGACTTTTAAAAATACTGCGAGAAATAGTACGGAAAAATAAAATTTCCCAACCTTTTTATATCTTTACTGAAACAAGTTTTGGTTTTTTACACCACCAACACTCAGCTGTTCGTGTCAGCTTCCGGGCTTGTATCTAGAGTAGGCTGTGCCTACTGTGCCTAGGACTAATGCAACTTAATTATTCTCGATTATAAGGTTGTTGTATCGCCTCTGTCTTAATAAAAAATAAAATAAAAACGACTTTAACTTTATCACCGGCGAACTAAAAGCGTTTTTTAGCTCATAAAAATGGAAAGGTTGTTTTAAACTTGCAGCTTTGGTAAATGTTGTATTTCCCAATCCAGCGACGTCGTAATCTATCAATCGAGCACCTGGATTTTGACGCATCCATGATGCGGCTGCTGATCGATAAGTCTGCTTTAGAGGTTTGAAAAACACACTGTTAAGTGGCTGCAGTCTATGAATTGTGTTTGGAGGGGTGCTCAGCATATGGATGTGATTATCCCCAGCAAACTCAAATTTTGCGCTCTCTGCCGTGTGGGCCATATCGATTTCTACCTGGTCCGGTTTTATGCCAGCTCCTTCAACTGCCATCTGAATTTGTTAATCTAAGTGCCATCCCTCTATGCGAATCTTCTCCAGGTGTGTGATACACGGGTTCCGAAATTGAGCCTGTTTGAACGGTGGGTTTTTTTTCTTTTCTCAGTGTGGCTATCTATTGCCATTTTCGCCTTAAAACATCAACGTTCGAAAAAATTCAACGAGTGTGACTCCATTTTGAAAAATTTATTAAACACACAAACCGACTTATCTAAAAGATATCTGACACTTAATTGAGACATAACATCGTCACATATTCAGTGAATGCAACATAAAAAAAACCTCAGAACTCCGCCGTGTCGTGAAGTTGCTTATGGAATCCCCATTACATGAGCGCCCAGCGAGGGTTCCTTACCTTGGTGCTGATTTCTAAAAAACTATGCAAGCATTATTTAAAGCTATTCCAAATTTCAAGTCGATAGCGATAGTAGTTCCTGAAATAAGCAGTTGCCAACAATAGATAAAAATTGTTGGCTAAATTGTACATGTGGGGGTACTCCAGTTTGATTTTCCTGATTTGACTTTTAAAAGATGTTTCTTGGTCGCAATTCTGTTCTATTCAAGCTATAAAAATCGTCTGCCAAATCAGACGCATGTTTCGAAGCAATAATGGCAACGTGTTTGCTCCACAAATCGCTGGAGTTCTGAAGATTGTCTGACAAAATACAGTTACTAAGTTTACATAAAATACAGTGGACTTGATGGGTTCCTTTTTTCACAATGGTGGCAATGACATAAGAAATATATTGATACTGCCAATTACTGCAAAGACGAAGATCAGATTTTCATTTTTTAACTTGCCTTTGTGTTTTGCCCAATCCATTTTTGTTCACGAACACAGCTTCTTTTTGCAATTTAAAATTCCAAATCGTGCGGTGAGTATATTTTTATCCCATCGAACTTTTGAAAAAGCGTCAAAAATCTTGCGATACTGTGGCCTCTTATGCTCGTTTAGATGGCTTCAACTAACTTCAATCTCAAAAGTGGTCGTGAAATGAAAAGCAGGTAATGGTCGAAAACCACAGAGTCAGCGCACTAGAAAAATTTGGCGCGAGATTTTTTAATTTATTAAAAAGTTGTTTCGATTATCGATGCAAAAATATCGATTATATCATTTATCGGGTGTTGAAAACGGTCGATACAAAATAACGATTTTTTAAAAGTGGATTATCTATTCTTCGATACATCGCCAATTCTCCGCCATATTCTAGACAACGAAAAGGGAGCATCTAAACCGGTTCTCACAATACACAGTTAGGCTCCACCCTAGCCCCTCCAAACAACCACACAATTATCAATGTGGAATCATACTTCATTCAAAGAGAATTATCACCAAAATCGGTCTGCGCGTGACGAAGTTAGACTAGGAGTAGCTACCCCCCCCCCCCCCCACTTCCACCGTAGCTACAAATTTTTCGTATAGGAACAAAAGGGAAACATACACTATAAACGGATCATCCAAATCAGTCTGCGCGTTATGAAGTTAGGTTACCCAAAAGAATCCTTTATAATTTTTCTCCCATTGCTAATAGGGGAACATACTCTACATACAACAAAAAGGAATCGTCCAAATCAGTCCATGCGTTACAATGTGAAAAGGATTGAAAAATTAAGGTAAATTTTCATGAAGGTTTTTTAAGTATTAAACACATCTTCTTCACTCAACCCCTTAACCCATTTTCCTTACCATTAATTTCTTTCTTGTCAATTATGTGCTATAGTATGAAAGGGCATCCCTGACCTTTTTACAGAAAGAAGAAGTGCACACAAATAAAAACCCGTTTTAAATTGAACAAATTGACCATATTCCGATGAAAAGCTGGTGAATATTTAACCTGGTATATATTTGTTACATTAATAAGAAAGCGTCAAAGGACTAGCTCCCTTTCAAAGAAATATAGCATAGCAGTCGCAAGCTGACATTATTAAATACATACAGCCGCAAATGTTATCTCGATTGCATTTCGGATGAATCACTTTGCTCTGAATCTACTACACAACGATGCTACAAAATTCGAAAAGGCCTGAAATTGTTCTATATTCCATTGGGTAGCCTCCAAGAGCACAAGACGCCTTTGTATAAATCTGAAAATCTGAATCGGGTAAGATTTATATGGGCTGGTTAATATGGTTTCGCCGTTGGATGCCCAATATCAGTGTTGGAATTTTATTGGTGTGACCACGTCGAACTGTGTGACAAATTTTATGGACCTTTGTGCCACTAGTTAATGTTCATTTGGTTGTCAACCCATTCCCCGTAGTTTTCCAATAAACCTGAACAAATTCCCTACATTTATGATTCGCGTCGAGCACACTGTTCTGGTTTATTGGAACAACCACAACTTCATTGGGTTAAGCAACCACAAAATGATTGACAAAACACGGCCTGTAAAATACCACATTGCAGATGCGTTCAATTTACTTATATCCCTTATCTTCCATGAAAGAGTACCGATTGTTGGGTGAATTTGTTTAATGAGTGATTAATATTCCAATCTGTTCTGAAAGTTTTTAATTGTTCGCAAGAGAAATTTATTACAATAAGAAGGAGTATACTTATCCAAAATATAAATCCTTTAATTCTTATTAATAGAGATACAGTGGTTTATTCAATTATGTACCTAAAGAAACCATAGACAATAAGTACGTATAGTTTTAAAGAGGGGGTAAAAAAGAGAACTTTACAATATTCCATAAATATACATACATAGTAAATTATATTCAGAGAAATTAATCATCCACGAACATGTGGATAAATTTTGCTATGTCGGAAGCCTAGTTACAGCAGATGGCGGATCTAACGCTGATGTACAGATTGGCATCAGTAAAGCTCGAGTTGCATTTAATAGTCTTGCTAAGATATGGAACAACAACATCTCCAGAAACAAAGTTCTTTGAATCGAACGTACAATCTGTCCTCTTGTACGGATGTTCAACATGCAAAGTAACGCTCTAGAGAATACAATAATTAATGTCAAATGGTTTTACGTCAGTTTGGCCTAAATATTGTTCATAGTTTCTTCGGAGAAGTTCAATAAAAATATTATCTGCCAAAAGTTGTCGCAAAAGGAAAATAATTCGGTAATCGGACAAATTTTCAAGAAGTCGGAAGCATTTCAAATAGACTTTGCAAAAAACACTACAAACTGAACTAATACTCATTTAATTCAAAATATTTAAATTCACTCCTCACTTTTTGAAAGATTGACCAATTATGACAGTAGTCGGGCAACATGGCGACCGTTTGACGTTATTGCACAGACCTTTTATTATCCGAAGTGTAATGAAAAGTGACCTGTCAAATAACATCTATGCCACAGGCGTTTGTAAACGGGTGTCTCCAGCACATCTGTAACATCCACCAAAAACCTACACAAGACGATGACCAACTCAGATTTTCATGAATTTTGCATGCTGGTAGAACTTCGAAAAATAAGAAAAGTAATTTCTTAATTTATCGCTTCGTGCATATAAAGGGATTTATAGCGGTTTTTATTTTTCAAAATGTAGATGTGTAAATGATTCGGCCCTAACCACAATTCCAGGTCTTAGCCTGCCTGCAGTGTTAATTCTTTATCCTTGCTTGAATCATAACCTTCATCCCTCCTCTGTCTACGGTACTCAAGGATTTCGATCCATAAAGATTTGAGGCCAACCCGGGCGCCTGGCTCATTACTGAACTTGACTGCGTCCGCCCGGACGTTTCTCCAGCTGATTCCGATTAATCGACTAGATCTTACAATACGGCATTCCAATCTATTTTCTTGACGGCCTCCACATCCTCCGTCGGATACCAGATCGTCAGCCTGCTTGTACCTGAAGTTTTTCCCATTCGTCTGCATCCGAGGCACTCTCTACTTCTATGTGTCTTTGATACACTGATTTTGGTTTCTCAACCTCTTTAATATGATGTCCTTTTCCGCAGGTTCCCCCGGGACAAAGATCATCATTCTCTAATGTCTTTAGTAACATCTATTAATCCAGAAGTTAGCTTCTTCTCAAAGATTGCTCAGCTTTTTTATGGTTTCCCGTACTCAGATACCTTAGATTGTTCATTAACACATCTCAGTGTTATCAGACCACTCCTCCGAGGTCACCGAAATCTCCCGTATATCCTCGGCGTTTTCAGAAATGGAGTCTATACCCTTCAACAAGACCTCTTTAAAAATCTCTAGTTAAACACTTTTGATGGTCGTTCGTGCTTGATTTAGCTCTTCTTCACGCTGTGCGGTGAGGCTTCCAACTTGCCACCTTAATCTACATTTGGACCTTTGCCATTCGTTGAGATTTCCGGTTTCACAGTCCTTAGGTATTCGCCCTCGAACCATTTCGCCGGACTCGGATCTTCAGGTGATGCATCAGTTGAGAGGGATTAGTTAAACCTCTCGGTTATTTCGTTGACCTCCTGATTTGTTCCGCCCCTCTTAGGGGCTCTTTAAATTTAGCTTACCCTTTGGAGGGCAGGTTTTCAACTTATACTGGTGCATGTCTGCCATCTCTGCCACCGCTTGTTATAATTTTTCAAATGGCTCCTTCTTTGTGAAGGTAATATTCTGGTCAACTTTAGAAGCACTCATGCTTCTATTTTTATGTTTTAAAATGAGAAAGAATAGTCAAACTTGCGATTCGATTTGCGACTGCTATCTTAATTTCGCCTAATCCTTTGATGCGAATGTTTGTTTGCAGTTTTTCCAATCGTAATCGGTTCGAAGCCACTTGCGTAATAAAGTTTTCCTCAGAACTTTGATCTATAAGTGTTCGTTGTGGCAGAGAATAGCCTTTGTCAGTTCTTGTTATTACAATAGTTGTAGCCAACAAGGTTTGTTAACCATTATTTTCAGTTTTATTAACTGCAGTGAGGGTCAAATTCCCGGTAGAAACTCCATGAATCTGGACCAATCCTTGAAGTTATGATTCTGCTTACATAACTGAGAGGTTGTAGTGTTTGCCCTACTACCCTTGCTCTGAAGAAATAGTAAATTTCTTTCCATTGATGGTGTCTTATTTTTGTTTATTCCGACAGCTTCAAAAGTCCTAAATCTGATATAAATAAAAACAAGAAATCCTATATAGTAGGAATTTCATTAGGTTCATCACGCTGACTCCATGTTAACTCTCACTGGGTTAAGGTCTCAACACTTAACCATTGACTTAGATGGTGTACTACAAAAGGATCTCAACCATAACCTTTTGATCACTTCTAAATATTTACGAGTGGTATCCATCAATATCTTTAAGGTATTCGCTAATTTTACGGAAGAATGAGAGAAACTAAACAATGTTTTAAAATACGATATTAAAGGAACGCGTTTTTCAACTAATAATTTCCATGCAGGCTTATAATTCGCATCTCTCAGCCCTGAGATAATGTAACCTTTGAACTAGGGAAAGTGGAGTAGAGAAACTTGAATGCATTGTTTTTTGCAATCCTGATAGTTAGACAACAGCCTAGAGACGGAGTCTCAAACCTGGTAACTATGGTGTTGGGGTCGTACCGCTCAACCAACTGATCCAACCCCATCTCCATGTTTAATAATCTCAACCCTCTATATACGTATTTGTCCCAATGTTCTTAATTTTTTTAATTGACAGGTTAACGCTCTTAACTTTCCTGCTCCCATTTCCTCCTATATTTTTCATCTTATCAACAGTGAATTGTGGCACTTAAATGTCACACGACCACATGCCTTACTGTCGGTATTGATTAAATCCAATTGTAATGACCCTTAAATCCCCTCTAAATTTGCCCAGAGCAGGTTTAACATTAAAACAGTAATCCTCCATAAAAATCCTTCACGCCCATTTTACCCTTCACCGAGATCACATTGTAGCAGGTAAGTATTTTACGGAGCTCTTGATAACAGTTTCAGCTATAGCTAGGAATTTTTAAAGCCTCCCCGGTAAGGTTTGTATAGTTAGTGCTCCCCAACAGAACAAGATGTTCTAGATACCGAAAAAATCACGCTGAAATCAATACTTTGACCATACATAGAGCTGTTTTTCAAGCCGTATCGGAAATTACGGTAGAATTTGCTGGAGCAAAAGAAACTCCTGGACGATGGTTTTTAGCGAAGCTTTTCAATTTCAGAAGTTGTCTATTCCATAGAGGCAAATTATTATTCTACGTGTGACCTGGTTGTGCTGGAGTAAACTTGAGTCTACCAGAGGTTCTTTTTTGGTAAGCTTAAGTAAGACTTGGCTGTCATTTTGAAATTAGTGCAATGTTTTTGTGACTTTGTTAGCTAACAATTTCGCTCAGTCCTCCTGCTAACAATAAATTTACACTATTGTACTGTAATCCACCTTACCTGTGCATTTTTATGGATACAGGGGCGTAGAACTGTGCAGCAAACAGTAATGAGTCCGTTAGCAATGGACATGGATTTTTTCACTTGATTACTACATGCAACAGCAAAAATTCAAGAGCAATTTTCAGGCAGGGTATTTCAAGTGTACTTTTACTTCATGACTACCATTGCTACAACTTGAAGACACATTTGTAGAAGTCATTTACCTGAATCTATTCCCGGTAAGAGAGTTTGAGAAATTTATTTTTGAGAACTTTAATGTGTATGGTGGTGGGGGTGGTGGGTGGGGGGTGGGGTAGGTCAAGTCAACCGTTTGGGAGTTATAGGTTGATTTGTAAATTTGCAATTTTCACGACGTCCAAAAGACTACTATCCCCATGACTTGTCCAATATTGTTAATAATGTAGATCCTTTGCGACAGTGAACATTTTTTACGATTACATAAAATTCAGAATTTTCGGTTTTTCGTGATGGCGTCCAGCTGCTGAAGAAAACCTGTGCCTTTGGTAGTCTTGTTGAGGAAGCCAAACGAATTTAGTTTTTTTTTATTTAAATTCCGTTCGTGTAAAGAAATTTAAATCTGGGAAATACCAGGATGTTTGTTAGATGGCATTTTTTGTGTTTAAATAAGAATCCACTGATGACGAGTTGCCGCGAGTTACAAAATTCAACAGAAAACTCCTCATATGCGTTTCATTTTCCGAGTCGAAACTTCGCAATTACATGTTGATGTTGTTAGATTCAGTTTTTATTTTTATATTACTTTTACGAGCCTTATCAAAGATGTCTCCAAGGAGCTAGTAGAAAGCCTCCTTGGTTGTTATGTCCGCTTTCTCGGTGGCCGCAAAGCATTGAGTAATTGTTCCGTAACCTGACCCAGAATCCGGCGACGAAAATTCGGTCGGATATTGGTTACCAGTCCAGTATTGATTGGCAGGCAAGCTTGGTTAACAACAACTTACAAATGCTATGCGGGTTGTAACTAATTCTTACTGGCCAGGGTAAAGCAGCAGGTTTAATTTTTAGATAAGCGGATTGCAAGCCTGCCTATCCTATTCCAGAAGGAGAGTTGCTCTTTGAGGCGCCCTGGGAATCACCTAGAGTATTTTTATATAGCGCATAGATTCTAAGCCGAGGTGTTCTGGCTGGCGCATGGGTTTCTTCCTGCTTTCTCAAGACTCCTTGCTCAGACTGTATTATGTCTCGTGACTTTGACACCGTTTTTAGCATTATAATTTTATAGATTATTTATAAATGATATAAAACTGATGAAGAATCACCCTATTGGGTTAGTTCGAATATATACGCATAGTGAGTAATTGCCTCGACCTCGACTTAAATTAACGCCCCGACTCCAACCAGGAACTCTTATAGTTTCGTTCTGCCTATCTGTATGTGACAGCCTTCCTGTTCCCTCATTTATATAGCTATGAAAAATAAGGTTTCCTACTTACGTTAACGTTACTGATAGCCATTGGCTTGCTTTTAGATAAGTATTAAATGCAAGAAAACATGTTTCAATACCTTTTGATTTTAACCCCGCAGTAACCATATATTTGCTTTTGAATTCCTTATCAAAGCGCCCCCACTCCACTAATTTCTATACTACGGATGCAAAATATATGAAAAAATTTTTTATGTCAGGGTTGTAAGAAAGCAAACTCATTTTTAAAACTCAAACGAATAGTCCGCTCAAGATACAAATCCATTACAATTTGACTCCGGTCAATATTTAAGTCTGCTCAATCAGTAAGTCAGCTCAAGTCTTAAGTCGACTAAAATTTTTGCGGTTAAGCAACCACTTAAATGTTGGGCGAACTAAAAATTGTGCGGATTCACTGCTTGAGTTGGGCGACCCTGTTGTAAGTAGTAATTTCAATGAAAGTTGTAGTGAAAATTATAGCAAAAATAGTTGTGAGCAATTTAGAAATAACTCTTCCATTTTTTTAGACAGTGTTTGTTTACCACCCTCAAATTACTGTTTAATTTCGGTGCAGACGGAAGGTACACGGAAATACTGGGAAAATACAGGTAAATACACGGAAAGTACATGGAAAGTACACGGAAATTACAAGGAAATAACACGGAAGTACACGGAAAGTACACGGAATGTACAAATTTCACGGACTACACGTAGGTGCAAATAGTCAGTTCCATATTCATATTACTGGCGGGGGAGCGGGGCGGCAACCCCCACCCCTGCGTTTATAAAGCAACTAGAAGCCTGATTAATACACCTCTTCCTCCCAGAAAGTCTAATATTAGGTACGCAACAAAGTTCTCGCTGTTTTTTTGATGAAAATGCAACTTTATTGTAAAAAAATGGTTACAAATGAATAATTCAATGTATTGCCCATCGCTAGTTACAACTTTTTCCAATCTTTAAGGCAGAGCTTACCTTTACGGTGAAAGTGTTCATCTTTTGAGGCTATCCACGAATTAAGCCTTTTTTTGATGTCTTCATATGAGTGAAACTGCTGATCAGCCAGACCATGTGCCATCGAACGGAACAAGTAATAATCAGACGACGCAATATCTGGGGAATGTTGCGTGTGGGGTAGGACTTCCCATTTCAGCGTTTCCAGGTAGGTTTTAACAGGTTTGTCAACGTGAGGCCAAGCGTTGTTGAAGAATTACTTTTTCGAGCCTCTGTTCGTATTGTAGCCGTTTTTCGTGAATATTCGGCCGAGCCGACAACGTAGAAGCATGACCGGGCTGCCTCCATGACTTTCTTTTCTTTGGGTTGCTGTAATGAATATAGTTTTCGTCACCCGTCACGATGCGATGAAAACAACTCTCCCTTTTTTGCCGCTGGAGTCAACGCATGCAATCGCTTGGAGATGGCTTGGCGGGTAACTCCTAATGCTGAAGCAAGCTCTTCTTGCTTTTGGCATGGATCCTCATCGAGCAATGCCTCCAATTCAGCGTCGTCGAAGGTTTTCAGCCTTCCTTCACGCGGACGATCTTCAACATCGAAATCACCGTCTTTGAAGCGACGAAACTAATCACGGGACGTTGTTTCACTTAGAGCAGCATCACCGTAAACTTTTTGGAGCTCTCGCAACACGTTCCGTCAAATTGTTAATAATCTTTCTGGGAGGAAGAGATACACAACACGTCCGTCAAATTTTTTATTAGACTTTCTGTGAGGAAGGGGTGTATTAACCAAGCTCTTAGTTTCTTTATTACCTCGGGGGGCTGCCGTCCCCCTCCCCCCGCTATCTTTGCATCTAGCACAGGCTGTGATAAACAATTACCAGTAATACGAATATGGAAGTGACTATTTGCACTTATGGTATACTTACGAATAGTTCTGCGTAGTGCGTGAAATTTATACTTGCACTTTCCGTACTTCTGTGTAATTTCCAAGTACTTTTTTTGTACTTTACGTGTACTTTCCGTGTACTTTCCGTGTATTTCTGTGTACTTTCCGTATATTTTTGTATACTTTCCGTACACACGGAAATTATACGGCAATTTGAAAGTGGAAAAATAGACACTGTCTTTTTCTTACTTCGTTTTATCTCAATGTTTTAGGTAAAAGTTGAGAAAATTTAGCATATCGAACGGATGATCTTACTACATAGGGCTATCATTTCGGCCTTGTATATCCAGATATGTCTTTAATTCAAACCAATAATGCTATCCTATACAGAGTGGACCATTTTATTTTATCCACGCAAATAACTTTGCAGGAAGGCATTTTGGAGAAAATGTTTCAAACAAATGTAATATAATTTGGAGGGGGACATCCAACGGTAACCTGATATTTGACCTTGACCTTCAAGATAGTTCGAAGGACATCGTCAGAATTTCAAATGGTACACTTCACTTTTTTATTGCAGATTCGTATTCTTTGGCTAAATATAAAAAAACTCTTGTCCCAAATACATCACAGTACATCAAGCTTTTGACTTTTTCGAGGAAAATAATTGAAAATTTTGAAATTTTGGGCATTTTATACTCGAAAATGGTTAGGTTCACAGAAAAATTCCGAGAGACCAAAACTTCTTAGAGTTTTACAGGGAATTTGATCAATTTGTTTCAAAAATTTTGTATGCACTTTGAGCTTTTTTTTGCCGTGAAGTACATAACAAAATTTAGAAAAAATTTGGTCAGATTCCCTGTAAAACTGTAAAAATTTTTCGTCCATTGCAATTTTTCTCTTATCTTATTTTCGAGTAAAAAATGCTCGAAGTTATAAAATTTTAAATTCTTTTGTTCCAAAAACTCAAAAAAATTATTAATTAAAAAATTTAAAAAACAATTTTTGCGAAAAAGTTGTTTATGTTTACCCAATGAATACCGAGCAGCAATAAAAAATATTAAAAAATCTGAATATGGCCTTCGAATTATGTTGAAGATCAAGGTAAAGGTAGAAGTCTAGGTCACCATTGGATGTCCCCATCCAAATATATAGCTTTTGTTTGAAACATTTTCCTCCAAAATGCTTTCATGGAGAGTTATTTGCGCTGATAAAATAAAATGGCCCACCCTGTATATAAAGCCTTTCTGCAGTTTTCTGTCACAGTTTGGATTATACCACTCACTTATTTGCACTTTATTGATGCAAACCCTGGCTAGGATGTTATCCTCACCACTGGCCGCGTAGATATTCACATAATCAGCCTAAACAAGTCTTTAAAATCATGAATACTTTCAGGTCTGTGGCCTACTGTAAGAACCACATTTCCCCAACAGCCTGGATTTTTAGGATGAATTTGTCACTTGTCTTAAATATAACAAAAAGCATTGTTTTATTAATGTCACTTATTTCCTTTCTTTTTCTGCATTAATTTAGTTGTAGCTGAAATTATTAGTTACAATTTATCACAATCGTTGAAGAATACCAAATGAATATTTAAATTCCAATGATGATGTCATCACTAGCAATCTCTGCACAGCTTTACTGTTTCTTTTCCACCATCCCGTCATCCTTTCCGACCTTCATCCTTAGTATGCTTATGCTTCCCTAAAGTAAAGTACTACTGCCCTTAAGTCGTTTCAATGGATTAAACAACCTGATAGAAAAGATCAACCTATTTTAAGAGGAGGGATGCAGTCAAAGTCTTTAAAGTTTACAACGACAGCATTCCAGGTAATAGGATACTTCTAAAATATCAAAAGCGAAGGTTCCGGGTTTTCCAAAGTAATTAGATAACTCAACTCTTATGCATTTTAAATAATTCAAATTGACAAAATAATTCTGATTATGAAGATTTATACTGGGGAGCATTTTAATCGTATACCAGGCTCTACTCGTTTTTCGTTTCGTCCTGTTAACTTTTTATGATGTACACAGACCGAGTGCGTCTATTGCCACCACCATATACGTTGTGAATTTACCACCATAAAGCTTTAAAACATAATATTCAGTTTACAAGTATATAATTAAAAAGTCATCGCACAAACTGTGTATCCACAGCTCACAAAAATATGGACCGAAAATAAGTAAACAAACCAAAAAAAGCTCAACATTTTCAAATTAAAATTTCACACAAAACCGTATACGTGTAAGTTTAGTATGATGTGGTGTACCCCCGAATGCGGATGTGTAAGGAATTCTGACAAACTTCTGAATTTTGAATCACCTCTATCCGCCGGGCTATTGTTGAAATACAACTATAATATTTCTGATTAATCCATATGTATGAAAACACATTGTGAATTTCGCGTTTTAAATTTCAATTAAACTGTGAGTTCAGAAAATCATTCCTTTTTAATATTTTCACTCCATCCAGTTGAAAAAACTTTTCTCTGCAATTTTCCCATTGAGTCGAAAATACCGACAATATTGTTCAGAGCACACTTAATGGGCGATTTCGATCAATTCCTAGAACGTGTTTAATTTCACTGGATATATAAAAGGACGTTTTGTGAGAAAATTTAATTTATTTCAGCTGAAAGAAAATGGATAAAAGTTTTAAATTAAAAACAAAAATTAAAGATTATCGTAATCTCGTATACAGCCTGTGCTAAATTATGATATTGTCCCATCTCTGGGCTGGACGGATTAATTAAGAGTCTTACTTTCAGTCAGAAATGCTCACAGTTTTTTATTCACTTCACTGATAAGTTCGTTTCACAATTTTTATGACAATTTTTCTTCACACTACTATACCGTTTACCGAATTGTGTGATGAAGTTAAAAAACTTAACTCAACTCTTTAGTAAAGGTGCAAAGGCTCGCTTGCTTGGGAACAACAGGTGCAATAAAATCCACACCACAAGCTGGTTTGGAAGGCATTTTACACCTTCAGCCCATAGAACTCCACACAAAAACAATGGCAACCTTGACAGCTCTCAGACTTAGAGAAAACAGCCAATGGACGCCACAGCGTTTTGGACATGCAGTCAAACTGAATTTATTTAATCAAAATGGGTTGCACCCTTTAACGGATTATATGAAGCCACAATATGACTTTAGAAAACCCTTTTCCGTTATCATACCTAACAGAGAACATTGGAAGCTCTCTGAAAACATAATTAAAAAAACTGCCATCTTCAAAGATGGGATTGGAGCTCGACTCACCAACGAATGCAGCATCTTCCAAGTGGAAATATACGCTATAATGAAAGCTGCACTTACGGCCCAAGAAAAACAAATGTCAGCAACTGAGATCACTATTTGTGTGGACAGTCAAGCAGCACTCAAAGCGTTGAACTCAAATGTGATAAAGTCAGAATGTGTGAAAGACTGTATCAGAGCCCTAAGAAATATTTTATACCATAGGGTTAGGCTCTGCTGGGTTCCAGAACATATCGGCATAGAGGGTAACGAAAAAACCGACGAACTGGCCAAAAATGGTTAAAATACAGACGTAGGAATGCCGGTGGAAAGGTTACATCCTCCCCTTAACACAGCAAAAAGTCAAATTAATAGACATTACTCCAACATGACGTCGGAACGGTGGAAAAATATCAATTACTGCTTCACAACAAGAAGTCCTTGGACGGAGCTGAATCATAGCAGAACTTCAAATCTTTTATCCTTCGATTGAAAGCGAATTCGAACAGTCGTCGGCGTCATC
Organism: Leptarthrus brevirostris; assembly: GCA_964036015.1. Classification (NCBI taxonomy): domain Eukaryota; kingdom Metazoa; phylum Arthropoda; class Insecta; order Diptera; family Asilidae; genus Leptarthrus; species Leptarthrus brevirostris. The sequence continues at coordinate 4,474,545 of OZ038371.1, read as the reverse complement.
ACCGGACACTACCCCAGAGGAGCTATGTTCATTAGACTCGGCGTACCATCGAATGAGTTCTGTAGAAGCTGCAGAGATGAAGAAAAACTGAGTTCAAATTGCATCTGCTCTGCGATTGTCCGGCTCTAAAAGAAGGACGACTCGCCTTTTTGGGAGCAAGGTCCTTTGACAACCTGGACGACCTAGCTGAGATAGCACTGGTGGACCTAAATAGATTCATACAGAGATCTGGGTGGTTTAAAGTTCTGACTATGCTTCTTCTTTTTAAGGGCATTCACAATGGTCCTTTATGGCCTCCGGGTGAAGTTGGTGCTTCTTAGCAACAAACAGCCCGACTAACCAACCAAGCAACCAACCATACCGTTTCCTTTCACTTATTAGCAGTTATCGCTTCACGAGATAAAATACAACTAACTCTTCGCAGTATCACATGTACTCATCGCAGTCTAAATCACGACTAAGGCTAACAAGGTTGCTTCTCCGTCCTATTTATAGTACTCAGCGTAATTCTAGAAACTTCTGCCATTGGTTCTAGATGTTTTCGTTACACATTTTCGCCTCATATATTCACTATTTCTTCGACTCGTCCTTGATTTTCAACTTTTGACATTTCCTTGCCTTGATTTCGCTACCTAGGACATGCGTATTACACGGTTCACTGTTTTCTTTTTATTGGCCTCATGCACGTTACACTGCCCCCTCTTAAAACTGTTCATTTCCAGCAGATACATATTGTACGGTCTTTCCGCTTTCTGTTTTAGTAATCATACATCGGCCTTCATACCTTCAGGTAACTGCTGCTCAGATTTCAGCTGTTTTTCCAATGGTCCAACGGATTTTTTTTTCGAACAGACAATTAAGGTCACCTATCTCAAATTCCTTCTTGTTTACCCTCCCATACATTACACATTTTTCCTCTTGCTGGCTGTTGCTTATCTAAAGATCCCTGTTACAACACGAAAGCCACTCATGTTGGGAACGTAGACTTGTTGTGCATTTATCTGTGTCCTTTAATTTCTGACGCAGTTGACCAATTTTGTCGTCCTCAGCATGAACCCTTGGAGTGTTAATCGGATTGGTGATGTTACATTCTTGAACTTTTTGCTCCTGCATCTATTCTCGACTTTCCACTACCTTCTCGAAATCTTCCAATTCTTGATCCACAGGCTACAGTTTCCGCTTTCCTTTGCCTGATGTCGCTAAGACTATCAATCTGTGTACAGGTTCGGTCTTCTCTTCTAGTGATACATTCCCAGTATTCACATGTCCAAATCGTTCTTTTACTCTGCATTTCTCCACACGATTCGACTCATTTTCGTTTTACAACTTTTCTTTCTTAGTTCGTTTCTCTTGATTAGTCGATCGCCATTGACGAGATTGAGTTTCTCTCGAAACACCTCTATTACTGCGGGTACCCTCCGTTGGACTCTAGCAACAACTAGGCATGGATCTTCCTCTCATAATCATCCCGTACGTGACCTGAATTAGCATCTATACTTGCGTTGGGCCACTGCGGCTTCGTTATTTCGGTCTGTCTTGCCTTAAATCCAAATTCTTCCCGTTCTATTTTGCTGCACTTTTCACAACCAGCCTTCCTGGTGCCATATCCTGGAAGGGTTGGTCTTCTTTGCTTCTAGCAATTTCGTCGGAGATAGCTCTCTTGAATTCATGTCCAGTATTTAAGATGACAATCAAGCATCTTCTATTTCGGTTTCCTCTCTCAGGCGGACGGTACTTATTGAGGTTTCTTTTGCTGCCTCATAAACCAAAGCGTAAACCAAAACCTCAGCGTGTTTGTTCCAGCTAGTCGTAGTGCTTACTTCAGATCACGATCTCCAAATGAATTAATAAATGCTTCACTTTCATCTTCGTTGGCGTAATCTTCGCTTAATGTGGAATAAGCGAAATGAGTCAGTATTTATACATATATCTTGCTCGCGCTGCCTTATTGTTCAAGCCAACGATTACCTTTCTTCCCATTCCAGAGCTAATTACCGGAGACCTGGATGCCCCCATAGTAGAGGTACCGACGCAGATGGGAAAGCAAGGAGTAGTTTTTGCCTAGTCGTCAGTGGAGTAAGTGATAATGTGTTAGCCTTCCAACTCGGAGGGCACAGGTTCGAATTCCACCGACAGCGACTCAGCGTTGTTTTCTGCTGACAACATATCAGGATAAAAAGACAATGGGGGTTGCTGAGAGACTGTCAATGGTTCCCACTGTAGTGTTATCCACTTTAATTATTATTATTATATATTATGATTGTAGACTTAACATAATTATAAGGCAATTGTATATTAGTTCTAAAGATTTAACAAAGCCAATTACCATATACGAAGTAGTCAGTATGGCTCAAATTTTAAACAACTTTCCACATAAAAGCAAAGCAAAAAGAGGTACTTACATGATAGCCCGAAAAATCCTCTTGTACCAAAACTTGAGACTAAAGTTCTGAGAACTTAAAAGAAGTATTTATTGAAAGTATGCTAATATAAAATCTTTGAACTTTTATTGCTTCTAGACTTTCCCGTATGCGAAATAAAAGGTATTCAAAAGCCATCTGCGATCATAGTTGCAGCATTTGCATGGGAGTTCGCCTTTTCTTTTTATCTCAGACATTTTTAAAAATTAATTTTTTTTACATCAGGGAATAAAGAGCGGCTAGGTATGGAGACACCGGCAAAAAATGGAAAAAATTTAAAAGGTTTTTCTATTCTATTGCACTTTGCCAACTTTCTCAAGTGCAATCGGCAGAAATAGTTCTATTCGAATAAGAGATTAAATTTTTTTGCTCTACTATATATGACGACTTGCCTAGTATAAGTAGAAATACGTGTATTGTACCAATTTGACTTTTAAAAAAAGAATTCAAGTAGATGCGAAGTTTTCTTGCAATTTTACATAAAAGTATGTGCTTAATTTCACACCTGTATTTTGTATCACTAAGAACTAAAGTTGTACTTTTTACTTCCTTTATGGATTGGTATTAAAAAATAACTTAGATCTGTTGCTGGCGTTAGTTTCGACGTCATATCCGAACACCAATGTTTAATCACCTCTTATTTCCGTTTGACCAGTTTTGAATTGTCGTTGAATTCATTCAGCATTGCTTTTAGTCGAAATTTAACAATTTCTGAAACAAATTGGCCCAAACATCAGAAAAATGAGTGTATCATCTCTCTTCTTTCCTTTAATCCCGTGTGGTATATAGGGCGTGCACCGACTCTCCATATGGGTCCGGTGCCTTTATTTATATATATTTAAATAATTCCTTAAGTATGTTTGTTGGATAGAAAATATATATCCTCGGCATAGTTCATGCCATGGGCCTCTAGTTCGTGTACAGTTCTCCCCGTGAGCTTTTATTAAGATATTTAAATAATCCACGCTGTTGTCTAGCTCGCAGCAGTACAAAAAACAAGACTCAAGTTTCTCCCTTCTCTTACCCTAATTTTCTTGCGGCCAAAACCATGCTAACGCATCAAAGGGTTGTCCCCTAGGCTTTGGTTACATCGTATAAAAAAACACAATCAGGAAAATCAAAGGTGACTATATGAACCCTTGCCTTCTATATGAACTCGCGATCGACGCTGTCACACGCCTTCTCGAAATCGACGAATATAATGTGTAAAGGCGACCTTAATTCGGGGGATTACTCGATGATAATTCATCATATTAATTTATCAATTCATTCAGAAGGAGAAACGCTCAGGATACGCTGCCTGTTTATAGTTAAGAGTAAACTGGATTGGTTGCCTGATTCGTAATAACATTTTTTCCACTTGGTATACGATACGATTATAGTTCATTTTGAATCAATTTCAAATAAAAACTGTCGTTACTTCACAAGACCATGTACACACAGCAGTGGTACGACCCATTCTCACTTATGGGTTTCTGGTGTGAGGAATGGTTATAACAAGGCCAAGTTAGACAATGTTTAAAGAACTTCTACTGTACTACTGTGGCATTACGCACTATCCCAACCGATGCTCTTAATGTTGTGTTGTATCTTTTACCTCCTGACCTCCACATTAACTATCAGTCGTCGTGCAACGCATTCAGACTGAAAAAAAAATTTATGCTGTGTTGCCATACCATATCGCCGCATAAATATCCCTAACCTAACACCAAGAGCATTGTCTGTTACGGTGTCTGATTATATATTAACTTTACCATAATCTTCAGTGTCAGAATTCCAACCAGGAAGAAATGGCGCAACACTGAACTCCATCAGTGCTACGACACCATTCTGTTCACTGATTGCGGTGTTGGTGCGGGTGTCACCTCTGAAACAGTACATATATAGGAATCCTATAGACTGCCGGATAACGCACACGTGTTAAAGGCGGAGTGCTTGCACTCCTGAAGTCTTCTGTGACGCGGTAAATTACCAATGATGAACGTTAATATGTCTTTACGGAAAGTCAAGCTGCCATTAAAGCAATTAAGTCGGGAACCACATCCTCAAAGCTAGTTAGGGTTTGTTGGGGGAAAACTCGAGATAGATTCAATATTACTCTTCTCTGTGTTCCGGGTCATAGGAACATACAAAATAATAAGAGTGTTGACAAACTCGTGACGAGCGGCGCTGGCCTCCACTGTTTTGAAACAGAAACCGTTAACATACCGCTGAATTCTCTTAAAGGGAACTCTTCCAGCACTTCTTAGCAAAATCGAATCTTAGACGAAATGCTTTCTCAACCGGATCGACCCGGCTAAGCCTTAATAAAAATTGAACATTTAGGTGCTTCATAGGTCCCGTGCTTTCGTCGCAAAGATGGTCGCGGTATGCACTGGCCACGGTATAATAAGAAACCATGCGGTCAGGTTGGGCGCTCCAACTGCGACTATACTAGCAAAAGAGAAATCATGCTTCGCCTTCTGTACAAGTGCCCAGCTCTGGCGGGTACTAGGTGGAAGTCTTTTGAAGATTACTTCCTGAAGAGCTTTCAAGTAATCTCAGGAGTAAAGATTAGGGAGTTAGCCCAATTCCATAACTCCTTGGGTTGGTATTAACACAGCCCTCACGCTTTGTCGGCATCCCAGTACTTCTAGCTACCTGTCTATGATAGGCAGAGACGAACAACACGGGTCTTAAAGGTCGTGGTATCAAAATGTTAGGGCCTAATTGGATCGATCAGCACTCGAAATTTGTGCGAACTAACCGTAAGTTCTTATGAATACTTGCTATCATTTAGCTAGATTGGGAAGAGAAAAAATCATATTATCCACTGGGTTGTCCCCTAGGTTCTGGCCACATCGCAGAAAAAAAACAATACCTGTAGCGTAAAATGCGACAACTATCCAACCAAAAAGAGACAACTAGCGAAAAGTGAGACAATTTTCTTTAATGGATCAATGGATCAAGCACAAGATTTTATATGTCTCAGTGAAAAAAGCCATTCTGTGATGATTCCTGATCCTGAAAATATATATCTGAAATGTTATAAGTAAAACGTTAAAGTATAATCGTCTTCTGAAGTGTTACAAATAAAATTCTAAACAAATAAGTGTTGAACGAATGAAATAATTATTATTAGGTCCTCGGTGGAGTGAGTAAGTGATTACGTGTCGAGCTATGAAACCAGAGGGGCCAGGTTCAAATCCTACCGGCGGCGACAGATTGCGATAAAAAAGCCATGGGGGTTGCAACGAAAATGTCAATCATTCGGAATCCACTTTAAACTGTTGTTGAAGTTCTTCTACCACCCCATTTCCCACAGAGGGACTGAAATAGATTCTGTTTAATTACGAAATTTACCGCGAGTTCCAACAACATTACAATATAAATGTCATTTAAGTGAGTTGAAAAATTGTCTTGTCTACGGTTTTTACACAAAATATCATTTTTATTATTTGTTCCTGCTTCTGTCGACAATAAACTCACCTGCCATAAGTAAAAGTGATGCATTGCGGTTGTTGTCACGTAAAGAGTACAAACAAAACTGCTATTATCACAGTTCTCGGTTGATAAATGAATCTTTCCCTACGGCCATTTGAAATAATGTACGATTTGATTGATGCTAACGACCAAACTTTTACGGAAAATTAAAGATGTCTGCTGCAAAATTTTAACACTTTTCTTTTCACCGACAAACTAGACTATTACCGACATCCACCGCTAGCTGCAGTTACTACAGAGGATCAAGTTGCAAAGTGCACTTAGCGTAACTTCCTCTTACTGCAGAGTAAAATTTATAGCAAATTGCATCCGAGTTAGTTTAAGCTGTACACTATACCATTACCGACAAGATGCGGTAGTCATTTAGGTTAACCTAAATCCAATTTAATTAGCATCATGTGGTTTTGCGCCAGCTACAAGAAAGTATTTTAGTTAAAACTTATTGGAACAGTCAAACTTGTTGTATTGAAATTTCCTTCGCCATTACAATTTCAGATCGATTTTATTCAAACGACTTTACTCAAAACCGTTCTGAAAAAAATAGACCTGCAGCAGCTAAGAAAATGAGTTAGCGACAGACTTCTTCAAGGAATTCTCCTTTTGCTAATTTTTCAAGCACTCAAGTGTGCCAGAATGGCTCTAGTTTTCTTTGAGTAAGTATACAAAACGGAAACGATTTCTCATTCCATTTATTTAGATTTAAAGAATTAAGGGTTGGGTCGGTTTCGTTTACTTAAGGTGTTTGTAGAAGGGTAACGTTAATTTTATGAGAAGATCCTCGCGAACATTTTATCTTGGTTAAATCAACGTTTCTTATTGAAATTTTCGCGGTGGTAATTACTGGTACGTGACCTGATTATTCATGCCCGAATTTAAGATGATACTGAAAATAAATTCAAGAGTAAATTTGCAAATACAAGGTTATTTATGTACCTTTTAATTTTGAAATGAAAAAAGGAAAGAAATTCTGGACTAATTAAAGAAGCGTTGAAGAAAATGTAATAGACACACTTGTACTATAGCACTCACTAGGCAGTCTTTATATAACCCATCAAATTAAGTATGTAAGAAATAGTAAAGTAGTAAGTAAAGTAATATGAATTAACATAATAAAGCATTGGCTTGCTGGTTCGTCGGAGTCATTGCTGTCAACCTATTGTGACTTCTTTTCTTTGGCTAACACCACCTTAATAAACGACAAAATATAGTAATGCAACGGCTCGTATATGAGACCCTCAGAGGAAACGTGACTTTTTTTGACTTTTTCAAAATTGAAATTACGGATAAAAAAAATTATTATTTTTTATGTTGACGGATTCTTTTAGGAAATTTATTCCAGTTTCCGAAACTGCCCTTAAATTTTCTGTACGATCATTGGTTGCTGAGATATCGATGGTTCAATACAAAAGTGTCCTTTTTCGTTTAATATCGGATATCTCCGCGACAAATCGACGTATCAAAGATTTCAAAAAAGATAATTAAAGCTGAAGTAACAGGCTATCTGGTTCATAGGGTGGTCAAATAAAAAAAAAGTGCGGTAAAAATATTTGTATAACTTTAGTTTATTAATATTTATTTTGAAAAGAGACAGAACATATATTGGCAAAAAACAACACAACAAATTCTAGTCCTGCCTTTGACCTAACTTTAATTTGCTGCGATAAAATTCTCAGTTAAAATCGTTTTAGGTTTGAGAAATAGACTAGTCTTGAAAGACCTTAAGGTGACTTATTTTTTAACCGGCTACCCAAAAATGAGAAGAATTTTTTATTTTTTTAATGTTTGCACTACCCCTACCAGATTTTGCCTCCGGACAATAAATAGGTAACACCAAATCCGGGCTCAGAATTGCTCTATAACGTCAGATATTTGAGATATTCTAACCTAAAATTGCAAAAAATACTGTTTTTTGACAAATTTGAGGTAATGTAGCACTGCGATTTTTTTAAACTGTGTGTGGGATCTTAAATTCCAAGTCTTCCTCTTTCAAATGCCGTTGAGTTTGCTCAAATATCTTTTTTTTTCGCTGAGATATCGCATTTTGACGTTATTATTTATTGAAATTTATTTTTTTTTATTTTTTTTATTGAAAAGTGGCCATAAAGTTTTCGTACAACGAGAAATTCATGAACATGAAAATTTCAAAATGTAATATCTTGGCGAAGAGAAAGATATTTGAGCCAACTCAAAGGCATTCGAAAGAGGAAGACTTGTACCATAAGATTCTACTCATAGTTTAAAAAAAAATTGCGGCGCTACATAACCTCAAATATGTCAGTGTTTTTTGCACTTTTTGGTTAGAATATCTCAAAAACCTGACGTGATAGAGGAATTCTGGACCCGGATTCGGTTTCAGCGGGAAAAATTTCCTCAGAAACAACTATTCATTGTCCAGGGGTACACAATTTTCAAAATTTTATAAACTAGTGTTATCAGTAGGGCTATGGGTGGGGAGGGTCCGAAACCTAACTTTGTATCGCGTTGACCGATTTCGATGATAGTTTTGTTTCATATAAGGACCATACTGTAAATATTAAATATATAATATAATAAAATATAGTGATGGGTGTACGTTATGGGGGGGGGGGGGGTGGTGGATGGTTTTTTTTTGCTGTAGAAACCTCCTCGTGGTGGCGGCTGGTAACAGACTCCTGGCAAGGTCATGTCTTTGCCAGGTGTGCTGACTAATTGTAAATTGTAATCGGACAGAGAGAAGGAAACTATGTTAAATCAAATACAGGTGGAACAGCATATGCCGCGTGGCCAAGAGGACAGCTTGGTATTTTGTACGCGGGCGCTGTCGCCCTCCAGTTTCAATCAACACCTTACCTCATGCTTACAAAGAAGTACTTCGACACCCACCCACAACTGATAAAATATAACAGTCAGGCTCTGTTGGATACCGGGGTCACTCGGGTTTCGAGATTACGAAAACCGTCGATATGATCAAGAATGGATCTTTTTCTCGCTATGAAGGTCTTAAATTTAAAATTTATAAGGGCCGGAAGCACTGATTAGATGCCTTAAATCTAGAAGTAGTCGGGGATGCAACGCCTAAAAGACAATTTCACTAGAACCTATTGGGAAAAACGATAATTCAATAATAATAACTAAGTATAACACACTTCCTACGATAAATCTCCCATATAACACTTCCCAAGGGAGCTACAGAGCGAAGCCGCTGATATAATTACAATATTTAATTTTTCATTGGAATAATATTGGTAACTTATGATTTGGTAAAAGAGGAATTTCTACCGAAAATGGAGACGATCTGGAAAAGATTTGACTCAACATATCTAAGAGTATCTAATTTATGAAAGACAAGTTTTGCCAAAATGCTAATTAAGTGTGGGACTACTGATGATACATACCTGCTTTACTATCGATCGACGAATTTTGCTGAAAACAAAATTTACCTGGAATTAGCATACGGAAATTAAAATGTCGTCGGTAGAGTTAGTGCGTGTCGACAGGAGGTCACATGTCCGAATTCCACCAACGGTGGAGTGGTTCGGAGTCCACTTTAAATTGTAGGTCCACTTGCAATCGTTGTCATCTCCCGCTTCATATCGTACAAGTGGTTACGGGAATTAGAGAGAGAGAGAGAGATTTACCCAGTTATTTAAAAAAATTGTTATTAGAAAATATAAATTAAATAGGTCATATATTTAAAACAAAACTGGCTGATGCCGCCTCTATAGCTTGTGTGGGTGAGTGTATGTAGGTGGGTTGGGAGGAAGGTTTATCTTCTAATTAACAAAAAAAAAAATAGTTATCCAAATATGTTCACGCGTTGAGAAGTCGAATCACCGTCTACGTTAAAAAGTTTTCTGTTAGAAAGAGATATGTTGCAAAATATAATTATCCAATCCTGCCACTTGCGAGCAACCACCCTGGCGTCTTTCGGCACCTTGCGATCTAACACACCTATATCCTTTCGACTTTTGCGAACTACGAGCCTTGTATCCTTACGTCTCTTATGAACTACGACCTCCACTACCAGTAATTTTTAGTGCATTCATAAGCAATTTTACAGAACAGCACCGTAAAATTTACGTAACTTGTAAAAATTACTTTATGCTAAGCGATAAATTTATCCCCTAATGCACAACGTTTCCCTAAATAACTGGTGGGTTTTACGGTTCTCCACAACGTCAAACAATTAAAGTTAAAATCATTTTCTTCGTTGTGTGAGACCTATTTTTTTGTATTTCTGAATTTCAATTAAACTTAGTTTTGTATATTTCTGAATTTCTGTGTGAATATCAATTAACTTTCAATCAAATTGTTAACTATTGCAAGTGTCAATAAATAGCAAATTTATATAGAGACAGTTCATCTAATCTTTTTGGAAGTGAACTGTTTAAAGTTAATATTGACTTAGTGGTAAACACATTGAAGCGTGTTAGTGAATTTTAATTTCAGACTCTGTAAATATTTTTTTTTTGCTAAAAGTTAAGAAATTTGATTACTTTTAAGCTATTTGAATTATGTTCACGGATGATTCTTTGAAACCGAAGAGATACTCGGGGCTTATCGTTCAGGAAATTTTACTGTGCTGCTCCGTAAAAGTTAAGGTTTTTTTTTTTTTTGTATACGATGAGGCCAAATCCTAGGGGACAACCCTTTGATGCGTTAGCATGGTTTTGGCCGGAAGGGAATTAGGGTAAGGGAAGTGAGGAAACTTGAGTCTTGTTTGCATTGTTGCGAGCTAGACAACAGCCCAGAGACGGAGTGGATTATTTTAATTTCTTAATAAAAGCTCACGGTCATCTGGGCTCGAACCCGGGACCCACGGCATGTTGGTCTTGCCGCTCAACGCATTGATCCAACTCCGTCTCCCAACTGACAATTGCAACAAGGCTACAGCTAAGAACTGCAATTTTTGTCGGAGTTTAAATATAAGAGCTCCAGAACTTTTCGCTCAATGTAAAAAATATTATTTCCAAAGTAGCCTTTTATGGCCATATGTATACCTAAAATTAAGGTTGATCTTCTGTTCTCCAAAAAACAGGACTAACCTATATACTCACTATGCAGTAAACAATCTCTTAATATTCAATTTTTGTTTTGTTTTTTTACGATGCTTCCAAAGCCTAGGGGATAACCCTTTGATGCGTCAGCATGGCTTTGTCCGGAAGGGAGTTAGGGTAAGGAAAATGAGGAAACTTCACTGTGTTGTCTTTTTTTTTGGATTGCTGCGAGCTAGACAACATCCCAGAGACGGAGTGGATTTTTTTATTAAAGTTTTTATAAAAACTCACGGGGACACCCGGTCTCGAACCCGGGAGCCATGGCATGCAAGTCGTGCTTCTCAACCAATTGATCTAACACCGTCTCTGTAGTACCAACCTGACGGGTTGTATTAAGAACGATGAACATGAGTTAAATGATAGTAAAAATGGAGGACAAGTTGATGCTTCAATATTTTGTAAATAAAAAATGACTTAAATTAAAGAGAACACTAAAGTTAACGAGGAAGAATTAAATATTGACTTTAGGCCTACAAAACGAACTCAATTATTGTAATGTAATTCTTCTTTTACCAGGGACTAGATCTAGGTAGGTAGATCTCTCTCTCTAGTTCCAGTATCCCCTCATGGAGCATGGGCGGGAGTAGAACTTCATCCGATTCGAGACAAGAACCCCCCTTTGACCTTGTTATCGTAATCTGTTGTCGGCAGAAAATTACTGGGTCGCCGTCAGCGGGCTTCGAACCTGGAACCTCCGGATTGGTAGGCAGGCACGTTAACGCTACCTCCACCGACGACTTATAGTGGGAGACACTTAACAACAAAAGGTGTTACAGTTTTAAAATTTTAAAAGTTTGTTAAACAAAACAAAAATTTAATTTTTCAATTTTATATATATTTTTTTAATTATTTAATTTATACTTATCTAAAGGTGGGAAAATCTGTATCTTTACGAAGTTTAAATTTTTTTCCAAATATTAACAAACGTAATTTGATTCCACCACAGTCATGCTCTAAATTGTGTACTCCTCACTTGTTAAAACTATTCAACTTGCCGCTGTAAGCCCCAGTAAATCCAACGCCAACCGTGTGGGAAAAATTTTAATAAGTTGAGAGAAGACACAAAGTTTCCACTTTAATAAATTCATTTGGAAACTTCAGTTCCAACAAAGTGTATGTGGTTGAAGGACAAAAACAAAAGCACATACCATAATTAATTCGACAAATCGACAAACATCCATTCATGGGTCTTCAGCACCTGAGGAACTTTCGGCTAAGTTGATGACGTACTCTAATCCTGGTATAACTAAATGAAGTTGTCGAAATAGGGCACATTAAAACTCCAACGTCTTGGAAACTGTCGCAGTACTGATCCTTTTCAGATTCCCCTAAACTAAGATTTGATTAACGTGAGAAAGGAACATTTCGTCGTCATGGAAGTGGAAAGCTGAAGAAAGTATCTTGCGAAACGTGTCTCACAAAATACTTCGAATGGTGCTAATCCATTTTCATCCATCTAAATAAATGGGCTGGTACAGGGTAAAGGTACAGATAACAACAGAGAGAAGGATTCATTTTCAGACACTATGGCTGAAAATTAGCAGAAAATGATACGTGAGATTAATGTTTCATGTGACTATTGCTGTTGAAACTTCGAAAGACTTTCGTTCTGTATTCCCGGGATTCGTGGTATAGCTGCCAGGTGAAAGGATTGTTTGGCATGATTACACAAGTGTCACATAAGAAGAAAAGATTTATGGTGAAGTGTGTATTTATTTGCTAGAATGATCAAATTTGGAATTAGTTTAGTAAAGCTGTTAATTATTGCGGGTAATGTTTAAGTAAATTAATGGTAACTCGAATACTTCAGTATTATTGCATATCAGCATCTCAGAGGTAAGGTCCAAAGCTGGGTTTATTAGGAGAGCGATATCAAAGTTATCTTAAGATTTAAACAAATTTATGGTAGATATGGTCATTTTTAAGAACTGTTGGGTGATAATAAATATTCGTCATTGAGACTCGATATTTTTCTTCTACTACTTGAACTACGTGACGGCCCACCAATTCGGAAGTCCCAGGATCGAATTCCATCAGTGGCGCCGCATGGTTACTTTTTGCTGAAAGCAGATCACGATAAAAACCCGTTCGGGTTGCAGAGAAATTGTCAGTGGTTCTGAATCCACTTTAAGTCTACTTTTAGTAGTTGCCTCGAATCGGGTGAAGTAATATTATATAGGTTCGGAAAATAGAAACTCGAAACAGCTCCCAGCTTACCTCTCTTATAATTCATTTCATTTCATACATGTCCCCTCACCCTTACTACTGTTACGTCGTACACCGAAGCACCCGCTGTTCAGATTCAAGTCCATATTGAATATTTTTGCTCCCGTCCCTCCATCAGTTGTGGGTCTAACCGTAAAAATTGTGACGTCAGTTAGTATGTTAACAAGGAGTGTCTCGAAATTAGCAGCGCTTTTTTCTATCAAAAACCTTCACCTTGCAGGCAATTTCCAATTATATTTATTATATTTGATCAGATCCAGGATTTTCCTGTAACAGTAGCCAGCACTTATCTTGTGCCAGTGTGTACCTCGGACCATTCGAAGAGCTGTTGACGCTCCCATCCTTTTGACACATAAGTCTAATGGTAATACTCCTAGCAGCATCTTGTTAGTGTGGTGATTAAAGAAACTTTATATCTCATAAGCTAGCCTCTGAACCCTACTTTTCCGACAATTATGTAGGGCTCCGTTGACTCTCTTGATATTTTCCTTAATATGTCTCTTTCAGGTAAATATGGAGTCTGGAGGAATTTATTTGTCTGACCGACAATAAATTCTCCTTTAAACAAATTCACAGGTCTTCTTTTCCTAGTAAAAATAATGAGATCAGATTTTTTTTTGCATTTAAGTAAATATCCTGTTCCCCGCACTATTGCTCCACCACTCTAAGTCCTTTTCTCTTGCCATAATTGCTAAGTTATCGGCATATCCCACATTGTATATGCCCTTTTCATAAAGCATTCTTAGTAAGTAGTTGTTGGTTGGTTGGTTGGTTTGCAAGAGGGGGAAGATGTGACCCTTCCTTGCGCAGAGGCCTTCAATAGCCAGTTGTACGCACCTGCTCGGCGGTGTACCCTAAAGTCCACTGTCGATCCAGATGATCCCCATAATGAATTTGATAATTTGATTATGTCACCATCTTTTTACTTTTGCCAAATGTTCGCAGAAGTATGTTCCTAAGACTCAAAATCCTCTTAGCGTTAGGGCTTGGCCAACCGTAAGAACCGGTTTCTCGGCTTCCCCTTTTTTGAAGAGCTAACCGAATTAGGCTCCAGCTCGAGTTATCAGGAGTTCCAAATGGTTCCCGACGACGAGTTAAGGCTGAACACACTTCTTATCCCAGCCAAATTTATTTTGACTGCCCGTAAACTGGTTCCTCTGCAGACAGTGCACTGGCTTGGTGCACAGGGTGTAAATCTTCTTCTCTAGGTATTTTAATGGGGTTAGAAAAAATCTTTGTAACCTCAATTTGTGGTATCAGAATAGGCCTCCTTGGCCACTTTAACCTAACCTAACCTACGGCTGGAAATTTACCGAGAATGTGCAAGACGATCAAATTCTTACCCGCATCCCCTGCATCCAGTCTATGCACTTCGTTACTCTTATTATTTTGGCCATACGCCCTAAGGCTTGCATGCCCTGTCACGAGGCCAACAAGAAGTTTCAAATTGGCCTTGTTCAACTTGATCATCTTTTTGGATTCATGTGCATTCAGAGTTTCCCAAAACGGTTTTGTATGTCGTTGTCGATGCTGTTGTATGTTGTATGTCGATGCTGGTTTTCTCCCACTTTTTTTTGTGCCTCCTGGTTACCCATTCCATGATTTCTTTTTTGAATTCCTGGATGTGAATTCTCCGGTTGAGTATTATTGGAGTATCTTATTTTGCGCCTTTCTGTGCCAGCCCATTTGCTTTTTCAGTTCCGTTTCATTAGCTCATAGCTGAAAATAATTTTGAAGAACCGATAAGGAGTTGTTTACCCCACCCCATATCTCCAGGATTTTTTCCTTTAACAATCCTCCCCCACCGTCACGGTTTTCCTTTCTCTCTGAATATTAACAGCTCTCATTATTAACATATTACTTAAGAGATGAACTTCGCAATAGGATAAGTGTACTTCCGTGTAGTCCGTGGAAATGTTGCGTGTACACGGACACGGCCGATGCGTATACTTCCGTGTACTTTCCGTGTACTTTCCGTATACTTTCCGTGTACTTTTCGTGTACTTTCAGTGTAATTCCGTGGACTTCCGTGTTATATCCGTGTATTTTGTGTGTGCTTTCCGTGCACGTTCCATCTACTTTCCGTGTATTTCCGTGCACTTCCGTGTACTTTGCGTGTAAAATTTCTCGCTTTTCATCACTCACATTGATTGTGTGTACTATTTCATTAAGGACATCCATTTCCGGTTCACCCTGATTTTCACTTATCAGGTTTCTCGAGGGTAAGCATGTTCTTTTCAGGTAAGTATTCAAAAAATAGTTTATAAATTATGAACCTAAGCTGCATTCTCTACAGCCTAGGTGAAATAACACTTGCTCATTCCTTTCTATTAATCCCTAAGAACGTTTTGTGATCAGTGGGAATTTTCACTCTGCGGCCATATATGAATTTGTAGAATTTGTCACATACAAACACTATTGCTAATAATTCCTTCTCTATCTGTGCAAAATTAGTCTTTGTTTGTGTAAGACTTCTCGACGCATACAAAATAGGCTCGCCCGGCTAAATTAAACAACACCCTAATCCGAATTGTGACACATGGTTTCAAACAAGGAGCTTGAATTATTAATTTCTTTATTTCTGACAGGCAGCTATGAAGAGTAGACAACCAATGGAAAATAGTAGAAATACTTTTCCTTTAAAAGCGCGCGCAAGGGTTGAGAAATTTCGGCTGAATTAGGAATAAATTTCCGTAAATAGTTAATCATTCCAAGTAAACTTTGAATTTATTTTTTATTAGTTGGGGGTTTTGAATTATTAATTGCATTTACATACGATTTATCAGACGTGATTGCGTCGTCTGAAATGATGTGGCCCAGAAACTTAACACTAGTCACTCTATATTGTATTTTGGCTTTATTAAATTTTATATTCCTATCAAGATTCGTTCCATCTTTCTTTTCAAAATTACATCATGGTCTTCCAAAATATTTGCTGCAGTCAAGATGTCATCAGTATAAATTATTACTCCTGCAATATCCGAAATTAATTTTTCATTTAGTTTCTGGAAGATTTCAGGCGCAATGTTTACACCGAATGGCAAACGTTTAAAGTGAAAAATTCCGAAAGGAGTTGAAAGTGAGCATAGCTTGCAGGATTCTCAATCTAGAGCTACCTGCCACTACCCTTCGTTTAGATCAAGAACGGTGAATATTTTTTTTTTGATGATTTTGCTGATATCTCTTTGAACGATGGTAATTAAGTGTGTTGCTTAGTGGTTTATGCAGGAATAATGGTATTCTTGTAGCCGCCCTAACAACAGCCTTAGACTCTTTCCTAATTTTTAACCGACTTCCCAAAAACAAAGGAGTTCTATGTTCGACGTGTGTCTGGTCAGGCATAACTTCGTAAAGTGTTGACCGATTTTGATAATTCTTTTTCTGTTGGGTAGAGTGTATTCACCGACTGGTACCAAATTTTGGGTGGGGTTGGGGTGAAACCTAACTTTTTCTGTCCGGTAGAGTATGTTCTCTGGTATGATTCCCAATTGCTAATAGGAGAAAAAAGTTGGCCTAGGTGGTGGAGGGGCGGGGGGGGGGGGGGGGGGGGGTAGTCTAACATTGTAACGCGTTGACCGATTTGGATGATTCTTTTTCTGTTGGGTAGAGTATATTCCCTGGTTAATACCACGAGGAAAAAAAATTGGAGGGTGAGGAGTGGGGGGGGGTGATAGTTACAGATTTCTTAATATTTTCATTGTTGCTGTTAATCCTAGCCGGCATACCAACTTTCAGCTTTCTAAGACTTTAGGGAGTACCCTAGAGGTTTTGGTGACGGAGGAGTTGATGATCATGAGTATCGAAATCGACGTCTTTCAGGTATTAATAAAATCTAAAGTAAAGGTTGCACAAATATAGTTTAGTGTGTTTCATCTTATTCTAAGAAGAGCTCTCTGGTATTATCCAGACCGAAGCTATGAGGGTTCGAAAATACGACGAAATGCTTCGAGAAAGGGTAGGAGTTCCTAGTCTTGGCAGGGGCTCTACCGTGCCCTCACATGAATTGAATAGCTCTAGTGCTTCAGCACCAACTACACTGTGAAAAACAGCGGTTTGCACTGCTTCAAATTTTTTATCTAGCTTAGCAGCAGTATAAAAGTAAAGATTGCCATGTGGTTGGCACTTTCACACTTCTGACTTATTGAGCTTGCATTTCGTTCTAATTTGTAACATCTTCTGAATAATTTATTTTTATTTAATTTTGTAACCGTGCACTTTATTATCCCATTCTCATCGCCGTGTATTATATTGAAAAGACCTTGCGTTGCTTTACTTGATTTATTACTTACATGAAGATTGCGTACAGTTGAAATGTATAAAGGCAGTTTCTATTTACCACCAAATTGCCGTGTAATTTCCGTGTACAGAAAGTACACTCTCCGAGTACTTTCCATGTTCTTCCGTGTACTTTGCGTGTACTTCCGTATTATTTCCGTGTAATATCCGTGTATTTTCCGTGTATGGCAGTGCCATGTACAAAAGCAACTGCCTACCTACAGCTAATAATTGGATGACGCTAGAGAGTACTAATATAGCTAACTCAGAATTGCCAACTCTACATCAATATATTACAATGTTATTTCCCAGAGTATTGGAATTACAGTCTTACTGCTTTATTAGATTAAGGCTGAAAATATACAATTTAATCGTTCTTCCTTAAATGCTTCAAACGTTTCTATAGATTGTCTAATACCTCCAAATGCACAATTTCCGCCTGAAATGGACCACGGCATGAACACCCTGCTTCCTCAGAGAGCATGGTATGTTATTGTTCAATCTATAGCTTTTAGAAAAGTGAGTCTGCAGCAGGATCTCATTTGTTTCATTCAAAGATCCCGTCATTTTACCCATCTCATCTCTAACCATTCGACACGATCTTCTGAAGTTGACAGCCTTCAGAGATATTTTTGGTACTCGAGCAGAATTCTCTCCTATAACTCTTCCTTCAGAGCGTATAACTCCCCCTGTAAAGCGTACAACTCGTGGTACCTCTGACTATTTGTGTATTCTATACAAATATGGGACAATAGAGTTTCAATACCATCTAAATCGATGAAGTCACGAAAAAATTATTACGGAATTTAAACGTATTGTAGTCCTTAAAACTATACCACTGCTCCTGATGTAACCGGGTAAAAGAAAATTCTGGGCACAAATACTTTTCAAGGAAAAAGGAAACCAAGTCAAAGAAACAATGTTAGTATCTATAACGATGGGTAAATACTTCTTCTATGAAGTGGGAGGGGTTGCAGTCATAGTTGTAAAAGATCTAGTTATGTTCATAAACTAGTCAACTCTTTTAAAATGAACCAAGAAACAATATCGAAAAGTATTTTTATGTGTAAACTACTTCTGAATAATATATAATCCTTTATTTTTTATATTGTATTAATGCTGTAGTACAGTGCTATACAGACAAAAATTAGTTGAATTTAGTTGAAAAATTGAACTCGATCATGGACAGAATTAAACTAAAAAAGCTTTAAAGTTCGTTACTCAGAGTCCTTTTTTTCAAAAAACTGCATTATTCATACCACGCCATGAATAGAGTACTGAAATAGCTCCATAAGGGTTTCCTGGGCATGATACCATGCTCGACTTGAAAATATTTTCCCTGGTAATATGAATCAAGCAATATTTGAGTACTGCATGCAAACAGAATTTTAAAGGACACAGCACATTTTGCAATAGGTTTTGCCATCTTTTGTTCCGAACTTACACAGGATTTATATGCATCTTGGATTCAAAATTATTTGCTTTGAGAGAACAAAACAAAAAATATGGTGTTTGAAATTTCAACGGAGCCATAAGCAGACATTCAGTTAAAATATTTTGAAGTGGTAATATATATCTATGTTATTTATGAAAAATTTCATTTCTTGGACGTTCGAATGGGGCCAAACTATACCAAAGGAAATATTTTATATTTGGGGCAAAAAAGGTCGTAAAATTCTCTTGCCATTGCCATATTTTGCCATATTTTGTCTATTTTATTTATGAATGCGAGTATTATTTTTCTATGCCATGTGATTTGTTGGAGTTTAGAAAAAAGTTTTTATGTAAACGTCTATGCAGGTTTGTCCCCAGAGTTTGAATTATAAAAGGATAATAATTTTTCTAGCTACTCGAAAAAATGTATAATTCCCCTCTGGGTTAGTATATTTTTGCATTATTGATTTGCATTGCAGAAAACCACCGGGAATAAGGCAAAATAAAAAGCTGTTATATCATTCTAAACTAATAATGATAGCCAAGGGAAATAAACTCGTTGATGTGTTCAGATAAAATGTATTCTTAATGAACCAGTGAAGTAAAGTTTGCATTCCTTCTTTCTTTTCTTTCACCCCACGAGTGATATGAACACCTTCAGGGCATGGAATAAGTCAGGAGCAGCACCAGAATCGATAATAAATTCTGACTTAAAATGAAATGCAATGTGGAGATTTCTTTTATCTTTTCTTATATAAAAAAATGCATATATGACTTACCTTGCGATCTGAACTTGAACCTCAGGTTTACAAAGAGTCAGAACGGTATTTTTCATATCACAATACATATAAATGTAGAGAAAAGGCGGTGTAAATGTCTTCTCAAATGGTAACTTGGTCCTTCGAGCCGGATTAAAATGAAATTAACGAGTATAAACTAAAAGAGATTACCAAAGCAAAATAAAGTTGACTTAAAAAAACTAACAAATGTCCATATTGTTAAGTTCCTAGATAACCTGTCCCTCTACTACATAGGAAAAGGAAAATTTGGTGATCATGAAATTACGCTAGGGAAGGTTATTGAAAAAAATTCTACTTAATGTTCATTCTTAGTAAATCTGCTCAGATTTAAATAATGAATTTACAAGATGGTCGCAAGTCCGGTTGAGACTCCAGCCAAAACATCTCGGGTTAGAGAGAATTTATGCGCTACTTATATCCTTATAAGTAGCGCTTATATCTTCCGGTGATTCCAATAATGACTCAAGGACCATCCTTCTTTCTGTGATAGGATAAGTAGACTTGTAAATCCCTCATTACTCAAACGTCTAGCAAGCCACGGATACCTTGGACTGATTTTGTGATAACAACCCTTAGCTATAAAGATTAGACTACGATAGCGCCTTAGAATGTGAGAACTCTGTGAGACGAGTATGCAATCGCAAATATCGTGTAGGTGGACCAGTAGAAAACAAATGTTTAAGGGTATAGCGAAACTAGATGTAGAGAAATTTGAGAACTTACATCATCCACATCTGAAACCGTCGTAGTATACTCTGACCAGGAAGAATCAGATACACTGCGCATGGTAGGTGTAGGCTTGCTCTTTACCAAGCTTTTCCGCCGAGAGTACTGGACTGTTCTAAACAACTTTTCATTCGAGCTATCCGGACGACTGCAATCAGGAGCTGCCCTTAATGTGAGTACTCATCTCCACTTCTTCGGTGGTTTTCGATTGCGGTAAAGTCATAGAAAGTTATTCGTACGAGGCTACGTGGATGAGATTGTGATCGAGAAAACTGAAGAACAGCGTTACCGAACCTCTGCAAGATTACGGGTCAAGAATGTTGCCGAGAGGCTAAACTCAAAATGAGCCACGATAAAACTGTATTAATTTATTCATTCGCTTTCATCAGGAAGATTTTGGAGCGGTTAGTAAAACCAAGTCTCCTAGAGATTATACCAGCATTAAGTGGAAACGTGGAATA
Organism: Leptarthrus brevirostris; assembly: GCA_964036015.1. Lineage (NCBI taxonomy): Eukaryota > Metazoa > Arthropoda > Insecta > Diptera > Asilidae > Leptarthrus > Leptarthrus brevirostris. The sequence goes on along the minus strand of OZ038371.1, from coordinate 4,453,684 downwards.
TCTAGGAATAACACTGGATCCAAACTGCACGGGTTATCCAATGCAGTTTGGATCCAGAGTTATTCCTAGATATTCGAGAAAACAAGAACATCTTTCTGCGCTTTTTTAACGATGTGGCCATCGTTCAAGCCTTTGATGCGTTAGCATGGCTTTGTCTGGAAGGGAATTAGGGTAAGAGGAGTGAGGAAACTTGAATGTCTTGTTTCTGCACTGCTGCCAATAGGCCAGAGACGGAGTGGATTTTTTCAAATTCAATTTTAAAACCTATGAGGAGACCTGGTTTCGAACCCGGGAACCATGGAATGGTGGTCGTGCCGCTCAAGCAATTGATGTGTCTATGTCCGTCGATGTGTTTTAGTTTCACTGTAAACCCTTTTTGCGCTTGTTTCAACACAGTTTTGTGAAGGGTAAATACAACACACCCAATTTATCAGAATTCTGCAAGTGCTGTGTTTCAGTCATTGATGTAGGTCATGAAGTTTATTGCATCTTTACTGATTTTAGTAAAGCTTTCGACAGAATCAACCGCAGCATTATCATTCATAAGCTACATGCTTTAGGTTTTCCTTCGGTTTCTTTAAATTGGTTATTGTCGTATCTATCTTATCGTACATAATAATGAAATGCCTAACACCTCAGGAGTGTCACAGGGTAGCCATCTTGGACCGCTACTTTTTTAGCATTTACATCAATGATGTAGCTAATAAACGGGGTTGCTTACTTTTAATTTCTGAATTAGACGCCGTATCTGATTGGAATTAACATCCATAAGTGTACTACTATGTCCTCTTCCCGCAAAAGGACTCCACTTTTTTATTGATATATGCTTATTAACCAGACTTGACAAGACCAGGGACTTAGGGATCATACTTGATACCCACTTTTCCTTTGAGGGTCACATAGATTCTCTTGTAAACAAAGCTAACGCATCCTTAGATTTTATTAAACGCTAGTCAACAGAGCTCGATGATCCTTATACAATAAAATTTTTTGTACTTTTGTTAGTCCTATTCTAGAATACGGTAGACCTGTTTAGTCCCCCTTTTATGCAGTCCATACTAACCGCATCAAGGCCGTCCAGAGTAGTTTATTAGATTTCTCCCTCTATATTTAGGCAGACTCAAACTATTCTCGTTGGATTCTCTTGAAGACAGGCGTAACAGGTCTAAAGTTATTCTTGATTTCAATAGTTTGCAGGGCGCAATGAATTCTCCGGACCTGCTGGACTTTTTAATCTATTAATAAAAAAAAAAGGTGAAGGAAGCTGCAAGGTGTCCGATTGGAGATTTAAGAAATAGACCTTTGTTCTCATACGTGATTTTGACTAAAAGGATTTGACCATAATTGGATCTTATCCAATTAAATTAATGTTAAAAGATATCAGGCAAATATCACATACTATTCGCCATTGAAATAATATGAGGAACCTAATTCTTTAAATATTTTCTTTTTCACTAACAATTTATTTTTGTCTGTTTTTACTTGCTGATAACAATTGCTCAAAGCCCAAGTCATGTTAACGTTGTCGTGTATTTCCTCCGCGAAAATTTGTTCTGAGTTGTGGGGCAATTTTGTATGGTATCCGTATGTAAATCGGCAGTAGATTTTCACTACAGACATTCTTTCAATTCAATTCTTTGACAACTCAGCAATCGGAAAATCTAAGTATACTAGAAAAGCTCCGGAAGACATTAGAAGAACATCAAAAGGATAGCAATCTTCGATTATATGATACCCAATGTCGTCCTAGTTCTCCATTTGACATGTCGCCAAGCTTATTTCTGCTCTCTTGAGAGTTCCCCTTGAGAAAACACTACTCATTCCGGATCCACCCTCAATCCGCAAATTTTGTTGTTTCCCGGTTTTCTATGAAATTTATTTATCCGATTGAAGATCGTATTACGGCTTTGTGGGTATTTTGTGATTGATAGAGTACATAGAAAAAGCGAAAAGTGGGTGGTGATGAAATTATTTTTCACTTTTCATATAACGGAAAATCAAATTTCTTATGATGCGGTATGCCGCAATCAGAAAGATGCCCTTGAATGTAGGGGGATGGTGTAATCTAGTGATGAATTGGTTCCCTCAGATGGACCTAGATTTATCGAAAAATGTTCATTCGGGATAAAATCGAAGAAAATTGATTGAGCCCTGGTGCCAGACAGCCTCCTTTTAGTTGGATTCATAAGAGCGTGGACCGTTCCATCATTCATGGATGAACTCAGATTGCTGGGGTCCAGCGACAGTTTTATTGACTTTAATTTGAGTTGTGACCATCGGCCTGTATCTGATATGCTCCTTTGATAATACATTCACGACGACTCGGCATGAATATGTATAGCCGCTGTTAACATAGCCAAAGTCTGACCAGCAAGCAAATGCCTGTTTTCCTTTCTGCCGGAGAAATTTTATGTTTCAGGCGTCCATTATATTACGATATGAGTATGTTTATTCCGTGGCATAATCGTGCTCGCATGAGGAAGCAACTGAATACGAAATGGATCCGTGGCAGGTGGTGTTATCATATATGGGATTTGTAGTATTTATTTTTTCGCATTTTCTTGCAAATAAGATGTTGTGAAGATTTGAGGAAGTTTTTCTTAATAAGAGGTATCGTCTATTGTATTTAATTCAATTTGGGTAATCTAATAAATTAATTTGGATAATAATATAAACTCGACCTGAAAAGGAGTAGTATACAAAAAAAATTTATATAAAAATTCCATAACATATAAGTATAGACATAAAAGCCTCAACTCTGTTAACTCAAAATACAGGACAAAATTTTACTTCAAGGCACTTTTGATATTCTCGAGCAGCATAAAAATGTTAATAACTTTTGAATGGCTGCAGATATCGAGTTAATCGTTTTTGTTGCAAAGAGCTTCCTGATAGCCTCTTAAAGAAAGAAAAGGAAATGATATCCTTAGTGTAAAAAATTTACAGGATCAAGGATAACATACCAAAATTGTGTGCAAAATTTTCCCAATATTCATGTTTGAGATCTAATAACTCGAAAATTAGTAAGTGAATTATGGCATATTACCATTAGAAAGGATAAAGTGTCCTCTTTCAAAAAAGCTTTCAATGTCCTTGAAGCATTTAAGTGAGCACACCTCCTTTGAAGGAACCAAAATTTTCAAACGCGATTTTGATGGGGAAGGGTTCATTTTATAGGGGAGGGGGGGGGGCTTGAGGGTACGGAAGAAAATTTTGATCAGGACACTTCAAAGAATCCATTGTTATAGCTATTTGTACACATTATTCGAACACCCTGTATATTGGGTATTTTACATAAGGTGTTCCAAAATATGATAGATCTCATGCAGCCAAACAAAAAATTCTTTGTCAAGGGGGGGGGGGGGGGGTAGGTAGGAGAAAACTCAACCGTTTTGGAGTCACATAGTGGTTCATGAATTAATGAAGAAATCGACGAAAAATATTCGGAACAGACTTTTAACATAGAAACGTTAATTGCAATAACTCAGAATTCAATAAAAAGCAAAGTATGTGTTAGTATGTGTTTAATTTAATTAAATTGCAGATTCTTATAATATGTCCTAAAAATAGGTTTATTAATTACATGAATTTGCGGAAAAACTTGGAAGTATGCAGAATTTTAGTTAATCGTAAAAAAATTTTTCAATTTAGTAAGTGACTGTCCCTTCAATGGTAGCAGCTAGATTAACATTGTTAATTTGATAATTTTGGAAATTTCATTAAGTTTTTGGCATTTGTTTGATGTTGCTGCGTTAAGTAGACGAAAATAAATTTATGAATTACCCTGTAACTTCAAAATTGTTGAGCATTAAGAGGGATTTCTACTGTGTTGGCTTTAAAAAATTGATTTTTTTTACATTTTTCGATATTTTGAACCCTCTAGAATAACCCTATGTAAACCTCTTTATCATATCTACCTTAGAAAATCAGTTATATGCAATTTAATGGCCGAAGGTCGGGTCACGCCAAAGCACTATCAAAACTTTAAACGCGTTTTTCTCGAAACCATGTTTTTTCGATTTCAGCAAATGGAGGCTTAAAATCTTCGGCAGACACGTGATTCTGGCGACATTGAGATATTTCGTGATATTAAGGGCAAAGTTAAGGCGCGTTAAAAAGAAAAAAAAACAGACAATTTCAAAATAAATGTTGAATTTCACGCCATTTCTTCAGTTTTTGAAATTTCGATGTGAATCTGGGTAGAACGACAACCACAAGTCTCTACCTTAAAAATCTGATAAATTTGTTGATTTCAAACCACTGGAAAGACTGGAGCTCCGTTCGCACCGTGTAGGGACCAAATTCAGCGCCCTGCAGCGCACCCATGTTTATTGTTTTTTTTACTAAAAGAATTATCTTTCTGTACTTTATGTCTCAAAAATTGCATAACTGTAGCCATGGTGCTTTTCCCAAAAAAAGAATTGCGAAATCAAAAACAGACCTGTGATGGCCACCCTTAAAGTCGTATGCTCTATTTTCTTCGTCAATGTTCTATCTTCGTCGTCTCGTTACTTCGTCTTACATCGCCTTCGGTTTCTTTATTTGTCGTCCTGAGCCTTTTCACTAGTTGTCGTGGGCTCTTGCTTCAGTCCTCGTGGGCTCTTTCACTAATCCTCGTGGAATCTTATACTAGTCGCCATGGGTTTCTTCACTAGTTGTCGTGGGCTCTTTCTGTTATATCTCCATCAGATAAAGGACTCTCGAGTGTATTCCAGCGCTAACTGCTGTCCTCTTAGGGCCTTCGTGAACTCCAATTTTAATAATATCGTACCTGAAACGATAAAAAGGTTTTGGGAAGTATTCTTGGGGTAGTCCCGCTACCATGTCTTCTTATTGTTAAACTTTCGCTTATTTTCCTTTTCGATTGAATGTACTTTTGTTCTCTTCTTGAATCTCTAATATATTCTCTTTTCCTTCTTCCTATATTTTATCGTGGTCGTCTTTAAAAGTTCAGATATGATTTCAATCAATCTCAATTTTTTTTTCAATTGATCTCATCTTCACTCCAATTAGCACTTCGAGGGGTGTTCTACCTAAACTACTCTATTATGCAGATTTAGAAATCGCTAAACGTTCTTCGTGTGGACCAACATTCTGGGTTTGAATGCTGAGCTTTGTTAGTACTGGTGTAATTATAGGGTATGCTGAATGCCTTCTTCCTTCTAATAATTTCCGAAAGCTCCAGAAGTAAACACGGTACCTCTGTTGGTTATCTCTCTTCTCAGGTTTCCGAACATTGTTTTCTGCTGCTTGTGGCCTTTTTTCAATCTTTTAAAGCATCCCTCTTCCAGAACTTCATTGATACATACCGCTCTCATGGAGGAATTCATACAAACCATTGAGTATTTTCCTCTTTCTACATAACGCATTGGAGAGACTGCTAGACCTCCACATTAGGTGTAAACTGGATTCCTCCTCACATTACTCAGTTTGCATAAACAAAAGGTAGATCAGCAAAGACTCTCTTACATAGTCTTGTCTTGATTGAGAAAGCTTATCACTATAAAAAAATAGCTTTATGTACTTTTCTTGATATAGAACGTTCATTCGACAACAGTAAGTATGGATTCATATCTAGAGCTCTCACACGGAGAAATCTAAGATAATAGGAATTTTTGTAGAATACACTGCCAGATCTACTAGGGGGCATCCCTATTGATAATCTTATATATAATAATAACAGTTTTTTAACTTCCTCTGTAGTAAGCGTTTTTACTGGGTATAATCATGCGAATTTCGTAAAGTCATCTAATACTGTAAGAATGTGGCGGTGTCCTATCTTGGTCGATGAGAGTAGGCCTAGATGGTCCATGGTCGTCCTCCTGTGATTGGTAATTCTATCAACTTGTTTTCTTTTCGTGTCGTCAAGTCAGGCGTAACAGAACCAGATAACCTTTCACCATGCTTTATCAAACTTTTATTCCCTATAATCGGAAGATATATTCACCACATAATAAATTCCTGTCGCACCAGATCTACGCTTCCCACTACTTGGAAGACTGCTTAAGTTCTTCCCATACCTAAGAAGTCCTGTCCAGAATCACCATCGTACCTGTGCCCTATTATCCACTAAGCTTTTTGTCTAAAGTTTTGGAGAAGCTTATGTATAAGCAAATACTGGAATATTTGGAAAAATATAACTTGTTAACATGTTAGCAGTCTGGCTTCCGAGCCTATCACTCCTGGGAAACTGCCATTCTTAAAGTTTCTCAAGACATAACAAGCGCTCTTTATAGGAATGAATTAACTGAACCTTAATTCTTCTTGATTTTTTTAAAGCTTTTTGTTGTGTTGATCATTGTATTCTCATCCTCAAACTTTCTTCTTATCTTAGGTTTGATACATTGGCAGTACAAATGATTATTAATTTCCACTCGGGCCGTTCTCAACAGGTTAAGGTTGACAACATATTCTCCTCGTGGCTATTTCTGAAGCAAGGCGTGCCTCAAGGATCAATTTTGGGTCCCTTACTATTCTACTATACTATATAGTTTACTTATTAATAATCTGCCGTCGGTGATCCGCGACTCAACTATTCATCTCTATGCGGACGACGTACATTTATATTTAAGTCGGCCAATGGGACTTATTGAGGACTGTATAGCACACATTAATTCTTGCATATGGTCCCATTATAATCGATCGCAGCTTAACCCTAGGAAATCGCAGCTTATCAGCGTAATTAATCAGTCTAATATTCCGTCAATGGTTTTAAACGGGTATTCTGTACCAGTTCTAAGAAAAGTTAAGACTCTTGGAACTACTATGAATCAACAAATGAAATGCTGCGACAATACAAATAGGAAGCTTGACATGATTTATGGTAGCCTCTGTAGGCTGTGGCTCTCGGCGAGCATTTTACCCGTTAGTACACGCTTAGAATTAGTTAGGTGTTAATAATGCCGCATTTTACCTTTGGTAGTATGATCTTCCCAAAACTAGATAGCACCTGTGCGCGTAAAATGGAATTTGCTTTCAACGACTGCATTCGTTTTGTTTTCGAACTACGGAGGTACGACCATGTTTCACCGTTCCGGATGAAAGTGCTTGGTTTTACATTATCTTCTTATCTAAAGTAAAGGGCTCTTGTTTTCTTGTACAATCTGCTTCATTATAATAAACCGGAATACTTCAGAGTTTTCTTTAACTTCGCAACATGTCAGTGTAACAGAAATCTTTTAATACCATCGGTCATGGAAGATTCCTATCCTGTCCAAATTATTCGCCTCTGGAACAGTCTTCCCCTGAATATCCAAACATCGGGAACCATCGGTAATTTCAAGGTATTCGTTAAAGATCTCTTATTATTTTTTTTATCATCTAATCTTTGAATCATCAGTAAGTAATTGTTCTGTGTGTTAAATTTAAATTTCTCAATTATTCAATATAATTTTAATTTTATTTTTATTTTCATACTCTTGTCAATTAATTTCATACCGTCTATATCCTGTTTTGAGTAAGTACGTAGAAAGGATTTTTAATATTGTGTACCAGCAATAAAAATCATTATATTCGCGAGGACCACAGGACTTGCAAATTCGGAATCGCTGTGTTCTATTATTCCCTTATCTAGCCTCTCTTGTATTCACCATATTCCCGAATGAATGACTATCAGTTTAAATTTTCTTATTTATTTTAAAAGCAAAACTTTGTATTTATCAAATTATATCCCTTATCCTAGCAGTTTCTACTCGTCTATCTCTTTAAGACATTTTAAGTAAACTTTAAGCTCACAATTACTTCAAATATATTTTCATTACACGCCAGGTCAAGATACGTATGAGTTTGTGTCATTGCTCCCTTTAGAGTCCGTTTATTAACTTCCACAGGAACCCTATCAGATCAGTTGTCTGTTTGACTATAGGTTACAATGAAATTTATCCCCTATCATTTTGCTCTCTCTTTATCAGAAAATTGGAAACTTCTCTATAAATAATGAGTAGCCGAGGTTTCGGTTTGATTAATTGGCGATGGTTAATGAAATTACTCGATTAAAGTTGTTTGGTGTTTGTTGCTAAAATGACCGGGGTGACAATGCAAACAGATGCATACCTATACTTATTTATGTTGCAACATTAAAATGTAATCAGCGTTCGAAATTGGACAATTCCATTAAAGAGTAATTTGTGCCCTTTTTGCTTTCCGACACGATGTGGTTTGTGGCAAGTTTGCATATTTGAAATATTTAGAGCGTAAATGAATTTGCTTTAAGGTATTTTCAGTTTGATCTAAAAAGTAATATAGCATAATTTGGTGATGCATCTATTTTGTGGTCATGTTTGATATTTATGATATTTTAATTAGAATAATAATTAGCTAGCTTGAAGCTAAAATTGTATATGCCTGTGACATAATAAATTATGTGTTTGAATTTTATTTCGATAACAATTAAATACAGGGTGTTTCTAAGGTCGGGCGTAATAATGAAGGAACTAATATGGGACAGATAGGAACTAGGCGAGAAACGAAAAAAATCGCATCTGATTGGGGGGTATCTATCTCATCACCCCGTCCCTCAAACAAGAGCAAGTATTAGCTGTACGTGTGGTCATGTAAGTTGAGAATCGTAAAAGTTTTTTGTGTGCTTTAAATTGCTTTTGACGAGTATTTTAAACCCGAAAATCAAAACAAATTTAGGTGCAACTTTTTTTAAATATTTCCGTTTGAAATGAAAAAATTGATTTTTTACCCCAAAACTTAAGTTTGAAAATCTTTTTTTTTAGCAGTAAAAAAATTACACAGCAACGAAATCTATCTCACGTTGTGTTACCTGTCAATTGAGATATTAATAATGTATGTAGCACTAAAACCGTAGAAAACATTAAAATGTAAGACTAGTTAATTTCATTGTAAAAAAGATTCAAACTTCTGTAGCCTAGATCAATCAGTTCCTTCATTATTGCACACGACCCAATAAACGCCCGGTATAAAAAAGCATTGGCATATAATTATTGTTTTATTTTGAAAGTGCCATAAGCCACTTTTGGAGATACTTTTAGTTAACGTTCCATTTATTTATTTATTCAATACTCATCGAATTTCTGATTACTACAAACAGTAAAAAAAGCAACATATTAACAATAAGGAACAAGATAAAAATACAAAAAAAAAATAAAAAACAAACCAAACCAAACCAAAATATCAGTAAAAAAATTCTTACCAAACTAGTTTAAAATTAGAGTTAAAGACAACTGGAAATCAATAAATTCATAATAGTAGTTCGACAAAAAAAAGAGAGAAAAATAAAAAATACGTAAAAAAAACAAATAACACAAAACGCTAGTATAAAAGGGTGAGAGGAAAATAAAAAAAGGATAAAACAAAAAAAAATAAAAGGAAAACAAATAACCCTTTTCAAGCCTAATCAGTGTTTTGGTCAAATGAAAATCAATACAATCAGACCAGAGAGAAATCGAAGCTAAAGGCGTGTTTATTCCATAGTTAGTGCGATAGTGAGGAATATAGAAAATCTCTCAAGGAGCGAGATTGAAGCGACAAATTCCAAGCACCCAGCATTTCGTGGGAATGATCACACACCGCAGACGTTTAAAAGCAAAAAGAATTCTAAACCTGTTGCGTGTGGCCTCAAGAGACTCCAAATAAAAGCGAAAGTCGATCAGCATATGGAGGCAGACGAAGTGAATCAGCCCAGGGACGACCGCTAAGGGCGAATCTGCGCTGGACAGCCTTAATACGACCAATATGCGCCACGTAGAAAAGTGACGAAAACGGAAAAGCATACTCTATTTTTTTTTTACAAGATTGATTGACTAAAAACGTAATAAAGAGTGTCATTAAACTCCTTTGACAATATTTTAACGAAGTCCAGGTCACATTAGCCTTACCGATTCCATAATTTGGTATTAATGAGGACGCTAAAATATCTGGGCAAAGATCTTAAATGGCTACTCTTAGGCACCCCAGAAAAGTTATCGATTTCATCGAAGAGTGCACCACGATATAGAACCCGTTTTGTGCGACCAGACAAATAATAAGAACATAACCACTGGATGTAGACTGGAGAAAAGCAAATAACTGCAATCTTGTAAATAAGAATCTTGTGATTGAACTGAAGCCGGTGAAAATGCAAGCAACCAGCTTCAACTGTCGTAGACTTATCCTTCATCAAACCATGCTAGAAAGATACCGAGAACGGTTTGCAATGGAAATAAAAGACGTCACAGATCATATCCTCTAGCAATTGGTCGATAATTAGCGATAATGCGTTTGTTGCCTTTCTTATGAAGACAAAAGACAGACAATTTCTAAGGTTTACTACAGGAGCCAGAGACAGACTATAATTTTTCAAGAAATATGTAGGAATGCCATCAGGGCCTAACGAGAAACTACTACCTAAAATACTAAGTCTTTGGAATGATGGGATGAAAAGTGAAGAAGATATAAAATTTATAATGAACATTATTAAATCATATTAGAGAATATATATTATTATATATATTAGAGAAAATTTCTAAGTGTGCCTACACTTAGAAATTTTCTCTAATATATATAATAATATATATTCTCTAATATCTAATGACACCTCATTTGTCCAAATCTTCAGGAGCTACGAGGAAAGACATCGTAACCCCGCCAAGACCTGCCCCGCCGCCACTGCGCTGCTCGCCATATGGCCTATATTACGCAGAACATTCATACAAATTCAGCGACTACTCATTTGTCCAAATCTGATTAGTAGGTTAGGAGCTACGAGGGAACAGACCGCAACCCCACCACTACGCTGCTCGCCATAGTCTATGTTACGCGGACCATTCATACAAATCCAATGACACGTCATTTGTCCAAATCTGATTAGTAGTTTAGGAGCTACGAGGGAACAGGTGAACATTCATACCCACAAACATACATATAGACTGTAAAACTCATAACCCTCCTTTTTTCGCCCTATTGAGGCATCTTCAGGCTATCGAATGTTTTCTCTCACCGGTTACAATAATTTTTTAGATCTAGTAACGGACTATTGTTCATGAAATCTAACTGGTCATTAAGTATATTTTGTCCTATGTATTTAGCTTTCCTTATTTCGAAAATCTCTGCACTGTTTAAAATTGCTCCTCTATATACATATGTTATGTAGTAGTTTAATGCTATTTGAATTTATTTTATGTTTATTATCTTGTAAATGTTATGAAATGGCAGATTGTGGCATCATACTTCGAGCTCCTACAGTATGCTCAGATAATCTCCTTCGTTAACGTTCGATTTGTTTTTACAACATAAACCCCGGAGCAATCCTCATATTTAATTTGGTATACCCAGCATTTTTGCAGCACGTCCGATTTTGGTTTTATTTTATGATTCGAAATATAATTCTGCAATGAGTTTTTACTGAAAAATGCGGGGATATCTTTAGAATTAAAAATTTGTTTAATGTCATTGTCGGTATTTTTAATGAATGGGACTTCTTTCCATATTCTTACTTAGGAATCTAACCTGTGTCCAGCATATAAAAGTTCAATTGAATATTTTAGTATTTTTTATATGATAATAAATTATAAATACATACATATGTCGTTTGTGATAGTGGAATTGAAATTAAATCTAATAAAAATTTGCTATATTTGAAAATTTATAACTAAAAAACTAATAAAGTCTTAGTTGTGAAATATTCAGGAAACATTCCTTCATTATGTTGTAATAAGTGTTTAAAATTTCATCACCGAGACTTTTTAAGTTCTTTAGTTATAAATTTTTAAATATAGCAAATTTTTATTTTTTATTTTTTTACAACTAAAAAATAATAAAGTCTTAGTGACGAAATTTTCAACACTTAACAATAAAGGAATGTTTTCCGAAAATTTTGGATTTTTTAATTGTGTCCTTTCTGAGATATTTCAGATTAAAAATGCGTGATTTTCGAAACATTGCAATTAAAAAAAAGGATATAACTCTACAGCCTGAAACTTTTTAGAAAAGTAGTATACTATAAAGGCTTCATCCAGAAAAAAAATTGAAGATGAGTCGTAGTTCTATCTTTAACGTTTTTAATTTTAAAAGAGCAGATTTTTAGTTTGAAAACGTTAAATGTACAAATATTGTACATTTTATGCTCTTTAGCATGGTTTTTGTCTGAACTGAATATCTTCAAAAACCAAGAAGTTACAGCGTTTAACACAAGCCTCTGTAAAATGCAAAATAGGCTGGGGCACCAATACAAAATGGCGGCTCCAAAAAAAAAACTAAACATCTGAAAAATTAATGAATACCCTTTTTCAACTCTCAGAGTATAATACAAACTTAGGTAAAAAAATCAAAAATAAATTTTGTCAGCGACCACCATTGGTCGATTTGATATGGATTGACCCAGTAGTAAAGATGGGAAAAGAAACCATTCCGTGAAAAAATGTTTTTTTTTTGTAAATTTATTCGATCCAAAATTACTTGGCGTCTGTCTAATAATGCAACCCGTAGGAGGAAATAAATTTACTCTTTTGGGGCGAAAGCAACTGCATCTGTACTACTATTCTATTTAGTCTAGAATTAAAGAAATGTGTGTGCGAAGGAAGGACGCCGTTATGACCTCCTACAAAAAGTTCTCAGGTACTTTCAGTGTCGATTTTACAGTTCAAGCTTAAACTCAGTTTAACTATTTTATACCGTTTCATTGTGCTTGTTTAAACTTAGCCATATGGTTGGGCAGCTGGGAGTTATTTCCGAAGTAATTTGTGCATCGTAGAATCCGAATCCGAGGTCAGAATCGGGACATCCGGTCAGGATTTTGAGATATTTGAGGTTATAAACTAAAAAAATGGGTTTTTTGGCTGCTTATGAGGTAATGTACAGGATGCATATAATTTTTTTTTAATTTTTTTCTATTTCTCTCATTTTCTTATCCTTGAAATAAGCTATTGAGTGGTCACATACGATTTTTTCTTGCAAAGTTACACCCATTTTTAAATTATTAAGGTCATATTTCATATAAATAGATCATGTTTATATGAATTATGAACTTCATTACTAAAAATGTAAGTTTGCAAGAAAAATCATAGGGGACCAAAAAAATTGTTTGCATCCTCGTTACCTCAAAAATCCTACGTAACCTCAAAAATAGCCAAAAAAAACCATTTTTGAGTACATTACCTCAAATATCTCGAAATCCTGACGTGATGGCATAATTTCGATCTCGGATTCAAATTCTACGCAGTAAATTATTTCGGAAATGACCCCCAGCTGTCCAACGGCAATCATCAACCCATTTTTTGTAACCCTGTGTTATTTTTATATGTTTCTTCCTTCTGACCTCCATCAGCAGAGGTGCTGCGGGTGTCTTACGCGCACAGTAATGTTCACCAAGTTTGTTGCATATTGCTCCAGGCATTCTAAAGTTATGCTGGAATATACATACCTACATATCAGATAAGTATAGGTAAAAGCAATCGCTGCATTCAAAACTTTAAATATTTGGTAGAGTTTCAACAATATCGTCATAAGAAAACTCCTCCTGACCGTCATAGAAAAGCTTTTGGCAATGTGAAAAACTTATCTAGCAGAATAATATTTTACGCAAATACATTTCCTAGTCTTGATATAGTTTTAAATAGATTTACTTACATCATTAATTATTCTTATCCTTTCAATTATAGATTTCCATCGTACTGGACGGTAGTATAAAAATGAACAAAGTGGGACAAATATCTACTTACTGCAGTTATTTATGTAAATTTCTAGAGATCTCCAGTACGTATAATATCATCTAATTGCTTATTCATATTCTCCAAGCTGTATAAGTGGATTTTCTTACTCATAGTTAAGGCAACAAACAAGAAATAGTCTTCGTTCTATGTCTCTTTTATTGAGAAAGTTTTCGTTGTCATCTTAACAACGAAATTTCCATCTTATTAAATTTAATTTAAGATAGTCGAGCTCTTTCTTTTTGAGTAAAGACGAAAGTGGAGGAAAAGTTTTACACATAAAGTGGTAGAAGAACATTATGATTTCAAAGTCAGAAACTTGTGAGATTCAATAGTTGCCTATAAACGGAAAGTGTAGACACAGAATAAATAATTGCTTCAAGCTTAATGTTAAGGATCCTCTGTAGGGTAAAGAATAGCGTTAATTTGAATTCCTGACAGTTTTCTAATGGCTATGCTAGTAGATCTTGAAATGACCATTGGGTGTTGCGAAGTAATATATGTTGGTTTGAAATAAAAGTGAGTGAGTAAATTTCAATTTCTGACATCAGATTGAGTTGAGTTGTTTTGTTACGGAAACTAGTGAGAGAGTAAATATTCAGGACTAATAAAATTGAAATACTTCTCAAGATGAATTATTTTATACAGAATGTTTCCGGGAAGGTGGTTTTGGTACTGATCTATATATTCTGGAAAAAATCCTCTACCTATCCCTCCTCGTGGGTGCCCACTGGTAATGTTTCAACAGATGATCCCTTGTGAATTCGAATCAGCTGAGGTTATAAAATACTCTAGATTAAGTTGTCCATTTTAAACCATCTGGGCGCAAATGCTTTCTCACCGGTAAAGGTGCGCAAATTTAGTAGTACCCTGCCAAGAAATGAAAGGCTGGTAGGTAAGCCAATCGCTAACGAGCTCCCTACGACACACACGCAAAGTCGGTTGTACTAAGTGGCTTCTCCTGTTATGTCGACTCTGCTGGGATGGATGGATGGATGGATGGACCCAAATGCATATTTCAAATTTAATACAAAAAATCAAAAAATCCTTCGATCTCCTCCAAGATCTTACCCTCGAAAGATGAAATTTAGGCCTCCAATCAGGAAACCATTACCAACATTAAAAGTACGACAAATACCAGCCATAGTATACCTGTGCCGCAGAATACTATGAAACCAACCACTAAGCTCCTGGCCAAGGCAGTCGCCACCCAAAGCGACAAGACGAAACCAGGCGAAAAAAAGGATCACAGTAAAGGGAACGCAAAGGAAGCAGCACAAAAGCCCTATTCATTCTAAACAAGATAGGAACCAGAAAACGACCAGAAGCTGCCAAGCGCAACAGGTCTCCGGACGAGATATCGGGCGCTAGAGCAGCAGAAAAGGGCCGGGAAGCACAGAATGTTGTTACTCATCCAACACTTGCACCGCTATCCAGCTCAGTACGATGTGGTTCCTGGCTATGGCGACTCATTGAGGTGAGACTGTCTTAGAGGGTTATCGACTATCTGTTAGCCTCCCAGGGAGGTCAGCTTCCCTGATATGATTCCTCTGAAATGGTCGGGGGATATCGTGTAATTTAATGCGAAGATTTCTAATCCCTCTAGTGATTTCCCTAGCAACTGCGTCATTACGATTAGAGAAACGGGGTTAGGCTTCAAGCTTGGAGTAATCACAGCTTCGAAGATCCCGAGGAGGCCAAAGGCTCGCATTTTGTTGTCCAACATGTAGTCCATCCAATGCCTGAAGCTTCACAATCCCACAGTTCCAATGGATGACTGGATGGTCGTCAAAGAAGAGAAAACGAAATGTGTCTAGCAGCACTAGAAAAGACAGACTTCAGAAAGTTGCAGTGGTAGCGCACTCTAAAGAATGCAAACATAATCATCCAAGTTCAGCAGAATATTACGAAATTAGTCACGGTCACATTAAAAAATTCTTACCATGGTCACCATAGAATACGGTGGTCTAGTGCGCCAGGAGAAGAGAGAATTATCGTAGTCACTTTAAATACAAAATTGTTATCATTTATCAATCAGGAAATGTTTTCTGTACAAGAGAATCACAATCATAAAATCGGTCTTTGCCTTATGAAGCTAAGCGCCGCTCCTCCTTCAACTCTCACCACAAGCCACAAAGTTTTGTCAGAATACAAATAAATACTCTACCTCCAATCGTAGGTCAAAATTTTTCCATATAGTAGCAATGGGGGATCATACTGTATACAACAAAAAAGAATCTTACAAATAGGTGTGTGCACTGACAAATTGGGTAACGCCCCCTACGCACACCACCCCTCCGCATAAATTTATGTCATCGCATCAGTGGGACACCATATTCTACAAAATGAATTTTCAAAATTTAAATCAATACAAACTCGAGCAACGTAATCAATATAAAAATTTCTTAACACGATCTGCGTTTTTAATGAAGAAAAGTTAAAGTATTCTATTCAAAAGAAGAATCATCCAAATCGGTCCACACGTTACCATCATCCTAGTGCAAAATTATTTCTCATATCAGCAATGGGGGATTATACTCTATATAATATAAAAAGAACCATCCAAATCGGTCTACGCGTTAACAAGTTGACATCCAACCTCTCCTCTACTAACACCCCACCTTTTAAAATTGTGTCGCGGTACCAATGGGAAACACACTCTATACATCAAAAAAAGGATCATCCAATGTCGACTCGTTACGAAGTTAAGCTACCCCTGCCTCTTCCCACCCCACTTTAGGAAAATATTTTTCGTTATTAGTAATGGGGGATTATAATATGAACAACAACAAAAGAATCACTTAAATCGGTCCACGCTTTACGAAGTTAGGTTTCACCCAAACCCACCACTCCCATCCCACCAATAATTATTTCACATAGTACCAATCGGTGAACATACAAGACTTGTTTTTTCGTGCGGGCGAAAACTACGAGAGTTGTTTTACAACCATGAATAAATTCTTTTTTTCGGGGAAAAAATACTTAAGATTTTTGTGAGGATAAATATGAATCGAGTTTTTCTTACGGGCAAAAACAACTGAAGATTTTCGTGCGGGCAAAATTAAATGGAGTTTTTCTTGCGGGCAAAAAGCACTAAAGTATTTCTTACGGGCAAAAACGACTTAAACAGGTAAACACTTTGCTCCTAATTAATTTTAGCTTGTAACCTCAACCGCATCATTTTTCCACGCAACAATTCCTATACCACTTTTGCTCTTAACTTTAAGCCTATTTTGTTTTTCCTAAATTAATCCTGAATATGTTTTTCTTACTTACTAGCAGTTCATTCTCTTCATTTGAATTAACTTGCCATTTTTTGCATTCTATCCTATTTGAAGAACCGATTCCAAGAATGTACTGGTGATAAACCGAACCCGTTTATATTTAAAACAAGCTTTTTGTGTAAACGTATAGGTCTACAGTACCTAGTTGACGACGGCCAGGAATTTTTCATTTCATTTTAGTCAATAAGTTTCTTGATTAGCAAATATTGGTATTTGATCAGTTTAACCTCTACTATAAGTGACTACACCTCATCCGTATTTATTTTTAATAAGGCCTTATTTGAACTATCAGAAGTAGTCATCCGATTTTGATAACTCACAAATCTCATCCATACTGATCGTTTACTACATGCGAATAAAATAGTTTTTTAAAAAAAGTAGAACCGACATTTGAAGTCGGGGAAATCAAACAAACCAAAAAACTACAACAAAAGTATTTAATCGTCCTTTTATATGATCCCGTGAGCTGAAACGTTCAGGTAGTATTATGTATTATTTTCAATTGTGGTTGGGTAGTTGTTTTGTTTGCTTAATTTGCACCGACTTCAAAATGTCGTAATCGATATAAAATTAAAAATTATTTTATGCTTTTAAGCGCTTTTTCCGAAGTCGGTTCAACTTTTTTTTTAAAAACTATTTGATTTTTCACGTTTTATTGTCTTCTGCTCTATACAACGAAAAAGAATACATCCAAATCAGTCCACGCGGTAATAAGTTAGGTTCAACCCCCTATCCCCAGGTCCATTCCACTAAAATTGTTTTTCTCGTGGTATCAATCAAGGAACATACTCTACCCAACAGAAGAAGAATCATCGAAAGTTACGAGGTTAGACTACCCGTCCCCCTCCCCCACCCCCACCATAGGACCAAATTATTCTCCTATTAGTAATGGAGGGTCACATTCAATAGAACAGCAAAAGAACCATCCAAATCGGTACACGCGTTACAAAGTTAAGTTCCACCCCCACCCCATAACGTGGTATCAACTAGGGAACATACTCTACCCCACAAAAGAGAAATTATCCAAATCGGTCAACGCGTTATGCAGTTAGACTACCCCTCCCCCTCTCCCCACCCTAGTACAAATTTTTTTCTCCTATTAGCAACGGGGAATCCTTTTCTGTACAACAAAAAAAAGAACCATCCAAATCGGTCCACGCGTTACAAAGTTAGTTTTCACCCCCACCCCTCCCAAAATATTTTTGACATGGTACCAGTCGGTTAACATACTCTACCCAACAATAAAAGAATCATGAAAATCTGTCAACGCGTTACGAATTCCATTGCAAAATAACAATCACATATCCCAAAATGTGAGAACAGATTAAGAGACAACAGGTATCTTGATTGGTTTTAATTTTTCTCTTTGTTTGTTTTGCATTTTGTTGGAAACACTATTTTTATTATTTTTATATAACGCATGTATAGAGTCGTGAATGTGTGTCTGTCTTTTGACCTGACTCTTATTATTGATTTGCTTTAACGATCTCTGTTGTCTTTGCACCCCTGATTGTTGTGTGTGGGCGTATTTTAGTGTGTTAATTACTAATATTATCTGCATGGATTTGGGAGCCTCATTCGCCTTAATATTTTGTTATATTTTGGCGAATAGGTCAAATGATTCTAGGCTTCTGCCTATGAAGTGCGCCTTCTGAGTTAGAAGGATTAATTCTATAAATGATTCAATGATAACTCTAATGACGCTCATCCAACAATTCCAATTATGAAAAGTGAATGATAATGTAAAAAAAACGGAAAGTTATTTATACCTCCGTGCAGCTCGTTTTGTGGTTAATTCAAATATGTAATAATATTTATGTTATAATCAATAGAGACTTTTTAAATTTTGACCTAAGACGGTACCATTGTAAACGGCCCTTACCTCATTAATGCACATTTAGTGATGGGCGATAGTTAGAAAATTATCGATATTATTAGTAAGGAAATATCGATAACATCAAATATCCGCTATACAAGTATCAATACATCGGGTTTGTCATGATATATGATAAAAAGATCGCGATATATCGATATACAGCAAAAAAATGTCAAAGTAAATAAAAATAACGTCTGGCTGCACAGACTAATGATATTTTTAACCTCAATATTTTTGAGTATTTCCAATTTTCAAGTTTATGTTGCTAGCCCTGTTGAGAAATGCCTACAACAGCGTAAGTCATTAGTTTGGGCCGCCGCAGATATAAGTAGTACAAATGAAAATGCCAAAAAAAAATACTAGAGTTGGCATAACATAGCAAAATTTTTTATATTGTAGATCTTTTGTATGTACTTACACAAACAAGATGTCAACAAACAGAATGTCATTCACGTTTAGACATGTTTTTTTTTAACATAGCTAAGACGACTCGAGCGTGAAAAATACGGTTTTCTGTTAAATCAGTGCTGCCACAGATACATACCGATAAAGATGGGTGGTTATCTCCAATATTTTAATTTTTATTAAATTAATTAGCATTTTTTAAGCTTTCAAAAAATTAGCTCGATATATCAATCTCTATGTGGTCGATATTTGATAATATCGGTTCTTAGGATATCGAATAAAAATTATCGATATTCTGCTGTTAAGTATCGATAAGCAAGATACCGATATAAGTACTCCGCATCTCTACTCAGTAAAGCTGTATTAGATATTAGTTTTACTAAAATGCAATGTTCCTCTAACAGTTTATATGGAGAGACCCACGAGGCTTATCATATATGTATGTGACACTAGATGATCAGTTTCCAACTAAAGACTAATGTATTTCCATAAATCAGGGCTGCATGTCTTATCTACAATCCATAACATCCAAGAATATATTCATAAATTTTCTCCTCAAAGGTAAATTGGTTCAAGAAGTTGATCATAATCTTAATCGCCTTAGCTTGCTCATCTAGAAATCGCAATATGTCAAGAAGCGTCAAATCCTTAAGCTGGAAACTCTGTAATATGACAGATAACCATGATTCATAATACCCTTCCTCTGATATTTGTCGCACACTTAATAATCCAATTAGAAATAAATATTCGTGAATTGTGTGCCACTTAACCATATTCAGTACGAGTGGCTTGCAATTCAAATGCTGAAAATGCAAGAGTAACTTGTATTTACCATCACAATCCTATTATTTGTATTCATTGTTCTTAGCGCTTTAAATAAAGGATTACCTTAAAGTTTTCAACTTTAAGCCAACCAAAATTTTAAAATAGAAATTTTCTGCTCACTTTTCCAGTAAAACAGGAGGAATAATCCGCAAAAGTTTTCCGGCCTTTAATAATAAAACCATCCTTGGTCTGTGGGGCAATTCTCGAATGACTTTTGGAACTATGCACCCATAAATTCCGCTAGCAATAGTAGTCTCGCACATCATCATCGGCCGATAGGGACGAAATCTTGATTTTTCCTGCTAAGCAATAAAGCAATATTCAAAGGAATAGTGAACCATGAAAGGGAACTTCATTATACAACGGAGAATTTTTCTTGATTTGTCATCATAAATTTATTTTGAAAGTTGTCGCCGATTGGACGAGGGACTCGGCTTAGAAGCCACCAGAGCATTAAATCAGATAAATGTGTGTGACTCTTCTGGGTATGATTGTTTCTTATATAGCCTTACTTGTTTGGATGGTATGCTTTGTTTCTTATACGGTGTGTTGTTGTATCTAGAATGGAGAGACTCCCACTCACCAAGTTTTGTCATCTCAGATAACTTTGTGGTGATTCTCCATGCTTCGCTTCCCATTTGTAGAAAATTGAGTTTGTTCCGTGATCAACAGAACTTGAAGAAAGCCTCCCCAAAGTTTCTCCACGTCACATAATTTACTGGTTGTTTCTGGTGTGTCTGTGGCTCTTTGTTATTGAAGGCTTGAATCGATGGATTGGCCCCAGCTCGAATATCCTTCCTCAACGAAACACATTATCGGATCTCATTATAGGCTATACTATAGAAGAAAAAGTATGGCACCCCACGGGACACACAATACATCACAGGAGGAAATTCAAATCAATTGCGTTAAAAAGTTTCCGATCCTGATAAAATAAGAGTTTGCCGATGCCGGGGCATCGGGTTCTTTATTTGGTACGTCAAACCCTGTCGGCCCGTTTCTTGTTTATCAGGAAAAGAAAATCGTTTGGTAAAAGAACTTCTAAATTAGGTGAAAGAAATCTGGGCACGAATGTGCCTGAATTCCTGATTTGTTATTTGTCCCACATCAGTTTACACCTTTCTTCTTTGAATTGTAAAAATTTTTACAAAGGAAAAAAATTCAATAATTCATTGGTTCAGCTGAATTACGTATGGTTTTCCAATGCTCGTATTTTTAATTTATGGCTCATGATGGCATAAATAATAATGGAATTAAACAAGGCAATATCCCTTGAAACCCTTATCGAATTTAAATTAAGCAAGTAATTTCCTATTATCAAGATGTAGAAGGATTTTCAATTATTTATCCTTCGTTCACTTAACACCTTATTAGGCATAATAAAGAAACGACTTTTACCCAATTTCATTAAAGAACTTGTAAGTGAATCTTAAATTAAAATGGATTCCGAACAGCCCGGTATTCATCTATAATTTTTGCTATTTGAAAATTGCATTGGCCTGTAATTCTGAAAGGCCAGTATAGTAAACCATCAATACAGCCACGAAGAACTTTAACCGAAACAAAATTTTAATTTAAAACACCGAATATGATATTTTAATAACAATATTTGTCATGTATGAGTTTTTTTTGTTTCACAATTTGATGATTCCCTTACAATTTCTTCGCGGAATTGTTCGAAAATTCGGAACTTTCTTTTGTGATTGCTACTGTGTTATCTTAACTTCTGATTTGACCAACTTGATGCAGATCCCGCTTATCTCCCTTGAGTTAGAGGACTAAGTGTACTTGGTGGCGATGCACTTGGTGCTGACCACTTTATCTAATCTGGCGGACGGCTTGTCAGGGTGGTCCGGATTTTATTCCCACTTCCTCCTTGAAGACACGCCAGTCGTCTCTTGCTTGTGTTCTTTGTGATTTGTTCAATCTGTCCATGCGTTCCGACCGATTTCTTTTGAAGACTTATGTGTTCATTCCTCTCAATAAGAAAGTCAATGAGTGCGATGTTTCTAATTATCGACCGATTGAACACCTGTGCCATGCTGCGAAGGTTTTCGAGTCCATCATCAGCGAAGTACTTCGATTTCACAGCAAACTTTTTATGGATTCTTTCCAGCATGGCTTCCTTAAGGGTAAATCGAGGACCACCAAACCTTTTCGAATTCCTTAATTGTTCTTTGCCGACAATTTAATCAAACAAACAGGTTTTCGATAGGATCGGCTATGGAATCCTGGTCTATAAACTTCTTCTTCTCGGGTTTCTTCTTGTTTCGTCGATTGGTTGGCCTCATACGTGTTAGATCGTATACAGCAGGGAAGCTCTTTCCGACGAAATCCTTGTCACCTCGGGGGTGCCTCAGGGTGGTATCCTTGGCCCGCTCCTTTTTATCCTGTATAAAAATAATATTTCGCATCTCCTGTCTAGTAGTAAAATTGTGTGTTATACGGACGATGCTAAGATTTGTAGCACTGTCTCCCACGATTTGGACTGCAGTCGCTTGAACTCTGTGTTGGCTACGTTCTGCGATTGGTTTTGACGCAATCGTCATGTGCTTGGTTTCGCCTTTATTTCGACGATCATATGAACTCGATCGTTGGTACGTCTAACTCGATGCTGGGCATTTTTGAAAGATGGATGATCCATACCTAACTAAGCTTCTCTAATGAACGTTCGTTAAACCAATTTTGGAATACGTTAGCCTTGTACAGGCTAACTATATCCCCGTTTATATCAGCTGCATCGAGGTAGTGCAACGCAGATTTCTTAGGTATGCTCTCCGCGGACTCCCTGGAATGATCTTTTGATACTTCTCGTTTATGCTTATCGACTGGGACTGATTTCTTTTGACTCCCTTGGAAAGAGGCGCAACATTTCCAAATTAGTATTTCTGTTCGATTATTTGCGGAATTGAGGAATCACGACTACCTGTACGTCGCTGGTAACCGAACTCTATATGGCTTGCACGAGCCCATTACATCGGTGTTTTGCCTCTTTAACGAACACTTCGCAAACTTCGTATGGGTCTCTCCAGGCTGCGCTTGAAGGACCTACTTAAGCAGTGCCTTCGTTGATGCGGTGATTGTGTGATTAAGTTGACTACTGCCCTAAGGTCATTTTACGCTATTAATTTCTAGTTTAATTTTATAATTTAACTTTGTAGTAATCTGTTTTGATGAATCTGAAAAGAATAAAATAAATATTAATTTATCTCCACCAGAACGTAATTTTCTATAAAAGAAGCATTATTGTAAAATGCTTTCAACCAACAATTAAATAACAAAGCACACAAACGGATCAATCAATCAAACAATTTCAATGCAGAAGACCTACAGGGATTTATTTGTTGCAACAACGAATTAAAATTTAATTTGTTGGCATCGAATCATCCACTGAGACCATAAACATTTTATTTGCTGTTACACCACCACATGTTCGCGCCTCCGAAAAGTGCATCTAATTGGCGGCCTGGTAGGCACTACTAGCCGATTCGCTTAGGTAAATAACCCCTTCCATAATGTAAAATACTATTTGCATCAGATCCAAATTATTAATTCATTCGTTTTATTGAGTGGTGTATACCCTAGCCGCAATGTATCCCCAAATTTCTGTAAAACACACCACAAACCCGAATATTTAGGAATCTGTTAATATTTGATAAGTTACCTTGGACTGAACAAAACTACGCCCTAATGATTGTAATGTAAAGGCTCATAAATATTCAGAGCCCCAAATGGAACCCAACTCAACCGATAGTACAAAATACAATGAAAGCCGCAAATCACACGATTTGTATGGAAAAGCTTGTGACCCGGCGTTAAGCCACACTGTATCTATCCGGTAGGACTGTCTATTCTCAGTTTCTGAGAAATTATCCAAAATCGGAAACCACATCGAGCCAATTTGGGATTTGGATCTAAAGTGGTAATGTAAGCTATGCATGCGGACCAGAGTTCACTTACCGTGGGATTATCGATAAATAGAAAGCTCTCTTTTAGCATAATTACTTATAGTACTAAAAAGATGTTGAGGCAAATCCAATTTGGTTGGTTTAATTTTTACACTTTGAACTGCCATGCTATTTGAAATATGGAAATCGATTTGGAACCGAATTTCAGGATGAATAAATCTGAATGTTATAACATACTTAATTAAAATGTTGTACTTGCCTGAGTTCGGTCTCGTGTAGTTTTATCAAAGCTCTGTTGATTACAAAAATCATACCGTGCTTTAATAACTGAAATTATACCAAAATGTATTGGTATTTTTACAGCAACTATTCCATCTGGTTATTGCAGACCTTAATCCGAGTGGTGTTTGGTGTAAATTTCATGAATACGATTCCAGAGTTATTATGATATTTATTAAAGTAAAACTTTTTTATCTACGTTTATTCGTTCAGTTACGCATTTGCGTCATGTTAATTCTTTTATGTAGGGTGGGGTGATGGTGAGGGAGGGGATGGGACCTAATTTTATAACGCGTGGACCGATTTGGATGATTATTTTTCATATCCAAAATTTTTTTGGTGGGGCGAACGTCTAAAGGGGTGTTGATTTTTAATGTCTAAACATTTTAGATTGGGGTGGGGGTTAGGGAGGGGATGGGACCTAACTGTGTAACGCGTGAACCGATTTGGATGATTGTTCATCTCAAAAATTTTGTGGATGGAGCGGGCGTCTAAAGGGGTGTTGATTTTTAAAAACAAGAATCTGTTGAAATAATTAATTACTTAAATGAAGTGTTTGTTCTAACAATGCTGTCTAATACGTAATCCAGTCAACTGAAATTTTAAATATTCTATATTGTTTAGTTATTATAACTTAATTATTTGTTTACTGTCACTTTGCTAAATCCTATCAAATGTTCACATTGATTTTTTATGTGAATTGGTATCACAGAAAATCTATTCAAAAAGAAGAGAGTTTTGTTTTTGGGTCATGTTAGCACATTAACTGGTGCACGCTTCCCTTGCACTCCAAAGTTCTCGTTGTTAACATTAAAATTTGCTTATAATAAAGTTCAATATCGCAGTTTGTGACTTTTATTACTTTATTGATTTTTTAACTGAAACGAAAGCTCTTGTTTTAGCAAATGCCTAGCCATAAAACTGCACCCACCACGAGATATGGAACATTCTATACTTTCGGCGATTTCCCGTTAAAAACATTTAAGGTCACGGTAAAACAGATTCTAGTTTTTTTTATGGATCGATGTAAATTTTCGGTCTTAGTCATATATGTTAATGATCTGAATAAATCAGTATTATCCGTTGTTGGTCTCAACGATATGTTAATATCGGTCGATATTGCCATCTAGTACTGGTCGCTATGTTGCTCCTAATGAAATGTAAAAATAAGTTCAGCCACAGCCTACTCTAGATACAAGCCCGAAAGCTAACATTAACAGCTGAGCATTGGTGGTGTAAACAAACCGAAACTTGGCATAGTAATCATTAAGAAAAGTTTGGGTAGTTGCACTGTCTCATAATATTTCTCGCAATATTTGTAAAGTCTCAAATTGGATTTTACTTGAGGTTACCTGTGAACACGATAAAAAGTATCACTGTTTACAATATTATGTATTTTAAATGGGAAACTCTCTTGTGCTCGTTTAGTTAAAGAATTTAGCTTAGAATACATCAATGACATCAGAATTTCTCTCTGGTTTTGGTTACGAGGATGTGCAGTTTGATTTGGGTGCAAGGATTGGTAAATCTGTGGTACAACAAAAACGAAATAATGACGAAACGCTTGGTGGTGAAATGTCCGAACTGTTATGTTTTCCGGGCTTGTGTCTATAGTAGGCTGTGATTCAGCCAATAGGTAAAGTGTCAAAATTAACTAAAATAAAATAATCAAGTATTGATATGAATGGTAAGCAAGAAATCGATATTTTTTTATATTAATTAATTATTGTACGAGAGTTTTTGTTTGTTAGATGTATCGTCGTCAATTTACAATTCCTCATCTTCAGATGATTCCTTATCTGACAACGAATTTATTTTCTTGTTAAATTCATATAAAACTATATTTGTTCCCTACAAAAAACGTAATTGCAGCGAAAGAGAAAATATATTTGAAAAATTCTCTGAAGAAGAATTTGAATTTCTCTTCCGCCTGTTAAAAGTGAAGGCCTCAGAATTGACAGAACTGATATACAGTGTGAGGCAAAGTCCGACAGCAGTCCAATATTTCTCCAAGGATAGGTTTTCGTGAAAAAAGTTTCAGACAAAAGCTGCTTGGTTTTGAGGGTTTTTGTTTTATCTCGAAGTAATTCTAAATATTTTTTGTTCTATAATTTTTTTCTGATAGGGAACAGTTTTTGATTAAAGGAATAATTATGATTTATCAAAAAAAAATCGCATTAATTGTACGTAATGTATTTCCCTGGGCGCTGGATTGTTAAAACGGGTACGATTGAATGGACACCAAGATCACCTGATCTAACTCCTCTAGATATTTAATTATAGGGCCATTTGAAAAACAATGTATACACAACAAAACCAGCAAACATTGATGAACTAAGGGAAAGAATAGTACTAAGTTATAGTATGATAACACCCGAAACTTTAGAGAAAGTAATTGATAAAATGTACTCACGATTGGGACACTGTCGAATAGCTGAAGGACTTCAAACTTGAACATATTATTAAGTAGACCAGTTGTTTTCCAATTCAAAGTTTGTTTCTGGGGAAATACCACAATCTAAAAAATGTCATGTTTCATTTTAGTTTTTGCGATAACAAAACTATTTCTGACATATTTTATGTAATCTTTCTTGTAAACCCGTTTCTGCAATGGAAAATAGGACTTTCCATTTAAATTGCAAAATTACCCCCCGGCCCCACCCACAAGGAGGATGTGGGAGGGGGGGGGGATGTGGTATCATTGGATAGAATTCTTAAAAAAGTTGTATGCGTATTTTTCAGTTATTCCATTTAAGTCTTCTTTTTCTAGGACAGCTCGATAATTTCAAAACTTGCCTATTTCAGTAATTTTGTCGCTATTATAGCGACATCTTGCGAAAATCGGAAAAAAAATGTTTCAGACAACTTGATGTATTTTTTGCTCCAGTTGGTCCATCTCCAGTTGGTCCAGCTCCAGTTGGTCAGAAAATGAGGGAGTGTCGAAATGATTAGTATTAAGAAAATTCCTGCAAGCTGTGAGAACCCCACCACCTCGTGCGTTCGAGGCAGCATGCCTATCCCTACGGAAAACCTGATAAGAGCCATTAAACAGTTCCGCGTCCGAAATGCCCTGGTGTAACCACGTCTAAGGTAAAGCTATCATATCAAAAAAGTAGATGAGAAATAAAAATCATTTGTTTTGATCCTCAATCCTCTCACATTCTGGTAGTAAAGAGAGAGCTTGTCCCGTTTTTTCAACTAGGAGACTGAGCTGCTCCTGACCTGGTGCGGCGACGAGAATTGGGCACGAAGAACTTACAAAAAACAAGAAAGATGCGTAGGGCTTTCACTGCCCACTTATTTTCCTACAGAACACTTCACACGTATCAACACTCCTATACCAAAGAAAACGCAATATTTAGCCACAAGAGGTTAAAGGCGTTAGACGAGAGATAAAAATAGACCTTGGACGAGGAACGGCGGAGAGTCCAACAACATCAACACAATGTTCGAGGGCATGACGATAGAAATCACATCATTACCACCGCCCGAATTCCCCTCACTACCCCCATTGATGTCACTAGACCTGCCAGCAGTGACAACCGGACCAGGAAGGCCAGAATCCGCCACGGAGTATTCCACACGGCGCCTACACCTTACCCTAGGTTTAGGTTTCGATTTCGAGTCCTTCACCCTCTCGGGCGAGGAGTTGGTAACCCCACCACTAACCTTACCTACCGTCTCAGGTGCAGGAAGCAACATCAAAGCGCGAAGACAGGGCTTTCAAGTCGGATGCCACAGAGACACCCTTGCATAAGCGCCACAGCAGGCCATAACAGATTAAAATGAGTGGGCGAAGTCAAGAGTAAACAACAAAATAAATAGAAAAAACAACGAAACGGAGTTAAAGTCAAGAGATAAAATAAGAAACAAAACAAATAACAGAGAGAGGAGACAAGGAGAATAAATAAATAAAATAAAAATGAACTAAAAATTGGAGTGCGTCAAGGGAAGTAAAATTAATAAGGGAGACAAAAGAGACAATAAATAAAAAAACTTGAAACTAGAAACAGATCAAAATCAATGAGTAAATAACTTAAAGAAATATATTGAGACGAGAGAAAACAAAAGAGCGAAGATGAGGGATGAAATAAACCAGCCAGGAATGGGATCAACAGAGTGCGATACGAAGATAGTATAGAGGGGGCTAAAATTTAAAATGTTTCGCTCCCATAAAGCACCTGGCGAAGGGATATCAAAGATATTTGTAAAATAAGAGCATAAAGGAGAATTAGCGAAATAATGTAATGTAATGAGGGTGGCAATTTTTCCTTATTGTTGGTTGTAGATATCAATGGGGTATTCTACCCCAATTAAGTTGTGTTCACATTTTAAATCGATGAAACTTTGTAACAGATTTCAGGGCTCACCTTATAAATCCGAAGATTGGTTCACCGAAGGACCGTTATATTTTCAATTCTTATCTTCTTCATATAGTTTTTCTGTTTTCACGAAATTAATATTTCGCAAAAATTTGAGTTAAAAGGCAATTAATTTTTTAATTTTTTAAACAACTGTTAAACTATTGACCGAGGCGAGATAATAGAACGTAGATAAATGTAATCGCACAACCAGATCAGGTGAAAAGACGGTATACTAAATTCCCTATTCTGTACAAGCAACTAAAGGAAATAAAGAGAGGATTTCGAAATAACAGCAAACAAAATTTAATTTTTTGGAAAGATTTCAAAATGTCCTAAATATGTTCAATCAAAGCTAGAGAAGTTGAAGCTAATTAAAAAAAGAAGTTTTAAAGAATGAAAAGCTTAACACGAAATTTTATTTCAGTCTCAAAAGGCTAAATAGACTTTATATTATTATTATGTACTAAACTTTTATTAGCAACACACTATAAGTTATACTCAGGCTTTTCTGAAAACGGAGCTATTTTTTACATGATTTTTCAACAAATCAATAGTTCAATAAAAAAGAAAAACATTTTCGTCAGTTGAGAACGTTATATTCACTATAGTCTAAACTTTGATACTAAACACTATTTGGAGAACAAAATCATCGTATTCAATTCTCTGAACTTGAAACATAACTGTAAAATTGCCCCGCATTCATTTCCTCCATA
This sequence comes from Leptarthrus brevirostris, assembly GCA_964036015.1. Classification (NCBI taxonomy): domain Eukaryota; kingdom Metazoa; phylum Arthropoda; class Insecta; order Diptera; family Asilidae; genus Leptarthrus; species Leptarthrus brevirostris. The sequence continues at coordinate 4,424,378 of OZ038371.1, read as the reverse complement.
ACAAAACTAACTTTTGATAAAAAATATCGACCTTTTTGGAAGGTACCATCATATCTCATCTTTCATTTCCCTCGAGCAATATCTTTTTCATTCCTAGATTTGTTTGCTTTTAATCAGTTCATTTAGAATAGAACGTGAGATTTTCGCGTTCAGAAATATTTTCAAAAATGTATAAAAAAATCAGTTTGTGAATCATCAGACTATCAAAAAAAGTTAAAATGAATTTGTGATGTACACAACAACTCCACTTCAGAATCCTTCTTTGATATTGACTCTTGAACAAATTCAGGTGAGCTTGTTTAAAAAGCTGCGAATGCTTTTTGCATAAAATTTAAATGATTGTAAAGCTTCAGACAGGGGTTTAACATTTTGATAGATGCCATAGGCATTATGGAATTTAAATACTTCTTTACATGCATAGCATTTCTGCTTGCGATTGACAGAAAATTAAATGTTTCCGCTTGCACAAAACTTTTAAAAGATAAGAAAAAAAGACTACGAGAACTAAAGAGTAGTTAAAAACGAGTTGTTCTGTTTGTCTTCAATTTTCTTAATCGACGACTTTGAATGGGAATAGATAAAATACTTCTATTTTCAGATTGAAAAAATCTTTAGCATAAGGAACGCTCAGCAGAATATTTATTTTTATTTTTAGTTTATTAATTTTATGTCTATTACGACAAACCATCTATGTCCTTTGACTTATCCGACTCCCTCTCCATCGATCACTCCACCATTGCTGGTTATTCCTACGAATTGGGGGAACCTTCAAGACATTTCTGATGACCTCCATAGTATGACCGACAAAATAGATGGGCTTTTTCAGAGGTGTGATGCACTTTTTTCGACCTCTGAAAGCTTACTCGAAAGGTCCCATGAGCTCTGTTCTACGGTCAAACGCTTGTTCGATCCTTTTGAGAACTCTTGATCGCTTTTCTGAATCTTTTTTTTTCAATTGTAGAGGACATTAGACGTGGCATGAAATAAGTTTATGGTAATTTGGGAAATGGAACTATTGCTGTTTATGCAAATTCTTCGTTTATCGACCCAATTTCCTCTGACGTTGAAAGAATATCACGGTATTATGCTTTAGCCGAGCCTGTTGCTTCCGTGTTTATCTGTTTTGGGCTCTTTGCCGGTGGTCGTTCTTAGCGGCTTGAATCCGTCTTCCATGCCACGTCTCCTTTTTTGGAAGCGAAGGCGTCTCCCATCATTAGATCCAGTTGTGACCTTTGGGGTAGTCAGGCTCCTCACCTGTCTGACACGCGTACTTCTGAAGAAGCTCAGCTCCGAATGACATAGCTGAGCATCTGAAAGTATGGCTCATTTGGGTGCCTGGACATAGTAATATTCCGGGTAACTGTAGAGCCGACGAAATAGCGAGAATCGGTACCACTCGTCCTGATTCGGACATTAACCACCAGCTGGAAAAGCCGCTGGCCACTTCTAAACTGGAACTTTCACAGACATCTCTCAGGTATGTCAATTTTAATTGGCAGGAGGAACCCACCTGCCTGATTACCCGATAGATCCTACTGAAACGCAAATTAATTACCAGTACCGTGGCCGTTATTACGGGCCACTGTCTCATAGGTAGACACGCCGATAGACTAGGTGCACCTTCAAACGACTTCTGAAGGAGTTTTCAGGACGAAGAGGAAGAGGAAACTATACTCCACCTCCTATGCAACTGCCCGGCCCTAGTCAATCGTAGCAACTGATTTTTGGGCTCCTCTTCTTTAAAGAACTAACCGAAATACGCTCCACTGACCTCAGGGACATAACCCGATTTATCAGGAGCTCCAAATGGTGCTTGATGACTGGTTAAGGCGAAACATCCTTTCCGTCTCAGCCAATTTGATTTGGAGTCCTCGAGAATTAGTTTCCATTGGAGGCAGGGAACTGGCTCGATACACAGAGAATAACAGGTTAACAAGCTTCTTCTCTAGGGATTAGAAAATTTAAAAAAAATTTTGGAAACTGGACCGTGTAACATATCAAGGGCTTGTTATGAGGGTCTCAAATATGTTTTTTTATGATCTTAAAATAAATAGTTCTAAAGTTATTTAAGAAAATAGATAAAAATTGACCCCCACCCCCTTATCTACGAAACTACTGAGCCTACAATTTTGAAAAAAAGACAGAAAATATTTCTTTACTTATAGATTACATTAAGACCTAAAAGAATTCTATGATCTTAAAATAACATGGTAAATCTTTCAATATTGTGCGTACAAACTTACATTTGCAGTTGAAATGTATGGGAGAACATGTTTTTCAACTAAATACAATGTTTTTTTTTATATAAAATGTGCCCAAATCCTAGGGGACAACCCTTTGATGCGTTAGCATGGTTTGGCCGGATGGGAATTAGGGTAAGGGAAGTGAGGAAACTTGAGGCTTGTTTTTGCATTTCTGCGAGCTAGACAACAGCCCAGAGACGGAGTGGATTATTTTTTAATTTCTTAATAAAAGCTCACGGGGTCATCTGGTCTCGAACCCAGGACCCATGGCATGGTGGTCGCGCGGCTCAACGAATTGATCCAATTTAAGTTAAGTTTATTCTTCGAATAACAAATTAGTATTAACTAGGCTAGTCATCCGTCACTCCTCATACCTACCGCGCTAAGTACCTACAGTTCGACGCTCCGTCAAGTGGCAAATCTGTCAGGGATGGTGATAGGCGTGCGCGAGCGTTGCCAACAATTTTCGAAATTTTTTAAGTTTAAAAATTGGAGGGGCTGATGCGTTAATAACTTCCTTGAAAACGAATATCTCGTGATTGAAGGATTAAAGTTATAACATCAAGGACTATTGTATTTTAGGATACCTATCCAGCTCGATGAGGTGAGTGTAAATTTTTTTGAGTTCTCTTTTCGCTGTATTTACGTCATCAGTTTAACTCTGCATACCAAATTTCATCTCAATATGTATAACAATTTTTATACTGATAAGTATAGCAATGGGTGGGCTATGACCTACAACAAACGGACAAACTGAAATTATAAGAAGTGCAGACCGAAAATGTATCGAGTTCGTGCGTTGAATTGCATAGCTCATTTTCTTCTTTTAAATACAAGCGAATTTAGGTGAGATCCAGATTTTGCAGTTTTTCAGATTATCTGGTATATCCATATTCGGGGTTTTGAATTTTTCCTTCATTTCGGATTCTTTTAAAATCCCTATACATATATATATATATATATTGGATTTGGCCACATCGTATAAAAAAAAAAAAAAATACTTACCTACTACCTACTACCTACCTACTACCCTATACTTACCCTTATTTTATATATTTGGTAAACAGATTATGTTAGATTGCGTCGCGGTAACTCCTTTTATGTCAGATTTCATTTATAGAAACAAGAGTACAAGAAATATGTCAGAAATCTTTTATATGTAACCACAACATGGTTTTAAATTTCTTTATTATCTTCAAGAGTTGCGAATATCAGAACAAAAAATGTTTTAACCCATCAATCAAGACCCCCCCCACTCCTAATTTACGCTGTCAGATGTAAAACACCAGAACCATTATAAATGTAGTCAAAAAGCACTCCTGGTAAAGCTCTTCCTCAAGATCTCGGATTTTCAAAAGTCCTATAGAAGGATTGTCAATTCTCAACCAAGTGGTATAACTTTCATGCAGGGATGTCACCCCTGCTCGAACATGACTATGATGATGAACATGTAAATTCCAGTGTGAGAGTAATACTCAATGTAAACAAACCACAAATTTGGCTTTATCCAATTGAGGTGATGTTGTTACAAAAATCTTCGAAACGTGTCCTTTTTAGTCAAATAATCCCCACCTTGTTACCCAGAAGGCTGGGCACTTCGGTTTCACTGGTTAAACGCTGAAGTGGCTGTTTACATATCACATCTGACGAATCGGATTTGGGGATGTGAACGAATTGAGGCTTTGGATCAAGTTCACTTGATTGTCGTCATATCCGTCTACCTTCGTAAAGACGTATTCTACACCTTCTATCTTCCTTCTTAGTTTCAGGAGTAGATAAAACCATTGGCGGATCGAAGAGATGTTGCTTTAATTTTAACAAGAGCTTGTAGGATTTGAGGTGAATTTTAAGTTATTCCGGTATATAGATAGAGTTGAAACCGAACGGTATCTGTAGCACAAACATTTGTTAGGATCAAGATTCTATGCATACAGCTTGGAGCCCCAAAAAGAAGTTTATGTACATATATTCTGTTGGGGCGATTATTTGCTCACTCATCTGAGAATGGGTTATTGATGGACAAAGTTTACTATTTCACAGTTGAAGTGAAAACAGACAGAAAATGCCTGGGGGGTGAGTAATGTTTTGAGAGCCTTAGACAAAGTGAATTTTATGATTTATGGTCATAAAGTCGATGAGACGCTTCTCAGTCCTTGTATCCTTTTCAAAGTAGATAATAAATTTGGAGGAGGAAATGTTTAGTAGGAGTTTATGAAAACAGATAAGTTACTTTGTGAAAAGTAGGTCAGTTTTTTGCCTTTCGGAATGGTCCCCTAAAAGAGCCTAGGCAAAAACTTTATCGAATTGATGGATTTGTCGGTTCTGATTTAAGTAACTAATGGATTTTCAGTACTCTTGCTTGATGGATGTATTTTTAAGCTAATTATTCTGTAATTTGTTGTAATCAGTTCGAAAGGGAGTAAAATAACTACACAACCTAACTTTTACGCCGGAACAACCTAACTTTTAAATTTTCCTGATTAGTCTTAATAGACCCGAAAGGGATTTTATTTAGACTTGGAGTTGTCCCTGAATGAGACCTTTAATTTGATTAAGAATTAGAATAGATATTATTTTGATTTAGCTTATAAAATGTAATAATTTGTTGTTAATAGTTTATAAGTAGATATTAGCTTTGATATAAACATGTGTTTTAAGAGTGTTGAGTAAGTGCGGTCATAAGGTTTCCTTATTTCTAGATGCACAAAATTATAGTAGTGGTAAACATGATATAGATACCAGGACGTATATTGACAATTAGGTTTGTTCTTTAAAGAGAGAGAGAGAACTTTAGATTTTGGTGCTTAGTTAGTGCTTTAAAGTATGAAATCCTCAACCTCTCTGGTGCGAATTCTTAAACTTTGTAACGTCTTTTCGGGGTAGGCGGTTTTGGTTTTCTCCAGGGGATAAGCTCGTCGGTAGTGTCAAGGCTTTTGAAGGAAAAAATCCTGTACCTAAATGTAATACTAAATTTATTCAATGCTCCAGTGAGTATTACTTATATTATTACTATCATGGGGATATCTCTTCTTCTATTGCTAATCTGTCCTGTCTCACGGCGAATGCGGTCGGCATCGAGGTGTTTCCCTACCTCGCAGTATCGAGGAGCTGCTGCCTCACGGTAACTATGGTCGACATTTAGGTCCTGCTCTTTTCGCGATTTCGAGGTGCTGATCTATCTCACGGTGACTAAGGCCAGTGTAATCCAAGGTACTCTGCTCTGCCTGTCTTTACTGATAACTACTATGGGCTAGTTACCTTGTCTTCGTAGGGAAAGTGTGTGTGACTCAAAACGAGTTATTCTTCTAAGAGAGAAATAGACGAAAGGATAAATCTGAACGCCATAAAATATTAGCCTGTAGGTATTCCGCCGGACAGTATTTCTCGATGAAGTAGGAGATGAAACCTTATCCAAGGAGGCACGCTATGGAGACGTCTTATACGAGCCAAGCACGCTGGCGAGAGTGGGAGTGAGCAAGTGTCAAAATTTCAGGAGGAACGCTGGTGCTAGAGGGATAACAAGAGTATCTTACACCAGATAGGCACGCTAGCTCAAAACAGGTGAACGGATATTCAAACACGGGGGAGGCACGCTGGTGAAGGAAATTAACACTGGGGACGCACGCTGGATATGCGTACACCAGGGAGACACGCTAGTGTAAGAGAAAAAATGAGCATTCGACACAAAGTAGGCATAATAGAGATAAAAGTACGCGCAAGAGTTAAAAATCTTCCAAATACACCAGGAGACCCGATTTTTACTCCCTAAAAACACCTCCCAAAGGGACTAGCCGAATCAGACCACTTTACTTTTAAGCTCTTGCTTATAAAACACCTCTGCTTACCTTTCAGCCTTCATCCTGTGGTGTCCCATCAGCCTCCACCTTCTGCTTGCTAAGGCTGGACACTGGTACACTATGTGCACCGCCGTCTCTTCGTCGTGCAGGTATCATACTAAATGATCATCATCCTTTTTAGATGACACCTGAAATTTCCATGTCCTATTAGTAGTGCCCACAGCCATCTCAGAGACCTTTCATCCATATCTAGGACCCCCTTCTGTTCTGAATTTCTGAGCGCTACAAGCGCCATCGTAGCCCATCTACACGAGTCCGCGACGTTCTACTTTTCCCAGTGTTCCCTCGTGGCCCACGTCTTCAACGGGCCTACTGTTGTGCCTTTGCCTACGGTAGTGAACAAACTTGGAAACTCGAAGCAGTTGTCTCTTGTTGTCTCTTGTTTCGTTGGATTCCTACATCTCCTCACACCTACGCCAGTGTCATCTCGCCTGAGACACATGCATTAAGTTTACGGACACATTCCAAGGCTAGCGGGGTAATAATCTCTGTGCTGTTCATGTATTTGATCAAGCCCTGATTGTCGAGTGCCACTACTATATCCTTTTACCCCTTCTTCGAATATTTCTGCACCTGTTTATCCTTCTAAGAACTTTACCACCAGACCAACGAGGCAAATGAAATATTGGGTCTCACCATCGTAGTGTAGATCCAGTATGCGACCCTTGTTAAGTCACGCCACCTTCGACCATAAACCCTCCCTGAAGGTTGCTGTTAGCTCTTTGGATTTTTTGCTCTATATGTCTTTTCTAAGTAAGGGTTGAATGTAGCAATACGCCGAGATACTTGACTGATTCCGAGGGTTCCACTGGTCTAAAGTTTAGATTCTTCCTTTTCCTACTGAAAATGATGTTATCAGAACTTTTTGCATTAATCGAGAATTCCTGTTCCACGCTCCACCACCCTAAGACCTCTTCTAATCGTGTCTGCTACGACGTGTATAAACTTATCCTTTGTCACAATTGCAATATAATCGGCATAACCCACGTTGTATAAGCCTTCGTCCTTAAGTTTGCGGAGTTATTGGTCGACAGTGTTGTTCCACAGAATGGAAGATAACACTCCTCCTTGAGTATCCTCTGCATAGCCTCTTGAACAATCTCAATTCTCCTCTCTGGATATTTACAGCTCTCGTCTTTAACATATTTACTAATTCAATTCCTCAAGGTAAGATTACTTCCAATAAGACCCTGCTTCAGCCTTCCAAAGTCTTTGTAATCAAAGGCTCCTTAAATGTTCATTATGGCAGCCATTGCTATGTCTTTGCTATTAAGCTCCTTTTCTGCTACTCTCAGTACTTTATGGAGTGCCGTTTCTGTAGATTTATCATGACAGCAAGCGTACTAGTTTCTATATAGTAGATACCTTACAAGAACCGTCGCTTCGAGAAGATAAGCCACAATCCACTCCATTGTTTTCAAGAAAAAGGACGTCAGGCTCACGATCTAAAGAACTTCGACTTCGGTATGTCTGATTTGTAGTTTTTCCGAAAGTGAGTTGCCAACAGGATTACATTTTATTTGTCCCAGGTCCCTGCCATCTTTCCTGTCCTATCTCGAACCAGTACGAGTCGGAAGGCCGGGTCATTTGAGATATGTCCCTCCAGGAGTTTTTCTTATTTTACGTAGAAGTTTCTTCATCTATTTCTTTAAGGCTTTGTTTCTGTCCCGGGATTCCTTATCCTGGCTCCTTATATGTGGGGTGAAAGCCTTTTGCTCTCTCTCCTTCTTCAACCTAAAGGGGAGTCCTGTTCCACTACTTCAGTTGTAGTGCAGGCTTTGCGATACGCCTCCTCTGTTGATCGTGTTGAGTAAACAACTTTCTTCCTACATGCATAGTATTTTTCGGTATTCCAGTTGTCCATGCCGCCAGTTTTTTTCTTAACACTTCTTGATACTTCTGACCATTAGTGTTCTTAGGAAACCTGATCAGCATGCTACTACGCCTCTCATTTCACCCATATCGAATGCCAAAAGTTGTGGCTCTAATATCTGACAGCGTAGCTACATCAGCCGCTCCCCAATTGATTTAACATGTGTCTTTAGCCGTTATCCAAACTCGACGAAATCATATCGTGTTTGTGCCTTACAAGCACTTGAGGGTTTTTTATATTATGGAATTTTCAATTAAATAACATTCAGACCAAAATAATATTAGTAGAGGTAAAATTAGTCGTGATGCCGTGTTTGTCTTCCGTCTCGTGGGTCAGAGGTTCGAGCCCCACCGGTTCTGCTGACAAAAGATTACGATAAAAGATATTAAGAGTTGCAGAGTAAATGTTGGTGGTTCGGAATCCATCTCAAATTATAGGTCTTCTTACAAACGTTGCCTCGGATCGGGTGAAATTATTCTCTATCCCCTCTACATACCAACCCTTTGGCATGCCACATAAGGGGTTACAGAAACTGCGGATAGGTACAATTTAATTCTATGTAAACTTAATAAAAGATTTATGACGATTTTAATTGCTGGGTGACGTTACAAGCGGGATAACTTATCTTTCTTTGACTTTAAAGTGATTCCCGGTCGCTAAAGTTTGTCAGATGATAAACTGTTTTAGTTAGTTTAAAACATACATAGGTACACTTTCGAAAAGTTATCTAAAATGCCTCTTTATTACCAGAAACACTTTAACACCTTGGATTTACAAAAACTCCCAAAAGGGCGTTTAACCGCATGATGACCGAGTTTCTGCTACATACCCAATTTTCCAGCCCGGTGACCATTTCTTAGGTGATTACAATTGCAGGCTTCGTAATATTTACACTGGTGGATACTATGTTGCCATAAATCAAAATGTAGCCAACCATATCATTGCGAAGCAATTTTCGATGGACAATTAAATATGACTCCGGACGAATTCTCCTGAAGCATAGAGATTTAAGTGAACCGGCTCCATCCTAAGGGGATTTCTTGGCATCAAAAGGCACTGTAATACTTTAGCGAGTTAAAGATAATTCACCCTTAATATTTGCAGGTACTAAAGAGCAACTACGTGATTCAGAAAATATAGTATCCTGTGCCACATGAATTGACTCCCACAATCATATAAAATTCATGTTAAAAGGTTGAATCGAATTTACACATGGGAAGCAATAAATTATCCTCCCAGGGTTCAACCGTCTATTCTTTACTTACACAGCTTTATCTACACTGCAGAGAGAGAGAGAGCGTTGCCAGCGGATAAGGATAACTATATAACGATTTTTCTTAATACTGTCAAAATTATTTTTCCCTTTTCCGTATAAAGGCAGGTGAAAAAGGGAAAGTTCCGTAAATGAAATCCCTTAAGTAAGCTTGATTTAGATTGGCGGAAACGACAGACGATGTGGAGGGGGAAGTAATTCGTGCCATACTTAATTAACTTAATCCCTTGTTAGTGTAATCTCATGCATTTTTGTAAGTTTCTTATGATTGCTGTTAAATGCCAGAAGTGCATCTATACTAATTAAACTACTCCGTTTTAAGGTGCAATATACCAAGCAAATTGATATAATAAAATATTTAAACTTTACTGGCACATCCCAAAAGATCCTTGGAATCCATTTTCCAGCACTTTGCTTTAAGCTTTGCTGACTTGACGCTTTTTCGTGTTTAGGTGCCATTCAAATAAGAGTAAAGTGTCGCTGAAATTACCAGAAACACGGTCCTCCCGATTAGCTAATCTATACCTAGACATGTTCAAGGCAGAAAGAGTCTCGTTCGAAATCTGAGAGATCTAATTATTTAAGTAATTTAGGCCAATCAAAAGGAATATGCCTTCTTATAATGTACACTGTAATTATCTGCTGTGGCAATTTGGTTGCTTCTTCACAGGATTCAGGGACGAAAGGATTGCCTTAACTACTACAGATATAATAGCAATTTAGCCAATGTCTTTAAGGATTCTTGCATGATTCGTGCGGATGAATGTGCACGAGGATTTAAGATATTTTCAAATAGGATGAACAAGGAAACAGGATGTCCATAGGGTGCTGTTCTGTGTAGTTTCAAGTCTTTGAGGAAATGAAAAGTTAATTAAGTCCCTGACGTTCCCAGGGGAAACTATGAATTTTGTTGAAATTTTGATTTTAACCTATGGACATTTGAGAGTATTTTGGTATTATACGACAAAATCTGATACTGCTTATTAAGGGTATTTTGTGCCAACAGGGCAGAAATCACAAAAACCGCAAATATTGTCTTCCTAAATTTATTACAACCGCAGACATCCTTCCGGGATTTGAAGTCACTACTGGATATTTTGGGTTATTTTATCATGATGAGGTGGTTAGAAATTAATTAAATCACATGGGAATATTCCGACGATTTCTAAATTGGCTGGCTCAAACGGATTTAATTGAAATTTGGAAATGGGGCTATTACAATGTTATTTCTACATACAGATGGAGATTCGTATCAGTTTGTCAAGGACTATAACATAACATCTGGTATGTTTAGCTACCGATATGTATTATAGTGCAGTACCACATTCTTGCTGAAATATTAACAACCTTACGCTAATGCTTTAATAGATAGTTTGAAGGCATATTAAATGATAATAGTTCAAAATAGGTAATGTAAGCTACAGTAATATTCAGGCAAATGGATACCTTGGGGTTTATTTATTCAATAAAAAGGTAGCAGTATATATAAAAAATTAAGTCTTCGGCCTACCAATCCGGAGGTCTCAGATTCGAATTCCACCGATCGTTGGTCAAGTTCCCCCCTCCCCCCTACATATTTTAGAAGGGGTTACGTAAACTAGAGAGAGAGAGAGAGTACATACAAAATAGAGCTCTTATTTACTGTTAAGAGAATGTTTCACGTAATTTATTAATGCATTATGGTATCTTAATTCCTCTCTCTAGCTCCCGTAACCACTTCACCCCCTTCATGAGAACGACTACAAGTACATTTAAAAGTTAATTTACTTATTTATTTATTAATTCAAATGCATTATTCATTCAGAAAAAGCAATGCCGTGTACTTAAAAAGAGCAAACCAATCGAGTAAGGAGAAAATTCACAATTGATAGGCGGCAGATTAAAACCGTCCTGCGAAAAGCATGAGATAATGTATCGATCTGAGAAACCAAAAACTCATAGGTGCTTAGATTCGAACCTGGAGGAATGCAAATAACTGCAACCACAATATTCTTGTTTGTAAATTTCATGCCGACGCATGAAATCTCTACAGCTAGAAATCTCTACAAGAATGAATGAATGAATGAAAAGGGGAATGTCGTGAAGCTGGTCGAGGCCTTAATCAGTGACGTACTCCGTTTTCATTGCTAAGACTACCACCATCAACATGCTTGGATTCGTGCATAACTGCTTACCTCGTATTCAGCCCGGTTTTTAAGTCGACTACATATTCATCGATTTTAGTTAGGCCTTCGACAAGATTGATTACGGGATTCTTATTGACAAGATGAAGCTTGGTTTTCCACCACTCTTTTTCGATTGGTTGTCTTCCTTCCCAACCGGTTGCCATCAGCGTGTGCTGTTCCGCAACGTCCTTTCCAAAAAAAATTCTGTTTTCCGGGGTACCGCAGGGCAGCTTACTCGGCGCTCTCCTATTCATCATTTTTATTATTAATGGGTCGTTGCTCCTGACTAGCTCCAGAATGTTGTGTTTTGTCGATGACGCCAAAATATTAGGCATCGTCTTTTGCGAAGCCGATTCTGCCCGCAGAGAACAGCAGGTCGCAGGGCTGATGAATCGGCAGTAGAAACAAACGAGTTAATCTTTCGGTCAGCATTTCTAAAAAGACCAACAACAGTATCGATCGGAATGGAGACAGCAGCATACAAGGAGTGCTTTTAGTCTCCTTGTATGCTGCTGTCTCCATTTCTATCGAGAAGATCAAATAGAGCGTGGGCGCAATTCTTGGCTGGAACATTGGGGTTTCTAATGAATGCTTACTTTTCAGATTGCAGAGGAGAAAAACAAAACTCTGCTGCTGCCTGAAACTTCGTAACAAGTTAAATTTGAAGTTATCGTTACAATAGAGAGAATTTTCTGAGTTATAAAAGGCTTCGCCTCCTACAAGTTCGCTGATCCAGATGCCACATATAGTTATAAGCTGGCGTATCCTAAGGGGCTATAATGTTTTAAAAATTTCCTCAGACCAGGAAAAATATGAAGGTTGTATTCATTTGTAAGATTAATAAAGACCCCTTGCAAAGCTTGCAAAGTACTCCAGATAAATCAGTCAGATCTCTTTTTTGCTACGAACTGGGTGCCAGCAGTCTTGTAAGACACGTCTCAAGGTTTCCGCCTCAGTATGAAATAGTATCTCTCTTACTTTGAAGCAGTTGAATCGATGGATGAGTGGCACGATCACCATGCCATGGTTCCAGGTCCTCGGTATCCCTGTGCTTAGCTAAAAAAATTTGGTAAATTAAAAAACGTCACTCCGTCTCTGGACTGTAGCTCGCAACAACGCAAAAACAAGCCATTTATGTTCCTTTAATCCCCTTATCCTAACTCCCTTCCGATCAAAACTATGTTAACGCATCATAGGGTTGTCCCCGGTACATTGGCTATACCATAAAAAAACTTTTAAAAAAAATGTTGAACCTCGTTGTTCAATACGGCCATCGCTTATGCCAATGATTTAGTAATTCTGGTATCGGAGAAATTCCATCCCGTAATTAGCGACATTATGAAAAATACGCCAAGATGCTCTTCTCTTAACCACTAAAACCAAAGTATCAAACTTTGTAACGGCGAAACTAAACTGGCATCAACTCTTATTACCCTTCACAGTTGAGTACTTGGAGTGCTGTTAGAACCGAAGTTGAGCTAGAAGGAAAACATAGAAAAGTGAGCCACTGGCTTAACACGATCACCAAGCCATGGTTCCAGGGTTCGAGCCACGGTTTCCTCGTGAGTTTTTAAATAAAATTGAAAAATGTACTCCGCTTCTGGGCTATTGTCTAGAAAGACCAACAATACATTTAAGTTCCCTCGTTCCCCCACTCTGATTTCCTTCCGTCCGAAGCCATCATAGGGTGGCGACATCGTAAAAAAACCTAACACCGAGAGGACTATCTGCTACGGTATCTGATTGCATAATACTAAACTTTAATTTGACTACAAACTTCATTATCAGAATTCCAACGACGAATGAATGAAGAAACACTGAACTGCTTAACTACCTCGACACAATCCCCCTACTGTCTGTGGTGTTGAAAACCCTTAGTTTCTCTGAAACAATGCATATATTGGAGTCCTATAGACTGCCGGACAGCGGGAGCATGCTCTCCGCTGGGAGTCAGGGAATCACCGATGATGGACGTTAGCGTTTTTACGGACAACTATGCTCCCATTAGGTTGTTGACTCAAAAGCAACCTTCTCGATGCTAGTGTGGGTTTGTAAAAAAAAAGTTTAAATCTCTACGGACGCCACAAGAACATACCTAAGAATGGGAATGTTAATGAATTCGCGTGAAACGGCTCTGCCCTCCAGATGTTTTTATACTTCTAAATTTCCTGAATAGGAAATTCTTCCAGCACTTCTTAGCGAAGGCTGACCTCAGATGGAGTGCTTTCTCAACCTGTCTCATCACTAGAAAGACCGGGCTTTAACAAAAATGGAACGTCGAAGCTGCTTAAGATGTCTAGTCCTTTTGTCGCGGTCTGCACTCGCCACTCCATAATATTTCTCCGCAATATACAACATTGCTATGGCAATACCAGTGAAAAATAACTCATATATCACTTTCTACTCAAATGATCAGCTCTGACGAGCACTAGGGAATAGTCACTGAGAGCTTACCTTTTAAAAAATCTTCAGGCATTCTCTGGAGCAAAGATTACGGAGTTAATCCAATTCCTAATTTCCTGGGGGTGTCTTTAACACAGCTCGAACGACCCTTCGGCGGCTCAATACTACTACCTAATTGCGACACCCAATTGTTGGTCTTGAGGTCGTGGTATTAAAATGGCGCGTAAAACGTTAATTATAGTGCTGACCGACACTCAGCACTTGAACCAACCAAAAGGGTGGTTTTTCACTTATTCTTTCTTTTTAATTCCTTAACCGAGTAAAAATAATACTCACCCATTCATAGCCTGAAACAGGAACGCTGAGCGTCAAAGCGCCTGATTGGTACTCATATGAATAACAATTAGGTATACTTTTCCAAATGCCAACCCGCTGCAAGCACATACCAATAATAGACGCATGAAATTTTCCAAATCAAGCACGGTACGCTCACACGTTTTCTTGACTTAAATTTAAATTGAAAACAATAAAATTATTTGCGTAGATAAACTCATTCCAGACCGGCGTCTGAAATCACAAAACTATCTCTGCAGTAGCCGGCAACGTTTGTGTAGATGAGTCTTATTTTTTTCTCGGTCATAAAGATTATAAAAATATTTAAGAATAAAATTAAGAAGTGTCAGGTAATTGTTATCATTATTATCGTCATGACCCACATTTTCAGTCATTGGCTATTGCGAACATTTTAATATAGCGGTGTCTATTTACCACCCTCAAATTGTGAAGTACACGGAAAGTACGTCAAATTTTTATTAGACTTTCTGGAAGGAAGAGCTGAATTAATCACACTTATATTTGCTGTATGTGTATGTATGTGTGTGGGGGGTGTCCCTCCTACCCGCCCCCTTCCCCCACCAGATTTGTATCTAGAACAGTTTGTGATAAACTATTACTATGGAAGTGATTATTTGCACTTATCGTGTATTTACGTGTAGTTTCGTGTATTTACGTGTAGTTCCGTGTATTTAAGAGTGGTAAATATGCACTTCCTTTTAATATCAGGTGGCCGATGACCCGCACGGTAAACATGTATTTATACGGAAGAGATTTTACATTACCCACGCGGTATAACCAATATCGAATGTGTTAAAACCAGAACATAGTAACAAAACAAACATTTATGGCTGACATATATTTGTGCATGTTGCGGGAGCGTGCATATCCGTGTGGCGGGCGTATTTTTTGATTTTTGGGCCTGTAGCAGGAGCGAGCATAATACTACCGGTCGCATTTGTTCGCTATACTTTTAAAAATATTAATGTATGTACTTGCTTTAGGCGTGAATATACCTACTAAATTATTTTTACTCGGGTTATCTCCATCTTGACCATAGGGCGTCTACATCGTCTCTTTGTCACTGAGTACGATTCTTCGCCTTCTCTTTTACTTCTCTCCACGTTTTTCTAAGACTGTCACGTTAACTTGCGAAAGTTCTTCACGTACTGTACGGTCGTCCAACTCTCCTTACGGAACCAATACTTTGGGAACTCCAGAACTCTGCTGTGCGATCTGAGTTTCGTTCTCGCGGCTAAGACTCTGTGTGCGTCCTATTCACTGCCACTTCCTCTTCCATTGCAAAGAAGGCTTGGTTAGAAATGGTCTTCGAATCGTATATCGATCTACCATATAACAACATAGATTTCACGTTTGTTTTAAAGAAACATAGTTAAGTACCCGGCGAGATGTCACTTGTACGCTAAATGGGAGCGAATATACCAAATGTAGCTTGAGCCTTGCTGATGCAAGCCTGTACATCGACTGCAGTTTCTCCATATATGTACTTCCGTGGTAATTAAATTTATCTAGTCCTTATAAAACATTACTAAAATTTTTGTAACGTCCACTTCCTCCAGCGTCGGTGAATACATGGTCTTTATGTTCCACATTTGTTACAATTTAAAAACTTCATAATTCGCAATTAAATAAATATTACATAACACGATGTCGACAAATTCATCCAATAAATAATTTCCAGCGCTATTTTGCAAAGCACGCTCATTTCGAAAATTCTTCGGAGTACATTACTCATAATTACGTGGTAGATTACTGAGAATAAATTTCATATCTTGTTTCTGAGGCTGGTACTCACAATAACCAGGGTAACACACTACGTGAATACGGTCTTGTATTTACACCTGCACAAGAATTAAGCTCCTGTTGGGTACCCACTGCAATTCTGGAATGATTTATCATAATGTCTTAAAGCTTTTAAGTCACGACAAGTACCGCCAGAGAACAATAGGTCCCTTTTGTCGTATTGCCTTTCCCAAAATACAACAGAATCGCAGAAAATCCAACTTAAGCCCACAAATTAAGAGACATCGCAGTGCCTTAATTAATTTTGCAATAAGTTTATCTTCCCTTTTCGAATTCTTCCGTCTACGTGTACACGTATTCGTATGAGACATTACGCCATAATCGTAAATCTCAAATAAAGCATGCCAAATCCTGAAAGGAATGGAATTAAGAAAATTTTTCTTCCTTCTCCGAAGTCAGCCGCGTCTTGCAGAATCTTTGTACAGCTAAATATATTGTAAACCTGACCTTTATATTTTACTGGATGAAGGATGGAATCGCCCCCGAGAAGTGCTTTGTATTAGAGCCGAAAATACGGGGTGGCAAAAATGCTGTATCTTGGCAGTAATAAAAAATCTCAGACAGAAAATGATTCTAGGGATATAAACCAGTACAAATGATATATAAAAATTCTGTTAATGCTCCATTCCTTTGCTGATGGTCGCAGCTAGAAGCAGCTCTAGTCCGTATTAGTGTCTGTCTACTCTTGCTTTTCCAGTCATAGATAAATTTTAGTTGCTGGAGACTTCGCTTCATTTAATACAAAAATAATGGGACATCCGTAATCCATAAATGTAATAGTTTCAGAGCAAGATGTAAAAAGAAGATTTCGCCAAATACTCAATTTATCACGAATTTTTGCTTGGTTGTGCTGGTTTTGGACATCGTCTGACCACCAAGCATGTCGTAACGAATGTGTTTAAGGTTTCCGATAGTCTGCAATTTTTGCTGTTTGTGACTATCTGAAATTAAAACACACGTATATTTTCAACACATATGTGGACGACAACCCAACTTAACCAGGTCTCCTTTCGAAATAGCTTTTTTCCTATCGCACTGAAAAGCACAAAACATATTGAGGTCAAAAAGAACAACGTGAAGGAAATTTGGTGCTGGGATTGACGACCTACCTGTAACAGTACGCCACCTAAAGGTGAAGCGGCTGTGGAGGCTGTCTGGGAAAAGCTTCTTTAAAGCCTACAAATATCCTGGTGGCTACGGCATCTTCCCAGCTCTACTGCAGCAAGGAATAGATATGTTACCAGTCCATATCAAATTCAAGTCAGGTAACCGCTTAACTATATTCCAAAATCATAGACAGAGCTGAGGATGTCCTTTATAGCTAAAATTGTTGGTAGGCCACCCACCCAAGCCAAGGCATATATCGTTCAATCAGCCTCTCCACCTTTCTTTTCAAGTCCCCGAGTAAAAATAATTGAGTTGGTATATTCACTCCTAAAGCCAGTATAGATATTAATATTTTTAAAAGTATCTACGCCGCCTTGCAAGCACGCATTCCGAGCAAATGTGCCCAGTATTATTATGCCTAGGCTCAAGAGTTAAAAAAAATATGCCCGCCACATGGATATGCACTCTCCCGCTATAGGCACAAAAATCTAAAAATAGGTGCACCATAAATTCACGCTTCTGTTACTGCTCAGTAAGCGGAACTAGTTGTTGCATCCAGGTTAAGCTTAGACAGGCGGAAAAACAGAGAGCAACCGGCTATTCAACGGAACCGGTTTTGGTGAAAAAAATAAATCCACACACATACAGCTTATATAACTGCTGCACCGTGAACGTAATCAAAATCATGATTACACTAGATATGAAAAACTCCTTTAACAAGTGCCAGTATCCGTAAAGAATTTTCTCTTCAGAATGGAAGCCCCGAAATACATCATAAAGATCATATCAAGTTACTTACTGAAGGAGTACCACAAGGATCTGTCCTAAGTCCCCTACTTCGTTACATTATGTACTATGAAGTTCTCAGATTAAAGATCCCATTGGACACGACAATACTAGGCTTTGCCGTCGACAATGCGATCATTACAACAGCGAAACATAACCTTCAAATAGGGACAGCAACAAACAGATAAATAAGAAACGAAGCAGAATAAAAGTCGGAGGAGATGTAAATCGGAAGCCGTAAAGCGATAGAATACATTAACGTCAAGGTGGGCAGTCAAACAATCAGGTCTAGTGTTGGAGTAATGCTGGATAATAGACTAAATTTCAAATTCCATCTGTAATATGTAAGCAAAAAAGCTTCGAACATATAAGCGGTTCTTTTCAGGATGCTGCCAAAAATTGGTGGTTCCAACCCGGATAGAGGAGCCCTGCTGCTGAGAGTAGTGAGGTCTGTGTTTCTGTAGGCGTGGTTATGAAGCATTTCCGATACAGGCGATTGTACGCTTAATGCGCCTCTCATCCTAACAAACTGTGTGCAATATAATAAAACATACTCCGGGTCTTCATAAGTGTCTGGGTATTGAGGACAAAAAGAGGAATTTTCATACGCGAAGCGGTACAAATAATAACGATAACCGTGCCCAGTAAAATCTTAGTAGGGTGATACTGTACGTCGCCATGGCACCGCATTACCCAAGGATTGGACCTTGGAATTAATATATGCGTCCACATTCGTTTGTAAGAGGTATCAAATCGCTTCTGCGACACTCTCAGGGTGTGAGCTCTTTCTTCTCCGCGTGTCTCACGGTCAGCGGGTCTGCCTCAGTATAATCGATGCATTTTGTCAGTCAAAACGTCCACCGGTGGCACTCCTGCTACCATATGCGCTGCATCGTCCGACGTCGTCTTCGACTCTTAAAGCACTATGTCAGTAAACCTTTGTTAGTGTTTTCATATCATTTATCATTACCCCGAGGTATTCTATGGCCTTCTTAGAGATCATTTCATGATACTCTACTCTGACTCTCAAACCTTCTCTTTTTTTCTACTACAAATCAGCACGGCTTCCGACTTATGCTGGAGCTGGCAGTCCAGTAAATGGGTCTCCAACTATCTTTTAATAGTTTGGATGGACTCGTTGACTGCCCATTCTACGTCATCCAGATTTTTGGAGATGATTGCGACTTATTTATCCTCAACAAATCCCGCAATTGTCTCATCCCCCCCCTCCCCCTCCACCGTGGAAACGTGATCCATAGAACGCCATCGCACATTTTTATTACACATAAGTGGGTCCAGCACCGATCCCTGCGGTACTTCAGCGGTTATTATTTATTCCTGCGGGCCTTAGTCTGTGTCACAGCAGAACTTTTAACCTTTAAAGTAGTCTTTAGTAAGCATTCAAGTTCCCAGTTGTGCAGCACTCGTTCCACTTTGACCCACTCGAAATTCATATTGAGGTTTCGACAGACCACTCGTTTCTTCCAAGATCGGGAGCAGCCTGCTGTATATTATTTTTTTAAGTATTTTCTCATTGTATCGAGCAAACATATTGGGCGGTATATGTATAGTTTTCCTGGTGGCTGTTGTCGTTTCGGGAGCAGAATTAACCAGTGAGTTTTCGAAGGCTTTGGGAATTCTTCTTTTTCAAGACATGTGTTGTAAGTGGACAGAAATATGTCTGTTATTTTAACAACAACTTGACTTCGAGTAGTTAAATTTTTACTTACTTAAGTTTCACTAGTACTTTAATTTTGTTTTGATTCTATCAAATATTTCTGTCTGTTCGACCGTGTTCAGAAGATGTTAAAACCCTAACTTTTTAATATATTCTGAAGCTAAATTTTTATATCCTCTGAGGCACTTTAACATCCTCTGAAGATGAGCAGCCGGAACAGATGGGAAGAAGAATCACCAAAATCAGTAAAAAATTGCGACCTGATACGAACAGACTAACGCAAGTCAAATTTAGATCATTATAAATATTTAAAAAAAATTAACAATTGAATCATCTTTTAGAAAACGGTAGCTACATTAATTTTGATATTTAAAAAAATCATTTTGCATTTTGTGATAATTCTAATGATCCAATGGAAAAGGAGTTATTTTTCATACCATCACATCGAGGGCGATATCCTTGCAAATGTGTAATATTTCTTAATAACAATTGGTGCAAAAATAGTATAAGAATAAATAAATAATGTATAATAGATCCCTTACCCGATCCTTAAATAATGGAATGAATACCTTTGCAAAGAATTCCCAAAATTTGGTAATTATTTGTTCCACCACAGTGGCGTTCTTCCTTACTGTACAATATGAACTCGATAAATGAGAAGCAACTTTAACAACAAAACCAGAAGCCTTTAATTTACTAAAGTACCAGTGAGGATATTGAAGTCACTACTTTAACCTGACTGAAACAAAGCACCATAAGTTCCCACAATTATGCAAAACCCTTCATCTACTTCCTCGATGAATTAGGTTCAAGGCGATTCCAATTTAGTGTTTGAGTTTGCATAAACAATTCATGATAATCGCGACCCATCGACTACAATAACTACCCACTGGCATCGTTATGTGTAATTTAAATTGGCATTATTTGCGCATATTATTATTCATGCTAAACGAAAACAGCCGACCTTCTTTGCTCCCAGTAACATGCTGGAATTGTTTTGACTATCTATATAGTACTCTTGCATAGTCGGCTGACATGAATTCGATGTGATGGTTGTGCTGCAAACTCTATCACCGAACCGGGAGCAATAGTACGCCCGGTTATACCATAGTTCAGAGGTTGTGAATGGCATTGTCTGCTCATGCAGTGAAAGGGTTATAGGTAATTTTATTGATTGCTATCATCTCTTTGTGTTTTGTGGGTAGGAATATATGATTTTCACATGGAAAACATTTTAGCACCATGTAAATCTGAATAGTTTCAGCTTCTAACCAACATACGTTTATTTGAAGAAAGATAACAAAATAGAGAATAGAATATCACAGCTCTACTCAGCTCAATTTATATTATAAGGAACTCATCATACACCGATTTGGAGGTTTGAAGAAAGGTTTTATGATTCTATTGAACTTTAGAGTAAGACATTTTTCGATTTATGGAAAAACTGTAACGGAGAAGACGAAAGAAAAACATAAGTTAAGAGCTACTATCGGTCACTGCCTTCTGACTCAAACTTGAGTTATTTAAACATCTGGCAACTTACTATGGGTTTCTCATAATATTAGCATTAAAAAAATTTCAAACATGATACTTTTATAACTAGACGAAAATGGAAGCTACTTCTCCACGTATACCCAAAATGCCACGGAACTGTACAATATAATAAGGCAAAACAAATAACAATACCCTTGATCCTACTAAAATTGGAGAGGTGGTACTCTATCAATTAATTTATACAGATGAAGTACATAATAGACTACCACGGTATAGATAATGGTCGGTATCCCAGCGTAAAATAAGTGAAAAGTTGGTGAAAAATATACCCTTATTTTCCCTTTATCTTTAGTCTGTGGAAAATGTCCACAAGTTCCACTTGATGTTGATGTGCCGATTCCACATAAACTAATAAGAGTAAAGCCTAGAACATCGGCACTGTATACAGAATTCAAGGTATGGTCGATATAAACTCTGTTCCGCCATTCGTTACGTAATCAACCCGCACTTATTCAGAAAATTATTATTTTTTGACATTTCAATATTCGTAAAATCTGAAGCATTGCGAAATCGTTATTTCACAATTGATCAGACTAAATGTGTGAAAAACTTATTCGGCATACCTTGTATTCCGTATACCGTGAAACATCTCTCTCTCTCTCTCTAGCTACCGTTATCCTTTGTGGGGCATGAGGCGAAAGAAGAACTTAACCCCATTCGAAACAACGATGACAAGTAGACCTGTAATTTAAGGTGGATTCGGAACCACTAACATAAACATTTAGCTTTAATAGAGCTTTAATCACTGATTGACCATACTGTAACACGGTTATGAACAGTGCAGGAAGAAGTGCTCAAAACTTTACATTTGGAGGTACCGATAAAAATTTATTGATAAAAGTTATAGTGATGATAGCTTGTTCAGCATATCAATGGAGCCAATACAAATTTATTCATTAAATGGTGCAAGTAAGGACATTATTTGGCAAAATCAGAAACTATCTTCCACAAGATACTGTCACCGATAAAATTCGTTTTTGTCAAAGAGACAACTAATCCAATCAAACCTAAGGTGCATAAAAATGAAGAGCAACATTATCGGCGACTAATTAGACCGTTTTCAGCGAGAGACCTATCCCTCATAAGCGTTTCATGGTATCTCTCAATTACACTTACTTTTCTTATACTGTCGACAGGCACTTCCAATTCCGCTATTTTACTCGTCTTTTTGATCTGGATCTAAACAAAAAGACAAGTAAAATAGCGGAATTAGAAATGCCCTTAGTACATAGTCATCTCTAGATCTCTGTCAATTAGCACCTCTCTCAGTACGAAGAGCTACTGATGCAGCAGTCCTCTTCACATATAAATCTAATAGCAGCATCTCTAAAGCCGACGTCGGTGGCAAGGCACCTGTTGTTCACACACAAGCCAATCTCTATCCTTACACAACTGTCTTTTTATGGTGATCTTTGAAATACCACCGAGGCTTATGCGTCTCGCCATCATAGTGTAGATCAAGTATGCGGCCCTAGGAGAGATTCCCTACATTCTACTACACACTTTCCTACGCCCTGTTGGCTCTTTAAATTTTTTCCCTTACGTAGTTTTTCTTTCCTAGTGGTTGCATTTTTGCAGATCTCCTGTTCCACGCTCCACCGTCCTAAGACCTCACCTTATGGTGTCTGCAACGGTGCGTATGACCTTACCTCTTGCCATAATTGCTATATCATCGACATGTGTATGCCCTCTTCAGCAAGTTTGCGTAGTAATGAGCCGACCGTAGTGTTCCACAGAGTGAGAGATAATACTCTTTCCGGTGGGCATGTCATGCCTACGCCGCATGCGTAATCTCGATTCTACTCTATGGATATCTACTGCTGCCGTCTTTAACATATTCCACGTCCGACAAGAGAATCATCCAGTCGTCCGAAGTCTATATTATCAAAGTCTCCTTCAATGTCCATTATGGCGGCCATTACTGTGCCTCAGCTATTAAGCTCCATTTGGTGAAGTGCAATTTCGGTAGATCTACCAGGACAATAAGCCTGCTGGTTTCTACTTAATGAGTATGCCTTCTACTCTTGCCACTACTTTTTTATATGGGTTTCGTGCTTTTCTACGGGTCTTCTCCACGTTGCGCGGACGTTCAATTTGGAGTATTACTTGGGTTCCGTGCGGGATCTAATCTAAAGACTGTTGAACGATGTCGTTTGGTTTTTTTCATGTCTGACCTAGGCAATATAACTTCTGTCTTCGAACACCGATGTCCTTCCCGTTTCGGCCTGCAGTCTTCGTTGGTAATGTACTTCAACCAATGGATATTAGTGATGCGCCAGATATACCGGTTAACAAGAGCTTGTAGCTTAGATGTTATTGGATAGGTCACTTTTCATGTTGACCAGCCATGCAACAGAACAGATTTGATGTCCGATTCAAGGCTCCGGAACTTTGTATATTCGGAAATGTTGTTATTGAACTAAAACATGGCATATGTATTAATTTGCGAAGGGACATTTAATTATTTACATAAGTATCGGGTAAGCGATAGGCTATTGAGTATACTCTCAACTATTTTTATATTAATTTTTACTAAAAACTATTAAAAATTTACAAAGATATCATCCTCGATGTGATGGTGTGAAAAATAACTCCTTCTCCACTGAAATATTAATGAAGAATAAAAATAAAAAATTTTGTTTTTATAATATCAACTAAATGCTACTATAGTTTTGCGTAGCCATTTTGTCCATTTGTTGTTTTACCAATTTTTTTTTCATTTTTAAAAAGGGTTAGTTGAGTGATGTTCATACCGTGACAATTTTGAATTTATGAATTACCCTGTAGCTCCCAAAGAGTTTAGATTACCCCTTGCCCTAAAATGTTTGGTTTGCCTATTTGAGATCTATCACCTTACTTATTTTGGCATATCTTATTCGAAACACCCTTATACTCTTAATAAGATTTTAAAGCCGCGAAAATTCGTGTAATATGAGTCTCATGTAGAATCTTTCCATCAGTTATAAAAGCATACCTTCACTCAAAATATTTGTTTTACTCTAAAATATTAATGGAAGAGGGATTGATATAAACAACTAATTTAAAATACCAACTGTAATGAAAACGTTAAGCTAATTCAGGATAAAAAGCTCCTTCTATAGATTAGTAGTAGTTTTAGTAGTAAATATTTCCTACGGTTATACTGTGAGAGAGTAATAAATAAAAATATGTAAATCATACGACTCTTTGCTTTCTGTTAATCGTGCTGACGACTGCCTAGAGCAGTAAATATATGTTAATTCATACAACTCCTAATATTGTTCAATTTGTAAAAGGAATTGTTTTATTTATGTGTCTCCAAATTCATAAAAAATCTGAATTTATTAGTTGTCTTAAGCGTTGTATTCAAAAGTCTAAAGAGTAATGTGAGATACCATTTTTAACATAGACAGACGCTGACACAGACAAACTGGCTACAATATGGAACATTAAGAATGAAATGGAGCAAATTTAATAGTAGAGCAAAGTTGTTTTAGGTTAAGTGAAAAATCTTTGGATTTCTTTAGTCGGAATGGCAAAACAGCGAAACTTTATTTTAAAGGATTCGCTACTGAAGTAATACTTGATACTAATATCATCGATTGTGCTTATTAATTTGATCACAATTCAAGGAAGACTTGTTTTTTATGTCCTGATTTTACACAGCACGACACAGATCAATTTTCGGAACAGGTACGATTTTAAATATACTTCTTTTAAATCGATTAACGAAATTGAACTGCTTTTGGTGTTGACAATGTTTGCGATTCTCTCTATGTTGGGTCTATTACAGGAAAAAAGAAGGCGCCGGTTAAATTGATAAAACTAACTTTTCTTTTGAAATATAGTTTTTTAACTGACATTTATTATATTTGTTTTGACTGAAAAAACCAAAAAAACACGCCAAAAATTCCGAACATGCCACTTTAATAATATTTGTCATTTATTTTTCGATATTTTTTTTTATAAAATCGCAGTCAAATAACATTTATGACAGATTTATGTTAATGACAGAACTTGCTGCACTTGTGCTGTCATCACTATATTTTTACGAGCATTTTGTTGTAATTTCTTACAGCGATATTTGGTGTTTTGTCCGCATTATATTTCATTCTGTAGAGAATACAGGTAACTCAATTCAAAAATCGTGGCAAGAGTTAAAGCCGTTATCGCAGAATTGGACCACTTGAAGAGTCAATTTGCTTGACACCTTATGCCCCACAAGATTTTATAAGAATCAGATATGGATAGCTAGTAAATCAACATGACTTTAAAATTATATGCTCAACTATATGAAAATATGCTATTAGGTTTTTTTTTATAATTCCATTAAAATCATTGCAACAACCACCGTAAAATTTACAACACTCATAAAATTTACGGTGTGATTTAGAAAAAAATTGACTGCCTAATGCACAATTTTTCCTAAAAAAATCGATTCTCCACCATAAATTCGTTGGTAGTGAATTGTTTAAAGTGAAGATTACTTAGTGGTGAAGATTGTGCTGTTCTGTAAAGATTAAGCTAGCTGGCAGTTACAACACAATTACAATTGAGAACCGTAATTTTTACCGAAATTTTCGTATACAAATTCCAGAACTTTTCGCTCCGTGTAGTAATACCGTGAAAAAGCTTTTGCAACTTCTGTTTCACACACGATTTATGTTCTTCTTTTCGTACTACAAAGCCTAAACATTTCTATGTTATCAGGGCATACCATTAGAAATTTCAGAGGGGTAATATGTTTGATCAATTTTAGAAAAATTGTTGTTGTTACAGATGCAGTTCACGTTGACAAGAAAATCGAAAATCGGTGATCTTCCATTATCGATCCATCCGGGGGTCAATTTCACTCTCTTAAATTGTTGTAGTTTCGATGCTAGAATATTTCTCATAGTCATTTCTGAAAGAACAAAATTCGAATCCTTCTTTACCACCAGATCGGAATGGGAGGAAGGTCCTCCCCAACGGGGGGAGTCAGTGCATCTCTATACTGACGGCTCCAAATTAGAAGGAAAAGTGGGTGGAGGTATCTCCTCGGAACATTTGGATCTCGATATCTGATTCCGCTTACCAGACTACTGCAAGGTGTTTCAAGCGGAAATCATGGCTATAAAGGTAGCTGCGGACCGCCTGAATCATCTAACGATACCTGCAGACAGCATATGTATTTTCATAGATAGTCAAGCCGCTATTAAATCCCTCTCGGGAGTATACACCATCTCCAAAACGGTTATAATATGTCGGTCAGTACTAAATGACATAGCTGAGCATCTTAAAGTACGGCTCATCTGAGTCCCTGGACATAGTGATATTCCGGGTAACTGCAGAGCCGACGAACAAGCGAGAATTGGTACCATTTGTCCTGATTCAGACATCAACCACAAGTTGGGCAAACCGCTGGCTACATGCAACTCTTACAGGAGTCTCTCAGGATTACAAAGATTAATTGGCAGGAGGAACATACCTGCCTGATTACCCGACAGATATGGCCAAACGGTCAAGGGAGCTCACCCAACTCGGAAGCAAAACAATTAGCAGTATCGTAGCCGTTATCATGGGTCACTGCCTCATAGGTACACACGTCGATAGACTGGGCGCACCGTCAAACGACTTCTGTAGGAGTTGTCATGACGAAGAGGAAGAGGAAACCATACATGCGTTGAGCCGCACGACCACCATGCCATGGGCCCCGGGTTCGAGACCGGATCTCCCCGTGAGCTTTTATTAAAAAATTAAAATAATCCACTCCGTCTATGGGCTGTTGTCTAGCTCGCAGTAATGCAAAAGCAAGACTCAAGTTTCCTCACTCCCCTTACCCGAATCCCCTTCCGGCCAAAACCATGCTTACGCACCAAAGAGTTGTCCCCTAGAATTTGGCCACATCTTATAAAGAAAAACTGCCCGGCCCTAGCCAACCGCAGGAACCGGTTTATGGGCTCCCCCTTCTTTGAAGAGTTAACCGAATTAGGCTCCACTGATGCCAGAGACCTGGCTAGATTCAGGAGTTCAAAATGGTTCCCGACGACGAGTTAAGGCTGAACACACTTCCCAGCCCAGTCAAATTTATTTTGACGTCCCGTGAACTGGTTTCACTGGAGACAAGGAACTGGCTCAGTGTACAGGGGGTAACATGTTCACCCTCTTATTTCTTAGGTATTCTTATGGGGTTTGTTAAATTTTTGTACCCTCAACGTGCTATCACAATGGGTCTCCTTGGCCTAAGTGTGCTTTCTTAGGCAGCCACTTTAACCTAACCTAACCTAACCATTTCTGAAAGAAGCTTCATTCAGGAAGTGTGATATCAAGTTTAAGTAATTATCTGATGGTAAAAGCTTAGGAAGTACAATAGATGCACTAGAAGTTCGTACCGAAACTTATAAAACTTTTGGTTTCTCCTCCTAGCAAATCATCTTTTTTTGCTCAGGACTACATATACCGACATAGAATAATTTATTAATAATGTTATAGACTCTCACCTTTTCCAATGTAAAAAAACAAGTTAAACTATAAAATGATAAATCCTCCACATAAAAGAAAATTACATCTACCTTTCAAAAAGTGAAAATCGAAAATTCTTTTACGGATTAAAACTGTATGCCATAAATTATAGTAATAAATTCAGCTTCCACCCAGACGCCTTTTTACTGAAAATTACCAGCCCTGTTGACAGCTTTCACACCAATAATATTATATAATTTAAAATTTACGACGAATAATTATTTATCAAGTTGGAAAACTAATTTTCCCCACTTTAAGTCCTCCCAGCATCCTTTGTGATTTATAATGACCACTGCTTACTTCTGCACATTTCCAAAAAAAAGGTCGTTGTCTGCTATGTTCGGGTCGTCCTTATCATGAAAACCCTATTTGTAGAGGCAACTAACTTCTTATCCTTTCACTGACACATCCTTAGAAAGAAGCCCATATACTTTAACGTATAGCTAGAATCGCCGGTGGCACCATGCAGCCACAATTGATTTTATATAGAACGGGACAATCTATAAGTGTCCTTCGAAGAATGTCGCACTTCCATCGTTCGTGGAGATCCTAAAATAGGCGATATGCTCACATTTACACGTATTAACATAGTATATGGGTAGCCAAGAAAAATACAAAATCTGGTAACGTTAAAGCACGGAATCTACTGCAGAGAGGTTCGTCTTTCGAACAGGGCTCTACATAAATCACAGCGCCTCCGTTGCTGAAAACGAAATCAAAAAGTTCACAAGACCGTGATTTATGGTGGGCGCGCGAATCCCAACGTTCAAATTGGTATGTGTAAGCATGTGCTCAGAACAAGGATGCATTCGACATAAGCAATCATTTTTGCAGTATTTCTACCTTCGCCATAATTGAAAATAATAAATCATACTATAACGGCGATATCTGACGAGTCCCACTTACCGATACCTTCGAAACCAATATGCAAATTTATGTTCCGGGTTATTACCTGTCGGTAAAATTGACGGACAGACTTTGGCTTGTACTTGTTAAGTTTTCAATTTTATTTCGGGCTCCGCCCCAAACTTTTGCCAGCAGCATCAACGCAATTTCAATCGAGTATAAAGACGGCGAACAAGCAAGAGTAGTTATAAACTATTTTTATATCCTTTTATTTAAAAGTGTTTCAGATGACGTAGACGTGAACAAACTTCCGATATTCAATACTTTCAGTTCTACCGAATAATTTGAATTCCAACCGGAGAAGTATCTCGAATTTTACAAGCATACATGAGGCGACTACTGATTTAAACTTTGGCTTCAATAACCATTACAAGGAAGAGGAGTTTCACTTTAAATTCCTTTCATTTGTTTTTAGTTCTAATTATTCGTAAGTTTGTTCTCAACGTTCCAACTCTAATCAAATTGTCAAAGTTTTAAGCTTATGTCACATTTCGTCGCATGGAAATATTATTACCGGCAGGTTGATAGGAACACTTGAGGTATTTTAGACGAAATTACTTATTGTTGGTGAAAGACAATTTTATATTATATATCATGCCATTGCGAACTCCATTCACGTAGAGCACAGAATATAGAATTTCAACTTAAAATGTAATTTTCCTTCCAATTTAGATTTTAAGACCTAATTAAAACTTCATTGTCTAACAAATG
Source organism: Leptarthrus brevirostris (assembly GCA_964036015.1). Classification (NCBI taxonomy): domain Eukaryota; kingdom Metazoa; phylum Arthropoda; class Insecta; order Diptera; family Asilidae; genus Leptarthrus; species Leptarthrus brevirostris. Next base: position 4,395,185 of record OZ038371.1, on the reverse strand, counting down.
GACTTTGTACGATTCCATTTTAATGAAAACACAATTTGAACGGAAAAGTCCATAAACGAATAAAATTTTTAAATCTCGTCCCAGAAGATAAAAGCTATTGTTGCAGATGTCGGTGGTATTGCAGGAGATAAAATCTAATTATTCCCTTTTTTAAATTCGATGCATTAAGTCTTGATTATTTTTTACAAAAATGTGTAAAGTTGATTTCAATCTTCAATTACATTTACATCAAAATCCAGTTGCACACTCATTGAACAATCATAGAATCAATAAATGCCGAAAGGAATTTTTAGGGTTTTTGAACAAAAGGAGTAAGGGAAAGTATGTTAGCGCTTTACACTATATAAAACACACGTATAGCCATCTCCCTAGTATTCAGCTGGCTAGACTTTTTCATTTTAGGCTAAACTTATTCAAAAGCATCGTTTACGTAAGTGTGTAGTTTTTTGTGTTTTTCGTTATATAATTTCACGACAAGTGGATGCAATTAGGTATTTTTTGTGCAACTTTTATTCAATTTTAATAAAGGAACGGAGATTTGGAAGTCAAAGTCAACTGGAGTAAAATTCAGAGGTGAGCATTTTTTATTCGAAAAAATGAAATAAATTTGAAAATCGAATAAAAGTTTATTTAAATACAAAAAGTAATTATTATTTGGAAAATTATTTGCAATTATTTGTTTTTTATTTGATTTTAAACAATTATTTTTTATTCGATCGTGTGTTATTTAATAATCAAATAATTATATTCGTTATTTGATAAATTATTCGCAAGTAATTATTTGCTATTTGATTGTCAAATAATTGACCCTTGAGTAAAAATCTCATATTTAGCAATTTTGGGAAAAAAACCACCTAAAACGAAGTTAAGCCTATTAGCATTGCAACGTAATTTCCTCTATATTAATAAAATTCTAGTGTCTGTTTGTGATTTTACAAATAATTGTCATTTTATAAGCTCATAGGGTTATTTATTTCTTTTCTTTGTTTTTTATTTGTTTTTATTTGTCTTTGAAAGGAAGTTGAAATGCTTTATGCACGCTGGGAACTAACTACTTCCCAACAGTGTCGGACTCCTGTGGCACAGTTTACCGACTAAAACACCTCCCACTAGCCTGGAACTGTTTGGCGCACTACTTCGGGCTTACATGTACAAATAATCGAAACAAAGTCGAATCCATGCATTTTGTAGTCATTAAGATGAAGACTGGCACTTCCGATGCCGTTAGATAATTTGCTTATAAGACACCCTTAGGGGTGGGGATGAGAAAAGAGCGACATGTAAAAATGATAGAAAACGGTCTCGAATCTGAAATTTTCGGTGTTGCTGAGGTGAGTAATGACGCTCCGGATTCCGTTAGCTTAGGCTACTTACGATGGCATCGACTGATGTTGAGGTTGATATTCACAAAAGTCCGAGCAACGCCGGGTAAATGCTGCTAGTAAATAATAAGAAATAAATACAACAAAATAAAAATAAATAGTTTAAAATAAGTTTGCAATAACTATATGTTCGCGCTAATCACAGGAACCAATTCATCGATTCAGGATCACCTACCTCCCTGACTTTTTGTATATGGTTTAAGCCCCCCCACCCCCCCCCCCTCCCCAAACTCTGAATGTAACGAATGCACACTTTTCTATATTTTTAAGTCCCGTAGGGGCGGAGGATAGGCAAACTTTCAGCTATCTCAGCTGCTATTGAGGCTACCACAAAAAAAATGACACTAGCGTTGAGGGTCCGTACGACTTTCGTCGTAACTGTAACGGGTATCGATTGGGAGTGGGGCAAACTTTCTCGAAGCAAAAATTTTTTTTTAATGAAATCGCTCATTCGCAGCGGGTTTTTACTATTTTTACCAATCGGTTATAAAATTAAAAAGGGCTATAAATAATTATTTGCACTAGTACGACCACTGGTTAACATTGTCAATGATATGTAGTGTTTGTAATTTCGTATAAAATAGTAAAATAACTTTGCGATTAAGCTATTTTATTAAAAGAAAAACTTTTGTTTCGGAAAAAGTTTGTCCCACCCGTAATCAATAACCATTGCGATTACGACGAAAGCCATACGGGCAAAGTTGTAGTGCTCTAAGCGCCCTCTACGATAGTATCGTCGCTTTTGTCGTAGCTTCAATAGAAGCCGAGATAGTAGAAAAAAAAATGTGGCACCTATTCGTCTCTCCCCCTCCCCCAGGGGACTTAAAAAATATAGAAAAGTGTGCATTCGAGACACTCATTGTGGGGAGGGGCTTTAACTACATATGAGAGGCTAAGAGTAAAAATTACCGACCTAAAAGGTTGGAGCAAAAGCGACTTAGAAAATTTTCCGCGAAAAAAAAACCAACCGTGTGAGTCTCCGGGCAAAAACGAATGAGAGAAAAATTCCAGGCAAAAACGGCTTAACTACAAAAAGTAATGCAACGTTAATGAAGATAACTAGTAAAGTTGCCCGGAGTCTTTCTCTGATTCGTTTTTGCACTGGATCTTACCCGTTTCGTTTTTGTGCGGAATATTTTTTAAGCCACTTCTGCTCGGACCTTATAGACAAGTCATTTTTACTCTCAGCCTGTCATATAAAAATCAGCGAAGTAGATGATCTTGTCACAATATCATAGGGAAAATCTCCATGTCGCCCTTAACAGATGGGATTTTTACTATTTCATAAAGTACCGTTCGAGGAAGATTTAGGGGTATGTACATTAGTATTCGTCGACAGGTAGTCGAATAATCAGCGGAATATAAGTATGCAGTGTGTAGGTTATATTGTAAGTCCGATGTATATAATGAATACATTAAAATTAATATGGAGTGCCTGAAGAAATATACTCCAAATTTCATATACATTCTAATTGCAATCTTGAAAAGATTACCTAACACCACTAAGGGTGGGGGCAGAAAGCGAGGGAAATATAAAATTAATCGGAAACTTCCGATATTAGTGTCAAATACATACATAGTTTTCGGGGTCGATGAAATAAATATTGGCACTTCCAATGTCGTTAGATATTCTGAAGGTTACTATATCCTAACACCCCTAGAGATGAGGGTGAGAACGGAGTGCTAAGTAAAAATATTTTTATATTTTTATATTATAGCTTGTATTAAGCTTAAATAAATAAATAAACGAAAACAGCCGATATTAGTGTCACATCCATAGCCGTCGGGCGCGTCCAGCTAGTTATTATATAAGAGACATCACATAACGATTAATGATTCGGTTGCGAATAATTCAAACAATTCACCAAATAGCGAATAATTATTGTATTATTAAATAACGATTGAATAACAAATAATTATTTGAAAATCAAATAATGAACACCAAATAACAAATAATTATTTGCGAATAATTAATCAAATAATAAAAAATAATTGCTATGGCCGGAGTGAACCTCAACTGTAATGAATAAGCATCAATGCAACAAATCCACAGTGTGCATTGATGCTCAGATATCCCTGTTAACACAATCGCATTTTTCTTGAAAATTTTCACTCGCTAAAATTCTTTTCCCAACAAATAAATCACCATTTGTCTTATAGATACATTATGATTTACATTTCATTTGTAGAAATCGTCATTCCATCCATTTAATTAACGTGCTATATACGAAATTCTCCCCCACTGAAAAAAAAAAATTATTATTAAGAACTAATTATCACATTAATCTGGTGTTGTAGATGGATCCGATATGTATTCTACTGATGTAATATATTTTTACATCTTCGTAACCTGCGTTTTCTACATTGAGATTCTGTTTTCGTTTGAACTTTGAATGTTTAGTTAAGTTGGGCTGAACTTTCAAATCACGCTACCCACTATCTTTTGACCTCTTATTCTGAAAAATGTACGACAATAAGCAATATTTCTTAGGCTGCTCTAATTAATTATGATTTAAACTAGTGCAACGCAACGAGAAGGCTGGGTTCTAATGGCGTGTGTATTTAACAAAGACTCAGCACTATACCCGCGTTATAAAAATGTTTCGTGAGGTTAAAATTAACTCATTACAAGTTCTACACATCAAGTATTCAGGAGCCATTCTGCATTTTAACGAAGGTTGCAACTCCTTGAAAGCAGTTTGTCATCCTGCTGAGAACTTTCCTGGTTATTTTTTCTATACTTACATAGGTGGTGAATAGCACTTCTGTTGTAACAGGTGGGCAGACGTGCCGGTGGGCAAGTGTTGCACGTTTCTTTTACACTATAGGGGTTCATTCTATGAGTGGCACCTCGCGCACTCTGTTAACAATCCCTGTGTTCATTTAAAATTGTTATTAATTGTTTGTTACTGAAATATGACAGTATGACGGAAATAGAATATATTTCAAATGCTATTTTTACCTGACTTTATGCTGAAGTTGAATAAAATTGGTCCACTTAATTTGACGTTTTTTATAGAACTTATATGCGTAAGTGATAGCTTTTTAAGAGAAACTTAGTGAAAAATGGTCATATGAAGATAAAATAAGGCATTTTGGAGCTTTAAGTTTCTAGTTTCGAGATTTTTTGGCAAAAAATATTTTTTTAATTTTTCTCTGAGATATCCAATTTTAAATGAAAAAGGATCCTTTTGTCCTTGATTATCGATATCTCAGCTACCAATGACCAATCAAAAACTGTAAGGCCAGTTTTAAAAATTAAGGTAAATTTCCTATGAGATCCTTTCAAGACTTTTTGGAAAAAAACATTTTTTCACACTCAACATTGATTTGAAAAAAAATTGATGAAAATGACTTTTTACTTTTTTATTTACAAAAAAATTTAGAAAAAAGTAATAAATTTTATTAAAATCCAGTTACCAGGGTCCGGTCTCCCGAGACAGAAAGGTTATTGTCGTCCTATTCTGGTGCTTCTCAGCATGTGCTGTCGTTGTCCCTCCGCTGGTCTCACGCAGTGCAATGCTATCGTAAATGACGCGGGTAGGCTGCTCGACCTGGTATTTTTTCTCCGACCCGGATGGTTCATTGGTATACCGCTGCCGAACTCCTCTAGTCCCGGAGTTCTGTCACCATCCTGCTCTGCAGATGCTTTCCTCTTTCGATGCTGTCGAGAACTTCTCCTCCACCTTGCACGGCTGTTCCTTCAACTTCAGGTCTGCCGACTTCTCCATTGTTAATGATTGTCTTTCGGACTACGACTGCACTGCTGTCCTAACTGAGCCGGATATTTACCAGCATTTTCCATCATTTTTGCAATGCTCTTTATACCTGCTTCACACAGTGTGTTCCAATGTCTTTTTCCTCTTCTTCCTTCGTCGCAACCCTGGATCGATGGCCATTTGAGACGCCTTAAAAATCTTAAGTGAAAAGCCTGGAAAAAGTTCCGTTCCTCTAGGCGCGATGAGGACTATCTGGTTTACTATGACCTTCACTTGCCGTTCTCCTCCGATCTACAGGCGCCATACAGTAGATTTTTGTCTAACTCGAGATCCACTTTGCTTAATAATCCCAGGCATTTTTGGAGGTTCATCAATTCTTAGCGGCGCAGCGAAGGTTACCCTTCATACCTGAGGCTGGGCGACCGCGAAAGTCATTCTGTGATAATCCCTCTGCACAAGAAGGGCGACAAGGCAGACATTTCCAACTAGAGACCCATCGCCAATTTATCACACGTTGTGAAAGCCTTTGAAACTCTGACTAGTGATGTGCTGCTCTTTCACTGTAGACCTTTCCTGGGTTCTTTCCAGCATGGCTTCATGAAGGGTAAGTCAACCACCACCAATCTACTCGAGTTCGTGCATTACTGTTTACCCCTGATCGAATCTTGTACGTAGGTCGACTGTATATTCCCCGACTTCAGTTAGGCTTTCGATAGGATTAACCATGGCATTCTCGTTCATAAGCTCTGCCTGCTCGGTTTTCCACCGCTCTGTGCGTAGTGGCTGTTATCCTACCTGTCCGGGCGTTGCCAGATCCTGTTCCGTGGTGCCCTATCCACCGAAATTTTGGTCATCTCTGGTGTGCCCCAGGGAAGTATCCTTGGCCCGCTCCTCTTTATAATTTACATCAATGACGTCTCGTTACTCTTGCGCAGGTCCAGAATCCTGTGGCATCGATTGCATCTTATGGTCATCTGTTGTCAGCAGAAAGCAACCATGGCTCGCCACCGCTGGGGTTCGAACCTGTGATCTCCGGGATGAAATGCTGTCACATTATAACTAACTCCAAGGTCGACTTTAAAATAAGAGCTACATTTATAAAAATTGTCATTCCAGCAAAAAACAAAACAACGAAATGATAAAAAGGCACCCTTATGCTCTGTATGTCACCTGCTTATTTCAGTAACTACTAATGCTAACGGATTAAAATTTGGAATAGTTTTAAATAATGCTTGTCCACTTTTATTTGATATGCAGAAATTTATAAAATCTTTTTATTTTGCAAGGGGGAGGGGATCCAACTTTAAAAGTGGGATTACTAGGTTAGGTGGGGTATCACATGAAAAGTCTCCATTTGCACATTATAAAATATGTTTTCATTTAATTTTACGTCGCATAGTTTTCGACTAATGTCTAAAAATACTATTCCCCTCCTATTCCCGAAGTTTACAAAGCGAAATATCTGAAATACTTAGAGTTGATGGAACCCTCGGTGCGCGAGTCTGACTTGCACCTGGTCGGAATTTTTTTTTAATCCTTTAAAAACAATTCATTAGAGAATTTTAAGAAGAATTTTTAGAAAGCAAACAAAATATAAATAAATCTTTGTTTTTATTAAATTTGTTTACATCAAAACTGAATCTGAAACTTTTTCGGTAAAGATAAGTACCTGTATTTTAGTGTTTCATTGCACAATAATTCAGATAAACATTTACTTCGAAAAGCTTCACGAAGTTAATTTAAAAATATTAAACTTTGCATATTGAATTTGTTTTTCAAGTGCCTGATAAGAAGCTTTTTCTGAGGGTAAAATTATAAATTGTATTTAAATTTCCAAAGACTCAGAAACGGAAAACTTTTCCATTTGTGAGAACTGCGAAGAAATTTTCTTATGTTCAGGATACGATCTTAAATATTTATTTCGGTGAAAGTTGCGAAAGATACTCCCACAACTTTCGCTTTTGTAATTAATAATTTGGCAATTGTATTAAAATTTTCATAAATTTTGACAGGTAAATATATCCTACCGCAAATTTACTATTTGTGGAATAACTTTACGTATTAAAATAAAAAAAAATATTAAAATTACTTTAAAATTAGGTTTGTTGTTAAAGTATTGTTTTGAATTATTATTATATTTGTGTATAAATAGTGAAGTTCAAGTGATACCTACTATACACTACATCATTGTTTACATAGGTATATTTTTCTGCATGCATTAATCTGTTGTTAACTACATCGTATATTCTGTGGCAAGACCCCTATTGACGTGCTTACCAAGAAAACTTATTCGTTAGAAAAGATACAGTAGTTCTCACAGGAGGGGATGGTTTTTTACATAAATTTATTTTATTAATTCGTGAAATACCAGTCAATTCTGGTGTGCCTTAGGGCAGTCATTTGGGTTCGCTTTTTTTATTATTTTTATAAATGACATTAATGATATTAATGATTGTTTCGCTTCAGACCTTTAATTCGTGGTGTATTGCGTTCAACATGACTTTTAATGTTGATAAATGTTTTTGATCCACATTTGGTACATTTATCACATCAGTTAAATAGTTAACAAGGCTTCCTTAGGGATCGTAATGAGATGGTCTAAAGAGTTTAGCGATCCCTTTATCAGCAAAATTCGTTTTTATGGCTCTCTTTGGCCTGCTTTTAAGTATACCTATCCCGTTTAATCTCTGTCCTATGTGGTACATAGTGCTCGTATTGAGGATGTTTAGCGCAGGTTTCTCAAATTTGCATTGCGTGGCCATCCATGGAATAAGTCTTTGATTCTGTCAGCGTGTAATGACACACATTGGCTACTATCTTTGCCTCACTACAAAATAGGGGCAGCAGGTATAGAACTTCCTTTATCTTTGATGTCTCGCAGGGTTTTGTTAACTCACAAGAACGGTTATTAGTTTTGAACATCCGAGTTTCTATTCCTTCCGTTAGACATAGTGATTTGCATCAGTAGACAATGCAGACCGGTTCTCTGATGGATTAGCTACAGTTAATCCGGAAGAAGGTGCTTGTCCTGGTTCTATGGTTGAGACAAGAGAAGACAGAATATGAGAAGGCGACAAAAAGCCACTAAGAGAGACATGTAGAGTCATAAGATCAGCCAAATGGCCGAGAGGTTCAATAAATCCCTCTCAACTGACGTATCAGGTGAGAAGGCTGTTGAGAGGCTGAGAAGGTGCAAAGATAGGGACTGTAAAACCGGGAATCTCAACGAATGGTAAAAGCCCAAAGGTGGATGAATCAAGGTGGTAGGACGATTAAGATGGAAAGCCAATTACATGGCTTAGAGAAGCGGATCTGAGCCAGGCAAGAGCGATAGAGCACTCATCAAAAAATCTAGTACTAGCCTACAAAAGAACATCTTCTGTGTAAAGGGGACTCACAACCTTAGTAAATAGACCAGATCGGTTATGGCTAAGGGTAAGTTGTCTTCGGTAGTACGGAAGACACAAGTTCGCCAGGAAGGAAAGGTAACCCAAACCAGCGGTATAATGTATATACTTATCAAAGGCACACCCAAATGGAGAGTGTCTCAGACAAAACTTCAAGTGAAACCAGTCTGACGATCTGGTGGCAGATACGAATAACGCATGGATCAAGAAGGAACACTGGAGATGGTGGATCAACATGGAAACCTGTAGACTGGCTAAGATGCTAGTATTAACCCATTGAATCGACGTTAGGAGTGATTGTAGTATAACTCAGCTGGCTCCAGTTAAAAAAAGACTGGAAGGGGACGAAAAGAGACACGCTTTTCTGTGTTATATGTGTTTCCGCTAATCCTCGATGAAGTGTTTTCAGTAAGTAAGAATCTCACAAAACTGGAGTCGGTGATCCATACTTGTTTCCAGCTGACAACAGATTACGATAAAACAGCCATTGGTGGTTGGAAAAAAATTTCGGTGGTTTAAATTGTAGGTCCACTTGCAATCGTTGTCTCGAGTCGGGTGAAGAATTTTTCACGCACTCTGCTCACAAGGGGTTGCGCGAACTAAAGACGAAAAGAGAGATATCCTTTATTCGTGGGCAAACTTTTGTCAACCAGTCATCTTAAGTTTTTCTGTTTTATCTTGTGGTTTTCCCTCAGTGGTGCAATGACAATCACAAAATATAGTTAATCACCACTGACGTGGCAGCTTCAAATTTTTATAGTAGTTAGTTATTGGCCTGCTCTTAAGTGCGTTTTCTTTTATTGTTTGCAGACACCGTAGTATACCATTGGAAGCGCATAGCTCCATACATAAATAAATCAAATGCAAAACAAAATGAGTAAATGTTAAATTAAAGTGTTATGTTAGTTCCATTTGGTTTGGTTTGGTGTTTTAATATCCTCAATTTTATTATGACACACATCTGATGGCGGCAGTAACAAAGCACGCCACAAATCAATTGAAAACCACTTTGGTATAAAAACATTCACAAAAGTAAGTTCATACATCTATATATAGATCCTTTAATTTTTTTTTAACAAACTTATTTGTCTTACGGAAAGATAAATAGCTCAATGCTTAAGGATTCTTGAATTTTAACGACCTTAACTTCTACATTAAAACGCTTTTTAGTGAACAGACAAAGTATGAAATGGGGTCATGCTTTCAAAACCTTTCATAATCTTTTGAATAATGTAGAGAAAATGAAATATAAAACGACGCCACAATTCTCATATTTTCAAGAATAAAGTAGGAAAGCTTGAGTAAAGAATATACTGCACAAATTCTTAGCGGCGAAAAGTTTTTGTTTTAACATTTTTAATTGGCTTAGCTACTTTTGCAAACATAAAATAGTAACGAGGACTAGAAGCTGGAGAATCCCAAACATCAATGCAAACGGAAATTATTCCTTTCTGACTTGAAGTTTGAAATTCCCCACCTTTTTCTTTTTTCAAATGTAATTTTAACTGCATGATCTTTAGCACTCATGGTATATTCCATTTTTCACGCTTTTATCAAATTTAAAATTTTTCAGTGTTTGTAGAAAACTATCCGGTATGAACAGAATCAATATGCCGGAAATTTCTGATTTGTTTAAATGTCAGGACACAATCCACTGAATAAAATGTTAGCATAGACCAACAATAGAATTTTTATCAAATTTACAATGACGTTCCATCCGGAATAATTTTCTAAAAAAAATAGTTTTACCAAAGTAAAAATTTAGTAAATATTCAAATTTCGGATAGTTCATTTTCAATTCTGGGGTAGTTTACTTTCAATTGTTCTCGCAAGCCACATTTTACTAGAAATTTTTTTATTTGATTTGCTTTTTTCGTTAAAATAAACAAACGACCATAATGTTGAATCTCCTGGCGTGTTCACTCCAATCAGGAATATTGCATTAAGTTTTTATTTTAGCCAGATGAAATTTCGCTAGATAAAAATTTTGTCATCCGATTGAAATCATACTGAAATGCCTTGTTGAAGACAATGCATGTGTGTTCACAACATTAAATTGTTATAGCGCAGAATATATGAAAATTGGAAACTTAATGCACAACTTAATTTTTTTAAATAACATTAAAAAAGCATCAGACGAAAAAGTTTCAAAAAACCAATTGTTCACAGGAAAATAAAGTCTATAAAAATAAACTACAATTATATCGCAGCATAATTTTAACTAAATGAATTAAAATAATAAAACTGTACCCAGGTATGAGACTGTACCAGGTATGAGCAGTCGATTGTTTACATCATGTAACATTAATATGGCTTATCTGAATACTGTCAAAATTTTCTTTTGACATGTGTTTATAAGTAATTGAATAGACGTATTGCTTTTATCAGCTGCAAAAATCAAAAGTGTGAAAATCGATTGTAAAAACTTTTTGTTAAGCAATATTTTCTGTTTTGCGGAATTTTACCCTTGCAAGCATTCAAAGAATAAGGAGAGATTCACAAAATATATATAAATGCTAATGTGCATTAAAAGTATATAAAAAGTAACTTTAACAATGCTGACTCCTCACATGATTTCGCGATAGATGAAAATCAATGCGATCAAAAGTCAAAATAAAATATCGTAATATAAGACGTTATTTCAAGGAAGTCGTCGAAGGACGAACCTCCGTTGAACAGCTTCAATACGATTGATATGTGTCGCATAGGTGACCGGATCGGGTGACGGGGTCATAAAATTTGACCTTTGACCACCTCTTCACGAAATCAAGAGTCATATTAGCCTTGTTCATTATGGCATCAAAATGATCCTCGAAAGAAAATTGAGAATTATGCCAGACACCTTGATCCATAGTTTTTCTAACTCTTGTTAAAGGACAAACATCAATGGTTAAGTTAAATTGTACTACAGCTTTAGCGAAAATTTCGGATGATATCAGGGATGCGATTGATGGCGATCAGGTTACATTACTGGTTCTTCTTGATTTCTCAAAAGCATTTGACACAATTAATCACCAGCTCTTACTTCACAAACTTGTTCAATATTTCGAATTTTCAGGACCTGCATGTAAGCTAATATGGTCCTATCTCACCTCTCGTCAACAGAAGGTTTTTTGTGACAATAAATCATCTGGCTTTCTAGATGTCAATAGTGGAGTACCCCAAGGATCTATTCTTGGTCCTTTGTTATTCTCAATTTTTATTAATGACCTCCCTGTTGTCCTACGAGACTGTAAATTTCACATATATGCTGATGATACACAACTGTATATATCAAAACCACTGGGATTAATCGAAGATGCCGTTTGTCGATTGAATGACGACCTGGAACGTTTATCCATTTGGGCAGAAAATAACGCATTAATTCTTAATCCTTGTAAATCAAATGCCATTATTATACATAGGAGTCCTATTGATATTTTTTCCTGTCCCTCTGTCAAAATTAATGGTGCTACGGTACCATATAGTAACACTGTTAGAAATCTTGGGGTTATTTTTAACAGAACGTTAACCTGGTCTGATCAGGTTAATAATGTCATTGGTAGAGTATATGGTACTTTGCGACGACTATCTATGACTGCCCATTTCACACCACAGCAGACACGTATTATGTTAGTAAAATTATTAATTGTACCAATCATGACTTATTGCTGTGAACTATTCTGTAAGGTGGATTATCTATCATCACGTAAGCTTAACGTCGCTTTCAACTCTGCTGTCCGTTATGTGTATGGCCTAAGGCGCTTCGATCATGTCTCTCCTTATACCAAAACTATTATCGGATGCAGCCTCGATGATTATCTGAATTATCGTACTATTTTATTTCTCCATAGAATTATCACGACTAAGAAGCCAAATTATCTTTTTATTAAGTTAAATTGTGTGTCATTTTCCAGCCGCACCTTTTCATTGCCAACGCCCCATTTTCGATTTCGAGTAACCGAACAACAATTTCTTGTTCGATCCGTTAGGCTGTGGAATGCTCTTCCACTTCAGATTAGAAGAAGCAGCGATAGACCCAATTTCTCTAATATTCTATTTGATTATTTTTGTACTAATTAGTTTTTAACTTGTTTTAAATTTTGCTCCTTTTCTTAATAGATCAATTAATTGTTCATAACTTTAACACAGAGGTTTTGTTATATTGTATTTACTATAATTTCAGTTACAAGATTATTATTTCAGCAGCCTAACTATTATTAGCTATATAATAAATATATAAATTGTTCTTTCCAATACTCAGTATCACTTTTTTAATATAAGTTTTAAGTTTTATTTTTATAGTTTTAGGTTATTCTTTTTGCTTTTTTTACTAGAACATAATTTTTCTTTTGTCTCTTTTGTTTCTTTTTTCCTTTCCTACACTTAATTAAAAGATGTATTTCTTACTAGTGTAGTTGTTACAAAATAAAATTAATTTGAATTTGAATTTGAATTTGAATTTTAAAGGGAGACCTTTTTCGTGAGAAAGACATAGATGTACACTTACCGATATTTAGGGGAAGGTCGTTAATGGAACACCAATTCTGAAAGGCGTCCAAATCAGAATTTAGAAGTAGGCAATCGGCATTGTCTGATACAGTGCGAAATATCTTAGCGTCGTCGGCATAACAAATAATATTTCATTACAACAAAATCGTAGATACATCATTGATATAAATTATAAATAAAAATGGCCCGAGGTGGGAGCCCTGCGGTACACCAAAAGTGTTGAATATAACATAAAACAGAGCTCTACGAAAAGAAACCCGCTGAGTGCGTTCAGATAAGAACGAATGAATCCAATTTTCAAAAACCTGCGAACAAGAATTCTAGGATTTATTTCATCGAAAACGTTGCTCAAGTCAGTAAAAATACAGTCAACTTGCTTACCACCTTCAATCGTAGAGATACATACAAATTGGTGGTAGCTGATTTTCCCCTTATGAAACCATATTGAAACTGCTGCAAGAACGGTTTGCAATGAAAGTAAAGAATATCACGAAAAAGTGCCTTAAAAATCTTGGATATGCAGCAAAGATAAGCAATTGGTCTGTAGCCCAAAATTTCGCATTTATCACCTTTTTTGTGAAAAGGAATAATTAATGAGGTTTTCCAAGCTTTCGGAAGAACACCGCAACGAATTGAGAGATTAAATAAATAACACAGAATAGGAGCAGGAACGGAACTACACATCTTTTCATGAGTGCGGCAGTAATTCCTTCAGGACCAATTGAAAAACTATCAGCCAAGGTAGAGATTTTCTTCAAAATTGTAGCTTCGTCAAGTGAAAGGTCTTTGGATTTGTGAGAAGTCGGTGGAAACCTCGTCAAATAGGTAAAATCCTTAAAGCTAATATCACAGGAATCTTTAGAAAAATCGGCAAAGAAATTCACTATCGCCAAGGGCTCATTGCTTTCGGTGTCTCCGAAAGGTAAAGAAGATGGATAGCCATCATAATTGTCCTTCAAGTTTACGAACCTCCAAAGTCGCTTAGGATCGACGCGCAATGATACTTTCATTCTGTTAATATAATTATTATAAGAACACCCTAATTGAGATAAAAATTTACTGCGCAGTGTCGCTACTAGAGGAACAAAACCACTTCCACTGCTTAAACGTTTCAAGGAGCTATCAAACCAAGGCTGGTTAGAACGTGAGTTATTCGATTAAGAAATAGGGACACGGTAAGTAAAAAAATAGACAATAAATTATAGAAAGATCTTACGGTCTCATTAAGGTCTCGTTCCTTGAGGACCTTACCCCAATTAGAAGTTGAGAGCCAGTTGTTAATCACGGAGTAGTCAGCCTTACTAAAGTTATAGAGAACGTCATCTGGCACACAAGAAGCCATCCTAACCGGATCAATGAAAAGAACAATATGAAGTGCAAGGTAATGACTCGATTCAGGAACAAGGGGCACCAAGCATCGTCTTACCAGTGTACTAGCAGGATAAGTAGAAAAGAATAGGTCGAGGAACCTTCCATGATCGTTTGATATGCTGCAAGTCTATGTTAAGATTGAAGAAGCACAGCCATCTATAATAGAAAAAGCAAATTGATTGACATACCGAAAAAAAGGAACCAAGCCGTCATCCGAATAAGTGTTTAACCGTTTAAATTTACTTATTTAAACTTATCTATTCACTGGTTAAATCATTATTTATTTATTTATTTACAATTTCATCAAAGGCTGATTACTCGATCAATACATACAATAAGAAAATGCGAAACTATAACAGAATACAAAATAAACAACTATATAAGACTGGACTTAATACTCTTCCTATTCAAATTAAAGTAAATAACATTATAAATCATGTTACAGAGCCGATGCATTGATTCAACTGGCTCATGGAAACCATAATTGGTATAATGCCGAGGCAAATTCAAGAAGTCATAGTTTCTCAAGGAGCGCACAGGAAAAGATATATTAAAACAAGACAAAAAAGCAGAGGAATCTATCGTGACCTGAAGACAATCATAAGTAAAGATGGTTCTGAAGTTATCGTGTCTGCGCTCCAAAGTATCCAAATCGATAACCTGCAATCTATTATTGTACGGCAGCAAGATTAAAGGTTTCTTTTACGAGAAAAGGACACGGTCGTGCACTTACCAATATTAAGTGGAAGGCGATTAAGAGAGCATCATTTATAAAAGGTATTTAAGTCAGAATTTAGAGATTCACAGTCACAATTAGAAGAAACAACACGAAAAATCTTGGCGTCACGAAAAATCTTGGCATAACAGAGAATTTTAGAATAAGTCAAAAACATAAATACATCATTTATGTAAATAATAAACAAAAGTGGACCAAGGTGGCTTCCCTGAGGAACACCAGACGTGTTACGAATTTCATCAGATAAGGATTCCTGAAATGAAACTCGCTGCATGTGGGATGTGAAGTAGGAACCACTCGACAAAAACAGACGGAAACCCGAGCAGGGTTAACTTATAAATTAAAATGTCATGATTAATTCTATCAAACGCTTTACTGAAATCCGTTAAGATGCAATCAACTTACTTACCATCTTCAATTGAAGATTAGCAGAAATAAGAAAATTCCAATAAGAAATCGATTTATCCTTCCTAAAATCGTGCTAAAAGCTGCCCAGCTGGCATGCAGAGGAAGGAAATAACAATATAAAACAGAGCCTCAAACATTTTAACAATGCAACTTAATTTGGGGATGGGTATGTAGGTACAAATGTCACATATGTCTCCCTTCTTATGAACGGGTTTTATCAAGGACGATTTCCATGCCTTTGAAAAGACCCACGAATAAGAGATAAATTAAATAAATAACACAAAATGGGGACAAGAGAACGGGAACAGTTTTTCAGAAGAGAAGGAATACCATCTGGACCACACATAAAACTGTCTGCCAAGCTATTAATGTGTTGTACAACTGTATCGTCATCGACTTAAAGATCCTTCATTTCCAACGAAGTTGAAGGAAAATTCGTGAAGTGATGAAAATCCATAGAAGTCACAGGTATTATCTATAAAAGCAGTTCTAAAAAAAGTGCCAAAAAGATTTGTGATTGTCTGGGAGTCGCTGCCCACATTGTCCCGCAAACTTTAATGAAGAGTGGTATCCATCGGTCTTGCGCTTAGAATTAACAAACCTCCAGAAAATGTCTTGGCTCACTCCTTAATTTAACCTTCATTTCAGTAATATAACCATTGTAGGAAGCTTCGAGGACTTGCGATTTCCTCATCGCTCCTTGAAATACAAAAACGTGTCCACGCGTTACTTTTAATGTTCTTAAGGTGCTTTAAAGAGACATCACTCCAGGGATGACATGAAAAAGAATTACGTCTACAAACAGGAACATTACCTTGCAAAAAACAAGACAACAAGATGTCGTAAAATGAGTTAACAGCCGCATAAATGTCCATCTCATCAAGAATTCTGCACGAATCACAAGTCAAAAGCAAGTAATTAAGCCTAGAAAAATCTTCTTAAAGTTAAAACCGAAGTCACTGTCGACAGGAGACGCTAAAGTCACCGGATCAAAAAACATCGTGACCTGAAGAGCAGGATGATAAAATGTCTCAGGCAGCAACGGGACCAAACATCGCCTGACCACAGTACCACCGGGATCCGAAGAAAACACCAGGTCCCTACCCGATTCGTTGGATATACCAGAACTCTGCGTCAGACCACAAGAAGCAAGCCCATCGATAAAACAGGAAGCATGCCGTGGTGCCGAAGAGTAGGCACTTAACAGTCCATCCTCGTCAAAAGGCACCCAGCTAACAGTTGCGAGGTTCAAATCACCTAAGATCAACAATTCATCACATAGGCGCAGAGCATTATTAACCTCGTCGATGCTAGCGGCCAGAAGCTCGTAAACTCTCGAAGATGCTCCCGAAGGAATGTACACAGTAACAACAGCAGCGTTCTTGTTAGGCATTCTGAGAGTCACACAAAGAAACTCCAAATCATCCGAGTCCGAATACTCAACAACAGAGCAGGGAATGCTACGACGAACAACGCAAAGGACACCACCTCCAACTGGCTCATCCAATTAATCACGATGACGGTCGTGCCGAAAAACCAAGTACTCCAGACCAAACAGTTCAGCATCGGCAATTGACCCACAAAGCCAGCTCTCGGCAAAACAAATCACGTCGAAACACGAACTAGCAGACCCAAGAAAAAGGCTTCGTCTTAGAACGAGGTCCAGTTACGTTAGCGTAATAGTAGGTAACTTCGCTAATGAGTTTTTTGAAGAAGACCTGGAGTTGGAGCGGTGCCTAGGAACAAATTTTCGAGCAATGACGCCGTAAGTCCAAAATTCCGGAGAAACAATCCCATCAAACACAGCATCAGGAATAGTAACCTTAAAAGATGCTGAAAAGGAACTGGAGGTGTCCGAAGTGTCAATTCTCCTAAAAAAGAAACACGGAGACGCGAAAAAAAGCTGCGCACAACATCTCAAAATTGTGAGAATTTTAGAATTTTAGATAAAAAAAACTTTTTTTACAATATTTTGCATAAAAAAATTGTCAAAAGTTTGGTCAGATTCCCTAAGTAAATCTAAGCACTTTTGCTCCTATGCAATTTTTCTGTAAACCTAACCATTTTTGAGTAAAAAATCTTTAAATTTCCAAAATTTTCAATTTTGTCCTTCCAAAATCACAAAAAATTGACGTTTTCAAAAAAAAATTGTTAATACAAAAGTTTCCTATCTTTGTCCGGAGCATCCGAATCTGCAGTAAAAACTATGGGTTCCCATTTGAAATTTTGAACCTTTGTGGTAGTGATGGTGGGGGGAGGGGGGTTTACGTTTCTTTGGTCAGACTTCCTGCACCAAAACAAACTTTATTTAAAACTGTTTTTTATAGGACACCATCTTTTGGCAGTAAATAACAAAGAGCTTTAAAAGACTCAATAAACCAAAAGTGGTACTTAATTTGTTCTAACACTTAAATCTTATAATGTACCTACTTGACTCATATATCTTGGTAAACCAAAATATCATAAAATATTCATCCGCTTACATTCTCATATGTTTTTACACGAACAAATCTTTTGGGATGCCTATCGAACCCTCGTTTTAATGCCCTACCAGCAGCAAGTATTTATTGCTTACGTGATTTAAATTTCAAGAGAGCGGTAAGTCCGACCGCAAGAGGTAATTTCAAACTTTTCTGGGCCTTAACATTTGAAATTTATTTATGTACCCAATATCTTCGAAAAATCTCAAATATTTTTATTTTCAGAAGTTTTCCCAACCTTTACCTTTTTTTGCCGATAAATAGCATACAAAACTAGGGTAGGCCTCGAACTCTTCCTGTTTAAAAGTCCCATAAGCTCATAACAGGTGGGGAGTCATAAATAACATCTTTGGTAGGGCATTAAGCAAACGGTCTTACAAATTGGGTTTTATTACCTCGGTGACATTCTAAACGATCGACCGAATTGTTGCAAAAGCCCTAGGACACTAGACCAAAAGTCACATCATGTTAACATGGATATCGAAACCATTTAGAGGTTACATTTTGTACTATACGATGTATATTTAAAGTATGTTTGTGCGCCTTTAAATCCTTCCAGCAATGACACGTCATGGAAGCCAGCTAACACCAATATGCTTTTAGCCTGTCAATATCCTTGAAAGAAAAAAATTAACTGAAAGGATTTTTTAGTCTAAGCGCTAGTCGCGTAAGTAAAGTAAATGGATTCGCACCTTTTCTACAGAAGATTACTTTGCGGAGCAATTACATTCTGGGCGCACATGAATTTTTTAACGCACTACAAGGGATAACTTTTAAAGGACTACCTTGTGTTTTACAACCAGGAGTCTGTATTGCACTGAAAAATTTCCGGGCAAAAAGATTTACTTTCCTCAATTTTGTGTCTAATTTTATTGACCATCCAGTGTAATTGGTGCCCTCGTTTTTGGTAGCATGGATGAGTATCTCGTAATTTCGGCCTTGTGAGTATCGCAGAAGATACAATCCGTGCGGTGTACATCACTTAAGTAAAGTAAACAATTTTACGTGATTTAAGCGAATTTTTTCGAAATGCATAGCAGACTTAAAAGAATTTTACCAGTTGGCAAAAAATGAGTTCATCCACTAGAAAAACACTTTTCAGACTCTAGGTCACTGTATTTCACCCTCAACTTGAGTCCAATTTAGTTTTCAAACAAGTTTTTGCAGTTTTCGACTGTCTGTTGCCTGTTACCCGGAGTGGGGTGTAATGCATTTAAAATTTTTTCGCTGGGGACGGTTTATGGACGAACTAAGTGGAATAGACTCATTCAAACAAATGAAGCTCTGCGAAAAGGGAGTTCTTGTTATCAAAAGGAGCAGTGTACAATTTCTTGACACTATTTCTTGGAAGTGATTGTACAATGAAAGGAGTCCTTTGAAACGAAAGTGTTGTAATTGTCATCGGGAGTCGTACTGAGCTTTATAAGAAAACTTTATTTAGTTATGACTTTTGATCTTTCTGTTTCTAAATTGGTAATTGATGAAAACACTAAAAGAGTCGATTTTTTGCTGTGATAACTTTCAATTAAACTTGAGTAGTTCCTAGTAGCTGGTGCAGTTGGTGGAGTTAGCGATAACGTGTCGACCTACTAATTCGGAGGTTCAAGGTTCAAATCCCGCCGGCGGTGACCCATATGATGAAAATGCTACTGTACTGTTGACCATGGGCAGCCGAGTTCAATCGATAATTCCGAAATGGTATCACGAGGATCAGATTCCAACATCATACACACGTTTCTATATGTATTAGCAATTATTTATGTCACTTCTTTCGCCTTTATTCCCTTGTCAAACAAGAACAATAAACAAAAACGTAAATGTTCTTCGTCGATTTTTGGCCTTGACATTCTTCACGAACAAAGGTAAAAATATTCTAAATAAAAATAACAAATTCACTATCCTCACGATCCAAAAGCAATGAATAATACGTGTCTTTTCTACCGTGTCCCTAAAATGAGGTATCCAAAACTGTTGATTTCTTTCTGGCCGTCTTTATGCAGGGTGTTTCAGATCTGACGCGCCAAAATGAGTGATGTGATAGATCTCAACTAGACAAAAAAAATTTTATGTGGTGGGGGGATGGGGGGGGGGGCAATCTCAACCGTTTGGGAGTTACAGGGTGATTCATAAATTTCAGTTTTTCATGGTATGCACATTACTATTTTACTTTTATCTCTTGATCTACCCAACACAGCCACATCAAACAAACTCTAAACAACTACTATCCTAATGGTCTTTCCAAAATTTTGAACAATGTTGATCTAACTCTTACCATTGCAGGTACAGTCATTTCTAAGAGTAAAAAAAATGGTTTGCGATTACCTAAAATTCAGCATTTTCCCAAAATTTTCTCCGAAATTCTTGTAATTAGTACACCTCTCTTTTATTTCGATTGGATTGCCCATCTTATTACCTTTCCAAAAATGTGCAACATGGCAAGGTAGACACAGGATTAGAAAAACCGTATCCTTTGAACTCCCTCCATATCATCATTACCCAGCCCAAGGACTACTGGAAAGAGATTCTCAGAGAAAACTGAAATTTAGCACTTGGCTTCTGGAACGCGACATTGACGACAGAGCGTTTCTGGACCGAATTCTGTTAACAGATGAATGTCAATTCACCAGGGATGATATCACGAACTTCCATAACCTCCATACCCGATCGAACACTAACCCACACAGGGCAAAGGTGACCTGATTCCAGGAGATATTCAGTGTCAATATTTGGGCTGGTATCATTGGCAACTATTTGGTAGGAACATTCATTTTGCCGCAAGTGCTTAATAACGAAATTTATGCGGACTTTTTGGACAATACACCGCCAGATCTAATATAGGAGAATTGTATGGATAATCTTAGGGGAATGTTTCACCAACACGATGGAGTATCAGCGCATAAGGCTAACATTGTAAAGGTCATACTAAGTGAAAAATTTCCTAACCGCTGGATTTTACGAGGTGCACCAATTCCTTGGCCTACTAGATCTCCAGATCTTACGCCATTGAACTTTTTCTTATGGGGAACAATGGAGGATGAAGTTTATTCAAGCCCAGTTAACAATAGGAAGAATTTAGTTAGCCGAATTACGAATGCAGTGACGAAAATATGGGAGAGGCTGGCTGCAATACGCCTTAAACAGGCACTTAGAAGGAGATTATTGGCATCTATCCAAAGTGGCAGTAAGCATTTTGAACGGTTTTTGTTACTTATCAAGATTAATTGTAATTATTTTTAAATTCAATTAAAAGCATTTTAGAATTAATTTGGGTTTAATTTCTTGATTTTTATAATATTCTCCAATAGAATTTCTACATATAAATTCCTACATATTTTCTCCACGTGGACATGTTGCACCTTTTCAGAAAGGCAATAAGATGGGCAATCCAATAAAAATAAAAAAGAGGTATACTAACTACATAAATTTCGGAGAAAATTTGGGAAAATGCTGAACTTCAGGTAATCGAAAACCATTTTTTTTCACTTTTGGAAGTTACTGTACCTGTAATGGTCGGAGTAAGATCAACATTGTTGAAAGTTTTGGAAAGACTATTAGGATAGTAGTTTTTTAGCCTTTCTTTGATGTCGCTATGTTAGGTAGACCAAAAGATAAAAATAAAAGAGTAATGTGCATACCATGAAAAACTGAAATTTATGAATCACCCTGTCATTCCCAAACGCTTGAGAATGCCCCCCCCCCTGTCACACGATTTTTTGTTTGTCTAGTTGAGATCTAGTAGTAGGGTGATACTCATTTTGACATGTCAGATCTGAAACACCCTGTATAAATATTTTATTTATTTATTTTTTGTTATTGAATTTGAAATTGTTTCGTTATTTTATTTGTATTTATTTTTTTAATTTTGTCTTTTTATTTTTACTTAAATTTTTTTAAGGTAATAAGCCGGTATCAACATTTCGTAGATAAATAAATAAAAATATTGTTGCCACCATTTTTGTCCTATACGTTCCGTAATATTTTTTTCAACGATTCATACAAGCCTTCAATTAAAAAGTTTGGCCGTGGCTCAGGGGGAAGGGTTGGTGGGGGGGGGCAAGAAAATTTATTTTATTATTACAGAAGATATTAAAGTACTTACCTACTCACTGATGAAGCACGGAGTCAAGGAAGATACGTCGAGAGTCTGGTCATACTGAAGAATCCTTCCATTGAAGATGGCGATGAACCTGATGCGGTGTTGAAGATAACCCTATTCCCGATACTTAAGCTCTTCTTCTCAATGTCCCAACGTCCCAGGAATCCTGAAAAGCAACTTACCCAAATTTTCTCCTCAATCCCACAAATCCTGTCCCGAAAAGCCGAGCTGAAAATCACAGAAAGAAAGATCTTATAAGTCGAATAAAATCTTGGTACTGAAGCTGCAGTCGCTGTATGTACGAATATACATGGAACCTACCTTGAGTGGAAATCGCTGGCCGATGAAGCAGATGGTTTGAAGCCTGACCTGATTGTGTTAACCACTTGAAGCTTTGCGGATGGAGTTGCTGAGACGATAAGTTGCTGTATGGATAGAATAGGTTAGTCAAATTCAATATAATTTATTTATATAATATTAGTTAGTCTAGTTTAGGCATTTTACATAGAAATTTAGGGAAAATATGTAAAGAATGTGGCTAGGATAGGATAGGATTAGTTAATTGGATATATATAGTTTTGAATTTTAGCTAGAATTTAATTGAGCAAAATGCAATAATATTAGTACTTTAGTTAGGATAGAAGTAGGATAAAGATGATGAATTTTTGAGATAGGAATAGTTAATTATTTAAAAGATACTTACTTAGTGAAGAGAATGTAAGCCCAAATTTGTCTGCTCAAGATTCTCAGGAAGTCTTAAAAGAAAGGAAGAAAACCATTAATACTTTTCGAACAAATATTAGCTGTCCATTATATTTCAATAGCTTACCTTTTCGGAATTTCTCTCCTTTCGAGACAAAAATCAGAAGCACATCACACTTAACCTCACCACGAAACGATCACGAAATTTACGAAACTTTGATACCCGCACCCGCAAACAATGAACGATTTTCCTAGACTATCCGTAACCCAAAGTATAGGTTGGTTAACAATTTGGAGGCGAAATAATATTATATTAGGGTGGGTGGGGTGGATGGCAAGGGGGGGTGGTTGGGGGGGGGGGGGGGGGGGTGGGGTGGTTGGGGGCGGTGGGGGTGGTGGGGGTGGGTGGATGGAACCTAACTTTGTAACGCGTGGACCGATTTGTTGTATAGAGTATGCTCCCCAATTGCTAATAGGAGAATAATTTGTTCCAAGGTAGGGGGTTGGGTGGAGGGAGGAGTTGTCAGATTTGGATAATTCTTTTTCTTTTGGGAAGAGTATGCTCCCTGGTTGATACCACGAGAAAAAAGAAATTGTTGGGTTGGGAGAAGGAGGGTGAAACCTAACTTTGTAACGCGTGGATCGATTTGGATGGTTCTTTTGCTGTTGTTTAGAGTGTGATCCCCTATTGCTAATAGGAGAATAATTTGGTCCTATGGGGGTGGTGGGGAAGGAGGAGGCGTAGTAACTTCGTAATGCGTGGACCGATTTCGATGATTCCTTTTCTGTTCGGTAGAGTATGTTCCTTGATTGATACCATGAGAAAAAAGTTTATAGGAATGGGGGTGGGGTAGGGGATTAAAACTAACTTTTAACGCGTGGACCGATTTGGATGGTTCTTTCTTCATTGTATAGAGTCGAAGATACTAAAAAGTGAAAATTAAAATAGTTTTTACCAAAAAAGTTGAACCGACTTCACAAAAAGCGGTAAAGAGCATAAAATAATTTTTCATTTTATATCTATTACGACATTTTGAAGTCGGTGCAAATTAAACAAATAAAACAACTACAGAACCACAATAATATCTTTCTTTAAATAAATTAACAAAATTTCAACTTATGTCATATTTCGCAATGTAATTTTAGCAAAGATATACATGTGCACGTTAGGTTAAGTTTGTCAAGTAAACGAGTCTACTTATCCCGCAGCACCTAATTTGAAAGAAAACCATGAACACCTTTACCAATTATAACTTTTCAACTTGTGGTAATTTATTCACTGAAATTTTCGCAATAAAATTAGCCCTCAAGTATGAATATTAGTTCTCTTGTGAAATGTTCACCTTTGAATATGCTCCAGTATCGCACATATGTACAATATATACAAAATATTCATGCGAACTAAAATCATAAAAGTTAGGATAGCTGGTAAAGTTTAGTAGAAAAGGAAGATCCGGAACAATTGAAAACAATTGCAAGAACTTTCTGCGGGTACAATAAAAAGGCGAAGGAAAACTTTTCACTTAAGATCTACTTAATTAGGCTTTGGATTTTCCTTAGGTTCAGTCTGAGAGGTTTACTCTTTCCTGTTAATTAACATTTCCTTAACTGCCAGAAAACCAGCAAAGGGCTGAAGAGTGTTCCTTGTTTGAGTTTCTAGTACTAAATTTATCGTTAAAGTCAAACAACCACGTCAAGGAGTTTCAAAGTTTTTTGTATGATAATTTTTAGGAAGACGAATTATTATTCATTTCGTTCAGTATATATGTATAGGAAAGACGCAATGTTTGCTCCTGCGGAATTTTGAATATATACGAAAAAAACACAAAAGTGTTCTACTTCGAGGAGGGCTACGACGCTTAAATTTAATGCTAAAAAATGCATACAGGCTGCACAGGAGCAGATACAACCAGGGAATTACCAGATGTATTGCTTACAAGAGTTTTTTTTCCGACAAAAAGAAGAATTATTAAAGGGTGGAAAAGGAAACATAAGGTAAAGACAAGAAATTGTGAAAATAAGTTCAAAACAGTGTATTTGTCGGTCCTCGCGACATTTTTGTATATCCTTTGGCGACAATAAAGAGGATAACGCGGAATTAATTCAGAAGCCACGACAAAGTTGGAACGCCAAGAATTTTGTATTACTTTTGGATGGAGGCTTAAAGATACTACAAAATATACTTAAAAACAAATTTAAACAGGCAGAAAAAGTGTAGATGTTGGAAAGAAATTCATTTGGTGGGATGATAAAACGATAAAAACAGCAAACGTTGTTCAGTGCTCCCCGAGGAAAGTTAACACAAAGACGGTTTTATCGCATTTTTAGTCGGTAAGCCGCACAAAATTAAGGTAGCGTTTACAGGCAGTTTAGTTAGCAAATGTGTATTAAAAGAGATTTTTGCTTTACAGTAGAACCAGATAAACATATATACGGCTAGTGTATTACATATTGATTCTTGGAAAATTTTGGTAAGATAATATCTTAATACGAAAATGCCTGAAGCTATGGAGACACGATAATATCAAATTTTGTCATGGTAAGAAAACATAAATCCAGAACTCAATATATCCTTTTGTCATATTATATTTTCAATCCTAAATTAATCAAACCCAATACAGCTTAAATTCTATTTATGTGTAAAGTCTTTTACAGTTTATGGAGATTAAATATAAATGTTACTGAATTCAGTCAATATCTTATTCAGGAATTCAATCAATTTCTAAGTACTCTGTTTGGTTGCTACTTCTATAACGTCCTGTACTCTCAAATCAATAAAGCTCTTGAGCAATATCGAAGTTTAAATTTGAAATACTTCAGAAATTTGCCTGGCACTTTCATATAACATATGTATCTGGTTAGCATTTGTTTGCAATTTTATTTATTATCTTATTCCATAAGTTTTTAAAAATTATTTCATGTACGTAGGTCGGGTAGGTCGACGACAACTAACCTGCTTGAATTTACATCTTACATTATTTCTGCCTTCCAACAAGGTTTCCAGACTGATTGCGTCTACACCGCCGCTAGTAAGGCATTTGATAAGCTCCCTCATTCTGTGATTATGCTTAAACTTGAAAAGTTGGGTTTTCCGCCATTATTGCTCGACTGGATCTGCTCTTACTTAAAAGAAAGGACATACCGAGTATCTTTCCGTAACACTTTATCCAGAATCATTAGGGCTTCATCTGGCGTACCGCAGGGTAGCCATCTGTGCCGTTGCTCTTTATTCTTGCCATTGACGACATTGTTCCTCTGATTAAGTACTCCAAAGTTTTAATCTACGCAGATGATACGAAGATTTTTTCATGCGTTAGAAACAGTTATGATTCTTCTTGCATTCAGGATGGTGTGGATCTAATGGCCTGTGATGTTGTGTCATTCTCTAGGAACCAAAATCAGCTTGTCTTTGATTATACCTTTGCGGAAACTAATATCTGTCGCGTGCAGTCCGTTACTGACCTTGGTCTGAAGCTTGATTTCACTCTGCACATTAACTACATTGTTTCTAAGAGTAATTCAGTTCTGGGTTAGGTAAAACGTTGGTCAAGGGAATTTTCTGACCGGAACACCTTCATTTACTTATTCTTTTCTTTGGTTAGTCCAATTCTCGAGTATGCATCTCAGGTTTGGTCTCCCTGCTGTGCTGTTCATTTTAGACGCATTGAGTTGGTGCAGCGGAACTTTGTTAGGTTCGCACTAAGAGACCTTTCGTGAAATGATCAACTCAGGCTTCCTCCTTATATGGATCGCCTCCGGTTGCTTAATTTACATTCGTTGGAAGAACGACGTAGAGTTGCTGACCTAGTTTTTATTCACCAGCTTTTGAACTGAAACATAGATTCTTGCACTCTCGCAAGTATTTTTTCTAATAGACATACCTCGTATAGCTTAAGGAGATTGCCTTTACTGCATGTTGTTTACTCTCGGGCTAACTATGGTATGCATGAGCCTATAAATTGCATGTGTAGAGCCGTGAATATGTGTCCTGTATTTGACATGGCTCTTACGAAGGATTTGCTGAAGCGTTCTCTGTTGTCCTTGCACCCCTGATTGTTGTATGTAGGCGTGTCTTAGTTTTTGTTTAAAAATTTTTTTTTCATGCTGGCGTGGGAGCCTAATTCGCCTCAATATATTGCTATATTCTGGCGAATAGGTTAATTGACTCTAGGCTTCTGCCTAAGAAGTGCGCCTTCTGAGTTAGAAGGGTTAATTCTACTTATTTAAATGTTATTTATTCAAGAAAACATTCAAACATTTCAAAACGCCAGCCAAAAACCACTCCAAAATTGGGAAAAATATATTGACATCAATAGGCATTTCGCGCGTCAATAGTTTACGTTTGTTCAACAAATGGTTTAATTTGTCCACTCACTGACTTATTGAAAGTAATTATTTATTGAATTTGGCATTTTTTGATACAGTGTTCGTTTGTCATTGGTTATTCTAGTTTTTCCACAAGTTAGATTGATTTGTCCAAGCTACACTTCAAAATGGTGCCCGAAAAACTAGTTTTCTAGAGATATGAGCCTCAAAGGGAAAACCACGGAGTGCAAACTTTGGAAATCTGAGCTGCATCGCCGCAATTAAGTCTAAAAGCCAAACGTTTTAACTATATATTTATTGACCATTGACTGTTCATGGGACCCTTAAAAATGAAAATTTTGTCAGTATTTACCTCATGTATCATTAGTAGTAAATACAATTTGGAGCGATTTCCTCCTCCCCCACTCCTTTTCGTACATACATACGTTGTACCTGAAGTTTCAAAAACCTTAAAAATAAATATAACTCGGAAATGCCCGAATGAATTTGAATAAGCTGTAAATATCCTAAAAATGTCCTCAAATAACTTTTTCCCTATTAATCAATGATAGCTTTTTATCGGATAGACTGCAGGTTCGAGTGAAAGACAGGTTTTCCCTTCCGCTGTCTCTTACGTGTGGCGTCCCACAGGGTTCTATCCTCGGGCCTTTGATCTTCTGCCTGTATATAAATGACCTTCCGGAGGTCCTTAAGGATTGCAGGGTGCAGCTGTTTGCTGAGGACCTATTGGGCTTATGGGGGATTGCATTGGCAGGCTGAACTCGGACTTGAATAACATTACGACATCGGCAGATGATAACCACTTGCTTCTAAATCCGCGTAAGACGCACAACATTGCATTCTATCGTCGGGACATTAACATGTCTCATATCCCTCCTATTCTGCTGAATAACACAATGCTCCCATTTGATAGTCGGGTAAAAAGTCTTGGTGTATTCCTCAACGTTACAATGACATGTTGTGATCATATAACTGATGTGATGGGTAAGATTTGTGGCGGGCTTCGACGGCTTTGATTTTCATCTGCTACCTTGTTCCCTTATCGGACACGCGCTCGTTGCTTGTGAAATCGTTGCTACTGCCCTACTTTATTAATGGAAGCCTACTTTTCCTGCGTCTTTGTTCTATTTGTTCACAAGGAAAGTCAAGGTGGCTTTTAATGATTGTATAAGATTCACATTTCGTTTGAGGAGATTTGATCATGTGTCGAAATATAGTAACCATCTGCTGGGCTGTACGTTGGAGCAGTTTTTATTGCGTAGGCTTGTGACATCCCTTTACCAAATTATTACGTCAAAAAATCCTGGTTACTTACATGAAAAATTGCTTGGAATCGTTTAACAGCCGATACGGAGTGTGTAGGCTCGGTGTGGAGTTTTGGGGAACTAGTAACGCAGTATTGTATTAATATAGATAAAGTTTCTTGGGAACTTTTTTCTTTTTCTCTCGTTTAGTGTGGTTTTGGCTTCTCTAGTGTGCTTTTTAATCGTAATATAGTTATTTTTAAACTGAGATATTTTTCTAGTTTTCTTTTTTATTGAAAATAATACGCTAGTTATATATGTACTAAGCATGATATATTTTTAAGTATTTTTCATTTTTCTTTTGCTAAATTGCTCATTACCCCATTGTTTTACTTTTCCAAAAACTTTTATAAGTACTGCTTAAAAGAATGTATTTTCGTTTTGTACTTAATCTACTAATAAAGTTGAATTGAATTGACGCAATTACCAGAAAATTTTAATTTGCGTACCAGACCACCTTTGAACAATCTTACCCAGTGAAGTCCTTATACTGCAGAGATCAGTTAAGTCTGATGATCGGTGATTTTAACGTGAACGTCGAAGACAACTAAACAACACTAAAACTGAACAATATCGAATACAAGATCGGGAACAACTATCGGCGTAGATATTTGGATTTGGGCTTCGCAGAGATATAGTCTCGTGCGTTTGATGATTGTTTTGACATCAAGATTCTTTATTGCCTTGAGAGTACGCTTCTGCGGTCTGATAACCATTTTATTTGGTTCATATAATTTTCATCGAAACGACATAACGTAGGTTTTTACATTTGCGCTTCGTAGTATTCCATAGAACAATCCTGTTATATTGTCTCCCTACACGAATATACTAAAGCTTTTTTCTGTGGGCACTCTACAGAAGAGACGCGAGTCTTTGGGATTTTGTTCGTTTATGAATGCTTGCAGGGTACAATTAATACCCCGAAACTACCTACCCGTCCGAATATCTTAGTTCCTTGTCGCCCTTTGGGGAATTATGACTTTCTTTACATCTGTCGACCTAACTACGCTTTTAATGAACCTATTAATTCTTTGTCTTTTGAATGATCATAAAGCAAGCATTATTTCTTAACCTTGTTAATTTATTATTTATAAATTAGAATATGAATTAAATAAAAATCAGCTGAAAACCAGCCTTATTCTAACTTAGAATCTAACTAAAGATTTCCGATATCAGTTTATAACTGTCACGTGTTACTGTCTTAACTTATTGACAGTAGGGGCATTTCACGCGAAGTGGATAGCGAAAAAAATATCAGGTTCTAAATTTTGTTCATATTTGGTTCAATTATACTTCTATATGTCCTGAATGAATGTGCATTTTTATTTTTTTTTCTATGAAGCCAAGTTGCCCTTTTATAAGCCTTTAAAGAATTGACAAAATTTGAGGAGCGGGTTTTTTGAAAAAAAAAATTTGCTATTATTCATAGTGCTAGAAAAAAAGTAAAGTGTTATTTTAGAGACAAATAAATGTTTTTCTTGGAAGTTATTACAGAGTTGAAAAAATTTTTTTTTTTTGTATAGAAAACCGTAAGTAAACATTTCAAATCAGATTTTACTTAGCTTCGGTATTTTAAAAAAATTTTATATTATCTCAAAATGTAGCTTATAATTCATAAATAATATGTGTAAAATAAATTAATTACCTTTGAAACAGGTCATACATAACTTTTTCCAAATTGTTGGTTGTTCGCTTCGCGTGAAATGCCCCAGTATTCAAAACTGTGTAAAATCATTTTTGAGCAAATATCTTATTAAATAAAGTGTAGAAAATATCAATTTATTAGTTAATCATGAAGATATTTAGATCGTTTTTTAGTTTGGAGAAAGGTTTCAAATTCAAAAAGGAAGCGTTTAAATAAGTTCTCCATCATGTTTAGTATGCAATGATAAGGCAATCAACTGTGTAAGATTATTTTTCTTTTCGAACTCCTTAGTTTGGTAATTTGAAATTTTTCCCTGGTCCCTTGAGTTTCAACTTATCTAGAGTCGACTGTATATAGATTTCATCGAAATCCGTCCTGTAGTTTTTGAAATATAGTGGTCACCGACTTTTTAAAACATAGTTTCGAGAAAAACACGTTTAAAGTTTAAAGTTCTCATTAGCGCGTTGCAGAGAGACTTTCAGTAAATGTGGGAAATCTCCAAAATTATTTGTCGGATTGATTTGAAATTCTTAGGGAATATTTTCAAGATATCATTCTTCAAGAAAATACAAAAAAAAAAATCGATTTTTTGACAATTTTGACTAGACCTAACCTCGTATGAGGATTTGAGCTTACTCTAGATACAAACCTGAAAATTATGACAGTATGACCATTTTACCACTTAGCGTGCCGTCAATATTTCATTATTTTGTAGATATTTTGTACCTCAGATTAACCAATCCTTGCACTCAATTAAAACTGCACACTTTCCTAACTAAAACCGAAGAGAAATATTGACGTCATTGACGCATTACAAGCTTCATACTACAAGAAAACAAACACAAGTGGGATTCTTCTCTTTAAAACGCTTTGAATGAAAAAGAAGAAAAATATCCATCGTAATTGCATATTCAAAATATTTGTACATTCACCTTAATTTAATTTTAATTTGAAACTTTAAACATATTACGGGAAAGCAGAATTTCTCCAGGGTTTAGAGAATACAAGGTCTGTGCAAGAAGAAATGTCAAATGGTTGGCATGATCAAACTTCACATTCTGTAGGGAAAATATTATTGAAAGATTTTATTAAAGTAAATATTAAATTCAGTTGAAATTTCAATACATGAAGTGAAATTGCAGACCCAAGAGAGACATTTTCAAGAAGTCGGAATAATTTTAAATTCACTTTTCAAAAAAACACTAATAATTATTGGTATTGAGGAGAGGGTATTAAATTTGTTTTTGCATTTTTTTTATTTGATAAAACAACTGTTCAAGAGTATCTTTGTTGAGTTTTGTTGAGAAACTCATAAACTAACGAAATCTTTTTGGTTTTTTGTCAACATATGATCCAGTAATGAGTTGTGATGATCACCGCAAACCAACATTTTTTTTTGTGTATACGAAATTTCCTGTCAGTCGCTCAATTCACAATATTTTTACATAAAAATTTAACAGAAGACTCCTGAAATGTTGTACTATTATGTTCTTAACTTACAAATAAATTTATATTTACTATATATTTTTGTTCGTTTATTAAAAATTTGTTTGAAATATTGAAAATTAACCCTTCTCCGCTTAATACTCGTTTAATACAAAATTTTGACCTTCACTCCTCGCCTGTCAAAATAATGGTCAATTATGACAATAATTTCGCGCAACATGGCGTACATCCGAAGTTATTGCACAGGCCTGGTAGCATCTGGACCGTAGAATTTCTCAACCGATTCCTATGGTTTACTATAGGAAGTGCAGTCTGTACTCACCTCCAATGAATAGCAGTTCGTATTTGCTTACAGGCTTGTATCTAGAGTAGGCTGTGGGATTTAACATTTCGGCACTTATGCGAAACGTAGGAACTAAACTAAATAATTTCATCAAATGCGAAATAGATTTAATCTGACGATTTAGTTCAAGTTCTTAGAAAACAATTATCGAAAATCTTAATTACGTTCAATGTTTGAAACATATTTAATCAACGTCTGAAACTTTCAACAAGTCTACAAGGTGTTCAATGAGAAGTGCTATTACTAGAACTCACCCGCTGGTAATAATTATAAATCTCATTAGTAGGTGGTTTTCAATAATAATACACAGGAAGAGAGACAAATGTATGCTATACATCATAATCAAACGAACAGTTCCTTGCTCAAAGCCCTTTTAGATGTAATACTTAAGAGTAGACCTTTCATTAAGTTATTCATAATTAAGACTAGGCACACACAAAAACAACAGGTTGGTGGAATGGAAATTATTTCGCAAATTAAACTCACCTTTAATTTTATGAAAACAATTCGGCTATTGCTGTCAGTCGAATAGACAAAACACCTCATTTTACGGAAAGTAACTTATCAAATTTCTACTCTGAATCCTAACAATAGCTGTTTGTTTTCCTCAAATTTAGCTGGGCAAATTAATTTGTTTCCGCAAACAGTTTGTTTACTTTCTCGTAGTCTGCTCAAACAAAATTAAGTGAAAATTATGTCGAATTTATGCAGGAAACCAAATAAACATAAAATTCCCATCAGGATGTTTTCAAAATGACAACAACGAAAAATTGAAGTAGAAAATTTTCAACTTGACCAGAGATAAAATTATCTTTTCCTTAAAGCAGGTTGCCTGGGAAAATTTGATTTTGTCTGAATAAATTTTTTGGATTCTCTGGAAATTCTCCTTTTACTTCAATGATAATCAGCAAAGGCTAGCATTCCGTAGAGAAGCACACAATTTTACTTGTCTGAAGCAAATGCAATATATTCAGGTAAAATTCCTATGCATCCTTGTTAGTGCCAAAGGAATGTTCTTTCATCTGGCTAATGAAAATGTAATATCTAATTTAGAAAAAAAGGGAATGAATATACGTCTGTGGCCAAAACATAAATATAGTCCTTGACCTGGTCAGAAAAAAAAAGTCTTTCACTCAAAACATTATAAGTATCGCTCTTGAAGAAATGTGCCGCACCTTTGTTCACGCCTCAGATAACAAAACTGGCTCACATTAACTGCCTCCAGATTTGCTTCAAGTCTTATGTCCTGTGTCAAGAAGTCGAAAGGTATTTACGTGAGAAATATGCTATTCAGCATTAGAAGGGTTCTCCATGGGACTCTCAGGCTCGAAATAAATATAGCCAAGGCATAGATTAAGTGTCGGGTCGTTAGAGCATAAAACAGCAAAACGTTAATTTTATTTGACCTTTAAGGTGGAACAGATTTGTCTTCATTAACAATATGAGAGGGGTGGAGGGCAAAGGGATCTTACAAATAATTTAAAGCTCTAAGGCCAGATGTCGTTTTGTATGTATTTGTTGGCAAAGAAAGTCTGCGGATAAGCGGGTAGAACAAAACAAGAGAGAAAAAAAATTTTTTCCAAGACTTTCAGATTTGCTACGGTTAAATTTACTGCTGCCAATGCCAGATAATTTATAAAATCTTCTTAAAGATGATTTACAAATCTTTCAAGTTTACCTTGAGTTTTTGTGAAAGATTCGAAGGTGGGTAATTTAAGGTAAAAGGAAAGCAATTCTGTAGCACACTTTGTATGAACCAATATCCTAATAATTTATTTGCGTTTTCCAAATTTGTAATAAAGTAGTATTGCTTTTTTTTATATACGATGTGGCCAAATTATAGGGGACAACCCTTTGATGCGTTAGCATGGTTTTGGTCGGAAGGGAATTTAGGGTAAGAGAAGTGAGGAAACTTGAAAGTCTTGTTTCTTTTTTTGCATTGCTGCGAGCTAGAAAACAAACCAGAGACGGAATGGATAATTTTAATTTCTTAATAAAAGCTCACGTGGAGATCAGGACTCGTACCCGGGACCCATGGCATGGTGGTCGTGCGGCTCAACGAATTGATCCAACTCCGTCTTATAAAACATTCGTAAATACAGCTATACAAGTCTATTGTTATGTAATAGATGACAAGGCGGACTACGCGAGGGGTAAGGCTAGTAGGTTCGAACTTTGGCTTGGCTTTTTTAACATATGATTTTCAAGCGAATATGGATAAATAGTCGTCGGTGGAGTAAGTTTCGGCCTACCAATATGTAGGTCTCAGGTTCGAATCTCACCCACGGCGACGTATGTTTGTTTTCTAATGACAACAAATCACGAGAAGTCCGTGGTTATTATTATTATTAAGGATTGAATCAAGGACTAACCGCATCCTTTAGTCACTTTGACCAATTTGATCTTTTGTGAAATGATCCAGGTTCAGTATTAGGCCGCACCGTCAATCTTTAGTTCCCTTATCAGACCTAAAATTTTTCTGGGGGCTGCCTTGGCTATATCTGATGTTGATGGAAAAACCCCACCAAGGTGTCTAAGCCTGATACGGCCGAGGGCCTCACAGTGACAGAGGAAATGTTCCGCTGTCTCTTCCTCTTCTAAACAGAATCGACAGGTGTCATCATCAGCCATCATCAGCCAGCCCTAACTTTTTTAGGTGGTAGCTCAGGTGACAGTGACCAGTTAAAAGTCTTGTTATCAGCCTTAAATCTGGTCTGCTGAGTGAGAGCAGCTCCTTCGTTTTCTGTTTTGAGTAGGTTATGAACCTCTTTGCTTGTCTTGACCCTAGGATATTTGTCCAGTGTGAGTGATTACATTCACCCTCCCATGACCCGATACTCATTGCTATTCGGCTTTTTGAGTAGCCACAGAAT
Source organism: Leptarthrus brevirostris (assembly GCA_964036015.1). Classification (NCBI taxonomy): domain Eukaryota; kingdom Metazoa; phylum Arthropoda; class Insecta; order Diptera; family Asilidae; genus Leptarthrus; species Leptarthrus brevirostris. Next base: position 4,360,456 of record OZ038371.1, on the reverse strand, counting down.
GGCTCCGGTCCAATAAACTGAGAATGCGCACCTTTATTTTGCTAGGTAATCCGCCATCTCGTTGCCTTCAATGCCCTCGTGCCCTGGTACCCATGCTAGCGTGATGCTGTTGCTCTGGGCCAGTTTTTTAAGAGGAGTGAGACAGTCCCAGACGATTTTAGACTCAAAGTTGTAGGATCCCAGAGCCTTAAGTGCCGCCTGACTGTCGGAGATGATATATACTTTAGCACCGCGTATATCTCTATTAGTTATTTCACGTGGCTATCAGTTCGATGGGATGTATCTCTGCTTGAAAGATGGTTGGTGCAAAACAGAGCGGTTTGTGCAGCCATTCTTCTTGGTCCGTAGACCCCGATACCCGTTCTGTCTTCCATCTTGGATCCATCCGTGTACCAAACCAGAGATCCCCTTTCAAAGATACATATGTCTATTATTGAGCCAATAATCTCTGCTCTCAAGGATCAGCTTGAATGGTATATCAAAGTTGTGCCTCTTCGGCATGATATCTGATATTGAGTTGATCACCGGATCACCCATGAATTCTTTAAGGATTTTCCTATGGCCAGACCAGTTGCCTGCTGAGAGGAGATTGGCGCCAGTCAGCCTTATTGCGCTTGAGGTACTTCTCCTCGCTCCCCACTATCCCACCGAAATACCATTTTTATATCTTGCCGAGAGCAAGATCGACTTCACCTTGACGAGACCAAGACCGAGATGTGCCATAGTCTCGGTGCTGTGAAGCCCTAGTTTTTTTTAAGTTAAGGACGGGCATTTCAGGTGATTTCATCGGTATAATTTTTATTGTATTCATTATATATGTTAAAGAAAAAGCGAAATGATTTTTGAGCCTGTCATAAAGATGCCTACCGATGGACATACTGCCTGTTCGTTCACGTATGTTTCTCTTATAACAGAAAAAGAAAGGAAGCGCAATATATAATATATATATATATATATATATATATATATATATATATATATATATATATATATATATATATATATATATATATATATATATATATATATATAATAATCTGTGATAGCGAACTCAATTTCCGTTCCCATATTGAAAGCATAATTAACAGAGCTAAGTCCGCATTGGGGTTTGTGAAGCGCTGGTCGAGAGAGTTCTCAAATCCTTATGTTTCCAAATCTCTCTATATCTCCTTCGTTAGACCTCTCATTGAATATGCCAGCCAGGTATGGTCACCTACACAAACAACCCACATTAACAGAATTGAATCTGTCCAGCGTAGGTTCATTCGCTTCGCTCTACGTAATCTTTCGTTGGTAGACAGATTCAACCTTCCACCTTATGAAGACCGTCTGAAACTGATCGACTTACAACCCCTAAGTAAACGTCGTGATGTTTCCGACACTCTCTTCATTCATCAGCTATTAGCTGGAGCCATAGACTGCCCTTCAATCCTGCAATCTTCATCCATCTATACCAATCCTCGCAACCTTAGGTCCAGTCCCCCTTTACGACTCGACCGCCATCGCACGAACTACGGTCAACGCGAACCAATTACCAGGATGCTACGAAAAGTCAACGACCTTTCCTCCCTTGACTTCCATCTGAGTAACTCATCCCTTCACAAAGCCTTATATCTTGATCCCGCCCATCTTGATCGCCTTTCTTAATTCTTCTTACTCCCAGTTTGTATTTACCATAATCATAGCTCATATTGTAGCTTACACTAGTTGTTATGACTTATTATTTCTTTATTATAGCTTGTGGTATTAGTATTATGTTACAGCTTGTATTATTTTTTATTATTATGTTATAGCTTGCATTAAGCTTAAATAAAAAAAAATTTTTGAAAAATTTTGACTCCTATGATTCTTTTCATTTACAGACAGACTTCTTATAGAAAGATGCAACAGGAAAGCTTTCCTAAACTGCCGTTTATATTTTAAAACACCGAATAAACCGTTATCACAGAGTACATTAATTTGAATTAAAATATGTTTCCATAATTTTGGTCACGAAACTTTTAACAGAAGTTTTAATTTATACACTAATTATTAAACGTCACCACTTAACCTAAAAGCATATTTCGGTCCGAATAGACAAAGTAATAAAACTGAATTCTTCCGGGAATTTCGTGACTAATCCTAGCATAAATTACCAGGAAATTTTCCTAAAGGAACAAAAAAATTGTTCATCAAAACTTCAGCATCAGAATAAAATTTTTAATTACGTTTCATCCGAGCAGCATTTTTTTATAACCCACAGTCGAGAAAAAGCGTTTATTAAAACTTAATTACAACTTGTTCCTGATATACATTTGCAGCTAGAGGGAATACGTTCCATCGAGAAAATCCCTGAAATTTTTCTCAAACAGTTGGTAAAAGTCAGAAATATTTAATGTTGGTAAAATCTTATAATACATTCGTTTTACTACTGTAATGATCATTACGAGCAAAGTCCACTTTCATATTTTGCAGGAAACAAAAACTTAAGGAAAAAACCATCTTTCCGGGTAAAGGAAACATTTAGGAAACTTAAACAGATGTCAGGCGACTTACAGAATGTATACTTTCTCATTTGCCGTTTATCAACTTTTTTAAATTAGCAAAAGAAGGACCCGCCGGGCATAATACGAGCTTCCAATTTGCATTTATTTAACTGGAGAAACTCAACAAAGGACAAGTAAAAAGACTTTGTGCAATGGACGAATCTTACTTGCTATGTTTTCTTATTTGCTGCTTTATTTATTTTCTATTATATTTGAAATTTAATACAACTGCAACGCTCCGGAAAGTATACTTTGTTCCACTGTCAAAACAGACCATTATCTTCAGAAGAAAGTTTTACATTGGCTTTTTGTAAAATTGTTTGCTAACTTTCTTGGCAAAATCTGGATAGTATATTTGGCTCTTTGTAAGAAAAGCTTTACAGATTATAAATATAATTTAACTTGTGAATTCTAAAAGAACTCCAATACACAAAAACCAATCTACAACAAATGGTTTATAAATCGATAAGGGAGGGGAGAGAGAGAGTGAACTATAGAACCTTCAGTATGGTAATTTGACAAGACAACTTGGAATCCAAGTTGCTTAAACTTTGTAATATTAAAATTGTTTACACACAAAATGATAGATTTCTTTAAATAAACGTGGTTGCACCGAGATTAGCTTATTCTGCAAGAATTGTTTTAATAATATTGGCATGAAGGGTGAAATTCTTCCAAGGAGACCCGAATGTTTCTGGTGAGATTTTTGCTCACTAAAACACTCCTCTAGGGATTTGTCGAAACAGACCAACTTATCCGGGTCCGTTTTCGTCCTTACCCCTTGCGACCTCAGCGGGAGAGACTAGGACTAATCCAGTTTTCTTCCCTCACCTCGATTCCTCGGGTCAGCGCAAGCATTTGCCGTGCCTCTGTTGCTACTATACTGTCCATACACCTGATCACCGCCTGATTGACGAGTGCCATCACTATCGTTTTACCCCTCACCCGACTCTCCAGCAAGTAATCCAGTGCATACACCAAAGCCAGCATCTCCGCCTGAAAGACTGATGTTTATGAATCCAGACTTAGATGTATATATATTCAAATTCAGGCCCTCACTGAAGATTCCTGCACCTGCTCTCCCATAAATGTTGGATACATCAGTGAAAATTTTAATGTTGGTTAGACGGTTGGTAAGCGTTTCGTGGTATCAATCAATTACCCTTACTTTGCTTATAACGTCTACAGGCTTTTCTAATTTCGGTATCTTCTGAAATCGTTCTTGCTGGCGATTTCAACGTCCACAACACACAGTGGTTCAGGCATTCTTCTACCGCAAGCCCGTCTGGAAGACACGTCGAGTTATTTAGTGAGTCTTTTAACTTACAACAACTGGTTGAGTATTTGACTCATGTTCCTGATACTTTGGGGCACAACACGCATCTATTTCTAGCATCGCATCCAGAAAAGTACTCGGTTTCGGTAACTGCTCCCTTGGGTAATTCGGACCATTGTCTTATCTCCGCCCAATTCTTCATCTCCTCTCTGACAACCACTAACCTAAACTCCACCAAAAGATTAGTGTGGCATAATTAAAATGCTGATTGGGCGGGACTTAATAAATATCTCAGAAAGCTGGATTGGTCTGATTGCTTTTCTATGAAGGACGTTAACAGAAGCACCGATTATATCTTGAACATCCTATGGTTTGGAATCCATCGCTATATTCCTCATAGCTTCAAGAACATCAAACCAACTAACACCAATTGGTTCAATAATGACTGTTTCGCAGCCATTAAAAAGAAGGAAGCAGCCTTCCAGGCATATAAACTGTGCCCTTCAGAGGAATTGAGACGTATCTATAGAGATGCGCGGAATATTTGCAATTCAGCAATTAGTCGGGCAAAGTTCAATTTCGACCAGAACATCAGACGGAAGGTATTTTCTACTCAAAAGGGTAGTAAGGGCTTCTGGTCTCTAGTAAAAACCGTAAAGAACAATTTCACCTGTTCGTCAACACCACCACTCATTTATAGTAGGAATGTTTTTACTGACTCATTGGACAAGGCCAACCTGTTTGCTGCTAATTTTGCTGCTAACTCGTACTTGCCACCTTCATCGCAGCCACTTCCATCTCCATCACAGTGCACTAGTAGGCAAAAGCCGCTACACTTTCGCACTCGGGATGTTTTTAGAGTACTTTCGAAACTCGACGTGTCCAAAGCTACTGGGCCTGATAGTTTCTCGCCCCTGGTTTCAAAATGCTGCGCCTCTGCTTTGGCTAAACCTCTGCGCAAATTTTTCAGTTGTCATATTCAACAGGAATGTTTCCAAGTGCATGGAAACTTGCTCATGTCCAGCCGATACTTTATAAAAGGAGAGGCATGCGACCCTCTAACTACAGACCAATTGCACTAACCTCGATCATATCTAAAGTTTTTGAATCACTCATCAACTCTCAGTTACTGAAATATCTAGAAAATAACCATCTTATCAACGGAGACTTACCAACGGAGCGTTGGAATCGTTGTCTCCATAATCTCGGTGAGTCCAAAATCGTCGCTATTGATATTTCAAAGGCTTTTGATACAGTCATTCAAACATTTGGTCTGCCTTGTTAAATGGATAGAGAGTTTTTTGTGAGAGCGTTCAATCTGTATAGTAGTTAACGGAGTTACATCTGATTCCTACGAAATAAATGCCGGTGTACCTCAGGGTTCAGTTCTTTCACCAATCTTATTTCTTCCTTTTATTAATGATATTTTATCACTTACTCTCAATCCTATTCATAGTTTCACCGACGACTGCACCCTTGATTTTGCGTACTTATTTGATTCTGTAATGAATTCACGTGAAAATACTACAGAAGTCAATCGGGAACGCATGTTTAGATCATTAAGCAACGATATTTCTATGGTCTTCGCTTGGGGCAGAGCAAATCGTGTTACGTTTAATGTATCCAAAACTCAATGCCAACCCATTTCAGTCGACGGAGTGAATATACCCAGTTCGCCCTCTCTAAACATCTTGGGTATTGATATATCCAGCAATCTTAGCTGGATTGATCATATATTTGCAATCGCCAAAAGTGCGATGAAATGGGTTTTCTACAGAATATAAGAAATATTTCACCCCACCTGACTTAGCGCTGATCTACAAGTCCCACATTAGGCCTAGACTTGAATATATTCTCATATTTGGGCAGGGGCCGGACACACCGCGTTAGACAAAGTCCAGCGTAAGGTTATTAAGCTTTTTGGCGATTCCTCAAAGTGTCCAGATCAAATTTGGACGTACCGTCAAATTTCGGGAAGCTTTTTTAAGCAGAACAACACGAATGTGCAACAGTTTACCATCTTCTGTTTTTTCCCCGTCTTATGAGCTTGAAACTTTCAAACGGGGCGTACTTCACTCAACCTCCTAACCTAACCTTAGGTGCTATAAATATATTGTGAAAAATACTACGAGAAAGTACAATTCCCCAAAACTTTTCCTTACACCACCAATGCTCAGCTGTTAATGTGTCTAGATGTTTTCCTTCTACAATTTCACCACACTTATTCACTATAGTTTCGAGTTGTCGTTAACTTCCTACATTTAACATACTTGCCTTGATTCCTAGTAGGTATAGTTATAATAAATGTGTTTAATTTTTTCTGTATGACCGCCTCCAAGAACTTAGGCTATATACGCGCCTACCTTAATCATTGGTTGAGTCTGCCTGCTTTCTTTTCTTACAGGAAATTTTAATCTTTCTCGCGCGCAGTGGGAAAAAATTGTCACAATAAATGTTAGATTGTGTTTATAAACGTAAGTAGTGTGACCGTGTTAACAATTTCCCAATTATTCTTATATCGACTCTAAGTTAATGGGTTAACTGTAGCCTCTAATTCTAAGGAGCCATCTGTTTTGTTGCTTGACATATGTTTATTTTAAAATAAACTCATTGAAACGCAAAAGTAGAAAATTTGTTTACCAAAACATTAAGTTCAAAAATTATTGTAATTCCCTACAGGTTCAATATGCCACCTCCACTTTGGGCTAAAAGGTTTAATTTCCCATTAACTTCTTTTAAACAAACATTGGTCCGTAATCTCTATGAACTGCAACAATTTGTCAAGTTACTTTAAGCGTATCGGACATTTAGTGGTCCATAAATGTGATATTCAGACAGTTATTCGCAATATATCAGGTTTACTGTGTTTTAAATATTTTACAGTCGCCAGATACAAAGATTGTAAGTTGGCACAAGACAGGATTTTCACTACCAACATATAGGTCGGGTTTGCCAAAAGTGCGTAAACGGGAAAACATTTTTCAATTGGAAATTGTCTGCTCGCATGAAAAATGAATTCCACGATAAGCCGGATAAATTGTTTCAGGTTTTTATAAATTATATTTTCTCTCCATTTATTCCCTTTGCAGAATTACTATTTAATGATGGAAAAGTTTATTCGTTTACCGTCCAAATCTGTGGCGGGTTTATATAGTAAATGGTGCGAAATTTCAGTATAAATTAGAATTCAACGCCTGTGGCGTTGCCTTGAGGCATCCTGGGAATTACCGAGAGTGTATATGTATAGATTCTCTCTACGCCGAGGTGTTCTGGCTGGCGCCTTTAGTTGCTATCCCATCACTGGACTTACTTTGTAATACAGAAGGAATCTCATCATTCACTTCTCCAGTTTCATACGGAAGGATACCTTGTTTAAAGATTTCCAAATGAACCGAATTACAACTGAAAACACCTTGGGGGTGCTTCCGGATCTGATTATTTTTCCCACGTTTCTATATCTGGAACACCGACAATACCTCCTGGTTTTAATTCTGGTTTACATATTCCTCTATGCCTTCACTTTTACGCGTTGGCCTGTTGTTTCCTTTGCTCTTCTTCTCCGTGATGAATTCCGTAAGCAATTCAGCTGGACTCATTTTGTTCGGTTAATGGTGTTGTCCTGTATTCAGGATTAACTTGAGTTTAATTTCTTCAAATTATAAATGTAATTCTCCGATAACATTTCTAATTATAAATGGAAAGAGAAAGAGAAAATATGTCTCTGCATAAAAAGAGTAACAAGGGCAACATTGCCAATAACAGGTCTATTGCCATCTTGTACTGCACTTCTACAGGGTGTTTCAGATCTGACGTACCAAAATGAGTGGGGTGATGGATATCACCTAGCCAAACAAAAATTGTTTCGCATGGGGAGGGGGCGGGGGCAATCTCAACTGTTTGGGAGTTACAGGGTGATTCATAAATTTCGGTTTTTCATGGTATGCACATTACTCTTTTATTTTTATCTTTTGATCTACCCAACACAACGACACCAAATAAAAGTTAAAAAACTACTATCCCAATGACCTTTCCAAAATTGTCAACAATGTTGATCTAATTCCTACCCTTGTAGGTACAGTCAGAAATTTTCTCCCACTGCATTCAGTTACATTTATCGACATACTATTTCCTTTCACGTAATGGTGGGTCCACACGATGCATACTTTTGTTCGTACAGATATCTGTACAGAATCTGAAGTCCGAATTAAAAAAGGTTCACGCAGACATGTCGAAGGAATGTCTGTGCGGACTTTTTATAACTAGACTTTTATTTTTCAGACATTTTTTATCCGACTTTTCTAACGCACCGACATTTGTCTGTACTACTTTGTTGCACAGACAAAATTCTATAGAAGTTTATAGAAGGCTGTGTCAAGTCTGTGTCGTGTGGACCCACCTTAAGAAAGGAATTTTAGAATCCATATAATACGAAGTATTGTCCTTTGGAGTATGCTTTTATTGTTTGGTCTTCCTTCCATAGATCAGCCTGTTTCAATTTTTATGTCTTGCAGCTCGCGGTCCTTCTTATGTTGGTTTGATGCCTCAATAAAACATTTAAAGAATTTGTAAAGTAAGGCTTGCCGAAGGTTCTGCACTTCAGAGAGTTACGCAGATTATCTGAATTATTCTTTCTTGCGGGAGCAGTTCGTTTAGGCTTCGGCGTCCTAATACATTGCTTCTTTAAAACTGCGTTCTTGGCAGACATTTGTGATATTAGTCTTAGAGATTTTATTCACCTGACGTGGTGTCCATCGACATCCCTTGAGCCCAATGGTTTGATTTTCGATGAAGCTACAATGTTGAAAAAGATCTTCCACCTAGCTGAGAGGTTTTCAGCTGGTCTTCAATCGTCTTTTACCCTTGTTTTTGCCAATTATTTAACCTATCCATCCATGAAAGGGCTTGGAAAAGCTTTTGTTTCACTCGGAACTACGCTGATTACTTATCTTACTCAATTTTACGCAATCAATTTATATTTTGTCTAAAGTCCCCAACACCGATTATTTCGATAGAATTAAGTCTATTTTGCGTAACTGTGACGGATATCCCTCAACATTTCAACTGGAAGATTGTGAGAGTCGCGACACCCTGGTTGCTTCCAATCTCTTAGGTAGCTTTTTCAAAACTACTTTTGTTTACAATGACTGTGATATTAGTGATAAGAATTTTGCTCACTTGACGAAGTTTCCGCCGAAGGTTCGACCTAACTCCACGATGTTCCTAGAATTGTTGAGTTACACAAATTATCTTCTTCTGCTCATAAACTTATTAAAAACTTTTTAATGGGCCGAAGTCAGTCAGTTAAGACACATAGAGGATACTCATCATCGTTGGCTGTGGGCCGTGGTGTACCTCAAGGTTCTGTATTGGGGCCCCTCTTGTTTTGTTTGTATATAAATGATCTACCTGCAACCCTGTCTGATGCTTCAGTTCATCTTTACATGGACGACGTTCAAATTTACTTGGATAGACCGATAGGATTAATTGAAGATTGCATTGCTCGACTAAATGAAGATTTAGGTAGAATATGGGAGTGGTCCCAAAGTAACTACCTTACACTCAATCCCATTAAGTCAACCTGTATTCCCATATACAAAAGAGCAATTGACTTTGCTGATTTATCACCCATCTTCATTAACGACGTTGTAGTTCCATACACTAAGTCGGCCAAAAGCCTAGGGATGGAGCTGAACTCCACATTCACATGTTGCAGTCATATTTCGAATGCGCTTAGTAAAATCTATAGTAGCTTGAGAAAATTAAGAATTTCTGCCAACTTATTATCGGCCAATATAAAAGCAAAACTTGCTAAAACGCTTGTACTACCTCACTTTATTTTTGGCAGCCTAGTTTTCTCCAAGCTTGATTCTATCTGCCAAAGAAGGATATCTGTGGCATTTAATGATACCATCAGATTCATTTATGGATTGCGCAGGTCCGCTCATATTTCTGATTATATTGATTCCTTTGTTGGATGCTCCTTAGAAACTTATCTTACGCGCAGACGGTTGAAATTTTTATTTAATTTGATTCACTCGAAAAAAACCGACCTATTTGCATGATTATATACAATTCCTAAGCTCTAGTCGACGTAGAAATATTTTGTCACCCAGTTTTCGTACTCATATTGGAGAGCGCTCCTACTTTGTGCAGGCTATTCGTAAGTGGAACCATTTGCCAGTGGATGTTCAGCGTGCTCCTTCTGTTCGGGCATTCAGCGGGCTCTTGACCACAACTCACAACACCTAAGACGCACTTAAGATATCGTATCTTTGTTTCTTCGCACTTCATTGGTTTCTTGTTCATTATTTGTACATTTTTTCACTTTTCGTAATTGTATGTTAGAGAATAGGCTTGCTCAGTTAACTTTATACATGAATTATGCTTAGTTTAATTAATTATGTAACATTATTTCCATTTTTGTATGTACTATTATAAGATTCACGAATCTTTTTGTACCTATGCCAGTGAATAAATAATAATAATAATAATAACTGATGACCTTCATCATCTGTCTCTTCTCTTCATAATTTATATTAATGCCATATCGACTATTTTGGTCCCACGCTTCTTTGTTATACTGGCGACGCCAAAATTTTCCACTCAATATCGACAAGTGCACAATAATTTTCTTTTACTGTAAACGCTCTTTTATTAGACTCGAAAAATTCAAAAGATTAAGCGTTTGGCTTAACGCTCGTTTATCCTTTAAAGACCACATTGAGGCGAGAGGGGTAGGTTTTATTAAAAGTTGATCTATGGAATTTTGCAATGCGCATACAGGGTGTTTCAGATCTGACGTGCCAAAATGAGTGGGGTGATAGATCTTACCAACAACAAAAAACAAAAAACTTTATGGAAGGGGGGGGGGGGGAGGGGGTGGGAACTCTTAAGCGTTTGGGAGTTACAGGGTGATTCATAAATTTCAGTTTTTCATGGTATGCACATTACTCTTTTATTTTTATCTTTTGATCTACCCAACATAGCGACATTAAACAAACGCTAAAATAATAACTTTTCTAATGACCTTTCCAAAAATGTCAACAATGTTGATCTCACTACTACCACTGCAGGTACAGTCACGGCCAAAATCGAAACAAATGTTTTGAAATTACCAAAGTTTCAGCATTTTCCCAAATATTTTCCGAAATTTATGTAATTAGTATACCTCTTTTTTATTATTATTGGATTGCCCGTCTTATTACCTTTCCAAAAAGATATAAAAAAATTTAAAAAAAATTCAAAAATGTAATAGTTTAATAGGTATAATAAGATAGCGCTAGATTGGAGGCTTAACGACTGAGACTACGTCCTGCATACACAATCAGGATTCCATCACTTTTTCAGAAGCTTAAGGACCTAAGGATTGGAACTACATCCTATATAAGCAAACTAGACCCCATTGACTCAAAAGAACGCATTCAAACTCTTCAACCAGCAATGGTTCATTAGGTTCGGTCTTCGCGGTTTTCCATGAAACAACTACCTTGTCCTGCCTCCGTAAGTGTATAGGATTAAGCTTGTCGCTCTGATTACCCTTGATGAACTTTTGGTTAAAATGTGCACCAGCGTTTCTATAATATTGATTGCTATGACATAAGTTCCTTCTTCTAAAGATCTTTAAACTGTTAAGTGTTTTTTATTAAGCGTTGTACAATAGCAGTAACATGACACTAATTAAAAAAAATGGCGTCAGAGGCGTAAGGATGTTTTTCCTTTCAGGCATTCAATTCGCCTACATTAACTCCGATTTCAATTAAAATGACGTGAATCTCTCTTTTTTGATACCAGCCAATTAACTAAATCCAATTCGAGACTTGTCAAAAGTAATTATGCCAATTTAGAAGAATTTCGAAAGTAAAAAAAAAACGAAAAAATACACAAAAGTCCTCTTAATCCAAATTTAAGTTAATTTTCCACCACATCCCCACTCCAGGATACTTTGCCAACTTCGCTTCGGTTGTTTTGCGAACAACTGAATTGAGTTACCCGACACTTCCAAATCCATGGGGTCCGTTTAGTATCCGTCTTATTTGAGTAAATTACACACAAAACTACAGTTTGGGCTTTAAATCACATCGTTAAAAATTAATTCGCCGCTTAGAGTGATTAATTAAAGCAAAATCGCATTAAACATGGAGAAAATGAGGCCTGGCCTCTGTTGTTGAAATATCCCGCTCCAGACCTGAAAAATATCCAACACCACGTGCAAACGTGCTCGATAAATCGGAAGGTGAAGAGGCGCCAACATTTACCCTCTTCGTTTTTTTACAGTTAACCTGGAAATTTGTATGTGGATTTCCCGTTGGGTTCGTTCGTGTGTCGACGTGGGCGCACCAATGGGGAATCCCGCTTAAGCCGCCCTATGTTCCTGCATAAAATTTTTTATTTAATTACTGAAAAAATCGCCCGTGATAAATGTTATATCATTAAGTAAAGACCCTTAATCGATTCTCATGGGGAGTGAGCTAATAATTGATTTCTTTGGACGAATGCTTTAAACGTGCTGTGTGCCCCATCGGGAGGCTGTTCGCCGTTACATGGATGGGCACTGCCCTTAATGAAACTCCATGAATACGCTAATTATACTAAACCAGGAACCCGAGATGGGAGGGTTCTTTTAATTCTCATTTCTTAGATAGCCTGGTTGATGTGTCATACAAGGGATAATGATTTCGGAACGAGGGTTACTCCGGAAAAGTATGTTTTTGTCGTTCGAAGGCATTAGGGAAATTGCCTGTCCAACGGTTAATTGAATAAGGTTTTAGGTCGAGGTGTAAGGGAGTGAAAATCTGCTATATAAGTAGACTGTAGCAACTTCTCGGCTACGGAAAAGGCTTGTCCCCATGAGCACATGAAGTGCGAGTCAATAGATCAAGCGTTGTGGTTAGTGCTAACCATTAATTTGCTATTTAGCAAACATTAATCTTTCTGATGACTTTAAGTAAGGCGAAGCTCCGACCCTTGGCGAAAGGATCCACTTGAGAGTTATCTCCTTTTGTTATCAGAGGTTTTGATTAAGTTAATTGGCCTTAATTGTTTATGATTGATGTTGTGAGAAAATTATAGGAGTTGGGACAAATTAGTGAACAAAGACGTGCGCTTCAAAAGGATCGCATAAAATAAAATGCAAATTAAGAAAGTGATAGTATACTTCTGAGCTTGAGCTTAGCACAACTAGGTAGCAAACTTTTACAAGGTAGTGACTTCATAATATGCAAATTTCTCAACTAAGAGAACATGTCATAGGCTTTTTTAACTTCACCTGATGTGCCTCGATTTACCTTTTTAAAAATTTCAGTACAAACAGGAAGCAACTAGATAATAAGAAGATGAAACGTGCTGGCTTTATAGCATGCACCTTTAATTATTTTCTGCTGGTCTTTTAGCCTGTAAGGTTTGCAGAGTAATATTCTGACGGTTTAAAATCCACATTAAGCTGTAAGTACACTTGCAATTATTTGTGATTTAATCGTATTAATTTTTTTCGTCCTGGTAATTATGAAAGCTAGAACGGAAGCTTTGGGATGAACTTGTGAAAAAATTTGTTTTCGTGTTTCAAAGTTTACTGAGAGATGGGATTCGTTTTTTTTATGATAATGACGAAGCTTACGGGAAGCTCTATGGTGGTGGAGCACATCCTTTACAGAAAAGGAATTAAGTGTAAGAGAAATGGGTTAAGAGGTAAAGGAGATGATGATGTACGCCTCGTTTGAAAGCCTCGATTTTATAAAATAAGGAAAGACAGAGGATAGTAAACTGTTCTACATTCGTGTTGTTTTTCTTATGAAGGGTTTCCGACATTTGATGGTACATCCAACCTAGAGAGTAGAAGGTTGGGGCGACTTGATGCTCTTGTATCGCGCTTTGTAGTGGGTCAACCAGGAATCAAGCTAGTAATTTTCTTACAATAATCATCTAAGAAATTTTGTTAGAAAAGCTAGGGACAATCGACTTTCCGTCGATGATCCAGAGACTCAATGCGTTCAGAGGCCAACAAGTTTAGAAAACCTGCCATTAAACTGTATTTAAAGCTGTGGTTTCCTCAAGAGCGGTACCATCGTATAGCGGCCGTATTATACCTCGAACAACGCCACAAAGTGGTGGAAAGTAATGCGGTGACCGTGACCGTGTTATGTCAGAGTGTTGAAGTTTTACCAACGTCAAGTGACCATTACCACCAATCCATTGAAATTATCAAATTTTTTTATTTCTTCTCCCTTCTCGGGTTTCCGCTGGTTTTCGTAAATTGGATCCATTCGTACTTATCTGAGGGCACTTCCGTGGAGCTCTGTCAGATGTTATTTCCAACACTTTTACAATCACACATCAACAATGATGTAAATTTTAAATAACAATGGCCTGAAGTGAGAGCCCTGCGGTACCCCGAAAGTTTTGGAAATAACATCTGAGAGAGCTCCACTGAAGTGCCCTCAGATAAGTACGAATGGAATAAATTTACGAAAACCAGCGGATCAACATCAACAATGATGTAAATTATAAATAACAATGGCCTGAGGTGGGAGCCCTGCGGTACCCCGAAAGTGATGGTATTACACTGTAACAGACAATACCGATTGCTTGCTTTTAAATTCTGATTAACACGCCTTTCAGAATTCATGTTTCATTAACGACCTTCCCTTTAATATCGACAAGTGGCCATATATGTCTATCTCCTGCAAAAGATCTCCCTTTGAATTTAATTTTACCACAGATGGTTGTACTGTAACTAGACTCACAAAGACTAAGGACCTGGGTGTCTGACTTAATTCCAATTTTTTTTTTTCGAGGATCATTTGGATGCCATAGTTATCAAGGCTTATATGACTCTGGATTTCGTGAAGAGATGGTCAAAACAATTTCATGATCTCTACATCACAAAACTTCTCTATTGCGCTTTAATCAGGTCTATTCTAGAATATGCCTCCCGCGTCTGTTCATCTTTCTATGCGACGCATTGAAACTGTTCAACGGAGATTCATCAGGTTTGCTCTTCGAGGACTTCCTTGGACTAACTCTTTTATATTAACACCTTATGCCGATAGACTTGGACTGCTGCATTTAAATACTCTTGAAAAAAGATGCTGTAACTTCAGGATCCGTTTTGTTTTCGACTACTTTTAGGGGTATATAGACTCTTCTGTTCACTTGGTATAGTTTTGATACATCAGTTCTGGCTCGCTCCTTGAGGAATCACGAATTCTTTCGGGTATCTTCTCATCGTACTAATTACGAGGTATTTTTTTAAATTCCTCTTTTAATTCCATTTATTTTTATCTGTCGCGAAATCATGTGAGGAGTTAGCTTTGTTGAATAATCTTTGTACTTTTTATTTACATATATTTTCCTTGTTCTTTGATTTAGTATTTTTGTTAATACAGTTTTTCAAGCATATCGTAGTAGTCAGCACATGGAAGAATAATGTTAAATTTATTAAATAAATGAAATAAAATAAGAAATGAAAATAAAGGATATCACAAACCAAGGCCTCAAAAATCTTGGAGATAGAGCAGAAATTAGCGCACTTATTACCTTTTTTGTTCAGTGGAATAATTAGCGAAATTTCTGGACATTTTGGAATACACCACAGGATAAGAATAAATTAAATAAATAACATGAAACTAGAGCAAGAGACGAACAACATTGTTTTATAAAAGAAGCAAGAATATCGTCAGAATTACCTGAAAAACTATTCGACAAGGAATAATATAAGATCATAGCTTCGTCAAATAAAAGCGCTATGGATTCTGTAGAAGTCGGCAGAAGCCACGTCATATGAGTAAAACTATAAAAGGTAATATCACAATTGTCATCCAAAAATACAGTTTTACAAAACAAAAAAATCAAATAGGTTGGCTATTGTCATAGGATCATTGCTTTGCTGTATAAGAGAATATATCTTATATAATATCTGAGGAAATTGTGAGATAAATCGAATCCGTTGTATATCATAAAGGGGGTTCATACTGTATAAAAATAAAGAATCATCCAAATCGGTCGACGGGTTGCAAAGTTAGGTATCGGCCCCTGCTTCTACCACGTTACAACGTAAGGATACCCCTCCCTCTATTCCCACCCTAGATCTAACATTTTTCTGATATTAGTAATGGCGGAATATTTTTTCGGGATTTGCCGAAATAGATCCCAGTTTTATTTGGGTCCCTTTTCGCCCCTGTACATGGGGGGAACATACTATACATAAAAAAAAATAATTATCTAAATCGGTCAAAGTAGGTATTAGAAAGTTAAGTTCTTCCAAATGTGATGTGACCCGTTCGGCAGCTTTTCTGACTTTTTATTTTCCTCGAATCTCACGTTACTGTATTGCTTCAGTAAAGTAATCGCAAAAATAAAATATTGAAATGTAATAATCACTCCTAAACCTTTCATATGATTCGCTATGTTTGGTTTGTCTATGTTTGGTTTATCTATGTTTGGTTTTCATACAAAATTGTAATATCCATTTCCAGAAATCATGTTAACCTTAAAATAACCTTTTTAATTTAACGTCACGACCGAGAGATCACCTCTGAACCTTATAATTTTTGTTTCCGACATTTTCCTCGAAATCCCCATGATTTTCAGGTGAGAGTTTAAATGGGGTATGACTCTTTTCAGTAAAATTCATTTTGCGAAAAATTTAACTTTAAATAGAAATCAAAATCATAACGTATACATGTATATATACGATATGTAATGAGATCTGAGTGAATTGTGGTTTAGGTAATCCGATTATAACACTCTTTCATGCCTTCCCACACAGATTGAAGCATCAAAGGATATTCGCTTTTGGCACTAAATTATCGTTTGTGGTAAAAGATAAATTATGGAGAAGAAAATTATGAAAAACCATCGACCAAATTACATCGTCTCCTACTTATGGAAATTTGTTATAGAAGTTTTTCAGAAACTTCACACTTAACATAAATGTGCTAGTTTGGCTAAACTTGTACTTTATTATGTTCTAATGGGATCTCAGCAACATTGTGTACCATAATCTCTTTTGCAAGACATCATCAAAGGGAGCTAGCTTGCCTTAAGTTGTTGTCAAACTTGGACGTTTTAAACATCTTGAGTCTGTAATCCTTTGTTAATATTTTGAGATGAATATGAAGGAGTCAAGACAGTCGAAATCCAGTTTTGTTATTTAACTGGCTGGTCGACCGCAGCATTAAGGGTAAAATTACCCAAAAGGCCTAGAGGTTGAAATGGGTCCCAGAAAGTTCATTAATACCAAAAACAAAGTTAATAACAAAAAGTTCGGCCATTTCACCAACAAGCGTTTCGTCATTATTTCATTTTTGTTGTATTACAGATTAATCAATCCTTGCGCACACAAATAGATGATAGATAGATATGATGTCATTGACGCCGTTTAAGCTCAATCCTTCAACAAAATTAGCACAAGAGAATTTTCCCTTTAAAACAGATGACAATTGTATAAGAGAGACACACTTCTTATCGTGTTTAAATGCCCAAAACATTTGTAGGTTAACCTCAAGTAAAATCCAATTTAAGACTTTAAATACTACGAGAAATTACAATTCCCCAAAAATGTACCTTAAGACTACTGTGGCAAATTTTGCTTTGTTTACACCACCAATGCTCAGCTGTCAATGTATCTAGAGTAAGTTGTGCTTTTCTGATCGCCGTTAATGACACAGTGTGCAGCGCCCTAGATAACCGCCCTTACCGGGTAGGCCATTTTAATCAATCCACAGTAAGATCTCCTCAGGAGGGGAGGAAGGAGATTCCTAGAGAAGATTAAAATTTTGCATTTAGCTTCTGGAATGCGGCATGAAAAAAGGACGTTTCTGGACCGAATTCTCTGAACGGATTGATCGCAATTCATCACAAACTTACCAACCCTGCAGACCTGGTCGGATACTAACCCACATAGGACATAGGACAGGATGGCCTCATTCCAGCCAAAATTCTGTGCAAATGCGTAGGCTGGTATCCTCGAACCCATTTAATAGGACCATTTAAGTGTGCTTAATAGCCAAATTTACGTGGACTTTTTGGAAAAGACACAGCCAGATCAACTAAAGGACATCCCGCTGAATAATCTTAGTGCAATGTTTTACCAACAAGGAGACGGGGTTGAATCCGGCCAAAATAATGCTAACGCATCAAAGGTTAGGTGAATGACCAATTTCAAGGCTGCTGGCTTAGACGAGGTGCACGGATTTCTTGTCGTGCTAGATCCCCAGATATTGCTCCAGTGGCCAATGGATGTTAGGGTTGCCCGGAGACACTGTAGCTTTAATGTTATTTGACAGGTCACTTTCCATGTTGAACAGCCATACAACACAACAGAGTTTAGGTTCGACTCGGAGATCTGGAGTTTCGGGCGTCTGAAAATATAGTTATTGCGTCAGATCTCAGCAAGATCTCGAGCCTTATTCACAAGTTTGGTCTTAGCAGCATTGATCTTTAGCCCTGCTTTGCGGCCTTCTCTACACAGGGCTTCAAACATTAGAGCTACATAACTCTGCTTGTTGGAAAGGATGGAGACACCGTCAAGATAGTCCAGGTGCATAAGGTGGTTAAAGATTTTCCATATAATGCCTCGCGATGGGTGGTCGTAGAGCACACTGCACAATACGTAATTAATGACGATCAGAAAAAGCAAAGGTGACAGCATTCAAACTTGTCTCACTCCATTCAGCACTCAGAAGGACTCTGACAGTTTTCCCTTGTGTAAGACGTGACATTGCGCTCCTGAGTCAGACTAATGGTGGTAATTTTTTCTGGGATGCCTCTGCTACGTAAAGCTGTCCATATATATTCGTAATTAACGTTGTCAAAAGCCTTCTCTAAATTGAAGGACATTAGATGTAAAGGGGACCTCCATTCGGCGGACTACTCGATGATAATTCGAAGCCTGCCTGTTCATCCCTAAGAGTGCGCTCGATTGTCTGCATGATTAGATTAAGATGATTTTATCCATTACTTTGGATACTGCAGTTAAAAGACAGATACCGCTCTAATTGATACAACTCCTTAGGTCGCCTTATTTGGGAATCTTCACAAATACTCCTGTTTTTCGTTCACCGGGATAGGTCTCGGAATCACAACATTCCCAGATTACAAGGAGAATAATATCAGTCGCAGCAATGGGATCGACATTAAGAAGTTCCACTGGTATTCCATCAATCCTTGGGGTCTTACCGAGGTTCTTCCACCTAATTGCGTCAGCTAATTCCAATCTTGTCGGAGTTCTGGTGTTAATGTTGGCCGCAGTCGGCGGGTGTTCAATCTCGTGTGGAGACTACTTTTTTCACTGCAAAATATTCCGATCTTTGAAATCATTCAACACTTTTACCTTTCAACAAAGATTTACAACAAATGAAAAAGACGTCCGCCATTTCTGATAAATTAATTAAACTTAGCGACAAAAGTGAATCAAAATATTAGGAAAGGACGCGCATACAAAAGCATGAATCGCTTTATATTAATATTGAGTCGTTGCCATGCTCAGAATAGACCAGTGCATAAAGCGGGTATAAGGAAATGAGACCAAAGAGCAGCAGACAGATGACCCTCAAGATTTTTTCACAAGTAAGTGGAAAATTTCGGTGCGTGTACCGTCAATATTATCAATACTGCATAGCATATAGGAATGTGTTTTTTATCATTGTTATGGGCAACGTATTCTATTTCGAGGTTCACTTTCTAACGATATTTACACCACCTCAGGTGTTCCTCAAGGCAGCCATCTAGGACCATTGCTTTTTATCATTTACATCAATGATGTATCCTTAATTCTCCCTATTCTATGTTACGCTGATGACGCCAAAATTTTCCGCGTTATAATGCAAATTAAACTCTGACTTAGACTCCGTTCATAATTAGTGTTCTACAAACTTCCTTCTTCTAAATATTAGCAAGTGCACTACTATGTCATTCTCTCGATCAAGGAATCCACTGCACTTTAACTACACATTAAACGTGGCTCTCTGAACAGACTTGTAATTTTTATGGAAACTTTAATATGTCGAAATCATAAAAAAATACAAAAAGTGAATATTTTACCATCAACAATTTTTTTAAACGTTTTACGTTTCAGAACATTTGTCAGGGTTTTGCTTTTGTACCTTGTTACGAGCCCGGGAATTCCCACCGTTGGGAAATGTCTCAATTAACATCGCTGTTTTTAAGTTCTAACTTTTGTTTGGATGAATATTTTTTTTTATCCCCCTCTTTTAATACAAAATATCATACGGAATATTTTTAGAAATTTGTGAAAGTGAGGCGTGTTTTTCGCCCTTTGCATTATGCTCCCCTCTTAAAAACTTTATTTATAGTTAGTTTACCACCAACTGAAGTTGTCAGTGGTGGAAATATGCCCATCCTTTGTGTGAAAGTTGCACTACAATTTTCCTATTTATTCAGTTTGTCACTTAAAATCCATTAGTTTCACTTGGCAATATCGTTTTCAGAAAAGACTGCTTCTCTTGGAGTGCTTTGCAATCTTAAGCGATTATTAAATGAAATCTTATTTATTAAATCTGTTCTGAGTGCAATAAGGACCAATTGAACTCTAGCACTAACACAGAAAATCTGGAACGTTTCATCTTAAGTAAACAGTACTCAACCTCAATAAGTTCAAGTGATTTCGCACTTCCTGCTTCCTTTTCCACGGCTGACGGCAAACATTTTTACTTAGTTGTTGACTTAATCTTCCGGATGCCAATTTTTACCATTCGTAGAAATTCAAGAAAAAATTCTGAAGAAATTGTAAAGATATAACTTCGTAATATTTCACTCTTAAAGTTTTCAGAGCTCAATACTTTATAGATTTAATTAAATTACGGCTATAAAAAATGGCACAGCTTAACCAATGCAGAAAGTCAATAATTTTTACACAAAATTAATTTGAAAGTTAGTTTCAGTCTCAATTAATATTTGTCAACTAATTGTAAGCAATCTTTCGAAATTTAGATTCTTCATAAATTTTAAATACTTCTAGTGACCTATTGCCGACTGAAAAGATTTTTTTTATTTAATCCTCATCAATGAAATAAAAAATTACAGAGACTGGGCACCAAACCAGGGTTTCACCTAGAACTGCATCTAATTGTTCAGACAGTCTTTGCGAATTTTCCGACCCGGATTAGAAGTTCTCCTCCCGATAGTATTATTTAACGTACCTAAGGTTATTTTGGCATGTCTGCACGAGTTCTTAACCTTAACCCAATGTACCCAGTATTCCTCTCTTGGTGGAAATCGTATATCACAATCACAGCTCTCTTACTGCAATGTAAGTTCACAGAGACTCACGCTCTTCATGAGGTTGTACGTACGATTGAATACTCATTAAAATACAAAGGATTCACTCTTGCAGCATTCATAGCCATATGACAGGCATTCAATAACGTTCGCTTTTAATCCTGAATGCTCCAACCGAGCTAGGCGCAGAGCATGGTCTTGGTCGTTGGGCTTTAACGATGCTTAGATTAAGGATAATACAGTCCGAGCTGGGTACCAACCGTATCGTCAGACACGTATGTATTGATACACCTCAGGGTGGAGTTCTGTTTCCCTTACTTTGGCGGATCGAAATAAATAAAATACTTCTGAAACGCGGTCAGAACAGAATTAAAGCTGTCGCATATGCTGACGATTTGGCAATCCTGGTTGCCGAAAAATTCCTTCCCGTAATGAGCAACCGATAGATATGGCCAAAACTTGACCTTAAACGGTCAGAGAGCTCATCCCACTCGGATTCAATTAGGAAATTAGCAGTACCGTAGCCGTTATTTCGGGCTACTGCCTCATAGGTAGACAAACCGATAGACTAGGCGCACCTTCAAACGACTTTTGTAGGAATTGCCATGACGAAGAGGAAGAGGAAACCGTACTCCACCTCCTCGGCTCTAGCCAACCGTAAGAACCCCTTATTTGAACAACTAACCGAATTAGGCTGCACTCACGTCAGAGACCCAGCTCGATTTATCAGGAGTTCCAGATGGACTGGTTTCACTGGATACAGGGAACTGGCTCGGTGCGCAGGGGGTAACAGGTTCAGCCTCTTCTTCTCAGGTATTTTTATGGGGTTTTACAATTTATGTAGCCTAAACTTGTAGTATCACAATGGGCCACCCTGGCCTAAGTGTGCCTTCTAAGGCAGCCACTTTAACCTAACGTAATGAGCAACATAATGGAGACAGTGCTAAGTTGGCAAATGGTGCAAAGATTGTGGACTGTCTCTGAACTCGGGGAAGACCAACGAAAACCAAAGACACAGCTTTATCATGCTAAATCCCCTAGGGTCAAGTATTTGGAGGTACTACTCGAGCCCAAGTTGAACTGGAAGCAAAACATAGAAGAGCGAGTTAAAAAAGCAAGTTTTGCTCTTTAACCTTGCAACCGCACTTTGGGCAAAAAGTAGGGGCTGAAGCCTAAATTGACCTTGTGAATTTACACAGCTATAGTATGACCTATCCTTACTCACGGCTGCCAGGACTGAGGGCCGACTATTCTGTAGGAGTACAATAAGATCGAATTAAATAAGTTGCAAAGAATCGCTTGCATTGTGGCCACTAGGGCGCTATGTTCCACCCTATCGGAGGATCAAAATGTCGAGCTGCACCTCCCGCCTCCCGTCGGGCGTCTTGCGATGTGATCAGACTGAAAGAATCTGCTTTCTGGGTAGCTGTCGGTGCGAGTGTCTATTCTGATACACTACATATTTCCTACAGACTGCAGTGCAAGCGTATTCTAACTGGAGGTGCTTGCGATCTGGAAAGCATGTTGTTTGTTGGAACTCAGCGATGTACCAGTGACGAACGTTGGCGTTCTTACGGACAGGACTCATCTCTCTAGGGGGTAGATTCTCTCGGTTTCAGGGCATAGAAACATTCCAGAGAATGAGAGAGCGGATGAACTCGCGAGAAACAGCTCTGCACCGGAGCAGGATCCGTTCACATACCACCTAACTCTCTTGAAAGGGAGTTCTTCCAGTACTTCTTAGCGAATGCTAACCTCAGATGGAGTGTTTCCTCAACCTGTGCAATCTCGAGAGCGACTTGGCCAAGCTTTAACAACAGTAGAACAGCAAAGCTACTCATCAGGTCTGGTGAACTGATTGCAAAAATAGATGACATCTGCACGGATCACTGCCTGATAGGCGTGCATGCCAGCAAGCAAGAAGTTCTTCTTAATACATATGCCGTGAACAACAACCAGGTTTTACTGAGGTAATAGTCTCGTAGTGTAGATCATTTCCGTAGCGCTTTAGTTGCTGGGCCATGCGCAATTGGTTCGAGCATGCCGGAATATTTGAAATGACTGTGGAAAGATTAAGGCCACTATAGAAAATCATCCTCACATCAGATCAAGATTCGAATCAATTTTATAGGAATTGGACACTTACTTTTCACAAAAAATCAATGGATAACTTTAGTTTTTAAGGTTTTGCACAGGTTTTTTAAATTTCGACCACAGTACGAGGGTGGGGTTCGAACCTGAAACCGAGATTAAGGACCAATACATTATCACACCTCAATTAAAAATATACTCCAGTAAAATGTCCACTCGAAATATTTTTTCTTCCTATAGTTTTGTTCGGGCATGCCCAGCATGCCTGAATTTTGTGGCTCGCTACGCCTATGGTGTAGATCCCCTCTGCATTGCTATATTTATTATTTATGTCTACAGATAACAACATCCTACAGACTAAGCAATATTAATTTCAATGAATTAAACACAACCAAGCTAAAATTAACATATATATATATAAAAGTACTAATACCAAAATTACAAACCAAAGAAATCAGAATCCAATAGGTTTAGCCTATAAAATAAATATAGAATACAGAAACAGTTTTAGTTAGAAAACTAAAACAGCAAAGATAATTATGTGTAATGACCAAATAAATTAAATAGAATCAATCTAAATTTACCACGATTATCCGAAAAATCAACAAAACTACAGACTGACTATAGGTTCATACTGACCATATGTAGTCCTATGACTATGAACGTATGAAAATTTCTATATCGTAGAGAAATACCTAAAGCATAAACAGAGCAACAAGGTCTGGAGAACAAATTCAATGGCATAAGCAATCCCGAACGAACAATATTGAAGCAAACGTACAAGATAGAGACTCCAAACCAAGCAGTTTACACATGTCGGTATACGAAGGAAAACCATTTGTCCAATTTAACTTACGAAGAGCATACCAGGTAAAGGATCGCTGAATGGACTCAAGACGGTCAGAATGTGATGTAGTGTGGGGGTTCCAAACTATACAATCTTATTCTAATACTGAACGAACTGACGAAATATACAATGATTTCAGAGTGTGAGGGTCAAAAAAATCAGTAGAATTGCGCTTAGTAAATCCAATAATTTTAGAAGCTTTGCATGAAATATAGTCAATGTGAACATTGGAAGTGAATTTGCTATCAAAATACATGTTAGACGGTCGACTTATGACAATGTTATTGATCATGTAAGCAAAGCGATGAGGCGAACACATGCGATGGAATGAAAATGCCTTAAGTGCAAGGCCACTGTTTATCAACAAGCCTATGAATCAGCATAAAGCAGAACTGAGACAAAAGAGAACATCTTGATCACATCATTTATAAAAATAATAAAAAGAAGGGGACCAAGATGACTCTCTTGAGGAACACCGGATAAAAATATATATTGCTACTCCTTCATATGTCTTTTCCAGGTTAGTCTCGAATCTAGAAATTTTTGCAGATACTGACTATCAAACCAGCCATGTGTGAATTTTTTTATGATGTAGCCAAAACCCAGGGGACAACCCTATGATGACTTAGTATGGATTTGATCGCGAATTAGGGTAAGGGGAATGAGGGAATATGAATATCGTGTTTTGCATTCCCGCGGGCTAAACAACAGCTCAGGGATGCAGTGGATTTTTTAATTTTAAAATTCTGGAACCAAACTGCTTTCTTTTTACGAGATGTTTATTTGGGTTATCCTATTCATGCAATAAGTGGACGTGCAAAATTTTGGCTGAACCGTAAAGGACTTTTAATGATCGTAGACGAACCGTAGAGTACTTTTAAAGACGGACGGACAAACGAATACCAACCCGGAAATTGTCCTCACAAATTCAGAGAACTAAAATGTGTATGAGGATTTAATTCCTAAAAATTAACATGATTCTATTATTTGCCTTGAACTTGAACAGTAAGAACGTATACAATTTCAATTTCGACTTAGCATTTGTGCACTTAACCTAAAATGCTGTTTTAAAAGTATGTCAGGGAATATAATTCAGAACGACTCCATTAAAAACTCATTTCAAGCATTAACTCGTTCCCTACTCATATCTTATCCTTTCTTTCCAATAATATAAGAATTTTAATAGTAGGAAAATGAATTTTACAGGAAGAAAAGACAAATGTAGGACTGGAATTATGTAAATCAATTGAGCTCAACTGGTTCAAATTTTAAAATCCTCAGAGAATGTAAACGCTTTAAAAAAGGTTCTTTTAAATTAAACTTTGCAAATTACTTTTAAATTTTTTCCACGATTCCTCTTATTTCTTAAATGTTTCTATTCTATTCAAAACGGAAGAAAAGAAAAGAATTTAAAATCGAGTTTGGTGGAAATCTCTTCGTCACTTTTTCTTTGCTCAGTACTTGAATTACTAAATTATTCAAGTTTGTAATTTACCATGATAAAAAATTGTAAAAACGATCTAATTATACTTTATAATATGTAAAACGTTATCTATTTCAATGTAATTAAATGTCAATAACGTTAGTCGTAGCCTTAAAATGGAATTTAGGGCAGCTGTAATTTCTTGCAATGCAGATGCTCTACAATCTTCATAGAATATAGGATAGCAGTGATATCAACAAAGGTGAAAAGACCCGGATTAAACATAACGTCAGAAAAATAAACAATTATAATGAGAAGATTTCTTAGAAATTAATGGACCTAACATTAGGCAGCCCAAATTAGAAAAATATTGTTTTGAATAAGGGGTCGTTCAAGTATTATTATTATATTAGATTTCTGACCCAACCCACACCCCCTTGTAACGCGCCGTAACGTTTCGTGTTACCCCCCCCCCCCCCCCCCAAGGTTACGTAACACTCAAGAATAGCAATGTAAATTACACGAAATTTCAGCCCACATCTTTGGCCCTAATGTGTCTGTATGAAATTCGAAAGTTCATGGCTTGTACTTTAGGTGGTTTTGCTTGACCGCAACGGTCGGACTCTTAGAGTCCATACTTTGGACTCTTATTGTGGTTATTTGCCATATATGTAATTCTGTAAACTCAGTGATGCTACTATTTTCGTATGTAAAATATATTTATAGGGTAGATATACCGTATAAACTGAGCCGACTTTTAATTTTAACAAAAACATAGTGTTATGTAACGCCCCCTTCCCCCCCTATAACGCACCTTACCGTTTCAACCCCACCCCTTAAATGCATTACGTTATACTTAAACGACCCCTAAGAACACGTTAAATATATATTAGGTCATAAGCACAACAAATTTCGCTTAATGCAACCTGAAAAATTATTTTTACGGGACGCTCCCTTTCCACCTCCATTTCCTTATCCCCACAGTATCTAACGGCATCGAGAGGGCCATTGTTCATGTCAGCCGAAAACAATTAATTTCGGCCATTTTCGATTGCTTTACATGTCCCTTCAATTCCACCCAGGAAGATCAATGACAAGTATGGCAAGATCATTAAAATATACTGAATTGTTAGCTGGAGTTACGTTCCTATGCTTATTGAGAAGCCCTACCCCAGTGACCAGTGATTAATGGACCGCTTTGAGCTGGAGGGCCTTAAGCTCGTCTGGCGTCATATCTTTCTCCTTTTAATTAACCTCTTTTCAAGCCGTTAAATACCCTGGGAGCGATGGTATCTTCCCAGCCCTCTTCCAAATCTGCTTAGATACCCTCCTTACCTCTTTGGTAAATTTCTTTAGATCGAGCCACGAGCTCGGGCTACGTACTACTCTCATGGAGAAAATTAATGGTGATATTTATCCACAAACAAGGAAATGTGCCTTTAGAGCTACCTAAATCTTTAAGACTACTCAGTCTCACATTCTTCCTACTTAAAACGATGGAAATTGGAGTTATCATCTTCTCTTAACTCTACTCAGTTTGCCTACACAAAAGGTAGATCAACAAAGACTACCTTACGAATTTATGTTAGCAAGATCGATTAAGCCCCTTTCTATAAATAGATGGCATTTCGTGCTTTCGGCGTAATCGATGTACCGACTTTCACTGAAAGTAACCTCTAACCCCGCTAAGGCCCTTCTTGTGCCATTCACCAGAAGTCCCCATTTGGGCCTTTGTCCAATTTCGATCCCAGGCAGGAACATTGAATACTACAATGAAGTGAAATATTTGGGCATTATACTCGATAAGAGACTTAACTGGAATACTCACCTTCACTTCACCCTAAACAAGAGTACTCGAGCCCTATGGGCCTCTCGAAAACTCTTCGGCAAGACTAAGGGCCTCACCCCGAAGATGGTTTCCTGGTCGTACAATACGATTCTAAAACCGATTGCTTCTTACGCCACCTTGGTCTGGTGACCTCAGATGTTACAACGGTCGGGAATTGCTAAATGTAACAAGCTTCAGCGGCTTGCTCACCCCTCCATAGCTGCAGAAATGAAGACTTGTCCAACAGCTGCTGTAGAATCGGTTCACTCCCTTGCACATCTCCGACGTAAAATCAGCGGCAATCAGCGCCCTGAGAGTGCAATTTACATCAAATATGCCGGCTGATGACAGGGATCAATTGGGCATCCTTTAGCCAATTACTGGAATAGATTTAGGGTGGTTGGCGTGACGGCCGCAATTTATAAAATTTGGCAGCGGAATTTCCGGAGGTGATGTGTTGTTGTGTAGATCAGTATTTTTTTCTTGTTCTCCCTGTTTTCTTTAAGCTTTTGTAGGACATAAGGCGTCTGCTACACCAACTCTCCACCTGGACGGGTTTTGCGGTAACGCCTTCATCTGTTACCACGCTTTGCAGATCTGCGATCCTTTCCCTGTGGATCTTCTCCATGCGCTCCACGGCCGCGCAATTCGGCGTCTACCTTGGTCAATTACAGGTTCCAATCAAGAGCTAGTTGAGCGATGTTGTTTGACCCTTTTCTCAGACTGTGTCCTATCTATTGCCACTTTTGCTTTGGAACACAAATTTTTCCCGTGTTGGCCTCTATATATGTTTTGGTCTTCGTTTTCAATAACCTGCGGACAATGAATGTTTAGGATACACCGCAGACACTCGTTGACAAAGGCTTGTAGCTTAGATGATATTTGACAGGTCACTTTCCTTGTTGAAGAATCATACAATAGAAGAGCTTTTACGACCAACACGCAGATCCGGAGTTTAATTCGTCTGTCTGCACCTAGTATTAAATGTAAATCAGGCCTTCTTGATGAGCATACATATCTGCTTCAGCTCCCTGATCTCCTGAAATGAACCTTCAGAAATAACTAAATTTGTCCACTAGTTCTGTTTGCTGCTCTTCAAAATAAATTTTGTTTTGTCTCTTGGAGTTCAAAATCATAAGTTTGGTTATAGCAGTATTAATCTTAAGCCCTGCCCTGCGACATTCTCAACGTAGGGCTTTTGATATTTGAGCTATCTGTTTGTTGGATAGGAAATGTACATTGTTGGCATCGTCCAATTGCGTAAGATGGTTAAAATGCACCCATCTACTCGCCCGCAATGGGGCTCGTCTAGAATGCTGCGCGATACTTTGCTTTGTCAAGGATGTGACCTTGTACTCCTGAGTAGGACTCCATTATTATGGTGATGATTTTTTCAGGGATACCTCTCCTACGTAGAGCTGCCAATATAATATGTACTCGTGATCAACGCTGTCAACACCTCCCTCCCGAAATCAGCGAACTTTAAATGTAAAAGTAATCTCCATTCTGTTAAAACAGTCCTTTTATATTATATTCCACAGACAGACTCAAAGTATCTGAATTTTAAATCACATAGATTGAAAAATAGTTACCCAATAATGTACGGGAAGTGCATAGTCCTCCTTCAATTTCGTCCTGCTGCCCCTTCAACAATATTTATCTCCTGAAATAACCAAAAATCTAATAAAATAATACTAAATATTATAGAAACATTTTCGGAACTGACGTTCCTGTAAGGTTCGTGTCACAACATTTTCAGTAATAAATAGAATTGAAGATCTCAGATAAAGAAGAAGAAGAAGGAACTATAAACCCGGAGAGATTTTCAGATTGTCATCCATTCCTCGAGAACACATCACCCACTACCTATAGTATAAGCTACTTCGCAATTAACTTGCAGGTGCGATCACTTTCTTATAATTATAACAGACATATTCCTTTGATTGAGTAGATCGATATTCTAATCGCTCCGAAACGATTCAATATCGTTCCAAGAGCGGTTCGGATCGATTGATATTAAAAATAATAAAGATCGGCTCTGGAGCGGTTCGATATCAAATTTGGAAAATAACGATCTATGCCGAAGCGGTTCGGTATTTTCATAACGCTCCAGACCGCATCGATAAGTGGAGCGGATCGATATTTTGTATCGATTCGAAACCCTGCTTTCAATAGAATGCTTAAATATATTCCATGGAATCTATAATACTACCTTAATGTACCTGTATAAAAAAGATATAAGTAGTTAGCTGCAGTTTGAAATATTCAATGTGATATAAATTTTTAACAACCTCATCAACTCCCACGATTTACAAATTAACGTGAAAACAACCTGCAACACTTGGCTCTACAAAAAATTCGACAAGCTAATTGCAACCTAACTCCACTCCTTTCTGAATTCTCATCCTCATATTGGTACTAAATATGATTCACCTATGGGAGTGAACTACATTAAGCTTTTCATATCAAATCCAGGTGCAAAGTTCAATGTAATGAAATCGCTGTAAAAACAAACAATGCACTGCACCCCTATTGACCCACACAATCACTAACTCTTATGGCAGGAAGGTAGTGAGTTCTTCCAATAAATTCCATTGGATTGGCAAGCTGAATTGCTCCTATCGTTTCTACCTCTGAAAATTCGCTTTCTAATTTATATCTTAATTCAGAACATAAAAGAGTCCAATTTAACACGTTCACCTTTTAGCATTGTCCCAGCAAACCATATGACCGCCATGAGAAGCTTGCACAGCACCTCTACAAAGTCGTCTTATTATTGTGGCAGACGAGAAGGGCTTCTTGGCTGTTATCGTTCGGGCCCTTATTTATTTTGCTCGACGGAGTTTGCCATGCGATGTACTCCTGCCTGGAATATAAATCAAAAGTTTAACTATAAGAAGTATTCAATATGTGAGTTCTGCGGGTGGTAGGATACTCCTCCTAAGCCAAAGGTACCGACACAATACTGAAAGAACTGGATGACTTGCACCTCTTTCTCATCGAAACGATTTACATTAGGCTATTACCTATATAGTGTACTCCCAGCCGGATACCACTGCTATTCTGTCGTCGGGTCTCCCCAATCTTTTATTCCGGATGTGTGTTTGTACTGTCCTTAGGCGATTTTTTTTCTTCTTTGTTTCTTTGATAAATGGATTTTTAATTTATTGCTGAAATTTTTGTCGGTAACGTCAGACCTGTTTAGGGAAAAAGAAGACGTTAAGGGATAAGATTAAAAATTCGTCAAAGACGTTTTAGCGAAGTCTATATAACTCAGCGTACCAAAAAATTCAGACACGAATCTACCGAAATTTCTTATAAGGGAAGAAAAGGTCAGGGTGAAGTAAATATTTTTGGATACCCTTAGATCTGACACCCTAAACGTGAAGATATGAATGATTAAGCCCTGGTACGGTGAAGTCTTTACAGAAAAAGATTATTAAAATTTTTCTTAAATGATTGACTTTGAAGCCAATCTTGACAGGAATATTAAAAATAAGTGAAAGGTTATTATTTCGAATTTATTAGAATTATGAATTAGTGACTATAAAGGAAACAATTAATTAATTCATTTAATTTTCGGAGAATTTTCTTAATAACAGATTTATTGGAGTTCGAGAATGGACGTAGGAAAAGATAAGTTATAGAAATACCGAAAACAGTCATCATCACTTCATGTTCGAAATTTGTAAGATAACATTTGGTCTTCGAAACGCTGGCCAACCTTTTCAGCGATTTGTTGACGACATTTTTAGGGATTTTGACTTCGCTCATGTTTACATTGATGACATATTCGTTGCGTTGCATGGTGAAGAAGAACACCGACAACATTTACGAAAACCGTTCGAACGACTGCGTACATTCAACTGCCAGATGGAGCGCCCTGAAAGTATATCCAGGACAAGACAACCTGGCCAAGTTATAATAGAAGTAGGACATCTGATCTGCTCAACAGACCAAAAGCTGTTATCGCAAAAATCACTGCGGTCTGTACGGGTCACTGTATTTTAGGCAAGCACGCAGCTAGGCTGGGCTTGCCTTACAATAAACACTTTCGCAGTTGTGATGACATGAGCGAAAAGGAAACCATTATTCACTTTCTCTGTACATGACTGAGTTCGTCGGGACGCTCCGATACACCGGTACACGTGGTGAATACATTTTTGATGCAAAAATATCTGTATGCATTCTCTCATGTTTTCTTGCGTAACGATTCCGTAAAACCGCCACTACAGCCGCAGTACGGTCGACTCTCCTCCGTACTCTCCTGTAGCGTAAGATTTTTACTTACTAAAAACACCTAATCGGGGATTAGCGGAAACAGACCATAAAGAAGCGAATCGCCGCTATCCTCGGTTTTCTGGGTCACTGCTAAAAACCTAGCCTATCTACAGGAATCCATGTTATTCCACCGTCTCCAGTATTCCTTCTTCGTACATGCATTAATAACAGCTTTCAATCTTTTTCCTCCCACAGTGAAGGAATCCAGGCCGTGAAGTTTTAAGGAGGATTTCTCCTCGGGCGGTTTCGAAATTTCGATTTTTTTTTAGTTTAATCTCTTCTACATATCCTCAAAAATCGTTCCGTTTCTGAATTATACTGTTTACAAGACGAGCGCGCAGGCTCCGTTTAAATCCCTGCAGGCACTCGCGGCCCGCACTTACCTGCGAAAAATAATTTTTGTATTCGTCAAAACAAACTCTTCTTTTTACTTCCCTTTCTATAACATTTCTAGATCATTTTCAGAACTGTAATACAGTTACCCTTTCTCCGAATTTGTTCGGAAATGCATGGTCTACGTTTTCGTTTCATTTCGTGTTATTGCATTGCAAAACTTTAAACGCGTTTTTCGAAACAACGTTTTGTGAACTTCGGTCCCGGATTGCGTCAAATCTATTTAACCGATTCAGGTTCTTGTTGATTTAAATTAAAGTTAATACTATTCCTGGGTGCTCTATGAGGGCTTTATTCGAAATTCGAATATTTAATATTTTTTTCGGGCTAAAAAAGTAGAAAAAAAGGCAAAGAATTGAATTTTTTTTCAAAAAGTCGCGTCATTTTTTACAGAATTAGAAATTTGAAAAAATCTCTCATACAGCACCCAGGAAAAGGGTATATTTTAAGAAACTTTCGGAATTTTTCAGATCGGACTAATACAGCACCCGGAATCCCGGACCAAAGTGGGCAATGCATGACGGAGGCCTTCCTGTTTGTGAATTTCCGAAGGCCGCCATTTTGTTTTTTACGAAAATTAAAAATATAATAACATAATATAATCGATGCTTACTTCATTCAAAAGAACCGCCTGTCAATACCTGTTCCTCAAAAAAAAAAAAATTGGGAAAAAAGGGTCATTTTTGAATGCTCCAGGGAGAAATCCCGCCTCCACAAGTAACCTCCGCCGGATAATCCGCAGCTAACCCTTCGGAAAGCAAGTCTGCATATTCTACTGGTGTATGTAACAAAAGATAGCTTACTCGTGGGAACTTACCGTATCCGCCACCACCCCACATGAAGAAGTATTAGTTACTATTTTTCAAATAGCCACTTCTTCCAGGAATGCTATAGCACTTTCAGCCGGCACAAGTCCAGCCGCCACAAAACCTTCGGAAGGTAATATTTCCACAGGTATTGTGAGTACCGTGGATATAGCCAACCTGTTAAGGACTTCCATATCCTGCTTCTGCACTCACCTCACCTCAGGATACACCATTCGCGAACCCAATTACCTCTGGTTTCCGCAGTGATAAGGAGGAACCTACTGCATATTCCCTCGGAGATTAGGAGAAATTTTTATGAGGTTATCTCCTCCCACATCGCTACGTTCTAGGATGTATTGCCCGGTTTCTACCGCTTTCAGGTGAAACTAACATCTGAGAATATCAAGATGAGGATCGCCATATCCTAGAAGGCTTCAACTCTTCCGTCCATCCTTCAGACACCACGATAGACCATACAGAGTACACTTTCTTTGCCTGATTTTTCTAGTGTACTATAGTCCATAAAAATTACACTAAACAAATGAGATAAAAAGGTAAATATTTCCATCGATCGACTCCATGCCGCATACATCAACGACGACACAGATCACCACAGCATTGGCAACCATCTTGCAAAGCAAAATCCTGGAAAACCTACATACTTGGCCAAATACGAAAGGAAAGTAAAATTGAGTCTAAATTTGTATAGCTTTATCTAAAGGGTGAGCAATGTGGAGACAACATACATCGTCAGTGTGGCATGAAGAGCGTCGTTTCTTCCAGAACTCGACAAATAGAAGAAGACAGTCTCACTCCGAGAGCAGATAAGTCACGATAAAGCTTACAATTCACTTCGAAAAGCAAGACCTAATTGAAATAGTGTTTTGAAAATCGGTGTTTTTTTTCAATATCACTTTCTCACATAAGACTTTCCAGCTCTATTTTCATACTTTATTAAACAGCGAGGCCCAAATGATTCTAGGGATCTGACGTAGACCAGGTTACAGTGGCGGCTAGAAAAGCCGCCCTTGGTCACTTCGTGGACCAAGTTCATTGTTAAAGTTTGATGTCAGCTACGTCACTGAGTAGCTCTTAACAGCTTCTTCGATTTTGCAGACCGGACGTAAGATCAACAGCGGTCTCTATCAAGTAAGAAAGCATTTATCAAAAATCGGTAGAGCACTTGACCTTACCTATAAACTGTGTCTGAAAGAAGACGAGACTCCTCTTCACATGCCTCTTCAGATTAGTTTAAAAAACAATTATCGTTTTGACAATCAATTTCTGCTGCAGTACCATTACCTTTGATTATTTATTTATAATTGACATGCAACTCCACTAGCAAAACGTACTCTTTCCTACGACAGCCTGACAACACAAAGATTACTATAATTAATTCAATCAAGAGCTCGTTAAAAATCTCATTCATTTACGACTACCCCTGTATCGGATCATCATACCCAGAATTTGAATCCTTCATCAGTAAGAGCCAACAAAACGAATGCAATTTCCGATGTCGCCTGTGTTCAACACTACGCGAACTGCATTAACAAAGCCATCCAAATTATGCCACTATTCTTTGCCGCCTTAGCTCGCTTGTTTCTATTCAGTTTGATTTTATGACCTCAATGTGGAGTGCACTCGTAAATGGAATTAAAGTGGTGCCCTGGGTCGCGTTGGGAACATGCACACAAATAGCATGACGATAAGAATTTTAAAAGTTCTAGACAAACAAATTTACATAAATCCGTGCGCCCTTGTTCTACGGTGTAACAAGACAAAAGGATTCAGGATGGGTTGCCATCTAACAATAAAAACGATGGAGCCCATCATCTTTGCTCTTGCACTACCTCTGTAGGGATAACATACTATATTCATTGTTGGGTGTAAAAAAAAAACAAAACAAGGGTACAGGGTTCGCTCCTTGCCGTCGGCGCCATGGCGATGTACTCCCAGGCAAGTGCTATGTTTGTAGTAATGATGAATGTTCTTTGCTGGGTGGTTTTTATTACTCAAACATCTCATTGCAGGTTGAATTTGATTTTCCTCCAAGGCGATGAAAATTCATGCCAGAGAACATAGGGTTTACGTTTCCCAATTCCGTACTTACTTATTTCTGAAAACAAATTTAATTTGCCATGAAATTGCTTCGAAAATTTAAAAGTCAAACGTTTCCGGTATGGTCTCCAGTGTGTTCCTACGCGGCAATTAGAGTAATTGGATTCGTTCTTTATCGGATGTTGGCTATTGGTGAAAGGATGTCTGTGTATCGATATAATGCATTCAATATCTGTGATGTTCTTAGATCATAAAGGAATACAATTTAAAAAAACTAACATGAACACAAAGAGCAAAGGTGTGAGTAATTCAATATTTCATGCAAAGCAGGTAGGAAAATAGGCATTGCATATCCAAGTGCAACAAAGAGTTTATTTTCTTTGATGTGAAAAATAATACTACCTCTGTTAGTTGGTGATTATGGATTGATTGATGAATGCAGAAACAGAAAGGAAAGGATTTTTGTCATTCATTAATATAATGGCCCTACAGGGTGTTTCATATAAGGTGTACCAAAACAAGTCGGCAGATAGATCTCACCTATAGCCACTGAGATGTATTAAAATGGACCGACTTATAAGCTATCTCATGTGGGTACAATTTTACTTTCAGTGAAGGGAAACCACTTTTAATTTTCATTGTTGACTATGAATTTGCAGCTGCACATAAGGGTATTTGGCTAATCTAGCTGGTCAAAATTATTTCTTTCGATTTTTTAATTTGTAATAGTTCTTTCGTTGATATTAAAGCTGTATGACTTGTTTCTGATGGAATCAAATTCTTGCCTCGGTGATTTCTAACTCACTCGCCGATAATCAGACTGCAGTTGCTGGCCTTGATTCCGGCCTGGCCTCATCGTTGGGCTCCTCACCGGTGTTGCCACTGGTTGAAGATATTTGCCGCAACGTCAAGCAGGTAAGACTTGATATCGCCAACTGGTCTGCATCAGTTTGAGCCAAACGGAGACTTAATCGCCTCTATTGCTGCCAAGGTGAGGGCTATTTCGGCTTACTGTGGGGCTTATACTGGGCCTCCTACTGCTTCTGGTCTGTATGTTGTCATTGGCTCTGACCCAGTAAGTCTGGATTTTCCATCTCAGGGGCTTCTTTTCGACCCCCCGGCTGTCTTCGAGCCCCTGACTGTTTCCGAGCCCCTGGCTATCTCCGAGCCAATGACTGTCTCCGAGCCCCTGGCTGTCGATAGGATCGACCATGGTATACTGGTTTATAATAGAGATGGGCTATCTTCGATTCGATTTCGGCGGATCCATCTTTTAGCCTCCGATCTGCCGATTTTTTAATCGATTTTTCGTGGGACCGATTTGGCTCGAATCGATTTATTTATTTCCGATTCCCATCCATTTAAGATAAGACGCGACGTGCTAATAAAACTGAGCAAGCTCATGTGGAAATTTTTCCTCATCAATATTAATTTCTGTAATAATCCTGTAAATTTTAAATTTCGTACCTAAAATATTGTCAATGTGAGATAAATGCGATTCGAAACTCTAAATTCAATTTTAAATTTCAGTGCATCCCTGGTTAAATCTAAGGCCTTTGAAAATTTCTCGCTGCTAACTAGGATAATTGCTACGTTCGCCCACTCCGTCCTTCCGCTATATGGTGGAGCGAGGTCTTCTTCTGAACTATTATCACTCATTTTTAGAATTGCAAAATTAGAAAATATAATTTATTGTCATGTGAAGTCCACCGGTTTTTGATAGTTATGACAAATTGAGCCTAATGAAGCGACACAAAATTTCTGCTTCTCCAAATTCAAATGTCAAAATAAATGGAATCGGTCTATGAACATCGATATTTTTAGAGCGATTAATCGATCTTCGAAATCGGAAAAAAATTACAGATCGATCCGTACTAAATCGATTTTCTTAGTTCCATCTCCCATCCCTTTTGATTCTTCTTGGGTTTTCTTCCTGCTGGCCGTAACCAGCGTGTCCTGTTTCGGGGAGCTCTTTCTGACCAAATTCTTGTCACTTCGGGGGTGCCACAGGGAATTATTCTTCGCCCACTCCTCTTCATCCTATATGTTAACGATGTTTCGCATCTCCAGACCCGCAGTAAAATTCTGTGTTATGCGGACGATGCTTAGATTTTTCGCACTGCTTCCCACGAAGCCGACTACAGTACCTTGCACTCTGACCTGGCTGTGTTCTGCAATTGGTGCGTGCGCAATCGCCTTCCTTTAAATGCCGGCAAGTGCACCGTTATGACTAACTCCCGTAAAAGACGTAAGATGAAGGACCTGGGTGTGGTCCTCAATTCTCGCCTTTAATTTGAGGATCATGTGGACCCGATCGTTGGTAGGAC
Organism: Leptarthrus brevirostris; assembly: GCA_964036015.1. NCBI lineage: Eukaryota > Metazoa > Arthropoda > Insecta > Diptera > Asilidae > Leptarthrus > Leptarthrus brevirostris. Next base: position 4,323,366 of record OZ038371.1, on the reverse strand, counting down.
TAACTCGATGTTGGGTTTCGTTAAAAGATGGTCTAAGGAACTCGATGATCCCTACCTAACTAAGCTTCTTTACTGTACCTTCGTCAGACCGCTTTTGGAATACTCCAGTCCTGTGTGGGCTCCCTGTTTCGCCGTTCATGTCAACCGCGTCGAGGCAGTGCAACGCAGATTCCTTAGGTTTGCTCTCCGTGGATTTCCCTGGATTGATCCTTGGTTACTTCCTTCTTATCCTGATCGTTTGGGGCTGATTTCTATTGACTCCCTTGAAAAGAGGCGTAACATCTCCGAACTATTATTTTTGTTCGATTTTTTGCAAGGAACAATAAATTCGCCCGATTTACTGGCGGCCGTGAACATCTCTATCCCCCAACGCTCTTTCAGAAACCGCAACTTCCTGCACGTCTCTAGTCATCGAACTCTGTATGGGATGCACGATCCCATCACGTCGATGTCTCGCCTCTTCAACCAACATTTCGCCAATTTCGACCTTAATCTCTCCAGGCTGCAGTTAAGGGCATGCTAAGGCAGTGTCTTGGTTCGTGCGGGGTCGTGGATGGTGTCAACCGCCGTACTTCGATCGTTTTTTACTGATTTATTTTTTTCGGCTTTTAGTTTGTAGTATAGTTTATAAGTGTTTAATGTACGCTGAAGTAATCTTTGTGGATGAATCTGAAGGAAATAAAAATTTGTATTTTTAAATATAATTTTATTGTTTTCTTGAAAAAAAAGTTTATTTTAAATCTAAGATGACGATGAATTCCAAGGTTCTTTACCGTCTTGATCACTATCTATATCCTCTTGATCCGATTCTGCTTCATCTTCAGAGGCAGGTTCAGCCGATAGCAGAAACTTTACTGCCTCTTTGGTAAATGGCCTTGTTTTCCTTTTAGGTGTTGGAATCATACTGGTAACGAGAGGATCTGAACTCAGCAATGTATCGTGGGTGTCATAGGATGCCATGGATATAATTCGATACATAACTGCGCAGCTTCAGGCAATAATCGGGAAATTTAGTGGATATTTACCACCCTCAAATTGCCGTGTACACAGTAAGTACACGGGAAGTTCACGGAAAGTACACTGACAGTTCACGGCAAGTACACGGAGAGTACACGGAACGTACACGGAAGTACACGGAAGTACACGGAAAGAACACGGAAAGTACACGGATGTACACGGAAGTACCAAGAAAGTACAAGTACAAATTTCAGGAAGTGTCTATTCGCATCGGCCGTGTCCGTGTACACGCAATATTTCCACGGACTACACGGAAGTACACGCAAGTACACGATAAGTGCAAATAGTCACTTCCATATTCATAATACTGGTAATCGTTTTTAACAGCCTATTCTAGATTCAAACCTGGCAAAACGGTTAGGTTTACAAACCCCATCACATCAGGATATTTCATAACCTCAAAATTTAGATCAAAAACCCCTTGAATTTAAAACCCCATAGTCCAATCATACTAAAAACCCTAAGCTTTTAACCCCCAACCCCTAAACCGCATAACCCCATAACCTCAAAATAAAAGCGGCAAAGGTCACAATACGCTTCTCATTTCCAAAGTTAGGGCTAGATAGGCAGTTCGACAGTACATAACGAATGGAGAATTCTGATGTGATGGGGTTAAATGGACCAGCGACCTCGAAAACATATGGTAAACGTAATCAGACCTCATAATTAACATTTTCAATTTTTTTTGTGGAGCTTTGTAGTTGTCGCTGTTTAAACTATCTGGTTAAATATGTGGACCAATAAGTCGGTTACCTTCGATTCCTGCCCACAAGTTTACGGAGAGAATGTATTTTGGGACTAGGTCTGTCGAGCAATTCTAGGGTTTCCTGGACTCCAAAAGTGAGTACTATGTAAATTCACACACATTTAGTGAATTGTGATTCTTGGGTCCATAGAATCTTATCCAATAATGTCCAGTCATCTCAACGGCTTATTTTGTCCTGCGGGTGATGTTCCTGTACGGGTGTCACATGGAAAGGAAGAAGTCCTTCTCTTCGTAATATTTTCGATACCGTCGCTGCACAAACACCTACGCTATATGCTATGCTCCTTGTACTCTGTACATACGCTATAGGCTATGCTCCTTGATGCTCTGCTTGCCGCGAGAATTATCTCCTCGATTTCTGATGATATACGCACATTGACCCCTGCTTCAGTCGAAATTGTATGAGCGCTTCCAGTTTCTCGAAGCCTTTGAAACGCTCTTTGAAAATACCTCTCCACGGTTGCCTTCTTTTTGAGAACCGCGTCGGCAGTCTTCGGCAGGCTTCTGATCCTAGATGGTCTCTTCAGAAGTTCCTCCAATCTCTTGCTTAGTATCTTCAAAGCATTAACCGTTTCTTGTCCGAACAATTGCGTTTCCTAAGCGCACGCTTATATTGTGCTCTGGTCGGACAAGAAACAGTTAGTTCTTTCATGGTGTCCGTCTCGTTGTCCTTGTTCGTAATCTGTGTCGTTGTTGTTTTTCTGGCTACCGTCGTTCCGACGCATATCCCCGACAGAGTTGATTCTATTTGGTCGACCTTTTCCATTTTGCTATGTGTTGGAGTTTCTTTGTTCCTTTAACGGCATCATTGAACCGGAAGTGGAGCTTCCGCCAACATCGTTCTTAGAAACATTAGCCCCCTCACCACGACAAGGTGAACTCCAAGAGTGGGAGTCCAAACACTTAATTGGCACGAAATTACAGAGGGCTTATTACAACGCTTATTAAAATCCTAAACCAAAATTATTTGATATACAAGACAAATTAATCTTTGAATTTTTACGTCCATGGGGCTTTAGTATGCGGTGCTTTTCTCTCGAAATATAAAGGAGGTATTAAGGACAGGACACGCATATCACAGTTGGCAGATAAATGTTAAATAATGAACTTAAAATTACATTTTGCCACGATATTCTGAAGGGTCAATTACTGACAGGTAGAATAATATAGAACCAAAGTCGTTACACAAGCATTTTACCATAGAAGCCCTTGGTACATTGTATGTCAGAAGTAAATAAAGTACAGTGCATAACAAAGAACACTCATCTTGGGGATGAGCTTTAAGACAAACATTCTCTTTAAAAGCACTTGAACATCCCTTGCCTTACCTATACTTTTCTATGATAATAATGTATTCAAGATGGAATCGGTCATGCAAAAAATTAAGCTCGCTCGAAATTTATGTCGGAATTTATCTTTTTTTGTTCGTTTTATGAAAGCAACTCAACGGGGAGAACAAAAATGACATCCTTCTTAAATAAGAAGCTGAATTTAATTGAACCATACATTTTCTGAGAAGATTGTTGTGGCTTTCAAGAAGTTATTTTGCTACTTTATTTTTATGTAAGCTCATTTAAGAAAGACTGAGATATTTGTTTAGAGAATGTTCATGCCATTGATCAATAAAAAAACAAAGTACTTAGCTCTAATTGTACTTTTTATTCTGCGGAATGAAACAGAAGGAGAAGTTTATTTCCCCCTGAAAGATAATGATTATTTGTTCAAAAAACAGAGTTTTCATCAAAAGAGTAAAAATTTAGGAAATAGCATTTTTTAGCCAAACTAAGTATGTATTTACTAAGTAAGTCGGCGGAAGTATCACTTACTGTTACTTACGTGTTCTACCAATCTCCGGAGGTCCCAGTTTCGAATCCCACCGACGGCGACCCATGGTTGTTTTCTGCTGACAACAGATTAGGATAAAAATGTGTCCGATACGGGATCTGGGATTGTCAAAAAGAACTGTGACCTTATTGGTTCAGTCGACTCTGAGATTAGGAGTATTCCCGTGGTTCATTCAGCTCTACTTCTGTTTCGTTTGCTGATGTCGTGCATACTACTAGCTGGGATGCTGCAACACGTCTGACTGAGCCCTGCCCTAATTTTTTAAGTTCCGCATCCACTGCTTCTTCTCAGGCTTCTACACCTCAACATCCACCTAAACAGCCTGAGGGTAGACGCCATTGTCATAGCGCCACAATCCACAGGGATTGACAATATCGTCCAGTGGCCCACTGAGGCTCCTGCGGCTCCTGGTGGTTCACATTCTATATCGTTGCAGCGAACTCCAAACATTGGTATTGCATATGTTTACTTAATGCTTAATATTTCTAAATGTGCCGGGGAGACCATCTTATCTGTGCAGCTGTGCTTCCTAGTAGCTTCTTTATTTTCAGAATTCATCCTGACACCACTGTTGATGACGTTGTGCGTTATGTTTCTGCGCCTCTTTTAGTCCCGTAGAATTAGTGCTAATTTCAGGCAATTTGATAAATAATGCTTATTCTTTCTTCGCGTCCTTAAAAATTGTTATTCCTGACGCTCTGTTTGACGCTATCGTCTGTCCTGAGATTTGGCCTACTGGAACCCTTGTCCGTGAATTTATTCCGAGAAACCGTTCCAACTCTTGAGCTTCTCCAAAAGCCGCATCTGCAAGATTACATTCTCCTACGGTAATGTAACTGGCCTTCGATCCAATACGACCAGCTTCTATATTGGCACGAGCTTTACATGTTTTTACACGTCTTTCCTCGTGATACGCATCTGACTACATTGGAGGAGTAGTGTGTGCTGTCCGTTGTGACATCCAATGATCTGTTGTTGAACTTTCGGATTCATACGGATTGGAATTAGTGTGCGTTGTTCTGAAGTTGCTGGGTAAGAGCCTGTTTATTGCTGCTGCTTACATTTCTCCGGGAGCGACTTCTAATACTTACGGATCTGCTTGCTTCTTGCCTTGATACACACTTCTGTGTCTTGCGTCCACACAACGAATTGTTGCTTTTTGGAGATTTTAACTAGTCTGATATCAACTGGGTTTCTTCGGATGTTGAATGGTTGATTCCCTCCCCCTCGTTGTCATCGCAGAGCTCTTTATGTTTCACCGACAGCCCTTCTTCTTCTGGGCTTATACGGTGTTCCAGAATTACGGACGATTCTGATAGATTCCTAGCAGATTGTGGTAGATGGTGTTTAGCACTGACCCATGCGGTAATTTGGTTAGGCGCTGCTTGATTCCATTGCTTTCCAAGACGTCTCATCATTCTGCTCTTTCGATTGCTCTGCTCTTCGATGCAATGTCTGCAGCATCCCCGATTCACAGTAACTAAATTTCTTAAAGGCTGATTTTTTTATGTTAAATAATTTGTTATTGAACTGTAATTGGACTAATGTTTTTGGTGGAACGGGATATCGATGTGATGGTAAGTTTATCCTATGATAATCAATCCAATTATTTTTTGCAATCTGTTCCAATCTCTAGAACAAATAAATGTTCTTCCAATCTGCCTGGCCGAATAGTTCAGTAAAACATCTTCAGAACATTAAACATAAAGCCTGGAAACGGTTCTGCTCAAAGAGCGATGCGGATTTTTGTCTCTATTCTGATTTGCCAGATCAATTTATTTTCAGAAATTCTAGGCAAAAAATTTGTTAATTCTAAGCGCCGTACTGAAGGTAATCTTACTTTATTGAAGCTATTTGATAGTGAGAGTAATGGCCTCTTCCGAATCTATTCAGCTACTTTTTTATGACTTTGTTCCTTGATAATAACTGTGATACCAGCTTAAAGAATTTAAGTTACCTGACCGTATTTCCTCCCTCTCCGATGCAAAAGAACGAAACAGTCCCGAAACATATCAATAGTCTGGCTGGTAGTTATTCGTGCGGTACTGATGGTGTTCCTACTTCCCTTCTAAAAAGACTGGTCTTCCTCTCTTGTTCCTGTTCTATGTAATTTATTTCGCTTATCTTTTTCATGTGGTGTCCTCCCCAAATCTTGGAAATCATTCTTAATTATTCCTCTTGACAAGAAGATCAAGCGATCTGATATTTCAAACTATAGACTCATTGCTAACTTGTTATGCATTGCTAAAGTTTATGAAAGCAAGGCCCACCACGACAAAACTTCTGGAATTCTCTAATTTATGCTTATCTGAAATTTGAGCCGAAAAGCAAGTGAAGTGAATCTTTACTGATTTTAGTAAAGCATTTAACTGCATTAATCACCACAAGTTAGTCGCCCTCGGCTTTCTGTCCTTGTTTGTTAACTGGATTCGCTCTTACTGATTATGTCGAACTCAGTGTGTGTCGTTGAGGAGTTCCCTATACAAGTATGTTGACAATAACTCTTGTGTGCCACAAGGAAGCCATCTCGGTCCGATTTTATTTATTATCTACACCAATGATATATATGTGCTCTTGAGATATTCCAAAATTCACTGTTATGCTGACGACGCCACAAATTTCCGGTTTGTTTCCTTTGTATGTGACTGTTAAATTTAAATTCTGACTAAGGCGCCTTTTACAGTTGTTGTTCTATTAAGTCTCTTCCCCTTAATACTGGCAAGTGTACGTCTACGTCATCAACTCGTAAACGTATGCTCTTGAATTAAGCTGCACTATACCAAGGACACTAGACCAAGGACTTGGGAATCTACCTCAATAGCTTAGCTGTTTCGGAGACGGAGTTGGATCAATACGTTGAGCGGCAAGACCAACATGCCATGGGTCCCGGGTTCGAGACCAGATGACCCCGTGAGTTTTTATTAAGAAATTAAAATAATCCACTCCGTCTCTGGGCTGTTGTCTAACTCGCAGCAATGCAAAAAACAAGACTCAAGTTTCCTCACTTCCCTTACCCTAATTCCCTTCCGGCCGAAACCATGCTAACGCATCAAAGGGTTGTCCCCTAGGATTTGGCCACATCGTATATAAAAAAAAAACTTCGACGATCACATTAATGCGATTGTTATTGAAGTTAATTGGACTTTGGGTTTTATGAAATGATTATCCTTATATCACGCGACTGATTAATTGCAGCTTTGGTAGTCCGTTAGCTGTGTTTGATCGGTATATTATTGCGACCACATTGGCTAGGTCGAGGCAGTCCAGCGCTGCTTTGTTCACTGGCTTCCTTGAGATAACCATCTTATTTTACCTCCTTATTTAGATAGGCTTAAACTCATCAAGCTTAACTCCCTTGAATCTCGACGGAATAACTTCAAAGGTGTGTTCGCTTTTATTTGTATTCAAGGCAATATTGACTCCCCGGTCCTGTTGTCTGCTTTTAATATATCGATCCCGTATCGCTTGTTGAAAAATCCAAAACGTGAAAATATCAGTGGTTTGGAATCCACTTTAAATTTTAGGTACACTTACAACCATTGTCTCAAATCGGGTAAACTTCTTCTGCAGCCCTATGCTTCACACGGGTAACGGGAACTACTGAGAGAGAGAGTGAGATAGATACAGAGAGAGAGAGAGAGATAGAGACAGAGAGAGAGAGAGGGAGAGACTAAACTTCACTGAGGGCGCTATAGCCATAAAAAACAGCGAAGTGTATACCAGAATTATGGAATTATTAGCGTTAATCTTTCAAGCGAATATATTAAATCTAATGTTTAATCCAATTTTGAATAATTTATTTTATTCTTAACATGTCCTATTATTTTATTATCTCTATTATATTGATATTATTTATAGCCATATATTCGACGAACATATAACATTATTCTTCCCCTATTGAGACGGAATTGGCTTAATTGTTTGAGTGGCACGATCACCACTCTATGGTTCGAGGGTTCGAGGCCCGGTCTCTTCGTGAGCTTTTAATAAGAAATTAAAAAAACTCCGCTCCGTCTCTGGGCTGTTGCCTAGCTCGCAACAATGCATAACATTCCCTCATTCTCCTTACCATAATACCCTTACGGAAAAAGGTTGTTTTCTGCGATTTGGCTACATCATAAAAACAATTCTTTTTGTTTCAGCTCTCTTTTATGAAAAGAACTATGTAAATTTAAATATGATAATCGCGAAAATATTTTAAGTTATATTTAAGGTTGTCTTTTAATGAATATTTTCTTAAGCGATAATACTTGTTCTATAACTCGCCAAAACGAACTGGAAAGAAAAGGGAACGGAATACTGAAAGTACCATTGAGAACCACTTGTAGACTTGTTTTCTGAATGGTAACTTTTTGACTGCTATGAACAAGTACCATACCAGAATTTCAAGTGATTGTTGACTTAATTTGGATTAGTGGTTTTTATTGTTTCAACCGATTTCAAATAATGGCTATTGATTTCCTCTTATGCTGTTCATTTTTCTGGCTGAAAAGAATTTCAATTCTGAGGGAGACTGGTAAAATATCAGGAATTGAATGAAACCCTGGCTAACGTGGAAATATTTTGGCCGTTTTTCACTGCGGAAACTGAAAATGGTAATCGCATTCTAAGCATGTTTTTCGATTAAAATGCAAAAAAGAGTCTTTGGCGTACTAAAATCAACCGGAGGCGTAAAAGGCGGGAAGCAATGATGACTCCTGCGAGCCAGAGCACAGCCTGAATTAATTTTCGTTCCATCATATCGCAAGACGTGTGCTCGCAACCTTATCGCATTAACTTCATAATGAGGTGAATTTTGCATAAGCGCGAAGAAGAATCAAGCCAGGCAGCAATAGGTGATGCCACTTTATGGATCTCGTAATAAAATTGGAAATTATTTCACGAAATAAACTTTTCGCAACCGAGGAATGAGTGGAATTTTCAATGGAATTTAGATACGAGTTGGATAAGCTCGTATTTCTCTTCTTTTTTTTAATCTTTTCGTACAAGTAAGGTTGCCCTTACCTTTTGCAGTTCAAGGTAAAAAAAAATTAATTAAAAGAAGTGACCAATCTCGACTTAAAATGGGTTGTTTACTTTTTCCCGGCGAGAAATTTATTAAAAAGCTTAAAGTTTCAAGTTTACCAAGGATTCAAAATTATTTCTTAAACGTAAGGGTAAAAAAGTTAAACATATCCTTGTAATGAATAGCTGCGGTTATGAGAAAAAATTAAATAAAAATAATTCTTTGCATATTTTATGATGAGTATACATTTTTTTGGTTAATCATATTTTAAAAACGCCAAAGGGAATGTAAAATTTGGATTAAAATTCCCAACATGTTGCTTTACTACCATATAAAATTGAAAAACTTTTTTAATGTTGACGACATTGTACATGGGGCACTCACAAGCCAAATCGTTTAAAGGGTTACACCATCCTGGCGCTTGGAAAGATATTGTAGAGTTCAACATTCTCCCATTCTTTATTTCAACGAGAAAAAATGAATGGTACATGCCGCTCTATAGAGGAAAACCCAATCACTTGTTGTCATTTACCTCTCTATGTACAAAAAGTGTCCTCAAATCTTAGATTATATTAGGGATGGGGGATCGAACTGAGAAAATCTATTCAGTAAGGATCGATCTGTAATTTATTTTCGATTTCGTAGATCGATTAATCGCCTTAAAAAGATCGATATCCATAGATCGAACGGATCGATTCAGTTAATTAGAACTGTTTCTCTATATAAAAATATTATTTAATAAATCGGTTTACTTATGACCCTAAGTACACCGATTTATTAAATAATAGAAAACAGCCTTTATAGCTTATAAATCTTGATTAAGCAACAATGGGTATTTCACAAATATTGCTTATTTAATCGAAAAACAAATTGCGATGGAACAGAGTCTATTTTGAAAGTACATACTAATACTGACTAGTCTTAATTAAAGGAACACAACTAAAAATATACACCCCAAAAGTAAAAGGGAAGCACAACTTTTGTGCCGCACATTTGCAGGCGCAAAATTTATTTTTACTATTATAATAGCAGAAACATTCCAGGAATATTTTCAAAAATCGACCCCAAAGCATTTCTATGTCTAATTTCAGAACCTATTCCAGAATATTTTATGAGTATGTATGAAGAATATTCTCGTAAATGGGAAGGTTTCTGATCTCAGCCCTAAAAATTTATATCTTCGGGACGTTTTTTGAAAATATACTGGGAGTCTTTTAAACGGAAGTAACCGCAAGTAAAATGTTAAAAGTTCAACTCCATCTTCCTCCCTGTCATCACCTTGCCAAAGGAAAAAATGGCCAACGCAGCAAGTTGCCAACGTTAAATTCAAACATGTACTATTCAAAAAAGATAATTGTGAAAGATGAGATTTGAGGAGCCTGCTCCTTTGTTTTCAAAATGATTGTTGAAAGTCTTAAAGTGTACCTTTATTTCCTCTTTTCTACAATTATAAAAGGGAAGAGAGAAACATGACTACCTCTCAGTTGAAAATTTCTAAATGGACGCAGTTTTGGTTTACTATTCAAGTGGTAATAGTGATAGAAAAAACAGACTTTTCATATAAGACTATGTATGTTCAAAAAGACAATGTAAGATTTTAAAGCACGCAAAATAAATGCTTCGTCTTTTTAATTTATTGTAGAAAGGTTTTTTTACACCACTGCTTAAATATCTAAATCCATATTATTTTAAAATTGTAAAATCTGCCAAATTTGAAAGTTTAGATTAAAAAAAACTATTAATAAGTGTCAAATATTTGATAGAGTAAAAATTGCCAGAACCGAAAAAATATGTACGCTACTTTCAGGAGATTCAGATCTACGTCGAATCTTCGTGTATTCCACATGAATTTCTTACTAGTATTATACGTAAGTTATACTACTAATATTCCACTTGAAGTTGATTTGGCAATTCCGCGTAAACTAATATGCATAACGTTAAGGACATCGGTATACAAAATTCAACTTACTTTAGAAGCAATTCTGCGTCGAATCGTGTATTCTAAGTGATTTTTTATACTGGAATTGAATACGCAGAAAAAAAATAATTTTGATAAAAACTTAAAATCCCACATTCGAATATCATTTATTTTAGATTTTTCTTTAAATAATTTATTTTTTTCTCGTTGGGGAATCGCCAAACCAGAAATAAAACATAACAAGCCACCAATGGCAAAATTATACAGTAGTCACTAAACTGCACAGTTAACACTAAAATATTATAACGATCACAAACGCATTCATTTAACATTTACGGTTCTTTCAAACTTTGTTTTACAATTGTCGGATTATTAGTTATTACACGAAATAAAAATATAATGCAAAAAAATCACGAGTTTGGTTGTTTAATTTTTGTGCCCAGAAATTCAATTCACTGTGAAATGTAACTCCCAAGTATTTTGTTTGTGAAACTCTTGGTATAGAGGCATTATCAATACCATATGAAAACGTGATAGTTTCTCTATGGCTACTAAAGCTCAGCTTTGTCAATATAAAGATAAAAGTACTTTTTTTGTTATACCACGTAATAAAATGGGTAAGATCACGTTTAAATTCAGAGCAATCTGATATGTTGAAAATGCATCGAAAGATTTTAACATCATCAGCGTAACTCAATAATTCATAATTACATATGTATAACGGAGGTAAGATTATTAATATATAAGGAAATAGCAGAAGACCTAAGTGACTGCCCTGAGGAACCAATGATGTGACATATATATTCTCAGAGGTTTCACCGCTAAAGAGAATATTATGGACTCTTTCTGATAAATAAGACTTTAACCATAAAAGAAACCCTGTAGGAAATCCCAACATATCAAACTTAAAAAGCTGGAGCCTATAAGGTAACTTGTCAAATGCCTTACCTTATCAGTATAAAAGTAATTCAACTGCTGTCCTTTTTCCAAGTTAGTCACCGTGAATCTAATTGAAACACACCCATACTGACTCGGTGTAGCAATCCCATGTGAATGATCAAATAACAGGAATACTGGAAAGCTTACTTACATTACGATAACTAGAAATGTCAGTACTACTGCCCTTCTTATGAAGAGGTATCAAATAAGAAATTTTCCAAACCGGAACCACAGCACATGACAAACATAAGTTAAATAAATAACAAAAGACCGGTGACAATATATGACTACAACGCTTAAGTACAATCGAAGGAACTCCATCAGGTCCAGGAGAATACCTATCGCCAAGTTCTAAAATGGAACATATCACAGAATCAATTAATACTTAATCAGATGCAGTGAGAGTAGTAGCAGGATAATTTGTCAAGTAATCGAAATATTCACTATCAATCTGAAGATTGTCCTGATCATATGCTTAATATAACCAGGGTAACCGTCAGATTTACGTTTCAATTTTACAAATCGGAAAAAGATGTAGGGTCGTCCCCTACTGACTCTTTTAAGCTAATCAGGTAAGCACAGATGCTGATAGAGCCTTCGTAAGCTAGAGAAGGATATATAGTCATCAGAAAATTTTGTCAACACGTACCTTTTTGAGGTTTTATTTTTTAAATTGTTTACGCGTCGAATGTCATCATCGTAGCAAGGAGGCGTTCCTGCATTCAAGGCCCAACACATCTTAACCGGGACCGCTAAAAAGTACAGTATAAAACCGATCAAGAGCTATGTCATACACATAATACAATTTAGAATTGAATTCCAATTAAACGTAGCCAAGTAACTATTGAGATTATCAAAATTAGTCCTATGAAAGTTAAATATACTATTTACATCATATTTGTCGAATGGGTCAAAATCAGAAGAATACAATAACAAAAGTGATGGATGATGAAGATCCTTCTTCAACAAAGGCATATCGCACCTGATCAGGCTACAGTTGCTGTCGTCAGAATTATAAATCAAATCCAGGACATGCCCATTGTGATTGCAATTTTCCTAAATCTGCTATAAATTCAAGGATGCCGGGGCATCTATGACACACAATTCCGACGCTGATGCTGCATTATATGGAATAATGGACTCCTCGGTAAAGGTTAAAATCTCCGAGAATAAACAACTCGTTAGATATAGACACAGACCACATTTGGAATATAAACTACCACCTTGTTGATCGATTTAGAAGAAATAGAAAAATACCCTGAATTGTACCAAGCAGCTCAATTGACAGGCTGAGAGCAAAAACGACCTCTCTACAAGGTCATAGGAAAAGTAGCTTAGAAAATGTTTAGCGCATCAGAGAAAAACTCTGGCCAAAAACGACTTAACAACTTAAGTGTATTAACTTTGCAGTAACTTTTGTAGTTAAGTCGTTTTTGTCCGGAGTTTTTTTCTGATTCATTTTAGCCCGGGATCTCACGCGGTTCGATTTTGTGCGGAATATTTTTTAAGCCACTTTTGCTTCGGCCTTGTAGATAGGCCAGCAGGTTTAGAACGTGCCATTTAGGACTAGTTTCACGAAATTCGAATTACGTAGTACTGATTTGGTGTGATCTAAACATCCTGAATTAGCGAATACTAGTACTACCTTAAGTTGTCATCTGATGCGGTACTACTCATATTTTGCATTGCTTAACAACAAAGTGGACAAATATTTGTTGTTATTTACCGTGCAATAATATTGCTTTTTTTTTATACGATGTGGCCTAATCCTAGGGGACAACCCTTTGATGCGTTAGCATGGTTTTGGCCGGAAGGGAATTAGGGTAAGGGAAGTGAGAAAACTTGAATCTTGTTTTTGCATTGCTGCGAGCTAGACAACAGCCCAGAGACGGAGTGGATTATTTTAATTTCTTAATAAAAGCTGGTCTCGAACCCGGAAACCATGGCATGTTGGTATTGCCGCTCAACGCATTGATCCAACTGCTTAAACAAATAATGGGTATTAAAAAGGAAAAACGCTCAAATTGGACAGAAGATTATTTTGAAATCGAATTACGTAAAACTAGTTCTAACTTCCTATGGTCTAAATAGGATGATCAATTATTCCCACACGACAACTATCTTTTACACGAACGACAGATAGTGACGAGTCATATTGTGACAAAATTGATTGGGTAATGAAAAAACAGACAAAAGCCGCAATTTGTATTAACGCGTTGTTGGTTAAGTGCTCAGTTGTCCATATATGCATTGGTTAAATAATTAGATTATGGAAGAGGCAAGAAAAGTAACCGATGCTTGTTTTGCTGCTGTGCTGATGTTGGAAGAGGAGGAGGACGAAGAAGCCTTGTATGACGCCCATGTTAAACGTCCAAAAAAAAAATAGTCTGAATGGGTCCGTCAATTCCTTTTAGAAGGAATCCGCTTCTATAAAAACTTACGTGTTAAGCTTCGAAAAAATGATCCGGAGCTATATAAAAATTGCTTGAGAATGTTTTCTGGTGATTTGGATTTCTTGCTTGAAAGAATCGCACCACTCCACTTATCCAAAAGCAAGCCGTAAACATACGTGAATCGATATGTGCAGGATAACGTCTTGCGATTACCCTTCGATTTCTTGCAAGTGGTGATAGCTACAGCAGTATGATGTTTTTTTTCAAGAGGTCAAAATCTGTTCCTGAAGTTTATGCAGCGATACACTGTGCATTGAAGGAGGAATATTTAAAGGTAAAGTCCAATTAAAATTTAATTAAAAAATTTCAACGTAAACATTTACGGGTAATTTTAATTAAAAACAAATTTAAATATAACGAGTTAATTAAACAAACCTTCGTCGATTGTATTTAACAATTGCTGCGCTAAATTTTCCTCCTTTGTTTGCGGTTGTTCGATAATATGGAATTTCTGTATTGTTGGTTCGAACTCCATACAAACCTTTGTTGAACTTGCAGTGACAAAAGTTTTCATAACATAATAAATTAATTTTTTTTTCACGCCTTGCCATTGTTCACTTGTCATGTACGAAACGCGTTTACACGGCAAGGATGCGTTAAATGACAGTGGCGGGTTAAATGGTGGTGTTAACCTAAGTTCTCATAATCCGGAGGTTTCACGGCATCACTTGGAAGACACCAACCCCCCCGCATCCAACAACTCAATGTCAACGCTCTCTTTGCCATTCCGATACAATTTTTTTATTACTCATTTTTTCATTACTGCCCCTCCTCCGCACACAAACCAACCACCATCCACCCCACTTATCCAACCTCTCAAAATCAACGTTGCTCTTATCATTTCGATAATAAACAATTCGTTTGTCACTACTACCTCTCCTTCCCAGCATTCACTCACTCACTCACTACCATTCTTCCACAACTCCACGGTCACTTAGCAACTTATCCTTTGCCTTAACTCAGCCATTCTGTTACAAAATCCATTCTTTCGACTTCACCCATCACCCGCCCTGACTTATACTACCACTAAGAGTCAACGTTTCCACAGTCCCGCACTCAACTTCAACCGACTTTGCCTTTCCTCTGCCATTCTGATATAAACCAATCATTATGTCTTTACCATCCCTTTTACCAAGACCCATCTCACCTATTCACTAATCCACCTAGCTACAGAACTATTCACCCTCAACATTCTGACTACTATAGTATACTGATACACAGAGAACAACTTTAAATTTCTCCTTTGTCAGAAAAGAATGAGAAAATTCATTTTTATTTCGCGGCTTGTCACTATTCAGTCGTAATGTACAACACGCGTTTACACGTCATAACAACATTTAATGACAAAAAATTTTCGTCATTTTTTATGACCGAAATATTAACACGGCAGTGACAATTTATGACATAAATTATGACGAATATGTCACTCAAGTAAATCCGGCATAAGGATAGGCCAAGTTATGTTTGATCATTAGAAATTGCTTAAGGATAAATTTAAAATTCGACCCAATCTATAAGCGAGGAACTGCCGACGCAAATATTCCGGGCTCATTTTACACATTCACTAATTCAAAAAATATAACTAACTTATCTGAATATCTGATACATAATTTACCTATGCTAAAGAAGTATAGAAAGAGAGTAAAAAAATGTCCGAATAAATTAAATTTATGCTGCATTATGTTCGAAAATAATACTTTACCTTCGAGCAAGCTATTTCTTTGCCATGAGCTACCCTATCAGCAAAGTTGTAATATTAAAAATCTCAAATATCCAAAAGGTCCATTTTGGGGCTATCACCCATGGGGCAGGATTCGCCAACATTAAGCAAAGAAACATATTTCGTAGGGATATTTCTCATAATATGTCAGGATTGTAGAGATTATCAGGAGACCTTGTAAAAATTGTGAACTTTCTATTTGAATGGGCATCCAGAGGGAATAGAAAGGCAAGCACGGCAGGAAATGTGAAAAGGACTTCTCTAAATTGACGGCAAAATTCACTCGCAATCGTTGGGCAAATTTTACCTTTAGACGTATAATACTGAAAATCCAATTTACATATCTATAACGTTTTCGATTTTTCTTCGTCTTTCCTTCATAGATTGCAGCTCGTTGGAGAGGTAAAAAAGAATAGCGATCAGGGCCAACAATACAAGGCAAATATGCAAATGTTAAGTGATAACATTTATGGAAAGATTTGTGTAAATAGAATTGGCTTAAAGAGGGCAAGTGAAAATTTACAAAGGGGATGGTCCCTCAGGTAAAATGTGTTTTCAGATGTATTCAATATTGCTGTTAGAATTCGATTAAAACTCAAACGATAAGTCGAATCGTTTTTGTATAGTCGCATGAATACATAGATTTTTGTTCGATATTGCGATTGCTAGAAAGATTTTTCAATAAAAGAACTTCGCTTTGACTACTGAAAGGTATTGAAGATAAAATGTGTGGATAAGCTTTTAATTTAATTTTTATTATTTCGGTTTGAAACATTTAAAGTATTTTAATTTAAATAATTAAATAATTTTACTTTTAACTAAATGTTTCTCAAATACATAAAGGTGCAACTAAGCGCAAATTATTGACGAAATTCTCAACTCTTCTAAAACAAGTAAGACCATTAATCGGTTGCTGGAGGATGGACGGATGAGTTGAATTCCTATAGGATACGGCGATCGTCATCTGGACATTCTGAATTGTTAGTTATATCTCCAAGCGGTAGCAACCGGGCAATGCATCCTATATTAAAAAACCCCCTGACTCCAAGGTTGTAGTGAGCCATACCAAGAGAGTTTGCAGTGGTGTCCCCCTATCTGCAGGACAGAGGGGTGAAAACGGAGTTGGATCGATACGTTGAGCGGCAAGACCACCATGCCATGGGTCCCGGGTTTGAGACCAGATGACCCCGTGAGATTTTATTAAGAAATTAAAATAATCCACTCCGTCTCTGGGCTGTTGTCTAGCTCGCAGCAAAGCAAAAATAAGACTCAAGTTTTCTCACTTCCCTTACCCTAATTCCCTTCCGGCGAAAACCATGCTAACGCATCAAAGGGTTTTCCCCTAGGATTTGGCCACATCGTATAAAAAAAAAAAAAATTTGGTCGCGAATGGCGTTTTCTCAGGTACTTCTGTAGGAGTGAAGGTGGAGGGTATGGTAGACCCTAACAGGTTGGCTATACCCACGGAACCCACAACACAACAGAAGCAGCCTTGGAAAAATTACCTTTAGAAGGTTCTGCGGCGGCTGGCTTGCGCCGGCTGAAAGTGCTGTAGCAGTCCTGGAAGAAGGTGATATTGGTAAAATAATAACTAGCACTTCCTCAGGTGCGGCGGTGCAGAGATGGTAGACTCTAACGAGTTGGCTATCGCCGCGGTACACACACCAGTAGAAAGTGCAGACCTGCCTGACGGCCAGGAAACCGTTCAGCATCTTCCTCCTGATCTAAACATTTCGTACACATCCGAGAGCTGTCATGTCCAAATCTGTGTAGGTACTTGCGGTATCCACCAAGACCAGTCAAGAATTGCGTCAATTGGTAGTTGTTTTCTCCAAGCTTGCGGTTGACCCAAGTTTCGATGTATGGAATCAGTTGATGCGTCCATCTTCCATTCACATCGAAATCTCCCTCTCTTCCTTTTTAATCTTCTTTTTTTTATGAGATTTCCCTGGCTCATTGCGATTCTCGTATAAATGCAAAATCAAGGTAAATAAAAGCTTTTAAAAACAGAAAGAAGGGGTAATAATCCGCTTACTACATAGCTTATGTAAATCGGTGTCCATTAGTACCTGTTAGGGCTTACACTGAGCGTTTCCATTAGATATTAATCTTAATCAGAGGATGCTGGTAGGAATCTGTTCTCAAATATTATTCAGAAATTTATTTAAGTTCCAATTTAAATAAGAAGAATGTTATTATTTCTAAACAGAATCTTAATTTTGTCTCCCGATTTACATAAAAGCTTAATTTTGTTTAATAATTCGCGGAATAATTTTGCCTGGAAGTATCATCCTATCTGGAATCATCGGATTCGATTTAAGTGGAGCTGATACCGAATCCGATAGTTCCAGGTAGGATGATACTTCCAGGTATGATGTTGCAAAATTAAGTTGTGCCGCGTAAAATGTTGAATCCGGCTCGAAGGACCAAATCAAATCGCTTGAGGTGCAATTTTTCTTGTGCTGTAAGCTTTGTGCTTTTCTTTCACAGGGCTTGTGGTGTATTGGGTTGTGAGATAATTGATTACAGAAGTAAACGGGTTACAATTTGACTTTAAAAGGAAAAGCGTTGTGATGAGTTTTTCGATGCAATCACAGAAAAAAACACAAGAAGACGGAGTTGTATCAGCGACACGACCACCATGCCATGGGTCCCGGGTTCCAGACCAGGTCTTCCCGCGAGTTTTTATTAAGAAATTAAAATAATCCACTCCGTTCTCTTTACGTATAAGCAATAGAACTTTAGAAAATCGGATTTATATTTTTTTCACCATTTTATGATGTTCTCGAATTATAGTTTTTTGATTTGTTGAATTCTTGAATTATGATGTGATTGCTTTTGAATTGTAATTAGATTTGTTGCACACGATCCTACAATAATGCAATACGAAAGGCACAGCTAAATTGACTTCGAAAAAGTCGCCAAAGAATAGATTTCAGATTAACAGGTGAACATAAGTAACATAAGCTAATATGAGTAATTTAGCAACACAAGTTAACAAAAAAAATTGTTTATGCCTAGGTTTGTTTCATCATTTATTTACGTATAAGAACAATAAAAAATTCCGTCCAAGTGCGAGTTAGACGAACCGAGTTTTTCGTATCTGGAAAGATTGCTAATTTCTAGGAAACTGTGCTAGTTACAGACATCGTTATATTTTTCCTGTAATATCTGCATACGCAAACTTCGAAGAAAATGTGAGGCGAATTGGAGTTTTCGGATTCCGTACCTCAAAACGAAAAACAGAACCCAGAAAAAATTAGCTAACGTTAACAAAAACATCAAATTTCTACAAGTCTCTCATAAAAAAATGGAATTTTGTCGAAGCTATTGGAAATTGGGTCGATAGGGGGAGGGGGAAGGGGGGGGGGATCGATCACCTGAGATGAAATTTCCCCATACTCTGCTGCTGTTGATAACGTGCCAAAGCAACTTTTCTTCATTAGAAACGCCGATCGTGTTAAGAAATTGTTATATTTCTTACGTTGCTCTGTAAAGTTTGTTTTGATTTTTATTTGAAAAATTCACTCGGGTCATGTGAATATTTGCTGCACATTTTGTGCCCTGATAAGTTGAGCAGCATTAATGCGATTATTGTGAGCGGTGTATTAAGCTGACCAGACCGGGCAAGCGTACTCAAGGATGGGCCTAAACAAGGTACAATAGAGAAGTTTTGTGCAGAATCGGTTGTTGAATTCCTTGAACCATCTCACCACAAGGCTCAAAGTAGCAGTAGCATTATTCGAAATGATTAGAAAAAAAAAGTGAGAATTATGTACAATACCTTAGTCTTGCCCTTTATCAAGCCTAGATAAAATAAGCATATATCAATAGTGTAATTAAATTTGAACGACGATCTCTTCCACGAAAATGACGTAGTAGTGTATTTGCTAATTTCAGAAAAGGTGATTGTTAGAATACCATTTATGAAAGGCGTCCACGTCAGCATTTAAAGAGCGCAATCGTCAACACCAATGATAATATGAAAAATTTTAACGTCGTCAACATAACAAAAAAATTTTGAATTTGTTAAAACAGTGGTGGAAACGGAGTTGGATCAATTGGTGAGCGAAATAACCACCATGCCATGGTTACCGAGCTCGAGATCAGGTCTCCCCGTGGGTTTTTAAAAATTGAATTAAAAAATTCACTCCGTCTCTGTCCTGTAGTCTAGCTCGCAGCAATGCAAAAACAAGACATTCAATTACATAAAATAATTGAACGTCAACGGCACAAATTACGATTACAAATAGATTTTTTTAAAAACACCTTTTTCACGTACCGTTTAAAAATCCGAATCCGGATGCATTTCGGCATGCATCCATGCCATCGTCATAATAAAGAGCAGCGCTCCCAAATGGCTCCCTTGAGGAACCCACAAGGCTTTAATACATTTTTGCATTATTTTGCCAATGATTTTTAAATTTAGAAATCATAAAAATAAAATTTTGTACTTAAATAAATCTTAACAGATTGCGAATTGTTTGAAGAAATCGATTTTTACCTTGTTTTAATTTTTTAACATAACCTTTGCAAAATAACGCCGAAATATGAGCATATTACTTAAAAAATTTTGTAGTAAAATTTTGTGCAAGGTAAGGGAGCTTACTTTTTGACTTGTATACAGTTTTTTTCTTGAGTTAGAGGTTGCCAAACTTGAATTTCTTTTTGGGAAAATGCAAAAACATGAACTTTTTAAGCAGTTTAAATTTTTGTGGTGAGGCCTTGAGTAATATTTTCTGCGTTATGCTTATTTATGTGCTAAGCGTGGGTATTCAACGCTGATGACGATGACTACCTTCCCTTAAATTGTCTTAATGCTAAAGACTTCCATTTTCTTGACGCCATCTCTTCCTCTGGTTTACATAAAATTAGTGATGTAAAGAACTCTTTGGGAAGGCAGTTAGATCTTATCTTTTCTTCTGATTCGAGTAACACTATAGTCCAACCAACTTTTCGTAACTTATCCGCTATCGACAGTTTAAATCCGCCCATTTCCATCTCTTTTTGCTACAATGGTTCTAATATTGTTGACCCCAACGTAGATCAGCACGTTCTTGATGTTAAAAGGGCGGACTGATCTTTCAAACAGGATCCTCTCAATCGATTTCCCCATACCTTTTTTATGATAGCGATATCGACGAGTGAGTTTCCATGTTTTATGACAGGATTTATGATCTGCTTAATTCGTGTGTACCACTCAAGCGGTCCAGATCATCCTGTCATTCTCCCCCGTGGTATTAGTACTAGGGAACTACGGAGTCTTAAGAATAAAAAAAACAGGTTATGGAAAACCTACTTACGATGTAGAAGCACGCCAGCTTATTGTGTATTCATTTATTGTCATGACTGCTTTTTAGCGTTATCTTCATCCTTATACCTTGATAATATTCGCTCGTACCTTTTTTAAATTTGTAAATCTGAAGAATAAAACTGATAAGTATCCATCTACAATGTGGTATAATGGATCCTCTAGTTGTAGCGAGCCCGATATAGCCGATAACTTTGCATTGTTTTTTGAGGGTGTCTTTTCATCAGGCAACTTTGTGCCTTCGCTGGAATAGTTTCGCCATATCCAAAATCGTCCCGCTACCTCCATTGCTTTGCCCATTCTATCTCGTGATATTATCATGGATGGTATCAAGGAACTTAAACTGGACTTTTCATCTGCTCCTGATTGTGTGTGTTCTGATGCCTTACTCACTTCATTGGAACTCATCTTCAACAAATCTCTTAAGGCCGGCAGATTTCCGACGTTATGGAAGAGCTCCTTTATAATTCCTGTTTATAAAAAGGGGCATAAAAACTTCATAACAAATTATAGGCCAATCGCGAAGCTTTCCTGCATACCCAAGTTGTTTGAATCTGTTATATATTCACAACTTGTTGGGCAGTGTAAGGGATTAATCTCCTGTAATCAACATGGCTTTCTGCCTGGTAGATCGACGACAACTAACCTGCTTGAATTTACATCCCATATAATCTCTGTCTTCCAACAAGGTCTCCAGACCGACTGTGTCTACACCGACTTTAGCAAGGCATTTAATAAACTCCCTCACTCTGTGATTATGCTTAAACTTGAAAGGTTGGGTTTTCCGCCTTTATTGCTTGACTGGATCTGCTCTTACTTAAAAGATAGGACTTACCGATTATATTTCCTTAATACTTTATCTAGAGTCGTTTGGGCTTCATCTGGTGTACCTCAAGGTAGCCATCTGGGTCCACTGCTGTTTATTCTTGCCGACATTGTCCCTCTTACTAGGCACTCCAAAGTTTTCATCTACGCAGACGATATGAAGATTTTCTGATGCGTTAGAAACAGTTATGATTCTTCCTGCATTCAGGATGATTTGAATACCTTCAGGGTTTGGTGTACCTCAAATGGACTGCAACTTAACCTGGATAAATGTGAAGTTATGTCATTTTTTAGGAAGCCCAATCAGCTCGTCTTTGATTATACCTTTGCGGAAACTACTATCCGTTGTGTGGAGTCCGTTACTGCCCTTGGTGTAAAGCTAGACAAAAAACTCGATTTCACTCTGCACATAAACTATATCGTTTCTTGGAGTAATTCAGTCCTGGGTTTTGTTAAGCGGTGGCCGAAGAAGTTTTCTGATCGACAGATTCACTTATTTTTTTTCTTTAGTTAGACCAATTCTGGAGTATGCATCTCAGGTTTGGTCTCCTTGTGATGCTGTTCATTCTAGGCGCATTGAATCGATGCAGCGGAACTTTGTTAGGTTCGCACTAAGGGACCTCCCGTGGATTGATCCATTTAGGCCTCCTCCTTATGATGATCGCCTCCGATTGCTTAATATGCACTCGTTGGAGGAACGACGTAGAATTGCTGATCTAGTCTTCATTCACCAGCTTTTCAACTCGAATATAGATTCTCGCACTCTCGCAAGTTTGGTTTCTTATAGGCATACCCCGTATAGTTTAGAAAGATTGCCTTTACTGAATGTTGTTCACTCTCGGTCTAAATATGGTATGCATGAGCCTATAAATCGCATGTGTAGAGCCGTGAATATATGTCCTGTTTTTGACCTGACTCTTACTGAGGATTTACTGAAGCGATCTCTGTTGTCTGTGCACCCCTGATTGCAGTGTTTGGGCCTGTTTTGGTTTTTTTTTTAATAATATTTTTTTTGCATGTTAGGGTGGGAGCCTCATTCACCTCAATATATGTTATATTCTGGTGAATAGGTCAATTTATTCCAGGCTTCTGCCTGTGAAGTGCCTGAGATAGAAGGTTTAATTCCATTTATATTTAAGCTTTGTTAATAATTATCAATATGCAATTTTGTTTAATTCACAGAAAAGCATAAACAGCAATTAACTCTTAAATGTTTTCATAATAATTTTTCAATTTAAATAGTAGTTCGTTCCTGTTGACTGCTTTTTAATTAATTATCTTGATTCGCAGATCTTTCTGATTAATGCAGCAGAATTTCGCGGAAATTAAATAAAACCAACAAACCGATGGATGTACAATTTACATGTGTAAGATTGAAACCACAATTACAAACTAATTTGATTTGCACATCACTTTTCATAATAAATTACTCGAGAGTAAATCGATTGTTTCGGTTGCCTGAAATTGTACGAAATAAATTAATTTTGGTTATAATTATTACTCTGGAGGTAAATCCCTCAGCTGGGTACAAATTCATTTATGACTCAATTACTATAAATTACGTAATAATTTCGCTTGTTAGCATGAATTAATGATTTTCACTGTTACTTGAGTTTGATTTAAATATGCTGTCATTTCTGTCAATACGATATTCAACAGCGTTCACCCAAATTTAAAATTGCACCAGCCATTAACGTTTCCTGGAAAAATTAATTAATTACTACCAGAAAATGCAAAGAACATTGAGCTACCAACTAGTTAAAGGAATAATTATTGTTACAAAGCTATTAACGATTCGCTGATGGATGTCTGGGTAGGTATGCATAATTAAATGATTAAAAACTTTTCATCAGTTCAAGTCAAAGGCGATTATATTTTTTAAAAGCTGAATTTTCTGGATAATTAAAAAATTTTTAATATCAGAAATAATTAATTATGAATGGTTCATTAATCAGAGAAACAGCACGTATGCACTCGATAATTTCCAGGAGTGAAAGGCCAAGTTGATAATACTTTTGATAAGCTGTGAATATTAAAATAAAAGAAAATTGTTCTACTTGTACTGAAACAATTCGTCGGTAGTATAACGTGTGGGATTTTATGACAAGAGCTCCTAATTCTTGTTTTCTTTTTCTTTGCTAACAGTTTGCCCAGCAAAAGGTCACTTAGGATTGGAGATTCGGAGTAGAGGGAGACTGGGGTAATTTCGTCCACCTTTTTTCTTTTTAGATTTTCAATACAAAAACTAATAATTTTCATAGATTGGCCACTTTATTGTAATGAGTGAACTGTTAGCTACAATATACAGGGTGTTTCAGATCTGACGTGCCAAAATGAGTAGGGTGATAGATCTCAACTAAAGAAACAAAAAATTGTATGGCAGGGGAGGGGGGGGGGGGGCAATCTCAATCGTTTGGGAGTTACAGGGTGATTCATAAATTTCAGTTTTTCATGCTATGCACATTACCCTTATATTTTTATCTTCTTATCTACCCAACACAGCCACATCAAACAAATACAAAAAAACTACTATCCCAATGAAATTTTCAAAATTGGCAACAATGTTGATCTAACTCTTACTATTGCAGGTACAGTCACTTCCAAAAATGACAAAAAAATTGTTTGCGATTACCTAAAATTCAGCATTTTCTCAAATTTTCTCTGAAATTCATGTAATTAGTACACCCCTTTTTTATTTTTATTAGATTTCGCATTTTATTACCTTTCCAAAAAGGTGCAACACATCCACGTAGAGAAAATATGTAGAAATTTATACGTAGAAATCCTATCGTAGAATATTATGAAAATCAATAAATTAAAGAAATTAAACTCAAATTAATTCTAAAATGCTTTTTATTGAATGTAAAAATAATTACAATAAATCTAGATTAGTAACAAAAGCCGTTCAAAATGTCCACTGCCACTTTGTATGCATGCCAAAAATATCCTTCCAAGTCCCCGTTTAAGGCGTATTGCAGCCAGTCTCTCCCGTATTCCCAATTCGACTAACTAAATCCTCCCTATTGTTAACAAGTCTTGAATAAACTTCATCCTTCATTGTTCCCCATAAGAAAAAGTCCAATGGGGTAAGGTCTGGAGATCTAGCAGGCCAAGGAATCGGTGCACCTCGTCTTATCCAGCGGTTAGAAAATTTTTCACTTAGTATTACCTTCACAATGTTAGCCGTATGCGCTGGTACTCGATCATGTTGGTGAAACATTCCCCTTAGATTATCCAAAAGGATTTCCTCTATTAGATCTGAAAGTGTGTTCTCCAAAAAGTCCGCATAAATATGAAGGGTCCTTCCCTGGTTCTTCCCTTGATTACAAATATTTACAACTCTTGCCTCATGTCTTCTTATTTTCCTCCCTTGTGGAAGGTAGCTAATGTCATTCCTATACCTAAATCACATAAAGCTGCTAGTGTTGATGTCCAATCAGTGTACTGCCTTGTCTTTCTAAGGGTTTGGAGAAGATAATGAGTGACCAAATGCTGAAACATATTGAAAGCCTTGGTCTGTTTATTCCATGGCAGTCGGGCTTTAGACCTAAACATAGCTGCATTACAGCATTATTAAAAATTACTGATGATATCAGGGAATCTATCAATAGTGGCCAAATCTCAATTCTGACTCTCTTGGACTTCTCAAAGGCTTTTGATTCCGTTAACCATTTAATTCTTCGGGAAAAACTCATTAAACTTTTTTACTTAAGTAAAAGAGCTGGAAATTTAATCACAAACTTTCTGGGTTGTCGTCATCAAAGAGTTATTGTGGGACAGCGCCCTTTATCTCGGGGAGTTCCACAGGGATCTGTGCTTGCTCCCTTACTATTAGCAATATACATAAATGACATTGGAAGAGTAATTAACTCATCTAACTTTCATGTGTTTGCTGATGATATTCAACTTCATATCTCTAGACCGATGGGTCTGATAGAGAATTGCATTTGTCGCTTAAATAAGGATATCGAAGCTATTTCTGCATGGTCCATGTCTAATGGCCTCCAGTTGAACGCGCATAAAACCCAAAATATTGTGATATATAAAAATTCCATCGATACATCTGGTTTAATTGTCCCTTTCTTTGACAGTGTGAGAGATCTGAGAGTCATCGTAAATCGAACACTGACATAGACTGAGCACATTAATGCCACGGTAGGCAAGGTATACGGTGTGTTGCGAAGACTCCGAAACTCAGCGTATTTTACACCTACATCAACGCGACTCGATCTTGTAAAAGCTCTAATAGTACCTATGCTGACCTAATCTTTAGTAAATTAGACTCACAATCTGAACGTAAACTGAAAGTAGCCTTTAACTCCGCTGTAAGATATGTATATGGACTACGCCGTTATTATCTGAGCACTACACTGCTATTCTGGGCTGTACTCTTGAGGTCTACCTCAAAGTTACATTGTGTGTCTTGCTAATTCCTAGGTACTCCTGCAAACAGTCAGAAAGGTCATTCTTTGTCCAGGCCATCAGACTTTGGAATCAACTCCCGGTAGTGACTAAGCGTACTGTCTCGGTTGGCAGGTTTAGAAGGCTTTAATATATGAGTTGTGGTGGTCCGACATGGTCTTATCTTTTTATTCCTCTTTTCCCTTCTTTCATACTTTCTCCTTTAATTTCTCCTAGAAATATTTGTTTGTTAAAATTATTATTAACTTTGAATTATCTTAAATTTGATTACTATGTACATATTATAAAGTAGATATAACTTTTTTGTACAATTTCTCTTGAATAAATTGAATTGAATTGAATTGAATAGCCTAATCTAAAGAACTGCCTATATAGTACCTATAACTTCTATGCCATCCTAAAAAAAAAGTAAATTTCGTTTGCCCGTTTCTGAAATTTTGGACTTACGGTTTTCAAAAAACCACCCCATTTTGAGCTTTTTCGAGGACTTTATTTGCAGCCTTAGTAACTCCACCTCCTTTTGTGTGAAAAATCCCAGTATACTTTCATCGTATAGCCCTTATTCTTCCCTATCCATAAATAGGTTAAACTTTCCTTCACCCCCTACAAATTTTCAACTTTGAGGTTCCACCCACAAAAAATGGAGGATGTGAGGGCAAAGAAATAACAACATTCACTCTGTAACAATAGTAGAAAAAAATAAATGCTAATTGTTCCTTCTTTAAAGGATATTTCGAGTATGAAATATAAGTATGTAAAAAACTTTTTAAAAATTCCCACTGAACTAAAATGTAAAAAACAATGTTAAGTGAGACTAAAAGCTCAAGGTATAAGTACAGAAAAACTCCTTCCTTATCACTGGTCATAGTCGAAGATACTTTAAAAGTACATAAACATAAATATTTTTAAAATATAAAATATGTATTTAAAAAGCTTGAAGCTTTATAACAGATAGGAAGTTTTAAATTAGTATTACTTATGTTTGTATAATGTTATGGCCTCACAATTTTTGTGTTGAGTCCGTCAGTTTTTCAATTGGTGTTCGGAAAATGTTTCAAGAAATAGACACATTTAACTACTTAAACTAGCTACCAAAGCACATATTATGAAACCTCTTTAAAGAACACTTTGTATTGCAAAGCCAATTGGCTTGTAGAATGCAATTGCGTACGTTGTTCACTTAGACGTGCAGCATTCAAATTCATAATTACATTGTTTACACGTAAACATTAATTTCAACAGAGCACTTTCCCCTTTAACGTTGCTTTACATAGTTCCATCTTTAGGGTTGCTTATACACATAATTCCATATCAAATCCTTAATTTCGAAGCATACGTCTCGGGTATAAAATTAGTTCAGCAGAGTTTTTCTTTTCAAAGTTTATTATATTCTTTGTTGTAACAAGAGAACTAATGCAAACTTTACGGAGAAAAATAACTTCGTCGTTTGCAACTTTACTGTGCTACATTTTGTATGCGAACGTTAGGTGGTTTCGGTCTGATTGGAAACTTCTATAGTTTTTGGTAACTTGGGATGATACTTACAAAATTATGCATAAAATTACGATTTTGAAGTTGTGGAAGTTCTATTACAGCGACTTTTCGTATATTAAACCACCATTTCTAAGGAGCAAACTTAAATGAGATTTAAGAACAAAATACACGAAATTATTTAGAAGTATTTACCTTACAAAAAAGTTCAGCAGTAGGTAAATAAGTAGGGATATAAATTAAAACTTTTGAAGAGAATCGATCAAAGTGTACTCTACTACGATGGTAGCTCTCGTAAAATTAGAATAACCTTAGAATACTAATTATATGTTTTCTGGACGATTACGAAATCGCCTTTTAAGCTATGGATTCATTTTTTTCGATAATGTGTAGTGTTGTATACACATATAACGATAAATAATATAAAAGCTAATGAGAACTGATGGATTCGAACTAGCATTTTTCGATTGTACACACCCTACAGAACACCTCGCCTTATAGAAAATCTACGCGCTATACAAAAACACTATCGGTGATGCCCAGGACGCCACATGGAGCAGCCCTCCTTCTGGGATAGAAAAGGTAGGCTTGTGTTTGAAAACCCAAACATACAGCCGAAACATCTAGTACGCCCCGAATACCTCGGACTGATTTTGACGACCTTGTGATGATGACCTTTGACTATGGCCCGGCTATAAACATCATAACTCTCTGAGACGAAACCAAGACACATTAAACATACCCCGCATGGCAAGTGTAGGTTTGTTGCTGACCAAGCTTGCCCGACAATCACTACTAGACTGGTCGCCAATATTAGGCCGAATTATCATCGTCAGATTCCGGACCGGGGCACGCAACAACTCAATAATTCAAAGCTATACGCTAACCGAACAAAAAAATAGTCATTGGAGATCTAAACCCTAAGATTGGTTCTAACAACATCACCCTAGAACATATAAAATGGAAGTTTGGATTCGGAAACAGGAACGTAAGTGGGGAGTTGTTTCTTAAATTTTATAACTCACGGCAACTTGTCATCGTTGGATCCTTATTTAAATACAAAAAATACCATTTAATATCCTGGGTTTCGCCTCGAAAGAAAGAAATGTGAAGCTTTGACTTTCCCCAGGAGCCCTAATCCACAAGTTTCTGATTACAACTTTGCGGGGAATGGTCTCCGTCGCGTGCTGTCCGTAACTGACCTTGGGGTAAAACTTGACTTTACTCTGCATATTAACTATATCGTGTTTAGAGGCAGTTTAATCTTGGGCTTTATTAAGCGTTGGTCTAGAGAGTTCTCGGATATACCAACAGTGGTTCATTTGTACTGCTCCTTAGTTAGACCTATTCTAGAGTATGCATCTCAGGTCTGGTCGCATCAAATATGCTGTTCATTCCAAGTGTATCGAATCGGTGCAGCGTAATTTTCTTAGATTTGCGCTTAGAAGGCTCCCATGGCACGATCCACTTAGACTCCCTCCCTACACCGACCGCCTACGGGTGCTCAATATGCCCTGGTTTGAGAAATGGCTCAAAGTCGCTGATTTGGTCCTTATTCACCAGCTCTTGAACTCTAATATAGATTCAGGTTCACTTGTTAGCAAGGTTTCCATCAGACAGTCCCAACATAACCTTCGAAGACTTCCTTTATTGCATGTTGAACCATCTAGATCAAATTGTGGCATGCATGAACCAATTAATCGTTTATGTACGGCTGCTTATACATATCCTAATTTTGATTTAATTCTTATTAAGGTGTTGTTTAAGAACTATCTATGTTCTGTGCTCCCGTGACTCTCTGTTTGCATGGTGCATCTGGGTTTCCTTACTCGTTTTCTTCCTGTTACTTTGTTTTTTTTCTTTTTTTCTTTTTTCCTCTGCATCCTGGTGTGGAAGCCTGATTTCATCATTTTGATGGAATTGGTAAAGTTATTCTTGGCTTCTTGCCAAAGAAGTGCGCCTTCTGAGTTAAAAAGATTAATTTAAAAAAAATTTTTTTTTGTTTTTTTGTTTGTTTTTATAGAGAATCAGATTGACTATATTGCTATTTTGCAAAGTTGGAACGAGGGATTTTCTTGATGTAAGGTTTAAGCGAGGTGCTGATATTGGCAGCGATCACCATCTTGACTGCAGTCTCGAAATTGATGTCAAAAATCATCTTAATGCGAATCAAGTAAACAATCGAGCGCTCTCTAAATGGTTAACATGCTAGTTTTTGTAAGGGTTCCTCTTACAGTGATCGCATCAACATCCTCCGAGTTATCAGCGAGCAATCCACGGAGGGTCTTGACAGCGGCGTTTGACAGCGTTGATCGTTAATATATATATAAGCAGCTTTACGCAGGAGAGGCATCCCAAAACAAATTATCACCATCATAAAGGAGTCCTACTCAGGAGCCGAAAGACATATCCTACACAGAGGAAAACTGTCCGGGCCTTCCAAGTGCTGAACGGAGTGAGAAAAGGATGCTGAAAGTAACCTTTGCTCTCCCTGATCGTCATAAATCACATGTTGTGCAGCACCCTAAATGACCACCTATCGCGAGGGATTAGAGGGAAACCTTTTAATTACCTTACACACCTGGACTATCCTGACGATGTATGTCTCCTATCCGACAAACACAGTCATGTAGATCTAATGTCCGAAACAGCAGAGAAGGTTGCAGAGCAGGGCTTAAGATTAATGCTACTAAGACTGGTTGGACTCCAGGATACAAAGCGAAAGTTATCTGGAAAGGCAGCAAATAGAACTTCGAGGATAAATTCTGTTATCTCAAACATAATCGCACCAGAGGGTAGAGCTAAAGCTAATGTACAGACTTGCATAAATAAGCCTCGAATTGCATTTTATACTCTTGCTGCGATATAGTGCAATGGCAACATCTCCAGATGCACAAAACCCCGAATCGAACGTTCGAACGTTCTGTTCTCTTGTGCTGCTGTTCAACATGGAAAGAGACCTGTCCAATATAATCTAAACCATACAAGCCTTTATCATCCGGGATATCCGTTACATCCTTAATATCCATTAGCCGGAGGTCATTACCAACGGAGACTTGTAGGCGAAGGCGGGGTAGACACTAGTATTCACAGCCGAAGGTGGCAGGCCACACACTAAGAAAAGAGCCAAACAACATTGCACAACAATCGTTCCCACATTTGAAGCCGTTGGCGCAGAAACGGACCAGGGTGAATTTCGGTGTAGTAGACGCCGTATGCCCTCAAGAATTTAAAGGAACCAGAGTGAGAGAGAGCGTTAGAAGACCCTAGGATAGGGAGTTTAATTGACGCCGGGCACACCCAAGTAGTAGGGTTACGAAAATTTAAAAGTAAAATTCCAAAGTATTCGTATTTTCTTAAAGCTTGCATTGGGGTATTTTTAAGTAAGTAGAGACATGTCTTTCTCTAGTTCTCGTAACCCCTCCATGAAGCATGTGGCGGAAGAAGATCTTCACCGGCTTCGAGAGGACGATTGCATTGATTGATAGATTCCGAACCACCGGAAAAACTCTGCAACCGCTCATGGCATTTTTATCGAATCTGGAAATTTCGGTTTGGATGGATGACTCGTTATCCCTTACTTCACCGAAACTAAAAGACTTGTTACACATCGAATCGAGAGAAGTTCTTCTCCTGCCACACATCCAACAAGAGAGATAGGGGAACATGAGAGATGTACAACGTTGCCCCCATACTTCATAGCGAACTTCGTTATTCAAAATCCAACTCTTCAGCAATGGGAAAGTGTGTTTAGGATCGTTGTCATGTTAAAACGTCAATAAAAAAGGCATATGTTAATTTAATGGAGACATTCATTATACCTTCAATTTTAAAAAGAGTTCCAACGATTTTGCTATTATGAGCTGTACGTAAGATGATTAAACTCGACAACACAAATCATTTACGTACTGATGGCTAAATAAACAGTAAACTGTAAATGTTTGTTTCAAATCTAGGTTAATAATCAACCTAATGCAGATCCACCTAATATAGACTATAGACAGATCCCCAAGAATGTGGTGGACACCTTAACGTTTGCTTACAATAAAGCGACACGGATTCCTTGTCCCAACCGGACTCGCAGGCCTAAGTCAAGACCTCCGAGTTGGTCGGCGTAAATTAATACCTTCAGAAAGAAATGTCGGAGTCTTTTTAAACATGCAAAATTGACTTCCTATAAGGAATGCCTCAGAAAATTTAAAAAAACCGGTTAGGAAATCTAAACGATGTTCTTGGGAGAGTTTTTGTAATAAAACAGAAAGCAAGTCCGAAGCGGGTCGTTTGCGTAAGATGCTCTGAACAACGGCAATTCTCGCAGCCTCGTAGTCAAACAAGATGGAAGCTGGACCTAACCTAGCTTAGAAACTCTGGAACTACTGGATGCTACCTACATTGCGGGATGCTAAGGAGTAAAACCAGCAAAATCTACTTTCGACGGTCATAAGATCCTCAGTAGAAGGAAACTAAAAGGGCTATATACATATACAGCCCTTCAAATCACCGGGCTTGGACGGCATAATACTTCAACCAACCCTTGGAGGTCATGGGCTGGAACTCATGTCTGCCTGGTTAAATTTCACATAGAGTCTAGATTCGTGGGCAGAGGTGCACTTTATTCGGAAAGGAACCATAAACCTAAGGTCTTCAAGCCAATGAGTCTCTCCTCCTACCTTCTTAAAATCTTAGACAGATTAATTGATGTTTACATCAAAGATACAGTCGCGCCATCTAAGCTGTCTCTTTCATAGCAAGGATAACTGATCGATAAGATATGATGCATAAACAGATCTATAAGATAGGAAGACCATTCATGTACAAGGAACGCAGGATCGTAAACTCAAGATTGGAGAGTCCACTACACAAAGATTTGCAGTAAAAGGCACACTTCAAGGAGGGATTCTCTCACAACTTCTGGCCTTTATTGATCTGCTTTACAATCTAGAACACGCTCGATTACGCAGAAGACATTGCCTTCTTAATACCTGGCAAACACCGAAATATCCTACCTGAGGTGATGCAACAGGACCTCTCGAAACTATCCTCTTGAGCAAAGTATAAACTCGGACAAAATAAACTCATACTCTTCTCAAGGAAGCATAAAGTTCCTCCCAATAAATTTCCAATACTGAATAGGATAAGTAACCAGATTAATTGTTAAAAGCTTGTTCGGGATAGGAAACTTGGCTAGAAAGCCAACATCCAAAAAAGAGAACCTAAAGTGACAGTTGCTTTCTACTCGTGCAAAATGGTAATATGCAATGATAGAGCATGGATCCGCGTGTTGTGTACAGGGGTTATTAGGCCTATACTTACGTACAGGGTGGTCATCTGGAAAAGGTGACCCACCATATCGTGCTGAAGAAAGCTCAGAGAATGGCAGTATTACTATTATAGGTAACCTCGCAACTGCACCCTCTAAAGGACAACCCCATTTTTGAAATTCAAACGGAGACACGCGCTGTCTGGTACAGCTCTCCAAACTTTACAAGAGGCTCAACATATTAATTAAGGTAAATTCTATAGGATACAATGGCCATAATTAATTAAGATTTTATTTTACCCAAACTTAAGGATAAAACTTTCTACTAAAAGAAAAGTTGTACTTATTTCGTTAAACAAATTTTCATAATTTAAATATTTTAATCCTGGTATCCTTCAAACGAAAAAAATCTCTGGGGCAAATTGCATGTGGTCCAACAATTTGAAAATTTCATCTTATTGGTCAATCAATAATAAGTTCCCAGACATTTTAGACAAATGTCACACTAATTATGTTTTTTTCTAATTAGTATCTTTCATCTGAACCGTATTACCTCACTACATCCACAAAATTTCATTGTAACAAATCCGCCAGGTATTCTTTTAGGGTTTTCGGATTTTTATTCATTTATTTACCCGCTTACATCCTGCCGCACTTCTCTTTTATTCTCGGCATCATGCCGTACAAGAGGAGTTTTATAAGCCATTTTTATCACCCTATGCAATATTGCTAATGGATTTGCTGATTCTTCCCCAGCTAAATACCATTCTTATTAAGATAGAATTGCTCTTACCGTATATATAGTAAATTTACTAAACATCCGTTAACGTTTTATGGCACAAAACAGCATTGAAATCGGACAACAAAGCAAAGTGCTTAGGGCAAATCAAGGAAACTTACACAGTAGGTACTCTTCTTTGATCATGTGACGTTTTTACGGTGCTCCCTTTTAAACGTGTCCTTTTTGGTCACTGTCATTTAATCTGTCTCGCAGTCGAAACGAGCAAGCTCCCTACAGCCAAACTGACAAATTCTATTCAGTGCTTTACCTTATTTGCAGGAAATGCCCAGGGATGTTCAACGAAACCGACGAAGCCAATCGACTGAAGGTTATTATCCGACCCAGAAACATTGACTTTTGTTCTGGAACACCCATCCCATCAGTTGGACGTGAGCAGAAAACAATACATCTGAGAAACGGAAAAGTAACACTTTCGTCAGGAATATGACATTAAGATCCTCGTGGACAAAACAACAAGACACTATTGCCAGGGCGAATCTCTCTCGTCAGGGTTAAGTGCACAACAACAAGGAGCCAAGGACGTACAATCTTCATCGGAACTGGGAAAATCAAATCACAAATTCAATTTTCTTGATAAACAGGATCTCTCCGTTTTCGCTCACATGAATTTCGAAATCGAATTCGTGCAATCGAGTCTGTACCTCTCAACGTCCAAAATACAATAGATAAAATAAAACTACTCCGAATCGTTTTTACGCATGGCATTTTTGGAAAATTGAAAATTTCCTTTCGGTTCTCATAAAAACAAATAAAAACAAGAAGAAATTAGACATATGGATCCCGGTGATTTAGTGGAGAACGTGAAAATTGTTTTTACGAATAAAATTTGTAGCCGACAGCAGGTGTGTGTCAAGCTAAAATACCTGACAGGGAGCGAAATTAAACATTCATACGCCCAGTACTCAGCATGGCGCAATGAATAAATTTTCTTCTATATACGGACATTGTCAAGAGTATGGCGGCCCCACTTTTCTACTTAGAAACATTTCCACACGTCCACCCTGTATGAGTTTTCAGAGTTATGAGCGGTCTCTGACACACCTTTCCCTTGCATGCAAGGGATGGCGTACAGAACGGCCGTTAGTGTTAATGCTTTAATGGCACAGGATCTGCCTCTAATCCCAGACGTTATCTGATTTTTATATAGACAGGAGTAAACGTGGAGTAAGAGCAGCAGCTATGCTAGAATTTAGAAGGACGCTATAGACAATCTAATATTGCTCTGATTTTGGGATTACCAGAGAAACGGTATCATCAGATATGAGTTTTATGGCGTGAGTTAACTACCATCGTTTTATGTTCTCTGGATATGTGACCGAAGGCTGGAATATCATAATCTAGAAAAACACAATTAAGTAGGAACTCCATTGTGCTATTTATTGACACGTGTACATGACTGGAATTGACAGCATCTGATTTAGAATCTCTTTGATTGTAAAACTAATGTACACCATTCTACTGAAAACAAGTGGTACTCATTTATTTCAAGATATTAATGCTGCCATAATTTTGATAAGCGTACTTCGTTTAACAGGCAAACCTAGTGGTGCTGAACTTTTACTAAAGCGACAACAACTTAGAAAACTCTGGTAAATTGCTGGCATCTCAAAAGAACAGGTTGTACTGGAGTGGGCTAATCTCAACCCTATACTCTGCAGTCGACTTGAGAAGAAAACACAGTACAGGTATTCTTAACTCTTAAGACAAGACTCAGAACTTAATCATACTTAGGAAGAAGTACGAAGTGACTTGACTCATTGCTTTCATTTAAGTTGGATAAGAACTAAATAAAGAGAATAAAGGAAGGATGTCGCCGCTGTACAATTTGTTTAAATTTTACTGGTCTAAACTACCGGAAGCAGTAGTTGCCCCCACAATTTAATTAAAGTTCAGTTTAGTTCTGATTTAAAGCGTGGAAAAGTTCTGCAAAATATTTAAGTAAATAAACTTCACCGAAATGCAATAGTGGCTGTAATTAATTCATATTATTCTAATCGGTCTTTTGGTAGTTCTTAAATATGCAGCCTGCTTTCAGCTTACATTTTCGAATATTATCATAGTAAAAATATTAAAGGACAAAGCGTTAGAAATCTCTATCAACATCAGATAAACAATTTCTTGTAGAAGTAAATCAAACTCGTATTGGTGTAAGCGTCGGCTGGAAAGTTTGAAGTCCATGACAAAGCAGGAATTAGTAAATTTATATTTTTAAGAATCTAAGAGACCTCTAAACCTAATCTAATGTGAACCTCGCCCTTAATAAATCGTTTGCGGGCTAGTCTGGACAATAAAACCACTTTAGACACCAGAATTTAGATTCAAAAAATTTTAGCGATCTAAAGTCTAACTACAACCTTTTCCTGGTGAAAACTATTATATCTGACTTACTCTCATTTATACAGTGATCCTGCTCCTTTCACCCCTACTCCATCACATTGAGGTCTCTCCTTACAATGTCTGCTGTATTGTCCATAGCTTTTCTCTCGTGAGAATTGATAGAGAGACAATTTCTCGTCGTTTTGATTCACTTTTCTATCTAAAACCAGGGTAAGTTTTATCATAGTGCCAATTTAATTATTGGATTTACATAACGCCTTCCTATCATCCTCCATCGCCTTCCTTTGTCGGTCGTCCACTTAAATGGCCATTGCGACTCCTCCAGTAGATAATTCTTTTTGTGCGCATGACCTGGTGTTGCGCTGCTTTTGTAGATCCACCAGCATGGTAATCGTTCTGGGTATGATTATGGTAAGTCGTGATCGTTTCCATTGTTTTCAATAGCAAGTATGTCAGGATCAGCGTTCTAAAAGGCTTTGCCTACATGTATTCATTTCTTCAAGGCTTCGCGCCTTGGGCCTTCTCCATAACACCGAAATATAACCAACTGCAAAACATGCGACATAAATTCTTCGAATTCTTATTGCCGAGACCTCAGGGTCCCATTGTAATAAAGCAGGAAATACCATCTGGTTCTGCCGTCTTAAATAGGTCAAACGACTCCACTGCACATCTTGCTCCATCCAGCGACAACGACACCTTTTGCTTTAAGCTGTTCTAAACTGTTCATCCCCCGCTTTTATAGGGGCCAAGGTATGTCAGTTCTTAAAATTCGCGCAGATGTGAGTATCCAGTAGGATACTCGTACGTCGCGATACTCCTTGCAGAATTTTACACATCCCGAACTCCGAAGAATTGCAGGTTTTGTGCGCCACTATTGAACTGCCTGGTAAAACTGTGTATATTTTGAACGACTATATTTCTCCAGGTTCTTGATATAATTTCTATGAAAGATTTGCCTCCTGCCTGGAGGATGATTCCCCCACGTATACATACTTTGCATAGCTCTTTTCTCAACATATTTGAGAGATAGTCAATGATTGGATGATTGCTACGGCTGGGCTGTTGCTCTGACCGAGCCGGATATTGACGTTTTTTTACAACGCCCTTCATACCTATTTCACACAGTGTGTTCCGATCTGGCGTCATACAGTACACTTATGTCTAACTCGAGATCCACTTTGCTCAGTAATCACAAGCAGTTTTGGAGGTTCAGCAACTCTAAACGACGCAGCGACGGATACCCTTCCACCCTCAGGCTGCGCGACTGCGAGAGCCACGGCCCTCTTGAGGTAGCAAACTCGTTCGCTTCATTGACTTCTCCTTCTTGACAAGGTTTCCGCCCACGTTCCTTGAATGAAAGCATCTATTTCTCAACGACGCAGCCATGTCTAATTATCTGTCGAATTTGTCCGATATGTTTTCATATGGTCCCGACCGTGTCCCGGCCTCATTTTTTGAGAATATCCTGCTCAACGGTCGGTCCTGCCCTCTGTCATTTGTTTAACTGATCTCTGCACTGTGGTCATTTTCCGGGGCTTTGGAAAGATTATGTGATAATCCCTCTTCGCAAGAAGGGAGACAAGGCAGACATATCTAACTTCACACCCATCGTCAATTTGTCCCATGTTGCGAAGGCCTTTGAAACTCTGACAAGCGGCATACTCCTCTTCCATAACAGACCCTACCTGGGTTATTTCCAGCATGGCTTTATGAAAGGTAAGTCAACCACCACCAATCTACTTGAATTCGTGCTTTACTGTTAACCACTAATCGAGTCGCGTATGCAGGTCGACTGCATATTCACCCACTTCGGCAAAGCTTTTCATAGGGTAAACCATGACGTTCTCATCCTCAAATTCTGTCTGTTCGGTTTTTCGCTGGTCTTTGTTTATTGGGTGTCATCTTCCATGTCTGGCCGCTGCCAGCGCATTTTTTTCCGTAATACCATATCCAATAAAATCTCGGCCACTTCTGGTGTGTCCCAGGGTAGCATTCTTGGCCCGTTTCTTTACGTAATTTACATCAATGATGTCTCGTTACTCCTGCCGAGATCCAGAATCCTGTGTTATTCTGATATTGCTTAAATCTTCCGCGCGGTCTCCTGCGACGATGACTGCGCTCTGTTAAGCTCCGAAATACGCATTTTTCAGATTTTATGCTCCACTGAATGCCAGCAAATGCACCGTTATGTCCTTTTCACGTAGAATTTGCTCTATTTCCGTCAGTATAAGGCGGTTGCGAATTGAGCAAGCTTGACTTGATCAAGGACTTAGGGATGTTTCTTAACTCCCATCTATCCTTTGACGATCACATGGTTGGCAGAGCGAATTTCACACTTGGCTTTGTGAAAAGATGGTGTAGGGAGCTTGATGATCCCTATTTGACGAGGCTTCTCTACTGGACTTTCGTCAGACTTATCCTGGGGTACGCCAGTCCGGTCTGGGATCCTTACTTCGACGTACACATTAAGCGAAATGAATCAGTCCAGCGCAGATTACTTAGATTCGCTCTTCGCGGCCTTCCCTGGCGCGAACTCACCTATTTCCGTTCTTATCCTGCTGAGCTTAGTTTGATTTCCCTTGACACGCCAGAAAAGAGATGCACAGTCTCGAAAATTGTTATTTTATATGATCTGTTGTAGGGGTTCATCAACTATGGCCAACTACTCAAAGAGGTTAGGGGCCGTTCAAGTATTACGTAACGCAGTTTTTGAAGATTTATGCCCCCCCCCCCATCCCCGCCCATAAACGTTACGTAAAACTGATGAACAGATGATTATTTTTACCTAAAACTGTTAATTATGTTGCGTAAAATACCGGAAGAAGAAGCAATGTGAACTTAACGAAATTGCAGCCCACTTTGGGACTGTTTTGTGTGCGTGAAATCCGCAAGTTTATGGCTTGTAGTTTAGATGGTTTTGCTTGACCGCAGCAGTCTATGGAACGATGGACTCGTGGTACACGGCTTATTGTGATTATTTTCCATATATATACTTCTGTATACTCAGTACGCAACTCTTTTCGTATGTAAAAAAAATATGTGTAGTGTAGTTATACCATATAAACTGAGCCGTGAGTCACGAGTTAAGAGTTAGGACTTTTAATTTTAACAAATACTTAATGTTACGTAACGCGTAGCTTGACTCACCCCCCCCCCTATAACGCACCGTAACGTTTCATAAGACGCCCCTTTCCCCTAACACACCGTAACGTTTCACGAGACCCCCCCCCCCCTCCCCCTATCTGCCTTAAATAATACTTGAACGGCCCCTAAACATTTCCGTCCCGAAACCTTGAGGAATCATGACTTCCTCCATGTGCCTCATTACTGAACCTTGTATGGAATGCTCGAGCCCACTGCCTCTATGTGCCGACTATTCAATGAGTTTGCGGCCCACATCGAGTTCGGACGTTCCAGGCTGCATCTGAAAACCCAAATTTAGCAATTCGTCGAATTTTGATCATTTTTATCTTAGTTATAAGTTTAAAATATGAAACGTTTTTGTAGTAGCCACCCTTGGCAAATTTTCATTAATAAATTAACATATTCTAAGACTTATAGTTTTACAAAAAAAACACCATAT
This sequence comes from Leptarthrus brevirostris, assembly GCA_964036015.1. Taxonomy (NCBI): domain Eukaryota; kingdom Metazoa; phylum Arthropoda; class Insecta; order Diptera; family Asilidae; genus Leptarthrus; species Leptarthrus brevirostris. Next base: position 4,283,669 of record OZ038371.1, on the reverse strand, counting down.
TGACTGTTCTTTTTCTCAAGCCAGTATTTTAAATTTTGGACTTTTCCAATACTACTTATTTTAAAAGTGTCACCTGACAACACCAAGCCTTGTTTTAAAACATCTTCCTCTAAATTTATTCCTTTTAGTCACATTTACTTTATTTATTACTTTTTTTTTATTTCATAAGCAAACTGTTTTAGCACACTCCTTACTTTATAAACAATAGTTCCTTCGTCCATTAAAATAAAAATGTTTAAAGTAGGAGTTGGCGAAAGGGACCAGTCGATATTTTGCTTGGCGATAATTTAAAACTCCCAGTGACTTTCTCGTTTGGTTATTTTCTAACAGAAATAAGTTAATTAGTTAGATCTGTAGATATCAATCACATTAAATTTAGATAAGAATATTTGTGAAATTTTCCAAATAAGGTGAATTAACATTTAGAAGCTCACACTTTTCAGCTATAATAAATATGTATTTCTTTAAAAAGAACTTCAAGCACTTACCTGCTGCAATTTAAATTCCGCTTTTTTCCAATTATATTAATTCCTTTAACATAACAATTAAAAACCCGAAGAATTTCGATAAAAATGAACGCAATTGAACAAATCACTTACGGCCACTGCCCAAGCTGATCAAATGCAAAACCACCAACTGCTTCATGATAGTCGACCATGCAGTTCACGTCGGCAGTACAGTTTAATTAAATGTCAAAGCGGTGAACGCGTTTAGGTCGCAATGCTCTCTGCTAAAAGTTATAATTTGATTTAAATGAGAAATTAAAGCTTTTCAATCTGAAATCGATTAATAAACTGATATTTTACCAAGTGAAACTAAAATGCACCTTGTTAATTGTGAAAAATAACGTAAATAAATATAAATTCATGAGGAAATAAATCTACCGTGAAATTTTTTTACCTTGCAATCATTAAATTCATGTTCGGTGCAAAAATTGTATTTTGTTCTGCTTTGAGTTATTTATTTAATTTCTTTTCGATTGCAAACACGTTAAATAGAATTGAATTGTTTATCTTTGATAATTCAAATAGCAAATATTTCGGTTTTCATTAGTTGCTCAATGGCAAAAATTAGAAGTCCTTAATGTTGTGCTGGGAAAATTACTAGAAAGGATGATTAGGTCGCGAACTAAGTGCTGTTTTAAATATTTAGTTTAATGCGTTGGTGTACATATTTATTAAATGATTTTTGTGGACCAGTATAATAAGGTAAGATTTTCAATTATATTAAGAGCCACATCTAAATAACTAAGTAAGCACTTGTTAAATATGAAATGCAAAATTCTGACTACCTATCTAATTTAGTAACCCGTTTTCAGCGCAAACTGATTAAGAATTTAAATAAATTGTATTCGTTGAGATGCTACCGTCAAATCGGGTGATTTTGCTCAATTTTTATGTATTTTTCAAATATATTGTGCACAAAAGACGTCTATTTGAAATGAAAGTGTTAAATTTATAACAACAGACGATTTCTCTAAAATTGGAAATTTTCAATTTTAATTTTTATCACATATTTTTTAAAGCAAAGTTTTCAGAATTAAGATGCGGGTGACTTTCAGTCCCAATTTAATTCTTGCGATGAAAAAAATTCTAGAAAATATTAAATTATTACGAAATTTCTGTAGCTATATTGAAAAAAATACATATACCAAATATAGACCATTGATCACTTAAGTACAAAACACTGTCCGAGGACTGTTCTCACTTTGTCCCCCTTAACGCATCTTCGGCCAAAGAAGCCTTCTTTACCGATCAGCTCATCGTTTCAGGTCTCTTTCAAGTAAGCGGAGTCAGGAACTTCCTGGAGAGACAATTAGACTTAATCTTTTCTTCAGACCCAGTTAACTCGCAGAAAGCAACCATCTTCTCTCCTCCCTCGACTGTCACCATCATCCCTTGTTCATCGTTTTCTCCTACGAGCACCCTCATGCCATTTCAGGCTCCGAGTCTTCTTTATCCTTCAATTTTCGTAAAGGCGACTTTGACAAATTAAATCACTTGCTTCTCAACTCTAATATTGGCGATATCCCTCAACATCTCCCAATAGACGTTGCTTTAGAGGCGTTCTATTCGGAAATACACGCTTGTCTTACACAATCTATCCCTCTTCTTCCTCGTAAAAACTACTCCTCATCCCCCGTATGTTATGACAAAGAATTACGCTCTCTTCGCAACAGGAGAAATAAACGTTGGCAAACTTTTCTTCTAACCCAGACTGAGTCTGACTATTCTTCCTATCTATCTGCTTATACCTCTTTTTCTGAACGTTGTGATACACTCTTCCATGAGTTCCTCCAACGGATGGAAACTAGCCTCATATCCGACCCCCAAGCGTTTTTATAGCTTTATTAATTCTAAGAAGAAATCCAATGGTTACCCTTCCACCCTTAAGCTCGAGAATACCTCTTCATCTGATCCTAAGGTTATCGCTAACCTCTTTGCACACTTCTTCAGTAAATCTTTCAGCGACAATTCCCTACAACCCGACCTTAACTATTTTGCATTCATGGACAAATGCACTCAAACGTCGTTTACATCTTTTGACCCTGATCCTGAACTAAGCGCCGCCAGTATTAATAGGCTTGAGGACGACTTTCACCCAGGTCCAGATGGCATTCCGGCCATCGTTCTGAAAAAGTGTGTCATGCATCTAGTTCAACCACTTACTTTGCTTTTTCGTCTCTCGGTCACTCAAGGGGTTTTCCCTCAATTATGGAAAAATTCGTATATTATTCCCATCTTCAAAAACGGTTGCAAGAACGATGTGTCCAACTACATACCCATTGCTTAATTATCATCCATACCTAAACTATTCGAAAAATTTTTCTATGATTCCATGTTCTTCCACTGTAAGTCTATCTTCTCACTCTCCCAGCATGGCTTCCTCAAAGGTAGATCTACAACCACCAACCTTACTGACTTCGTCTCTAAAACCCTGGAAAACGGTAAAGATGTTGATGTTATCGCCACCAATTTTAGTAAAGCCTTCGACAACATCTCCCATAACGTTATCTTGTTCAAACTTGATCGCCTAGGCTTCCGCCCCCCAGATTCATCTCCTGGATTCGATCCTACCTCAACAATAGTCAGTACAATATTCTTTTCAGTTCATCCATTTCTAACCCTATTGTCGCTCGTTCCGGCGTCGCTCAGGGCAGCAACCTAGGTCCATTGATTTTTATCCTCACAATAAATGATGTTGAATGTGTCATCAAACACTCAGAGTTGTCCATTTATGCCGATGACATGAAAATAATCAAACATATCTCCTCCACAACCGACTCTCTTCTCCTACAAAAAGACCTCGATTCATTCATCACATGGTGCATGAAAAACTTTCTAGAGCTCAATGTCTCCAAATGCCAGTCCATCTCCTAAAAGCATCAGAATCCTAACTTTTTTCGCCATTTTTTTAGCAATCTTTTATCGAATGTAAAAATGTCTGCCTTTAATTTAAGTAGCTTATTTTCGATTTTCCATTTCTTAATTTTGATTTCGGCTTTTATATGATAAAGGATTTTCCGCTTTAATATCAGTTTACATTTTATGTAGGTTTTTAACATTTAATTCTTTAGGCAACTATAACTTTGATTTGTTGAGAGCGGTACTGTAATGAGATCGACGACCTTTAAGTGACTGATTGTGCGCCTTAACATTCACAAAGGGCTTGGTCTTCATTTTGGGTTGCGGTTGTTATGTTTATCTCTACCATCCTTTGGAGGTAAGCCTGTAGTCCGTAGGGCTTCCTTTATTGTCATAATTTTCTGATTACTGATTCCATGGATTTCTATGAATGCTTTTTGGTAAGCAGTAACGTCAACCAAGTCACCATTTCTCGTAAGTTTTACTCGATACGAATAACTACTTTGCCGTAGTGTACTGCTATCTTCACTTCTGTGTGGTATTCGCTGTTTCAGAGGTAAAACTGTTATCAGCCCCAAAAGAATTAAATTTTTTAATTATTATTGATTGCTTTTCAGATGAATGATACTCCGAGAGCATTGGAGCTAAGTGCATTTGCAATCGTCCCCTGCCAAATGACTCATTGCTTTAATATTTTTTGTAACATCTGTCATTTTTCCCCTTCTTGCTCGTTTTTAGATTGAGCTATTATAACACAAAATAATTGATAGAAACCTATACTTCATACCGAAATAACCTGGTACACACGGCCGACTCTACCATCTAGGCGAACTACGCGATTGCGTAGGGCAACCAATTTTAGGGGGCGCCATTTCACTAAACAAAAAGCAAAAAAATTGTGCACAAATTTTTTTCAGACATTCCTTGAACAAAAATTTAAAAATAATTCTATTCTACAGAATTTTTTTAAACGAATTAGCCAGAGGTCTTCAGCGTGTTCTAAGGCCTTTTTTGTTGATCGTATTGTACGAAATTAATTAAGTAAAATATTAAAAAAAAATTTAGCTGACTAAAAAATACTATTTCCATGCTTTAGTGCATTTAAAGAAAGGGCTAGCGCCGCGAAATTTCCCTTCGCCTAGGGTGCCAATTGACCTTAAGCCGGCCCTGCTAGTATATATCTGTCTGCTGAACAAATTCTTCTTCATCACTCGAAGTATCCATATTTTTGTTGCATTACAAACGAGAACTATGAACTGAACGTTTATCAAAATTTGCTGTCTGCCTCAGTGATTCTGCTTATCAGTGCTTTGAATTTTTATTAAAAAATTATTATATTTATTTTTATCTAAAAAAAAATACAACAAAACTCTCAGCTCAGGTAGAGTAGTTATAGAAAATGCGTTTGGAATATTAAAGCAAAGATTCAGGCAGCTTTACTACTGTAAGCTAAGAGGAATGAAGAAACTCTGCCATTTTATAAGAGGATGTTGCGTCCTACATAATTTAGCACTTGATATGGATAAAGAGTTCGTTCTTGAAGAGTTTGAAGAAAAACCTTTACTTATTATTCTACTGTCCATAATATACGAACTTTAAGAAAATTTAAAACGGGGCATCTTGGAATGTGCTGACTTCAGTTTTACTTATTTTTCCTTCCAATTTAATTCTCCAGTCGTTTATTGACTAAAGACTTAACGTGTTACCTTACCCAAGTTTTCAAATTAATTTGTTGCGATTACAAAGTAAAGGTTCAAGTTAAAATAAAGAATTCATATGTATCAATCAATGGCTCAGTTTTCTACTTTACAATACCAAGCAAAATCAACAGATACCTACAAAATAAAAGGCAGAAATGAATAAGTAATTGTGAAGAAGTATCGCGATTTGTGCCTCATGCCTCAAAAAAGTCCGATATAAGTATCTACACATATTAAGTACAAACGAAGCTTTAGGATGGCATGCAATTCCCTGGTGTAAATAGAGGTAAAAGGAACCGTGTTATCGTTGTTGGATGGTACAGCCGCCAATATTGACCACCATCATGTAGTCGGCTTTCATGCGTTAGGCATTTTGCAACTTCTGTAATCACAATCTACGTATATAGCGAAAGGAGTACTCTCCGTGTATCCTAGGCTGTAATTCCATTTTAGTCAGAAAGTAAATTTGCGTGACTCTATTTTAAACCGTTCAATACGAAAATAGAATAGACTGACATCTTCTGTTTATAGCATGGAAGCAGATTAAGTGGAACACACAAATTAACCAAATTCAGTCAGTTATTGTTCCCTTTACTTTCTACAAAGCTTTACATTGGAAGGATGTGATTTATTTAAAAATAATTTATTTCACTTTTCTAAGCAATATTCAACGCCTAGGTACTCACATTCAACTATATAGAAACCAACATCGATTCCAGAAGTTTTGAACTTGCGACGGCATCGAATTCCCACGTTCAAGCATCCTTAATGCCATAAATATCATATACAAATTTGGCGTATAGTTTGTATGTATGAACATGACCTATAATCTTCATCCTTTCAAAATTCCTTACAAGTGCTACAAAGTGGAAACACCACATGGCTTTACTTAACTATCTAGATCCAAAACGATGAAATTTCCCCAAAGTTCTCAATATGCAAAGTGTTCGTTTGTGTTTTGCTTCTAGTTAAACCATTCACTAAAGTGCTTTCACCTCCACCCCTCCAATGATTACACTTTGTCGCAATTGATTTGATCAAAGCAAAGAACAGAGAAAATCAAGTGTAATTGTATGCAGTAATTCAAGTACAAAAAAATAAATAAAATAAAGCGAAATGTAGAATCACCTCGAAAAATTCAAAACTCATTTCTCGAACACTTAGGTTTTGTGGGAAACACTTCAAAGATTGCCTTGGCATCGTAAAGTTCTAATCAGGAACAGCTTGGTTTATGGGTGAACCATAAAATTGAACGGGATAAAACCTGTTTAAAGATTTAATCCAAATCTGAGCAGCAAAAGGGTACTCATGTACATAGCCAACCGAGGATATCTCAACACAAAAGAGTGGGTTTTTTCCTGAAGTCAGATTCACCGTCGGATGAATAAGAGTCAGAAATTTAATTTTTTCACAGCCCTTCAACATAACTAAATCCTTCATGTACACCATAAACTGGGTTATAAAAATGGTTAAATAACTTGCACATACATAGCAATATATCCCACCCTATTAAGGCTAAGGGAAAGTGCAAACAAGAAATGAAAAGCTGGTCGTTGTGCGATATAAGCCCACTAAACTCCTCGGATCCCACGCTACTCCAAGATGTTTTTTTTTATTTTGCTCAAGGAATTGCTTCAAAATTAAGATGGCGTTATGCAGACTTACCGCCATAAAAATAAGCAGATATTTTTTAAGTGAATGAGAATGCAACTCTCACGACATCGCTGGGTTGCCATAAAACAGAGGATATCCTTCGAAGGAGTAAATTCTGTAAAAAGAACATTCAAACGTCTACCCTATTAGGGGAGAGCTTCTGCGATATCTGATTCAAAGTGGAACGATATTTCACCATCCAGAGGCCAACGGTCCATAAAGCTTTAATCAAGTTCCGTTGCATCCCCGTTGGAGATGCCGTATCTGCAGGGGTAGAGATAAAACGAAATGACGAAAAAATTTTGCACTCCAGCGAGAAGTGTTCCCGTCGTCCTTGCGTTGTCATTTTGAACTGATCCCCATAGGAGCAGAAAAGTTCTGTGAATGGTATAAGTTCTGGTAGGTCTTGTCGCACATCCATTGAAATTACGCGTCTATTTCTGTTTTGCGCATATAACATAAACAGGACGTAAAGATGTGGTCTCGAGAAAAGCTTTCAGTATCAGAAAGGATCCGGGATGTTGGACGGGTTTCAACGGAATCAAGTTAGTCAGTTTTAGTCGGAGGTAATGCAAGCATTATCCTCAAGAACTGATAATTCGGGACGAAAGTTCGAAAATTACGTGGAATTCTGTTACCATTAGCAGAGAGTGTAAGGGTTCTGTGCCAACGCCTTCCTTAACACGTGTGAGTGGCATCCTCTAATATATGACCGCCTGCTCGCGAATTTATCCTAAAAAGTGCGAGTGACAGTGATAATCCTATTAAGCAGTAGAATGGGCAATGACCCAGTGAAATGAGTGATTTTGTGGTAAAGCTGCTGCAGTGTCTGTAGAGTTCTGGCATTGGAAAATACTTCCGCAACGGCCTATTAAAGGATTAAAACGAAACAATTCAAGTGTTCATTGAAGATGGATTTTACTGCACTTTTGCTGGTGTGGTCCTTAATCCTGCCATCCCTGGTAGATTGCGGAGAAAAATTAGGTAAAATTGAGAAAGAATCTTTTTATTGCATTCCTTTTGTGAACATAACCGTTAACTGTTCGAATAATTACTTAACGGCAAATACTTCATCAGTTTAGCTGTCACCAGGTGGCGTTTTTATTTTATTTTACCTCTAGGACATGTCATCAACCACACAAATATGTGTGGAATTCCAATGTTATTAGGGCTTCCATACAAAAGAATTCGATGAAAGAATCCAGAACGAAGGCCAAAAAATTCAAGATTTAATTAAAGCTTTGTGTTGCGCTGGACCGGACTACCGTCTGTCGGTAGCTTTTATCCTTTAATTATTCATCCGTGCACCGCAGTCCCTTTTTATCTCATTGCGTACATCCTGACGCCCACAAAGCCCTGAGTTTTCTTTTGCAGTTGAGTGGTTCATCGAAAGTTATGCTTAAGGAGCCTTTGCTAAAAGGCATCAGGCACAGACCTTTCTTGCTCATCTTATAATTTTTCCTTAAAAGATTCTTCAGCATTTCAATTGAGCTAAATAAGCAGGTCGCAGCCATCTCCCTATCTTCAGTGTTAAGTGGAAATTATATGGATGAAAAGTTGAATAACAGATGCGCCGCACTTGTTTCCTGTCCATAAATCCAATTATGCTCAGTGGGAAATCTTTCAATAAATAATTACTTGGTCGAGATAATTGCTATTAAAATTTTATTTTCGGTCATTTTCTTGCTGGTTGGGCCAGCTGTTTCACCATTGTCTCGTAGCTATTAATTCGAAAGAAGGCTTTTTTCATTCCAGTCACGAATTATTCGAATTTTGCCGCAACAAAATTATGCTTAATTTCTTCGGCCATTGTTGATCATGGTCTTCCCAAAAATATGACTCGTTTTGTTATTTGAATGTCATTTTAATCAATTTTATGGCGATAATGACAAAATTATCAGCAATTTTAGATACTTAATTGGATCTATATGAAAGTGAGGTTCACTTTACATTCTCGTCCTACACAAGCAATTTGGGGTAGTATACAAATCATTCCCAATAAATCTTCACAACCCAATAGACTTTTGAGCTTTGTTTTCATTGCAATCTCGATTAATTGAGACGGAAATTATCTTGCCGTCGAATTTAAGATAATCAAAGGATAAAGCAAGCATGTATGATAAACAAATGATAGACCAAATAAATATTTAATACTGAAATCAAAAATTGTTCATCATATACAACAATAATAATAGACCATATTGTCCTACAGAGATTACATAAGTTGATATCTGTCATCATGAAGTCATGAGATAAGCGGGATATTGCTTTTACCCAGGTAGTGGTAGGATAGGATAAATTAGATGAAGATAAGGAACATTTGCAAGCAGCAGATTTTCTCACAAATACTGGAAATATGAAGTAGTATTGAAGTACAAGCTTTATAGGAGAAATAAATTCTAAAATTTAAATTGAAATTTGCTTAAATAAAGATCTTCTAAAACAAAGCTAATACCCACCATTTGTGTAATATTCAATACATAAGTGACCATATTTAACACTTGCGACTTTTTTAGCTATCCGTACCTTATAGGTCAAAAGAACCCTTGTGGTAACCCGAGTAAAAATAAGACTCGCCCATTCCTAGCCTGAAACAGGCACGTACATCTAAGTAAAAATTATACTTTTCTAAATGCCAGCCAGCTGCAGGCACGCATCAACAAAAGACGTAAGAAATAGTATAAACGAAGCATAGTACGCTCACACATTTGTAGACTTAAATTTAAAATGAAAACAATAAAATTATTTCCGTAGATTAACTCATTCGAGACTGACATCTGATATAAAGAAACTATCTCCACAGTAGCCAGCAACGTTTTTGCAATTGAGTTTTATTTTAATAAAGATTATAACCGAAACTGGAAATTATGTAAGAATAAAAATAACGTGTAGCGAGCGATTTGTCAGTTTTTAAGTCTGGAGCGGGAGCGTGCATAATAATTCCAGGTTCGCTATACTTTCTCGCAACGTGCGCGTATTTACTTTTAAAAATATTAACGTCTGTACTTGCTTTGGGTGCGAATATACCAAATTAATTATTTTTACTCGGGGAGCCTTCGGTGTCTGTCTGTTATGGCTATTACTGAGAACTACTACTACTGTTTGCTTGGATTTTGACAAAGTTGTAGAAGTCATTTGGCCACATATACTCCTGGCGAGTATGGTACTATTCGAAAGGGCTAGCTGTAGGGATTCAAAAAATATTTATTTTAATTTTAACCCGCATAAGTTTTATGCCCCAAAATGCGGAAAAGTAAGGTCAATTATCTTCGAAGTTTGCAATCCAAAAATCTGAAGTAATTCGTACCAAAAATAGGTCTTTTATATAGTATATTAGAGACAATATAAAATATTCCGAAGAAAAAAAATAAATCAGTTCATTGAACAAAATTCTCGACGTGTGAATCTGACTCTCACTTGGCCTGTATTTTTTTAAGAAATGCTAAATAAATAATATAAATCAAAGTACATAAGGGTTTTTGATACAATTCATTAATTTATTCACCAAACAATTGAAATAATTTCGTCTCATTAAGGGTGAACAACACTGTGATGGCCGAAAAAAACCAAAATTTTCATGAATTCTTATTTGCCCACTTCAAAGTAATGATCGGATTTGATGCGTTGAAATAACCATTATTAAAAAAATTTCAAAACTTGACAGTGCTATAAAGTTTTTCCCAAGGCTCTGCAGCAAGGACGTGTCTATCTAAATATGTGTTGTAATTATCAGATATTATCCCTTCAGTTCCAGTATAATAGGCGGCACCGTTTTCGACAGAGAGTTTCAGATAGAACGCTTATAGAATCACTTCGTTGTCCATCCGTCTGTGGGCTGGCTATCAGTCTATCTGTCAAGACCCTTTTTCCCAGGAACGCGTGAAAGTATCGAGTTCAAATTAATATCAAATACTAAGGTCCACGGCCCCTTAAAGCTATTACAAAATCAAGCTTCTAAGTCAACGCAATAAAAAAACATATGCCGCGAAATACGCCCTTTTTTCCGCATATTTTGACACTCGGAAATAAATGAAAACCTATAGGGTACTTCCCGTTGACATAAAATAATGAAATTTCAGATTAAGCAGGGTCTCACAGCACAAGTATAGGAAAAAGTCCGAAAGTCAATAATTTGTCTGTATGTTTGTCTATTAAGACAGATTCTTAAATTTTCAGTGTTACTGTTCTAAGGTTTTGGATTTTGCTATTGTTGGTTTATGGCGACTTTTATGCTTTGGCTGGAATAACACAGGGGGGGGGTGTGTGTATATTTGTAAGTTGATTTTATGCAATTCCTGCAAAATATTAAAAAAAATTTTGCTTTTGAAAATAACTTAAGTACTCGAATGAACAACGTTCATACTTGACTTACTTTTTGATGTCCCCTCTCATTCACTATATCGGTAGGGATGAGGACTGTCTGCCGGAAAAAAGTTGCGTTCATCTGTTCGCATAACACTAATACAAGTTTAAATATTACAGTAGTCACTTGGTTTTATGAACAATCGATTAAGTGAACCACGCGGATATATGCACTATCAATACCACACTTGGACCATTCATCATATCAACGAATTTTCCACAATTACTTCTAATTCCTTTAATATAAGGCTAAAGATTATTGTTATTTTTTTTATACGATGTGGCCAAATCCTAGGGGACAACCCTTTGAGGCGTTAGCATGGTTTTGGCCGGAAGGGAATTCAGGGTAAGGGAAGTGAGGAAACTTGAAAGTCTTGTTTTTGCATTGCTGCGAGTTAGACAACAGCCCAGAGACGGAGTTGATTATTTTAATTTCTTAATAAAAGCTCACGGGGAGATCTGGTCTCGAACCCGGGACCCATGCATGGCATGGTGGTCGTGCGGCTCAACGAATTGATCCAACTCTGTCTTACGTACACACACCATACAAAATCCAGAGAAATAAAAATTATATTCATATTCGATAGCTTTTATAGTGTGATAGTGTGAAAAGTGAGGTTTATAAGGTTGTAGTAAGAAAGTGAAATATCTAAAAATTCTGTTTATTTAATCCGACGATGTATAGAAATTTATTAGCATGTGAAGTGCAGCTTATAGTGTTCATTTTTCAGAAGGAAATATATAGTGCAGCGCGTATTTCCCTTTAGTGCATAATCAGACCGATTTGTTTGTCAGTATATACATAAAAAGTTATCTTAATTGATTTTCGGCATTAGTGAAGTGTTTTTTTTTTCTTTAAGATTAATTGTGTTATATCGACGATGCCGCACCAATTACAACAAACATAAAAACTCGCAAAAACTTTTCTATAGAAGATAAAATAAAAATTATTAACGACCTAAAAAACCAAACGCCAACAATAATTTAAGCAAAACGATAAAATGTAGCTAAATCTACCATAACTAAGAGTAAAACTAAAAGTGCAAAAATAAATCAAGCACCGCCTCAACATTTGATTGGGCCTGCGAAGAAAAAAAATCTTAGAGTTGGTGAATACCCAGAAATGGAGAGAAAACTCTATAAGTGGTTCCTTAAACGGAGGGAAAATAATGTTGCAGTGGTGACATTTTGAAATCGCAAGCGCAAAGTATTTTCCAAGCACTTCGTGCTAGTGAGAGATCGTTGCAGAATTTTAAAAAAAATTTGGATTTCGTTTTATAAAGAAACATATGTGGTGAAAAACTCTCTTCACAACCCGACCTCGTTGCACTGTTTCAATTAAAGATTCAACAGAAAATAAAAGACCTTGACCTGATTCACGAATAAATATGTTATATAGTGCAGCTGAAACGGATCTGTATTACAAGCTGATTCCGAGTAGAACGTTTGTGTCTTCTATAAGAAAAAGTGCCTCCGAACGAAAAATTGCCAAGGAGCGAGTAACATTTCTAGCATGCAGAAACGCCACGGGTCGACATAAAATAAAATCTCTCCAAAAATCTTAGGACATTTAGAAATTTTCAAATTTCAGTAAATAAGGTATGCTCATTCTAAGTTAACTGCGTAAACGGATAATTTCCGAAATAACTTACATCTGTTTAAGGCCAGAAAACATCTTCGAAATTGTGGGTATCTTCAAAATGCAATCTTACTTTTGAATAATGCCCGAAGTCATCCTCCCGAAAAAGAACAAATCAGCTATGATAACAAAATCATAGCTTTATTTTTACCACCTTATATTACGGCGGTAAGTCAACAAAGGAGACGGAGATAGATCCATTGGTCGAGCGGCACTACCACCATGCCATGGTTCCCGGGTTCGAGACCAGGTCTCCCCATGTGTAAAAAAAAATTGAATTATAAAATCCATTCCGTCTGTCCGTCTCTGTTGTCTAGCTCGAAGCAATGCAAGAACAAGATATTCAAGTTTTCTCATTCCGCGTACCCTAATTATCTTCCGGCCAAAGCCATGCTAACGCATCAAAGGGTTGTCCCCCAAACTTTGACCACATCGTTAAAAAATGGATCAGAATATAATTCGGTTGACGAAATTATATTACAAAAACAGTGTGTTACCCTAATAATTCGGACTATCTACGCGATTTAAGATCTTTAAAAATTCTCCAATTTGATGTATAGTCCAAGTTTGTTTTACGTTTCCTAGCATGTACATATGTACGTACTTACATTTTAAATGTTCCTAATAATTTCCATTCCTCTCTATTGATGTTGTTTTAAGTGGAAAATAAATGTTTGAATTTGTTTTGTCTTTCCTACATGCATCGCTTTTTATTCAGCACACTTTTATTTAAACTCATTATATAAATTGGCTCTTCAATAATGAGTTCATATAATCAAGTGGCAATTTTAAAATGATTTAAGGCACAATAAATATCTTTTTCATTGCTTTTTGTTGACTTTTAGCAACACAAATTTATTATTGCCAGTTTCGTCGTTGATAACATAGTACCAGATATTATTTTGCAATTCATAAAAAAACAAATTTAATATGGTTGAAAATTTATTATTATGTAAATCAAGTGACAAAAAAATAAAATTTATTGTAGTGTTTGCATAGTATTGTTTTGCTGTGTATATATCAGAATTTGTGCCAAATAAAGAGCACTCGCGGACGGCATTAATTTTTTTTTTTTCATTTGAAGAAAACTGCTGTTGAATCATACCGATTGCTTCGTTTTTGCATCCTATCGTTACTGCGGATGAAAAGTGGATATATTTTGAGAATCCAAAGCGCAAAAGATCATTTGTAGACCGGGGCGCACCAGCCACATCGACTGCAAGACCGAATCGCTTTGGCAGGAAGGCGATGCTCTGTATTTCGTAGAACCAGAGGGGTGTGTATTATGAGCTACTCAAACCTGATGAAAAGGGTAATGCCAAACGCTACCAAAAACAATTGATCAAACTGAATCACGCACTGCTCAAAAAACGACCAGAATATCCAAAAAAAAGCCAACACAAGATGATTTTTCTTCATGACAATACTCCGTCACGTAAGGCAAAACCGGTTCGCGACACGTTGGAAGCGCTCAACTGGAAAGTGCTAGCCCATGCGGCTTACTCACCCGACTTGGCTCCTCCGATTACTTGTTCTTTTCATCGATGGGACACGCACTTGCTTAGCAGTGCTTTGGTTCGTATAAAAATGTGAAAAAATAGCTCAATAAATGGTTCCCGGAAAAAGAGGAAGAATTTTACTGGTGTGATATGCACAAATTGCCCGAAAGATGGGAAAAATGTATAATTAGCGATGGAGCATACTTGGAATAAGCCACTTGTTATCATTCTTCCAAATTTCATGTGTTTTTTCGAAAAATAAATCCGCGTGACACACTTGTACACCTGGTAAACCTGTGAGAGATTAAGCGTTGTAGAAGAGTACAGTAGATAATTCGTTGGTTGCGTGATAAAGATAGGCACCGACAGTTGCTACGGCTAATATTACAGCTGCTAACGGCCATTATAAAATTAAATAAGTGTAGAGAGCTTTAAATACAAGTGTCAAGTTTAAATTAAAATATAATAATATTAGGTTATCGGACAATGTCAATACTACTGATGGGTACCATATACCATGCTATAGTAGTTTTACAGCCTTGATGGCTAAATACCGTAATTCATCTGCAACGATTTCTTTGTCATTAACAGATCTTCCCAGCACATTTTGTACAAGTTCGCCATTATCAAATTTTTCAATATATTTTCGTGAGACTACTTCAGATAATATCGCTTAGGGCTTCACCGTAACGAGACAAGATCGGGACTTTGGCATATATCGGTCCGGTGTCGCAAGGCCGTCTTGAACACACACAATCACAATCCCTTAGACTTTTGCACATAGGGATACATGCTTGAGAAACTAGGTAATATAAAATATCCCAACATTAACATATGTAACATATTTAAGAAATTTCAATTAATGTATGAAATAAAATACCAAAAAATTTCACCCTTGCCACCTGTATCGATTTGAACCATCGTCTTAAGCATTTAGCAAGCAGAAACGGAGGATTAATTAAATTAAAATTTTTAATATAATAATATGAAATGTGTCTAGTTATGTAATATAGTTGGTGGCAGTTATTATTTTACACCCTGTGTATATTTATGTATTTCTTATTCCTCTCGCAATGAAGAAGGAAGTAATGTAGGAAGAAGGGAATGAGGAAAGCAGTGTATACTTATATGCCCCGTAAATCATGCAATTGACACTTTTCGGAGCGATATAAAAGCTGAAACAACTAAAAAATTTCCACAATAAAATGGAAAAAAAAACTAAAATCTTGTCCACTCTCGTCATTTGAATCTCGCTATCGTATTCGCACTGTTGCCAATGATGTTGGTCTCGCTGCCAGTGTCGCTCTCGTATCGAGCAAATATTATCGTGATAGTAGCTCGGCGCTTTCTTCGTCAATACTTATAATTCATTGCTCTTAAATGAACTCATTATACATTTTTTAATTAAATCATAATTTTGTATAAAAACTGTTCATGCACACTACAGGGTGTATGTTAATTCAACTCGTAAGTACTTTTTTTTTGGTCGACCACCACGCCAAGGTTCCCGGGTTCGAGAACAGGTCTCCTTGTGGGTTTTCAAAATTGAATTAAATAATCCACTCCGTCTCTGGGCTGTTGTCTAGCAATGCAAAAAAATTAATAAATAAGACATTCAAGTTTCCTCACTCTCCTTACCCTAATTCCCTTTACGGTCAAAGCCATGCTAAGGCATCAAAGGGTTGTCCCCTAGGCTTTGGAGACATTGTAAAAATAGCCAAAATAGGCGTATTCCATTGGGTACTGCCGAGTATTCGAGAGTAGATGTCACGGTGTCTCGCCTAAATCTTCTACTCTTGCTATCTCACAGGAGTAGTTGATTTAACACTTTCCGGGTACTTAAGTATATTTTCCTATAGATGGCGAAGTGAACTAAATGTTATTTTTGTGGTTATGTTAAATTGCAACGCAATTGGAGCAAAAATTTAAAATATATTAATTTATTTTATAAATAACATAAAATAAAACTGGGAAGAACTAAGCACAAATTACTGGATAATGTGGAGGTAGTTTATAGAAAAGTTTTTCAGTTCGTGTTTTATGATAATTTATAATTTCAAGATATTATTACTTTCTTCGGATCGTAGTAGTGACGAGGTAGAAAGATTTGCTGTCATTTTCCTCATTTTCTTCATCCTAATTTGGAGCCGATGATTAAAATTCCTAGAATTAGAAATTATGGAAAAGTTTTGAATGAGAGCACTGACAACTATTTAAAAACCATTTTCGTCTGGAAAGAAAAACTTTTTTCTCTCTAATTGGTATAATTATTAAAAATAATGCCATGCTGTAATCTGAAAATTTGTCGTATTTTTAGGTAGGTATAGCAAGATTTTGAAAATATCTCGCGGGGGACGTAAAGAACGCGATGCTAAAAAGAGCATTTTGCTCACAATTTGGTATTTGACAAATACTGCGACATTTAGTCAAATATCTGGTAGATTTCGTGTTGTAAGTACGAGACATATTCGTAAAGTAAGAGGGCCGTTGAGTTGTATTTAAATATAAGCATACAGTTTCACGCATGCAGATCCATTTTTTGTTTTGCTGTTTTGATTCAGTATTCGTTTGCCTGCCGGTAATTACGGATCGAAATGTCCACAATAATCGTCTCTAACGCCAGTTGTGAATGTGATTGAATTTTTGTGTGCAAGAGGATCTTCAGCTAGTTAAACCATCGGAAGCTGAGCCTAGTATATGGTCCTACAGTAATAACTGAAGGAAATGTGAGAAAATGGGGTCTGTAAAGATGGTCGCACAAATGTGGCAGGCCCAGTATTCAGACCGACGATATCGTTGAACAAGTGAATCGAAAACAGTGAGGTGTTCGGTAACTACTTGCTCTTCTTGCATTTGAGCAAGTAATTTGGTGGACGAGGAACTCAAGACTACCGTTGTCAAGCGGTTCAATTCCCAGGCGGTGAACTTTTATGCAGATGGGTTAAAGAAACTGATGCAGCGTTACGAAAAGTGCTTAGAACTAAATGGCGATTAGGCGGAAAAATGAAGCAGATATGTGGCAAATAAAAACTGTAAATAAAGGCTTTTTCTCACTAGTTAATTTTTTAACGATCAATCGGCCTTTACTTTATGAATATGCTTCGTAGAACCATTAATTGGCTTATTATTGAGAGCCCAAAATGTATCAAATGTCTATCCCATGATGAACAAAGTGAAAGTCGAATGAAATTTCAAAATATAAA
Source organism: Leptarthrus brevirostris (assembly GCA_964036015.1). Taxonomy (NCBI): domain Eukaryota; kingdom Metazoa; phylum Arthropoda; class Insecta; order Diptera; family Asilidae; genus Leptarthrus; species Leptarthrus brevirostris. The sequence goes on along the minus strand of OZ038371.1, from coordinate 4,266,248 downwards.
AGGCTTTCCAAAAGTTATTAGTGCTATTGACGATACTCACATTCGGATATTGTTCCCCCCCCCCAATTAGAAAAGGAAAACTTACTATAATAAAACAAAATATTACAATATTCTTTTTCAAGCTATTGTAAACGACAACAAAAAGTTTTTTGACGTTCACTGTGGTTGACCTGTATCCATACATGACGGCAGGCTTCGGAAAAAGTCTCGATTTTTCCAAGTATTTTTAAATTCATTGCCTTAAATAAATATATCGACGGTTAAGTGTATAGACGTTGTATCTCCACATTTTAACAATTTTTAGGTTCAGCTCCTATGGGCCTATATTTTATTCTGTGTAAACGATATACGCCTAAGTAGATTTCATCGAAAGTACCGACTTCAAAATATTGTATATCAACGAACAGGTAAAACCAAATCTATCATTATCTCCATTTTAATTAAAATGTTTTATATTTTTTGTCAAATAATCAACGCACAAGGACTACCACTTTATATTTGATTACCTGACATCTCGTTAATTCAAGAGCAACTGTAGGGAGTTTTATGAAATTTGAACTTCTACTTTCCTGTAGATGTAAGCTTCAACTTTCCAAAGCGTTTAGTTCAAAACCAAGATTCTCAGAGAGACAACATTTGTGCACTTAACCATCGATTAACGATAACTTTAGAAACAGGTTGATCGTTTTCGAATAATGGATCGATTTGAGATACTTGTTTTTTAAGTTTCAATTTACTGATATTTTTTTAAATTCTCCCTAGTTCCCATAACCCCTGATGGGACATGGGCGGGAGAAATTCGAAACAACGACTGCACAATTAAAAGTAGTTTCCGAACCACCATTTTTTTGCAACCCACAGTAACATTTTTATTGTAATCTGGTGTCAGCAAAAAACAACCCTGGATCCCCGCTGGTGGAATTCTTGTCTGGGACCTCCGGGTTGGAAGGTCTACACGTAATCAGTTATACTTCGCCGACAATGTCGGTGTAAATTAGCAGATAGATATAATTTGAGTTCCCATTAGTATTCAGTTATATTAATTGGAAGGATAAAGGTACAAGAAAACTTTTTTTTACAAAATCTTTTTTTATTAACTTATTCTATAAATGTGTCTTCCCCTTAACAGTCATATAAGATACTTAACTCTACAGTAATATTGTCATATAGTGCGAAGAGTTAAATTTCTTAAATAAACTAATTATACATGAACAGAATTGAATCTGTTCGCTTTGCTCTACGAGATCTTCCGTGAGTAGACAAATTCAACCTTCCACCTTATAAAGTAGTCTAAAACTGATCGACTTACAACCCCTAAGTAAACGTCGTGATGTTTCCGAAGTTCTCTTCATTCATCAGCTATTAGCTTGTGCCATAGACTTCCCATTAATCCTGGAATCCTTACCCATCTATACCAACCCTCGCAACCTTAGGTCCATTCTCCTTTTCCGACTCGACCACCATCGCACGAACTACGGTCAACATGAACCAATTACCAGGATGCTACGAAAAGTCAACGACCTTCCCTCCTTTGACTTCCATTTGAGTAAATCATACCTTCACAAAGCCTTATATCTTGATCACGCCCATCTTGATCGCCTTTCCTAATTCTTCTTCTCTCAGTTTATATTTATCATAATCATAGCTCATGTTGTAGCTTACATTATCTGTTATGAATTATTGTTTTCTTTAGTTTGTAGTATTAATTTTGTATTATTATGTAACAGCTTGCATTAAGCTTAAATAAATAAAATAAATAAATATAAAAAAAGAGGTGTTCTCATGATAAGTTTCGATTATAGTTGCTAATAAATATTTTGACAAATATTGTAAATAAATGGGCTAACTCACTATAACAAGAAGCACTTTAAAGAATTAAAAAAATGGCACTTAAAAATTGACAAATTTTTCAATTTTTCAGACCATGACGACAAATCATGTTTTAAGTGTGAAACGTAATAATGGAATAAATCATCTTATTTTCACTTTACAACTTACGTGTAATTTAACATTTTGGCTCTGCTTTTACTCATTTTTGGCACGAAGTTGTCGCCTTCATATTTTATCGTTCCCAAATTACTATGAACGCTTGAAGCTCCTACTTCAACCTTTAAAACAAATAGAATCTATGCTATGTGCTATGTTTGGTTTATAGGAAAGGGGAATTAATATTTTCAGCTGACATTTATAGATTGCTACGGTTGCAAGTGCAATTTCTTGCAAATGCGGGATACTTTTATTTGAAATCTGTCTCATGCTTTTATAGCTGCCTTCCAAGTGTTCCACAAGCTTAGCGTATAAGTCACACTGGTTATGATAGCACCCTTATCTTTCCCGTCGTAAAATTGGTTTCGAATAAATTTGCATGAATATTTTATCGACTTCACAAAACTTATGCCAAAACTTATATTTGTGTTTGATGATGCTTAATTTTACAAATTTTCCACCTTAATTCACCAAAGTTACTCCCACTGCTTTCCTTTATGTAGCTGGACTTTCATTAACTGATTTACAGAAAAATTGCTTGGTTTTGTTTTTACTTTTTTGCATATCATTACTACTTATTTACATGCTAGTCATAAAATAAGCAGGGTATCATGTTATCGTTTAAAGAGTAGTTTAACTTAGGTATGAAATATAGTTTTAAAAAAAAAATTTAACCGACTTCACTAAAAGCACTAAAAAGCGTAAAATAATTTTTAATTTAATATTTATTACGACATTTTGAAGTCGGTGCAAATTAAAGAAACAACCCAAACTAGAACAAAAGTATTTAATCGTCCTTTTTTATGATCCCTTGAGCTGAAACGTTTAGGTAAACTTATATAGTATCTTCGATTATGGTTGGGTAGTTGTTGTTTTTCTCCCCCCCCCCCCACCCTATTCCAAATTTCCTATTAACAATGGGGGATCATCCTCTATACAACAATAAAAAGAACCATCCAAATTGGTCCACGCGTTACAAAGTTAGGTTTAACCCCCAACTTGTTAACACTAGTAGGCCATGGGCGGGAGAAGTACTTCACTCGATACGAGACACCCATTGCAAGTGGATCTACAATTTATGGTGGAACCACCAACATTACGCTGGATTTTTTATCGTATTTTATTGTCAGCAGAAAACCGAAGACGGAGTTAGAGCGATTGGTTGAGCGGCACGACCATCATATCATGGTTCCCGGGTTCGAGACCAGGTCTCCCCGTGGATTTTTAAAATTGAATTAAAACATCTACTTGTCTCTGAACTGTCATCTAGCTCGCAGCAAAAAAAAAACAAGACATTCAAGTTTCCTCACTCCCCTTACGATAATTCCCTTCCGACCAAAGCTAAAGCGTCAAAGGGTTCTCCCCTAGGCTTTGGCCGTATCCTAAAAAATAACCATGAATTCAGAAAAAAAAACAAGATTGAAGTGCTCTAAAAGCAATAAAAGTTGGAGTATTAAAAAGTGGAAATTTGTTATATTGTCTGACAGAACGAAGATCAATCGTGTGGTATCGAATGGACGCCGTTGTTCCGATCCTTGTGTATAATTAACACCTTGCAATTTAATGCGTTTAGTTCTTCTTTGGGGATGTTTTTTGTTGGCAAAACTAGGTCATATTCGTTGGCATAATGCGGCTTAGGATCAATACTGAATACTTAGGATCGTATACTGAAAGACTCTTCGTTACAAGTATTGAAAAAAATTTTGATGTGGGCCTAGTGATTTCTCAGTTATGCATTATAACGACGTAGCAAACGTGAAAAACATAAGGTAACCGACTCACTGTCAGCTGAATCCGTAAATAAAGCATGCAGCGCACCGATCTAATTCCGGAGGTAAACAAAAAGAACAGCAGAAACTCCGTGACAACATTGATTAATGCAATCAAATTACTAATTGGTAATTGTACTAATTGGTAATTGTGCAGTTAAAACCCCTCAGCCGTGATTATTTTGAAATTTTAATATGTTGTAGAAGCTGAACAAAAATACAATATACATGTCGTGCTCGGAAAGCACATCTTTACATAGCTTTCGAGCTTAAAAAAAAGAAAAAATTAAAACGATGTGTCGTTAATATTTTGCGGATATCCAGTATTGGGGTGGGTTGATGGTTTAAAAATTCAGACAAACTTTTCAACCCCCCTCCATTCTTTATTTCAACGGGGAAAAATGAGCTATAAAGGAAAAGGCAATCAACTGCTATCATTTATCTCTGTACGTACAAAATGTGTTCTACACCAAAATTATAATTTGCCTTTACAAAATAATTGAGGAACACTTTTTGTACATAGAGAGGTAAATGAAAACAGTTGATTGACTGTCCCTCTATAGAGCGGTATATACTGTTAGTTCTTTTCTCGTTGAAATTAAGAATGTTGGGTAGTGGGAAGGGGGAAGGAGGAGGAGAATGTTGTAAAGTTTGTCCAAATTGTTAACATCCCCCGCCCTCCTCAACCCTCTCCAACACTCGATATTCGCAAAATATTGAGATACATAGTTTCAATTTTTCAATTTTTCGAAACTGGAAAACTATATGAAGATGTGCTTTCCGCGCCCAAAATGTATATATATTCTTGTTCAGCATGCTGAACTCTACAACATACTAAACTTTCGAGGAAATCATTAGTAAGGGGGTTCAACTGCACAAATACAGTACATTTATTATCCTCCCCCTTGGGAAGCCTTGAGGGATTAAAAAGAAAAAAGATAATTTGCTAAAGAGAGGTCCCGAAAATGGTAAACGATCTATGTGAAAGACTTCAAAGGCTTTGGGAAGCAATAAGCCCAGAAATATTGGCAACATTGATAGAAACTCTGCCTACGCATGCAGTAATTAATAACAACTTCCGAAATTTTTATTGCAATTCAAAACACTCAAAATATGTTTCAGAAGAAGAAGAAAAATTGTTGAAGAATAGTTGTTTCCGAAGTAATTTTTCCCGCTGGCTCAGAATTGCTCTATCACGTCGGGTTTTTGATATATCCGAACCTAAAAGTGCAAAAAAGACTTACATATTTGAGGTTATGTAGCACCGCAAATTTTTTTTTTCGTCAAAAAAACCATGTGTGTGGGATCTTATAGTACAAGTCTTCCTCTTTCTTTCTTTTTAAAATGTTCATGCTTTGATCGATAGCCCAGTTGTCGGTACAATTTTATAACCCTTGGCAGGAAAACATTTATCGGCTTGCGCGGTTTTTGAATTCACGAGTAACAAAAATAAATATACATAGCTCCGATTTGAAACATCGAATTATTTCATTAGGTCGGTGACTTCGCGAAATTTTTGCTCCATCAGAGCCTCGAGTATCCAAACACAAGGAACATAAAGTTTGACAAAACTGTAGTATTTGTGGGGGCTGTGCGACTCTATTTAACATATATTTCACTTCTGTGATTTGAACAAACTGGTTTGCGACCTGTGCATAACTTCAACGTCGTTTTTGTTGGGTTCAAGGATATTCAACCAAGTGAATAGTTTAATAAGCTTTGTTCTTACACTTGCAAGGACAACATTGCATATGTATTGAATGCGGATTAAAAAAATGGGCAACAGTTCATTGACGGACAGAACACACACGCGAATAATGGTAGTCTCACCTTTCACTGGTGACAATAAGTGGGTTGTTTTTTTTTTTTTATGTAGCCCAGAGGAGGACCCTATGCTGCGCTTAGCATGGCTTTGAACTTTTGCTAGGGCTTCACGATACTCGAGATAAGACCGACACCGGCAGCGAGACCAATATCAGTGGTAACAGTGCGATACCGAGAGCGAGATTGAGGTGACGAGAGTGGACGAGATATTAGTTTTTATCATTTTATTGTGGACAATTCTTTTAGTTGTTTCAGCTTTTAGGTCGCTCCAAAAAATGTCAATTGTGTGATTTATGGGGCATATAAGTATACACTGCTCTCCTCAATTGCTTCTTTCTACATTATTTCCTTCTTCATTTGCGCTTTATGCCCAATAGCAAGTAAGAGCCATTGCTTCCTTATTTTGTCGAGGGGAATATGAAGAAAATGCGTATATACATAGATATATCACTTGTCCTGGCTGCCCGTTATCCCACCGAAATGCCCTTTTTTTATCTTGTCGAGAGCGAGATCGGATCGAGACTGGCCTTTATCTCACCGAGATTGCGACGAGAGCAAGATCGTCTTCACCTTGACGAAACCAAGACCGAGATGTGCCGAACTCTCGGTCTTGTCTCGGTGCCGTGAAGCCCTAACTTTTGCTATAATCTTTGAGGTCTATGTACTTCCTATATAATATTTTTTATAATTTTACAAGGCAGTGATGGTATTATTTAGAATTTCAAATATGCATCAAAAATATTGCTATTGTTTCCCTTAAGCCACCCCCCCCCCCCCCTCCCGACCATTGACCAACATTTTTTAAAGGCCACATACTGGTACTCAAAACTCGCACCCCACTTCAACTTACCCCTTCCTGTCACATTTCACATGTCACCTTCAATCACATAGAACTTCGCAAATGGAAGCTTCGGGTTGGGTATTGAATTCATGACGGCATTGTGTACATATCTATTGCGATATCAAAAAGTCTAGGAAGCGCCGAAACGGACTGCTGGTTTTATAAAATATTTTCCTATCTTTAAAAATTTTAAGACCTAGATACACGATTCGTTCAGTATAATACACACAAATCTATTTTGAGGTTTATTTAATAATTGAACTTTTTACTTAAAAAAAGCCCCACATCTGTTTTTCATTTTAAATTGGATTTTGGTTGGATTTTTATGTCACGCTGTGCAAGCGTTGTGATTTTTCGCTGTTACGCTTTTCAAAGCCTCCAGGAGAACAACAAAGCTCCACAGGAAAGACAAAGTTTGCTGAGGATAAAGTAGAATATTTTATATTTATAGCATTCGTCTAAATCGCATCATAAGAGCGAGAAGAAAAATGAAAATACAGGTTAGCCTAGTTGCAAAGTCGGAAATAGAAAAACTGAACTAACTTAAATATTTCCTATCATGAATGCTCAAAGATTTTTTCGAAAAAAGTTGAAATTGTGCATAAGTTACAAATACATACTTCATATTATGAAGTTTTAAATAAAATTATCATTGTTTCCACAAAATTTAATATGTAGACATTTTACGCAAAAATATTTACCTCATAGAAGCGAAAATATTTACAACGATGCCTTTCATGCATATGACGTATTTCCGTTCACTTTTTCGCCACGTTCTTTCTGAAATTAATGCTGTGCAAAAATTTTCACCGCTAAAATTTTTACACATCAAGAATTTAACGTAAATTAAATTTAAGGTAAAATCGATACAAACCGACTTAATTGCTTTGACAGACAAACATTGTAGCAATGCAACAGCATTTTGGGTAGGAGATACGAAAACTTAACCAAAATTGGAATTTAAATTTGGTTTTAAACCTAATTAGAATTTTATATTTTTTTAATATTAATTGGTAGCAATTTGCCACAAGTTATTTTACTGAACGTAGCTATTTACCAAACTCATCCTTTATACATTCGTTTTCATAAAGTGAGTTAATTAACACTTGTTTTTTTACTTTTCACTTTTTCTGCATAAAATGATTAGCTTTAAAGTTTGTTGGAATTATTCATCTTCATCAAAATCTCTATGAGAGAGCCCAACTCTCCAGGTTTTTAGAGCATGTTCATGTTTTAATGTAAACATCATAACTTTGTAACTCAAACCCTATGATTAAAGCTAACCTTATTGGGGATATGAAGTGTTCTTAACTCCTATATAAAAGGTTTTTTTTTTTAAATTATTTCTGTGGGAACGCAGTAAAAATATTATAGCATTATCCCACAGGTGGCTCACTACCATTCAGCGTTTTCTCTTCCGACACATTTGGCTCTACTTCAAGTTCTGAGCTTAATTATCCAACCACTTGCCTTTGTGGCGCACTCGGGAATTTCAATAGAAATATTTCCTGCACGATATGAATAGAGTTTTCTCTGCGGAAATGTGATATGAAATTACTAAGTATATGGTATCAGAAATATGTAATTAAAGTGACGGAATCCATAGTATGCAAATAATGTGATAGATACTAATAGGTAACAATGCCAGGCTGTTGGGTATTTGTGGAAGCTTACTAAATATCAACCTCCACAAAGCTATCCATAGAATGAAAGTGAGTAAATGTCAAAGAAAAACAGGGCAAGTAAAAAAAAACTTCTTTTCATGAACTAAATAATTGTTTGCGGTTCTTTCAGTAGCTAGAAGAACCTTAGGTTTACCATCAAGTCATTAAACCACAATTTCTAAGCGTTCTATGTTGCTCCGGAAGGGCTACAATGCTAACAAAGTATTGTCTATCTCATGTAGTTGTTGACGTATGTATTATGCTTTGCTTAACCCCTCTTAAGTGCTTTTTTATTTGTAAAGTAACAGTACACGTTCATTTGAGTAATTTGTTTCCACCCTGTATGTGCAGTATTGAGTACTTTTCAACAACTGTAATCAAAGTTCATGAACGCTTTTAGATACTTGCAACTTTTAAAGAGCAATATCCTGCATCTTTTCCTGTCAGATAAAATCGCATTGATGTGAAACTACGCTTTTAAATATAAAGTTTTTAATTACTTCCTGGAAATCACCTTGGTCCTTCTTTGCAGGACCTTTTATATATAACGTCAGTGCAGCAGTTTTGAACATAAAATATTGATTCTGTAATAATAAATTGAAATTTTTTTTAATTAAAGAAGTACTTAGCTAATGGTTTTTGTAGTTCATACAAATAAAGCTGACGTCTATATATTATAACACTGCAAGTGTTTTGTGCCTTGGTAGACAAAGTAACTTAATGGAGATTAAAACTCAACACAATTTCTTCTAATCAGAACAGCTTAATTATTTCTTTCAAAATTAAACTTATACTTACTTAACTTATAAACATTTTTTAAATTTATTTTTACTTAATCAACCATACAACTTGTACCAAATGAATTGTGTGAAAATAACCTCTTAAATTGGGACAACTCAGGTTCCGTACCTGTTTTCATTTCGGTAGAGTAACATTCAAAATTTCAAAACGTTATAAATAAAAAAAAAATATTTTTTAAGGATTTTTTTCATTTTTTTTTTAAATATTTTTTAAGGATTGTTGATAAGACTGTTCGCAAGCATGAACCCTGTCTTACAGAGCCGTTCATCATTTTATTACTCCTCTGGAAGCACTCATCCAAAAATTTTCTAAACGAACGCACACCAAATTTCAAATCGTTTTGAGTCCCGTGGGACCAGTCTGCGGAGTCATTGACCTCTAAAAACTGCTCTCACATTGAAGATGCAGTTCAACAATCCTAATCTGAGACTTGTCCTTTCCGCAGCACTTGCAGCAATACCAAGGTGAAGAGAAGCTCCATGAATAAGCTGCTGTAAATCTACGGCATGTCATTCCCAGGCTTCCATTCTGCACTGACGATAAAGGTTGCCTGGTGCATTTAAACGTGTCGGCCTCCGTTGCCAGGAACTCTAAACTATAATCGTCTCCACAATCTCCCAACGAATTGGTTCTGAAATGTGGGTGAGTGTCCTCAATCCGCATGCAGTACAGGCGAATTGTTTACCTAGAAAGTGTTAGGATAAAGCTAATTATACAATTCACCTATTTAACTTGTCCTTGGCCCCAGCAAAAACGAAGTTCTTGTTATGCCGAATGTCGGACAGCTGGCGCATATCACGCAAAAGATAAGTTATATCGCACAAGGTCAGATATGTTTATAAATCCGTCGATCGATATATAACAGCCGGCTTGGATTCACAAGACTATGATGGAACAGTTTGAAACCGATATCAGAATCTCTGTAAATTATTATATTCCCATCACTCCCAAATTTACCCCAAGATTTACTCCTACGAAGAGATCGTGCAGCCGACGTGAAGTAAAGGTACAAAATATCGTGTGCGGCCGTCGCTTCAGTTCGAAAGCCTTTATCACCTTAGTGCTAGTTCCTTAGACACGCTCACGTAATATATCCAGCAATTAGTATAGTTGTATGGTATGGGGCGTGTTCCCAAAAGCATCAATGATGTCTCCAAGAACTACAAGTTGTCCTGTATCGGCCGCTACACCTCAAGCATTACTGAGCAACGAACCTACTTATTCAGGGCTCAATCTGATCGAGAATTCTTCATTACCATACCATCGCAAATGCAATGTTGGTCTTATTCTGCTCCAGGTTGCAATCGTGAAGATCAGATCCTGAGACCAGTCATGCGAATATGGTGAATGGACCGAGATCAGATAGCAGTGCTCCGCTGGGTCGCTAACCCCCCCCCCCCCCCCAACAGGGGTTAATCATAGGTAATTATGTTATCTTTGCGAGGAAATACTCGCTGGAATGGCTGTACTTGAAGGCAACGAAATTCATCATGTCTGTAAGATCGAACCACCCCCCGCTACTGGTCAGCAGAGCTTGCTTTCAACGACCCATCGTCTTCCAACCCAGAGGGCCTTCGCCTGTAGAAGTTTCACGAAGCCTTTCTTGAAGCACTCTGATTTCAACAGGTGCACGACGGACGAGGTAATCAAGTAATTCCTGACTGCGATAGTCTAGTCCGTCACGAATTCACTACTTCGGAGATTTTGTTCAGAGCCAATAGCCTAATGCTTTAGCATCGGGTTACACATATACTCCTAAATATGTCAGGCAAGTATTCTATTATTGAGTGCCAAGAAAAGAATTCCGGAGTAAGACCATTATAACCGGGAGAAATATGACTTTCAAGATACTTCGGTGCGGTAAGCATATCATTAAGAGTTAATGATCTATCCAGGTATCCTCTAAGTTCATCAGAGAAATTGGAAATATGATTAAAAAATTAATGGTTGGATGAGAATGTTGGCAACATGAATGCAGCATAAAGTCGCGTGTAATAGTTCTGAATATAATTCACAACTTCCTCTCCGTGCAGGACATGGCCCGATTCGGCAAGAATCCAGTCTACTTCACAAGAAGAGGTACATCGTTGTGTTGTTTGGAGAAGTCGGAGACTCCGTCTCTCCCAACCTACCCGACTGGCTTCGAAGCACAAATTTCAAGCTATTCAAGCTATATTGTTTTGTCTCTCGTATTGCGAGAGCAATTCTGGTTGTGCAGGGAGAAGGGTGATTTCGGCCGTCAAACTCGATGCATGATATCTGCTTCGATTGAATCTCGTCTCAATAAATGAGCGAATCTGTTGCGTATTTGTGTAGGCATACTAAATATCAACTTTAAAACATACCACTAATTGCTAAATATTCTTATTTTTACAAATATATTTATTTTTACAAACAAATATTCTTATTTTTACGCCATTTTTTCCAAAAATTAATGAATTCTTCGATGAACTATTCCGAATTCATCAAACTATTGCAGAAAATCTAACTAACAATTCACTAACGAAGAATCGAAGAAACCTAGACGAGACGTAAAGTATATCTATTTTCGAATCCGAAAAACTTCCCTGGACATTTCGGGAAACAATTGTGTATGACCTAGTCATTGGATTAAGTCAACGTGAGACATCCACTATTTCCAATGTTAGACTAGGCCCAACAACCGCTCGCCGTTCACTAAGTTGAATTCAGCTCTAGAAGTTGAAGTCGGTTGAAGAATCTAGTGTGCAGTCGAGGTTAACCTCACTACCGAAGTTCGTAATATTCAACAAAATTCTGTCCAACACCTATCGTACAGTATACTGAACATGCGGCAGGTGCACGTTTACTACCCTTAGCGCTTTCTCTTCCAAGACGAAATCTAAGGAACACGCGAAACTTGGGCAGATGTTCGTACATACGAGAGTCAGTCTAAGGCTGAGGAATACAGCGATTGCCACAGCGTAATCTCTGCGAGGAGCAAAAATCTCTGTGACAAAATTTGTAATTTTTGTTTTAGTCGTGTAAAAGTGTCTTGTGTAAACTTCGTCTCCTGTATAATTGTAATGTCCAGGTTCCAGTGTCTTATGTCTTCAAAAGGACTAATGCTATGGTACACTCAGGCAATAACTGTACGAGGCTGAAGGTCCTCTCCAGGCGGAGATTCTCTAAAGGATTCCCGAGACTTTATTGAAGCGGCGCTCGGACTTCGACACATCGTTCTACTTGGCCTTCTTTTTGGCCTCTGCCACGAGGAGCTTTAATTGCGGTAGCATCCTGGCTGCATCCCCAAGCTGCGGGTGGTCAGGATTTTATCCGCGGTCCGTTTGGCTGTCGAGGAGTAAGCGCAGCTTCTCTCACCAAAACAGGGTCTACCTAAAGCGGCTGTCAATCGATATGGAGGTTCCACATATCCGGTTTGAGATGGCCTGCTCACTTCTTCAGTGGTGGCATCACCTCCTGATCAGGCTTTCCCTTTGTCTTCCACTTCATCCTCTTCTTTTCCTTTTTTTTTTTTGACTACCACCGGTGACCACGTACCCATCCGAGGTGTCTACCTTTTCCCGTGCTGGGGTAGCACCAAGCGAAATTCCTGGAGTAGAGTCACATTGCTGTGAAGAACCCATTTTACTGAAATCATCGTAAAGAACCACGAAAATAACCAACGGATTTCGACGCAAATTTTTTTATCTCTCAGTTATCCTTCTTTTCTTTCCTTCCCAAAGAATACACAGAAACGTACTCTATTACAAACATCAAAACCACGTTTTTCTATTATCTTCTTTTGTGCTCCAACTTCCCCAATCAAGAGTGAGGAGTCATTTTTTCCATTGATAAGGTTCGACACAAAAATTCCTGCAAGTAATAACTAAGATATGCGGTACATACTTTCATAATAACCATGAATTACTGGAATTCTTTTCAAAGTATTCCACTTCCGCACGTTTATTTCATTGAAATAAAGTCCTAAGGGCTACAAGAGAACTGCAGGGTGTCACATCAATATGAAATTTCAATAAAAATGTTCAGGGAAGTTCGGTTGCCGAAAGCTCTTTTGTTCGCAAAACAGTTTAAGGAGCATTCAGTTCGGAGCATTATAGACATCCTTCACATTTATGTTTCCTGCCCTTTTGTAACAAATTTTTTCTTGTTCGGCGGAACTCATGGCGACAGTCACTGGAATGGTTCAAAATGGCAAAACAAATCTTTATCAAGTTCATTTCTACGGAAATCTTTTCGAAGGAGATTCTAATCTCGGTAATGGCCCTTGAGGAATAACTAAGAAGCTCCAATTTGTATATTAACTCACATACCAAGGTGAGCAAAACTCCCCGGGCGTATAAAAACGTTGTAGGTAGTCGAAGATAACAAGACGGGCACGTACGTTATTGTTTACTCTGGCCTGAGGAAGGTGCAGTTTTGAGAGGTTAGCTTGTTTGCGTCAAAAAATCTCTTTTTGTCACCATTCTAAGTGAAAACTGTGTAAACATGTATTGTCGGGGGAAGATCTCTACATTTATTTAGCTCTTCATACAGTGTACACAGTAGCACTCGGTACATCCACACAAGTGGAAGTAAAACTCGAAAAATATTTTGACGACTATACAACAAAGCGTAGTTCTGCTTGAGCTACTGTACACATGTAGACTGAAATGCAAAAGAAATATTCATCACACAAATAGGGGTTACTTTCGAAATGGGTCATAAAATTGGACAAAATATTGCTTAAAAAAGTGTCACCAATCTTTGGTCATCAATCATCATTAAAAGCACTTCGCGTGGGAATGCAGCCCCGGACCGGGACAGAAACTTCCAAATAAAACTATGAATATTTATTAGTCCTTGTGGAATGATCTAGCAAAATATGCGAAATGGCAACCAGGGGGAATGGGAACAATATGTCGGTCCTAAGTGCTTGGAATTCTCGTTAAACGATTCCGATGGGCTTACATTTTTCTGTCCCGGCTGTAATAGAAACAGCAATCTACGAGCCCATTTGTGTTCGACACTCCGTTTTTCTCCGTTTTTCTCTGGCACAATGTCGTGTGGAAATATTTAAACTTGCTATGCTCTAGCGAACGGATAAGGAAAGGAACCCTTTGAGGAAAATTAGTGAAATATCTTTCTTTGAATTAAAGCGAAATTTTCCTCCTCGGTGATAGGGTAGACGTAATGATGTTCGACATAGCAAAAATTTTGTTAAAAGTCATTAACGAACAGCCTTGGGTAATTCGGGAAAATTTATGGTTTATATAGGTTCCTTTCAAAATTATTAACGTTACTTGAAGACGAAGTACTGCTATGGGAGCAGTTCAAAGTAAATGAATGATACTATTGGTACGAAATGAGTTTGCAGCTTAAATTTTTTTAATAAATTTGAAAGTAGAATTTCATGGTAGCTAACACACACAAATGGAAAGGAATTACTTGATAATGAACCATCGCCAAAGAACTCCAAATATTGAAATATTTTCACCGGAAAGTAAATAAAATTGCTCCCATAATTCAAACCATCTGAAAGTCATCAACGAGTAACCCATTAATTACGTTAAATTGGAGAATAATGAATTGATTTTGGAGTGAAATAAATTTTTCAGAAACAGGATTTCGAAGTATTTGAGAAAAGAAGAAAAATTATTTAATTGCTTTCAACCGCTCTAACAAAGAGACTTTATCTTTAATATGGTAAATCACTGATACTTAACAAAAACAAGACAAATAATGAGATTAATTGCATTTTGATTAGTGATGGGCACTATCGAATGATTCCAACTATCGATAGTTAGTAACTGATTTTAACTATCAAACAATTTTATTCATTCATTGTCATATTAAGTAGGGATGGACGATCTTCGAACCGATCTCGAAAGATCGATCTTTGAGCCTTCGATTTGCCAATTTTCGAATCGATTTATCGCGAGACCGATTTAGCTCGAATCGATATATTTTATCTTAAATTTGTGTAATAATCTTACAAATGTTAAATTACAAACCAAAAAAAAATCCTAAATGTTAGTTGGTGTTCGTTATAATATTTTAGGATTATCTGTTCAGTGACTTGTGTAAATCAGAAATAATTGATATTGGAATGTGCGGGCAATTTGATAGGATTACAGCAACTATTGCGGGATATGTGGTACAGTGTTCGAATAACATGTTTGAGTTTATATGTTGACAACTTAGACTATAGAATATACAGGATAGGCCATTATGTGTATGTACATAAGACCAGCAATTTTGCTCGTTGACAAAGTGAAGACTGGGAGGAAGATAAAGTTGTACTGTCAACTTTGTAAAGATGCCAGACGGTATGGAGCAAAAGTCGCCGAACAGTTATGCTGAAGTCGCCCAAAGTCGCCGCGTCAATATTTGAAATCGCCCAAAAATCGCCTTTTGATTTTATAGTCATTAAAATTGTTGTTTTTACAACTTTAATGTAATATTAATTACAAAATAACAACAGCAGATACAAGTAACACAAATTTAAAATTTTGGTAGAGGCGTCGTGGAAAAAAAACATACTCGTAATTATTTAGTAATGGAAGTGACTATTTGCACTTACGTGTACTTACGTTTACTTTTGTATTCGGGAAAGTTCCGCTTATATGTACTACTATACAAATATATTCCCTGGCGGGAGGACAGTTAATGAAGTAACTAAAAGTCACACCTCTTCCTCCCAGAAAATCTAATAAAGTGTTGCCGCTAATACACGTAAGTACACGTAAATATATGTAATTACAAATAGTCACAGTCTTAAATAATTCACAAATTATTATTTATATAAAGTAAAACGAAAATTATTATTTATTGAATCGTGCATGCCCCTTTTCAAAACATAACCAAAACCTGTCTTTGTGCAATTGGTGGGATTAAAATTGAACATATTTCAGATATAAACACGACGGCATTGAGCATACTTTGAGCTTGAGCGAAAAAATGCCGTTGCGATAAATATCAGTTTGGACTTGTTCGGAGTTCAGTTAAGAGTTATTCGCGCAAAACTAGAATTTGAGATGACTCGATAGCAAAAATTTTTCTACTGTGACAGCAAATAGCCCAAAAGCGCCCAGCAAGAATTGAAAAATCGCCCAAAAGCGCCGAGCAAGAATTAAAAAATCGCCCAAAAAGTGCCTAGTCGCAGAGAGCGAAATTTTGTCACCCAACTGATGGCTCAAGTAGCCCAATCGGCGAGAAATCGCCCGAATTGGCAACTCTGAAGGGGGGTCGGATGACTTAATTCTGATGGTTAAAAAGTAGTGGCGGGGACGTGACGGGGCGGAGGACATTACTACCCCCACATACCACTCCACTCTTACTTTGAAAAAGGCAAATTTCAATGAAATTTTGTTTCTGTGTATGGTTGGTTCCAGCTTGAAAGATAGGATAGTTTTGGACCCGGTAGGTGGCGCTGTTGTCAAGATCTTTAAGTAATTTTTTCCAACTTAACTTTGGGTATTTTTTTTTTGTTAGATTCCTCATCCGAAAATGCAGGCAACCACAAATTTTAACTTCCCTAAACCTCCACCCTTCAATATTTTTTAATGCGGTTTCAAGGATTTTTTATAAGAAATAAGGGTTATAATTCAAGTTTTGTAAGCTATCAATAAATGGCGGTGTAAACAAATATATTGACATCTGTATTACGCATCTACAGAAAATACCACACTTAAACATTGTTTCATTTTCTGTGCTGATTTAAACGCTTCCCTGATGCTACAATCTTTCTGAAGTTATCCACGGATATTCGAACATAAACAACGTGTGAATTTAGTTTTATTTTGTTTTTGAGTAAAATGCCGCGAAGAAGGTCAAACCTTAATAATGCACGCAGCATAGGAGCACGACGCAAACAAAATGCAAGAAACAATAAAACGTGTGCACAGATCTTCCCATGGCCATGTCCATCCCGATCGGTCCACGCGCTACAACGTTAGGTTTAACCCGAAAAAAAAGTTAACATTGTACTAATAAGGAACATACTCTACTCAACAAAAAAATCATTCAAATCGGTCCCCCTTCCGCTACTCTAGGTACAATTTTTGCTCTTATCAGCAATGGGGGATCGTACTCTATACATAAAAAAAAGAACCATCTCACTCGGTCCACACGTAACGAAGTTAGGAATAGGTCTTAAAATGCTCGTTAACGAATGAGTGGGAAGCTTGTTTACCGTTATGAATTAGCATTAACCAGAATCATTATGTTCATAATTCTCAGGTTACAGGGTAACCCATAAAAGCTTCACAAAAACTCGAAGCCACGTTAAATTGGAAACCCTTTTAAGAATTGTATTCCCCCCCCCCTCCCCCTACCACGCCCGTGCATACTAAAATGCCGCTCTTTGGCCTTAACTGAAACACCCTGTGTAATTGCGCTCGCTATCTCCGGTAAAGTACAGAACTGTCGATTTTGAAAACTGAAAACTGAGATTTACTTAAAAGCAAGTCTTATCCATATATGTATGAGTACAAAACGGAAAAGTCCTTCAACGTAAAGATTCATTTTCGTTTATTTCGTTCAAGCTTATGTAATTGTCTTAACTCTTTACTCAGATTTGGACATTCTCATGATAACATCAGCTTTTACATAGATATTCTTGTCATGTGCAAGTAAAGTTTCCTTCTGGGATCATGTCTGTATCAGGTGATAACTGGCAGACGTTAAACGTTTACTTTTTTTTCAACATGTACAAATCCTACAATTTCCTCGTTCTATCTTTTGTCTCTCGGATATTAAAGGGCACATCTGCTAACACTGTCAGGAAGTGTTTAGAACCGACGACAGGTTAGGGTTAGGGAAATGAAATATCAAAAGTAACATTTTTCAATGTGACAACCTCTTTTAACGTTAACGTCTTTCTCTCATGTCCAGTAGTCGTTGAAGAAGATTTGCCAGGAGTACCCGGCAGCTACATATAGAACAGTGGTTCACAGCAGGAATCATGGAGACGTGAAAAACAATGATCCCAGGCAACATAAAAACATATTTTTTCGAAAGGTTGCAAAAAGAAACCAGAAAAATTTTGTATTATTGTTAAGCGAAGCTGAAAATAAAACAGATTATTCCAACCAAAAATGAAAATCTGAAAAAATGCCGACAGGCTCGAATAGGATTTTTCTTTTTATACTTAAGAGGTACAAGAAAAGTAATTAGCATTTTTAAATGTGTTTTGAACAACCTTCTCGTAAAATTTATTCAGGTAACAAATAAAAACTTTTTAAATATAATTCAAGCAAAAATATATTCGAAAAAAGGACTTCGACAATCTATCTATCTGGAAACACACTGGCGAAGGAGTAATATCCAGTTCTCGAGACCTGCTATATATAATTATGCTGGATATAATCGTACTACCCTTTTTCCGGTGCAATTTCATCTAACTTCGAGTGCTTTCGATGGGAAATTTTTGCTCGACCAACCAGACATAAATTCTGTTCCAATTTCAGCCTTTCAAATCGTTTTGAAGACGGCTTACATCATCAGAAAGTAGTGGATATCGATTTTAAATTAATTGCGAACCACATGCATCAATAAATTCAGGTTAGAGACAACGATAGAACCAACTGTAAGGCATTGCAACTCCTAAATCGCAGCAGACCTTGCCCAAGCAATTTCGTGCAACTACCACCATTTCCACTTGGTGTGCTTTGATTTCCGACCAGCAAATAGAAGGTATTTTATGAGGGACTGGAATATCCTATGAAATTGGAATTGGAAAAATTTAATAGTCATTTTAATCCGAATCGAACATAAAATATGAGTAAAAGCCAATATTGTTACAGAACAATATTTGCTTTTACTCAAAATTTAAATAAAAGTAATTTTCGGCTGAGTTATCAGAGATCATATTACAATTTAGCTTTTTACTTCGTGTTTTGGTTAAGCAATTATTTCAATTCCTATAAATAAAAACTTACTAAGCTTTCCTTGGTTGTGTTGCTACTACTGGCTTTTGCAGGAAAAGAAAACATCCAATAGGTTACGCTTTGCATAATTTTATCATCTCTAGAGCAAGAATTCCTATAGCTATTTTGGTCGTAATTTCGCAACACCGTCTATACAGAACTTACTTACGGGCCAAGAGATTCGGGAAAATTTATCATGCCCTGAAACAAATCGAAAAATCAAATCTTGGAAACATTAAATTTTTCCTTAAGGGACTACAGAATTATTCCAAGATAGACCAGGAAGCACAAAGCGAAGAAACGTAAACTATACTACTTCAGTGCAGTTAATATGCACCGCAAGTTAAGTACCCGATACCGGACTAGCATGCTCTAGAGAAAGTTTGAAAAACTCACGAAAGAAGCTTTGTTAAATAGGCGTCGTCCAGTTCCATGTAATCTAAAGGGTCAATTAGAAATATTTTAGCATTATCAGTATAATATTATGATTTGGAAAAAAGTTGCGAAAAACCATTGCAATAATGAGTAAAAAGAAAAAGGCCCACAAATACTGCCTTGGGGAACACCTTCCAATGTCCGGCTTTAAAAGAACGACGACTCGCCTGTTTGGAAGCAAGGTTCTTTGACAACCTGGACGACTTAGCGGAGGTAGCAATGGTGGACCTAAATAGATTCTTACAGAGATCTGGATGGTTTTAAGGTCTGACCATGCATTTTATTTTTTAAGGGCATTCACAATGGGCCTTCATGGCCTCCGAGTGAATTTGGTGCTTCTTAGCAACAAACAGCCCGACTAACCAACCAACCAACCAACACCATCCAAAAACGAAAAATCTTAGCGAGAAGAGCTAGCAGGAACAAGGTACTCTGTTCTTATCCAAGCAAATGGTTTCCTATATAAGCAATATAGAAGGACTTGTAATTCAATAGTATGCAGAAGATAGATGTTAGTACAGAATAAAGTAACGTCAGGGACTCGTTGTTCCCAATGAATCTGCGGTATAAGTTGGATCCTAATTTTATAGCTAAGACACTCATCAAACATCCGCAATTTATGCATATGTATATTTAAATTAAAAATCAATGGTAGATTTTGATCCTAGCACCGTAAACACCTATTTTAAAAACTCTACTACAACTTCCACCCTATCTAACATGTCAGTTTTCAAGTCAATAGAAACATACGATATTATCTTATGTACCTATTAGCTTGCTTATTTTGCAAACCAAAGCATTGGAAACAAATTATATAAAATCAGATATAGAGGTATGTGAAAGATAATACAAAATAACAAATAAATAAAATAAAAAACAATGTCCCCTCAATGTGGCAGTCTGGTTTTCGGCCCAAGCACAGTTTTGAGATTGCATTTTTGAAGTTCACAATAGATATTCACAAGACACCACCTAACACCTCTGGCACTGCTGGCTTTCAGTAAAGTCTTTGCCTCTGTAGACCATTCGAATTTGCTCTCAAAACTCAGTAATAGTCACAATTTATCATCGTTAGCTTTCACGTTATTTAGAAATCTGCTTTCCAAACGTTATAAAATTGTCAAGTACAGAATTCGTTTTGCAGCCTTATATGTCTAGGATCTGGTATTCCTCAAGGATCAATTCTTGGTCCGGTTTTATTCAGCTTATATATAAATTACTTGAATGTTGTAATAATGCGTCTATATGCTTATATGCAAATGATGTCCAGCTATACCTTAGTAAGCCTATTCGCTTGCTCGAGGAATGTATTTGACGTATCAAGGAGGTTCTGAAAAGTATGCCGGATTGGGCATTAATGTCGTAATATATTACATCTACGAAATACCTCGTCATGAACATATATCAGCGTACTTGCCGTTACATTTTGGTACCTGAATTAAAACAGGTGTTGTTCATATTAGCCTCATGTTCTTGCCCAAAGTGATATCTGTCAAATATATTTATATGAAAAGGAACTTTGGTTCTTGAGACATCAATACTATTCATGAAAACGAGTAAGAAAGCTCATTAACCTCCATTAGACAGCGTGCTCATGAAATTGGCCTTAATCGTGGAAGTGTGTGGAGAATATTGCATAAATTTTTGAAAACGTTACAATATAATATTCGATTAAAACAACAGCTTATGTCATAGGACCACTCCGAATATCGTGCCTATGTGAATCAAGTTTTATAGTTGGAAAGCTTTAACCCTTAATTTTGGATAAAAATCACTATGAGTCCTGGCTATGTTAACAATGGTTAGTTCAGTTAAGGACCTCAGTAATACCTCACAAGTCAAAGTTCTTAAGGAGGGCGAATTGGGTATATTCACCTCGTCAGCAGAAATGGGTGGAGTTGGGAGGAAATCGTAGAAATGTGGTTGTTATATGATTCAAACTTGCGTTCTTGTTTAATTTCTGTCTAAAGAGTACGCGAAATCAGGGGTGCTATCGTCGACGTAGCTACGAATGGGATTGAAAGTGAGAGAAAAAAAGTTATTGAAAAAGAAGAAATAAGGTATATGAGTGAACTGAACCCTGAGGTACACCAGTATTAATTTCTTAGGGATTAGATGTAACTCCCTCTATTATCCAACAACCTGACAAAAAACATTCTATCCAATTTAAGAGATGAAGGTGCAGTCCAAATACTTAAAGTTTGACCAGCAGGTCAGCATGCTAGACTATATCGAAAGCCTGTGAAATATCAAGAGTGATGAATTCGGACTCCCAAACCGGCTATCGCGAAAACTTTACTGAAATTCACTAATAAAATGACTCTTTTCTTGAGCAACTGATTCTAAAACTTATATGGAACCGAAGTAAGTGAAATTGGTCTGGAGTTAGAGGGGCGCATACCTCTCCCTTTTTAAGTATCAGCTGAACATGAGAAAGTTTCCGTGTAGCTGCAAAAACTCCTGTGGAGTATGGCAGATGAACAAGTTTGCGCAAAGGTTTAGCCAAAAGAGAGGGGTAAGCACTTAAAAACCAGGATCCAATCCATAGCTTATGACACGTTGAGTTTAAAGGGTATCTTCAAAACTTTTCACGTGCGATAATGTAGCGTTTTTATCTTTTGATGTATACTGCGCCGGAGATGAAAGATACTTAAGTTGGCTTGTGCATATCATACAGCGTTCGATGACCAAAAGCATAAGGAAAGTCGTGACTCCTCAAGCAGCGGCACGGGTTTGATATGTGCACAGTCAAAAGTAATTCGGGTAAACTTATCATTCCCTGTATAAATCCAAATGCTGGATAAAACCTATTATGTTCTTGCTGCCTTTCTTACGAAGTCACAGTGCAACAGCCGGAACGCAAGACTAGTTAAACAAATAACAGAAAACACGAACAAAGAACGATTGGCATTCTTTTAAATAGGAACCCGCATTACCATCAAGGTCGCCCGGGAAGCCATCTGACAGATTAGACAAGTGTTCAGCAGCAGATGCGTCGTCAATTACTAAGTCTCTAGATTAAACCCAAGGGATGTAGGCAGCAGCCCTGGCAAATCGAGTGAAATCAGTGCGGAAATATTATAGTTGGAATCGCCGAAAGTAGCACAGACAATTCTGCGAAGAAATTGGCAATTGTAATGTAATCGTCACTATCGCAATCACGATACCTCAGAGAGGAAGGATAGGCGTCACAGTTGCGTTTCAATTCTATAAACTTCCACAATGGTTTACGGTAAGCTGAGTAGTTATTCCCCATAATATACCAACAAAAAGCAACTCGCGTACCGCAGTGGATGGGTAAAATGTTATTGTTGTTGAAAATGTTTACCCTAGCAGTATTATTGCTAAAACTAGTGGTATAGCGAAAGGTATCAGAATACCAATAAAGAAGACAAAAGGCGCAATTTTAATTTAAGTCAAACTTCAATAGATACTGAACCGTGAAAATCTAATTTAATTTTTTGTAATTGTTGAAGAGTGTGGAGGGTCACATAATTCTACAATAATATTCAAATATCTGTCAAGAAATACTTGCGTCGAATCTTAAAAATCAGAGAGAGGGATGTTTTATTAGTTACTTTACGTATAAGATTATGCTGTAGACGTGTGTTGAAAATTGTAATTTATTAAGGAATGTTGACATGGAACCCTAAAATTTAAATTCAAAACAAGTTTTATTTATCATAGATCAAATTATACTATAGCTTGTGGGTTTTTGATTGTTGTAAGATAAACGGGATCCGCTGCAGAATTGATGACTACGATTATATTTTGTATGGTTACGAATTTCACACATGATTGGATCCTGAATTATTTAAAACACATTAAAAATGTTTTTCCTATTGGCTATGTAGAAATTAATCACAAATCTTCGAGTCATTTCTTTTATAATAACTGATTGATATTTGTATAAGAGCAACTGAAGAACCCTGCTGTGTAAGGTTAAGCAAATTTCGAACCTTTCTGTGTTTTTCAAAAGCAATCAACTCAATTAACCATAACCTTTTTCTGTTCACTTAAACGCGTTTATTTTATGTTATAATCAAAAATGTTATTTGACAAGAGTCTTTAGTCATTTCTAATTTGTCTGCCAATTGACAAGACGTTTAATGGCTTGTTTTAATGCGTGCTTAATTATTGTATTACGTGCTATAGATTTTGATTATTTTAGCTTGATCAAGCCGCAACAGACTCCAACAAACCTCAATTAGTGTAGAAAATATAACACTCGTACCCCAATGCTTTACTCAGCTCTTTCCCAGTAAATGAACCTTAAGAAATTTATGGCTTTCCCTCTGTAAACAGGACATTGAACACCAACGAAAACCCTATAATAATTTCTATGGCTCATAAAATTAAAAGGGTGAATGTAAGGTTTGCTTGGGCCTTTAACGTTTCGGGTAGCGCATAAAATGGATGGCATTACAACATCTGAAAGTAAGTGGAGCTTTGGCAAAGGAAGAGATTGATAAATTAATCACAACTTTTCTGTAGAGGAGAGTCTAAATTGCGAATAATTACTTTTAGTGAGCAAACGAAGTTTCATGGTTTTTAAGCCAACGTGGTTTTGTAAGAAGCGGTTTTAATAATATAGTTGACTTCACACAATTTAACACATTAGTTCTGCTGTCTACTTCAAAATAAACTGTTAGCAATGGCATGGAAAAGAAAATTTAATAAAACTACTTACCCTTTATTGCTATCTAACAGTATAAAATCCTTTTCCAACACTTTAAAGAAGGTAAGGGTGAGCAATAATGCAAAAATAAACTACTTTTTTTACACCTTGTGTTACCGGTACGTAAGTTTATTTCATTTTAATTGACCTTTATCAACTCTTATTATTTCAAATTTTTCGCTTTGCAAACTTCCTAGATAAAGTGTGTGTGTGTGTGGGGGGGTGGGGGGTATTTTCTTAGATATTTTGCATTATAAGTCGAAAACTATAAGCCAATCAAAGAAATGAAAATATATTTTATAACGTACAAATGAAGCTCTTCCATATTACACCCAACTTAACCTAGTACCCTCACATTACAATTTTGATCTCTCGCCCCCACTTTCGACCGCCTTCTTATGAAGCAAAAAAATATTTCTTAAATTTTCCCCATTACCCATGAAGGTGGAGAAGCATTATTTAAGTATATCACAAATTTTAAGTCGAAAGCGTAAGTAGTTGCTGAAATAAACGGCTATGACATACAGACATGCAGACGAAGTCGCACCATAAGGGTGCCTTTTATACCATTTTGATACTGAACCCTAAAAACAAACAAATTTAATCCAAAAAACGACTAAAAAAGTAGTAAAAGTAAATATAATTAAATAAGAAAAACTACACGTCGAACTTAAATAAAAAATACCAACATATGCTACGTTAAATGTTAATTGTAGCATTTCAGCTGTGTAAAACCTTAGCCATGTGCTGTATGTATTACTTATCCAAAAATGGACACAAGATTAAGAATGTTTTTTAGTACAGTAGATCAGCTGGAACTAGAGTAAAATGTAAAGTATTATGTATAACCAAAACTCAATTATTTTTTGTTATATTACGACATTTTGAAGTCGGTGCAACAACTACCTAACCACAATTCAGCACACGGAGTCTTTAGGGCTTTTTATGAAGTCGGTTAAAATTTTTTTTAAAACTATTTTATTTTCCTACGCATGTTGATTGTTGGTGTGGGAGCCTCATTCCACGGTTTTGATGGAATATGTAAAGGCAAAAATTCTATTTTTTGGAATTAATGTAATTTTCGTCGATACTGATATTGATTTACAAGTATCCCCATTTCTTGTCAATAAAAATCGATTATTTTTCATCATATTTTCAAAGACTAAAGATATTTTGCAAATGTAAATATTGTTCAAAAAAAAAAAACGAATAAAAATATTTTTCTTGTGTCTCCTGGCGGTTTCCTTGAGGCTCCTTCTGTAAATAATGTGATTCTTGTTGACTTTGAAATTTTCTTTTCTTTTGGGAATTTGTGCGCGAACATAAAGGTACGAGATCTGCCCACTTGAGAAAACTCCTTTTTCTCGGAAGGTTACCTTCCAGATAATGCTTAACAGTGGAATGTGTCCCCTTTACAAATTTTAACAGAGAAATATTTGAAACACTCACGTCTTTTCCTATCCCTTAGAAGAAAATCGTTAGTAAACACGGTTAGCAGACAAGTTTCTGGTCTTTAATTCCTAGTCACACCAGGAATTCCAATGACACTACGACCCTATATGTTGTGACTTTTTCTATTGTTCAGAATGCTTTAAAGGAAAAGCATTCCTCAAGAAATTTGAATGGAATGGTCGCTTCTTTGAACCTGGGGGAAGATTCCTTTAAAATGTTAGCCTTTTAATTTATTTAGATTTAACTGTCATTGATAATATTATTGTGTTCAAAAGTTTCAAAGTTGAACCTTGTTGATGTAAGCTACAAAACGACTTATAGTTTAAGGATGAGCAGTGTTTCACCAGCTAGTTCGTCGAGTAACCTGAACTACCTCCACTATACGCGAAAGTCTTTCATTTTTCTTACGAGGTTCAAACGTAGGTAGTTCATAACCAAAACCGTAGCAAATTCTTCTGGTCTCTTGTCAAAACTGATTAGAATAATTTCTCCAAATCATCTATACCTACCAATCTCACTTATAATAAAAGAAAGAAACCTCTTCCTGGTTTATAGAACAAACCGAAAAGTCCCGCATGGTCGCACTGGGTCTTTAGCACTACCACATTATGTCCTAGAGGTATCGAGTTAGATTAAGTAGGTAGTTGGTCGTCCTTTAATTATAGGCTTTCAACATGGTGTTTGCGATTCAAAACGTTGTGGTCTCTTCCCATCTTCATTTCGCAAGATCTAATTGCCTATCGTTGAGAGATAACACCACGTAACAGAGGAAGTAGTTGGTCCGCTTCCTAAACTTTTATTTTTGCTAATCTCTTACCGACAACATCTGCTGCTTCATTTCCTGTGGTGCCCAGTTATCCAATAGAGTTTTATTCTTATAGTTTACAGAGCTCTCAAACAAATCATACCAAATCAGAGGGCAATCAAAATGGGATTTAAATTTGTCTATATAGATACTTATTGAAATACTTGTTGCCAGCTGACTGTGTGCGAACTCTGCCACCTTGTGTATATCCACAACCTCGTCCTGAAACTCGCTACAGTCACTAGGAAGTCTGACGAGTAAATAATGAGCTCCTGGAAGAACGCAGATGTCCTACAACAGAGCTCGTTTTAGAGCTATCTGTATAGATGTTTAGCGTTTACGATATCTGCAGGGTTGCTCTCACCGTAGCGTTGGTTTATACATGCCCATAGTACAGATGTGTAGAATTTTGTATCGAGCACAGAAGGGAGTGGTTTTGAATGTACCAGTGATTAGGAATCCTCTCTCTTCTACGTTTAATTTTGAGGTAAAGTTGCCGTCGGAATGTGTTACAGATATTTACTATTGGTTTTGAGTTCCAGCAGCATATCGTCTTTGCATCGTACCCTGAAGGTTGATATCTTGTATTTTCTAGTAAATCAATTTTGTATATGTTGAGCATTTTTAGAGCTCCTTGCCTGACACTAATATAACTGCTTCATCGGCATAAGCAAATACTATAACAACCCTCCTATCAAGCAACTGGAGTATGTCATTCAATTTTATCTCAATCAATATATGTAAATCACTGTTTAGTCGGGCTAAGTTCAACTTCGACCAGAGTGTTAGACGGAAGGTATTTGCTAACCAAAAGAGTAGTAAGGTCTACTGGTCTACTGGGCTCCTGGCTTTACTGCCAATTTGTCTTTACCACCGCCATCGCAGCCACTTTTATTTCTATTACTGTGCACTAGCAGGTAACAGCCGCTCTCTCGTGTTCAAAGCTACTGAACCTGATGGTTTTTCGCCTCTGATTTTAAAATGTTGCGCACCTGCTTTTCCTAAACCTCTGCTTAAACTCACCTCTCCTGTCACTCTTTACCTGTCGTACTTAACAGGAGTGTTTCCGTCTGAATGGAAACTTGCTCATGATCAGCCAATACCAAAAAAAGGAGAGGCATGCAACCCCTCTGACTACACACCAATTGCACTCACTTCGGTTTTATCTAAAGTTTTTGAATCACTCATCAACTCTGAAGTGATCCAATATCTCGAAAACAACCATCTTATCAATGATTGTCCGTACGGTTTCTATGCTGTCCGGTCAACCGGAGACTTACTAATGGAGCCTTAAAATCGTTGTCTCAAAATTTTTGTTGAGTTCGAAATCGCCGCTCTTGATATTTCAAAAGCCTTTGATAGTGTCTGGCATGCTGCCCTTTTATCCAAACTTCAAGAATTTTTAATGGATAAAAATTTTCTTATCAAGCCGTTCAATCCGTGTAATAATAGACCGAGTTATATCTGTTTCCTACGAAATAATTTCCGGTATTCCTCAGGGTTCAGTTCTCTCACCAACTTTATTTCTGCTTTTCATTATTGATCTTTTGTCTCTCACTTACAATCCTATTTGTAGTTTCGCCGACGACAGAACCCTTGATTTCGCATACTCTTTTGATTCTGTAATGAATTCTCGTAGAAACTCTACAGAAATCAACCGAGAACGCATGGCTGGCTTATTAAACCACGACATTTCTTCGATTCTCGCTTGGGGAGAGCAAACCATGTTGTATTTAATGCATTCAAAGCTCAGTGCTGTTTACTGTTCCTTAAAATACAAATCTATATCGACGAAGTAAATTTGCCCCATTCGCACTCTTTAAACTCCTTGGGTGCTGCGATATCCAGTAACCTTAACTGGACCGACCATATATTTTCTGTGGAAAAAAATGCGCTTAAATGCTTTGGGTGTCAACAGACATGTAAGACTTGTCTGACTTAGCGCTGATCTAAAAGTCCCACTTCAGGCCTAGACTCGAATATAATTCCCATATTTGGGCAAGGGCCAGCAAACCGCATTGTCCAGGTTAGACAAAGTACATACAACGTAAGGCTATTAAGGTTTATGAGCGATCCCTTGTTCTTTAAGAGCATTGAATTTTTGCAGCATCGATGGAATATCGGCTGTCTCTCACTCTTCTATCGCTCTAACGGCTATTGTTCTAGACACATCAGAACGCGTAATACAAGAGTTTCAAGTGGCTTCCACCCGTATACTCTCTAGGTCAAATTTGACGATATCGTTAAATTTCGGGAATCTTTTTTAAGCAGAACAACACGAATATGGACCAATTTACCTACCATCTTCTGTTTTCCCTCGTCTATGAGCTCGAAACTTTCAAGTTAGGCGTACATCGACATCTCCTTTACTCAACTCCTTAACCCATTTCCCTTATCCTCAATTCCTTTCCTGCCAAGGCATCACAGCTATGGCATTAAAAAAAAAAAATATTTTAAATTATTAGGCGAGTGAACAATGTTAATTTTTACAGCTATAAGTGTGTTGCTAATCTCGACAGGTGCCCTGGTGAGTCTACCATTCTGCAACCACACTAAAGGCTGCCAGGTACAATTGTCGGCGTTCGTTACCAGGAACTCGAGATTTATTTATCTAGTTATTCCTCTCAGATTCATCATACTTAGTAGATTACTACAAAAGTTAAATATAAATAATAAAATTAAACGCGGCATCAATCATGGCACTATTTGAGCAGGCCTGGAGAAATCCAGTGGCAAAGTGTTTGCTAAAGAGGCTCATCATCAACGTAATGAGGTCGTGCATGCCATATCTGATTCGCTGACCAGGGACGTACAGGATGTCGTGATTGCTCTAGGAGCGCTGCGTCGTAGAGATGTTTGTTCACAGCCTCCAACAATTCCGGTGAATTGATCGTTCCCTGCAATAAATTGAACAAAAATACTAATTTTAAAATAGTACCCCTCTTTTCAAGGAAGTAAGAGAAATCAGACCCAGACTGTCAGCATAAGGGGAAATCACTAAAGGATCATTCTAAGAGAGTCCGCGGAGAGCAAACCTAAGGAATCTGCGCTGCACTGCCTCAATGCGGTTCAAGTAGGGAGCCCTACAGGACTCGCGGTATACAATATACCGTAGATTATTCGTCACATCAAAAATAAGGGTATAATAAACAGGTAGCTCCACAAAGGTTTTAGGTTCAGAAGTAAGTGCTGGTCCAAGTGAGTATGTAAAGATTAGGGAGAGTACAGGAGAGACGTGTTTTTGAATTAGTCAAGATTTTCTTTCATATTATAAAATATGGTTTTGTAGGAAAAAGTAATTTCTTATTGCCACTGATATTATCTCTTATACTAGAGTCACCTCCCCCCTCTCACCATTTCAACCACCCCTAATACGGGTGGAAAAGCGTGAGACCTGGACGCTTCCAGCTGTCCGTCCAAGGGAGTTAGTATGGTATACGGATGGATCTAAGACTGAATCAGGTGTTGGGGCAGGGGTCTGGTCAAGTAAGCTTGATCTGGATACCGGGACATCAGGGCTACACGGGAAATGAAAAAGCAGACGAACTTGCTAGGAAGGGGTCTAACACCCCTTTTATAGGGCCGGAGCCGGTCTGTGGAATACCTCTCTGCACGGCTAAAAGGCTAATAGCAAACCGAGCAAATGAGGGGCATAGGCTGTATTGGAACAATATTTAGGGGCACGCTCACTCAAAAAGCCTTATGCCCTCACCGTCGCCGGGTAGATCCAGGGAGCTCCTCAAGCTGAGCAGGTCGGCTGTTAGAACTCTGGCAGGCCTACTTACCGGCCACTGTCAGCTAAGGAAGCACCTGGTGAAGATAGGCAGAGCCATCGAGCCCACCTGCAGACTCTGTCTGGAGGAGGATGAGACCCTATTACATGTGCTATGTGAATGCCCTGCAGTAGCCAGGAGAAGATTTAGCCTATTCGGGAAACCAACCCTGGTACCGAGCGGGCTGAATGACTGCCAACTGCGGGAGCTGTTGAACTTCTTCGGAGGGACCGGCTTACTATAAGGAGTTGAGAGCGTTAGCACAATAGGCCCCAGTGGCCGCGGCGCTTGAGAACCTCACACCTGAAAATCTAATCAATCAAAATCAATCACCCACCCCAATTCCGATTACATATATATGCAAATTAGCCAATTTTTGCATTACTTGTATATTTGGCTTTTTATTGTAAATAATTAACTGAGAAAGGTTGGAAATATACGAATTTTTTTTCTAAAAGTTACTTTGCAGTTGTTAGGCCCAGAGCTATATAAAAAAAAAAGTTTAGCAGCATGTTTTGCATAATTTATCAAAATTTTCTCCAGTTTCGCCAGGGCTTAAGCAGTTTTACTTTACCAGACCACTGACATCATTAAAAATAAAGCAAGATATTACTTAAAACCACACAATTTTACCATAAATAATGCAATAATCTCGCTCCACATTAACTTTACTTTTGAGGCAAAAGTGAAATTTACGTTTCCTTCTTGAGCCATTAAGCATCCGGCTCCTGGAAAGCCACCATTTATTTTCTTTCACTCACGTAGTCCGACAAGCTTACAAACGTTTTTATGGCAAATTTGAGAAAACTTAAGAAAGGGGCGTATTATCTGGCTCAGATGAAGAAAATTCCCAAGGGGTTTACCAAAGACCTAGCAGAAATTGCAGAAAAATACTACAAAGGCGGACTTATGGGCGACATAACAAATCCACTTTGGATAATTCAATATTTATGTGTTTATGAAGTCCTTGTTCGGAAACAACATCTTGTAGTGAAAGGATTAACCTTCGATTGAGCAAACTTTACTACTAGTCATCCTTAAATCCTGGGTAACATAATAAACAACATATGCAGGTTTCGAGAAGGCTATTTTTAGTTATGACAAATATTTAAAAAAAAAAACTGGAATTTTTACGTAGCTATGTCCAGTGGTAGCTTTTATCATCATTATGTTCGAGTTAGTTAGGACACAAACCAAGCTCTATCCAAGGCAATAATAAATCTCAATTTAGTTCAACTTATGGCAAAATGTGTCCGGAATATAATTCGAGAACAGTTTCCTGAGATAAATCGAAAAACGTGTGGTGAATTTCTGCGGAGCGCTTAATTAGCTTTTTTGAACTTCTTTAGGCTTTCATGTGCTCCATTAATTGTAAAAATTAACGAATTCAACAATTACTTGAAAGATAATTAAAAAAAAAACATTTTTTCCATAAAATACATTTACACACTGTGGTAATATACGTGCAAGCGAAAGCATGCCTTTCTCTAGTTCCCGTAACCACTTGTGGTGCGGGAGAGTAACTTAATCCGATTCAAGGCAACGATAGCAAGTGTACCTACAATTTAAAGTAGATTCCGAACCACTGACATTTTCTCTGCAACCCCCATTGCCTTTTCATAGTAATTGGTTGTCAGAAAAAAACCACCACGTGTAGCTATCGATGGGATTGAAATCTGGACCACCGGATTGGTAGGCCACGTTATCACTCACTCCACCAATGACTGTATTACTAAGTGAAAGTTGTTTTCAGCGATAAGATAAAAATTAGCATTAATTTATTTATTTACAAGTATCGTCAATGACTGACTACGGAGACGGAGCTGGATCAATTCGTTGAGCGGCACGACCACCCGGGTTCGAACCGTGAGCTTTATTGAGAAATTAATCAACTCCGTCTCTGGGCTGTTGTCTAGCTCGCAGCAATGCAAAAACAGGACTCAAGTTTCTTTGCTCCCCTTACCCTAATTCCCTTCCTGCAAAAACCATGCTAACGCATCAAAGAGTTGTCCCCTAGGCTTTGGCCACATCATAAAAAAAAATTACAAAGAAAATTTCAGTGAT
This sequence comes from Leptarthrus brevirostris, assembly GCA_964036015.1. Classification (NCBI taxonomy): domain Eukaryota; kingdom Metazoa; phylum Arthropoda; class Insecta; order Diptera; family Asilidae; genus Leptarthrus; species Leptarthrus brevirostris. Next base: position 4,234,269 of record OZ038371.1, on the reverse strand, counting down.
AGTAAAAATCGTATAAGTAGAAAAAGTGAAAAGAATACAATCCAAGTAAATAAAGTTAAAATATAAAAAGTTAACACAAAAGTATTCAAAGTAACCTTAACGAAGCTGAACCCTCAAGAGGCTCTTGAACAAATGAAAGTCAATTGAGTCAAAAGATAAATTAAAAAGCCTTGCTATCGATGAGATCGGCTCGAATTTACCATAATTGGTGTGGTGATGAGGTACAAGAAGTCGAGGTTCCTAAAAGGGCGAGCAGGGATAGATATGCTGAAAGAAGCCAGCAAGAGAAGAGTCAGTTGAACCCTGAAAACAATTAAAGGCAAACATTACACAGGAATGGGGGCGTCTTCCCTCGAGGATATCCAGATGAAGTAAACCGAGTCGGTCGCGGTAAGGTGGCAGAATTATGTGTATTCCAGGGAAGGCCACGCAGAGCAAAACGAACATGCTTCCGTTGAACCGCCTCAATACGATTGATGTGTGCCGAGTAGTAAGGGGACCAGACGGGAGAGGCATATTCCAAAATAGGTCTCACCCACGAAAGTATGATAGAGAAGCTTAGTGATGTAGGGTTCATCAAACTCTTCCGACCAACGCTTGAAGAAATCCAAGGTTGCGCTGGCCTTATTAATTACAGCAACAAGGTGGTCATAAAATAAAAATCAAAAATTCAACCAGAAGCCTAGATCTCTGGTTTTTTCAAGCGACGTTAGGCGGGAGCCATTTATAGTATAGTTAAACTACACTGGGTTTATTTTTCGAGAGAAATACATGGTTGGGCACATGCCGATGTTTAATCGAAGGCGGTTGGCGGAACACCAGCTGTAAAAGATGTCCAAGTCGGAATTTTAAAAAATGCGGTCGGTAACGCTTCAAACAATGCAGAAGATCTTGGCGTCGTCAGCATAACACAGAATTTTTGAGTGAGACAGAAACAGAGATACGTCATTAATGTAGATGATAAAAAGCAATGGTCCCAGACGGCAATCCTGTGGAACCCCAGAAGTAACAAAGAAGACGCGCTGAGAGGCATTACACAGATATTAACGCAACTATTCAACATAAACCGACGGAAACCTGAGCAAGGAGAGTTTGAGAACAAGATTAATTTATTCGCTGGAATGCCTCACTAAAATTAGTAAAAATGCAGGAGACCTACCACCCTACCTCAATAGCAGAGATTGGAGAACTTCAACAAATTCGTGGTAGTCGACTTGCTTTTCATAAAGCCATGTTGACAAGATTGCAAGAACGATTTACAATGAGAATAAAGGACATCACAGACCAAGGACTCAAATATCTTACAGACGCAGCAAAGATTAGCGATAGGTCTGTAATTAGATATATCGTACTTGTCGCCTTTCTTTTTCAAAGGAATAATTATAGAGCGCTTCCAGGCATTCGGGAAAATACCACAACGAAGAGATAAATTTAAAAAATAACACAAAATTGGAGCTAGAGAAAAACCGCATTATACTCACTTCGGACTGTACTACCGTTAATCTTAGCATCGACAAAATCCAACGGCCTAGGCTTTGTTCTACGTTCAGCTCTACCAGAGCATCATGGACAGATTCAGGGCGAACGCTATTGAACGTCAACGTCATTCAACGTCAAGGAACGGCGCAAAAGTAAATTCTTTATATTTTAATGAGTGTTCAATCGTACGTATAGCATTATTCGAAAGCACCTCTGTGGATCTTCCTTTGAGTTTGTCTGAGTTGAAAGTCGAGCACAAGTTCCAGAGTCTTAAGCAAGAAGGAGGGCTGACTGATTAGTCTACAGTTCTTTGCAAGTTCGTGACCCCTTTGTCAACCTTAGGAACGAACACTACCTTGGCATTTCGCCATGTTTGAAAAATATACGAGGCACGTCCATAATATACAAGTTCTGAATATTTTAAAAATTAAAAAAAAAAGGTATTTTCAAAAACAATTAGTTTAGGATTTAGTTCACACTATTTTTCGACGTAACCCTCTTCCCGATCGATGCACTTTGTGAGCCAAGAGACGAACTTTTTTATACCTGCGTCGAAGAAGTCTCCCACCAATTCTCGTGGCCATTGTTTTACGGCGTTCTTGACATTGTCGTCGGTTCAACACTTTTTCCACCTATAAACAACTAAAAAATTGAAAATCTGAAGGCTTCATATCTGGGCTGTAAGCTAGATGGCTGGTGATGTCTAAACAGAATGAGTCTAAGAGTTGTGACATGGGCTATGTGGAAACATGTATTGTCATGGAACAAACTCACTTCCTCTTTATTCTGTATGGTGCTGCATTGTTTTTTAGGGTTTCACAATAACGTTGGGGACTAATTGTTTTCCCCTGTGGCAAATAGGAGTAGTCCTTTTCAGTCCAAAAACACAGCTGGTGGGATTCGGAATCGAGACGCTCATTTCAAGACGGCACTAAAATGAAATTTTTGAACAAACTGAAATGAGCGACACTTCATTTTACTCCCAAGAGCTTGTCTTTTTGAAGGCGGTGTTGCCAAAGTAGTAAAAAGGATTCCCTTTGATCGTCAGAAGCTGAGTACTCTTACTTTCTGGACGTGCCTCGTAGTTTAGAGCTATGCAACTTCTAATCCCTGGTTACCAAGTTACAGATTGCCGCTGTGATTTGGCTATCGCCTCTGCAACTCGAAGGTTTCAGCCGAGGATTGCGTCCACACACTATCTAGTCTTTTACAAAAAACAGGGTTGGTACGCCCTTTAGACAGTATCCTGCTGAGTCTAGCGGTTTTCCTAGAGCTTTCAATAGAATGGCAGCACGCCATCTCAGCATGTTTCTCTGATGGTTTTTTTATAAACCTTAAGGTAATCTTTATAAAGTTGGTAGTAGTTAATCCTGTAACAGATGTTTAAGGTATCTTCAGTAATTTACCTCAAATTAGAGAAATCGTCATTCCACTAGGACGGAAGAATTGTTTTTACTATACTTTAAGAGACAGGAGACGTTAAATGCCGTACTCTTGCATGAATTTTTTTTCACCTGCCAGCTTGATATTGAACAGTATCCAGTTATTGTCGGAGAATGATGTTAAGTCTGACTCCCTCTAGTTTCTGACCCTAACTAAGTGATATATTGAGCACCTCTTTCCAGCCGACGAATTTATCCGTACTCGGAAACGTGAAGGTGAGTGGGGTGACCTTTTTACAAATAAGGAGGTTATCATTAATTATAAAATCAAAAAGAAATTCACCACGTTCTTTTTATGACTGTATCCCTGTTACAGCTGCCCTCTAGCTTGACAACTGTCAAGTTTGCTGAGCTGTAATTGGGGCAAATGGAAACTTTTGGTTTTTTTTGCAGAATGCAGGTTCTAGGCTTACCTCACAGATTTATGTTACCGCAAGAAAAAAGTTTGCACCTTACATCACCCAGTCCCCATATTACCAGATCTTTTCCTGAATGAGGACAAAATCGAGGTCCTATTCCCCTAGGAAGACCAGCAGATTCTTTGTTGCACATCTCGAGTGCTAGACATTAATCTGAACAAACCTCATAATTACTTGTCCCTTGGAGGATCGCGTTCGTCGATCCTATTATTTAATTACAAATTTCATTTGTTATTTGGAGAATTATTTGCAAATAACAATATGTTATTTGGTCCTCCTTTTTAAATTTCAAATAATTATAAATATTCCGTCCTCCTTTTTAAATTTCAAATAATAATAATTATTATTCGATCGTGCGTTATTTGATAATTAAATATTTATTTGTTATTCGATTCTCAAATAATTAACACTTCAAAATGAAATATCAGAAGGATTATTCTCTATTACGATACTAATATACTTTTCATGGAATTCGAAGCTAAAATGTTTTCGTACTATTTATTAGATTTTCGTATGGTCTGATCAGTCCTTTTACGGACATCCTTTTCAATAAATCCCTGCATGCAGAATCGAAATCTGCACAAGCTTCGATAAAATAGTTTAGACCTTGTGGGTTTATAACTATATTAATTACAACTTTAAAATTATAGGATTATATAAAGAACATGATTTTTCTTCAAATTTATGCACTGCTCCATAACAAACATGCTTTCGAGTATATAACTTCACAACATTCACTTTTGAGTCAAATTCGAATCAGTTTTGGAATAGTGAATACCGTTTGGACAGTTTGATAAAGAAATTCTCAAAATATTGTAATAGAGAATTAGGGCCTAGATGACGATAATCTTAAATTTTCTTGCGAAATTCATTTAAAAGAACTTGAATTTTAAGCACGTTGGTTCAAGAAGAGTAGCTATGCAATAAACCTCTTAGAAACACTGAGCAAAAATGGAAATTCCCAGTTTATGCGTATTTTGGTAATAAAAAGTACAGGACGCCCATGTTCGCTATCTTCATTACAATTTAAAATAAGTTATTCCGAATTAAAGTATGTGTAAGGTTGTAAAGCCGTCGTAAAAAACAGAATAACTGATTTTTGCATATAGAAACAACAAATAAGGAATAATTATTTGAAATTCAAACATAATCGTTATTTAATTGAATTTGGTATTAAAAATGTTGGCCGACGATTTAAAATGGTGATGAATATGCGTTAAGTTGTTACAAATCTTGCGTATTTCCTTAAAAATTAGTACATTTAGGGTTGCAGCTCGAAACATGTGACATCGTTAAAATTTTCAAGTTTGGCGTTTAGTTCAGATTTAACTATTTGTATGCGGTTTGAATGTTACGCATTATAACCGATGAGAGAGCGAAATAGTGGCACCTACCACTCAAAATTTAATTCATCCGCACTATAGGCTGACACTATGCCACTTGCTTTCCATCACATCACTATCACTAAACTTTGTGGCGCACCTTCCCATTTGCCGAAGTATATTTAAGTCATTCCTCTTGCCACGTGATTACCACACGACTACCACGTCACTCACAAACCAAGTACTTCAGTACGCGCCTTATGTACTTACTTACGAATATAAGATTAAATTGAAGCGCTTCAAAATTCTTGAAATTTCATTTGAAACTTTGTTTGCTCTTGTCATATGTCATCCTGTCTGTCAACACTAAAAAAAAACTTTTTCAACTACGCACAAAACTATCAAAACTAAAGCGTTAGGGTAACGACGTTTACGTATATCATAAAAAGGGCCTGATGTTCACAGATAGTAAAGTAAAAGCAATAAGAATAGCAAGCCAAAAATCCTGTACCATCATCAGAACCCTTTTCTTTTCTCTATTTGAGATATCTTTGCTTCGAAACTAGCTGAATATAAATAAGAAAATCTCTCATACTAAAATTTCTATTAAATTAAAGAAAATTCGAAGCTTCTTATCATCACTTTGCAGATTTCCATCGTTCAATCTCAAAATGTTGGCACTAGTCGAAATAAATCCCCCATTTGACTAGGAAACTTTATGGTTTTTTTATGAACTTCATCAAAAGGATACCGTCTACTTACAAATTTCAATGTTCCTTTAGATTCTTGAGCGAATAAGGCATCCTTAAGCTTGTCATGAAGCTTCCCTTCAATCAATCTGTGAAAAAGGGCCGACAATAGAACTGACATATGAACACATTGGCTGAGATTTGAAGATGTAAAAGCACCATTTACACTCAATCCTGCAGGATTAAAGCAAGACCCTTAAATCATATTACGGTGAGAGTACGTGAGGCAATATTTCTTTCACGTGAAATTTCCTGAAAGTACAGAGTGAACACAATTTATCACCCGAAAGTGATGCTCCCTCACCATAAGCCCCTGTCAGGCAATTTAAAGCGTTTTTGCTATCCTGCCACGTGTGCCGACCGTAATTTGTGTGAAATATTAAAAACTTCTCCTTATTTGTACGTGGAGAAATGTAAAAATGGGAGCAGAATTTTATCCTTTCTCTCTAATAAGGATTTAATATGTTTTCCTAATGGACTAGCTGGATTTCAAAGGTTGGTTGTCTGGAAGATTCACGAAAACGTTGAGTCTTTCCATCGGAAGGAACGCTTCCAGATTAAATACAGTACACCGCTTGAATTTAGAATTACTTTTCAATTTATTCTTTCTTTTAAGTGACATTGTCGCTTTTGACAGGTTTTACTTGACACTAATGTTCATTCGAACATTTTCTACTTGAAAATTTATCACTTTGTGGGCAATTATCCTTGAAATTCCGATAAAGTCTTGAACCCAAGATTGTCGTTGCGCAAATTGAAAGTTTTCATACAGAAAACTTTCTTCCTTTTATCAGGCTGCTACAACCTATGGCTTATCACAACTTAAATTGCTCTTCACCTCAAGACCATCTGAGCCGTCGCCTAGAAACTTCCGACAAAATTCATAAGCATTTTGCATGTGCGGGTAGGGTAACCAATTTAAAGTTTTCCCATATGACACGTGCTCACCTGGCACAGGACTCTTCAATAAAGGAGCTGGCAAATATCTAAAAGTATTCGAGTCCTTGCAAAACTGAAATACCAAAGATCATATGGAACGTGCGGCATCCATAAAAAGGATTGTTTCAGGCTTTGGAATGTTACTAAAACATGCAGAAGATAAAGACACCTTTCAGGTGGAATATGTGCTTGGGATTATGGTCTTTCTGATAACTTTCACAATTATTCCAGAAATTACGGAAATATTTTATATTTCTTTATTGCAGAGGCAACGGGTGACACTTAATTATGTGTGCATGTTCTAAATTTTCCATAGAATAATTTAAGTTTGAAAATTTCAGTCTCTTATTTTCCTGCTTTCGCTGACATGATGACATAGATATTCCACAACTGAAATTAGGCGAATATTATTTTCAATTGTTATACTGAACAATGGGAAACTATTTCTACTTTCTCGTGCATCACATATAATATACTCGTATTTATTTTTAAAATTTGAATTTACTTTGTCAACCTGAGCCAAAGTTAGATTAAGTATAGAACCCAAGTATCAAATTGAAATTAAATTCGCAAAGGAGTCATTAGAGGAAATTTTAAAACACAAACGAAGCTGCTAAGTAGGCCACGCTCGAAGTCGATAAATTGCAAAATTTCGGAAATAATTTCAACTAAATTTTTCTTCAAATAATGGCCCCTTAGAATTTTAAGATTCCACATTCAGTTTTTCGCTGATTTCTTCAGTAAGGTTAGGAAAGAGAAGATCTGTTCAGCCCGCCTATCTTAGACTTAGTCCATTGTGCCCCATAGATACATGGAAATCTAGCCGTCTTAACAATGCTCTTATAGCCAACCTGCACGGCTTTGAGCTCTATACTCTGCAACTCCGTAAGCCCCGCGAAGAAGTAAGTACCCAGTAGCTTGCTTCTTCTTGTCACCAGGGCAGGAAACTCGCAGAGTACATGGCGAACTTATTCGATTTCCACTGAATCCGTACAGCTCCCGAGTCTATGATCAAGTGGTCTGTTAGAACCGCTAATAGGTCAGTTCTGCTGTCCCTAAGGAATAACCTCGTTCTTACTTTACTGTCCAGGCCACATTTGTCTACTATAGGCGTCGTTGGCAACGTCTGCCTTATGAATGCCAAATTCGAATTTTTACATATGTGACCGACTCAGACCTATCCATCGCAGCACATTCGCCAATTTATTACCTGGTAAATTCTAATGTCCTGGCACCCAGTCTAGGGTACCCTTGAGACATCTTAAAATCTCGCCTAGGATATTCTTGCACAATTACACTAACTTTCAAGTGGCACCTGATTTTCCGAATATCTGTGGATGTCCATATCGGATTCTGTACACTCAGATACTATCATTGTGGCTTGGTGATCGCTGTTAATTCCGCCTGAAAGACACTACATTTCTCTGGTAGCATTGAGATTCATACCAGCTTGAAGTCTATTATTACACCGAGGAACTTGGCTTCACCAGAATGAGTTAGACTTTTAACTCCCAGAAATGGGAACCTAAACTCTGGCACAAGCACGTATTCGAACCTCTCTCTGACCGCTATCAAGAATCTACGGGATACCAATTTTACCAAGTCCTTTGCAAATGGAAAACTATGAAACCCTCAATCGCTAGTTTATCCAGGATTTCGTGCATAACCAGTAACCGTATGAGCGGTGATAGCACCACATCCCCCCTTCTTTGGTGTTCCTCTGCATCCTATCACTATTAAGTCGCCCATACATGAGCTTACCGTGCTACTGAAGAGCATAAAATCAATCTTGTACATAGACCCTTACGAATGACCATCCTCGCCATTCGGTTAAAACTGACTTCCATTTTTACATTATTAAAGATACAACAACCAGGAAGGCATTCAGGGTATATTCTGCTACTCCAGAGATCTGTTAATCACCGGCATCACTGCGTGCAGCACTGTCTCTACCAACTTCTTTAGGATAGGCATGCATGCTTTTTGAAATGTAATAGCCCTGCCTTATTTACCTCTTTTATGGTATGTCCTGTAGTCTCTATCATTTTGACCAGGATTAGAAACTAATTGATCTACAATGTAATGGAATGAAGATTTTCCCGCAAAATGGGTATTTTAGGTCTGGTTAGGTCTGATTAGGACCAGAGACAACTTCTGTACACCGACGCCAGCCATGCTAATATATGTATTCTGGAGCATAAATGGCCTTATCATGTCGACTAACTGTGGATTTAAGGGGATAGAATGAATTCACTGAATATGGACCTTATAAGGTCCCAAAGCCCGTCAACGTTAAAACCCTCCGAAATCATTCGCTCGTTTTGGGCAACATCCCCACTCCGCCGTAAATGAGTATTGAGGAGTTTATTTAACAGAGCCACGTTTGTGGTAGTTCAGACCCCATTTTGTCCTTTTTATTAAAGACGGAATAGTGAGATGTCTGGATTCCCCTGTATTTGCTTCTATAGACCCGCAAAAATTCGTCCATGAGTACCTTTTTGCTGATCTTATCGGCTGCTGAAAAGTTCTGTGGCTCTCTTGACCAGTCTATATTTTCCTGCTATGCTTAACTACGCATTTAAACGCATAGTTGCACTCCAACTTTATCAAATCAGCATTTCACCATTGCGGCTTCGACGTAGCTCTTATTCTGCGTAGGACAGGATTCTAGGAATGATTACGATATTGACCATAGTGTCAAGTTCAGTTATCAATCTATCAGGTGGGGAATACTCCAAGCAACTCCGAAAAATTTTGCCTACATACGTTCTCCTAGAAATCGTGGATGGCCCTGCAGTAAGCGTTGCATCAACGAGTATCCAGCAGTTCTCTGTTGCACAGACAGAGTTCTAAAATTAAATTAAATACCTCCCGAGTTGCTACACCAAATGATATGATGTGCATTGGGATTGCAACCCGAATAAGATTTGCGTCCTGCCTCTCCGCTGCAACTGCTACGGTTCGCATTTTCTCCGATGTGGTGATCATACTTCACGTATGATGAATCCATTCTGCATTTTCGCGCCCCCGCCTCTATCTTTAATACCACAGCTCTGAAATTAGAGAAAATGTATTATGTATATGTTTCCTAAGAAGTGTATAGGCTTTTACTTTTCCTGTGGTATGACTATAAAATTGTATATATTGCTGCGAAACTAATTCTTGAACCATAGTATTATTAACGCATCGTTCTGGGATGATACGCCCTGATTATTGCGGAGTTGCAAACGGTTTTCTCTAGCAGCGTTACTGTGGAGTAAGTTTGTCTGTTTCTCCTCCACCTCTTCCGATACCACAACATCCGACTGGTTTTCCTTAAACAGCCGTAGAAACACTTCTCCGAACACGAAGATAAGTCTGGCTTGCCTTATTTTTGTTATGGGGACTAATGCATCGACCACAAGGACCACGAACCCTCTACTCCCCCATCCTTTGGCCCCTCTGCAGTCAAAACCTCCCTCCTCATAGGGACGTCCAAGTTTCGTACTTGTAGCACTTGCAAGAAACTGGTGTTTTGCCCTCCACCTTTGGGATGAATACCCCTCCCCCCTTTCTCGTTGGGATTTTATGCAGTGGAACGAGCTCTAGTTTTGCTCATTTCCATAGTGAGATCACTTCGATTGCGCAGTCATGTGTAGCGTTATATTTGCAATCCACAACGCTTACATCATGCTTTCGCCTCAAACTCTTAAACATGGCAAAGTCAATACTATGCTTATATCATCTACCAGGTTTATAGCAATACTGGCATCGAATACCGTATCAATATTGGCCCTAATTCCAGGCGGTGTTATTACACCTTTTTGTAACAACGCTCCCCATCCGGTAATATAAGATTCTTACTCTCTAAAAAAAGCTCTCTGAGGATTATTCCTTAGGGACGACAGCTGAGTTCACTTGCGGTCGCCACTTACTTCGATTTCTTGTGTCAGTGCAAATATGTTCCTGTCCATTCCAGCAGACGGAATATTCTGCTGACAAGTGCAGGGCACTGGCATACTATGTGAGTCACCGTCATCTCTTCTTCCAGGTGTCATCTTCAAAAATGCATACTTTCTTTATGTGATACCCGAAATTACGATGGTCTGTCACCAGTGCTGTTCACCATCTTATGGTTACTCTATCCAAATGGAGGATATCCCCTTTGGTAACACCATCGGTCATTTTTAAGGCCATTTTGGCTTGTCTGCATGAGTCCATGTTGCTCCACTCTCTTTATTGTTTTTCTAACCGTCGCATTGATCAAGCCTGTCAGCCCTAGGCAATAAATGGTTCTGGACAATGGAAATTTTAGGCCGAGCTCTGTTTTGATAGATCATCTGCTTTTTCGCTTCCTTGATTGCTGTGTGCCCTTACCCAGCCGATTGTTAACTGGTTCACAAAGGAACTTAAGTTGACGATGATATTATATAAGTTTCTATCCTATTTTGAAACGTTGGTTGCTTACTTTTCTACAGAAGATACAAAACGGAAAATATTTTATATGATTAGAATAGTTACTGTCTCGAATCATAATATGTTTATAAAAAGTCATAAAAAATCTTCTACCTTTTAATGTAACTTGTAACTTAAAGTTCACTACTAACACTTTAATTTTTGTTTATTTTTAGGTAAGTGCACCAAGCAAGCCACCACTTTTCACATTACATTTACTTATCAAGAAATGTAGGTGTACACAAACTAAATTCGGTAAGTACTTTGTAGACAATGGAAACCCATAAATATCATTCACTTCAACGACTTTAATTTTCAAAGACCTATGGAGTAAGACGTAAATATTCATTTTTTACTTGCAGTAAATTCTCAACCGCGGCAATAATAGCGAACGCTAGAAAACTATTTAACTACTTGAGCAACAAATCTTATTAAGTTGAGATAAATTGCTTAGTATCCAAGGGAAAGATAAGTGCATATTTCGTCGAGATAGTGGTGCAAATAAATTCACTGTACAATGAAAACTCGGTGGTAGCTTTGACCTTGTACCCGTGAATTATTTAAGACAAACTTCTGTTATAATTAATGCCTTTTATGTTTAACTTTTATTGTTAAGATAATTCAATGAACAGCCATTGTTGAAATAAGGAATAGAAATTAAAGAAAAATTTATTAGACAAATTATATATAACAAACAATTTATAACCATTCGCTTTCGTTCCTATAACCCCTTGTGTGATAGGAAGGAACTCTCAGTTTTATAGATATTTATACAAAATCACCAATAGTATAATCTGTTGTCGGCATGAAACAGCAATGGTTGGTCTCCAGTTAGGTTATATCGCGGCTACCGTTTTAGATTGATACTGTTAAGCAGTACTAACTAAATAAGTGATCTAAAAATAATCGTCTTCTTGAGCCTTCAAACCTATAAAACCTTTTTTTATTCTGGATAAAAGCTTCTGTCACCATAAAGTTGCTTCTTCAACATTAAAGTTAAATTCAATAGCGGAATTAGTGTAGGGGCCTTTCAATTTATAACACCAGCTCATGCAGAGTTTCGCTATGGATTTTACCTTTGTAGGGACTTAAACAATAAGCCAAGGTCCCTAACATACGTGTCTAGAACTCTTTCCAGAGATTTGAGTAGAAACGTTTCGGGCTAATCGGCCTGAATTCTTTTGGCTTAACGTGGCTACGGCTTCTAGACTTCCAATCTTCTTCGTCCTCCTCTGACATAAGAACAGATAACTCCATCTTCGTGGTTCTACCCATTAGATCGATGTTTTCTAACCGTGGTTGATATATGTTTTATGCTATTTTCACTGCAATGATTTTCTAATTCTCGAGATGTGAACGCAGTTTCTAAATCAGAACTAGGTCTAGCTGGAACTCCGAAATATTGTGTTATATTATTCAGCAGATTAATTATTATTTTCTAATTATATTATATTCTATGGCTGAGCTAGGCTAAAAAATTCAGTTTATTTAAGACTTGTTTTCCACTTTTTCTCACGCCAAATTTTATACCGTTTTTTTTGGTGGAGTAAATGATAACGTGTACGCCTACTAATCTGGAGGTGCCAGTTTCGAATCCCACCGACGGTGACCCATGGTTGTTTTTCGCTGACAACAGATTATGATAAAAAGGCCATGGGTTTGCAGAGCTAATGTAAGTGATTCGGAATCCAATTTAAATTGTAGGTCCACTTGCAACCGCCGTCTCGAACCGGGTGAATATCTTCCGACCCACCCCACCACCGCCCTTCGAGACAACCTTTATACCATATTTCAGCTTCATTAATAATATTAATAATATTTTCAACATTGTAATACTCCTTAAATCCTTGAATTTTTAAATTTATTAAGTGTCATCAATCACACTTTTTTTTTATATGATAATGCCAAAGCTCAGGGGATGCCCTATGACAGTAAAGGAACTAAGGGTAAGGGAAATGCGTTAAGGAGTTGTGTAAAGGAGATGTCGATGTATGCTTCGCTTGAAAGTTTCGGACTCATAAGATGGTAAACTGTTTCACATTCGTGTTATTCTGCTTAAAAGAGATTCCCGAAATTTGACAATATGGCCAATATGTTCTGTAGAGTATAGCGGTGGGAGCGACTTTAAACTCTTTTTTTGCACATTATGTCGTACCCACTAGGTATCAGGCTAGCAATTTCGTTAGAACAATGGTCGTTGAAATAGCGGTAGAAGAGTGGGAGACAGCCGACATTCCATCGATGCTCCAGGAAGTCAATGCTCTCAGAGATTGAGGGATCGCCAATAAGCTTAATAGCCTTACATTGCACTTTGTCTAACAAGAACAATGTGGTGTGCCTGGCCCTTGCTAAAACTATTTTCGAGTCTAGGCGTGATGTGGGACTTGTACACGCCAAGTTAGACGGGGTGAAGTATTTCTTACCTCTCTGTAGAAAACCCAAGCATTTCATTGTATTTTTGAACACAGAGAATATATGATCGATCAAGTTAAGGTTACTGGGTATCTCAATATGCAAGATGTTTAAAGAGGGAGAATTGAGCAAATTTACTCCGCCGACAGAGATGGGTTGGGTGTTTTTTAAAGGACAGCAAACAGCATTAAGTTTTGGATGCATTAAACATAATCCGGTTTGCTCTGCCCTAAGCGACAATACGAGAATTCATTACAGAATCAAAAGAGTATGCAAAATCAAAATTGTCTGTGGTGGGCGAAACTATGAATAGGATTGCAAGTGAGAGACAAAAGATCATTGATGATCTTTCTTTCTTTCTTAGGCATTAGATGCAACTCCTTCTATTCCTAAACGGATTGAACGGCCTGAAAAAAAGATGTCTATCCACGTTAAGGGTGAAGATCTAGACCAAATTCTTGTAGTTTGGCCAGTGTGAAAAGCTTTTGAAATATCAAGAGCGACGATTTCGGACTTACCAAAAATATAACAAAGATTCCAACACTCCGTTAGTAAGTCTCCCGTTGACTGGCCAACACGACAATCGTTTATACGATGGTTGCTTTCTAGATATATCATCAACTGAGAGTTGATAAGTAATTCAAAAACAAACACAAAAACACTACTTTACGACAGGTAAAAGAGTTTGCACAGCGGTTTAGTCAAAGTAGAGACGCATCATTGGTAAACCAGGTGCGAAAAACCACGCTTTGGACTCGTGGATTTTAGAAAGTACCTGCAAAAATTCCCGAGTGCGAAAGTGTAGCGGCAGTTGCCTGCTGATGCACTGTGTTAGAGATGAAAGTGTCTGCGATGAATGTGGCAAATACCAATTAACAGGTTGGCCTTGTCGAATGTACCAGTAAAAACATTCCCACTATAAATGAGCGTTGGTGCTGACGAACAGGTGATATTGTTTTTTACGGTTTTGACCAGAAGCCCTTGTTACCCTTTTTGGTAGCAAATATCTTGCGTCTAACAATCTGGTCGAAATTGAACTTAGCCCGACTAAGCACTGATTTGCTTATTTTTCGCGTATCTCTATAGATACGTCTTAATTCCTCCGTTGAGCTTCTTTGTTTTTAATTGCGGCAGACCAATCATTATTGAACCAATTATACGATGTTCAAAATATACTCGGCGATATGATTAACGTCTCTTGTGAAGAAGCAATCAGACTAGTCTACCTCTCTGAGAAATTTATAAGGCCCAGCCCAATCACAATTTTTATAATGTCACACTAATCTTTTGGTGGAATTTTGATTAGCGGTTGTCAAACAGGAGATGAAAACATGGGCAGGGGCCAGATAATGGTCTGAATAACCCAAGGGATCCCTGACCAAAACACTGTATTTTTCTGGATGCGATGTTAAAAAAAGATCCAAGAGATGCGCGTTGTGCCCCATAATATCAACCAGTATTTTTAACGATGTGGCCAAAGTTTATGGGACAACCCTTTGATGCATGCCGTTGACCGGAAGGGAATTAGGGCTAGCGGAGTGAAGATACTTGAATATCTTGCTTTTTCATTGTTGCAATCAAGACAACAGCACATGGATTTAGTAGATGTTTAAATTCAATTTTAAAAACCCACGGGGAGACCTAGTCTCGAACCCAGAAACATTGGCATAGTGATCTCAAGCAATTGATCCAACTCCGTCTCGAGTTGTTGCAAATTATATGACTTAAAAAACTTTACATGCCTTCTAGATGGGCTTGTGGTAAAAGAATACCTGAGTGTGTTGTGGCCGTTGAAATAATCAGCTAGAACGGTTTCAGAAGACGGATATATTTCCAGAATTTTATCGATATCTGAAGACAATTTATCAAAGGAACATAGTATCAGCGTCAGACATATTAGTGCTGCGGTATAAAAAGCAGAAATGAATGATGAGTCTATGGAGTTTAAATCAAATCCCCTCTGAGGATAAAAGAGCGGCACTAAATGGTAACCAGGAATTCGATACTGATTCATATCAGAATCAGAAACAACCTTGGTTTCACTAGGTTTTTTTTAAGCCACGAATGTTGCAAAAATCTAAAGAAAATTTTTGCTAAATGCCTAACAAAGGAGACCAGCTTAGCACATTCAACGAAGCACGGGTGTGCTATCTCTAATGTTCGACGGAAATAATAAATAAAATGGAACGGACTCACCAGACTGTGCTAACTAATAGAGCATAATAACCCTTTCCCTTGGCGAGGTAACTCTACAACTTTTAATTTCAATTTCCCCCGTAACCGATTAAAACTCTTTTGGAAACAAGGTTATCGAATTATCACCGCAACCCCAATAGGTGCCACCAAAAACTGTTTGCTTACCCCCCTTTTTGCGACCATTTTAGTGCACTATTGGGTTTTTAAACTTTTTTCGATTTTTGTACTATTTTGGTTATTTCTTCGTATTTCTCGCGTTCCGCAAGGAAAACTTTGTCAATAAATGCTAAGTTAATGTATTAAAAGATAAGAAATTCAAAACACATACTCATATATGACTGAAAGACGAAATTGTGCAAAATTTTATCATTGCTTGATTCTATCATTAAAAGGAGTTTATCTGCTAAGGGTGCTTATATTTACATGTAAGCTTCGCAAAGTATGCCACCCGATCCCTTCTATTCCTGTACTATACCTTTGACAAATAGAAGAATGTTTACCATTCTCTCTTTGAACTTTTGCAAACTCTGCAAATTTAATCCTTCTTCGTTAGGGCACAAAAAGCATAACAAATTGACAGCTCTGCTTGTAGAACGTAAAAGTTTTCCATGACTTCCAAAATGTAAATAATTTAGAAAAAGTAGGAAGTTTCAGGATGCTAAAACTCCGGAAAAAATTTTCTCAATGCCCGCATATCATGCCTCAAGGGTTGCCGTCAGTTTCAAAGAAAGATTTCGTTCGGTGAATCAAGTTAAGTTCGTTGTTGTCTGAATTTTGCTACCCTCCAAAGAAGCCATCTTCAAGTGGTTTTTTGTCAAGTCAACTTTTCAAAATCTTTTTTTTTTACTATGAAGAGGCTGCTGGATGTATTCTACCTCAGTTCGTTTTTACTTCCGTCTTATATTATTCGCAGAAACATACGCGTGCAGCCGATTTGCTGGATTATTCCCCTTGATGTATTGTAAAATCGTCTTATAGGAGTTATACCAAGGATCTTTCATTTACTCACAAAAAGAAAGGTATGATAGCAGACCTTATTGTTCCCTCATATTTAAGGGAAGCTAGTCATATCTGCGTATTCTAAAAGCGGACTTTCCCTCACACTTTAAATTTACTCCAAGGAAGAAGCAATTCATTAAGTAAGCTGCAGTGCCTTAAAATTTTATTTACAACTTGAACTAGATTTATCAAAAGTTCTTTGAAGGGTTTTTGTCTTTAAAAAGATAGTTGGTCAAAAGAAATTTCAGCAAATTCCACCGTGCTTGAATCTGTAAGGCGATTATACGTCTGGTAAATGGACAGTTTATTTCTCAATTAAATTCACTTTTATTTCAAATCCTTACATAACTTGAAAGAACGCTAAAAGGAAATGAAAGGAAATAAATGGTTCATACTCGTGTACAACTCTCAAAGGAAGCACTGAATACTTTCAACTATGAAATTATTTAAATGAGTAAGTCGTTTCGATGTTTAAACCGAAAAGAGACTTACACCACTCGTATACAAGGGAAGATGAAAGTAATATTTGAATTTTCCTATTTTAGAGTATTTCTTGAATTTGTTCTTTCAACTTTTAGTCTAAGGGAAAACGTTGGTGATGCGACTTAAGTGAAATTTTACTCAAGTCACTTAAGTAAAAAAAACTCATCGTTTAAGAAGCAAGAGCACATCTACTCGGGGTCGTACTTCTGAAAAACCAATAATTTTATTTTTGGAGTATAAAACAAACTGCATTTGCAAAATTGTTCTATTTAACTTATTAATGTACGTGTAGCCAGCCGAAATCATGTCCTTTCGCTAAAATAATTTTAAACAATCTCACTTGTTTACATTATTGAGTTTTACGTTATATTCTCTGTTACTTTGCTACTTATTGTAATTCCGGAGAAATTTATTTTCCAGGAGATCTATGAAATATTTTCTTTTCACCCGACTGCTCCAGAAGGAAGAGTAATGTTTTTTGGGGTAATATATGTATGTCCGCTACTTTGGCACATCCTGTAGTTTTAACGGCTTAATGTACTTAAAAAAATGTTCTGTCGCTAGATTCGCCTTAATCGCAGGAATGCAAGTTTTTGATAAAAATAAATGGATGGCCACCGTCATCCATCATAGATATCAAACAAATTAAATTTCTTGAGGAGACGAATTCAAATTTGTTATGTTATATAATAATCAGCTTCAATACGACAACTCGACATGGAATGGAATCTACATTTAAATATTTCAAGAAAAACAAGTACTTTACTAAAAATTATTAATCCTAAAATACTAGGGGACAGCCCTTTGATGCGTTAGCATGGCTTTGGCCGGAAGGGAATTAGGGAGAGAAAACTTGAATGTCTTGTTTTTGCATTGTTGCGAGCTAGACAACAGCCCAGAGACGAAGTGGATTATTTTAATTTCTTAATAAAAGCTCACAGGGAGACCTGGTCTCGAACCCGGGACCCATGACATGGTGGTCGTGACACTCAACGAATTGATCCAAATCCGGCTCCTAACGTAAAATAAAGGAATGTTATATTAGAGATACACATAAGATAGCTTCACAAACTAGTACGAATATATTACAAAAAAACTATGTCTATCCAGCCGATCCATTCTGGAGACAAGCTTCTTAACCGATTTTCAAAAAAGCGAGAGGACTGAGCATAATTTCATAACGCGTGTACCAATTTTGATGATTCTTTGTGTTTGGGTAGAGTATGTTCCCCGATGTTTCCATTTTAAAAAATTTTCTGGTGGGGTGGGTGTGGGTATGTAGGGGTGAAACCTAACTTCGTTATGCGTGGGCCGATTTGGATGGTTCTTTTTTGTTGTATTTAGGGTGATCTCCCATTGCTAATGATGGAAAAAATTGGCCCTATGGTCCTTTTTCTGCTATACAAAGTCTGCTTATGCATTGGTACCCCTAAAAAAAATTTGCATCGCGAGGTGGTGGTGGGGGAGGTGACAGAAACCAACTTCTTACTCTTAAATTTTTACCTCGGATGGGGTGATGGGAGGGGTAAGCTAACTTCGTAACGCGTGAACTGATTTGAATGTATCAGTTGTTGAAGTAGAGAATGTGTTTCCCTATTGGTAGAATGTCAGAAACTTTATGTTCGAATGGGGTTGGTGAAAGAGTACAGAGCCTAACTTCATGTAGGATGGTTCGCTTATTTCTAAATAATCATTTTTTTATCGTGAAAAACATTTTGCTTTAGATTCAGATTGGTAGGTAAGGCACCTGGCGCCATAAGCTGTAGAATGATTTTGATTCTCTTGTACATAATACGTTTCCTCGTTAGTAAATGATGAACACATTTTCACCTCGCCGCCTTTGGAGTAAGTGATAGCGTGTCGGCCTTGCATTCCGGAGGTCGCAGATTCGAATCTAGCCGTCATCGACCCATGGTTGTTTTATGATGACAACAGATTACCGTAAAATGCCATTGGGTATGCAGAGTAATATAGGTGGTTCGTAATCAATCTTAAATTTTAGGTTCACTTGCAAGCCCGGAAAACGTGACAGTTCGACCATTTCACCACCAAGCGTTTCGTCATTATTTCAATTTTGTTGTACCATAGATTAACCAATCCTTGCACACACAAATAAAACTGCACACTCTCGTAACCAAAACCAAAGAGAAACGCTGATGTCATTGACGCATTTTAAACTCAATACTACAACAAAACGAATACAAGAGAGTTTTCCATTTAAAACAGATGAAAATTGTATAAGAGAGGCACTTTTTAACATTTATAGGTTAACCTCAAGTAAAATTCAATTTAAGATTTTAAATAAATTGCGAGAAATACTGCGATAAAATACAATTTCCCAAACTTTTCCTCATGTCTACTGCGTAAGTTTTGGTTTGTTTACACCACTAATGTCAGCTTCCAGGCTTCTACCTACAGTAGGCTGTGGTCTACAATCAGGTAAAGTTATTCTACCCCCCCCCCCCCCCCCTTTCAAGGATAGAGTTATGTACCCGTAGAAGTTAGTCGATAAAGATTTTTGGTGTATTTTTATAGAACTCATATGGTATGCGATCTATTCCAGGCGCCTTTCCATCTCCCAAATTTCTCAATATGGACATGAGTTCATCTAACGTAATTGGACTGTCCAAAATTTCATCACGCGTGCTTGGTGCAGCACATAATATAGGATTATAGCTGAGCATTTGAACAAACAAAGATTGAAAATGAGGAGCTACATCAATAGAGAAGCCAATTATAAACCTGTTGCTACTCGGTTCCCAAGCTAGCTGGCACCACGATTTAGAATCACTAATCGTTCCTAATTCCCTTCCTTTATAATATAACCATTTTTTTAGTTTTACACAACTCTTTGAAGTTTTTATTCGTTTGCAAAGGTCTGAATTAGTTTTTCTATATACGTTGAGCCATCTAAAAGAATGGTTTTTTGCACGTAAATAAACACCGTCAAACCATTTCACTTTCCGTCATTTATTTTCCTAGCAGCCAGCTATGACGTTATTAAGATCCTCAAAAGAGTTTGTTTTTGTTTTTTTTAGCGGGAGAGGTGAAAATCTTCCAAAAGACACCGGACAGCTCGTACCCTCCGGTAGTGTGAGATTTTTACTCACTAAAACACCTCTCTGGGGATTTCGTCCCCTCCCAGTCTCTCTTAGTAGGGGCAACTGAGAATCTACTAACCTCGGTTTCCTGGGTCACTACTAGAAGCCTAGCCTATCTGCAGGAATCCATGTTGTCCCACCGTCTCCAGTGTTCCTTCTCGGTCCATGCGTTAGTTACAACCTTCATCCCTTCTCTACCTGGCATTAAAGGGTTCCAGGGAATAAAGCTTTAGTCCAGAGCCAGGAAAAATAACGTCCTTCGGATTAACCGTAGCTAACCCTTCGGATGATGGGTCTGCATCTGGTCTACTTGTGCGTGCACCGTGGAGATAGCCAATTCGTAAGAGTCTACCATCTCTGCCACCGCCGCACCTAAGGAAGTACTAGTTATTATTTTGCCAATGGCACCTTCTTCCAGGACTGCTACAGCACTGTCAGCCGGCGCGAGCTAGCCTTCATAGCCGCCGAAGACCCTTCGAAAGGTTTTTTTTTCCAAAGCTGTTGTGTTGTGGGTACCGTGGGTAATACCAACCTGCTAGGGTCTACACTTCCACTCGCACAGAAGTGCCTAAGGAAACGCCATTCGCAAGGGGACGACAACACTGCAGACTCCCTTGACATGGCCTACCACAACCGTGGAGTTAGGGGGCTTTTTCAAGAGGTTATCTCCTCTCGCATTAGTTACTTGGCTACGTTCTAGGATGCATTTCCCGGTTGCTACCGCTTGAAGGTGTAACTAACACTTGAGAATGTCCAGATAAGGATCACCGTATCCTAGAAGGCTTCAACTCGTCCGTCCATTCTCCAGCAACCCATTAACAGAATTGCAAGAAGCATATGCGGGCATTGTACCCAAAGTATTTTTGATTTTCTCTTTACACACTGCACTATCTTCAATCCTCTAATTAAGCTTTGAAAGAAGATTTAAAGTTTTATCTCTCTCATTCATAATTGTGCTTATAGCACATCATCACATGATCGGAATAAATATCATTCTGAATCTTAAGGCCTACGACATTAGGTGAAATGCAGAAAGATACGGAACAATATCATTTACTGATGATCCATTAATACCAGCAAACGTCAGATTACCGTCAAAATCTTCCTCAGTTTGACCATTCAGAATGATCACAGAATTCCCTCATTAACCAATAAATCGCATGATTTTCGATAATATCTAACATGTGGGCTAAAATATAATTCTTCTACGAAAAAATTCAACACAAACTGTTCAAAACTCGAGTGGAGCAAGAAATATAATTTTCTTGACAAGAGCGGCGTTTCTAATAAAGAAAATCTAAATCCCTTTGGCTCTTCATCAGCAGCAGCACCAAAAGGTTAGATTTTCTTAAGGTGCTGGACGCCTTCGAAATCAACCGAAAACTGGATGTTAATCCAACTAAATCAAACACCGAACTAGACAGCAGTATCGCAAGATCATGTTGAATTTTTTCGTAAATTTCACTCGGGTCAAGTGATTTTCTGTACATTATTTGTACATTTTGAAAAATATTTTACCGAAAGGTTAATGTGACAGTGCTAGTGATCTTGCGATACTGCTGTCTAGTTCGGTGTTTGATTTAGTTGGATTAACATCCAGTTTTCGGTTGATTTCGAAGGCGTCCAGCAGCTTAAGAAAATCTAACCTTTTGGTGCTGCTGCTGATGAAGAGCCAAAGGGATTTAGATTTTCTTTATTAGAAACGCCGCTCTTGTCAAGAAAATTATATTTCTTGCTCCGCTCGAGTTTTGAACAGTTTGTGTTGAATTTTTTCGTAAATTTCACTCGGGTCAAGTGATTTTCTGTACATTATTTGTACATTTTGATAATTCTTCTAGTAATAATTGTATCTGGCCTAGTCTTATATGTATTAAGATCTGCTAGAATAAGGTCATCATAAATTATTTTTTCAATTAACTTAAACAGGGAAATCCTGTGCCCAATGGCTACAGTTTAAGTATATAGGTATTAATAAAATGTCGCACAAATCACATTTTAATTTAATGTACCTAGGGTCTGTCACCTGCTGTTCAAAGAAAATTACATCTAGATTTGATAGTTAGTTCTTTTCTAATGCCAAAAAGCTGGACCCCACTCGCCCACCCGTATCGAGTAGTCTTAGAAGCACTAACCCAACATATGTCATAACCCAAAAAATATTTACCATAACACCATATAACATGAGTTTCTAATTTATTTATGAATTAAAAGCCATAAGCCCCCCCCCCCCCCCCCCCCCCCCCCCCCCGGGATGGACTGAAAATGGTGATTAACCCGAATTGGGATAGTACTTTTTTAGCTTGAGTTTGATGTCACTGTGTTTAGTAGATCAAAAAAGTTGTGATGCATACCATGAAAATTTCTGCAACTCCCAAACGGTTCAGTTTCCTCCTACCCTCCCCAGGCTAGATGAGATCTATCTCACTTATTTTGGCAAACTTAATGTGAAATACCCGGTATAGCATTAAATTGCTTCAAATAATGTAATCACCCGAAGCGGCACGTATTCTTTATTGACTTTCTCTTGGCAAAGAATTAAATTGAATGCATTGAAACACGTAGAGGTAGAGATCAATACTATACTTTCCCCTTTGGAGTAAAATATTTAAATAATAACAAGTTTTTTTACATAGTTAAAGAAGTATCGGTTTTTTCTATAACAATACATACATATGTACGTGATATTTTAGTCGCCCTGCAGCTTCGTTATTGGTGTTAAAGCTTCCTTGGTAAAAAACGAGAGCATTCAGATAGAAAAATAATTTATTGCCTGCAGCATTTTTGATGTACTCTATGGAATAGTCAAATTTATTAATAATTCAAAGCCTTGGTATCATGCATATGAATAAGCTCTTTATTTTTTAAATTTTGCACGGAAATGTGGGTGGAAGGCAATTGAAACAACTTTTAACATAAACCAAATGGACTTCCTCTGATTTTATGTTCCTCCCAAAATAAATGATCAAAAATAACAAAAATTTAAAATGAATCTGCCCACAAACACCACATTTAACTATAGATAGCTACGCGTAAAATCCAAATCCCTTTGCCTCATGATTCACAAAATGATGACAAAAACATGACAATAATTTGCCCGAAAGTGGTTCCTGTAATTGCTGGCCCATAAAAGTCTCAACAGATCCTTGATGCACCCGAGTATCATTCCCAAGTGCTTAAAAATTACATTAGGAGCAATTAGTGAGGAGTATCTTCTACTAATGCACTATATGGCCTGGCATTATGAGGTTTATTTCGGTATCTTGTTGCAGAGCATTGGCTCAACAGGGGCACTGGAGCATGAACAAACAAAGATTTACCACTACCAGTTTTAAATGCGGCAATTTTTCTTCATCTCTGCACTGCACTAGAAGAGGTGGTTAAGAAGTTTTCAGACAGTGAAATGTTTGGTATCAGAAATGTCCTCTGGCTGGGCACCCTCCATGCATTAGGTAAAAGATGGCAACTATTTGTGGAGTATCTGACAGAGGAGTTTTCCTGTGCGTTGCTCATCTTTTTTTCATCGCCTCCCCTTTAAATTGGTTTGAGTTCTGTGGCAAATGTAAATTAACTGCGAGAAGAATTTTAGTAACATTTGGGACTGTAGGGAATATAAATTCTACCACAGTGAGTGATAGGTGGAATGAAATATATTCGGGGCCAGAGTGTCGTCTAACAGACAGAGAAGAGTTATGTATTTTGCGGAAATCCTGAAAAATTGACAAATCTTCCTTGGATGGATTCTTGGATTTGCGGAGAAACAGCTCCATTTGAATAATGTACATTTTTTTTGGACTGGATTGATGCATGTCTTTGAAGTTTTAGGAGTTTGAGTTAATGGAAGAAGTTCACTCGCTCTTAGTGAGTCATTTACACTACTCGCACAAAATAAGGGAGCAGAGAATTTTTTAAATTTTTTTTGCTAATTTGAAGAGCTATAACTTAGTGAAAAATGGTTGTCTGAAGATAAAAAAAAAAAATTTTGAAGCTTCAAGTTTCTAGTTTCGATACTTTTTATGAACAAAGGTTAAAGCGCCGTCCACGGGCTTGGAAAATTTTTTTGAGTTATACTTCTTTTTTTTATATACGATGTGGCCAAAGCCTAAGGGACAACCCTTTGATGGTTTTCGCCGAAGGGAATTAACGTAAGGGAAGTGAGAAACTTGAATGTCTTGTTATTGCATTGCTGCGAGCTAGAAAACAGCCCAGAGACGTAGTGGATTATTTTAATTTCTTACGAAAAACCTACGGGGAGACCTGGTCTCGAACCCGGGACCCATGGCATGGTGGTCGTGCTGCTCAACGAATTGATCCATCTCCGTCTCCAAACTTAATTTAAATTAAGCGCAAAGGCGAGTTAGCTTACTATTAGATGTATTCTATAGCAAGCATAAAATAAATGAAAATAATTTAAAATCGTTGCATAGTTTGGGAGGAGATAGATTTTAAGAATACAAGTCCTCTCTTAAGTCCATCTCTGTTTACGTAAAGCTTAAAATATTGATGTAGTTGTTAGATATTGGTAGACAGGTCAATGTACTTTTCATCAGTTAGACAGATTAGTCCTCTGAAGATGACCTAGAAAAAGTTTCACCAAGTGCCTACAGCAAACACCATTAACTACATAAAACAATTACATAAATTAATAAATCAGAACGCCGGGATACTTAGTTGTGCACTAGCTAACCCAAGCTAATAACGACAATAAAATCAATTACACTTACCTTTTTAAAACTTTTTTGCAGCAGTAATTAAAATTGGTTACCTGTGTACCCTAAACAGACATTTTCTTCCCTTTCTCTTTCTCCGAAAAAATTTGTAAGTCCTGAATTTTAAGTCATCGCAAAATATTCCCCTCCATAAGAAGGGCGACAAGTCTGATATCTTTCATTTATTAGCTCTTTTCAGAATGGCTTGATCAATGGTAAGTCTACCACTACCAACTTGTTCGAATTTGTGCATTACTGATTGCCTCTAATTGAGTCAGGTTCTCTAATCGACTGCAAATATACTGATTTTCGTAACGCCTTGGATAGGATTGACCACACGATTTTTATTCAGAAACTTTTCCACCACTTTTTCTTGATTGGTTGTCCTCATACCTATCCGGTCGCCTTCAGCGAGTTCTGTTTCGCGAAGCCCTCTCCAACGAAATCTCTATTCCTTCCGGGGTGCCTCAGGGCAGTATTCTCTGCCTTCTCCTTTTCATCGTTTTTATTAACGATGTCTCGTTGCTTCTAACTGGCTCCAGAATATTGTTTGATGCCGATGATGCTAAAATATTCCGCGTCATCTCTCGCGAAGACAATTATGCCTTTTCAACTCCGACATCCACATTTTCTACGACTGATGTTCCAGTAATCGTCTGCCCCTTAATGCTTATAAATGCACCGTAAAAACCTTTACCCGCAGAAGATATCCCATATTGTTTTTGACTACTCTCTAGACGGTGGTGCCTTAAGCAGGCTTGATAGGATGAAGAACTTGGGATTGGTCTTTAATTTCCGTCTATCCTTCGAGAACAACGTGAACTTCGCGGTAGGCAAGGCTAATTCCCTAAGGTCCTTAATAAAATTACTCATTTATGGATCACCCTGTAACTCCGAAATGGTTAAGATAACCCCACCCTGTGCCATATATTACTTATTTTGGCACACCTTATCTGAAATACTCTGTACACGAAAAGAAATAAAACTTGCGTTAAGGTTTATATCTTAATGTTTGAAATTGGGCAATCTTTTCAAGAAATTTTGGAACAATAAGGACTTTCGAGAGCAAGGGAATTACGATTTTTTAAGTTGTTGTAGATGAATTTTTTCATATCCATGAAATTCGGCACAAATGTTCCCCAAAGCGAAATATGTTAAAATGCAGTAAAATCTAGTTCACACTATACTTCACCTTCAGTCACTGTGGTTTCACGACGACGTCCATGGTGGTTCTACTGCATTTCCAGCATTTTTGGTACATGTAAGTTCCCGAAAGCTCTTTCAGAGTGGGTTTCAGACCTAAAACATTGACTATTACATTTCCATACGTAAATGTAGCTACAATTTGAATTTTCTAAGTTTGATTTTGAAAATGGCGCTAATTGCTTGAAAAATTATTAAATAAAAGAAACGTCCTAGTTGTTTCCAGTCTCCAAAAAACAGAAGCTTGGGAAGTCGATACTATATGTAAATATTTCTCCAAATCTTCCCCAGGAGTTATGACGCATGTTCCTTCCCATATCGTATCCTGAAAGCTCGGAATTATTGTGTTTGTTCACTCCCCACATTTCCTGAAGCAAGGTAAATTCTAAAGATACCTTTCATGTTTTCCTCCGTTACCATCGTAAAATTCTAACTGTTTTCTGGTAATATCAAAGGGTTCCGACACCCTGCCCGTTGTAATTATTCCCATTGTACGTGTATCCCCGTCAGTGAAAAGCCAATAAACGACTATAAGTGACAGGAACCAGCTGTGGATCATTATCTTGTCGGCGATTATGTCATGTACACGCGGCAACCGAGATTTCTTCCGTCGTCTGCTACGCCGGCGACAAGTCCCAGTACAAAACGACAACGAGCGAATACAAAATATCGTTGCAGCACGCGTGCGGCGGCGGCGGCGTCAACATGTGCGTCCATGCATTCCTTGTTTTTTTACGTGTAATCCCGCGGCTCGTGCCGGATGAGAAGGGAATTCCTGTTTCTTTGGAATTCCCTCGGGTTCGAGCCAATTTCTTGCTTTTCTCTTTTTTGAAAATTTTTATGTTTTCTTGAGAAACTCTTTATGCAGGCAATATTGCATCCAACAGAAAGTGCAAGTGGTGGAAATTCTTAAAGGAATTCTCATAAATTGGCTAAAGTGGAAAGGAATTGTCACAACTGAATAGATCTGAATTGATTCATAAAATCATCTTAAGGTCCACTGCATTAGAGCAAGGAAAAGATGAAAATTTATTTCCTTATATCACAGAAATGGGAACTATTGCTTTTAGTTAATTTGTATTCAGTAAATTTGTTTATGAACCGTGTTCCTTTCAAATACTTGGGGCAGAACTGTTTATATTGTTCTGAAAATATTTGCTCGAGCATTAGATCAGCTTAGTGGTTCCAGATGTATGCTCTCATGATTTCGACGTTCAAACTAAACATTAATTATGTGGAACTGGGAAGAAAGTTGGGCTCGTTATGTTTGTAATGCGTACCCGAAGGATCTACAAAGAGCACCTCATTTGCTGTAGCTTGAGGCATGCTCACACAGAGAAGTTAGCTATTTTCGAAAAATCAGCCAGATTGTTTTGAGAGCTTTGGTAATTACCTACAAAAGCCATTCATCAGCTTTGACAATTTATTTTAAATTCCCGACTTTAAAGAGTTTAGAACTTTGTGAAACTGCAGCAAAATGTCTTTGTCATGCAAAATAAATGTTCAGGAGCTATGCGTGGCAGAATATGTATTACCCCAGTTTTAAAAAATTGAGGAAATAATGACGAAACACTTGTGTCAGCGCTTTTTCTCGACGAACGTGCTTATGAAACAGCATGTCAACCCAATCTAGAGTAGATTGATTTTGCCAGGATTTTTGCAATGCCCACTATTTATCAAAATTGCACGTCATCAACAACCAAAAAAACCTATAACTACCCATAATACCACAGAACTCCAGCTCTATTACGGGTACAAAATCAATAAATCAAATTGATGGAATTTGACAAGCTTAGATAGCACGGTTGCATTCACGGAACTAAAAGTAAAATTTAGAATTTCATAACAAATAAAATGGTAAAAATTTTATAATCAGATTAAGGCATAAATTTACTAAAAATATTGCTTTATCTTTACTTGCTATAGTTACTACTCATCAAAGATTATTACTGTTGCTTTAATGGATTTGTATACTAAATGAACACCCTTCCACCTCAGAGAGACCTTTGTAACAAAATTTAGTGTTACTTAAATCTAAGGTTAATTTATAGTGGGGCCTGCTGAAGTCATCGTCAGCACACCTCACTTAAACCACTAGTTGGGTCCATTCTGCCCCATAGATCTTTGGTAATTCAATATTTCTTATACAACTAACATCTTGATGCCCTAAAGAAACTTAGCATGGCTTTGAGCTCTCTGCTCTGCAGCTCCGCATATCCCGAGAAGGATTTGGTAACTACCCAGTAACCGACCTCTTCTCGTGCCAGGGCAGGACATACTCAGAGCACATGATGAACTGATTTGATTTCCGCCGAATCTCTAGAGCTCCGATAGAAATCATTTGCAACTCGATCCAGTCTTCTGGCATGATTACCTGTAGTTCAATAACTCCTGCTTCGTTTCTGGTGTCAGTACTGCTGCCACTAAGGTGTATTTAGTACTCGTACTATCCCAGGGCACAGTTGTATAGCAATGCAGCAGATTGGAATTTTCATATAGGTCATCTCAATTTTAAAGGTGTCGAGCGTCTTTTGAGTCAATCCTGTAAGCTAACTTGGGAAAACGTTTATTCAGCCAACTCTGCTGATCATAAAGTCTAGCCTTGGTTGGACAGCCCCTTACGAAATCTTAAAAACCGCAAGAGTAAGGCGTGGAAAAGATTCTGCTCCTCTAGGAGCGACGTGGATTACCAGACCTACCACGACCTTTATCGTCGGTACTCTTACGAATTGCAGACTTCTTACAACCGATTTCTGTCGAGCATGCGACTCACTCTGCATTCTAGCCCCCAAACAGTTTTGGAGTTTTATTAACTCTAAGCGACACTCTGACGGCTACCCTTCCTCCTTAGGCTCGGCGATTTTGAAAACAGCGACCCCAATGTTTTCGCTAATTTTTTCGCCGATTTATTTTTTACACCGTTCTGTGATTCTGACTGTGATACTGTTTTGCCGGATTTTACCTACTTGACCAGGCTTCCTCACACATCGCTTGAACCCAAGGACTTAGTCTTCGACGTCGCCAAGATCGCTGAATACTTGTCGAAATTGCCTAACGGATTTGCATGTGGCAAAAAAGTGCTGTTCTTCGATTTCTCATGATCTGTGTTATCTGTTCAACCTGCTTCTATGCTGCAGCCGTTTCCCCTCGTATTGGAAAGATTCTGCGATAACCCCCCTTCACAAGAAGGGCGACAAGTCTGACATATCCAGTTATAGGCCCATTGCTAACTTGTGCCATGTTGCGAAGGTTTTTGAGGCCTTTGTCAGCGATGTGCTTTGCTTTCATTGCAGACCCTTTATTGGCTCTTTTCAGCATGGTTTCACCAAGGGTAAGTCTACTACCACCAATTTGCTAGAATTCGTACATTATTATCTCCCCCTGGTTAAGTCAGGCTTTCAGGTTGACTGTATCTTCACTGATTTGAGCAAGGCCTTTGACAGAATTGACCACAGGTTACTAGTTTACAAGCTCCATCTTCTTAGTTTTCCACCACTCTTTGTCGATTGGCTGTCCTCCTCAGCGTGCTCTGTTCCGTGGTGCCCTAACCAAAGAAATTTTTTTTTCAGTATTTTTGGCCCCCTGCTCTTCATCATTTTTATTAATGATGTTTCATTACTCCTGGCTCTAGCAAACTCTGAAAATATATTAAGAATCTGAATTTTTTCGATCAAGCTAAAAGGACCTCTCAAATTTCAGCAGATGAATTAAATGACTATTTCTCTAAAATAACTTTACCTAAATCTTCAAATAATCTTCTCCCCAATTTCTTGATCAATGACCGAACGTAGTCGAAAGCAAAAGGATCCTGGCGTTACGGCGTCTCTTTTCAAGTGTGTCCAAGTGCAAGAGTTCAAGTCCATCATCATAAAGAGGTAATATAAGGGAGTTATTCCAAGGAAGGCCTCGAAGAGCGAACCTAACGAACCACCATTGAACAGCTTCAATGCGATTGATATGTGTCACATAGAGCGGTGACCAGGCTGGTGAGGCATATTCCAGAATAGGTCGGACAAAAGTGCAATATAAGAGCTTTGTAATGTAAGGGTCATCAAATTCCTTTGACCACCTCTTCACGAAACCAAGAGTCATATTAGCCTTGTTGACTATCGCATCAAAATGATCCTCGAAAGAAAATTGGGAATTGAGCCTAGATCCTTAGTTTTTGTAACTCTTGTTAAAGGACAACCATCAATGGTAAAGTGAAATTGAAAGGGAGACCTTTTCCGTGCGAAATACATAAATGTTAACTTACCGATATTAAGGGGAAGGTCTTTAATGGAACACCAATTCTGAAAGGCGTGTTAGTCAGAATTTAAGAGTACGCAATCGGCATTGTCAGACACAGTGCGAAATATCTTAACGTCGTCGGCATAACAAAGAAAAGTTTAGTGAGACAGAATCGTAGATACATCGTTGATATAAATTATAAATATCAATGGCCTAAGGTGGGAGCCCTGCGGTTCACCGGAAGTGCTGAAAATAGCATCAGACAGAGCTCATCGAAAGGAAACCCGCTGAGTGCGTTCAGACAAGTACGAATGAATCCAATTTACAAAAACTCGCGGAAACCCAAGAAGGGAGAGTTTAAAAACAAGAATTCTATGATTAATTCTATCGAAAGCTTTGCTGAAGTCAGTAAAAATACAGTCAACTTGCTTACCACATTCAATTGCAGAAATACAGAAATTTGAAAATTGCAATAAATTGGTGGTAGTTGACTTACCGCTAATGAAGCCATGTTCAAACGGCTTGCAGTGGAAGTATAGAACATCGCAAATAAGTGCCTCAGAAATCTTGGATATGCAACAAAGGTTAGCAATTGGTCTATAGTTCAAGATTTCACATTTATCACTATTTTTGTGAAGGGGAATAATTAATGAGGTTTTCCAAGCCTTCGGAAAAACACCGCAACGATTTGAGAGATTAAATAAATAACACAGAATAGGAGCAAGAACGGAACCACCATATTTTCAAGAGTGAGGCGGGGATACCGTCAGGACCAATTGAAAAACTATCAGTCAAGGTAGAGATTTTCTTCAAAATCGTAACTTCGTCAAGTAAAAGGTCTTTGGATTCGAAAGAAGTCGGTGGAAACCTCGTCAAATGGGTCAAATCCTTAAAGCTAATATCACAGGTATCGTCCAAAAACGCAGTTTTAAAAAAATCACCAAAAAGGTTCGCTACCGTCAAGGGCTCATTGCTTTCGCTGTCTCCGAAAGAAAAAGAAGATGGATAGCCATCAGAATTGCGCTTCAAGTTCACGAACCTCGAAAATTGCTTAGGATCGACTCGTAAGGACGCTTTCATTCTGTTAATATAATTATTGTAAGAAGACACTAAGTCAGATAAACAGTGACTGCGTAAATTGGAATAAGTTAAATAGTCAGCGTCGCTCCTAGAGGAACATGTTTATGTTTACAGCTTTATGTGTAGATAATGCTTCAGAAACAATGATTATGTTTAATTTTTAATTGGAAATAAAGGAAAAGGCAAATGCTAACAATTCATTAATCTAAACCAAAGGCTTGTTTAAATTGCAAATGCACATTTAAAAAAAATCGGTAAACGGATACTCAAACTCTCATAACACACGTACAAATGTAGGTATAGAAATTCATATCAAGATTATGGACAATTACTCTTTCAACAAATAAAATGTAAACTAATTAAAACTCATTAACAGTAAACTGATATCTAGAATATTTAACAACATGTCAGCAGCCATTTTAAGATTGAATCAGTTCCAATTAAACGTAGAACATATGCAGATATGTGGATCTGTTTAATACATTGGAATGCTTTGGGCAAATTATAATTAAAGCAGTACTATTGCGTAATTTTCAATTAAATTTGTTCTCATTTATATTTATGAAAAAATCATTAACATCTGAAATTGACAATAAAGAATTATTTGGCTAGTTTTTTTTTAAACTCGGTTAATTTACTGATATGTAGTTTTCTAAAAAATATAAATTGAAAAGTATTTCAAAAACTTCTTTACCTTTGAATTCTTTAAATCCGGTACGTACAGCTCCGGAAATAGGAAAACGATGTGTCAAGAAAGTCGGAAAATTTTAGTTTGGCAAGTAAGAAATTAAGATGTTTCCGATCTTTTGAAGAAATCAATTTGACAGTAAAAACTTGTGGTACTCACAATTTCTTATAAAAATTCTTCAACTTTGTCCAAAAAAACTATCAGCTTTACAGAATAGAAGAAACAACATTTTCATTTGCTTTTGTAAGTGCTTCTGTTGGGTGGACGTTATTAACCTCCAGTACACATACCTGTAGCCAGTTTTTGAAACTTTAACGTGAGTATTTTCTCACTTTGTTACGTAAAGGGAGATTTCTCCTCGAGCGGTTTCAAAATTTCGATTTTTTTTAGTTTGATCTCTTCTACATATCCCCAAAAATGTTCCCTGAAAGATATTTTTGAAAACTTCGTTCCGTTTCCCAGTTATACTGTTTACAAGCCCAGCGCGCAGGGTCCGTTTAAATCCCTGCAGGCGCGCGCGGCCCGCACCTATCCGCAAAAAATAATTTTTGTAGTCGTCAAGGCAAACTCTTTTTTTTTACTTCCCTTTCAATAACATTTCTAGATCATTTTCGGAACTGTAATACAGTTGCCCTTTCTCGGAATTCGCTCGGAAATGCATTGTCTACGTTTTCGTTTCGTTTCGTGTTATTGCATTGCAATGCTTTAAAGGCTTTTTTCGAAACAACGTTTTTTGAATTTCGGTCCCGGATTGCGTCAAATCTATTTAACCGATTCGGGTTCTTGTTGATTTAAATTAAAGTTTATACTATTCCTGGGTGCTCTATGAGGGCTTTTTTCGAAATTCGAATATTTAATATTTTTTTCGGGATAAAAAAGTAGAAAAAAAAGCAAAAAATTGTTTTTCTTTCAAAAAGTGGCGCTATATTTTACGGAATTCGAAATTTGAAAAAAGCTCTCATACAGCACCCAGGCAAAGGGTATATTTTAAGCAACTTTCGGAATTTTTCAGATCGGACTACTACAGATCCGGAGTCCGGGACCTCCCTGATTGTGATTGGCCGAAGGCCGCCATATTGTTTTTTTACGAAAATTAAAAATATAATAACATAATATAAGCGATGCTTACTTCATTCCAAAAAACCGCCTGTCAATACCTTTTCCCTGTTCTTCAAAAAAAAAAAATGGGAATAAAGGGTAGGAAAGGAACTTCACCCGATTCGAGACAACGGTTGCAAGTGGACCTAAAATTTAAAATGAATTGCGAACCACGGACATTTTCTCTGCAACCCCCATCACCTTGTTATCGTGTTCTGTTGCAAGCAGATAACAACCGTGGGTCGCCGTCGGTGGGATTCGAACCTCCGGATTGATAGGCTGAGACGTTATCACTTACTCCACCGACGACTATCTTAAACAGTCATGTCACACTACAAAGGTTTTTATTCCAATATCCTGGGCGGGTGGTGTAGGGGATAACTCGAAATTACTTTTTTCAAAATCAATACCTCAAGTTCTGCTTAACCGATTATGATGCAGTTTATACCATTTATTCTTTGCAACATTATCAAGAATGCATTTAAGCATAGAATTTGGATGCCGCGTTCATTTTTTATTAATTTACAAGTTGGGGTGCCCGGCTTCGCTCAGGAAGTTGATATGACATTGTGTAGTACTTGGAATAAAAGGATAAACTTTAAAATATGTATAAGAGTTAAAAATTTTGTATTGAAAACATATTCTAACTATTTACAACACTTGTTTATAAAAAACATTTTTCATTTTGTTATTCGAGGTATATATGTACACATTTTTCGAATTTTCTACTCGAGAGCAAGCTACGTATAGTTGACCGTGAGAAAAGCAGGAGTCTTTGTCCTTGCGCTTTGTTAATTGTAAAACTATAGGCTAATTTGATTGGAAATTGCAGTCTTTTAAATTGGAATGGCAGTTCAGTAGAGAACAGTGGTATTCTGGGGATAAATACTGTGTGTCCTTTGTCCTATCCAGCCAGAAGTTCGGCTTTGATGATGGTGATTCGATAGCTGTTTGACGATCATCCTTGTTCCATTACATAGTTTTGGTGAGTTGAGATTTCTGAGTAGTATAATCGGAGATCCAATTTTCATTCGAAGGCAGTGTGATGGCATTACTTGTACCTCCTTTTAAAATTCTGCAGGGAAGTTGACACTTTCTTCAACGTTTACAATCGTGTCGATCGATTTGTATATACTCTCTTCACCTGGAATTTTCTTTCGAATATTAAAATTGATATCGTCGACAATATTATTTTTAGTTGCTAAAATTGCCCTCTGAAAAAGCCACTCCGGATTGGTATAGTTGTGAACAATGTTTGGATAAATTTAGCCGATGAGTTCGTTTTCAGTAGTGGCTAAGTTGAGTTAAATGAGGCCGGTCGTCTGGTCAGTATGATATGTGCCTTCACCAAAAATGTGCTGTTGCTTCGTCTTTCGATAGTTCAACTCTCATATTTTTTATTACTCGCAGTATTTGTATGTGTGGTAAGAGATGTGATTTTTTTAAGCATGCATTGATTTCGTCTGCTGATGTTGACTTGCCGATAACTGGAAGTGTTAAGTTTTTGTCGCAATTGTTGATTCTTTAGTTCGTTTATCGGTTTCTCTGCTTCTCACGGTGCTCATTCTTGTTCGTTGGTAACTTAATCGTGCTTGAATCTAGAAAAAAATGGAAAAATGCAAAAACAGTAGGAGGAAGAATGTAGGCAGGCATTGCCCGACTTACCAGCTATCGTTGGGGGAGTCTGGTGTCATGACTCCCTTTATATAGCCCGTGCCTCAACCACCCTTGCATCTAGGGGGCCGATTTCATCTAGATGCCCTATTGCCTGTAAGGAAAGAGAGCCACTCACCTCATTATGAGGGCCCCACCCACCGACGAAGCGATGGCCGCCCTATAGGAAGGACGACGAGGAGAGAGAGAGAGAGAGAGAGAAAAAAAAGAGCCTTATTTCATACTCATAAGAAAAACTTATTTATTAGGAAGAAAAAAACAGAGAAACCCCCTTTGTAGGACGGCACGCGACCAACTAGCTTAAGGCTAGGGCCTTTTTACCCGTTTGCAATAGGGCTCTGTGAAATGGTACTACAAAAGAAAATTACAACAATACAAAGTTCAATTTCTATTATGCCTAACTCTGCTACTACAAAAATTACGGGGAAAGAACATATGATATTTTCTTATCTAAAGACTTATTGGCTAAACCTAACTGCTCAGGAAAGAATTTTCAATAAATAGGAAGGTAAGACAGTTTATAAAACCAAGAATTCTAGTTTAAATTCTTTCAAAATTCAAAAGATTTATAGGGGCCCCGAAAATGCGCATTTCCGTACCACTTAAGGGGGGAAGTGCATGAAGAGGCCGAAAAAAAAGACTTCTTTGGGATTTATTTTTGGGAAAATGAAAAAGGTCCACATGAAATCGATATTATATGTATTTAGGGCAATGTTTTAAGAAGAGAAAAAACATTTTTTACATTTTGAAAACTAAAAAATGAATCAACTTTTGGTGGGTTTCGTAACTCGTGTCGCGGCTGACATCGAAATCGGCGTAAATTCTCCTGGCCGCAATTTTCATCTGAAATCAAAAAACCAAACATTTTTATACTCGAGGGGGTTGTTTATTCTAGATAGACTACGATATTTTCGAAATTCGAACATTAACTATAAAAATCGGTCATGAAAAAAAAAGTTGGCTTTTTTTGCAAAAATTTTGATTATTTTCGCGTCAAAAATGGTCTTAAAATGGTTTTTTGCTATGTCCGTAGTCTATCTAGAGTAGTTTTTTATGCCCTGTAAAATTAGTGCTGGATGAAGAAAATCGGCTCACTAGTTTTTTTGTAATCTTTTACGCCAATTTGAAAAACATGGTTTTGAGAAAACGCCGTTTAAAGTTTGCGGTGAAGGAAAAAATAACTTACCGAAGTCGGACGCTAAAAGGTAAGAGGGGAGGGGTATTCTCAGAAAAATCGGTATTTGGACTGAAAACGTTGAGAACGCTCTTTAACAAAGTCGCATTCATCACTCTAAATTCCAAAGCAGAAAAAAAATCTGGTAAGCGGAATCACGCGCGCAGCAGAGATCCTCGATCCCAGGCGCGCTGGGCCGGATCGGCGCCGACCACTTTCAAGTGGCATATCTTTCACAATTTTCGAGATAGGCTTTTGGAATTTTGGAATTATATTCTTAGAGCATATACTTATCGATTAAGACAATAAAAAAAATCGATTTTTGAAAACGTCTTCATGTACTTCCCCTCTTAAGTGAACTTATGCCTGCTACCTACTATTATATCAATGCTTCCTTTATACTCACAGGCTAACATTATTAAAACTATTCAAGTTCTTTGCTTTATAAAAAAAATCAGTGATTTCAAACTTATTTCTATCGTACTAATAGTATCACAAAAATTGTTGACACTTGTTAATTTATTTATTTAAGCTTAATACAAGCTATTACGTAAAAAAATACAAAAATAAAAAATAAAATACAAGCTATAACTTAATACTAATTCAACAGACTATAATTATTATTAATTATTATTAATCATTAGAGATTACGTTTTAATATTAATCATTGATGCATTGGTTGTTTTTATTAGCTATCTTTACACAAAACATTTATACGGTTTTTGTTCTGTTTGCTTTTCTATTATTCAAAAAAAAACTTTTCTGTATTGTCTTAACGTACACTACTACCACTAGTATTGGTTTTCCTGTACCTGCCAATCTTCTATATATAATTTTGAGTTCATTAAATTTTAACGGAAATTCTAAAATTTGTCATTTGATTTTACCTATGTGTCACAGGCGACAAGTTTTAATTTTTAAATTTTATAACGATAAAATCACGTTCCATTGTAGTCAAAACACATACCAAATGGCGCGGTCCCAGGTACTCACTCTATCTTCATGCAATTTCCTTCGCCGATTTTTTCTTGTTTGCACTGCTGGATGAACGATATTTTTGATATTGCTGGTGTTAATATTTCTCTGGGGTTTATATAGCATGAAGACGCGAAGTTGCCACTTTTGTATTTGTATATAAAAAATTGGTTGATTCGAGAAAATCACGTATGCCCGTCAATTTGTGGTTTTCGATGCCTTACAAAATGCATGCACTTATTTACGTGTACGGAAGAATATGATTACCTGAAAAAATTTTCTTTGGTAGATGTATACTTAACATTACTTCGCAGACGGAGATTACTTGCAACGTGGATTATAAGAATACACGCTGCTACACCCTGGAATTTTCTTTCATCGAAGAGTATCGACTTGTATGCCTTGCTGTTGGTATTACACAAGGAAATCTCTCTTTCCAAAGAAAAAAACTCAATAAAAAGACTTTTGTTCGCATTCCTGCCCTTTTTCCGTAATCACGCTTCCTTGTTTTATTGCCCGTTCTCTACGTTTATATCCATTCGACGCTACCGTGTGGTGTAAATTCAGGATCCTTTTCACATGCACTTTGCTTCTCACCAAAATTTCTTCCGAAACACTATTGGACGAACACACTTCTAAGAAAAATGTCCTTATACTTTTTCAATGAGGTAAATTTGTCGTAAATTGTTAAAACATAAGTTCCCACTAAGATCTAGCAATGCACTTATGACGTCTCAACAGTTGGAAACTAAAAAAAAACTCCACAGATTTTCCTGCTTGCAACACTAATAAAAGCGAGTAGAACACGGGCCATTCTTATTTATAATATACATAAATGCTGTATCTATGATTGTGTCTCAACAAAAAGTCTTCCTAACGCTGATGACGTGAAGATATTCCGCACAGTGTGAGATAATGCACTCTGCCTAGTTTTAAATTCTGACTTGGACGCCTTTCAGAATTGTGTTCCAATAAACGACCTGTCCTCTCTGCAAATGCGCCTCTATGCCTTTCTCTTTCCCTTTTAATTTAACTTTACCATAGATGGTTGTCCTTTAACAAGACTAACAAAGAGTAAGGACCTGGGCGTCTAATTTAATTCCCAATTTTCTTTTGAGGAACATTTTGATGCCATAGTTATCAAGGCTAATATGACTCTGGGTTTCATGAAGAGATTTTCATTCCGAAGATCCTAGGTTGGAAACCTATCGGCGCACAGTGGAAATTAAAAAAAAATGGCCAGAACCTCAAAAGTTAAAGTATCTTTAAGAAGTATCGGTTGATTTTTTTTTGGAAGGTATATCATATAAAACCAGGTTATATTGATCATTTATTGGGGCATTCACTATTAAAATTTCTCTTAAGTTAAGCAGACTCCATATTACAACTTAACAACAAAATTTTTATGATTAGGATTTAGAGCTTCTGTGGCCATTGTTGCTACTTTTTAATATATTTCTTATCATTTTCAAAGTAACTGAAATCAAATTAAGAACCAAATTTAAATAACATATTTATAACCCCTTACGTTTCCAGTACATGAATTGTATTTGAAATCAAACATGGTACCTTTAGCGAAACTTACAGAAAATGTTCGTGAGTTTAGGTGCTCCACACGCGGCTTTGGAAACAGTAAATATTGAGTTGGGATTCCTACTGTAGAATTACAATATATAATATATTGGTTACGTCGTTCAAGGATAAGCAACTTACATATAAGCCGCCGTTCGATTCCAAGACCAGCCTAAGTGCCTACTAGAAAAATTCAGCTCGTATGAACAAAGAGATTGCAAGAATTACAAAAGTAGTGTACATAGAGTACAGAGGAAACAGATTCATCCACATCAAGCCAAACATTATGAAGTGAGTTGACGTCCTCTTTCCATAGCCTGGCGTTCCCGGTAATATGATCATTTACAGACGGATTAGTCCAATACACGGCCGTTATGGCCGCACATGTACTCCTTCCTTTAAGGTGTTTATCCCGGAGAATATTTTTACAGCAGTTATTTCTCCGGATATATGGCCTTCCGGTTCCATCGTTTGTGACTACATTCAGAATGCCTGAGTGGATCTCAGCCAAAAAACTGGCTGGCAGTTGACCTTCTGTTGCGCTAACATAACAGGGTTGCGTTTTAAAACCGCGATACTCTTTTCCTCTTCTTATGTGTCCGGCACTGATGTTATATGCTTGACTGAGACCTGGTTGTGTATTGGGATCTCTGACTCTGAACTCTGATTCTTTGATCCTGAATTGCGGATCTTTCACAGGGGTTTTCCTCTCTCCAATTCCTATGACCCCGTCGGTGGTGAGGTTCTTTGTGCGAATAGGGAGGGTATCCCGTGCTCAGCCGTGCATTTTGCTGGTTCCCAAGATCTGGAACTCTTGTGCATCGGCTTGTGTTGCCTTGACAAAAAACTGTTTGTACTGACCGTTTCTATTCCTCCTTGTTTATCACCCGCTCGTTTTGTCTATTGACAGTCTCTCTGATGCCCTGCTTCCCACGGATGGCATCGTGACTTTTGGCGACTTCAATTTACCTGCCATTAGCCTACTCCAACACGCTCTATGCTTTTTAGATATTGTCGCCTCTTCTTGCTTGGAATGGTGTGCTTGGAGAGTATTCTGTCAATCTGGTTGTTAGCTCCTTCTATGACTTCCTTTATGCATGCTTTATTCGGTGTGTTCCTATCAGCACATCTTGGTAGGGATCCCCTCATTTGTTTTGTCATTGGCCTGACAGTATCTGAAGGCGTCTGACGGACTTAAAAGGTAAGGCTTGAAGGGGGTACAGTTCACGAGGACTACACGTCGTATTTCGATTTCTGTCATCAGTTCTCCGCTTGGCTGCAGATTTCCTATTCTGAATTATTTTCTAATGTGAGTCTGATGGTCCATTAACTCGAACTGTGATGCTTATCCTTCTTCTTTGAATTATCGTGATTCTGAAAGTGACGGTCCTGTTATAAATGCCGGATTTCTTCTGTGATTCTAGCTGTGGTACTTCCTATCCTGGTTTTACCTAGTTGATACGGCTAATGCCTACTTCACTTGAACCCAGCGATTTAGTATTTTATGAAGCTATTTTTGCTGAACATTTGTCTATTCCGTCAAACGGCTTTTTTGAGGTCCAGATGGTATTTCTTGCTTCCTTTTTGAAGAAATGCCAATCGTCTCTTGTTCGTGTTTTCTGTTATTTATTCACTGTCCTTGCACTTCGGTCGCTTTCTTGGGCTATAGTAATCTTCTGTGATAATTCCTCTCCTTAAGGAAGGCAATAAGCCTGACGTTTCTAATTATCGACCGATTGCTAATAGGTACGTATTATGTCACGACGATTTTCGTGGTCAGTGGTATAATTCGCTTTCACTGCAGACATTTTACGGTTTCTCTCCAGCATGGTTTCCTTAAGGGTAAATCGATGCCACCAATCCTTAATTACACTTTATTTACCATTGAGTGAGGCAAACAGGTGGATAAGGTCTTTACAGATTTCAACAAGGCTTTCGATAGGATTGACCACGGAATTCTGATCTACGAGTTGTCTCTTTTCGGTTTTTCGATTGATTGTCGCCCTACCAATCAGATCGTACACAGCGTGTCCTATATTTTTCGGCAACATCTTTGTCACCTCAAGGCAGCATCTTTGGCCTACTCATTTTTATTACTTATATCAATGATGTTGCGCTTCTTCTGTCCAATGTTAGAATTCTGTGTTATGTGGACGACGCCAAGATATTTCGCGCTGTTTCTCATGTGTCTGATTGTGGTTTTTGTACTCTGATTTGGCTACGTTTTGTGATTGGTGTTCTCGTAATCACCTTTCCTTGAATGCCGGCAAGGTCTTTCATCTGACATCTAACAGGACTCACAATTACTAAAAAATTCTAGGTTTAAGTACTGAATTTCAGTTTCCGAAAATGTTATGCGGGGTAATACCGCCTCTGTGCAAAATGAAATTGGGGAATCGTTGTTCAAAGTGTCTCATCTCGGTTAAAATTGAATATTTAAAAAAAAATAGATAGTGAAGTATATAGCTTAAACTTCTTGTAGCCTTAATTTCTGGTATTATTATTCTGCAAACAATTTTGTGAGGTAGAGAATTTTAGTGGTGTATGATAAAATCGCTTTTCTAGCGCACGTATGCTTTTTACTTTGTTAATCTTCTCGTTTTCAGTTTCTTATTCGTCTAAAAAAACTTAACTTTAATGCCTGGCAAGAATAGATCGCAATTTCTCCGCTCATTCAACTTCTGAAATTCACATCCCAGATCCTATAAAACAAAACCAAGTTAATAAGAACAATGGATTTTTATGGTACTCCTAAATCCTCTGCGAGCTTTCGCTTAATTTTGATTAAAATCTTTATTATTATAGGTCGAACGCGGACTCATCGAAGTTTGTCTTTCAGTTTCAAGTCGTACGTTCCAAATTTTCTGAATTATCTCTTTTTAGTACGTGCTGATATCGCATCTTGTCGAAAATGTAATGTAAATATTAAGCCACTCCAACCAAAATTTTCCAGCTGAAACTCAAAGGTAAAATTCTTATGAAGTTTTAATATTTTTTACAACTTTACTAGAATTTTATCGTTAGAATTTTCAGCTAGACTTATTCCTCTCAATCGCATGATAATGTCGCTTAGAAAGAATTTCCCAATTGATAAATAGAGTAACCATGAACTTTTGTACTTACTGACAAATTCGTAGAATTGCAAATATATTTGGGACAAAATACCAACTACTCCATTCGTCTATGATTTATTTCAGTAAACTCAACGTAAGGAAAATTCTCTTTTTATATTGAAAGTAAAATCCCTCCGAACAAATTTTTAGTAGCTAAATAAAGTAAAACGTTGTAAAAAGTTTGTTGAACTCGCCACAACACTGACAGAGGCGACCTAAAATATGCAAATTGGTGTAAGTTGAATTATATTGAAAATCTACGTCTACTGGCGATATTTTGCACTGCAACTGCTGTTGGTAATCGCACGTTCCTAGTCACTGTAAATGCAAGTCGTTCTACAATTACTCTGCAATCTTTAAGAACTTCTCAGCTGTTATCAGTAAAAAAAACCAAACATGGGTCTCATCCCAATAGGCTGGTTGGATGTTTATTTTTTATATTATATTATCTCCCTCTCTCCAGTTCCCGTCACCCTTTGGGGGGCATGGGGCAGAGAAAGAACTTCACTCTATTCGAAACAACGATTGCAAATTGACCTGCAATTTAAGGTGGATTTCCACCCACCAACATTACTCTGCAACCCCCCAACGGCTTTTTATCGTAATCTGTTATCAACAGAAAAGAGTCGTGGGTCGCCGCTGTTTCGAACACTTGGAACGTCTGGGATGAAAGGCCGACATGTTATGGAGCCCTAAAAAGTATGTTTACCTTAAAAAGTTAAATTTTCATCATTACTTACAACATAATTCCTTAGTGTATGTAGTGTCAAGGTATTTTATTAAAGTCTTTCTTCATATTATTTTTGATCTTTCAACATTTACAAATCGGTGACGATGTAGCGTCGTCTAGAATTGAAATCAGTTGAGATTAACATCATATGAGCTTTGCTACAGTCCTCACTTGATACCACTTTGGATAAGTCGAAAATAATATGCATTTGGATTCGAAGAGAAATCTCAATAATTAACACCATGAGGACCTAGTTAAAAATCAAAGAAGATCTTCTTTTGGAAGGTATATGGAAGGGATTAATATTTTTGTAAAAAATGTTAA
The DNA here is from genome assembly GCA_964036015.1 of Leptarthrus brevirostris. Lineage (NCBI taxonomy): Eukaryota > Metazoa > Arthropoda > Insecta > Diptera > Asilidae > Leptarthrus > Leptarthrus brevirostris. The sequence goes on along the minus strand of OZ038371.1, from coordinate 4,191,727 downwards.
GGCTTCTTTAAATGTCCTGCAAACGATACTACCACTGTTCTCATATTCTTCTTCCAGATAATTTGTTTTTATATATGATGTTGCCAAAGCTCAGGGGATGCCCTATGATGCTAAAGCACAGCCTTGGCAGGAAAGGAATTAAGGATGAAGGAAATGGGTTAGGAGGTTGAATGATAGAAGTGTCGATGTACGCCCCGTTGGAAAGTTTCAGTCTCATATGACGAGGGAAAAACAGAAGATGGTAAACTGTTGCACATTCGTATTGTTCTGCTAAGAAAAGATTCCCGAAATTTGACGGTACGTGCAAATTTTACCTGGAGAGTATAGGGTCGGGAGCGACTTGTAGCTCTTGTGTCGCGCGTTATCTGTGTCTACAAGGAATCAAGCTAGCAATTTCGTTAGAACAATGGCCATGGAATTAGCGATAGTAGAGTGAAAGACAACCGACATTTCGTCGATTAATAAAAGGAAGAAATAAGGTTGGTGAAAGAACTGAACCCTGAGGTACACCGGCATCTATTTCGTAGGAATCAGATGTAACTCCGTCAACTACTACACGGATTGAACGGTCTGACAAAAAACTCTCTATGGAGACAATGTTTCCAACGCTCCATTAGAGCCGTTAGTAAGTCTCCTGCTGAGCGGCCAGAGCGGAAACCGTACTGGCAATTGTTGATAAGATGGTTATTTTCTAGATATTTCAACAACTGAGAGTTGATGAGTGATTCAAAAACTTTAGATATGATCGAAGTTAGTGCAATTGCTCTGTAGGTAGAGGGGTCGCATGCCTCTCCTTTTTTAAGTATCGGCTGGACATGAGCAAGTTTCCATGCACTTGGAAACATTCCTGTTGAGTATAACAGGTGAAAAAGTTTGCGCAGAGGTTTAGCCAAAGCAGAGGCACAGCATTTTAAAACCAGGGGCGAGAAACCATCGGGTCCAGTAGCTTTGGACACGCCGAGTTACGAAAGTACTCTAAAAACTTCCCGAGTGCGAAAGTGTAGCGACTTTTGCCTACTGTTGCACTGTGATGGAGATAGAAGTTGGCCTTGTCCAATGAGTTAGTAAAAACATTCCCATTATAAATCAGTGGTGGTGTTAACGAACAGGTGAAATTGTTCTTTACGGTTTTTAGTAGAGAACAGAACCCCTTACTACCCTTTTGAGAAGAAAATACCTTCTGTCTAATGCTCTGGTCGAAATTGAACTTTGCCCGACTAATTGCTGAATTGCAAATATTCCGCGCATCTCTATAGTTCCTCTGAACGGCACAATTTATATGCCGAGAAGGCTGCATCCTTTTTTTTAATGGCTGCGAAACAGTCATTATTGAACCAATGGGTGTTAGTTGGTTTGATGTTCTTGAAGCTATGAGGAATAAAGGGATGCATTCCATACCACAAGATGTTCAAGATATAATCGGTGCAAACGTAGCTTATTTATAGCTTATTTATAAAATCAGGAAACCTTACATTTCAAATAAGGCCTATGTGCATTGTAGCACCTTTTTCAAATTGAGCCAAGAAAGGTAAGGTTTGGAATTGAGTTTCATCTGTCGTGAAATCTGTGAGGTGTCATCTTTGTTGATGTTACTTTTTACTTTTTATTCATATTTGTATATTTTATATTTATATTTTCTCACACCTTTCCTTGTTATTTAGTTTTGTATTTTTGTTTCAACAGTATCCTATACAGCAAGAAAGAATCATCAAGATCGAGGCACGCGTCTTCTTCTAAGTGTAAATTTTTTTATCATTTACCAATGAAGAAACGTCTTCTGTACAATCGATTCAAATTCTACGCCTTACACCCACTCTAACCCTAGGCCACAATTCTTGCCACGATACAAATGGTGCAAATCAGGCTCCACTCCTCCACGAACTCCATTTCATCCAATAAATTTTTGTGATGGTCAATGCGTAACATATTTTATACATCAAAGACGTTATCATCCAAATCGGTCCACAGGCTAAGTAGCTATCCTACCCCGCCCCCAACTCGACCTAAGGTTATCTCTATTTGTTTTAGTAGTAGCATACTAATATAATAAAAAACAATCAACTAAATCTCTCCACTGTCTACCCGTCTACGAACTTTATTCAAAGTCCAAATTTTTATCAAAGTAGCAATGGAGAATGATATTCCATACAACAAAAAAGAAGCACTCAAATCGATCTACGCATTTCGAAGTTCCATTCCACCCCTCCCCCACCACAACCCGACCCTTTCAATTTTAGGCATGGTAGCAATATTGAACATACTGTTTACATCAAAAAATAAATTACCCAAATTGGTCTACGCATTACAAAGTTGGATATCTCTCCCCCACATCTACCCTAGGTTAGAATTTATCCTCATCGTAGCAAGAAAAAAAGAATCATCCAAATCGGTCGAACTTATGCTCGTTCATACTTTAAAACAATGCGCGTCGAACTTATTAGCTACCTTTGGGGAGGTCGGTTAAAAAATATTTAAATAGTGACGACAAGGGGGGTGGTAAAATGGCCGAACTGTCATGTTTTTCAGGCTTGTGTCTAGGGTAGGCTGTAGCTGAATCGGCTACATCACACATGTCAGCAGCACTCGCTGTCATAACAAGCAATTGAGAGCCTATTCATAAAATCAGGTTTGCAATGCAGCTACATAATTCAGCAATACACTCTCTTCAACGGAATTGTTCGGCTGATGGTCCTGATTCTCAGAAGCAGATCCAGGTTTAGTTTTAGGCTTCCCCGTTAAACTAGATGGTAAAAGCATATTGTAACTGTTGCTTTGTAGGGTCAAATACATTTTAGCGGAACACAAGAAAATATCTTGCAAAATCAAAACCACACTCTCTCTCTTTTTCTCTAGTTCCCGTAACTCCTTGTGGGACGGGAGAAAAACTTTACCTGATTCAAGACAATGATTGCAATTGGACCTACAAATTAAAGAGTATTTACGAACCACTGTTCCGTAATCTGTTGTCGGCGGAAAACAACCATGGGTCGTCGCCGTTGGGACTCGAACCTGGAACCTCCGGATTGGTAAGGCGGCACGTTATCACTTACTAAACCGAGGACTGCTTTAAGACAGACTCGAAAACACAAAAATTTGCAAAAATATTTAATATAATTTAATAATATGCTTGTAGCCCGCTGTCTAGCTCTTCCACAATTTACTTTATGTCCATATTAATGCCATCTTTGCCGGTTTATTTACCATTAGCATAAATTGCAAGAATACAATTAACTTAATGTAGCTACCTTGAAAAAGATAAATCAATTCGGTATACCATTTATGTACGTACGGTGAAACCTCATAAAACTCATTAACGAAAACGAAAATCTATATTTAAACCTGAAAATAATATTTACCTGGAAGTTCATTAATATAACCAATCAATAAACTGTCAATGAAGTGTAACCAAATTTTTACAATTCACAGGATAAGGTCATTAATTTTATCGGTATTGCTTTGTCGTATTTTATTAAAAATTCATTTCCCATTAATATTTACTAATAACCTCAAGATGCGTGTATCCGCTGCGGCAGGTTAAACGCCTATTTGCACATGATTGCGTAGAATTACAGATCGTCCCAATCCGCACCCGACCATACTTAAAATTAATATTTTACCTAAACTGCCGCATTACGTACAAAATTGGGGTACAACCCTATGACACTGACAGATATAACATATGTCAATGATGCGAAATTTATATTAATAAAAAATAAAGTATGGTATGGTGGTGGGGTTATATTTTATTAAGGCGAAATTTTCAAACAAAACGCGAGAGGGAAAACATCGAATTTGATTGCTTGCGGGAGATTTGTGTGTCTCGGATCAATTTTTGTGACACATGGAAACTTGTGGACAATGCAAAGTAAAGAGAAAATGAATGAGTTCCTTTTCGAATTTTAAATAGAAGAGAAATTAGAAACGTTGAAAATAACATAGAATTTTCTGATGGATTCAAATAGAATCTGCCTGTACCGAAGCGAAACTGTATCGTTTGGTGCTGTGGTACACATCTGTGCAGCATCACATTCCGTGAGAGCTGATAAGAGTCAGCAGTTGCGCATTAGTTTCCAACGGCCAAGTGCCAAGTTGTAATGATGATTCTATGTTGTACAGAAATGGAACTCTCGCTTGGTTGCTGAACAATTCGGTAACGATTATGTGGGCTAGTACGCAAGTGGAAAGACAGATCCCCTTAGTAAAGCAATAGCATACTCGAGGCATTTCAGCCAAGAGACGTTTACACTCCTTCGGGGTCGATATTCGAGTGATGTGATATCACGGATGCGGCTATATCGTTCAGTGCCCGTGAAACATCGACAGAAGGAGTAGTCAGTTGTTCGTCCTGGCCGTGATTACATCGTGTAAAGAGTGCGTTAATCGTGACTAACAAATTCCGCTGTATTTCGGATCGTGACACTAAATTATCGTGCGCATATGTAGACCAACTATAAGCAGAGGCTTTGTCAACATTCACCGGTCAATTTAACGAAATTAAGTTAATTTATCAGGTGTTAGCCAAACAACGACAAGTGTGGAGACTGGTTTTATTGCTTCCATAGCCCGTAAAGGATATTAATTTTGTTTTTTTGTGTTTCCGAATTTAGTACCAGCCCAGCAATTTAATACAAATTTATTAAGTTTTGTTAAATTAATTAAAATAATTTTAAGATGGTAATTGCATCACATATTTACGTGAGATAATTAAAAATGCAAGAAGTGTAGACAACGATAAATCTTTGACATTCTGGTAGTGCTGAGAGTGCATAATGAGGTCGGTGCAGGTGTAAGTACCGAAAGGGAAGTTACGGCGCGAAGGTAGCTTTCTGGCAATGGTAACCGTACGAAGGCATGTCATGATAGTGCCTACATGTAATATGCGGATCCCATATGCGGGGGCTATAATCAGTTTTCACCGAGCATTTATCGTGATTAGTGGAGTTTTCGGTATTCTCTTATCGGTACATTCATAATTTAGCGAACTGTCCGATGCATGGTCCTCACTAAATTCGGAAGCTTTAATATTCAGTTTTTGCACAAATTAAAAACGTTATCGCACGGACTCATATAATTTAGTGAGAAATATGCATAATTGAGTTCAGTTATAGCGATATGCTGCTGATTTCTAACTTTTGTGTAACTGTCGGAAAATTTAACACATGGTGTCGGGTCGTTATCCTGTTTGAAAAGTTTGCCTGATTTTCGGTAACGTTGTTACGTTAAAATTATCTATCAAGTTAACTTAATCATTTGCTGTGAGTGTAGTGGTTATATATTTACATGAAAATTTTAACGAAAATTCTGTGACGATGACAAACTTTGGACAATTTCCAGGGAAATTCAATATGATGCCAATACTTTCATGGATTATAACATTTTTATTAATTGCTAAAATATCCGGAGAGCCTGTATTCCGCATCGATCCATTAGGTAATTTCTTATTTAATATTTATTACAAGCTCGTATATTATGGAACACCCAAACGGTGTAAATATTTTATTACTTAGAGTCAAATGTTACTGTGTAAAAGAATTTTGACACCTTTAAATATTTAATAACATCTGATTTTCCATTTCACTGTTGTGTTAGCAATTTTTGTGTGTTTTATATTTAGGAGGTTGATTTTTTATTCATTATTATTACATAGGTAGTGTTCAGATTAAATGTTAAATTAATTAATTTTTTACGAAACAATCCATCGATGTTTTATAACTTTCAGTTGTGCACTATATACGATTATGGAAAGATAGATACATTTTTGAAGACAGATTTGTTAAAATCCATTCGGGTTTTCAATTAACGAACCATTTAAAATAAAATCGTATATCTAGTCCCCGTAACCCTTTGTGGTGAATGGGGCGGGAGAAGATCTTTAACTAATTCGAGACAATGGTTGCAAGTGAACCTTCAAACCACTGAAATTTTCTCAGCATACCCCATTGACAGAAATCAACCATGTATCCCCACCGCTGGGACTCAAACCTGAATTGGTAGGCCTGATTGGTAGGCCGACACAATATCACTTACTCCACCGTCGTCTAGTGGTGGAGATCTTGCTGTTGTTGTCAGAGATTGTTTGAAGTTGAGGAGAGTTCTTTTATCGAAAGATCGAGACATTCGTGGGCGTTGAAATTGATTGGGCACCTGCTAGGTGTGTTTTATCGGGCGTTTACTGTCAATCAAATATCCTTAATTATGTGACTGTCGCCGACAATGTGATTATCCTCAGGTATACACGTTGCATCTCAAAGTGACGAAGACAAAGATAACCACCACTTGCATGGCTTTGGCCGGAAGGGAGTTAGGGTAAGGGAAGTGAGGAAACTTGAATGTCTTGTTTTTGCATGGCTGCGAGCTAGACAACAGCAGAGTGACGGATTATTTTAATTTCTTAATAAAAACTCAGGGGGAGACCTGGTCTCGAACCCGGGGCTCATAGCATAGTGGTCGTGACAATCAACGAATTGATCCAACACCGTCTCCACTACTTAGTATTTAAGATCATTTCCTCTTAAGACGTTCCATTTTAACCTATTCTTATCGCGATTAAAGATACATTAACATAAGCGCTTTATTTAAAAAATACTCGCTGGGACTTAATATTCGATATTTTTCTACTTAATAAGTTACCTAAATAATAAATTTTTTAAACCTAACACAAGGTTTAGGCGACACTTTGGTTGCCCTTGGTTCACTCGTGGTCAGTTTTTCTACTACTGTGACAGACAGTTTAAACCCGATGAAGCTCGCTCCCTGCACCGAACTTTTCGGGCAAAAAAGTTTTTTGCTAATTTCACAAATTCGATTTTTTAAGTTCAGTCGCTCATAATTTTAATATTTAAATTTCCTTAAGTTTATAAACTAAATATTTTTCATCTACATTAACTACTAATTTAGAAAACATGTCACTTTTTTTCTTTTTAGGGCTTAATAATTTTAAGCGCAATTTTAATTAAAAGTCAATTTCTCGGTTCACATTTTATTTCCTCGACTGTTGTTCTAATATACTTAGAGCTTCGGTGTTCAAACAACGATAAATTAATAATCAACCTTTCTTAGAATAAGGTACTAGAAAAAAATCTTCCTGAAAAGAATTGGGTTAAAATAATAATTAAATTTAATGACACTTTTTTAAAGAAATTTTCGACTGGAGAAAATAGCGTCGGGGCTTGTAGAGAGCAGCCCAGAGACGGAGTAGATTATATAAATTTCTTAATAAAAGCTCACGGGGAGACCTGGTCTCGAACCCGGGATCCATGACATGGTTGTCGTGCTGCTCCACGAATTGATCTAACTCCGTCGTTGGAGGATCGGAAAAGTACCAATAGATTAAAGTGATAATAATATAAAAATTTGCAAATAAAAACTTTTCGACTGGTGCTAAAATTGTTTTCTTAAGTTTTCTTTACAGTACTTGTGTCAAGACTCTGTAGATACTTATAGATGTATCCATTAACGAGCCAGTCAAGTTAGCTAAGCTCTCTCTTTCACAACACGCATACATCAAAGGTAGGTCCGTCGAGACTGCCTTATAATAACGGCACCCTTGAGCAGCCTGGATCTGGACGGTGCTCTCATCGAGCTTATTGTTCTCATGCTTAAAAGCAGGACCGTTAACTCCAGGTTAGGATAATCTAAGATATAAAAAGTTGTTACTAGAGACAGACCCCAAGGAGGTATCCTCTCACCGATCTTGTGGAATATGGCACTTGACGAGGTACTCCGGGGTCTGAAGCATTCCGACCATAAGGTTGTCGCCTACGCTGACGGTATTGCCCTAATTTGTTCGGGCAAGCACTCGATCTTGGTTGGATGAGGTGTTGCAACATGCCCTTCCTAAGGTACCTTCATGGAGTAATGGGTGTGGTTTGGGTATAAGCTCGGAAATGACAGAGTTGATACTCTTCTCTCGGAAACGTAGTGCTCCTCCTATAAACTGAACTATACGAATTGGGGTCGAGCAGAAACTAGGTGACTAAGTTAAATATCTAGACCTTGTCTTGGATAGGAAACTCAGCTAGAAACGTAATATCCAAGAAATAGTACGTAAAGCTACAATAGCGCTCTACTCGTGCAAAAATAAAAGATGGCGTGTGGAGCTTCGCATTCTTAAACTGGTCTTATATGACCATACTTACTTATTGGGTGGTTGTATGGTGGCTAGCACTGGATAAAGTGACCCACCTGAAAGTACTTGAAAAGGTTCAGAGAATGGCAGGACTACTGATAACACGTGCCCTCGGGACTACACCCTGTAAATTCCCCAACATAAAAATATACTACCGGTGAATCTTTTTGGAAAGCTAACCGCGACCTCGTCTGCCATTAGGCTCAGTTCAGACTTGGGTGCATACCGACTACGGACACTATGAAATCCTGGACGGTAGAGTTATAACAAACACTGACTTTATCACACCCAAGCATTTCTTTAATTCTATATTTGACTCCCATATCCCCGCTAGGTCGGAAAGAGAGGAAGGTCCCCCCTCAATGGGGAGAGTCAACGCTTCTTTACACTGACTGTTTCAGATTGGAAGGTAAAGTGGATGGAGGTATCTTTTCGAAACACCTGGACTTAGGCATTTCTGTTCGCTCGCCTCACTACTGCAGTGTTTTACATCTGAAGAACTTAACGCTGCCTACAGATAATATTAGTATCTTCTTGGTTAGTAATGATGCTATTAAATCGGTCACAGTAGTGTATACGACCTCTAAAATATTCAAGTTTGCCGCTTAACTCTGAACGTAATAGGTGAGCGTCTGAACGAAGGACGGCTCTAGCCAATCACAAGAACCGTTCTTTGGGCTCTCCTTATTTCAAAGAGTTAATCGAATTAGCTTTTACATATGTCCGGGACATATTTCGGTTTATCAGGAGCTCTATGTTAAATGGTTCCCGGATGCTTGACAGGGATACAACCTTGTATTCTAGCCAGCAGTATTAACTGGCTCCCTGAGAACTAGTTTCTACTGATGACAGAGATCTAGATCGACCGTTCAAGAGCTCCAGCTCGGCTCTTCTCTCTCTTTAGGGGGTATATGGGGTTAAGTGCATAGCCTCAACTGTGGTGTCACAATTTTGGGCCTAAGTGTTCCTCTTCTCCCAGGGTAAGCATCCACTGTAACCTAATCTCACCTAATTTGTCGAGAATTCTTGAAAGTATCATATGTCCGGTTCAACTTTTTCTAGTTTTAAATTTACATTTTCGACTACAAGTTGTCTTCCATATTTAACTTTTCCACAGTATTGCTGTACTCAAATATTTACTGAATATTTTATGAAACCTTAGTTACTTAGGATTTTTAAAAACGTAAAATATTGTTCCGCTGAACAAATATTAATCGCTTCAAATTTTATGTTTTATTCTTTCTTTTTTCAAGTTGCAGTTATTTAGTTTTATTAAGCATGGCAATTTTACGATGAAATATTCCATATTTGAAATTGATTTTGTTCATTTAATCCAGTATAAGTTGGGTCTTTCCGACCATCGGGTATTAAAAAATACGAATATCATTTTAAATTCGAAGAGACATCTGGAGCATATTTTTAATATTGTTTAAAATTGTACATCTTTTTTTTCCGCCATGCTTTCATTGTTGTAAAATTGATGAAACCGTTTCTGAACTTGTAAATACCCTCTGTCGACAACGAAACCTGATGAATGGTTTTATATAATCCAATTTTAATTTTTTATGTTCAACTGATGCAAGCTTTTATGAAGCACGTTAAAACCAACAAATCTATTCAGTAATATTCAATTTTTTAAACATTTCGAATATTGGAAGTTTTAATTTATTTATTCGCCAGTTTTACTACAAATTTAAATATGTTCTTCAACTTTTTGCGAGTGCAAACAATGTTGTGCTATAAGCTGATTATTTTATTAAAATGTTCATATATGTTAGTAATGCAATCGTAGATTTAAATACGAAAAAGTCTTATATAAATAATTAAGAGCTTCACGTTTTTGTCGGATACTCACTCAACACGGGATCCCAAGTTCGTGACGAGTTTTGGTATCGGGACACCATATAAGCTATTCTAAAATTTTTTAAAGATATTAGATGAAAAAAAATAAATGGGAGTGGAAGGCGGTGTTGAATTTGCTAAAAAAAGATATATAGAATGGTCAAAGTGGCTTTATATGTATAAACAGAACTCGAAAATAAAAGCAAGGCTTCGACAATACAAATTAATTATACAGCGAAAACTATTCACTTGGTATAATGATGGCTTGCTTTGCAATAAAATTGATGGTACAAATGAAATCAATCTTTTCCATGAAACCGAATTTAAGAACATCAATGATTTATAGTTCCTCTGCCCGTGGTTATAATTCAAATGTTGATTTGTCTGATAAGTATAAAAATGGTAGGTCTGATTAGGAGATAGTCGTTTATTTATGATTATTGTTTTCTTGTTGTTTTAAACCCATGTATTGTCTTATGGCTGTTGTAATCACAATAACTTCAAAGGCTTGTCAAAGGCTAGTATAAGACCTATGAAACATCTTCTGAAGAAAGTTATTGACAGTTATTTACTGTCAATCCAGGAGATGCATACGTTACGCAAGTCGAGGCGTGTCTTTATTCTCGGCAACTTCAAGCTACATCTAATGATCTGTTTGTTCTATCTGCTGCGATACTTGGAAATTTTTTTTTGTTACCAAAAGTCTGCTAGCGATTCCTGAACCAATCGGAGTTGGATCAGTTGGTTGAGCGGCACGACCGTACCATAGTTCCCGTGTTCGAAACCAATGAATTTTTAAAATTGACTTAAAAATCCGCTCCGTCTCTGGGCTGGGCTGTCAAGCCCACAGCAATGCAAAAACAAGACTTTTCAGTTCCCTCACTCCCCTTACAATATTACCCTTGCGGACAAAGCCATGCTAACGCATCAAAGGGTTGACCGTTTCTGGGCGAGATAGGCAAATTCTCGCAGCAATGCAAAAACAAGACATTCAAGTTTCCTCACTCCCCTTACTCTAATTCTTTTCCGTTCAAAGCCACGCTAACGCATCAAAGGGTTGTCCCATAGGTTTTGACTACATCGTAAACGAAAATAAAAATTACCCTGGACACTTCTCTCCATACAGGGTGTTACACAACGCGTGTGCAAAAATGAAGGGTCTTGTAGATCTAGGTGGGAAACGAAAAAGATTTTTATGAGAGCGGGAGTCTATCTCTCACCCCTACCAACTATAGAGGTCTGAAATTTTTTTAGGATGATAAAAACCAGTCTTAAATTTTAACGTATATCTTCTAAAGTTTGTTTTAGTGCTAGAAACATTCTTAACATCTCAGTTAACAGGCAACGCAAAGGTAAATTTTCGGGAAAAAAAAACAAATTTTTTCATTTCAAAGGGAAATATTTTGAAATATTACTGTATTTATTTTAATTTCATTTTTGGGTTTAAAATAGTGGCTTATGTGTTCACTTTCGATGTAAACTCGAAGTGCACAAAAATCTTTTAGTATACTCAAGTTACATCACCAAAAGTATATCTCAAGAAAAACTTCTACCTGCCTCCTAAATTATTAATGTTTTTTATTCTTTGTGTTAAAATTTGGAAGTCCTGAAAAGGAGTAGGTTGTTAGTAGTGTTGAAAAAGGAAGTAATTTAACATATTTCAAAATGTCCTCCGTCACGTCGAACACACATAAGAGCACTTGTTCGCATAGCTCTTTTCACGTCAATTGTTGCCAAATTTTCTTTAATTTTATTTCCGGCTTCTAAAATGTTGTTTCTGGCCCATATACCACTTCTCCCATGGTATCCCATAAATAAAAATCAAGGTCGGTTGGGTCGGCAGAACGAGCTGGACAAGAAAAAGTTCCACGCCGCCCATCCATCCATCTACCCCTGTAATTATCATTTAACCACTGGAGTACGTTTCTGCTGCAATGGACGAGCACCCCGGGTTTATTCACTCACTACACTTTACTGATAAGAAACTGACATTCGAAACCACGACGGATCTTGCTTTATATACCCCTACCAATGGGGTCCACAATGTTCCAGAACATCCCACAATTTTCGAGAGTGTTCTGGAATGTTCCACAATTATCTGGGATGTTCCGGGATGTGTCCGAACATTCCAGACTATTCCAGAATGTTGTGGAATGATCTCGAATACTCTCGAATGTTCTGGACTGTTCTAGAAATTTCTAGAGGGCGAAACTTTCAGCCCTTATGTTTTCAAAAGCACGCCCTTCAGGTAAAAACGGGAACCTTCTTCATGGATGGGGTTTAGAGGGCTACCACACCATATAACTCCCTTGATCGTACCGGGACTCGTTTCTGAGTTTTAGCGACACGCACACTGTACACTTACATACTTTCATAATATATATTGATTATTAGTTGTCGCTGTTTAACCTATCTGTTAAAATATGTGGACCAAATATGTCGAGGAATTTTTGGTTTTTCTGGACTCGAAAAGTGAGTATTATGTAAATTCACTATGCCACATTTTGTGAATTGTGATTCTTCCGTCCAAAGTCTTCTACAAGTATCCAATTACAGAATTCTGCACGGTTTATTTTGTCCTGCGGTTGGAGTTCCTGTACGGGTGTCACATAGAAAGGGTGAATACCTTCACTTCGTAATACTCGTCATAGCGTCTCTGCACTTACAACTACGCTATAAGCTATTTGACTTATACTTGTAGTTGGATCAGGTCTGTTTGCCGCTAGAATTGTCTCCTCCATTTCCACAATATTAACCCCCGCTTGTGTATGACCGCTTCCTTCTGGGAATCGCCCGTGATATTCACACTCTGCTTCGAGGGAACTTCCGTTGCTTAATCCGTAACAGAAGATTATGTCCGCGTATTCTTCAAAAGTAAAGTGCACCACTATTAACTATCAAACTATCAAGACGATTTTTCAGACTATCAAAACGACGACTTTATACCTGAAGATAATGGGATTTCCATTCCAAGTAAAACAAATCATTAGAATTTTGCCCTGGGAATGTTTAGAAAACAATTATTTTATGACCTACACTATGCTTTTTACTACCAGATCTACTAATCGATTCAAATTAGGCTTATTACCATTAAACAATTTAGGAAGCAGGTAGAATTTTTTCTGAGGAATGCAGGTATGAGCTGCAAGCTGATGTAACTCGAAAATGGTAAAAGATATTTGTGCGCTTCTAGTTTCCATCGAAAGAGAACACATTAGCTACTATTTTAAACTCAAAAAAAAAAATAGGACAATTTTTCAGTATATTTCCCTTTGAAATGAAAAAAATTTATTTTTTTCGAAAATTAAAGTTTGAAAATAAATTTTTTTAAAACTATTACTATCAATAGTAACGAGATTACTCAGTCTTTAGAACCATTGTGTTACCTGTCAACTGAGATATTAGTAACGGCTCTAGGTCTAAAACCACTAAAGGGATAACCCCCCCCCCCCCCCCCCCTTTTTCGTTTCTCCCCTAGATCTACCAGATCCTTCATTTTGCTACATGCACTGTGAAACACTTTGTATTAAACCGCTGACAAATGGTAGAACACATGTATGAAAGCATATGGAAACGTTGACATAAGAAGTAGTACATATCTAGCCTTTACCTGCGTTGTAAATGGCAACATCGCTCAGAGCCTCTTCAAATCAACAATTTAGACTTACCCAAAAAAACAATCTTTCACCACATTGGTGACTACTAGGTAGAGTAGTGGCTCTTCATCTAGATTAAGATGAAGGAATTCGCGTCGTTTCTGTACAACATTATTGTCGTTTTAGATGGGTGTATCAATCTCCCAGTAATTAAGCTATGTGTTCTTTCAGTTGATCCACAAGACTCCTAAAATTACTAACTGATGTCTACCTAATGTATATTTTTTATTAACAGATGACTTTTTAGTTTAATAAAAGTAATTTTACATGGCAGGAGAAGCAATCGTTATCATATCGTGGCAGGCGGAATGTTTGAACCGAATCCTACAACAGTAGCCGGCAACAACACCAGTTCAGAAATAGCAAAAAAATTTGTTTATACAAATTAAAAGCCAGCTGTATTTAAGCAACCTGCTCCCATTACATTTTGTAAAAATGTTCACTCTTCTGTAAGAAGTCGTGCCGTGAAAAACGAAAATAAAACCTGAACTTTAACGCAGGCAATAGCGTTTCTTTATTTAATCTTATCAACTCCCCTGGGCACAAAGAATTAACAGTCAGATTTCTTTTAATTTTACGAGTACCACTCCCGATTTATTTCTAATTATTTTTAATTTTTAATGGGCTACTTTAAGCTTTGCATCTTCTTTTAAAATTCTGTGAAAACTTTGCAGGTACCTAGTAATGGCAATTTTTAATAAATTTTCAATCTCCTTTTATGATTGACGGGAAATAAATTAAATTCTGCTGCCTATTCATTGAAAAGCGGAGAGGAAATGTTAACATTAGATTAAAAAAAAATTCTGTCCTTAACTTTTATCTTTGTAGCGCTTTACAAGTTTGGATAACACCAGGAACCACTCACAGTGGATTGTTTTTCTATTTTCTTTTTCAAACATAATTAAAAAAATATGTGAAAATTCTTTTGTTATTTATACTTGGAGCAGAAGTATCTCGAATCCAACCAGAATTCTCTTCGAAATCCCCCCCCACCGCTCCTTCCTCGACCGAACTTTTTAATGTTTCCAAAAATCGTTACAAACTAATGCCTAATTAAAACGATTACATATGGAAAGATCCGTACGGGAAAAATTACAGCGTAAATCACTGCAAAAATTCCTATACCGAACCGGGCGATGAAGAGAGTCAAAAGCAGACTTATTTCGAGGAATCAACCAGTACTTTTTACAGTACAGTTAAAGAATGGTCCTTGATATATTTTTCTAAATAATAAAGCATTGTATTGATCATAATATTAAGTAATTAATCGGGATTGCTTTTAAAATAGAATTCGATATTAATTCTTAACTGAACTGATCATATATTTGGAGTCGCTGGGCTTGGGTTTTTTTACAGACATGTAAGAAATACTCCTTCTGACTTGGTACTGTATAAATAGGTAAATAATTCTAATGCCATGGGTTTCCTTCACGTTTCGTTGAGTGGTTGTCTTTTTATCTGTATGGTCGCATGCTTGTCCTGTTTCATGGAGCTCTTTGAGACTTCTGGAGTGCCTCAGGGCAGCATCCTTGGTTCGCTCCTTTTCATTCTTTTACTATTAATGATGTTTCGATTCTTTTTCCTCACGTTTAAATTTTGTGTTATGCGGATGATGCAGAAATTGTTAGCAATGTTTCTCAACACTCTGACCGTGATCTACTAAACACCGATTTGGCCCCGTTTTGTGAATGGTGTGCTCGCAGTTTTCTTGCCTTAAATGCTAGCAAACCACCATTACGTTTTTACGCAGCAAAAGTCCTTTGCTTTCGACTAATATGTGAATGGTACTGTATTGAAAGAAGTGGCCAAGGCTAGAGATTTTGGCGTGGTTCTAGAGGTTTTGGCGTGGTGGGGAACTTGAGGACCCGTACTTAACCAAGCTTCTTTACTGCACCTTTGTGAGACCAATTCTGGAATATGCCAGCTCTCTGTGGACTCCCTACTGTGATGAACATATCAACCGCATTGAGGCAATGCTATAGGTACGAAAATAAGTGGCGTAATATAAGAAAATCTTTATTTGTATAAAAATCCGTATGCGTATACAAATCTTGATAATGCTTTTGATCTGAGGCCTTTCCATTGTTTCCGTTACTGATATCGATCATTGCTCTGCGGTGATTCTGTGAAATCTTACCCGATATCTATTTTAGCGTTTCTTTCAAAGGATTTTGAAAATGTATTTCATACACAACTTTTATACCACCTAGAAAGCAGCAACCCAACCGAACTAAGCACAGCTGTACTACGACCTTGCTCAAAATTTTAAAGATATAAGAATTTCCTGTGAGAATGATGAATTTACAACGTTGGTTCTGCTGGAATTCCGGAAGGCCTTTGAGAAAGTTGTTCACAAGGGCTGGTTTTGGAAACTTGATTAGATATTTAACTTTTATAATGTGGCATGCAATTTAATATTGTAATATTTGAGTGGATGTAAATAAAAGATTTTTTGCAGTGACAAGTTATTTGACTATCTTCTTAATCGGGATACCTGAGGGATCCATTCGCTACCCTCTTTTATTTTAATTGGGGCGATCTCTCTTGACCGTTTTGGGTGAAGCTTTGGCGACATCTGTCGCGTGAGCGGGCAGGTGTGTTTCTCCTGTCATCTGAAATTTGCAATCCTGTGGGATGCCTGTAAAATCTCGTTTTTTTATACAGTGTGGCCAAGGCCACACCTTGATGCACTTTGGCCGGAAGGGAATTATGGTAAAAGAAGTGAGGAAACTTGAATGTCTTGTTTGCATTGTGGCAATCTAGACAATAGCCCAGAGATGGAGTGTATTATTTTTAGTTCTTAGTAGACCTGGGAGACCTGTGGCATGGTGGTCGTAGCGCTCAACCAATTGATTCAAATCCGTCTCCAAATGGTCAGCGGCTTAACAATCCGGTGGTTAATGTCCCAGCCGGGACGAGTAGTGCCAATCCTCGATAGTTCGTCTCTTCAGTTACCCGGAATTTCACTCCTCAGCCATATCATTTAGAGCTAAGCGACATGCTATAACCGTTTTGGAGGTTGTATTTACTCCCGTGTATTTACTCAAAATTTAATCTTAATAGGTAGACAAATAAGATGATGAAAGGGCTGTAACATACAGACAAACGGACAAATAGACCGAAACTATAATGATTTCTAGTTGCTGTGGAACCCTAAAAAACATCATGCAACTCGGTCCATGTGACACGAAGTTAGGCTTCCTATTTGAATAGCTGCGTGAGAAGCGGTCTTAAGAATGCTTTATATCTCTGAACGCCCTAGTTCTATATCACTTGTTTAAGGGTCGACAGCTGCATTGTGTGCATGCCGCTGATATGCGTGTATGTATTTGTTGTAATAATTTCAGCCCTTATTAATCCTATTTATCATGTATAGTATTTTTATACAGACGGCTTTCTTCAAGGTTTTTCCATTTAATATGGCATCTACGCAATTTTTCGCAATTTCTTTGATGTCTTTAAGAGCTAAGAAACATTTACCAGACGCTCATTGCTAAATAAATAGCGCGTCACTACCAGCACAACATTTTGGTTGTAGCCCAGATTAGAACTCATCAAAAGACATGAAATGACCATTCAGATGTCGTTTTCGTCCTGAGTTATACACATTCCGCAAACTCAGCATTTTGCTATAACATTTTGCAGTGACAGCAAATTTATCTCCTTAATCCTAACAATTACAGGACAGAGCTTTGAATTATTCTTTTAGCATTTCCACTCACAGTAATAAACAGGAAGCTCAGTTCTGTTAGTGTGGCTAGTTATTTTTGCAACCAACTTCACGCTCTTTTAGGTCTGCTTACAATGAATTATGGGCAGCAAAATTAAAATATTTCCTAAAATTAGCCTCGTTTCAGAGAACTTTGGAATCCGGTGCTTTAATTATTCGCAAAATTTCAGGCCATTTTCCCCAACCCTTTTACATTATATAGGTTTCTTTGCGTATAGAACGGCCCAGAATGGATGATGTCTTCTTTCTTCGATAATCTCTTTCATAATTTAGGGAACAATTTTACAAGATGCGAAAACAAAATCTGCCAGTGGCGGTATGAATACGAAATTAACTCAAAGCAGCTTCGAACACCCCCACGAAGAGACATTTGTTTCGCATCTGTAGGCAGAAAAGTCCTTCAAGTATAATACCTTAAACATCTTCAGTGTCCTTGTGGTCGCTATTATTAGCGAACTTTGTAGACTTTAGAATTAACAAGGCGAATTATTCGGATTAGGACTCGTTATTTAATTAAGTTTGCATTACGTGCTGAAAAGGGCTTACTCATTGATTTTCATTGTTCCTGACAGGTTCACTAGATACTTCTCTACCTTGAAGGTACTTTCCAAGGATGATTTATAATTACTTAGGCAAAAGTACTGGAAAAATAAGTTTTAGAATTCATTTCAAAAGTGTTTCTGTAATTGAATTTTAAATAAATAAAATTTCTGTAGGATCAATACTAAGTGCAGGGATATGTTTCTTTTCTGCAAACGATGGCTCTACGTTACTCGCGGTGGCTATTCAAAAACAGGGGGTTTTTTTTCTTTTTTCTTTTTTTTTTGCGCGAGACGTGAAAATCTACCAAAGACACCAGGAGACCTTGCGACTGACTAATTTTACTCATTAAAAACACCTCTCATTTGAGGGCGCGACGAATATGTTAGCGTGTTTTCTATGCTGAAATAACCCGAAATAACAGCCTCGATTAAAAGCCAATGATATGTCGGTTGAGAAGCTCTCTCTCCTTCACTTTCTTTTCTTTCAACTTAGAGCAATTAGTGTAAAGATATATTGATTCCCCCGTTGGGGACGCCTTCCTCCCATTCCTACCTTATGTGTGTAGAGAAGACAAATTTGGCATTGAAAGAAGGCTTAGGTATTATGCAATCAATATTTATAGGGTTCCGTACCAAACTAGTAAGAACGAGACTTTTATGGTGCTACTTCGTCTGTCTGTCTGTCTGTCACACCTGAACTGATAATGCTGTCTACGGGGAATTTGGAAATGTTTTAAATAATTCTTGCTCAACTTTGTTCCAAATGAAAAATTTTAAAGTGAGGTTACTCGGTCAATTGAGCTATATCATATGAAAGGACTTCATTTGCACATTACGAAATATATTTTCATTTCCTTTTAAGCCGCATAGTTTTCGACTTATGATGAAAAACGTCTCACAAATACCAGCTCAGCTTTTCCAGCGCAGGAAGCCAGACCCCATATGAAAGCTTTTCAGTTCGCCGAGGGTAGATGAAGTGATCTGACAACCTGCAACCTAATAAGGAGGATGTGACCTAAATGGAATGAACAGAGAACGGTAGTTTTACTAAAAGAAAGTCGTCGGATTCTCCGTAATAATATTGCGGTTGTAACGGGTCATTGCCTTTTTGGTAGTATTACTGCCAACGACTTCTGTCGGAGTTGCCTGGACGGGGAAGAGGTTAAAAGTATTCAGCATTTATTTTGCGAATGCTCGGTTATTGCCTGGACAAAATGTGAGGCCCTTGGCAAGCCCTTCCTTAATAAGCTAGAAGAGTTAGCCATCGTGAAGCTAAAGTCCTAACCAGGATCCTCAATAGCTGCGACTGGCGTCACTAATCACTGCATGGCAGTTACAAATTGATCCAGGTGAGTTTCCTTCATTGTGGTATTACAACGTACCGTATTAAGGTTTATGTGAGGCCGCTGGTTTACAACGGTGGCCGCCAATTAACCAAAACCAAAGATCCGCACATCAGTAAACTCTCTAGATCCAGCCTCCTTAAGGATGCCGTTATCACCTCTGGTTTTACATTGTTAAAACAACCCTCAAGAAAAGTTGCGAGAGTAAATTCTTTGTACATGTTGCATACACGGCTGTCTCAACGGCCTTACTCTTGTTATATTCGTTTTGAGAGAGAGACAACTTAAATGATTCATTGAAGTTCTCTAAGAGAAAGAGTATCTCAATCACTCTATATCAACAAGCATAGTTTTAGATCAGCAGGTGCTAGCGACTACCACTTGTTCCAAAGAAAGAAATAGGTAAATCAAAAAGCGCCTGAGAGTGATAGAGCTAAAACTATCCAAAGAGGTCATGTACTTATATATACTCCTTGCTTGCCGACGGCTATTCGAAAAAATTCGGGGACTCAAGCCTAAAATGGTGCTGTAGACCAACCAGTCTATTATAAGACTCTAGTGACATACGCCACTAGTGGCATATCTCTCTAGTTCGGGTAACCACATGTGGGGCAGGCGACGATCTTCATCCGATTCGAGACAATTATTGCAAGTTGACCTACAATTTAAAGTTAATTTCGAACCACTGGCATTTTCTCTACAATCCCCAAGCATAATCTTTCGGCCAAAAACAACCATGGGTCGCTATCGCATCGGTGGAATTCGAACCTTAGACCCCCGGATTGGTAGGCCGACACGTTAACACTTACTCCACCTACGACTTAACTAATGACATAGTGGCGGAAAACAGATTAGAAAACGACGCAAATGATCCTATAACGTCTGCAAAAACTTGTATGCCTGGAAATAACTGGTTCAATGCGCACCTGTCCAACGCCAGCCTAGAATCTCTTTAAGATCTCCCCTTCTTACACTTATATGTAAAAAAAGAGGCAGCTCTCAATGCAATTATGGTTATAAACAGTTATCTTAGCAGGCCGTAACAGATAAAATTCTCCCAAAACTGAGGCAAGTGAAAAAGTGTATTAACAGAGGACAAAAACATACAGTAACCCACAACTAAGACTCGAAATAGCTTTCTAAATTGGACATTACCCTCTGAGATATCATCTTCTCAAAAATATTGGCAGGGCTAAAGCTGAAATTTTTCGTTTTTATATAAAAGAAAATAGCCTCTGAAATTGTGAATCCTTCGGCCGCATGAGGTTCAATCATCTAAAAATGGGTTTTCCATCGCCTGAGAATGTTGCAAATATAGCTCCCAGGTCAATACCAGGAGTTTTTTAAGGCCTAAGTCGTCGGTTGGGTAAGTGATAACGTTTCGGTCTTCCAATCCGGAATTGCCAGGTTCAAATCGACTCATGGTTGTTTTCTGTTGACAACAGATAAGGATAAAAAATGTATGGGGATTGCAGAGAATCCACCTTAAATTGTAGGTCCACTTGCAATAGTTGTCTCGAATCGGAAAAGGTCCTGTTCCCACCCCATGCCTCACAAGGGGTTACAGGAGCTAAGGAGAGGGAGAGTCTAAAGTCAAAAAAAAAAAAAATCTAGTTAGTCGGTAAGAAATAGAGACGACCATAACACCTTTACGACCCTTTTTAAATAATAATAGTAATTAATAATAATAAGTGTGAATTAAGTGTAATATTTGTAGCTACTGTCTTTCTCGAAGCTTATTATTAAAAGACAAACAACAAATTTTTCTTATTTCTTTAATGATTTAAATATTTATATAATAAGAAATTTGGCACCCAAACAGGGGTGGATAACTATATGGAGGGAGTTGCATTTTTACTATTATATGTTTTGTGTGTAATTCAAGCTCTGCCGTTTTTAAAATATTTAAAATTTTATTTCAGCATTATTTGCGGCTTACTACTATACCTCTGTCCCAAGTTTGAAGTTTAGTGTAAGCATCCACTTTTATATATTTTGAATTACTGAACTTCTACAAAGAAGTATTAAATTCTGAGACACTTGAAAGGACTTGAAAACCTACTGTTAAAGGATTTTATTCAAATTTTCTTTGTAATCTGAAATAGGGCTCACTTAAAAGCATTCAATTTCATAAAGGCGCGCGGTATTAATAACTCATTCCAACCACTGAAAAACAAAGGATGCCTTATTACAAAGTACCAAAAGTATTGTAACTGAGCTTTGTTCTTGTTTCTGTTGCGATGGGACCTTGGATTTTACTTTCCTTGAAGGACTTTAATCATCATTAGGTCCTTTCTCTTCAACAAAGACAATTCTAAAACAGTTTCTTATTTAGTCTCAGCACAAAGTAAAACTTCCCATCTCCAAGTATTCATAGTATTAGTTCTCATTGATTGTCGGCTTATTTTCTAAGAATCTACAGGCTCTTGCTTGATGTTTTACTTTAGTAGATATTGAGGTAACCAGAAATAGTGTGTACTCAGATGGTGGCATAAAAGCCCTTAACAGATTACTTGCTCATCCCTTGTGGTTGGAGAGACTTACTTGAGAAACTGTCGATTTTACTATGTCAAAAATCCTCGACTAGACTTGCAGAATCATTGTCGGCAGACAACATCTTCATTGTATGCTCGTGTAATAAATTCGTTTTCATTAAAAGATTGGCAGGTCAGATGAATTCCTGTTCAATACAGTGGTTGAAATAACTCACTCATTGGTAAATTGACTGTTCGTCTAAGGTATCTACCTGAAGTAGTCATTCTATAGGTATCGATTTGTTCTCTCGAGTAAATGGCACGTCTATACGTACGTGTCGACAGCATTTCTCTCTTGTATAAATCAACAAATCTGGCTGGTGTCGAAACCCAAAGGATGGAGTTCAACTTGTGGACGTGTTTTAGCCCCACATTTATATTCCCTTTATCTAGATAAACTTGTCTATGGCAAGAAACGAGGACAGGCTTCAAGTTTCCAATGTTTACTCAACCCACAAGGAAAAACGGTCTTCTCTTATTTGGGCCAGAAACTTGAGGATGTTTGGCATTGTGGCATTCTCCTCACAGCGTTTACCATCTACGACTCTTTTGACTTTGAGTACTTGCAAGAGAGGATTTACGAAAAATATCCTTAAGTTTATCAGTACAGCAACTAACAAAAGCTGATTTTGATGTTTACTCACGAATGGACAGTTTCAAATCGACCTATGTGAACTTGCCAAATTTATTGTTAATGACTTGCAAACGACCATGTCTGTGAATGTAATTGGGCGCAACGAACCGGATTTTCATAATTTCAACAGATTTCGTTTGAAATTATTTATTAGTAGGTACTACTACTACTTCTAACGACATAAGATAACAAATTAACAGAAGACTTTTCTATAAAGAAAAAAACACAAAACATTTACTAGCTGGTTCTTGCCGTCTGGAAAATATTTTAAATTTGAGTTCGGCAAATATGTGCCTTTTAATGTAAATATGAACAAAATAAAAAGAACTCCAAACGTTAGTCCTAAATTTCCTTTCAACATAATGGCCTCTGGATATTTTTGCGAAAAGTCGGAATATAGAGAGAATCATGACTTTATACTTCTTCAATTTACATAGAAGTATAATTTGACAAACAAGACTTGACTTGAATCGACAAACAAGACAAAATAAACGCTGATGTATATTTAATTAAAAAGTATGAGATTTATTTAATTTCCAAGGTTAAAGGGGGTTCTCGCAGGGAATTGCCAACACAAATCAGGACGAAAATCCTCTTTTCAGTAGAGTTTGCCTTTTATAAGCAAAAATTCTAGTATGGATAACGTATAAATCAACTTTGTGCAACACATGGCCCGCGTGCAGTTCGAGAGAGGATTTCTGTGGCCCTTGCCAAGTGGAAAGCTAACTATTGTGCATTTTGTTCCTTATAAAGATAAAAGGCTGATTTCCGAAATCTGGGAAATGCTCATTGCACACCTTAATTTTTTCATCACGTAGACTTTGCTCCGTACAGAGCAAATTTTGTAAATTACTGGGGCAGGAATGGGTATTTATGGTATTTGGCTAGACATTGACTCCCCAACATGCAGGCAGCAAAATATGCGCGAGGTAGTGTTCATGTCTTTTCGCTTGCGATGCGCGCGCAACTTTTACGTCTGCGGTGCCCTAATAACGAGTATAATTAAAAAAATTATAACGCAAGGACTATTACTCTCTCTCTCTCTCTCTCTCTCTCTCTCTGATTTCTTTAACCCCTGGGGGGGCATAGGGCGCTACTGCACCGACTCTCTACCTTCAACTGTGGCCAAGATTTGCTGTTTATGTACCTTCCTTCTCTACGGATCTTTTCCATGTGTTGCACCGTTGTCCAATTCGGTGTCTTCAATTGGTGCCGTGCGGATTCCAATCTAGGCCCTGTTGTGCGATGTTGTTTTGGCTCTTTTCATATTGTGTGGCCTACCCATTGCCACTGGGGTTTGCTAATACTGGTGTCTATCCCGTCTTGGGGAGCAAGGCTGTGTAGGTCTTCGTTGGTTTTGACCCGAATGACAAAGGCTTATAGCTTAGATGATATTTGATAGGTCACTTCCCGTGGTGAACAGCCGTATAACAGAACAGATTATAAGTTCGATTCGAAGATCCGGAACTCTGTGCATCTGGAATGTTGTTATTGCGCCAGATCTCAGCAAGAGTATTAAATACAACTCGAGCCTTATTGATGCAAGCCGGTACATCAGCTTCAGCTCCGTTGTCTGCTATAACTATGTTTCTCAGATAGCAAAATTTATCCACTTGCTCTATTTGCTTTTCTTTAAGATAAATTTCATGTTGTCCCCTGGAGTCCAACCTCATAGGTTTGGTTTTGGCAGCATTGGTCTTAAGCCCCTCTCTGCGATCCTCTATCCTCAGGGCTTTGGGCATAGGTCTACATAATGTGTCTATTGGATAGGAGACATACATCGTCGGCATATTACCATGCGTATAGGTTTCCATCTAATTCCTCGCGTTGGATGGCCATTTAGGGCAGACATGTCAAAGATGCAGCCAGCAAGACATATTTCTGCGGTCCCGTTTTCTTTTGAGAAACAAGTAGAAAACGGCCCTCGAAATAATCTGTCACCACCCTCTTCGTGCCTGCGCCCACGCCGCACATCTTTCGCTCCCATCCTTCTCTTGTGCAATGGACAATACATTTTTTCATAATGTTTTTTTCAAAATAAACCTTTCTGTGAAGATTGAAGTTTTTGTTCTTTTGCGGCCCACATAAACTTAATTCTTGTTTATAAAGCCCATCTTAGCCTTTGAGTTTGACCGCTTGATCTAGGGCGTTGCCCAACATGTCATTTTTGACGAACAAGAAATGAAAGGTAACAGTATACATCTTTGTCTTACTCCGTTCAGTGCTGTGAAGGCCTACGACAGTTTTCCTTTGTGTAGGGCGTGACATTGTGCTCCTAAGTAGGACCCCTTTATGATGATGATAATTTTTTCTAGGATGCCTCTCCCAAGTAAAGCTGCACATATATTCTCGCGATCAACGCTTTCAAACGCCTTCTCAAAATCGACGAACATTAGATGACCTCCATTTGACGGATTGCTCGATGATAATTCTTAGGGTGTTGATATAATCACAGCAGGAGAAATCCTCACGAAAGAGTACCTGCTCATCGCAAAGAGTGCGCTCGTGTATGGTTTAAAGTTTAGAGAAATTTTCTAAATGCGCCTTTACATATGATTTCATTCTATTCATTATAAATTTTATATCTGAAGTTTTTATTAAGATGATTTTTGCCTTCAATTTGGTGACTGATGTTAAGAGACAGATACCGCGCCAATTGCTATAACTCCTCAGGTTGCCCTTTTCAGGAATCTTCACAATTACGCCTGATTTCCCTTCAGTGGGATAAGTTTTAGTATCTCAAAATTAAGGATTAAAGGGAGAACAATATCAACCGCAGTATTTGTATTTGCCTTAAGTAGTTCCACTGGTATTCCACCAATCCCTGGAGCTTTCCAAGGTCCATTGACTTAATTTCGTCTGCCAATTCCACTCATGTCGGGGTTCTGATGTTAAGGTTGACCGTAGCCAGTGGGTGTTGAGGCTCATGTATTCGAAGGTCCAAAGGTGTTGCTTAGGACTACAACAAAATATTCTCACCACCTCCGCAGTTGATGTTCCTCCGTGACGAAAAGAGATCCATTAGTTTCTCTTAAAGGATGTTCAGTTATAAGAGTCTTTTCTGCCAGTTTTTTTGGCAATCTTGTGTATACCTCCACTGTCTCGACGCTAGGTCGCTTCTACTGCCTTTTCTGCTAGCGCGTTGATGTAGTTGAGCTTGTCACGTCTTACACCTCTTTGGACGCCTCTTTTTAGAGATCGGTAAGTAGTTCTGAAATGTTCATTAACTCTAACGTCAGTAGCAGAACTGATCACCTTTAGCAACCTTATTAAAGTTGTCGCCAAGGAACCTTAAAATACCTCGTAATTGAGATGTTACGTACTCTGGTCCGGAATCTGGCGATGATGATTCGTACGAACATTGGTGACCAGTCCAGCAGTTAGGAACAACCCTACACCTACCTAATGTATCGAATTCTTCGTGGACAAAGTATAGCAGCATAGTTTCAACTGTGAGTGATAAAAACTCTCCACTTCCTCTTCATCTAGTTTTGCTGAAACCTAAAATATTTATTCAGTACTAGGCCATTTCTTGGCCCCCCCCCCCCCCCCTCTTTATCTTCGTGTAACCACGCTCGTCCCACAGAATTCTCACATTCCATAGCCCGATCATACTCCGGTGTTCATAGCGAAAGGTTTTGATGACGACTTATACGGGGTGTACTAGACATGTCGTGTATATGGCTGAGTTATACCACTTGATATGGTAGAGCGTAACTGCAAGAACTGATATTCAATTAAATCTGCGGCACAGTTTCGTTACATCAGAAAAAAAAGAAAGAAAACATTCCATTAAAATGAGTCTTTATGCAGAATAATGACCCCAAGCATACGTCTAAAAAGGCAAAGTGTTTTCTTTTTCGTGAGCATAATGTTGATCTTTTGGAATGCACATCGCAATCGCTGAATCTTAATCCGATAGAAGGTTAAATACTTTTTAGTACTGTCCATTATTTATGACTGCCCCTGTGTTAATCCAAAAATGTTGCCGTCAAATGTTCTTTGTGTGACCAAAATAAGGAACCGTGTTCTTTTTGAAAGGTTTTTATGAGATATTCCGGTAGTCTTAGAATCTCCTAACAGTTTCGTACTACAATGAAGCAATAAAGTTGACTGATTTTCAATCACGGCTCTGTAAGTAGAATTTCATAGTGCTATTCAATCACTGGCCCTGACATTTCATGTAAAATTTCACTTTTCAAGCGCAAAGTTCTGAAGAAAAAAACAGCCTTACAAATGTTCCAAAAACTATAGAAAACCCTTTTCCATCATTTTCCTCAGCATTTTTTTGGGAAACCTATTCTGTCATATACATACATAAAACTTCGGGCATATCTGATTACATAGAAAAGCACGAAGGGGAGTCCAAAGGTTATGTTAAATCCAATTTCTCTTAGTTTGTACATTGGATTAAAGCTTTTCAGTTTCTTTAGGCAGCATCACAATTGCGTAGGATTTCCTTTCTCTTATATGAAGCTATCCGTCTCAAAAGATTGAATGAATCTAATTTTCTTCTTATCGTGCTTTTTTCACATCTCGCATATATTCTGAAAATATGATGAAAGAAATGTTATCGCACAGTCCCTTTCGACATACCTATACTAGTTTGCCCCCAGGAAAATTAAGTGGGTACAAGTTATAGCTTCCCTAGCGCAAGTCCAGTGAAAGAACAATACGAACGGAAAGTTCAGATGGACCCTTCATTTTCCAGTTTATTTGCCTGAATACCCGACTTATTTGAATTCGTTCACCTCTAAATCGACATTAAATTTGGTAGCATAGAAAATATATGAGCCATATAAGCCCAGAGGCGCCTATTCAAATTTCCGTCCATTTTTTTTTTCTGTCGTCCTAAGTCCTTTACAGATTCAATAGCTTCATACGTAAGCGAACATCAAAGCGAGAAGTAGATATGAAAACAAAGATAAGGACAAATTAAGGAATAAAGAAATCGTCGGAACAGGTTGAGGTGGGACGAACTCCGGTTTTAAGGATCTGAGGGAATCGCAAAACAGGGTTGGATGCGATTAATGGCTCAACATAAATTCGTTTTTTAACTTTTTATTTGAAAATAAGGAAGCAAAGAAATTTTTGGAACAAAACAAGATCTTGTGAGAACTATATGTATATACATATACATATCTTATATAACAGCAAACAGCTCTGTAGAAAATGGAACAACTACGTCATCGTCCTGGGAAAGAACTCGCACATTGAAATGGTTATTACGTATTCCCGGCATGCACGGAGGCCTCATTTTATAGTACACCTATCCGCAATGTACCTTCAATACCACAGATACTTCCACCAACTCACCTTTAAGAGTCCCCTTTTACCTTGCCAAGCCATAGAATTATAGATCTTGGTCTACTTTCTTTGCAGTTTAAGACACACAAGATATGCATGACTCCAGCAATCCCCAGAACAGGAGGAAGTACGTGGTCTTGAACTTATTATGATTTATATTTACCCGTGAAATGGTATAGGACCCTATTCGAGGTATTCCACCTTGCAGCTAACTTTCAGAGTTGACTTAAGCTATGCCGCAACGTTTTCTGAATTAATTACCCAGTTCCATTTTCCTTTTAGAATCCAAGTACTAGCACTGGGACTGACTTAGATTATAGTAAGGGACTTCTGTGTGAAACTTGTTAACTTTTCTATTCTCTCGAGATTGAATTCTGTTTGATTTCATTAACCGCATGGTACTTATATTAAATCGTAAAGTAAAAGCAAATTATGAACTTTTAACAGCAGAACTGGACAAACTGCCTACAGCGACGCTAAGACTGTATTACAAAATTTTAGTGGTCAAAGTTTCTATTGACTATTTGGCGATTTGATCGGATGAACGAGTGAACTATTGGACTCCGAAACTTTATTTTATTATTCAAGTTTTAGCAGAGAAAAATTGATGGAAATTTTGTTAACGACAACCACCAATTGATTGGCGAAAAGATTCGTTACGACCGTAGGTGTACATTGGACGAGATTGACATGCTTGTTCCTCAAACCTCCATATATCTTCTCCTTTAGAAACTGTAAACGTAAAACGTTACCCATCATAATTGAGCCTTGGTAAAAGCTGTAGTAGTTATTGCCTTACGACCATCAGCCTTTTCGGCGATTGCCTTAAAACTGTATTTTTGAAAAACGACCGTGGTATTATTTTTCAGATTTTTACTAACTGGATGATATTCCTGCCGACATTTTTTGAACCCATGGACCTGGTCTTCAACGAAGCTACGGTGTTTCTCCGCAGGTACGACATCCCTACGTCAATATAAAAAAAAATTTAATTTTGAAAGATTAACAAGCTGTTGTTAATGTTGGTGAAAACGACGTTACTCCTGCTACGTCCGATCCAGTAAATGCTACTGAATAGAATGACGTTCCGATTCCGGATGAAGAAGATCAACAATGGTCAACTATACCATGGTCTTCTACATTTCAAAGTCCATTGGTTTCCCCTCGACCGGGGCCATTCGGATTACAGACCTGACTTTTATCTCCGAAACCGGGACCTTCTGGACTACAAAATAAATTGTTCTCCCCGAAGATATTTCTCCCATCCCAAAAGCTAATAGAATGAAGACTTCTAGGAAAAGAAGGAAAACGGCATACAAAGCAGAACTTCGGAATGCTTTAGCAAAGAAGAAAAGCCAAGTAAAGTGTTGCTAGAATTAAGGAGCTAGCAGAGGCGGCATGTCAAAAAGAAGACAATTGTTTATATTGTCAAGAGCCGTATTCAGCAACCACAAAAAAATATGGATGGGTATAATGCCTTACTTGTTGCCTGTGGACTCACGAAACCTGTACATGTCTGTAGAAAGAAGATTTGGACGAAGTGCGATAAATGTATAAAGTTGTAAGAACTATCTTCACCCGGTTTTGCTACCATTCTGTGTACGCTCTGGCCCCGGCCCCCCAGGGCAAAACTGTTTTTTAGGACTAGAAAATTTTTTTGTAAAATTTGTAACTGAATTGTTGTTAAATGAGCTGTTAAATTTCTATAATCAAATATCTCTTAAGTTACCCGCTACTGCCCCCCCCCCTTCTTATCCTACTAGTCACTAGTATTTGTTCATT
Source organism: Leptarthrus brevirostris (assembly GCA_964036015.1). Lineage (NCBI taxonomy): Eukaryota > Metazoa > Arthropoda > Insecta > Diptera > Asilidae > Leptarthrus > Leptarthrus brevirostris. The sequence goes on along the minus strand of OZ038371.1, from coordinate 4,162,229 downwards.
GGACCCACTAAAATACGAACAGTTGTCTTAAGTTGCGATGTAAAAATCCCTAATCCAATCACAAAAATCCATCGTACATAATCCTGCGAAAGAAGGTTAATAAGAAAAAGGTTCGTATATACAAGATTGGCAATCTTTTCTAGTACAATAAAGAAGTGGCGCTAGTTATTATTCAAAGTATCGAACAGAGATGAAGCAAAACAATCAATCAGAATAAAAGTATGAACCATATGTACGAATTTACAAAATAAAGAAAACAGGATTACTGCGTATTTCCTATGCGAAGAAACAAGAAAGGATGTGAAAAGGAAAAACCAATGCTAGTCTTGTACTACTTGGTAATATATTAGCCGAGAGCCATAGTCTTCGCAGCCCAGTATAAATCTTATTAAGCCTCACACGCAACTCATATTATGGCTCAAGACAATTCCGATATCGGACACCTTGCTCAGTACAGGCAAAGAGATTTCATTTAGGTATATCGAATACTTTTATAGAACATGACATATTGGGACTTCCCAGGGTTCAATAATAAATCTTTGTTGTTTGACCAATTATATATTCTGTCCAGGTCACAGTTTATACGTACATTACAGTCATCAAGGAAGCCGATGGGTCTGCTTAAGTGCATTTGTACATCGTCTGCATAGAGATGAATTTTAACATAGTGTACCACGCGCGGTAAGTCATTAATAAATAGACTAAACAGTAATGGGCCTAGTATAGACCCCTGTGGTAAGCCATGTGGTCGAACACTGGATAGTGTATCATTTATTTTAACTTTTTGACGTCGACTAGACAAAAAAAACTACTGATGATAGCAACGGCAGAGCTACTGAAATTAAAGGAGTTATAAAGTTTCTCAAGTAGTAGGCCATGGTCAGCACAGTCGAAAGCCTTGCAGAAATCAAGTAGTATCAGCACTGTAAACTTATTTTGATCCAGGGTGCTTCTAGTGTCTGTAGACACCTTTAAGACAGCCGTTTCATAGCTGTGGAAATCACGGAAACCCGACTGCTAAAGCGTTAGCATGCCATTTTGTTCAACATGTTCAAGTATTTGCTTCATATTTTCTTTTCTAACACGTTGGAGAAAAAACATCATAAGATTCGACGAAAGTCAGTCAGACAATGTGCAAAAGACTTCTGCGGTATTGGTAAAACTGTAGCGACTTTCCAATTGCTCTGAAAAAAATATGACATTAAACATGGATTTATTATATGCAGAATATATCTAGTACAATTATTACATGGGTTTCATTTCAAATTACAAATGTATTGTTAAGGAACAACTTGTTGGATAAGTAGCTATTCCATAAAGTTTTAATCTTATGAATATAGGATTTGGGATAAAGGATTCAAACCTTAATGGTCATATATTTCGAGGGAGTTTTAGTTCAAATTGAACTAGTTCTCAGCCGAACGAAGTCTCTACAATAGGAAATGTCGATGAATAAAGAGAGTTATACTAAAACATTGAAATAAGTTTACAGCCAACGAAAGTCCTTAGTTATGTTTCAGATTCAATAAAATTTGCACATCAAACATTATTTTCGTTTACATCGGGAAACCATACACAACATAGTAGCAAAGCCTTAACTTGTTCTATACTCTCTGACGGCCTTAGAATTAATTTGTCTTCCTATTAGAAGCCCATTTGTAGGCTTTTACCGCAGCACATTGTGTCTGTGTTATATTATGCCATATCTTTTAGGTAAACTGGAACACCTATGTCTCACTCAAAAAGTCATATACTCGTTACCTATCCTTAACAGAATACCACTTCCCTCAACTGCATGTTAGACAAAGCCGAGGATGTGGATATTGAATTCCGGACAACGACATCCAACATTTTGTGGACGAGTGCGAAACTTGTAAGGTTCGCCGTGATACGTCATTTTACTTTGCTGGCCGCACAACAGCGTAAATATGTATAAATTATAACCACAATTGTTCGCTGGCTTCAAAATATTCTCCCTGAAAAGGACATTTTCAGCCGGAAGAATTGAGCAAGTCCGACATCCGACTTCCTTTACCATCGTAAAAAGTTGTTGCTTCCTTTTTATTTGATTTGAAAAAATGTCGAGCTTCTGTTACTTCTGCTCGGGGCATAGGTGCTTAAATTCGGTTTTGTTTCCAGGTAAGGCAAGGGCTTGGCTTTTGGCAAGACACAAGCCAGCCAGCACTTTGGAACAATAACACCAACGACACTATTACCCGAAAGTTTGGGCAAAAAAACGTAATACCGACGATGTTGAATCGTTAAATTTGCATTTTTTGTGGTAGTTTATAGGTGGAAGTGCCTGCGGAAGGATTTCGTGCGTATACCGCCACCAATATATGAGGTCTTGTCGGCCATCGGCCTTGTATACTCTTCTCTTTGCCCAGGGTAGATTACTGCGTATACCCAGATGTCCTGTCCTACCGCAGTCAGACATTTCGATTTTATTGTAGGACATTCCGGGAATATACAAATAGCACCAAGGTAACTGCAAACGACTGCCAAGTCATTTAGAATTCTTTCTGTTTTCAAATGTCTGTGCAGCTAGTGCTGTCAGGCTGGGCGTATCGTTGATATAAACTCTTAAAAGTTTCACCATTTGAAACGAAAAGGCTTGCATAAGGAGAAAATTGAATTTTACAAAATGTCTGGAGGAATATTTGCTTTTTGATTAAAAAAAAAGCAAAAAAAAGGCACTACGTGTGCCTATATTATAGCGAATTGAGTATATTAAAAGAAAAGCAAATTCTGGAAATAGTTACAAATGCAACGTTTTAGTCGTGTTGGCAAGGACAAGAGAAGGGTTCTATAATTGCCTTGGCGTAGTCATTAAAAATTAAAAGCTTGTAGACTGAGCTTAAGGATATCCCATTAATGCTCCTATTCAGATTGAAAAGAGGAATTTAACGCTTAAACTTGATTATTAAGAATTCAGCTAAACTACATCTTTGGAAAGTTTGGGTTCTCCAACTCATACCATCTATCGGTTGTTCTATGTAAAATTTGAAAGGTGGTATATTGCAGGATTTGTAAAAATTATAGTACCTTCTAATCTAAGAAGATTGAGTTCAAATTAAACATGTCTACTCATAAAAGAAATACTACGTAAAATAACTTCCATTTCTGCATTTGGTAAGATCATAAGAAGAAGCTACGATCATGCCGACGTGCTTTGGTTCTCTCCGTCTGATTATCTTAGTTAAATCAGTTTTTACTTATGATGTAGCCAAAGCCTAGGGGACAACCCTATGATGCGTTAGCATGGCTTTGACTGGAATGGAATTAGATAAGGGGAAGAAAGGAACATGAATATCCTGTTTTTTACATTGCCTGCGAACTAGACAACAGCCCAAAGGCCGAGTAGTTTTTTTTTATTTTACCGTAACGCGTCACACGATTGGGATTCTCTTATTGTTGTGCAGCTGGTCCTTTATTATGAGAAAAACTTTGCGCCTACTGTGTCGGTGGGTGGAACGGTGGACCAACTAGATCATTCGCTTATTGTTGGATAGGGTAGCTTGTTCAATTTCTATTAGGACCAAAATGTTGGACTTAGGGTGGGGATGGGAGGAGGGGCGGAACTTAGTTTCGTAAAGTAAGTGATTCAAAAGTTATCAGTGATAATTTGACTGGACTAGATACTCAAGGCTTAGTCTTAACCCGAATACTTTTGCTAATTTTTGTTATTTATTTATTTATTTTTCCAGGATTTTCAACAATTTGGAATTACATTGCAGAATTTTGTTTTAAAGTCAAAATTTGAGCTTCTTTATTAAGGCTAATTAACTTTCCTGCTTTACGAATTCCCTTATGGTGGTATTATGTACATTCGGATGACGAATTTCATTAAAAGACGAAAAAGGGTGACGTTATAATGCTTGCTTAACTTGCACTTCCAAGTAATTAAACTTAAAATATTTATTAAGAGAAGTTTAATCCCGTCCAGAATAAATTCCCTAAAGTGCCGTACAGTCACAACAGAGGAAAGAATTTCATTTTTCTTTGCCTGAAGAATATTTTTAGTATCCGTAAAGGTACACCTGAGCACTTACGTGGCATTTTCCTCTACATAACATCACCAGGTATAAATTTTTCTTTTGAAAGGGGGAAAAAGTGATAAAATGAAGGAAATAATGGCAAAATGAATGAAGGGAAGGTATACAAAATGTTTGATTAGGCTTAGTGGTAGCTTTCAAGTCTATCTATCGAGAGATTTATCTCTTCATTGAATAAATCTATCTTGGATGGATAGAGATACGAGGTAAAAGATACGAGGTAAAAGAAAAGGGTTGGGTGGGTTATAAATGTGAAAACATCTTCAATTAAGCCTCATCAAAGGATTTGATTTGTTTTTACAGTTCATTTCCTTTCATCTTTAATTACTTATTATCCTCGAACAAATTTAATATTTCAAGCACTTCGTTCATCATAAAGCTCCTTTAAAGCTCCACTGATTTCATATCTAAGCCTTACCTTTAATAGTCATTACTTAGCAAAAGCCTTTCGTCGCACTTTCCATATTATAAAACTGTATCGGAACGGTTTACATTCCGAAAACCTCCGTAATCCGACAATCGTTCCAAATCTCCATACCTGGTTCTCATATGAGAACGGTTTTGAACGATTTTCCAGGTCACTAGTCTCAATTGGAAGTCAATCAAAGTTATTTTCAGAATGTTCCGGTATAGTTTCAGGTGATCATATACATCTGTACATGGGGCTATTTCTGCGAAAACATGCCAGGTGAATGGGAAAATACAAAGGAATTCATTCTTTATTCTTTTCATATCCGATAACAACGTAAATGACATCCGGATTTCAAGGACCACTAGTCCTGTTGCGACTTATGTCATTATACTTGATTCCTTAATGTCACCCCGATTTAACAGGAGCGATCATCATTTTCTAGTCAATACAAGTGAAAAAGACTTCACAAGTTAGTCAAAAACTTTTTTGTGAACAAGATAATATTGTTTCCTGGTATTATCTTGAACACGGTGTTTTGCAAGATGGAAAAATTTTGAAGAATGTTTAAGGAAAATAAAGTTATATACTCGTACATGTGTGTACCAATATAGGTATTTTCGTTTACTTTCTTTTCATACGTGCAATTTAAGCAAAGGAGGAAGACAGTAATTTGCATATCATTACGAGCTAGCATGTAGCAGACGAAAACAAACATAATTTGCATGTTTAGAGAGAAATCCTTTTACAATAAATAAGAATACTCCCCAATTGGAATACATACGTGTCTCTCCAAATATAAACAGCGACATTTTGAGGAATTTTAACTTTTTGATGTATGCTGCTACGCGTACGGGTAAATAAACATGTTTGCGTCGCAACCAAATATACGATCGTAAGGACTCTTATACAATCAGCGGAACAATTTGTGTAAACTCAATGAATTTAAAAATGTCATAAAATGGGGCTGTACTGGAAGTACAAATATATATATCTTACCAAAAAACATTATTGGGCACAGAGTGTTTATTGAATAGCACGAAATATTCAACCAAGGCTCAGTCTATATATAATGTTCCTAATGAAATTCGGTAAATTTAAAAGAACGTCTAAAGCCGGGTTCACACCAATAAATTTGTGAGTTGTAAGTTCACACACAAATTCGCGCTGCATGCTGATTTATTTTTAACTGGCTTTTGATCTAGTGTGGAGGTGGGAAAAAGGATAGGCTATTTTTGTAATGCGAGGACCGATTTGGATAATTCTTCTTTTGATGTTTTGTAAATTTATTAGGTGCGGTAGGGTGGGGAGGGGGCGTTACCAAACTTTTTAATGCACAGACGTATTTGAATGATTCCTTTTTGTTGTATACATTATGATCCCCCATTGCTACTATGAGGAAAAATTTTGAAATAAGGTGGGATGGCGAAAGGAGTTGTCTAAGTTTATAATGCGTGGACTGATTTAGATGATTCTGAATGAATTGAGTATCTATTTGTAAAAACAATGGCGGCTTGTTGAGAGTTGAGTGTTGAAGGAAGGGCGCTAGCGTGGCAAGGCGTATACCGATTCAGATAATCTTGATTCTGTTGTACAGAATATGTTTCCTCATTGGTTAATGATAAACAAATTTGGTAATTACTCGGCAAACATTTCACATCACCGATGACCTTGACCTTGATTTTTAAAAATATGCAACAAAGAGTTAAAAAAGTATATCTAACTCCCTGAAAAACCGCCCCACCCCGCAGCTCCATCGATGGGATGGGGGGTAAGTTTGAAATTTTACATGGAAACCCCAGTTTTTATTACAGATTTCGATTCTTCGTAAAAAAATACGTACCTTTTGTTTCAAACACGTACATAAGGTCGCCTATCTCGAAATCCTTATTGTTCGCCTTGTGTTCATGCTTAGATTTCACATTTTCACATTCTTCTTCCAGTTGGCTGTAGCTTCACTGAAGATCTCTGTAATACCACGAAAGTCACTCCTGTTGGGAACGTAGACTTTGAATACATTCTTCTACATCCCTCAATTTCCATCGTAGTTAAACAATATCATCTTCCTCAGCATGAACCATTTGAGTGTTAATTGGCTTACATTCTTGAAACTCTAGCTTCTCCGTCGATTCAGGACTTGAAATCTTTCAATTCTTGATCACGGCCAGTCTTTGTACAGGTTCAATCTTCTCGTCACATTATTCACATCTCCAAGTAGTTCTTGTTCTCTGCATTTCCAGCAGCTTCTCAACTCGTTTTCATTCTGCGACACTTCTTTATTCATTCTTAATTGGAAGATAGCCATTGATGTGGACAAGTTTCGCTTGAAATAGCTCTATCGTTTCCTGCACCAGTACTTAAGCTATACTCCTCTAAGAAGTCATCGTGAATGTTCCTTCTACAATCATTCTGTTGATGACCTTGTTCACCGCAGGAACAGCATCTATATTTGCAACGGGGCACCATAGCTTCAATATTCCTATCGCTAACTTTCCTAAATCCAAATTCTTCCCGTTCTCTTCTGCTGCACTCGTCACAACTTCTTCCTAGTGCCATATCCCGGAAGGGTTGATCTCCTTTACTCCCAGCAATCTCGTCAAAGATGACTCTCCTGGGTACATGACCAGCATCTAAGTTGACAACGGTTGACCTGGATATTGATCCGACCGCAAGCTACTTCTATTTCGGTTTCTTCTCTTAGACAAATGGGTCTCTGATCAGCTTATACGCGAGAGTTTTTGTTATTCAGAGAAGTGTAATTATTTAGCCTTTGCTTTCCTTTCACTACCCGATGTCTTCGAGGTTAAGCAGTTTTGTAGAAGTTATATTTCTCATCACCAGTCCCTCTTCGTTCCAAAGAAGGACTTTTTCGATGGCATGCAGGTGTCGATGAATTATTTAATAAACAAATCTAAGCTTCTGGACTAAGTACGTAGTAGTTACGATGAAATTTTGTTCCATCAGGGTTACAGGGCGTCCTTGTCTAGCTAGAAATATCTTCAGAATAGATAAGGCTCGTCTTTTTAGCTGTAATTCCTGAATCGGAATTTCTGGATCTACCGAGCGGTAAATCAGTCACCGTGGATAGCCGATAGAAAATGTACCCTTATTTTCCCTTCTCAAAAAATTCAAAGTTGCACATAATTGGTTCACTCCAAAAAAAAACTTATAATTAGTAAGCATTTTAAATACTTTGGAATTTATCTTGTGCACATTTGGATGTTTTTTACATTTTGGTAAAATGGTATCAAAAATATATTTTCATCGACGAGAAATTCAGTCACGCGGAAAGTCGGTGGAAAATGTACAGAAGTTCCACTTGGAGTTGATGTGCCAAATACCCGTAAACTATTATGCACAACACCTAGGACTTCGGTATACAAAATTCAACTTACTTTCGACACAGAATTTCGAAGCAGTTCCACGTCGAATCATCGTGGATTTGACGTGATTTTTGTTTTTACATCTGGCTTACACTTAACTTACGACCTCTTTATACTTATTCGATATTCCTCGCACTTTGCCTATTTTCCTCACTTGGTCTAGGAATTGGAACAAGCCTTTTTAGCTTATCGCAATATTGGTTAATAGTTGAAATTACAGTTTTATCCATAAAACACTAAAATTTCCTATTGATTTATTAGCGTTAAATAAATTGATGTGTCTTAACAAATGCTTTCCTTTAAAGAGATAGGTGTATATGCGATATATCTATCGATTCATCACAGTACATAAGCATCACATTAATCACCACCAAATTTTTCTTTCATCAATTTATATATTTGGAAACAACTAAAACCGGAATGAATGATTACATCGATTTCAGATTACTTCACATGACATAATTATTCTTGCAGTAACCTAACGTAATATCAGTTTCACACTAGAGGAATTTGTTTGCCATCATATTTCGTTAATCCTCAATATAAATAAAATTCAACCCTGTGGTAGGTGGAAAATAGCTTTATGTAGGTACACAAAAATATGTGCTTAATATTAGTTCAGTGTGTATTAGGATTGTGTTGCATAATGTCAAACAGATAAAGGGAGGATTTCGTTAAGAATCTTTAATCCGGCAGATCTGAAACATTATATTTAGCTCATCACTTAAAGCCTATAATATTAATATAGTAATACTAACTTTACATACAATTATTATTTTTGCCATTGCGTTTATTTTCTCAATTTTGAAACAGAGCTGTGACAAACTGTCCTCATTTGTAATAAATCAATAACCACAATCAAAACTAAAATCAATTCATCCGGTGCCGACTAATGATATGCGACAATTTGTCATCATCATGGAAATTTATTGGTTTCCTTCGTTATTGTCACAAAAATTGCAATTTGCCGCAATATCATAAATGTTCTCTAAATTTAATAATTTTCAAGCCAACCAAATTAAAGGATTTAAATTTTTACTAAAAATGGTTGTGTGGGACGGGGGGGGGGGGGGTATTTACAAATGCAAGGCTGGTAAAAACGTTAATAACAACCGAACTTATTACTTTTTATATTTCTAATCACTATCCTATGATGCTTTTTGTTTTGCCTGTAGGTCGAGGAATCAGTAACTTCACGATATGAGTTAGTTAAAGGTTGAGGTTCAGAAAATCAAGTATGGGAGTATAGGACATAGTAAATAGGGTTTCTATTCGGATACTTTTGCAGGTAAAGTGACCCATGTTAACACCGTACTATTCAGCTTACCTTTTAAATTAAATTTTCAAGATCTAATAATGATCGCAGGCGCTCTAGAAGAAAACTATACGAAATAAGGTAAGATCAGCATTCTGAATTTAATATTAATCTTCCATCCAAGAAACTATGGAGAAGCTTGCGAAAATAAGTTGTTTATGATAAAGACAATTCCACATGTTACGTGGACCCTAAATACAACAGCACGTCCCCTAGTAGCAAAATTCTGTATGCATCAGCAGAAATTGAAATGGGCTCTAATGGAAGATATAGTTGCGATCAATACTGGGACTGCGGATTCTACTGGGACCGCATGATCATTAATATCACTGCTTACTACATTCTACATGTTTAGGGATACATTTTTAATAGCTGAATAATTGCTTCACAACATCCGCCACTACGGAAAAGAGACATTGTCTTGCCGTTTCCTAAATCAAGTAAATACTTTAAATCTGCTTTTTTGGCGGGAGAGGTGAACATCTTCCAAAAGACGACGGGAAGCCCGTGCCCTTCTATAGCGTGATATTCTTACTCACTAAAAACACCTTTCCGGGGAGTAGCCGAAACAGACCACATAATACCTGTTCCCTTATGATATATGAATTACGCAGGCCTAAAAGGTTTTCCCACTGGACAATGAATAGTTGTTTCCAATTTAACTTCTCCCGCTAAAACCGAATCCGGGCTCAGTATTGCTCTATACGTCAGGTTTTTGAGATATTCTAACCTAAAAGTGCGAAAACACAGTTTTTTGACATATTTGAGGTTATGTAGCATAGTTATTTTTGTTTTCTTCAAAAAACTATGTATGGAATCTTATAGAACAAGTCTTCGTATTACAGTTCCGAAAATGATCTAGAAATGTTATAGAAAAGGAAGTAAAAAAGAAGAGTTTGTTTTGAGGACTATGTATGTGTCATCAAACTCGTTTGACCAGCTTTTAACAAAATCCAAATACGCGTTAGCTTTAGCAGCCGTTCAAATATTACGTAACCCAGTTTTTGAAGATTACTGACCCCCCTACCCCCTTGTAACGCGCCGTTACATTTCTCCTTAACCCCCCCCCCCCCCCCCCCCCCCCCCCCCCCCCCACGACCCCAACGTTACATACTACTCACATGATTATTTTTACATTAAAAAGTCATTCATGTTGCGCAAAATACCGGAATAAGAAGCAATGGAAATTACACGAATTTCAGCCCACTTTGGCCCTAATGTGTATGCGTGAAATTCGTAAGCTCATGGCTTGTAGTTTAGGTGGTTTTGTTTGACCGCAACGGTCGGACTCTTATAGTCCAAACTATGGACTCGTGGTTCACGGCTTATTGTGGTTATTTGCTATATATACTTTTCTGTATAATCAGTGACGCGACTCTTTTCGTAAGTAAAAAAAATATATGTAGTGTAGATATACCATATAAACTGAGCCGTGAGTCACGAGTTAACTGTGTGGGCTCTTTTAATTTTAACAAAAACTTAATGTTACGTAACGCGTAGTCGGGGTGTACCGAAAGGTTTTGAATTGAGGCCTCTTTTGTTTTGCTTGTGCATTTAGGATCTTTCTGCACCATATAGATAGACGCCTTAATTCATTTGTTTGCTAATTACGTTCAAGTTTATCTGCGTAATATGGTAGGCTTAATTGAGGATTGTATTAATAATCTCAATGATTCTTTAAGAAGAATAAGGGAATGGCGCCAATGTAATTCACCCAATACCTTGTCGTATAAAGTGGAATCGTATTGCTGCCTTAATAAGTTATACCGTTAGTTCTTATATTCTCTCTCTCTCTAGTTCCCGTAACCCCTTGTGAGCATGGGGCTGGAGAAAAACTTCACCCGACTCGAGACAACGATTTCAACGTTACTCCTCAATCCTCAAGGACCTTTTTATAGTAATATGTTGTCAGCATAAAACAACTATGGGTGGTCGCCGATGGGTTGGAAAGCCGACACGTTATAACTTCCTCCACCGACGACTTATTTCGTATGCTAATACCGCCTAAATTCAAGGAATTAAGTTTACTGGCTCGTTCACATGCTGCCATTTATTCGATGATTTTGGCCCTAGCTCTATAGAAATATTCTCCAGAGATAGAGATATTGTTATTGCTCCATAAGAGTATTGCCTTGTTGATGCTAGGATGTACATATATCAGCTTCACGTCCGTCATCTGCTGTAACTATGCTTCCAAGATAAAAAAATTTATCTATATCTGCTACTTGCTGCTAATTTGGAGTTAAAGTTCATAAGTTTAATTTTTGCAGCATTAATCTTTAGAATTGCTCTGCAACTTTCTCTACTGTAGGCTTCGGGCACTTGATTAACATGCATCTGTTTGTAGAAGAAATAAATCGCCGACATAGTCCAGGTGTGTAAGGTCTTTAGTAAAGTGTTCATGTAATCCGACGAGCTGTTTAATACATCAATAATGAAAAGCAAAGGTATCCTTGTCTAACTTCGTTCAGCTCTTGGAACAGTTTCCTTGTGTCCAAAGCTACTAAGGGGGACAATAGGTCGCTGAAAGCGCCATCTGCCGACCAGTAACGGAGAGTGGTTTGGATTGTACGGAGAATATCGAGAGATTTCGCTTGTTTTCAGTGACTATTCTGTCGCAAAGATAACTTAACTTCGCAGCTATGGGTACCTTCTTAGGTGGTAGCGGTGCAGAGAAGCACTTATCTGCTCTCGATCGATTGGTTACAGAATCTGATCTCCATCATTACGACTTGAGGCAGAATAAGATCAACATTCCATTTGCGGAGTGTAATGAACTTGGGTACGGGCACTCCTCAGCAAATCCGATCAGGTTGAATCCTGAATTAGTAGATTCGGTGTTTGGTAAAGCTTGAGGAATAACGGCCGACACAGGACAACCCACCCAGAAGCATCATTGATATTTCTAAGAACAGAGATATCATTGATGCTTCTGGGAACACACTGATTCATCCTCACATCACATAATTAAACGAATTGTTGGACACAGCACGAGAGCGTCTGCTCTCTACAAATGAACCTAACACTGAGGTGATAAACGCTTTCGTACTGAATCGACTACGGCTCACGACATTCAGAACACTCCCTTCACGTCGACTACGCGATCACGTCGTAGGAATTAATTCTGTGGACCACTTAGGTATTAAAAGATGCCGCGCACATCTTTGGGTAGATTTAGGATAACTTGTAGAATGACTATCCGTCCAATTACAGAGAATCTGAAAGCTGCAATCTGGTCCATCATAGTTTCGTGCATCTAAACCACCCGTCACATATCGTTCGACGAATTCAAAAAGCATGCACGGTTTGTGGTGGTGAAGGAAACATGTTCCACAGATACATGCGCGACCTTGTGCGGTATAAATAATCTTGTTCGCGATATGTGCCACCTTATCTCCTGGACAAGAGTAATTAGGCATTACAAGAACTCCGTTTTTGCTGGGACTAAGGAAATGTAACCAAGTAAATTGTTTAATTAGCTTTAATCTAATTCTTTATAAATCGATGATTCATCTGTACTGCATACTGATCGAGCCTGGGCAACAGTCCGCTAAACCACAACTATACACACGTACACTTAATTATTACTTCGTTCCTAGATTGAGGAGACGATTACGTCTATAGCTCCTGGCAACAGAGGCCCACACATTCAACTGCACCTGACAACCTATATCGTCGGTGCGAAACGAAAGTTAGTTAGAAAGAAGTGCGGCGAGAAGGTTAAGTCTAACATTGATCGTAGAACTGGAGGATGATGGGAACAGTTTGCAGACGACAATAACTCTGCAGACTGGTCCCGCGGGTCTCTAATCGGTTCCAAATTTTTGTGCGTTCGATTAGGTACATTTTTGGATGAGTGCTCAAAGTGGCGAACGGCTATATTCTTAGAAGCAGAGCTTTCCTAAGTAGAAACTGCGCCCAGTGCTACATCTTCTTCCTCTCTCTCTCTCTGTGTAATTATTTTCGGTTTCGGTAAGGTTCGTTTAGGTTCAGGTCATAGGTTTAGTTTCGATTACAATTTCTGAGCAGCTCCCGTTTACTTGGAGGCAATTCAAAATTTGCTTATACTATCTTTTTTACAGGTTTTTGCTGTTTAGAATGATTTTTGTTTATTTACAATAACGTAATATCTTGAGTCATGTTTTGGTCTGTTCTTTTTGATTGTTATTATTCTAATATTTGTACAATGTTTAAGGTATCTAGCTTTTATAGGATTTTTACGCTTTATAACGATGAATCAAATAAAGAGTCATATACACATTAAAAAATATAAAATTACAAAGTCAACGCTAGTTTTTGTCTTGAAATAATATGCACTGTACTACCATATTTCTTTTGCCAATCAAATGGAATGTAATATAGTACTTCGTATGTTATTATTCATAGTCAAGTCAATATGTGATATTCTGCTGTTTAACTCTTTTAAAAAGTAAAATGCAAATTAATTAAAAAATTATATTTCTTTTTCTTTTCATGTGAACTTCAATGAACTGTACTTGAACGTGGTCCAACGCATCCTGAATATTCATGAACGTGAACGTACCATATTAATGGAATCTGCTTTCGTCAAACACATTATCATTGCATCTCATACTTTGATGACTCTTTATCCCGGATGACGCCAACCATACGAAATTCTTTTGTTGATGTTGATTAAATGCGTCTTCCTCTTTTGGGTGCACATTAACGAAATGCTGTGTTTTCGCAATTCATTCATCTGGATTGAAAACTATGCCATTCACCTGTCATCTGACCTCGTTATATACCTGTTTCTGATTTTTCACAACGTCACAATTTCGCTGTTATCATGGAAAATATCACACGACACGTATTTCGGCTGCCTTTATGCATTTTCTACACAAACTTACGTTCTGAAATGGGAATCTCATCAGCTCTATTGTCAGCAACTCTTAGAACATATCAGAGGGCGGCTTGTGACACAGATCAAGTATCTCTTTCATGTCCACGTGGGACCAGTATATCTATTGAATTGGCACAGTACGGAAAACCTGATGGTAAAGGTAAGATAATTGCCCTTGGATATGACATTGACTTCATGTTAGATTGTACTTAATTTTTGTTCGCTGAAATAACACATATCGATTTCATGAAATTTCGATTAGAAGCCAGTTTCACGAGATACCATTGTAAGGGGATCATTATTAGTCGATTCGTTTATAAATAGCTACATGTGCCTTATTATCTTTAACAAACTATCTATGTAATAGGCCAGGATTAAGCTATTGAGAGATTTGGTTTAAATTGAATTACAAATTCCTAAAAATTCCCTTAAAACGTATATTGCTTTCCTCTCGGTGACCTAATTACAGGAGATCTTGCAGTAAACACATTTCTATTTAAAAATTTCTGTAGAAAAGTTTTCTGTTTAGAGGATTAGCTCAGGATTAAAAGTTCTATATATTTCTGGTTCAGTTATAAGTGATGGTTAACTGAGGACATAGCAAAAACGAGTGGCAATGTAAGAAATTAAGCGGTTCCCATAACGACTGGTCTTGCTTTAAGCCGGTTAACGACCCTTTTAACTCAGTCCTTGTCTAAGAGAATTTTGAACTTTATATTTATACATACTTATCTGACGTAAATTTAAAGAAATTTCCTGAATGACGGATAGTGAATTTAATGTTGTACAACTTTACAAATTTAAATTATGAAAAGTATGAATCAGGAAAAATAATCTACACAAAGCAATCTTAAAAAATGTCGACCAAGTGCAAGTTGGACTTTCGGAATTAGTGTTCCGTACCATGATTGCTTTGAAAATAAATAATTAATTAAGCGAGAAAGCAAGGAAGCGTTGTCAGGCTTCAATTTCTCGGCAATATCAAAACAGATGCAACCAAGCCACTTTTTTATCGTCTTTTTTAATGATAATAATTTATTCACTTGCAACAAGACATAATCAATCTTTGAAAATTGTTTGCGGAGGGAAAATGCGGAAGTTAGAAGTAAAGAAATATACAACAAGAGAGAATCATCGTAGTCAAAGAATCATAGAAGTCAGAAAATCATTGTGGTCACTCTGGGTACAACATTTTTATCATTTATCAATCAGGAAACATATTCTGCACAACAGAATCAAAACCAGAAAAATCGGGCAACATATTCTGCATATTAAAAGAAGAATCATCCAAATCGGCTCAAACGTTACAAAGTTAGCGTACCCCTCCCCGAACCACAAAAAATTTATTCTCATATTACCAATGGGGGATTATACTCTATATAACATAAAACTAATTATCAAAATTGGTCAACTCTTTAAGAAGTTGACATCCACCCCTCCCCCACTACAACCCCACCGTTTAAAATTATTTCGCGGTACCAATGAGATAACATACTTTATACATAAAAAAAATTATTATCCAAATTGGTCCACGCGTTACGAAGTAAGACTACGCCAACCTCTCCTCACTCAACTCTAGGACCATATTTTTTCTTATTAGTATTGGTGGATCACACTCTATACAACAAACAAAGAATTTTCCAAATCGGTCCACGAATTACGAAGTAAGGTTTCAACCACACTCCATCAAAGCGACTAACCTCAAACGCTGGCCACCAGATGTCAAGGAGTTTAAAAACCGAGGGGGGGGGGGGGGGGGGGAGAGGGAGAGAGAGAGAGTAAAACTGTGGTAGCAGTAGATCGAAATGTCTTCATGAGCGTAAGAAACAAATGTGTTCATGGATATATGCAGGTTCTTTGATCTGAATTTATTTATGAATGAAACATAGAAACTTGCAATTAAGTAGGACTTTGATGGATACCCTAATACAGAAAAACGACATTAAAATGGAGTGCTCCATGAAAGAACAACGCGTTTTCAATTTTAAGCAATATTTAAAAAATAATGAAAGTTTGCTAGCTACAGTTCTCAATTTTCATACAAAATGTGGTCGGAATAGTTTTTTTTTATTTGACGATGTGGCCAAAGCCTAGGGGACAACCAACGGAAGGGAATTAGGATAAGGGGAGTACGAAAACTGGAATGAGACGTAGTGGAATTTTTAATTCAATTTTCAAACCCCACGGGGAGACCTGACACCGAACCCGGGAACCATGGCATGGTGATCGGTCCGCTCACCCAATTGATCCAGCTCCGTCTCCAGTGATTTAATTTCATCAACTGTGAAGAGATTGATTAAAAAATTTAGGGAAACTGGATCAATTAGGGATCTCAGACACTCTGGCTGTCCTTCAGCAAGTCGCTTAACACAAAACATCGAAGCAATTCGTGATAGTGTTGATGAGAATCCAGGAACATCAGTTCGACGTCGTAGTCAAGAAATGGACATTTCGAGAAGCTCTCTTGCTCCCCCTATCACGAAAAATTTTAATTAAAAGCTACTGACTACGCACAGCGATGAGAGTTCGTTGAATGGATTATGGAGCAGCAACAAGTGGATGCTAATTTTTCAAACAAAATGATCTTCCGCGATGGGGCTTACATTCGTCTTGATGACTTCGTAAATCGTCAAAATTGTCGAATTTGGGTTTTAAAAAATCCTCGAGTGATTATTAAGAAACAAATGCATCCACTACGTGTCACTGTTTGCAGCAAATTTTGGACTGTAGGTATTATTGGACTATTCTTCTTGCTTGTTATTCCGACAGGATAATCCATGCTTAAATTGCATGATATAGATATGGAAGATATGTGGTTTCATTTACTGGTCATGTAATTTCCCATTTTAGTGATCAGAATTGGCCGCCCAGATCATGCGATTTAACACCGTTGGACATTTTACTTTGGGGTATTTTGAAGTCCAAGGCTTTTCC
Organism: Leptarthrus brevirostris; assembly: GCA_964036015.1. Classification (NCBI taxonomy): domain Eukaryota; kingdom Metazoa; phylum Arthropoda; class Insecta; order Diptera; family Asilidae; genus Leptarthrus; species Leptarthrus brevirostris. Next base: position 4,145,272 of record OZ038371.1, on the reverse strand, counting down.
AAATAAGCCCACGCCGTAAGAAGAAAGTGGAGCGCCGTATTAACGAAATTCAGCCACATTTATGCAAAACCGTCATGAAAAATTTCGATTAAAGATTGCGAATGTGCCAGCAAATCCGTGGATGTCATATGCCTGATATGCTAGTTCATACATAACCCTATTGTGAACACTTTATCAATAAATAGAAACTTTATAAATTTTAAATAAAATCAAAATTGCTTCTTGCATTAATTTTGGAACATACTTTATGGCAACGGTGATGTAAGCTGAAGACAAATCTGATACCATCGTTGAATCCTACATTGATCTTGTTAGAATAGGCGACGTCCATAGAATAGTATATAAGATGACCACAAAAGAAAAATTGAAGAATGAATCTACTTAACGCGTATTTTAGCAACGTTTGCTTCTCCAATATCGAGATCTGCTTCGACAGTTTTGGCTTTAGCTATGTCTTCGCCGACCAAGTATACAATGCGCTATATGGTATAAAATCTGAGTGAGAATAACTGTATCTTCTGAGAGTCTTGACCAATTATTAATAGAAGCAAACTGTAATGGGCTTTTTGCAATTTCAAGTTTTTCAAATCACCGGGCTTGCACGGTGTAATCCCTTCTGAACTTCAAGTGGTATTCAATCTTTTAAACCTATGTCTGGAAGCGATATATGAGGCCTGTCTAAACCTCTCATACATTTCAGATTCGTGTACAGAGGTTAAATTGATCTGGATGCCTAATGTAGAAGAAAGGATTGATATAGCAAACAAAGTTTTCTACATCTGCAAAGCGGGGACTGAAATCCAACATCCCGCAATAGATCTACATACGGCAATAGTATAACCAATCATGTTGTACGGCATCAGGTTTACTGGTCAGCTGTGAACAGGAAAACTTACCTATCCAGGTTGGGGCACACACAAAGAATAGTGGGTTTTTAGAATAACTAGTGTTTTCAAATCCACTCGCTCTCGTGCTCTTGATATAATTCTTGACCTTTCCCTTGTGGACTCGAATGAACTCCGCGTTGAGGACACTATTGCGAATCAAAGAATCAAAGTTCCTCAAGACGCGGGGGTACGGCCATATTAGCTTAGATAAAAGTCTCAAAACTGCCACTGACTGCATGTTACCGAGTAAGGACTTCAACAGCAAGTTCGAGGTAGTACTATCGGACAGGCATTTCTGCGAAAAGAACAGAATAACTTGCAGATATGGTAAGCCTCTACACAGATGGCTCAAAAACGAGCTCAGGAGTAGGAGCTGGCAACGGGCTCTTCAAGTAGTAACTATGTTGACTGCCAGGGCGCCAAAGGTCTTTGGTCCAACGACTTCAAATCTGAATCCACAAACAGGAGAGTAAAACTCTCCTGGATAACTGAACACAGAGGCATTACCGGAAACGAAGCCGTGATGTTCTAACTAAAAGAGGAGCCGAAATGAAAGATCAAGCACCGAAACGAGTACTTCCTCCGATATGTGGTGTTATTAAATCTACTAACAATGGCCTATTAGATCTTGTGACGAAAAGATGACACGAGCCCAAAAACGTGTCGAATCGAAAATCATGTGGAAATGCTAAACGCTACTTAACCTAACACCGACCACTGTCTTACGGGGGTACATGCTCACAAAATTGCAGAAACTAAAACACCTCTTATGCCATTGTCCTTCACTTGCATGCGTAAGACAGGAGTTATTAGGAAAGTTTTTCATTGAAGGATTAAAAGAAGCGTCCAGTATTGTCATTCAAACCATTCTGAAGTTCGCAACGGAGACGGCTATCTGCGACGTTCACAAAACCCGATATGGCCTCTGCGGGGCTTTCTAGCCCCCACGGTAACCTAACCAAGTCAAATATCTGTGTCTTGTTCTAAATAGGAAACTTAGCTGGCAACCGATCATTCAACAGATTACTCAAAGCGGAGTTGTACTCGTACCACTCGTACATTGTGCACTGCAAATGCCAAAGGGAACACATCTGCCAAATCAACTGGCAGATCTGACCCACCTTCAACCTAAAGCGGTCAAAAGAGTTTATCTCGTTTAGGCAAAATATCATTAGAGTCGTCGCATTGTGGCTGACACCACGGGTCACGGCAGGCGCGATTAAAGACTCGGTGCATACTCAAATGACTTTTGAAGGAGCGACCAAGATGAGACAGAAGAGGAAATCATCTCTCTTCTCCTATGCAACTATATCTTTCTTACGCTAAAATTTGGTCCTTCGAGCCGGATTCCATACATTTTATTGAAAAGTAAAATATTGCGTTTTATTTCATTGTTCCTTGCAATTAAAACTGTAAAATGTAATGTAAAAGGTATGAAAACGTATCAAATGTGGCAATATGTGCCATTCGAACTTTCCAAATAGTCCAACTTTTCAAAAATATGGTGGACAAATTGCAAATGTAGCAGTATTGCAGAAGTTTTTTTCCTTCGCAAGATACTTTATTGCCGTATATGAGCATCACAAGTGTAATGTGCAATCCCAAATACTAAAGCCCGCTTGGGTTCTTTGCATAATCAGCTCTTTAGGTTGCTATCACCAATCGCTACCGCTGAGTAAAACGTACAATGTAAGCTTTGAAGTATTTTCTGCTTAAACCGTGTATTTTCCAAAGTAGAAAGTCTAAATTCGTAATTTGTTGTTCTTAACTCCGTGTTATGTGCTCGCACTGTTTTTTTGCTCAAGGCCGCGTGTATATTAACAAATGATTCAGTCGGAAAATGATATAAAATAGGCAAAATTCAACTTCCCAAAGATAGTACCTCACAGTGGACACCCATCATCACTGGATGTCTGGATGTATTTATGACACATTTTAAGATCGAGGGCAACCGAGTGACAAATATAGTCAACGATCGGAAAATAAAGTCAGTGAATATCAGCGGGAGATCGATGATATTCAATGCCTTCAACGTTTAAAATTCAATAGTACCTCCAAGGTTTATAGGCTCGATGAGGTCCAATTTCTATTTCGCTTGACTACGAGATCGAGAGTGATTTGTGTTGTTAAAGGAATCTAAATTAAACAACAAACCTCCTGGAGGCTTTCGACAAACAACAACCATGGAAGTCTTGTCGTGCTTCTGGGATTTCGTCGACACAAGAAATTTGTGTCACTTTACTAAAATCATAAGTTAAGGTGTCCACCACCTTGTTTAGAGTTTTCCTAGGATCCACACTATGTGAGCCTTGATTAGGAAGACTATTTTTAAAGACATTTTTGCACTTATCCAGTTTGTCCCCTTTCCGTTCTTATAGGGAAGATGAAGTGGTTTCTGTAACTCTAGTCCAAATTCAATGGACGAGTGATCGAAGAGATACTCTCTTTGGATACCCTCAGTTTTCTTATAACATGAATGGATTGTTCTGAGGCCAATATAATATCTAAAAGCTCACGTCTATTAGAGTTAATAAGTGTGTGTTCCGTTTTCACGTTACAAATTAGTAAGTTAGTACTTAGAATAAATTTTGAAAATGATTCCCTCAGACCAAAGTTGTATTTTTTAATACACGTTCTGGATGTACCTTCTCACTGAACAAAGATGGGCTTATAACCCGGTAGATAGAGTTCACAAACCATATCTCTTACAACCCAATATTTCTGGATAAAAACATATCCCTCTCCTCTTTGTGACAGGCGGAGGAGGTGAAAAGCTGTAGTTTACTGTAACGTCGTGAACATTAATTTGCACTACCCTCAGAATTATTATAGCCAGGTTATAATAGTCACATCAGAATCATCTTGTTTATCACCAACATCATCTTCGACGGGTTACAGAAGAAATTCCCCTTAATTATCTCCTTCGAGATTACGCAGGAAAACGCAATCTGAATGTAAACTGTGCGTCGCTGTCCTCATCGAAGCGGCATGTCGTGACTAAATGAGCATCCTCCATCAGCGGCTCTTAGATTTTGTCCGCTGTTTTCACATTCACGTCCTTACGATAGAGCTTTAGGTTAATTGATCCGAAGAAATAGCTTATAACACGACGAGTGGTGTCAGGGATTTGTCATTTAAGAGCACGACTTAAGATGTCCTTTGCATCACTTATCCATGATATCTTCTTTAGGCTCAGAGAGTATCACCAGGATTCAGATTCTGGATCTTGGTCAATTGGGGAATTGGTAGATATGAACATCCTCGATTCCCGACTCAGCCCAAACTTCACCTAAAAGGGAGATCACCTGACTGCTTACGAGGGGGACCCAAAATTAACCGGCTGAAATACACTGCGCGAGTTGGTCATGTAGTTCGGGCATCTGCCGCTAGAGAGGTGTTAAGTAACCAATCCTGAGTCAGTTTTCCAAGTAACGTCACTTGAGACGGTTGTAGCGAACCCCCGTGAACGGCGTGTGGTATTGAAATTTTGTTCTTTCCTCAGTAGTGTATCGGACGCGGTTACGCGCCTTGAAAATACATCGAGTGTATGAGAGTTATATTCGCGATTCGAACGCCGCGATTCAAAGCCCGCTTCGGCCTTCCTGATCTTTCATTGAGCTTAATGCAATGCATTTGCAAATGAGACAAACGACGACAAAATTCGTACCCCGCTTGTAGACTTCTGATCAAATGGCAACTTGCAGTGACTTGTTAGACCACTTGAAAGTGGACGAGAACTTTTTCAACAAAATCATTACCGGGGATGAATTGTGGTGTTATGGGTACGACCTTGAGACGAAGCAACAGTCGATGCTGTGGAAGGCCACGAACTCTACTGGCCCGAAAAAGGCGCGGGAAGTCAAATCGGCCATGAAGACAATGTTTTTTTTTTTTTTTTATACGATATGGCCAAATCCTAGGGGACAACCCTTTGATGCGTTAGCATGGTTTTTTGGCCGGAAGGGAATTAGGGTAAGGGAAGTGAGGAAACTTGAGTCTTGTTTGCATTGCTGCGAGCTAGACAACAGCCCAGAGACGGAGTGGATTATTTTAATTTCTTAATGAAAGTTCACGGTCATCTGGGCTCGAACCCGGGAGCCATGGCATGGTGGTCTTGCCGCTCAACGCATTGATCCAACTCCGTCTTGATGTGTTTTATTGACGTTCGTAGCATTGTTCACTCGGAGTACATCTCGGAGTATCAAATAGTGAACCAAGTCTTCTACCTGAGTGTCTTAAGGCTGTGGCGCGAGAGTATTCGGTTGAAACGGTCCGATTTGTGTCGGAGTGGGACTGGTTCTTCCATCGTCATAATGCTCCAGCTCATACAGCCATACCTGTGTGTTATTTTTTGGCGAAAAAACACATGACATCGCTTTCTTATTCACCCTACATTTTGTATTACCCCGGATGAAAAGGGAGCTGAAAAGGTAACGTTTTGCAGACATTTCGGAGGTGAAAACAAAATCGAAGGCGTTGGAAAGAACGAGTACGAAAAGTGTTTCGCGGAGTGGAAAAAAAGGGTTTGAATCATTGTATTAGTATTAATGGAGAGTACTTCGAAGGTGATTAACGTTTGTAAGCCGAAAAAATTAATTCTGAATTTTTTAACAATGGTGTCCGATTATTTTTGGGTCGTCCCTTCGTGGGTCCGCGCAAGCAACCAGCTTTATATAATATTGGAACGAGCCAGCCAGATGGTATTCGAGGACTTTTCAACTGAACGTTCTTGAAGATAATGTAACTTCGTAATCTAAGTTTGATCTCAGAGATTTAAACTCGATTTTATAACACAAATGGGAAGGTCGACAAGTGTTATAGCATTTTCCATGGAAAGATGTAATGCGATTATTTATAAACCATTACAATAAAACTCACGAAGATTCCTTGAAAAGTTCGGCTACATAAATTATTGGAGCAGTCACTTTTAAAACTTCTATATATTATACATACATGCATCCAATCAGTCATTCGAAAGAAAAAGTTAAATTGCATTAAACTATCTAACAATGAAAAATTAATTAAAAGTTCTTAAAAGTTTTCAGCCAGAACAAGCAAAACCAATCCACTGTTGGCTCCTTGCACTTCGAAGAAATTAGCAGAGAATGTAATTTTTATCTTTTTTTATTTTTCAACCAGATTCAAACATTAAATAGAAAGTAGTCGCTTGATGTGCCAGAGGATTCCTTTTTAAAACAGTTTTATTTCTTTTTCTTTTTCACAGATGGCATTACCATTGAGGAGCTTTGTCCGTCGAATACTCAAAATTCAAATTCTAATGGAAGTAGCAAGTCCGATCCAAACAGCACTCTTCCCGGGTACAACTTTCCCAATGGAACAATGAACAGCACCAGTACAAGACATATAAGTGAAAATGAAGTTGCCACCCCGGAGAATTGCATGTGGCCCAACGCATTACAGGTTTGTGTTAAAAGCATTGTTATTAGAGTTATTCCATAAAATTTAATTAAATCTTATTTACATACATATACATATATATTGTGTCATTCCGTTTGAATTCATTCCCATTATAAACGAGTTCGCTTGTGGATTTTCTAATGGAATCCCTTAAGTCCTTGCTTAATCTCCTCTTCTACTGTCCTAATATTCATGGATAACACCATCCCTGCAACCTTCTCGGAGATTGTTTCAAATCAGCCAATCCCATTGTGCGTAAATGTATGTATTCTATGGATACATGTATGTATATGCATCTTAGCACATAAATCCTCCAGAAATGTTATCTTGCTTAACACAAAGTTTGACGCAAACTTTGAGAGCAAGGACCATGCGAAGCTTTGAGCACAATTTTTTTTCCTGAATTTAAGGCCAATTAATGCTACTAAATTGGAAAAGTTTACTCTTCTCGTCTGTTCATTAGCTCCCATTCTTGAGCAGCTAGATAAATTTCCGAGATTTGCTGTGTTGAGCTGACCTTATCCTTCTCTAATATTTGATTCTTGTCCCAGTTTCCACTATGTGCTTTCGATTGTTGTCAGGATTCAACCCCTTGCCCTCGGTTTTATTTGCTTGTTATTATGGCTCTCGAAGGTTTCTTCATGTTGGCTGTAAAGTTTACCAACTTCACTTGACTCTTTATTGGATTAGAGGACATCTAGTGGGTAGGTATAATTCGCTTTATTACACTATGAGATCTGCTTAAGTCTTATGGTTATAGTTAATGGTTTTCTTATTCCTAGGGCCGCTATCCTAAGTACCAGAAAACTGTTATTTAGATAGTTAGTGCTAATAAGAGCAAATAAATTTCTGTGGCTGAAATTCCAGTGAATGTAAATGTTTTATTAAAACTCAGGTGGTAAGTTTTAATAGAGCATGAGAAACTAGCCTTGGGATCTGGAAGAACGTTTTCTGTGTTAATGGAACGTTGCTCGCCTGTACCATACATCTGTCCAATTAAGTTGTCATAGGTTTGTTAATTTTGTTGAAATTAAAAATCATAAAATTGCAACATCCATCATGACTAAATATCTATTCACTTAAAGATTCTCACGCAAGCCCCATTCTGCATAAGATGGCATAAAACATTTTACCTGCTTTATGTTTCCTCTTCAGAGTCGGATTAACCTAAAGACAAAGAAGCAACTGCCTATGGGCCCTGTGTACAAAGACTAAGTTGCGACACAATTTAATTTACTTTAAATCAATTATATTAAGCTTAAGCAAAATAAGAAATATATTCTTTTAAACAGTACCTATAAATGTTCTGGAAATTTAAACTATAATGGAATGAGTAATTAAACAAAAAATAAACAATTAAAAAGCCTTAAATAAATCGAACTATCCGGAACTACACGAATAATACATATTGTCAATAATTATGACTTTATGTCATTTCATAATGACTTACCATTTACACGACGCAATGTAATGACAAATAATTACTTACTGAGAACTTTTTTACTACGTTTCATAATTTTATGATGAATTTTAATTTTACAATGCAAACGTAGCAATCGTAATATTTACACAAATAACAGATAGTGACGAGTTGGATTGTGATAATATGAGGATTTGAGTAATGACAGACAATGAACAGATAACAGCTGCAATTCGTATTAATGAGTACTCAGAACGCTGCAGGTGACCTGTTAAACGTCCAGGTGGGTTAGTGAGTAAATATGTGAGGTGGATTGTGGCAAAGGCAAAATTACTGGCTTTTGTATCAGAATAGCTGAGATAAAGCAGATGACGGTTGTTGCTGAGTGCTGAAATTGTGACTGGATGTGGGGTTGTTGAATGAGTTAGGGATGCAGTTCGGAGGTGGAGGTGCGGCAGTGAACAACAAATTCCTTTGTATCGGATGGTAAGAAAATCATTGACTTTGAATGGTCGGATGAGTGGGATTGAGGATTGTGAAGTAGTTAGGGGTAGTGGGCGAAAGAGGGGTGGTAAGAAAAAAGTGAATTCTTTTGTATCGGAATGACAAGAACAATTTTGACTATCAGTTGTTGGCTAAGTTGCGGTGGGTTGATGGAGGAGGACTGGTAAGGACAAAATAATTGGTTTTGTATCAGAATTACTAAGGTAATGCTAAGGATTTATTTATTTACAACAGATTCTCCAAAGCTGGCTACTACGAAAATTACTTATCATTAAAACTAAACTATAACTTATTCAAATGAGAAACCTCAGATGGCTGTTCAGTTGCCGCCTAGAGCAACCCAGCTCGATGCAGGCAACGTAATCATTATGAAGGCGAGACAAAGAACCGGTAGACTCGTGCATACCGTAAAGCGTGCGATGATAGGAAACATTGAAAAAGCTGAAGTTACTCAGGGACCGGACGGGAATGGAAATGCCTACATCGTTCAGCAATTTCGAGGAGTTGATCATCCCTGCAATAAATCATACAATAAAGCAATCGAGAGAAATCAGACCGAGCCTATCATAATAGGATGGGACGAATAAAGGATCGTGCCAGGGAAGGCCGCAAAGAGCGAACCTAGGGAATCTGCGCTGAACAACCTCGATCCGGTTGATGTGGTCCACGAAATAGGGATCCCAAACTGGGCAAGCGTATTCCAGAATGGGTCTAACGAATGTGCAAAAGAGGAGCCTAGTTAGATAGGGATCGTCAAGTTCATTGGACCACCTTTTCACAAAACCTAGCGCGGCTTTAGGCTTTAGCTACGAAGTCAATTTGGTCCTCAAAGGAAAGGCGGGAATTAAGAACCACCGCCAAGTCCTTGACCCTGTGAAGCCTACTCAAGGCAATAATGAAAAATATGAATATCGGAGCTCATCTGAGCACAGTCGTCGGAATATTTTGGCATCATCTGCGTAACGGTGACGCGTTAAATGGTGTTTAACTAAATGAATTAGACAATCGAGCGTCTTCCAGACGGAGGTGCTTGCGATTATGAAAGCGTATTCGCTCCTTCTGTGTGTAAACTCTTCTCAACAGAACATCGCAATTTTTACAGATAGTCAAGCGTCGGGAGTTACTTAGCTCTTTGGTCAGTCTGCTTAACGTAACCTTGCACTGGATTATCGGACATAAGAATATTGCAGGGAGCGAGATGGCCGACAACGTTGCCATAGAGGGCGCAGCTCTGCGACGTGGCCATATTGAAGATATTCGTATCCCACTAGGTTCTCTTAAGAGGGAACTCTTTCTGCATTCCTTGGCGCTGGCAAATGCCAGATAGAGCGCCCTGAAAGCATGTGTCATACCTAGTTCAACCTTGATATTATAATAAAAATAGGACATCCGATCTGCTCAACAGACCGAGAGCTGTTATCGCAAAAATCACTGCGGTCTGTATGGGCTACTGACCTTTAGGTGAGCATGCAGCTACGCTGGGCGTCCTTTACAATGCACATTGTCGCAGTTGCGACGGCGTGAAGGAAAAAGAAACCATTATTCACCTTCTCTGTAAATGTCCTGCTCTTGTCAGATAGAGAGCTATGGGGGAGTACTGCTTTGCAAAGGAAAATATCAGGAAATAGTCAGTTTCTTAAATTCTTCCGGTTGGCTCTAATTCCTTTTTGCCATTATCAACTCAGCCGACCTCAGCCATGATTTCAGATAAAAATCAGGTCTGCAGACTGACTGCCTACACCAACTTTAGCAAGGCATTTGATAAGCTCTCTCACTTTCTGATTATGCTTAAACTTAAAAAGTTGGGTTTTCCGCCTTTGCTCGACTGGAGCTGCTCTTCATTAAAAGATAGGACATACCGAATATCTTTCCGTAATACTTTATCCAAAGTCGTTAGGGCTTCATCTGGCATACCGCAGGGTAGCCATCTGGGGCCATTGCTGTTTATTCTTGTCATTGACGACATTGTCTCTCTGATTAAGAACTCCAAAGATTTGATCTACGCAGACGATATGAAGATTTTCTCATACGTTAGAAACAGTTATGATTCTTCTTGCGTTGGAAGAACGACGTAGAGTTGCTGATCTAATCTTTATTCGCCAGCTTTTGAACTTGAACATAGATTCTTGCACTCTTGCAGATATGGTTTTTCTTATAGACATACCCCGTATAGCTTAAGAAGATTTCCTTTACTGCATGTTGTTCACTCTAGGCCTAACTATGGTATGCATGAGCTTATAAATCGCATGTGTAGAGCCGTGAATATTTGTCCTGTTTTTAACCTGACTCTTACTAAGGATTTGCTGAAGCGTTCTTTGTTGTTGTTGTTGTCTCCCCCTGATTGTTGTGCGTTGACGTGTTTTAGTTTTTGTTTACTTATGTTTTTTGCATCTTGGTGTGGGAGCCTCAATATATTAATATATTCTGGCCAATAGGGCAATGCCTGAGAAGTGCGCCTTCTAAATTAGAAGGGTTAATTCTATATCCAAATCCACGCGGCGCCCAATCCTTTAAAATAAAAGTAAATTATAGTGTGTAATTGTAACCCACCCCTCACCTGAGCGAGCCAATTGCACCATTTGGGGTTGTAACACGCTCGTTGATTAGATCAAAAGTTAAAAATTAAATAGTGACGTGCATATCTATGAATCACCCTGTAACTCCCAAACGGTTGAGATCTCTCCCCACCCTGTCATACAATGTTTTGTTTGTTTAGGTAAGATGTCTTGTGAGACCCCTCTTATTTTGGCACAGTAGTTCTGACACATCCTGTATATGTACTAAGCTCCTAAGAGCGTTGCCATTTGTAGTGACATAAGAATGGAAAAGTTCACAAACACAAAAATTCATATTTTTAGTAAATTTCGTAAATAATAACTAACTATCCAAAATATCAATAATCTTTATGAGAATAAATATTTATATGAACTTTTGAAAAATAAGCTCCCTGTTTTCTTTGCATCTATCTCCCTTTCTATATTGTATTCTTTCTCCCCCCGGATCATATCCGCTACCCCTTTTTTTGTTTAGCTCATTATTCTAAGCCATAGCTGCTGCTTTAGAAATTTAAAATGTCTTAAGCATACTTCAAAGGGAGGAGTACCGATATTTCAGAAAATTGAAAGAAGTGATAATTAACCTAAAATCTGTCTTCCTTTAAAGGCAGATTAGATACTTATCTGATTTCAAGTCTTTCCTGCAGAACCTTCATTATCCATTTTCACCTTACCGTATTAATGAGTCGCACCCTATTACCAATATTAAAATTGAATTTCGCGTATCTACCTACCTTCGCGTTCGACAAGGTATTCACGGAAGTAACCGTCCAATCCCTGCGGAGCAATAACACCGTAAAAGCTAATTCAATGGCCTTTCTATACTTTGTAGCGATACAATTAAATTGCGAGTAAGTGGATTACAGTTCCTTTTGACAAGAGTTCTACTTAAGGTTTATTTAATTATTGACAAAGTTTGTTTGATGACTTATAAGATCTTGTAGCAAATGTCAATTAGATGTCATTATACTGACAGACATAAATTAAAATTTTCTTCTGACGTAAGTATTTGTTGAATTAGGAATGATTGCTTTTCTGGCGGCAGCATGAACTCGAGTTTGCCTTTGAGCGGAAAGGAAGCGCATTCTAACAATTAATTGAGGAATTATTTGTCGTCTGTTCTGCAGGATTAAAATTAATATATTTCGATGTATGGGTTGTAATGGGTAGGGGTTGTAATGTAAGATGCTTGCAATGCACTAGATTTAGTATTATTAAAACCACATTTCGCGTGAGTTACGTATTTAAAATAAAAAATTTTAATACAAAATATAAATTCTGAATTCCTTAGAAGTTATGATAAATAAAATAATGTAGTTAGTAGACATAGTATAAACTTAATTTTATTTAAAAAAAAGTAAAACAAAAATAATAATAAATATACGAAAAATTACTTAAATAAATTAATTTATTAATTAATATTAAAGCTACGTATAACCACGCTAAATGCTGTAGTTGCCCCAAACTGAAAAAACAAAATTACTACATGATCGAATGCATCAACAACCTTTATAAATGTTGAATACAAAATACCAAGATTAGAGGGAAATTATTCAATCCATTAATTATGTAAAAGAAATATTTGATTTTAATCCGCTAACGCGGTACTTTTTGTTTTTTTTACGATGTGCCAAAGCCCAGGGGACAACCCTTTGATGCGTTAGCAGGGCTTTGATCGGAAGGAAATTAGTATAAAAGGAGTAAGGAAGGCGGAGGCGGAGGCGGTGTGAATTTTTTAATTCTAATTAAAAACCCACGGGGAGACCGGGTCTCGAACCCGGGAACCATGGCGAGGTGGTCGTGCCGCTTAACCAACTTAACTTAACCGATTTAGATGGAATTTAAACCACATATACTTTACAATATTATTATAGATGTATTGTAGGATTTTTTTGATTTGCGATCATTACTTATAAATTTTTTAAACTCCAATCTTTGATAAAAATCAGAGTTTTTTTTTAAACTGCCCGAATGACCTCGACAGGATAAGAACACTCCATGATTGATCTATGAAAGCGCGACATCAATAAGTCCCTGTTGTGCTGCGAAGTTGTAAAAGTAAAGAAATCTCTAAGATAATGCGGTTTATTCGAATTGAGCAAACGATACAAAAATAGCAAAGACCTGTATCTCTGATAAGCACTCAAAGAGCAGCCCAGTTGTCGCAACCGAAAAGTTGAAATTTTGAACCTTTTTAGCCTGAAAACGAAAGAAACATTAAAAGCAGTCTACGAGAACAAGTGCTACCAAGCTTAGGAAATACTAAGCTACCATAAGTAAAATGAGGTAAAATTAAGTCCTTGACCAACTTTAACCGAGCCCAACAACACAAAGAAATCTGCCGAAAGTCACAGTTTGCGCAGTCCTCCATAGATTTTAGCAAGCCTCGAGCTTACATCGTCACAGGATTTCATATGTTGGTTCAAAACAATGCAAAAATTATTCACCTTATCGGAAACCATTTTTGTAACTAATACACTGAGACTTGTTAGGATTTCACTGCAGACGAATTTGTACAGATCAAGCATATATTCTATCCAAAGCCAAATTTACACGATCCATGCAATCCTCGATCAAACCTGCTCAGGTATAACTGAACATTGTCCACGTAGAGGTGTATACTCACGTCACGTACCACCGTTGGTAAATCGTTGCTGAATAAGCTAAATAATAGTAAACCTACCTAATATAGAACCTTGAGGAACACCACGAAGTAAAGGTAATGGCTCGGAAAAAGAATCACAGTTAATCATCCCACAGGTGAAGCTGTCAAAAATAAAGAGACCCGAGAGCTTGGACAAAATAATATCATGATTAACGCAGTCAAAGGCCCTAGAAAAGTCCAGCAATACCGTGAATATGAAATCATCTCGGTTTAAAGAAGCCCTTATATCAAAGGATACCTTCAGGATTGTAGTTACACATGAATTTGAACTGCGGAAACCGGACTGCCATCGGGTTAGTAAACTACTACTATCTACATGGAATATAATCTGCTTATACATAAGTTTCTCCAGGACTTTAGACAAAAACCCTAGCAAACTAATTGGGCGAAAATCAGAGAGATTTTCCTGAGATAACTTCTTTGGTATTGGAATAACTATGGCCTCTTTTCAACATTTGCGAATCAATGATGACATCAGACATGAATTCATTATATGAAGTATGTATTTAGAAATAACAGGAAGTAAGAGTTTAATAAAGCGCGGTGATATCTTATCAGGGCCGATAGTATTAGACTCAATTGAGTAAATTTATGTAATTAGTTCATCAATGTCCACCGCCCGAAAAACTGTTTGTCTGGTCTCTACGTTTCGGAAATCCGAGTGATCCGATTTTAGTGGTAGATTGACCTACTGCATTCATATTGTAAGTTCATCCAATCTGTCGTAAGTTTCGCCATATCTGGTATCAAGAATTGGGTTTAGTTTGGAACTCTAATATTGGCGCTTGGTAGACCTAACAGCAGTATTGACTTTATAATGCAGGCCATACACGATCAAGTCTGCCGTCAAGTCTGCAGCGGACTTGACGCGGCGTCCAGTATACTTGACGGTGTATGGCTATCATTGTGCATGACAAGTCTACATGAAGGAAAAATCGAATTTCGATTCTGCAGACTTGATCAAGCCTGCAGCGTCATGCAAACTTGAACGTGTGTATGAGCGGTCAAGTATGCATGACGTTAGTCGGCATCTGCAGGCGAACGATTTTTCTTTTCGGTTCTTAATTGCGAGCAATAAGCCTAGGATGGCTAACGCGGCGTCGGCCGCCACTGGGGACGCTATGGTTTTAGCTGATGCGGCATCATGCAAACTGGACGGTAAACTTGATCGTGAGTGGTCTATATGGATGCGCTGCAAACTGGACGCCGCATCAAGTCCGCTGCAGAGTTGACGGTAGAATTGATCGTGTATGGCCTGCATAACGCGCAGCTCCATACAGCACTCAATAGTTTTAACACGCCGATAGCGTTGGTACAAGAATTCACGTTCGGTAATAAGGGATCGAACTCTTGATGAGAACCATGGAAAACCTCTCTGTTATATAAATATCGTTTTTGTTGTCACATATTTATCAAATAAATACAAAATCATGGAAGAGATTCGATTTGGTCATCAACTCGTGTGCAATAAAAAATTGAATCCCAAGGAAGAAACGAATTAAGTATTAATTTGTATTAATGTTCTTAAAGTCACGATAGGAAAAACTGCTAGGGGAAGAGATAGAGGCAATAGTATAATCATAGGCCAAGTAAAGAATGTTATGATCTAAAGTACTACATGGACTGATTAGGTCATGAAAAATAACTTTAACAGAGACGAAAATCTGATCAAGAAGGGAAGGATTAGCTGAATTGTAATACGTGGGGTAGTAATTAACTGTGTTAAGATGGAGTACCTAAGAGAGCTGTAAAAACTCATTTGCCAAAGTGTTCCTCCTACATAAGTTAATATTGAAATCACCTCCAACAATAACACTTGGGTAGCGTTGTGTCATATCCGACATCACATTCTCAAATGCACGGACATTATTACAGTCGATACTATGAGGTGGGGAGTATACTGAGGATAATAAGCATCTTTTACCACCGGTACTGACTTCAACACATTAAAATTCAACCAACCTTTCCCCAGATGAAAATGTTTGCATTGCTTTCAGGCAACCCCTGACGTACATCGCTACACCACCCCCTCAACGACCACGGTGATCATTGCAGAATAAGGTGAATTCTGGTAAAGTAACTCAAGGTCAACCAAGTTTCGCAGATAAATATGACGTGCAAATCCATATCAGAGAACATATAGCGAAATTCGTCTATCTTATTTCGAATGCTTCTTGCATCCACCGTGCAGACATTCAATCCCCACGAACGTTCACCAAGGACTTTTAACAAAGTTCTAACCCTGTTTAAATCCCCCCCCCTGTTTAAAATTTTAAATTCTCTCTTAGGCAGTCAGTTTTACCTACATTGCACACTATATTTTATTAGTCACGTAAATTTTACGGTGCCGTTCTGTCCATTCTCGGTCTAAATATGGTATGCATGAGCCTATTAATCGCATGTGTAGAGCCGTGAATATGTGTCCTGTTTTTGACCTGGCTCCTACCAAGGATTTGCTTAAACGATCTCTGTTATCTGTGCACCCCTGACTGTAGTGTTTGAACGTGTTTCACTTTTTTGGTTACTAATATTCTTCTTTGCATGTTGGTGTGGGAGCCTCATTCACCTCAATATATGTTATATTCAGGTGAATAGGTCAACTGATTCCAGGCTTCTGCCTGTGAAGTCCGCCTTCTGAGTTAGAAGGGTTAATTCTATAAGAAGAAAAAAATGCCTATGCGCACCAGTGATGGGCATAATTCGAATAAATTTTCAATCAAATAAGGATTTTTTTTAAAAATCGAATAAAAAAGTTATTCGAAAAAAATTTTTTAACGATTTTCAATTTATTTTCAGTTATTCGCAAATAATTATTTGTTATTTGGTGCTTTTAATTCGAATTTCAAATAATTATTTGTTATTCGATTATTAAATAATTATTCGATAGTTCATGTCTCTTTATGAAATAATTATTTGTTGTTGTTGTCCATTAGTTCAATTTCAAAAAATTATTTCTTGGTACACGCATTTCATATCACAAGGTGTCTCGTACTTAGGAAATAAAAACTGCCTTGTTATGTTTCGATGTTTTACAGTAAAGATTTTAGCAAATGATACCATAAAACAAATAAGTATTCCATAAAGAGACATCATCTATCCAATAATTACTTGATAATCGAATAACAAATAATTATTTGCGAATAATCCTCCAAATAACAAATAATTTTTGTAATTAAATAAATTTTTATTCGATTTTTCAATTTATTTGAGCTTTTAACTTTTATCTTTATTCGAATAAAAAATGCCCATCTATGATATGCACACAATAAAATTTACTGGAAGTATCGTAAATTGTATAATGCATTTTCTTACAATGTGTTTCTTATACACGGTAAGTGGAACCGTAATTTTTCCTGGAATTATGTAGGTTTGTTAGGCTTACTTGGAGGTCGTCACCATTCATCCCAGAAACAGGTAATAGTGAATAAAATATTTAGCAAAGAGAAAAGCAGGAATGTGTCATTTATGGTGCAAATTGAATTAAGTCGCTACTTAATCTAAATCCTATGCTGACTTAAGTAGCAATTTATACATATTCCAAAATGTTAATACACATATTGAAACACCTACTAAATATTAAAACAACCATTAGAAGGTTTCTTGAATATTTGAACTAATTTGTATATATTAAATACAAAACTTGTCACAATTGCCACGAACATTTTGTAAATCATGAATCTTGAACCACCAGTTGTCTGTCGTAAAGAAGAATTTCACAAAAATTTAAACTTTTCGTCGCTTTAGTGCGACGCCGGAGAAAGTTGTGATTTGTGGGAATCCCCAAACGCTTCAAATAACATTCAAGGTATCGCATTAAAATGGAGCTACCATAAAATATTTATGAGGCCTCATTTCAATTTCAATTAGAATTCTGAACAGCTCTTTAAGATGTATTAATTTCAGCAGGAAGGCACTTGTCGATGGTTAGTCAGTTTGTCGGGCGGGTGCTTAAACTCTTAAACTAGGATAATATTAAGGCATACATTGTTCACTTTTTCTCTGTTATTGCTATCGTCCTTTTGAGTGTTCTTGAACAAATTTTATCCATCATTGATGTGGTAAATTTACCCAAATCCTTTCTTATTTGTGTCCCGAGGAGAATGTATCATGACTTTTTGATTAAAGTACTGTGCTCAGCATCTGCTTGAAAATTTTCCTCTTCACTTGTCTGTCTTATTGTGAAATTTATGGTGTGCTTTGTCAGGATTTATCTACTCTTTATTAAAATTGGAGAATTTGTGATAAAAGGTTTTGCTTTGTTTCGGTACGAACAACTGAAAACGGAAGTTTTCAAGTGAAGGTTCTCAGAACTTATACACTTGGAGAAAATCGACTTTCGTGATGTTATCCTCCCTTTAAGTTCAGTGGAATTGAACTTGTCTTACGAACTTGGCAGTAGATTAAATGGAAAGGTCAACAATTCTTAGGTGTATTACAATGACCTTTCTTTTTTCGCAAAAAAATTAAAAGTTATACTCCTTAAGGATGTAGATAAGAACATTTGATATCGTAAATCAAAAAAATATGTAGATAAACTAAACTTAATGAAATTTTGGGGTTGAATGTAAATTAAATTGAAAGTGCTTGTAAGAAAACTATATCGGTCACTCCAGTATGCGTCGACAAGCTCCTGAACAACTTTCTCTTTCTCATTTCTTAAATGAATTACTAACAGAACTGAAATGTTTTAAAAAACCGACCAAAAAAGGACAATAACGATAATGGTTATGGGCCCGTTCAAGTATTACGTAACGCAGTTTTTGAAGATTTCTGACCCCCTTCCCCCTTGTAACGTGTCGTGACATTTCTCGTTTCGCACTCAAATTAGTGCCAACAACACAAAAAATACACCAAGTAATCCCTGATTCCGAAGGAATGATCAGGATTAAATATTATTCACTCTATACACTATAAATTTCAAAACTTTATATACCTTTCCTTCCAAAACTCGCCCTTCCTTATAATTTGAATCACGACACCTCAGGTAGGTCTTATGATTAATACTTGTTGTTGTCTTCGTTGGCAATGACCTCCGGCCAATGGTTGTTAGGGATACCCTGGAAACACCGGTTGACAAAGGCACTTTCCATGTTGAACAACCAAATAGCAGAACAGATTTTACGTTCAATTCAAAGATCCGTAGTTTTGTGTGTCTAGAGATGCTGTTATTGCACCATATCTCTGCAAAGGTATTAAATGCAACTGGAGCCTTATTCATGCCTGTGCATCAACTTCCGCTCCGCCGTATGTCGTAACTATACTTCGGAGATAGCTAAATGTATCCAATTGTTCTATTTACTGCTCTTTGTCTCCTGGTGTCCAAGCTGACACATTTGGTCATCACATCACATGAGTGGGTTTCTAGAGCGCTTCGCAATACGACATTGATGACGATCAGGGAAAGCAAAGGTGACAGTATGCATCCTTGCCCATATATACCCGCGTTTTCTTCGATGATAATTCGGAGGGTTTTGATGTGATCGCACAACCACAACCACAATTTTTTAATGACACAAATAAATACTCTAATCATTCAGAATCATCTACATCTATCCACGCGTTACAAAGTTAGGCTACCACGCCCCCCACCCCCCACCCCCCCCCCCCCCCCCCCACCCACGCCACAACCCTAGGACGATGTTTTTCCTCATAGTAGCAATGGTGGATCATACTGTATACAAAAAAGAATCATCCAAATAGGTCTATGCACTATCTCACCACAAATATTGTTACACAATTTGTGTTTGCGTAGCTTTACTCCGGCGAGCGTTGGAGAAGGGGTGCGTTGCGCCTGGCCTTACACCCTTATGTTTTCGGCTTCCCCCCTGATGTGTTCTGCTGACCAGATTCGACTTCTTCACTACCTGACTAACACACGAGAAGTGAAAACGGAAGATTGAGGGACAACTGCTTCATCTACCAAAGCTTTATACTCAAGGCACTGCAAATAACATTTCCGGCTAACACTAGCACAGTTTTCCAAAGGGTGGAATTAATGCTTTGTTTATGCAGTTTCTCAATTCATATTTGCGTGATATTCTCTGCCATTAATAATTCAATTTCACCTGACTCATTGTCTTTGCTCCGTACCGATAGCATTTTGACGTGGTTTTATTCTTGATATAGGCTCTGCGTTACGATTGTCGTCCCCCTTTTGTAGGTATTCTTTTCCATGCTGGGTCGGAACATCGACATTTTCTGTGGCAGTTTAGGGGTCGTATCTCTGCTTGGGTTTTGGCGAGTACTGGATTCGGTGAGTTTCGAATTTGTTACTTACTACAATTTATTACTCTATCTCCGTACGTAATTTCAAGGGAACTAAATCTTATTTAATTATGATCAACTTCTATAATATTTTCAAAGTAATTTGGAGAACTTGGTTCTAATTATATAACATTGCGTAACGCAACCCCTCCCCACCCACCCCACAACAAAAATTTTTTTCGTGTTACCAATGGGTGAACATATTCTACATATCATGGATCAATGCGTTGAGCGGCAAGACCAATATGCCATGGGTCCCGGGTTCGAGATCAGATGACCGTGAGCTGTTATTAAAGAAATTAAAATAATTCACTCCATCTCTGGGCTGTTGTCTAGCTCGCAACAATGCAAAAACAAGACTCAAGTTTCCTCACTTCCCTTACCCTAATTCCCTTCCGGCCAAAACCATGCTAACGCATCAAAGGGTTGTCCCCTAGGATTTGGCCACATCGTTAAAAAAAATAAAAAATGGAATCATTCATATCGGTCCACACGTTATGCAGTTAGCCTACCCTTCCCCCCACCCTTACCGTAGATGAAAATTTATCTTCGTATTAGTAATGTAGAGTTATACTCTGAATACAACTAAAAGAGAATCATCCAAATCGGTTCACGCGTTGCGAAGTTAGACTACCCCTCCCTTCCCCAACCCACCTTAGGACCAATGTTTTCCATCACTAGCAATTGGGGAATCATACTCTATACAACAAAAACAGGAATCATCCCCCTTACCCCACCCGAGTCAGACTCGTGCACGCAGGGTTCCGTACTTTGGAAAGTTGTTAATTTCTTCAAACCTGTGTTAGTTAAAGACATGGCTTTATTTTTCCAGCAATATTAATATGAACCTCTACCAACTGTAATTATTTCCGTTTTTTTGGCTCTGCAAACTTCGAAGATAGGGTGGGGGATGGTATTTTTTTAGACATTTTTCATCATAATTCGACAGAAAAAGAAATGAAAATATATTTTATAATATGCAAATGAAATGCCACTTGACCTAGTAATAACCTCACTTTTAAATATCGTTAGAGCAGCCGTACCTAAATTCGTTACAAAAGCCATCTTTATTAGCAATGCCATATTGCATGTTTTAGCCATGTTTAAGATAAAAGGCAAGTCATACAAGTATTTACAAACCCTAAATGAATAGATTAGTCAGTTGTGGAGTCTCAGCTCCGAATTACACATGTCATCAAATCCTAATAGCCTATAAGGGGATTAGAGAGAGAAAGATATATGTAAAAGTGGGACAGCAAATTCCTAAATTTCATTTTAAATCAATAACTTATTTCATTCGTCTTATGCTAAGTAGTTAAGTGAAAAATTTTAAAAATTTTGCAAGGCTTCAGTGAATTCAGAAATAACGTAGAGAAATTTTATGCATCTTTCAGTTGAGGAAACAGTCCCAATTGAGTTCTAAAGCTTCCATTGCTACCACTTTCGATTCGATTAAGTTAAAGCCAGCTGAACGGGCACAATTTTCTTTTATTGGGCTCCTCAAATGCTCATCTCAGACTTGTTAGGTCCTAGGACCATCAAAATTTGTTTTATTCATAAGTGCATTTTGCGTTATTTTTCAAAGTAATAAAGGATTACAGCAAATAAACTCCTGTTTGGGAACCCTTTAAAAGGCCAACATGAATGTAAACTTTTCAACATTATTCAGATAAAAGATACATACCTAAGCATGAAATTCTGTAATTTGTAGGAATACCTTTACAAAATCCGTTTAATGTCAATGACTGGGTCCTGTAATTATGATAACTTTAAAGGTATTATAACACGATCCTTTTGACATATTTCCGTAGCATGTGCTTGATACTTTGACGCAATATCTACCCTTACAAAAGCATTTAAGTTCCACCCACACAACTAATTATTTGATAAATAACCCCGGAAAGATGAAATTGTTCCATATTTCAAAGACTAATAATATTCTGGAACCAAATGGACAAAGTTTTCGTGATAATCGCACAACTAAGTTGAATTTGAGTAATAATCTCAGAAATGCTATCCTAATCCGACCCGCAAATTAAAATAATTATTTTCGTTCGGCACGAATATTTCGATGGCTAAGGTTAATTTATTTACCTGCCGGTAGAAATTATTGTATGTCAGGAACACCAAAAAGTAGCAAATATATTTTACTGATATACGCCTTTAAGCATTGTGGCTGGCCTTAATAATGAACAAAATTTGCCACTTATTGCGTCTATTGCTCCATGTCATGTCATCGTGTGTAATTCGGCGTGAAAATAAGTATCCTCTTAACTTAATAATCGCCCGAATCAACGTTTTCCATTAGAAGTGAATTCCGGAAAAGGAGTACATTATCTTACTCCTAACAGCACCGGGGGTGGAATGGGATGTACCTTACTTACAAACCCTAATTGGGCCATTTTGTGCTCGGTAAAACAAAGCCGTGACAAAGTAGCAACATCAAAACTTTTCCATTGCCGAAAACTAGGTACACGTGTCTTACACTAACTCTGTTGGTATAACAAGATATCAACAGCCAACATCTGTCCCATGGAGTTAGAAAGCACATGCATTACACTTATTATCTCAAGTTAGAATTGAATTAGCTCCTCATCTTATAATAATTATTAAACAAGTAGGCGGCCGGCTAAAACTGACAGAATAGTACCGCAGGGTGCAGTATTGGAACCGAACATATACTTCGCTCCTTTAATGGCTCATGACACTAATACGTTTCTTATTAATTCCAGTTAATGTTGTGGAACGAAATTATTGGACTAGGGGTATGGTCGTCGTGATGTAATCCACCCAACACTTTTGGAAAACGAAGCACCCATTTGCGATAAATTAGCCAGGGTGTAATGTTTTCGGAGATGTGTCGCTTTTTATGGAACAACAAGACGTGAATGTTGTCGTCGTTATTCAATTTTTAATGAGGACGAGGACGAGAAACTAGCAGGTCCTTTCACGACGCAATAAACGGGCTTTCGTCACTCATCCACCAGTTGTCTAGCTCTCGTAATCTACAGAACAAAATTAGCATACTTCAGAATGTTTTGGGGCGACCCATAAGAGTGGCGGCAGGGTATTTGACACTTGAATGTTTATTCCCTTGTCCGTAGATCCTTTTAGAGAGATACCCTTCGACGTGATAAACAGACAGCGAAAAACAAAAACGCATCATAACGAGATGAAAGGGGTCGGCAGCTCCCGATGTCTGGGTTAGCTGCGAGATGATATCTAAATTATTCACGAATTCAATGCGATTCTGGACCAAATGAATGTACTAATTGAAATTTCAAAATTCCAAGGATTTCATCGCAAAATACGCTTGTGTTTCGAGGCTAGATATGGTATGGATGCGTAGGTTTGCCTTTTATTACAACAGAATTCATAATACAGAAATCGCCAAGTGAATGGTGTGCGTTGGTGGAAGGAGAGCATGATTAATTTCACCCACGACTGCCATAAACTCCGCTGCTTTAGTGGAAAACTTTTGATTGCGTTTCAAGTAAAACGACTGTAATTTTGGTCTAAACGCTTCAAGTTTTACCTATTAATTTCAGATGTTATTAGTCTACTCAGCTTGTTCGGTTTATAAAAATGTGCATATATGCCCTATTAGATGGTACATCCTGATCCGGATGATATGTATTGGTTATGCCCTAGTCATGCATTATTCTGGGCAGCACTGCAAATATTCTGTACATGTGGCTTTACGTAACATATACCGATAAACAAGAATTTTGAATTTACTTGAAAAATTGACTGACATACACCTTTTGTAGCTTACATGTATTATGATAAAGGAGTGGGGATACCGGACCTGATGAAACATATTTCATAATTAAGAGTAATCATTTCAACGTACATGGTGTAATCATCTAATGAACAAAAGATGTATCAGAATGAATATAACAGCAGTCACGTCGACAAGGTTTGATGTGAATTATCGTTAGATAGAAAGTGGTTGTGAGATACGAGCTTTATCCGGTTTAATGAATGGTTTAGAATTGCAAAGCGAAGCAATGACGCTTATTTAAACCAAAAAGTATCGTTTCGTTAATCCTAATTAGTTGCCGTCGGTGTACGCATTTACTTCATTTATTTACCAAATTTCTGAGCTGATTACTTTACAAAAATAATATAAAAAATAAAAGTTAAAATAAAAAGAGATAATTAAAATGAAAAATAAAAAATAAAAATAAACCGAGAATAAAATAAATATTTAACAAGTTGCTGACTTATTGTAGTAGTATTGTAGTAGTGCTTGACGAGCGTTTTCGTGAAGAGCTCTCTGATGCTTTTGTGGCTCCTTCTGGTGTTCCCCAGGGTAGTCATCTTGGTCCTTTGTTATACATCATATCTATTGATGATATCAAATCATTTGTGGATTGTGTGATCCTGCAGTCGGACCTACACATTTTTTATAGCCGGTGTGGCAATAATAATCTTAAATTATACATTGGGAAATGTCAGGTTATGACCTTCTGGAGGTCCCGCAACTACTGTACTTTTCAGTACAAGTTCGATGGTACTTG
Organism: Leptarthrus brevirostris; assembly: GCA_964036015.1. NCBI lineage: Eukaryota > Metazoa > Arthropoda > Insecta > Diptera > Asilidae > Leptarthrus > Leptarthrus brevirostris. Next base: position 4,121,036 of record OZ038371.1, on the reverse strand, counting down.
TATTCAACGGGGGGAAGGAGTGAAGGACTTGGTTGTGTACCTCGACAGACAACTTAACTTTATCCGCCACATTAATAATATCGCTTCCAGGGCCAACTCTTTGTTGGGATTTATTATTCGTTGGTTCAGAGAATTTCCTAGCCCTCACATAAGACTTCATCTGTATACATCCCTTGTTAGACGACTGCTGGTCCGGTTTGGTCTATGTTTTACAGATCTCTAGAGTGACTCTCTTATTCTGCCTCCATATGAAGAGCGATTGGGATTGCTACAACTTGCTACTCTCGAGAAGCGTCGTTGGGTTGCTGATATAATTTTTCTAGACCAGCTTGTGCAGGGGAAGATTGCCCGTGACGAACTTTCTTCCAAAAGTTTAACTAGAGATCTGTCCTATTCCTTTCGAAACCATTCTAGCTTACAGATAACTTTCTTGCGCATTAGTTACGGTATGTTCGAGCTATTTACCCGCATGTGTAAGTTTGCTAATGATGTTGGTGAGCCTCTACAATTTGTAGTCATCCTGTTGCACTCACTCGTTTTTGTAAGGTTTTGTAAGGTTTTTTACGTTGGTATGTGTATATATTGCATTGGCTTGGCTCAAGCGATCTCTATTGCCTGCGCACCCCTGGTTGTTGTGTTTGGGTGTGGTTTTTGCTCTTGGGTACTAATGTTTTTTTTGCATGTTGGTGTGGGAGCCTAATTCACCGCAATATTTTGTCAATATTGCGTCAATTGATTCCTGGCTTCTGCCTGTGAGGTGCACCTTCATTAATTCAACAATGCTTGACAAACGGTATAAACAGAAATATAATATCAAAGAATAAGGGAAGATTTGAGAAAAACATAAATATAAAATCTACAATTCTACATAAAAAGTAAAAAGTAACTTCTACAAAGCTGGCTCCTCACATGATTACTCGACAGATGAAAATCAGTGCGATCAAAAGAGGAATTTTAAAATCGCGACATCGATGTGATCGTCTCATTTACTCTATAATTAGTACGATGAAGTCGTGATTCCTCAGGATGTGAGCCGGAACTGATATGTCAAAACACGCCAAAAGATCAGGAGGGTCCATACAAATGCAGTCGAAAGCAAAACAGATCTTGGAGTTGCAGCACCTTTCTTCAAGAGCAATAGTCTACGTCTATCGATATAAGGTACATTAGGTCTCCAAGAGCGAACCTAACGAACCTTCCTTGAACAACTTCAATACCATTGACATGAGTTGCATAGAGGGGTGAGCAGACTGACGAGGCATATTCCAGAATAGGCCCGACAAAAGTGCAATAGAGAAGCTTCATGATTTAGGGATCATCAAACTCCTTTGACCACCTTCTCACGAAACCCAGAGTCATATTAGCTTTTGTAACTATGGCATTAAAATGATCCTCGAAAGAAAATTGGGATTAAACCAGACGCCCAGGTCTAGTCCATATATGGTCAGATTAAATTAAAAGGAAGTTCTTTTTCGAAGGGAAAACATTGATGTGCACTTGCCGATATTTAAGGAGGGTCGTTAATGAAACACCAATTCTAAAAGGCGTCCAAGTCAGAAGTCGGCATTGTCTGACACAGTGCGGAACATCTTCGTGTCATCCGCGTACCAAAGAATATTTGAGTGAGACAGAATCGTAGATACATCATTGATGTGAATTATGAATAACAATGGCCCGAAGTGGGAGCCCTGCGGTACTCCGGAACTGTTGAAAATTACATTAGACAGAGCTGCACGAAAAGCAACCCGCTAAGTGCGCTTAGATAAGTCGTAATGAATTCAACTTACAAAACCCCACAGAAACCCGAGAAAAGAGAGTCTTAGAACAAAGAATTCAATGACTTATTCTGTTGAATGCAATTAGCTACATTAAAAGGCCCCTGAAGTGATAATGACAATTAAAAAAAATACAAAGAGTAAATCAAATTTACTGATAAAAACAATTACACTTAAAATACAATTTCAAATTCAGTCCGAAGAAAGTAGTCCAAGACTATCATTATATGCGGGCAGAATCACAGGATCAGGATAGGACGGAGACCGAACGCGACATTTATACTTCAAAATGGGTCGAATAAAGATCCGAAAAAGAAGTTTGGGAATAAATAAATTTGACCATAACTTTACGAAACCCAAGGAAGGAACTATGGAACTGATTTTATCAACCTAAGGCAAATGTGGATAAAAAAAACAAAACCAGGATCCTTTACTCTATTCAGTCTGGTTAGCAAGTCAACGGTTGCTTCATTATAGAATACGAGACAAACGTACATTTATCAACACTCAGAGGTATATTGTTCGCAATACACCAGGAACTAAAGGACTCAGCGAGTTTAGCGTAAAACAATTATTAATGTAAGAAACAACATTAAAACCATGGCATAGCACATTTTCAAATTCGCTAAGGTGGAAGCCATGTCATTAATAAAAATAATAAGTGGACCCAAATGACTGCCCTGGGGCACACGAGAAGTGGCTGATATTTCACAAGGGGGAGAACTCTGAAACAGAACGAGTTGTATCCGGTCAGAGAGATAGAAATAAATCCATTGGACGAAAAGAATAGTAAAAAACTTGCCATCAGCGCGGTCAAATGCGTTACTAAAATCAGTGTAAACACAATCAACCTTTTTCGATAGTCTCGATGGCGGGAATACAATAGTTTTAGAACTCAAAAGAGTTAGTAGTCGTTGATTTGCCTGTGATGAAAACATGCTGGATGGCACAAACCATTGCTTTAAAAAGCTTCACGATGACAGAAAAATTAGCAATAGGCGATTTCCACAACTTAGGAAAAATACCACAGGACATAGACGAGTTAAATAAGTCAGCACAAGAATAAGATACTGGGTACAATTCTTTAGGGTGGAGGCAGAAAGACGATCGGGGCGAAGCAAAAGACTATTTTACAAGTTTATAATAAGAATCATTTGAAGCATCTTAAAAACAGATCCTTAATCGAAAAGGAAGTTGATGGATAGTTCGTCAAGGAATTAAAATCTCCTACACAGCTATTTATCGAGAAGGTAGCTCTTAAGAAACTGGCAAAAAGCTAGAAGCAGTCAAAGGAACGTCGGTACTTTGTTCACCGAGACACCTAACACTCCTGCGCATATTATTAATGAAACTGCAGAATTTGTTGGGATTAACATAGATGGATTATTAAATCTCAAAAAGATAATTACGATAGGCAAGCTCGGACTCAGAGGTGTAAAGGCCACCCAGAACTTAATATATAAGATAATCTTCGTTACTACGTGAGAGACAGAACCTCTCGTCTAAGCTTTATTTCTAACATTTTTAAGATGCTTTAGAGAGCTGTTTTACTTCCCCAAAAATTTTAAGAATTCTATATAAGGAGAACAGAAAAGTGCTTAATAAAGTCTAGTAAAAACAAGTAAACTCCATGCTATTAGTTTAATTTTCTCTTTTTTCTGAAGCTTAAAATTTAATTGAGAAACTTTAATAAAAACAGCTCTTGCTATGCCTTCGAATATAAACGTTTTCTGGGGCAATTGGCAATCATTTAGTAACCACAAATGAGATGTGCCTCTTTGAAAAGGAACGGGTAAAGAAAACAATTTATCAAAAATCCACAAAATGGACGAAGTTCCTGCAATCAATATTCTCACCCAGGAAGTATCATAAAGCTGAAGGGGTGCTTCAAAGTACTAATTAATGAATTTCCATTCCGTTTTGAGGTAGATTGGAAAAGTGTTTTCTGCCAAATGAAGGAAACCCAAAGAATTTAAATGAAGCCACTGAAACTGAAATTTTGTAGTTAATTTTCATCGTAATCCATTTAAACGTTTTGAGAATTTCAATGTTTATAAATAGAGAAATTGTTTGGTCATGAATTATTCTTGAAAATCATTACATGCAAAATATAGTTAAAAGTATACAGAAAATATTCGATACTATCTTTGCAATATTTTTCTTTTCTAAACCACTCATAACTATTCTGCTCATGCAACATTACATCTCTAAACCCCTCTAAGTTAACTCTTTGATTGAAGCGATTCTAACCTTCATAAAACTAATATTTATCAAGTTAACATGTGTGTTCTTCAGCAAATCATCCTCATTATAGCCTAGTAATTTCTACTTATTCTAATATGTCAAGCGAAATCTGCGATGGTCAAGAAGAAAAAGATTAGGTTAAAGAATAGAACCTTGTCGTACTCATGCTCTGCTATAATACAGTCTTGCCAACAAAGAAATTAAGGGCAGAGGAAGTTGGTTATTGAGTTGAATGAAGGTATTAATAGCTTACACTTCACCTGGAAAGGAAAGAGTGGGAAGGTTGTCAATGATCTGCCCGGACGGCTAAAAGTTGATAATAGGACGATTCTGTGCGGAGCACCTGGTCATGATAATCTATCGAGTAATGAGGCGGCTAAAGAAGGTTCGTAGTTGATCGCTTCACAGATAGACAGATGACTGGCCGGCCTCTTATATCATAAAAAGAGAAATCGGTTTGAAGGCTTTACAATACATAACAACAGTAACATAACCATGCCTAAGAGAGATTCTGTATGTTCTACGGCATATGTATGAAAGCAAATTGACCCTTTTGAATTATATGTAGTGACATGTATACAAGGAATCAGGCAAATTCAGAAGAATGATCACAGTCGTTTCCTTCACTTAAACTCGCAACATATTTATCTCTCCGTTACTATTAAGGCTGCGCTATACTACATCATATGACATCCCGTGAGCTTTGACATACAAAAAAATCTTCGCACAATTCAGTTAATATCGGACGGAATAACAGAATATCTTCATATAATGAAGGACAGAGTACCACAAGGTTCCATCGTTTCAACTAATCTTTCTCTTTTCTCGGATATGGCAACAGGCTTCAATCGCGAAATCCTGTAACTCGAATATAAAGCTTAGAATTAATTTTTCTGAACACATTTTTTCTTCTGTTGCTGTTTCCAATCTACAACAGGCGGACTATATTTTTACTGATTTCAGCAGGCCTTCGACAGAATTAATCACAGAATTCTTACAAGCAAGCTTCATCTCCTTAAGTTTCCCTGTCTTTTTGTTGACAACCCTACTTGTCTCATCGTGCACAAAGTGTTTTATTCTCTCCGATATTATCTATAATACGTCAGATGTTCTACAAGGTGGCCATTTAAGACCTTTACTTTTCTTCATTTATTTTGAATGAATCGAGGTTTCTGTGTTATGCTGACAACGCTAAAGTTGACCGTATGGTCTGTGACGTAGCCTCCTTCATTCTGATCTGGACACTTTCCACTGGTAGTGCTTCACTAATTTTCCACCACGAACTATAGACACGCGTACTATAATTTCCTATAACATAGATGGACGCTCTCTTGGACTCGAGAAAATCAAAGACTTGGGTGTTTGGCAAGACGTCCGTTTCTCCTTCGAAGGCCATATTGACATAACAGTTAATAGGGCCAATGCGACCTTATGTTTTATTAATAGGTGGTGTAAGGAATTTAACATTTTTTGCTGTTTGATCTCCCAGCGAAGATTCATTAGGTTCGCTCTTTGCGGTCTTCTCTGGAAGAATCACGTTGTCCTGTTTTGTATGTGGATAAGCTTAAGCTCATCGCTCTGGATACTCTTAAGAACGGATGAAACATCTTCCGAATTGTATTTGAATTCGACTACTGGGCTCTGTAAATAGTAGTGAGCTTCTAAGTTTTTTTTTTTAATCTTTCGGTTCTGGCTCTCTCATTACTTTATCCATATCTCACAACAACGTCTCACCGAGAATTTTTGCATTGTTGGACAAGGGGGTGAAAGGCAAACACACGACAATCGGGATTACGTAAATTTGTTTTTAAAAAGTGATTTTCGCAAAAGTATTCGTCTAAGTTTGGTATATGTGGGAGAGATACCTCTTCTAACTCCCAGAAATGTTTTAACAGAAATGCAGAAATTTACTACTACGTTATGCAAGCACCTTTTCTGTGAGTCAGGAAGCCTGGAGTCCGCTTCACTAAGCAATATCCACCCAAAGGATTTTTTCTAAGCCGTGGGGGATTTCAGAAAGCCAACCGAAGATCCTTGTTTTTGTTTCCAAAAATGTCTTGTCTCGCTTGACAAATAGTCAAAATAAGATAAATATTAATCGGGTCCCATTCATTCACATTTATATTTATATTTTTAAGAGTGGAAAGACATTCGTTAGTGGAATCTAATAGTCTTCGTATCAAAGAACCATTTGCTGTATAAATGGTAGGTTATGCGAGCAAACCACCTCTAGCCGACGGAATTGAGTTAACTTGAAAATCATCCACTGCTGACAGTAGCACAATCTAACACAGCTGCACCTTGAGAAGGGGGAGGAGCATCTACACTGGCCAGATTGTTGCTATTTCATTGCAGGCCGGTAACCATGTGTATATCACTTGTTAATGGTGTTATACCCTGGATAGGGGTAGGAGGTTTTATCACATCCTGAAGCTTTGCTTTACAGGCAAAGTCAAAACTTTCAAATTTATAGTATGTTTCATCAAGGTCTTTTTCCGTTTCATCGCTATATGAATTACTAAGAATTACGAATTTCTAAGATAGCCCTCACTCGAGAGCCTGTTCTGTAGCGATTTCTTAAGATTTACTATAAAGCACTTAACTTGTTTCAACAGAGTTTCTTTCTTCCTGGGCAAGTCTGTTACCTTAACCATAACGTTAATTAACGAACCAAGCAGTAACGTTTACCAAAACTTATTACACTTGAAAATTGTGTACTCACACCAGATCTGCCTCAAGGTGAATCTCTTTAAACGCAGATATGATGAAATGGTAATAAACAGGACAATTATAATAAAAAGCAACAGAATCGCTGGAACCTCCGAAAGATTACTGTGTAAGGTACCCCAAATATTTCTGCAATGAATTATGAGACACGTGGGATATTTAGCTACTAATAACGACGTATTACTACTTTTTTATAATAAAGCAATGCTTTTGCTTTAATTATGACAACTAATTACACTTATCACTGCATTGCTACACTTTCACGAAAGAGTTAAAAAGTATAATTTAGCGAGTATGATCAATATGAAAATGTCTGTACTCACCGACTAAAATATTTTGTGGATATCCGGCTCGAAGGACCAATATGTTCAGGGTGAATACTGTGGTTTTAATTCAGGTTAAGTAAAAGAAAGTGGTTTTGAACACTTACTTGAATTAAGGGTTTCTTTTTCTTTGATTTAAAAACACCACTTGCGTCGCTTGAATTTTTTAGTGATCTGTATCCAGTCGTGATCGTATAGCAAGTGTTAAACAGTCTCAGTGATAAGAGATCGATGGATATTTCATTTTTTTTTTAATGATGCAAGATATGAGCGATAAGATGAGATGATAAGGCTCATTACAATCTCCACTACTGGAGAAAATTATGTGATTCCAAGATAACACAACTGCAAGTTGTAAGTACTCGTAAGTACTATTTTACCCAACTACATCAAAAAAAGGGGAGTTAGGAATTTGGGAGTATATGTAAGTTTGTGTGTATGAATATTCATATTATTCCTCGTAACTCCTAAACCACTCATCACTTTGGACAAATGATGTGTTATTGCATTTGTATTAATGCTCCACATAACATTGTCTATACGGCGAGCAGCGAAGTGGCGGCGGGGGACAGTCTGTTACGTCACAGCTCCTACACTACTTATCAGATTTGGACAAATGAGGTGTCATTGGATTTGCATGAAAGCTCCGCATAACATAGGATATATAGGTCTGTTCCTACGCAACTTCTAAACTACGTAGAACATGACAAATTAAATTAAATACTGAAACTCAACTACGGCTTTAACTGCCCTTTTAAAATTTTTAAACAAGACTTACTAGCTAGACCTCTATTTGGCTACGTACACGCCGCAGTCACACGTCAATTAAAAATTTATCTTAATTGAGATAAAATGTGTGATTACGGCATTTACTTAGTCGAATAGCTACTAAGTGTTGATTGCAAATTTTAAAAGAGTACTTGAAGCCGTAATTGGATTTTAGTTCTTAGTTTTAATTTTTTATTTATCTTGCTGGCTGACTTAAGTCTCGTTGAACGATTATCCCTATGTCTTTTAATTTTCTGTCATTTTGTAAAATATTTGTTGTCTGGAGTGCTAAAAAGAAGTCTTAGATTTTATTCAGTTTGATTTCAGTGGCTCTTTTCGATCGAACATCAGCCATACCCTGAACATATATAGGTCAATATGTTGATTTGTAAGCACTTAGACACAACTAGTTTGTTTTGACGGGCTCTCTTCTCTTGTCTTTCGCTTGTCGATTCTTTTGTTTAGTTCCACTTCTTTTATGCTTCTAATATCTCACACCACGCAACACCCACCTTGTTTTTGACTTGTAATTCAAGGTTTGTGAAGCTTGTAAAGTTGATTCTAGTAGTCAAAACAATACTATTTTTAGCTCGGCCCTTTTGTTTAGCTTAGTCAACTGGTAATGTGATATCGTACTTGTTTAACAATGTGGCCTTGATCTGTTAAATACAAAATAGAAAATATTTTTCTCAGTCTCGCCTTTCAGGGCATAGCCCACTACCCACTACCCTCGTTAGTGAATGGATGTAGCCTTTCGGTTCAGTTGATATTCAATATGAAGTTGAAATGTCGCATGTTCTATTTTAGCTTAATATACCAATATATGTGTAATAGAGTTCTTATCTTCCAGAATTCAATCGTCTTAACATATATGGCGTATCCTTAACTTAGCTTTACTTTTAGTATCAATTTTCAGACAAGCTAATTAAAAAAATACTTGTCATCTATGATGACCCTATTAAGAGCTTTAATCATCGAATAATGTGACTTTTAAATATAAAATTACTGGTGGTATCCATGACAGGAATACGTAATTTCGTACTTGTGAGTAAATAAAGAATTTAATGCTTTTCAGAATAGATAAAGTTGTCTAAGAGTCTGTCTTCCTTTTAATGAATTAAATTTAAATGGACCGAAGAAATATTTTACGAAATGTTTACTCAGAACTGAACACTCCCAGCCCTAATTTCGTCAAGTTACTTCACGTCACGCTATTGAACATTTATTTTTCCCTTAAATTCATTTTACTTTAAATTCAGCACCGGCAAAACTAACCTACTAATACAAGCATCACCATTTACGTATATTTTTATCGGCCAGTAAAAACGAGAGTTGGGCTGCCAATATCTCGAAGGAAACGGATAAAGTAATCTCATTGACTATGAACTGAATAGCATCGCTGTTCCTGGTCGGAATTTCTTATCTTATTCCCCCTAGTATCTTTCAGTTATACACCTCCTCTCCCTTGTCCCCTCATTCCTTTGCCAAGCAATCCAATTCCTTGAAATGATAATTTTTCCATTTTCCGCTTTCATCGGTACTCGAACGAGCTTTGAACAAGCTTACACCGTGCCCCCCCCCCCCCCTCTCAAAACAGTTTCCTGCCGCCTTTTGCCTTTAATAGTGAATTTTACTTAATTTTTCCATTTTTCCATGTTTACAGTACTCACTGCTCCAGACAGTGGTGGAAGCATGCCAAAAGAAAAAGCACTGCAAATTCAACGCATCCCCTGGATCCTATCGTGGAGGTGGCAACAGTGGCGTTGGAGAAAGTAGTGGCACAAGCAGCTTTTACGGTAGCAGTAGCACCACTAGTATTAGCGCTGATCCGTGCCCCCGAGTCCGGAAATTTGTTGAGATTGCTTATAAATGCCGTCCATGTAAGTAGAAGATTTTATCTATTTTTGCTTTGTCCTTCCGCCTTTTTTCATATCCTTATCACATTTTTCTCTGTCCTCGGTGCTCAATTCGGTTAGGCTACAGTAAAACCGGGAATGGAAAATTGCACTTTCTTAGGTTCTTGTGCCAACTTTCAATTCAGTGACGTCAACTACTTTGATTTAAAATTCGATTTTGTATATGTAAAACGACACATTTTAGCTACAATGCAGCAATTTTTGTGAGGTGAATCAACCCAAATACATTAGGCAACAAAGCAAAAGTGGCACTTTCTTGCTAAAATTTTTGCAGGAACGCGGATCTATGGATGGCATTCAGATTCACTACCCAAAGTGAATAGTAGCAAGTTTAGATTCCCAAAAATTCACGTGAAGGCAATTTCAGATAAAAGGTTTACGACCGAACAAGAACGTGCTTGCAACTATTTTGGCCATATCTGATAGGATGTGCAATTCTTGGCAAGGAATCGAAGATGTACAAGTGAGGTTATGAATAGAATGCTTTATAAATTTTTTATGAGAGCAATTCCACAACAACTTTTGAACATTTTGCGGCTTTTACCGATCTACAAAAAAGGATTCTATCACAGAAATGGTTGCAATTTTATTGATTAAATAATAGGCAATTTTCGCTACTTGTTGCAATTGTTTGTACGTGAATTATTACTATATTATTGGTTTTACCCATACTGTGGGCAATTTGACCTAGGAGGTCTTTTTGCTATAACCCCTGCTATTGCAAAAGATGCTCAGCCACTCTTATATATGCAATGAGGTCTTTAACAGTGGAGAATATAATACCAGCCGGGCTTAGAAATTCCCCACTGAAGATCTTCCTTCGCCATGCCAGGCCAATGCCGGACTACAGTGCAAAGTGGTTTCATTGTCTTCCAGACAGAGCCGACACTCCGTCTCACTGGACAGACCTATCCGGTGTAAATGATATTTGAGCCTAGACAGGCGAGAGAGTTAGCCTAAGAGCTTTTATATTCGATTGACATTAATATCGTAAAAGATGTATGCCTACTGCATACTCGAAAATTGTTCGAACAAACGAACAATAAAGGAGCCGTGCAGAGATCTTCAAACTCCTTAGCTCACCTTTTAACTAAACCCACTTATTCAAAGAGTCCAAATCTGAATTTAAACTTGCGCAATCAAGATTGGAGTAAACAACACCGAAAGTCTGGGCACCAGCAGCATAACTAAGAATATTTGAATTAAACAAAACCCATCATTGATGAAAATAATGAATAGGAGTGGACCAAGGTGGCTGCCTTGAGGTACACCAGAGGAATTGTGTATATTATTGGAAAGAGAACCGAGGAATGATTCTCTCTGAGTGCGACTCAACAAATACAAGCGAACTCAGTCCACAAACGAAGACGGTAATCCGAGCGTGGTCAACTTATAAATCAGAATTATATGATTAATTATATCAGAAGCTTTACTAAAATCGGTGAATATGCAATCAACCTGCTTACCAGCTTCAATTGCCGAAATACAGAAATTATAAAATTCTAATAGGTTAGTCGTCGTTGAGTTTCCTTTCAAAAAACTATGCTGAAAAGAACCTAAGAAAGGTTTACAATGAAAATAATGTTGTACATACAAGAGCCTGAAAAATCTTAGCAATACAACACAAGCTAGCAACCGGTCGATAATTGGCTACATCGCAACCTTAGCTAAGCTGAAAACCCAACAGTAAGGTAAGTAAGAAAGCAACGGTGGCTCTTTACTCTTGAAAAAGGGGTATTAAGCGGAAATGGGGTTTCCAACCTAAGCTAACCCACTAGCTTTACGTGGCGGCCATTAGGACAATCTTACTGTATGGCGTGATCGTCTAGTGGGCATCCCTAAAAACAGCCATGAAAGGTTCAGAGATCAGCCCGCATCTGTTTTAGCGGAGCTTTGGGGATGAGACCCACTGCTGCTCTGGAAATACTTCTTCATCTACCTTCCTTAAATTTTATATGTAAGAAGATAACAGCGAGCGCTGCTATAAGACTCACAACCACCTTTCAGTAGCCCAATGCTCGGGTTGGACACTCTACAATTCTGAGCTCCTTATCGCACTCGTTAAAAAAACCTTGATTATACCGAACCCAGCTATTACTTTGCCAAGTGGTTCAAATCAACGATCGCAGCCTGTCAAGACTGGAAATGTGCTGAATCCGCTCAGATTTACACGGACGGTTCGAAACTGCAGGGCAATATGGCGGGGTTTTACTCAGAAAAATTCAAAAATGTTTTATGCTTTCATCTTCCGGATAATTGTAGGATGCTCCAAGCGGAAGTAATGGCAATCCAGGAAGCACTAATTTGGCTGAGGGAAAGAGCATACTTGAAAAAGATATCTGTATCCTAACAGACAGCCTATAATAATCTTAGAATAAATCTGTCTCATCGACATCAAAAACTGTGATCAGCTCTCGCTCTTATCTAAATGAGTTGACAGAGCAGTACCATATCGACTTGTGCTAAGTTCTGGGTCACAGTGACATTCCAGGGAACTTTGTAGCGGACTGGTTCATTAGACACGGTACTACACCTCAACTGGATAAAGCCTCCCTCGAAGGGGTCTCTAGCGCACTGAAAGCTACAGTATAACTTTTGAGCGACCAACCAGGCGAACCTTAGATTGACAGGCTCCAAGCATCCTGTCCATTGAGACAGAACCAACGTAGGCGTAGTCACAGTGGTGATCTCTGGTCACTGCTTTGTTGGAAATCATGCGAAGAAATTAGGACTCTACTAAAATTACTGCTGCAGTAGAAGTGTCAGTATTTTCTCATGCACATAGTTATATTTAGTGTTGCGTATATGGATGTGATATTGGAAGCACCTACGATACCCACATCCAATCTTTGCACCTTTCTCAATTTCCTCTTCACTGAAGATACTCTGTGAGGCTCTCTTCCAGCAGATTACTGAGGTATACGAGAAAATAGGCCTTAACATAATAGAGTAAATCCAGAACGCGCTCTTTGGTGATATAACACAGTTCTGCCTACATACCCTGCAACACTGTTGTAGTTCTCTACTTGCCATTAGTCCCGAATCGAGAAATACTCTCAGATAAATGATCACCCCATGATTTCGATTTCAAATAGTTTTAACGGTCTAAATTCAAATCTTTCTTTCTTCTGGTGAAAATTATCAGATCCGACTTATTTGCATTTATGTAAAATTCCTGTTCCTAGCACAGCTGCCACATCCCTCTGAGAGATCTCTTCATGATGTCTGCGGGGGTGTCAATGTGCTAACCTACATTGTAGATGCCTTTGCTATTAAGTGTTCTTCTACTATGTGCTGAACTTGATGTAGCGCAGTTTATATAGATCTACCTGCTGGTTCTTATTTGACAATTTTATCTTCAATGTTGTCTTCTCAATATTGTTAACTATGATCCTTTCCATTGCTTTCACCGGTCTAAAAGACCTTGCCTCAATATGGTCCCCGGCTTCGGTAAAATAATGACCTTGATCCTTCTCCATAAGACCGGAATATACTCAATTGCCAAACAAGTGATGTAAATTCTCCTAAACTACCATGCCTAGACGTCAATGCCCCATTGTAATACTCAGTAAAGCTTGTTCGCCCCCTCATTTTGTAGGGGCTAAGGCGTGTCAGTCTTGAAGCTTCTGGCAAAGTGAGTATTTATCAGGACCTCTTTTGTTTTAATCCCAGGTCTTTGGCATTCCACCTGTTTATTACAGGCAAGCGCACGACTGGCGATCGGAACAGATATGTTCCTAATACCCAAACAGAAGTGTCCCCACAACTGCCTGTTCTTACTTCCCAGACTTGTCTTCAGCGTTCTTTTCAAGGACTTTAATTTATTACAAGCGTCATTAACCGGTTCAATGGTTAAATGCCTTCCAAGTCTCTTTCTTAAGTGGTTCTAGCTTCCTTCCTCAGCATAGAGTCGGATTCTGCTCCTTTATTTTGGATGTAGTGCAGGATCTACGATTGCCTTTCTCCTCTTTTTTACTACTTTAGTAGTTTTTAATATTCTTAGTCCCAGTGTTCCCAGTTTTTTATTTAGCACCAATGCCAGGAAGTGTTGTTAGAAATCCTGATCATCGTACGTCTACGCTTATTTCGTCACCCATGCCGAATGTCGCAAGTAATGGCTCCGTGATCTGACATTGTATTCACGTCTGTCACCTTTCAGTTGGGCACCCTTTTAACAAAACCTTGACTCTACAAATTCACATCAATCTGTCATATCTTAAGTACTGTATTAACAAGGGTCCGTTCCGTTCTCCTGTACAGGAAGATTAGATCGTACATTGCTTCAAAGTCTAGTAGTTTTACTTCTCTATTATTATCACTGGTGCTACACCATTATGTGTTTTGCGAGTAAGCGTTACAGCCGATAACAAATTCACTACCCTTATCTTTTGCAGTATATCACTAGAGCTTCAACTCCTCTTCCTGGTGAAGGCTCCACTTATTCATGAGCTAAGTAAGTATCCCGGGGCTAGAACAAATTCTGCGCCCTTGAAGGCCCTGTTTTTTAATATACAGTTTATCTGAAGACACTGAAATATCTCGAAAACTACAGATTGGATCAAAAAAATTCTAAATTAAACTTTGTTCGTCTCGGAAGGGGATATCCAATGATACCAAACTCGACTCCCACACCCCCACCCCACCACCACCAGAACCACCTAGCGGTTGGGGGTGGGGGATAAAAAGCTTAAATAGGAAATTTAAAGATATTTTACTTGAGAATGGTTAGAAAAATTCCAGAGGAACAAAACTGCATAGTTGGCTTCAGGAAATCTGACAAAACTTTTTAAAAATTTTTTTATCCAAAATTTTCACAAACAAAATTTTAACAAAATTTGGGATTCCCTGTACAAAGCTAATCACTTTTCCTCCTGTGCAATTTTTCTGTAAACCTAACCATTTCTAGTAAAAAATTTTTAAATTTCCAAAAATTTTAATTTTGTCCCTCAAAAATCTCAAAACATTGACGTTTTCAAAAAAAAAAATTGTTGCGACAAAAGTTTACGTTTACGCAATTAATACGAATCTGCAATAAAAAATAGGCGTTTCTATATAAGCTTTTTATCCCCACTCCCACCACCTAGGAGATATGGGGTCAAGTTTGGTATCATTGGATGTCCTCCTCCGAGACGAACAAATTTAAATATTAAATTTTTTTCAATCCGATGTGTAGTTTTCGAAATATTTCAGTGTCTTCAGATAAATGGAACACGCTGTATATGTCATAGATATTAAATATATGTCAGGGCTGTGCTAGTTTATATTCCACAAAATACTGGCTCATCATATCTGATGCCACCATGCCATGATATAGATTGAGTTCCTGGACTTTCAAAGTATTCTCACTCAACCCCTATACAGTAGTCGATATACATCTCAAATTAATAAGCATTCAATACCTAGGTAAAAAGTTAATTATTATAGAAAAGAGGAGTCTAGGAATGGCAAAAATTCGTACACAAAAGGCTTTGCCTTCCCAAACGATGCCTGAATTTATTCTCAGAGCCCAAAATAGTTCGGAGGAGTCCTTTAAATATGTATTCTTACATTGTCAGTTCATGTACGCCAATTGAAATATCCATGGATTTAATATATCAATTCCTTGCCCAAGAACATGCTAGAATATGTTTCTATTTAAGTAAAAGTGTTCCTGGTCATGTAACAACATTCAATTTCACCTCGAAGAGCACTTCCGGACTGCGCTTCTTTCCGAAAAGAACATATTCGTCTTGTTTTTCGAAATGTTTTTGAAATCATTAAAAATAATTAAACATGGTAAAAACATTTCATACCGTACTTTTCCCCTAAAGAATTCTAACCCGGAGCAACCCATCCAACGTGCAGGCTAACAAGGAAATTACTCAAGCATTTCTACCAACATAGCCACAGAAAAATGAAGTTGCCTTTGGAATTTTACGTTTAAAATTCATTACTTCGTAGTTGGTGGTCTTCCGGTAACTTTAGGGATTTATGCAAACTTTATAGTTGAAAACCATAAGTTTTTGGAATTTTCATGAAACAGTTGAAATATGCATGTAAAATCTTTATACCATCTTTGTTGGTAGACATTTTTCAGGATGACTAAATCTAGTTTTAGTAATTTCTGTTCTTTTTTTTTCATTATTAATGGAACACCCTGTACTAACCAATGAATTGGAAACAGATTCAGAATAGGTTTATGTGCTGTATGGGGCTAAATTAAACAAGTCCATGATACAAAATTGTTAATTTATTCGAGTTTTGGATTTCAAAAATTCGCCAGTTTTCCCTTTAGGATAGCCCCTAGTGATTAGGGATGAAAACAGGAAATTTCTCATTTGTAGGTGTGGTTATTGGGAAGAGGAAAATGAGTTGGAAAAAATTATTTTAACTGTTGCTGCTTTAGAAAATTAACATTGTAGTGGGTTTTACTAAAGGCTGTTTAGGTTTTACATTACAAGCTCGTGGTAATTTTCAATTATTTCAATCAATAGTTAAACGTACAATTATTGTATTCGCACTATTTCATTTTCAATGGGCGGAAATTGTATTTGCTGAATTAACACACCTTTTGAATGGGATATTCATTTAGAGTTTTTTTTAGTAAGAGTTATCAGTGCAATTTAGATTGCTACTTAAATTGAATGTAGGCAATACCCAAGCCGCATCAATTTCAGTTCATTCGTGGTAAAACTAAATGCTTTTTGAACTGGATTTAGTGAAAGAGAATGCTAAAATAAATTTTCCGGGTGGTTATTTTCGTAATTGTTATATTAGCTTACAGGTTCCAAGGCCTAGCGTAAACTGTGCCGTATCTATGGCGTTACCGGAAGTACAAGTTTTACGTCCCAGCGGTCTCGTGCAACGCAACAGTAAATTTTTGATTCGTTAAATATAACACGATTTGCTCTACCCCAAACGAGCATCGTTCTTTGATGATCTAAACATGATTTGAAATAGTATGTGATGTCAAGGTATACGATACCAAGTGTGCTGCATTCAGCAAAACTAGGAATAGGATTGATAGTGAGAGATAAAATGTCATTAATAAAAAGGAAAAAATAAGGTTGGTGAAAGAACTGAGCTCTCAGGTACACTAGCATTTGCTTCCTAAGGATCAGGTGTAATTTCGTCTATCCCTTTTGAGAGGTGCAGACCAAATGCTTGAATTTCGGCATGAAAGGCAACATTCCAGACTCTATCAGCTACGAGCTACGATTTTCGACTCTTTAAAATTATGGAGACAATGATTACAACGCTCCATTAGAGCAGTTAGTTAATCTCCAGTTTAGTGGCCAACGCGGAAACCGTACTGGCAATCGTCGATAAGATAGTTACTCAGTAGATGTTTCTGGTCTATACTTCTCCTGATCGCATGCTTGTCCTTTTTAAATTCGTTACACGTGGACCGATTTGGATGATTTTTATTCTGATTATAAAGTATGATCCCCTATTGGTGCGTTGAAGTGGAGGTGGGGAGGAGGCACCACGAAACATTTTAACGTGTAGTCCGATTTATATAATTATTTTTTGTTGTATGTGTAATGATCACCCATAACTACTATGAGGAAAACGTTTGGCCTAGGATGAGTGTGGGCGGAGGGGAAGGGTAGTTTAACTTTATATCGCATGGACCGATTTGAATAATTGTTTTTTGATGTATTGATACCATACTAAAAATTGGTGTGGGGAGAGGGCCGAAGCCAACTTTATAACGCGTAGACCGATTAAGATGATTCGTTTGTTGTTGTATAGTTGTATGAAAAAAATAAAAGTTGGACCTTAAGTGGGATGGGTGAGGAGTAGGCTAACTTCTGAGCATGTAAACCGATTTAGATGATTCTGTTTTCGACATATAGAATATGGGGGTAGTATATCAAAAATGTTATGTAGGAGTGGGGGTGGTTGTAGATTGTGGCTGAGGGTGAAAGTAGGGAGGACGGGTTTCACTTAACTTCGAAATATAACACATTCCCATTATTTATGAGTGCTGGTATTGAAAAACTGGCTTACGAGAGATCAGATGCGCTTTTGGGCAGCAAACACATGCCATATAACGGCCTAATCGAAATTTAACTTACTCCGACTAATCACTGATTTGCATATATTCCGCGCATTTCTATAAATACACCTGTTCTTCTTATACAAAATATATCCGGTGCTATGGTTAACGTCTCTTATGGAAAAGCAGTCAAACCAGTGCAGCTCTATGATATACTAATTAAGTCCAGCTAAATCGGCCTTTTTATAATGTCACATTAATCTTTTGGTGGAATTATGATAATTGTCCGTCTAGGTGGACAATAACACGTAGATTAGACAATTGTCTGCATTGCCCAAGGAAGCCGTACGAAACCCAGTATTTTTCTGGATGCGATGTCAGAAAATTATCAGAAAGAAGCGCATTGTGCCCTATAGTACCTGAAGCACGAGTCTGATACTCAACCAGTTCCAGACCGGCTTATGGTTAAGAATGTTGAGGTCAAGTTGTAGTAAGCCAAATAAACCACGAGTATTGCAAAAATCAAAACAAAGTCTGTGAGGTGAAACAAAACAAAGCAAAAACCTACAACGGCAGAAGGACTAGTGAACGGAATCCAGTAAGACGAATCGATGACGTTGAGATCAAAGTCAGCAGAAATGTTATGTGAAATGATCTGTGCTAAACTTTGGTTACAAGGAAGGCAGCAAATGCTCAGGAGTTCAGACCCGTTTAGCATATTCGAAAAAAGAAGAGTACGGGAAAATGCTCTGGACAAATAACTAAGGAAAAGCGTGAATGTGTGCAGAAGTAACAAATATATACCACAATACAAGACAATACGATAACGAAATAGAGGCAGCACGATGAACAGTCAGGTTTTCGTGAGGGTTTCTCCAGAAGCGATCACATCAACGCTCTCCAAACTATCAACGATATGGAGGTTCCCTTTACATCTAATGTACGTCGATTACGAAGCGCTTGGCGACGTTGATCGCGATCGCAACTTTACGTAAAAGAGCTTCTCAGAAATAATTATCACCATTATAAGGGAGTCCTGGTTGGTTGGTTGGAGCAAGTGAAAGGTACTATCCAACAAGACTCGTAATTGAATTAGCACGTTATACGCCTTTTTGATGTCACGATCTGTAAGACCCGGTTAATTGGTCTCGGCCTATCATAGTCAACGAGGTATTGATACACATCTTTGTTAAAACTTGGCCAAACCGCTCTAGAGATGATACAAATCGAGGTAGCAGTCCAATTGTAGTTAGCCTCGCGATTCCATCTATTCTCTCATTCCCTGGTATGTTCCTGTGGCCTCGAACACCGAGAAGGAAGATATTGAATCTAACCCGTAAACACGTAAGCTTTTCCCGAAAGTCTCTCACTAGCTTCGAGAAGGTAATTATTAAGTCCGGCACCCTTATGACAGTCTGGTTCATCGTCTGTGATTCACTGAGTATCAGAAACAGACATGCCTTCAGAATCGCTATAGCACCTCCGCTTAAAATAAACTTGTGTCCGGCAGTCTGTGAACCTCTGATACAGGTAATGTTTCAGAAAAGACTCCCGCTCTTACATCACAATCCACCTTGGAGCCGTCAGTGAACAAGACGGTATCGTAGAGGTTTGGCAGCTCACTGTTCCTCCATTAGGTTAGGATACTTCTTGTGGCCGTATGGCTTGGCAACTTAGCATCCAGAGTATTTCAATCTGATTGCACTTCATAAAACCTGATAGTTAATGTGAAGTTCGGCAGGGAGTAGATGCAGCAGAACATTAAACGTTGGTTGGGATAGCGCGAAGCGACCCAGTGACACGAATGCAAGCAGTCCTCTGCGCCTTACTTAATTTGGACTTGTTATATGCCTTCCTCATAGTGAACCACCAAACTAGGGTGCCGTAGATGAGGATAGGACGTGTCACCGCTATGAACATCCACAGAATCAATTTAGATTGCAGCCTCCACGGTTTACCAAGAGTTCGGTTACAATAATAAAGACCCAAGCTGGCCTTTTTGGCTCGCCCTTCTATATTTTGCTTCCAGTTCAACTTGGGTTCAAAAATCAGTGCCAAGATTATATGAGTTGCTGCCCGTTAAATTTTGGACGATTCCTACTCAAGAGCGCAATGTCAAATCTTTTACACGGTTAAACTATCGGGGTATTTCCAAGTGCTAAACGGAGTGACGCAAGGATGCGTATTGCCACCTTTGCTATTCTTCATCGTCATTAATGACGTATTGTGCTGCGCCTTAGATGACCAAAGAAAAATTTTTAAACAACATACGCTTTTTGGACTATGCCGGTATTGTATAGAATTGTATCCAAAAAACAGAGTCATGTAGTTCAAATTTCCGAAGCCCTCAGTATAGAAAGACGCAGAGCAAAGCTTAAAATTAACTTTGCCAAAACCACACTTATAAGCTTGGAGTTCAGGATACAAAATGAAATGTGTATTGAAAGGCGGCAAATGAAATATGTGTATAAATTTTGTTATCTCAAAAGCATAATTACAGCAGATGGCGAAGCTATAACTGATATACAGACTCGTGTCCAAAAAGGCTCGAGTTGCATTTAATACCCTTACTGAGATATGGCGCAATAACAAAATCTCCAGACGCACAAAATTCCGGATCTTCGGATAGAACATAAAATCTGTTCTAATGTACAACTGGTCAACATGGAAAGTGACCTGTCAAATAATATCTAAGCTACAAACCTTTGTTCACCAGTTTCTCCGGAGGTTCAGCGAAGATGCAAACTCACAGGCCAAGACGGGATACAGACATTTTCGTGCGACGAAAGTGGTAGTGTATAGGCCACACACTGAGAAATGAGCCAAACACCATCTCGCAGCACTCTCTAAACTGGAACCCACGTAGAGCCCAAGGAAGATGGCGAATCGGGTGAGCGCTCAACACATGGAGAAATTCCGTAGAAAAGGAAGGTACCCAGAAAACAAAATAGTGGCGGCTCTTGAACGCGTTAGCGGAGACCCGGACCAATTTGCACAGAACCGGAGAGTCAGTGTAGTAGACGTCATATGCCCAAAAAATGTTTAGAGAAAGTGGACAGTCTTCGTAAGTGTAAAAGAATTGTACAAAAGATTAAAATTCTAGAATTGCTTTAATTCACGGTTAAATTTTTAAGTTGATAGCGCAATATGTGAAGGTAAGTTGAGATTTTCAGATGCTTTCTGGTTCACTTAATCTTATATCACCCTGCAAGAAATCAGATGACATAAACTTAACAGCAAAGCAGAACATCGTATTCAAGTGTGAGATTGTGCACTAATAGATCAAAAATTAAATAAGGGCGCTAGACTGGCATTTATGACAATCAATCTTAAGAAAATGCATTGTTCCGTAAGAGTTATTTTCTCGGCACCGTCTGGAGATTGTTTATTATTTATCTACCTCGAAGCTTGAAAAAGAAGAATGCAAATCCTTTTGTTTGCACGGTTATTTGTTATCATTTCTTCCTCAGAAACACATTTAAAAGTTGTATGTCTCACAGCCAACTTCAGGGAATTTGCTCAGAGCTTTCTGAAATAAAGTTCTTTAATAATGTTCGTCCTTTAGGAATCATTGACGTTTGTTCATCATTTATTCTGGTCACCGATAGCGTCTTTCTTAGATATTTTCAGGTCGTCATAGTGTTTTAAAAAATTAAGGTGAAGAGCAGTCAATTTAATAAGATTAAGGTGCTCTGAATCGAAAGAAACCTTTACAAATACTTGAATAAACATAAGATGTAAAAAGGGTTTGAAAGTTAAGTAAAATGTAAATCAAGAAACCAAAAATAAATCGGTAAATAATGACTTATCCGAGAAGGTTAAGTCAATCAATGGAATCGAAATGTAACGAAGAACAGAGGAAAAGGTTTCATTTAATAGAGTGGATACAGACATTCAATAAAATTACATCATAAAAACAAGGGAACAACAACAAATTAACAGAAATTCATAAAATTTAAATTAGCAGACCTAGAAGTTCGCACACTTGGATTTCAATTCGTAAACATGCCCGTGCACAAATAATTAATTAAGGATTCCCGGTTTTGGGGTGCAAAAACACAAACAACTCGTCCATGGATCCTAGTTGCTCAAAACACAGAAATTTAATTTATTTGTCCAAATGCCTTCCATTAACATCGTCCTTTTGATATTATAAGTAAATGTTTAACGCAAAAAAAAATTCTTTTTTGCGTAGAATCAAAATTGGTTTTTGCTTGAAAAGTTTTTAGGTAAGGACATCGTAAAGTTTGTTGAAGCGAGAAATTAGTTTCTTTTCCTCGGAGTAAATTGTGGCATATTTTAAAATGGACAACAATGACCAGGCGAATAAACCAAAATTAATTAGATTCCTGGTCGTTACAGGAGTACTGCATTAAAACAAAAACAACGCCAAATACATTTTTTGTAGCTCTTTACAATTTCAACGGCAAGGAATTTCCTAACCAAAGCTGCTCGTTATCCTGATCAAGTTACCTCGGAGCCGACATTTCTGCACATTAAACCGACCTAAGTAGCTTCGAGGGAAGGACATGCCACAAACTTCAAAGTGGTAATGCTTATTGACACTAAATGAACAACACGGAGTGGAACTCGACGACGGTATTTACTAACGAAGCAGTGAAAAAAACTTTAAGTTAAAATTTAATTTTTTTTAAGCCCATTAAACGAATTTACTTAGCTAATGATTTCCGGTCCTTCCATTGGAAGCAGCCGGTCGAAAGAAGCAATTCCAAAAGAGTGTAACTACAATTCAGAACTATTCTTTTTCCTTCAGACCAAACTGGTTAAAAGGATGTAGTACCGATTAAATGAATTTCTTTGAGTGGGTGGAAAGCAGTAAAAACGTGGCAAAAAAATCAATGACCCCCAATTCTTTGGTAGGCGGACATGGCTCCCTAATGTAACAATCTTTGTTCGGGATAAAATTTATTACTCAATCCCAAGTGGACGCAGAACAAATGCAAGGGCTTCACGTAGTGATACTGAAAATATCCATTCATTTTATCTCTGGAATTATATTGCACTGGGCTATCCTTTTTTAAGGCTTTACCACTTTCGGAATGAGTGAATACCGAGGGATGATTAAAAATTGAGTTGTGTAACAGAATAGGATTAGTCAAATGGAAAAGGGCTTGGAAAAGTTTTACAGCTCAGTTGTGTTCAACTTTTTTGCTTTATTACAGTGCTCTCGGTAGTGTCTAATAGCATTGGGATTTACGCAAGAACTGTGACTATTTGAATAGTAATGCAATTTTAGAATCGTGTTAGTCTTTATTCGTTCACATTCATAACCATTCCCATATATCACTAGTTTTTCTAAGGAATCAGTAGCGTAAAAAATAGACCTTAAGAAACAAAAATTTTCAACTGTTGCATTGTAAAGTATTTTCTGCGTAGTCAGGTGGCCTTTGGTTTTCTCCAGGGAATAAACTCGCCGGCTCCAGGGTTAAGTCTGTTTGAAGAAAACGAACCGATTCCTGACTACAAATTTCCTTTATTCACTTGCAAGTTCACTAATGCTTACTGCTGGTACATTTGGTTCCGATCTGTCTGATGAGAATGTTGGACGGGTCAGAGTACTGGTTACCTTGCTTCCGAGTGGAATCTTCGCCGACTGTAACAGATATTTTCAGAGACATATAATTCCGAACCAAAACCTTAGCCCTGATTACGAAAAGGTTTGGGAAAGGTAAGGGATACCATAAGTGAGCGTTTAAAAGGTGCCGTGAAGGTTGAGAAATGACGAGCCCGCCTCGCTAGCCGTGCCTAGTTTATTGGATCGGGGATCTTGCCTGATCCTCTTTCCTTGAGGTGATCTAGCCTTATATTGCGGGCGCTTTTATGGTTGCAGACAGACTATGGTGATGGGAATGCACAATAAGAAAAAAACGTAAAAAAGTTAAGAAGAGATAAATGCACCCTGGCAAAATGCTGTTCTTGACAATCCCAAGCGCAGCCTCTGTCTAATTGATTGTAGATCGTGTAAATTATATTGGAAGGATTCACCGGTTTGTTGTCGTCGGGCCAGCATCTGACGAAGCATGTTGGTATCGTGAACTTGTGGTGTATTAATCCCGACGGAATGCAAGTTTATGTCGTCCCATCCGGGTCCTAAGAGGAAACGAAGATATTGCGAACAACATCACGCAAGTCTGTTCTTCAGGAGAGTAGATAGGTTTGCGGCCGTCAGGTTAAAGTTACCAGCTATTATATTCCGGGCCATCACCTTGGCTCGAAAAAGAAATTCATCTGCCATGAGGTGAGTTTTGTCTCCGTCATACACCAGGTTACGTAAGCTATAATTATGCACAGGAGCTTGAGGCTGTTAGATGTGCAGGTTTTCCATCTGCTCGCTGATCTGTTGATTGATCAAGTCTGATAACTTTCTCTTTAGACCTGCTAATATAGCTTGTACGCTGGCTGCACTAGCCTGATTTCCTTCGTTAGGACTTTACTCCTGGGCTTGTGTGACGCCCCTTCCTAAATTAAGGGTTCGATTTAGTAGCAGTAGTTGTAAGTGACGGGCGTTTGATACTGCTGCTTCACTTACATCCTCCACTGGACTGATACCAGTGGCATTGCGGATTTACGTGGAGGGAGAGGGGGGGAATAGATCTCCCACTGGCTGATGTAGTTTATATTCTTCCAGTGCGCAGTCTCGTTTGCATAAATAACACTTTGGCTGGCGTTCTAACCATTAGGCCATTCCCTTCCGGTGGAATATGTATCCGCCCTGCGAACAGAGTGGCCGTTAACTGGGGTTGAAGTCACTTGACACACGGTTCAATGGACTGAACCGACAGCCCTCGATGCTTATTCCGGCGATGAACGTACATATTGTAAATGAATTGGTTTCACGAAAAGCCATTAATAGAATTTGAGCGCCCATAGATCTTCTCAAGAGAATTGTCAAACTTTTGTTTTATATAAAATAACATGTTAAACTGAATGTTAGATTAATTGTATTAACCAAACAAAGAACCTGAACCCAAATGAACAACCAAGCCTACCTATATCTCTCTCCGATAACTGCCAAGGAGGAGGTTCTTTACCAGATGCAGGTGGAAAACGGAAATAAAAGGAAAGTGAAAAAGTTATAAGTCATGTCTTGCCTAAATTTCAACTGACTATTATGGGAACGCAGGTTTCTACGGACAAGTTCACTGGCTATCAAGCCAAAGCCTGTGATTATTATAAAACCAGAAACAGACAGGATCCCCCAGGGTTGATTAGTCAGCTAAGCTCAAACCGAATGACTCAGCCCCACTGGAGTGTTTCAGCGTATGAGGCTACTATCCCGGATTCATTCATCGACACAAACAGTTCTAAGCTTATCCGAGAGGCAAAAGGGATAAGCTAGTAATAACCCGAAAATCCGTGCAGGCTGAGAGGTAGCATAGCATAGCATGGAACTTGGATATTTAACAATAACAACAGTTCCAGTTAGCCAATAAAACCTTACAAGTGATTGAAGATAAAGGAAGTCCTAGAATCACCAATCTTCTTCAAACAGAGTAGCCAAAGCCTGTCATTATACGCGGGCAGAATCAAAGGGTTTTTCCATGGAAGGCCACGTAATGCAAATTTGAGAATCCTGCGCTGAACAGCATCAATACGAGCAGTATGTATGTACCGCATAGGATGAAGACCAAACGGGACAGTCGCAGATCAAAAACAACAACAAGATCCTTTACTCTATTCAGTCTGGTTAACAAGTTGCCACTGACAGAATAATCATACATCAAGGGATCATTCCTTCTACAATACGAAAAAAAAACGTAAATTTATCAACGTTATGTCACAGACAACACGAATAATTTTAGCATCGTCAACATAGCATAAAATTTTCGAGTTAGCTAAGATAGAACCCATTAATAAAAAATAATAAATAGAAGCGGGCCGAAATAACTGCCCTGTGGTACACCAAAAGTGACTTATATTTCACAAGAGAGGGAATGCTGTATTCGTTCAAAGAGAAAGGAAGAAAGGAGAATACGGTCCAGGTGCAGACAGCTTAGATTAACAGGTGCTTCCTAATCGACTCAAAAGTATAGCTGCTCGTAGCGCCATAAGACTAAATGAGTGTAAATATTGCAAAAGTTCTGATCATGGCCATAGATATATACTGCAAGTGAACACCGACTACAATATCCCTATACTTAGCTTTGGGAAAGTCTTCTTGACCAAAATCTCAGACAGAGCGGAGTGCTGGAAGGATGGTGGTGTCACCATGGCAGCTATAACGGACTTCCCTGATGGATGGAAAACAACGTAGTCAGTATCGGTTGCCAGAATACTGTAGTGTGTTTCAAGCAGAGATTTTTGCCATAGAGAGAGCAACAAGGGTGTTATTATCACATCCAAATCTACTTAATGTTAGCGATATAGGAATTCATATAGACAGTCAAGCGGCAATAGAGGCGCCTGACTTAAACGTGGTACGTAGGTGTCACAATAGTCTCCAGAACTTAGGAGGTATGCACAAAAACTCTCTGCTGGATCCCGATTCATAGTGGGATACAGGGCAATAAGGTGGCTGATACACTTGCATAGGAATGTTCTCAACTGAACGCTTCATGTATAGACAGATCGATCGGCCGGCCTCTAGAGTCAGTTAAATGAGAAGTTAACCTTAAGGCTATTCAGCTTGCTAAGGAAAGATGGAGCAATGTGACAACTACGGTATATCAAGGCAGCTGTGGCCAGTTTGGGAAATTAAGAGAGGTTAAAGAGAAGCCGTACGGATCTCCAAAATATTGTGGCAGTCATTACTGGCCGCTGTTTCTTCGGAAAACACGCAAAACGCTTACGCATCCCCACAAACGACTTTCGTAGAAATTGTATGGACGAGGAAGATGTGGAAAGCATTCAGCATTTACTCTGTGCTTACCCCAGGCCTGGCCAGGGAAAAGTACAAAGCGTTAGACACCTACTTCGTCAGTAGACTGGACGAGGTTGCTAAGCTAGGCCTAAAAGTTTCTCCGGTTTATTAAGAGCTGTGTCTGGTTCTAAATAAACCCGATACCGACAATCAGGTACGGTCCCGCGGACGTGGTAACACAACGAACCTTTCTTAGGTCTATGTGAAGCTGATCGACTTTCTGATAGCCATCACGCTAACCTAACCGAATCAACTCACAATCATTAAGTAGATAAACTTTGAAATAAATAAAGTGTAGAGGTAGATGCGTTATTGCTCTACGTAATTATTGAGGTCGAACTGTTATCCTCGCCGTGGGTAGAGCCTTCGAGGCATCGAGCCTTTTTGATTACTGTGTGCCGGGTATTCGATCGACGTCCTTCTGTGTACAGTTATCCATCCTTCGGTTAGTATCCTGAAATGCAGAAAGTTAATGTTCACGTCGAAGGAAAAGAAATGCTGAAGTAGTTAAAAGAAACAACCGCGATTTAAATTAAATTTTTAACTTTTATTTCGCTAACTTTTTACAATTTTTGAGCTAGTATCTCGTATTGAGGATGAAAATGAACTCCTTTTTATGCCCTTCAATCTGAAAAAAGGTTGCTATGTTCAGACTAATCCAATTCTGGCTGGGTAGTTTTTGTTATGTTGAAATGCTGCAAACTTCGTTCGCCACAAAAGTAGTAAAATTAAATTTTTTAGGAATCGGAAAAAATAAAGTATAATTTTTGGTCGAACAAGCTTGGCAGCAGTTTTATTTCAAGGACACTTAATTAGTATTTTTCTCAATAACTTTTCCAATATTCAATGCCCTTCTACTAAGTTCAAACACAATCACCTTGCCTCAGGTACTTGTAAAAGTGTTCTCCAAGTAAAAATCACTGTAAGTCTTGTTTGAGTTTTATATTTTAACTACAAGGATATTTAAAAACTTTTCTTTTAGTCTGTTAAAAGCAGAAAATAAAACTTTAAATAAAAGAAAAATAAAACAGCCAGTTTGCCTTTGTTCTAGAATAAAAAACTTTTTTTTCGAAAACATTCAAGCAGGTACCTGCTCCATTGGCCTACAATATATTCAACATTTTAAAGAATTTGAAAGTGAGTAAAAGAAAATTCAAAGTTAAATGCAGTTTTGCTGCTCTATTCGTCATGTCTATGCACTGAACTGAAGCCCTATTGAAAATTCGGTTAAATTTTGAAGTGAATTGAAATGGAGACTGCCTAAGATCAATGAGTTTTACGAACTCGGCTGAATCACGTCTGAAACTCCATTAGTCCTTTTTAGAACATTCCTCCTACTTTCTATTCAACCCAAAGATTTAATTGACATTGTTAGAACTCCACACAATTAACTTTTAGCGAAATGGTACGTGGCATGGTACGTACATAGATTATTTTGTACCCCCTATTCCTTGGCTCTAAGCCATTGGCGAAAACTTTGCCTTTTAAGAAAGTAGCAACGCTAATTAGGTCACCCACGACTATATCTTCCATGCTGAGTGGAACTCCTTAACTAAATTACAAAAGCCAAAAGCCTGGAAGTCACCACTTGCGAATTTTATTAGAGCTCAGAGCACCGCAATTCATGTATAGTTAGTTAATTAGCCCAATTATCTCAAATCATGTTTGGGAACTGTTGGAAAAAATTATGGTTACTGATTTGAAAAAAAAAATTAATTTCAATATCGCTTAGCAATATTTTAGCAGGTTTTTACTCATACTCGCTTTACAATTGGAAGGTCTTTTTCGAAGGAAAATGAACATACACTTAGAGCAATAGAATTAGTGAAAAAAGGAAGTCATTCCCATAAACATGTGTTTGATAAAAGAAATAACATTTCCATTCAAGCTTATGAATATTTCTTTGCATGATAAATTACCTACTTATACCCAATAAATGTCACTTTAACGATGACTTGCAATTCCGTTAAAGTGACTCGGAACTCCTTGTCACTGAATTGAAAGATTTTTTGAACTCTTTACCTCTTACTGGAAGGAGACATTGAATTTTTGCATTTTTTATCGTTGCCTTGGATTTCTACGTAGAAATACCCTTTTTTAGGAAAAAAATAAAAAATACTAACCAACCAAGTCGGGCAGCAATTCCACTCGGAGGCCAATTAGGCCCATTGTGATTGCCCTTTAAATAAAACCAATATTGTTGGTCCTAAATTACCCAGATCTCTGCAAAGACCTATTGAGATTCGCTAGTGGTGTCTCCGCTAGGTCGTCCAAGTTATCAAAGAATCTTACTCCCGGACAAGCAACTCGGTGTTCTTGTAGAGCTGGACATTCGCAGAGCAGGTACGTTATGGATTAAATTTCTTCTTCATCTCTATAGTCTCGACAGAATTCATTAGATGGCACGCCGAGTCTAGCGGCCATGACTACAATTGGGCAATGGCCAGTGAGGGCCCATTAAATAAAGCCAATATTGTTGGACCTAAAACCACTCTGTAAAAACCAATTGAGATCCACTAGTGCTGTCTCCGCTTGGTCGTCCAATTTATCGAAGAACCTTGCTCCCAGACAAGCAAGTCGTCGTTCTTGTAGAGAGCTATGGACTCTTCATCTCTACAGCTCCTGCAGGATTCATTCGATGGCACGCCGAGTCTAGCGACCATGACTCCTATTGGGCCTTGGCCAGTGAGGACACCGAGAAGTATTGGAATGTCTCTTCTACCGAAGGATAGAAGGTTTGAAGTTGCTTTATATTCGGCCATAGAGTACGTGTTTTGAGACAATAAGTAATATTTTCCCACCGTTCCGAAGTCGTATTACAAAAATATTTTTCAATTTGATTTTTTACCATATTAAGGGGACGGTGAACCCTTTCCTTGGCTCTGTCTATATCTGTGCGGTTCAACCCATTTTGGCCAGTTTGCCAGCTTATTCATTTCCCTATATGCCGACATGTCCTGTGAAATGGTTCCTAGTGCCGTGATACAGTCTCTTACACATTTTTATTTTATTTTTATTTTTTATCAAATTAGAGTTCAACGCTTTCAGCACTAATTGACTGTCCACACAAATGGTGATTTCAGTCCCTGACATCTGGACAGCGATTGCAGCTTTTATTATAGCGTAGATTTCTGCTAGGAACACGCTGCATTCATTTCGGAGTCTATAAGACTTTTCTATTCCAATGCCTCTTTCCTGTTTTTTATGTGTCTGTGAATATGGATGTTTCCCTAACAATCGTATAAGGTTACTTGCAGTGTTCTCTGCTAGGAATGATAACAAAAAAGGATTTTCCGAAGTCGTACTGTGGTTTCATTTAATCGGAGACGGAGTTTGATCAATACGCGGCAAGACCAACATGCCATGGGTGCCGGGTTCGAGACCAGATGACCCCGTGAGCTTTTATTAAAGAAACTAAAATAATCCACTCCGTCTCTGGGCTGTTGTCTAGCTCGTAGCAATGCAAAAACAAGACTCAAGTTTCCTAGTTTCCTCACTTCCCTTACCCTAATTCCCTTCCGGCCAAAACCATGCTAACGCATCAAAGGGTTGTCCCCTAGGATTTGGCCACATCGTATAAAAAAAAAAGTTGTAGGGTGTATCCCACTTTGATTGAAGAAATCCAGTATTACTGCGTGTGTGCAAAGTTCTGTGGCGACCAATGTTTATTCTCTCTTGGTCGGATAGCTGCTAAGGCCTCAATTTTTGGTGTGCAGTTCTATGGGTTTTGCAGGTGTAGCATAGAATTTTATCGCACTGGTTATTCCTAAGCAAGCTAGCCTTTGTACTTTCCTTAGAAAGTTGAGATGTGACTGCTTGCTTACCGGATCGCTCTGTTTGTAAGAATGGTTCTGACGATCGCTGTGTACATCCAATATACAATGTGCGGTTTTATGCCCAATTTAGTACCAAAGGTTCCTTTGCCGCCTAGAAACTTGGCTTGGAGAGACTTTGAAAACACCTCATCTAAGTTTTGATGGTTTCCAAGTAGGAAGTGATGGTTTCCAAGTTGAAAATGGGTTTATGCCCATCTTGATGTGTCCTTTAACGCAGAGTTGATAACATCACTGACCGTTTGTAGAAATGTTCCTTTTGTCAGTAATACAATGTCTTCTGCGTACGCTATCGTTTTGATATTTTTCCTGACGAGGGATGTAAGGATTTTGTTAAGAGAAGCGTCCAAGGTTGTAGTGATAAAACTCTCCCTATGGCGTGCCTATGTTAACAATTGACCTGATGGAGAAATCCCCTGAACTGGCGTTAATAGATCTACTGCTTAGCATAGTATGTATCCAGTTCGTCCGAAATTTTCTTGTTCTCAGCTTGTTAAATGCTTCCTCAATATCGAAAAATAATGTATATTCCTTATAATGTATATTCCTTATCATGGAGAGATTTCTCAATCGTTCTTGTAACCTCATGTAGTGCTGTGTCCACGGATTTATCCTACGTGTAAGCGTGTTGCGCACAACATACTTGTTGGGCACTTGATACTTGATTGGCTCAAGGTGTTGCCTCAAATATAAGTCCAACAGTGTTTGTTGTGTTTGTAACAGAAATGACGAGAGGCTTGTAGGTCGTGCAGCTTGGGAGTGAAGGCTGCACGCACATCTCTCCATCTTTCCGGTATGTATCTATGGGTGAGGCATGTCTCAAAGACTACTTTAAGCCAAGGAGTAATACTTCCGAAGGTCTTTTGTGGCGTGGCGGGGATGATTCCGGCCCTGCAGATTTGTAGCAATAGAAAGATTTCACCACCCATGCTATTTTGTCCTCACTTGTGCAATACTTCTATGGAGATGTTGCAAACTCTCTTCCGTACACCCAAGGTAATAGGTGGAGACGAGCTATTCGAGCATTTCGTGACTGTTTGTACAAGAGCCGCCGTCGTCGTCGTTACAGAGGTTTCCCAATAGAGTTGGGGCTTTGGCTAGACTTTTGCGGCGGAATCTAGCCGCTTCTTTTGTCAACGCTATGTTTAAACAGAAGAAGAAATCATTAAAACTAGTGCAGTGAAGGCTCCAGACTGCTTCTGTTCTTGTTAGCATGGCCTTATTGAAGGGGTTTCTGGTTGTAGTCCTAAGAAGTCGAAGTTCCCCTGTCCACCACGTATTACATAGCCATGCAGCATTGCTAGGTTTCGATGGACGACTGATAGAAAACAATCTCTTAAAAGTGGCCGTTGAATCTGTTTTCAATTTGTATCTTATTTGAAATGTCGGTCTTTGGAGGGTGTTTTAAGGGAATTGTGACGAAATTAGAAAAAAAATTTTTAAATATGGAGATACGTCTAATGACATATTTCAAATAGTAAACAATTTTTAAAATAGCGATATGAAATTATCACTGATAAATATTCAAATTATAATGTAAGCAGCTTCGAGCCGCAGGCCAATTAAGTGATAACCGCAAAATTGGAAACTGTTTATCATCAACTTGATTATACTTGTTTTGAATAAAACTGTTTTTTATGCTTGTGATAATTCTATCCTCAAAAAAATGTATAATCACTATGAGTTGATTGACGTTTTTAGACTCAATCCGATTTGAAAACATTTGCTAAATTTTAAACTTCTTACCAAAAGATTTTGAAAGTTATCACTAGTTGACCTATAGCGGCAGATTTCTTTTAGATTTATTAATTTATTTATTACAAACTTCAAAAGTTAATAATAGTCAGAAAAATCAAGTTCTGAAAGGTTAATTCAGTATTATTAACATTATGGTCAGTTGCATCAAGCAGTATTAACTAACAATATATTAAGGGGAATATGGCTTGCAAACCAACAAACTACGAGGGTCATTCAATATTTAAAGAGTCAAATTGGTCTGAGAAAAAAACCTTTTATTTTTACAAAACAAAACTTTTCCTACTTTTCAACATAATCCCCACCAACATTTATGCACTTGTTCCAACTGGTTGCTAACTTTTTTATATCGGCTGCAAAGAACTTTTTGTCTTGGTGTTTGAGCCAATTTCCCACAAATTTGTTGACATCTTCGTTATCCTGGAACTTCTTCCCACCATTAGCATTAGCCTCCTTCAATGGACCAAACAAATGGAAATCACATGGTGCTTAATCGGAACTATAAGGAGGATGAGGCAGTAACTCCCAGCCTATTTTGTTGATGGTTTCACGGGTTAGTTGAGCAGTCTGAGGACGTGCGTTGTCTTGATGGAGAATCACACCTCTTCTCTGAGATTCACGACGTTTCTCTCTCATAGTTGACTTCACTTTCTTCAATTGAATATCTGAGTAGTATTGGCTTTCACCATACACTTTAGTGATTCTAGAGTATATATTAGCTGGTTTTTCACCTTCAGCATGTAAAAAACGAATCACGGAACGTTGTTCAAATAATGTGGAATTTTCAAGTGAACTTGCCATCGTTAAACTTAATTTTGAGGTTATAAACACCGCAATGTTGATCCAACAGCTGATCAGGACTCATCTCAGTGATGCCAACTTAAAGTACCAAACTTGTTCTACCAACCATTTTTCCCCCAGACCAATTTGTCTCTTTAATTATTGAATGACCCTCGTATAATACGCGCACACACAACAATCAGGAGAGCAGAGAGATCACTTCAGCGAATTCATAGGCTGCATTCCCACTAAATAAAGTAAAACGTGTTTTCTTTTCGCTTTCAAACCCGACTTTGTCGAAAATTAATTGAAAACGACTGCTTCCATTCACATTAAGTAAGTAGTAAGGCCTGTCAGAGGACAGTACAAAAATGTTAAGGGACTCTTTAGCCAAGACCGAGAGGACAAACGCTAGAGATCGCCAATGAAACACCAGGCAGTTTGAAGTCACCAAAAATTAAAATTCGTCGTTTCGGCAATCATCGACAAAATACGCAATACAGCAAGCGGTTCTTTTGTAGACTTCAGGTGGTGAATTTGGAGGAATATAGAAGGTTATCACGTAGAAGATATTTTTATTAGGCAACCTAAAAAACGACACACAGCTAGTTGAGATCTACTGGAACAATAATGTCAACAAGTCCAGAGGGAAGCAACTTTATGTCGTTGTTCCAATGGGGCGGTCCATATAAGGAGGTAGCCTGAATGGATCAATCCACGGGAGCGAACCTTAATGCGAACCTAATAAAGCTCCGCTGTACCGACTCAATGCGTTTAGAATGACCAGCATAGCCAGGTGAGATGCATACTCGGGAATTTTCCTAACCCAAGAAAAGAACAACTGGATCAAGGTTCGCCACCTTGACCATCACTTTACACAACCCACAGCTGAATTATTCCTAGAAACAATTGTTTCTGTGCAGAGTGAAATTGAGTTGTTTTGTCAAGCTTCACACTGAGGTCAGTCATGGACAGCATGCGTCGGATATTAATTGCCGCAAAAGGTATAATCAAAGGCGTTATGATTTGGCTCCTAGTTTAAATGAAGCTGTAAGGCCTTAGATCGACATCAGTCATTTAATGCTGTCTTGAATTCGGAAAGATTTCAAAATGTTTCTAACAAGAGGAGAATGTCGACAATTGTATGAATAAACAGCAGCAGGCCCAGATGGCTACCCTGCGGTACACCTTATGAAGTAGCTCTAATGACTCTTCAGACAGACAGATCCAACCAAGCAATAATGGTGGGAAACCCAACTTTCTAAACTTAAGCATAATTGCACAGTGAATCTTATCAAATGGCTTTCTTAAGTCGGTGTAGACGCAGTCAGTTTGGAGGCCCAGTTGAAATTTTGTGGTAGTTGTGGTTGCTCTATAAGACAGATACCAACATCTTGTGTATGCAGGAAAGTTTCGAACTCTTTTCATGAACAGATATTATAAAGGTGGATAAATGCCAACGGAGTGAGTAGGCATGAGAGCAATATGAACAACATTAGGACCAGAGAAAAAGTCTAGTTTTAGTTCCTTGATATTATCCATATTAACATTGTGATAAGGAGCGTAGGTATGGATAGATATTTCCAAATTCTTCCGAAAAGAGCCCAAAATAGATTTTTAACGATGAAGACAACGCTAAAAATGCTGTCATAACAAGCGACGAAATCGCAATAGGATGATCTCTACAGCGTTAGTAAGTTTTCCATTGTCTATTTTTCCGAAGTTTTTTAGTACACCACAGAGGGAGAACGACAGAGTGATGTCGACCGCTTAAGTGGTGTACACGAATCCTAAATTCTATCGTAAAACACTGAAACACACTTATCAATATTGTTATTACAAAATAGAGATGGGAAATTGATTATGAGGATCCGGGTAGGAATTCTCGCAAAATTGGTTGCTTTCAGACAACCTGGTTGCCTTGTAAGTACGCAAAAATGTAAAAATGTGTAGAGGTTGAATTTAAAAAGTGTTTTCAATCGGTTGAAGGGGAATGCCAACCGTTTTACAATATTTTTACTCATCAAGTCCAAGCGCTATGAAGTGTCAAAATCACACGCCAGGTTCCAAACAGGCGATTGAGGATTTAGATTCAAGTTACGGGGAACTGCATGGGAGAAATTTGAAATTTTTTTTCTGTTGCCACAATATTTTTTGGGTATGCGCTTAATTTATTGAAACGGTTTGGTTGTGTGGGGAGTACCAAATTGGCTAAGAATTCCTACCCCGGTCTGTGAGATCAGAGAAATCAAGAACAGATTGATCTAAGCTCGATCAAATCGATCAAAGTTGTGATCAGCAATATTAGAATCCTCGTAGCAGATAGGAATTAAAATGGGGGGGGGGGGGGGGGGGTTGTAAGCTATCGATAGCTACGAAAAGCCGGTTCGACTAAAGTGAAACTTCCGATGCCGTTGCCGTTTGAGACTGTGGGGTAAGACAGCCCTAGTATCCCTAGCGGCAGGAGTGAGCAGTAAGTGCCCATGTAAAAATATATAAAGTCCGAGCAATGCCGGACACACGCAGCGATTAATTTTTAACTTTATACCTATTCTTCTTACTTTCTACTTATACTTTTTTTTACGCTCACAGTATATGATAACAAAAGTATCACAAAATGGTTAAAAGGGGAAATAAAGAACAGTGGTATAACTTTTCATTATCAAGATTTCACAAAACTAATGTATTTTAACGTCACGTTTTTATCGTCATCGTTTTACCTTCAAATATGGAAACAAATAAAATCGATGGGGCTAAGTCTGGTTATGAGGAAATTTAATATTTCGAACTGACATATTTGGACAGCTTCAGTTGCAACATTGCTCTAGTGAACAAGTGAAATCGTGCAAATGTGACACACTTTTATTTTATTGCCTTCTAACTTTTTACTGTTGCCTTCCATTGGTCCATCAGCTTAGGATAAAATTCCAACTGGTTATCGTTGCATACTTATCCTTGCCGTAATAAAATGCAGACCATATCAGGAGGTTGGAATGAAGATCAAAGTAATAAACTCACGTTTCCTTTGCAGCCTCAATATGCATCAAAATTTCATTGCATTCAAAAAGGTCATATAGAACTATCTATGTAATCATTTCAAACTGTCTGCATCCTATGCTCCAATTATTCAGAGAATTGTTTTTGCTAAGGCGAATTAATTTTAGTTCTAATTTTTCAACTTTTCCGCCTACTTTCACTGAACTTTCCTACTCAAAGGTCCTTTTACTGAAAATCTCTGCTTTGATTAAATAGTATATCATGAAAGTATATTCATGAAACAGATATCACCATATCACGCCACATTCAGCCATGGCTGTTTTTCCTTACTTTGTCAACCATTTAATTTCGGCTCAGACGTAATATTTCTTCCATGATTAAGATTTTCTTCCGATTCACTTACTTGAAGAATGAAAACCTACTGACCTGAAAAGGTTGAAATTTAATGTTCATGAAGCTGCGATAAGTCACAAAATATAACGCAGATGTCTCTACCTCTTTGGTTTCCTATCACTCTGCAGACATACCTTTGACTCCCTACGCAGTTTCATTAGGTTCAATATACCTATGTTTTCTACTTGTTGGAAAAATGCTTTGGTGCTTTGACATCAGTTTGGTTTACATTTCCTTGGTGTTTTTAATCCCCTTGGGTACATCTGACGTTTCAGATCAGCATCTCTTTCTGTACAGTGCAAAATGGGAAATCTAAGTTTACTACAGTGATTCCCCATCTGCTCTGGTTTTGCTCCAATGCCCTCAAATCCTGTTGCAGTTACCCATTAAAGTATATTTTTGAGCACAGTACACTAGCAAATGTACATAATAATTAAATTGAATCTCTATGGAAAACATCTTCAAATTAACTCGGTACACAAGTGGTTAATTGCTACTTGAATTTAATAAATGCAACAGAAATTTAAAAGGTGACTTTAAAGCCGATTTTCTACATAAATTCACAATAGGTTTAAGTAACACGTATTGATTCAAGGCTACTTGGTTCATAAAATAAATTACAGACTCATAAAAAACTTCACTTTCCCTCATTCCCCTTACCCTAATTACACCTTAGAGTTGACCCCTAAGCTTTGGCTACATATGTCATAAAAAAAGAGATGACAATAGTAAGAGGATCATTCTCTCGGGGTCCTTCAACCCATCTACTACACCGACTCTCCACCTGGTTCGTTTCCGCGCCAACGCCGTTAACTGTTGTCGCGATTTGTTGATATTGGTGCCTTCCTTTTATATCTTCTCCATGTGTTGCGTGGTCATTCAACTCGGCATCTTCCTTGGGTCTCGTGCGGGTTCCAATCTAGCGCCTGTTGAGCGATGTTGTTTGGCTCTTTTCTAAGTGTGTGGTCAATCCCTTGCCACTTTCGCCTGCGGCAAAAGGTATGCACAAAATTTCAGAACCGCTGAGGATCCGCATGTAATATCGATTTTATCCTTTCCACGTAGAATAGATTTAATTAGGTAATTGGCAGCGCTCATTGAAAAGGAAAATTTCCCCCGGAGTTTATTTTTTAAAATCTTTAGATGCTTTAACGAGCTTATATAATAGGAAATCCGTATGCTTCAGAAACGCGCACAAGTCGCAAACCAAAAGCTGTTCATCGATCCTAGAAAAGTCAATTATAATAATAATTATAATGCGCAGAAGAAGTTTACTTAATGAAACCAAAGACATAGACGACGCAGAGAACCCTGTGACCGAGCATCGCTTAGCCAAGGTGCTGGATTGATCAGAAGAGAAGATTAAGTCCAGATATCGTCCAAAGTTCGAAATGTCGCTAGACTGCGCCAAGCCAGAGGATGTAATGCTGTCAATTAAAGAAATAAAATGTTAGGAAGCACCATGGGGGAAGGTTAAAAGGTGTCGTTCTTATGGAAACAATCCCAACAAATAGAGGACTTAATAAAATCATCTGTAACTAAGAGGTTATCCGCAGACAGAACAGTACCAGTCAGGTCGTCAATGCATGTGGCGAATCGATCTTAAAAGTAAGTAGCTGAGCAAGTCGGAACATACACCGTGGCAATGTAGACGTTCTGGTGTGGGAGCCTAAGAACAACACAAATAAATATCATCATCAGATTCTGTAACGGTTCACCAGACCACAAGAAATATGGCGCCGAACGTCGCAAAGATCGCGCCTTCAACAGGCGCATCAAAAAGTGAAGCGTGATGGTAAACCTTTCCAAAACCAGTTCGAAAAATTACGTCACAGAAACCAGTAAAACTGATTAGAAGCCGAGTGGTCTTAGGGCGTGATAGATTGAGATTTCATTTATCTGTTTTTTGACTCAGACTGCAAAGCGGCTCGAAGCCTGGGAAATAACTCATGAACGATGGTATTATATGGCAAAACTTGTGAGGAAGGTACGGTGCTAATCAGTTCATCCGGTATATAAGCCTCATTTACGTGCTCCAACAAGCAACTGTTCCGAATCCTTAGTAAGTCGATTCGTTTACAAAATCAATCAGAGCGAGGGGAGCCCGTTTGACCTGGAATATGAGCAACAATATACCCTACAATAATGTCGGTTTGGAACTTGGAAACAAACTCGCAGAGCCGCATCTTTACCGGTCGCAAATTGAAAGCCACTTTCTCAGCAACAATGGCATTAAGGTTGCGCCAAAGGACTCCTAAAAAACTACAAGTACGCAGGGCCTTTGGGGACCTTGCGACGTTGGCATCCACGGCGTGGCCCTAAAGGTCATTCGAAACCAGCCTACTAAGAAGCACCGGCAACAGGCAGATATCAGAATCGGCAGAGGCACCAGCCTCGCCAACAGCACGATAATAGTCATCACCAGTTCGATTTTGGTTGCCAATGCAGGTGGAGACCCGTCAGTACCAGAAAGCGTCGTGCTGAAGTCACCAACACAAGCTGAGAGAGAGACAAGAGGATCTCGATGATGGATAATGGAATCTCTCAAGCAGATATTCAAGATCAGGTCAACCACTATATGCACAAGTCTATCCAACTTGCTATTGTCTTAATTAAGCTCTTCACCACTCATAGTCTGTTGCCAAGTTAGGTGACTTACTGTCCAGTGTTACGAACCAGAGTTCACTATAGACACGTACTTACTGATTCTTCCCTGCCGTAGTTGAAAGATATGTATTTGGGTGTGCATAAGTTCCCGCAGGATGACGCAACGTGTTAGTCGTTTGAATGGAATTAGTTTGCAGTAATAAATAATCAATAAAAAATTTTAAACGGTGTAGTTTTAACAGCAATTTCAAAACTTATGCAGTAAGGGGTTTACACCCCCTAGACACAAATCAAACACGATGAATTTTAGTTGTTGATGTGACTCTGAAAATTTGTCACAAATAATATTACATTTAAAAGGATATTATTTCTTTTCGTGGTCTTTGTCTGTCGGGTTGGCTGCTATTTGGTCGGAGCTGTCTCCTCCTCTTTTCATCGCCCGCTGAATCCTCACTATCACTGATGGGTAGGCGGGGCTTTTTCTGGACCAAGCAAGTTTCCTTCTTTTCCATTTTTCCCGTTTATTGGATTCGGCCTTCTTCTTTCTTTCAATTGTTTAACAAACCCCGTCTCGATTCATTTTTGACGTCAGAAAAACTACGGCTTCGGAGGACCATGACATTTGTTTTCGTGGCGGCAAGATGTAGAGAGGACTTAGGTCCATTAAAACTTTTCGTGGCAAAGCCAGCGTTTCCTTCGTTGTAGGAGTGGCAACTCCTGGTTTTTGTCGTTGCGCGCTGTTGCTTCTGTTGTAAAATCAGACGTGAAAAAATATGTGGTGGGAGAGATCATAGCGGTTAAAAATAAAATTCCCGCTCGAACGGAATCTGCTCGTCGCTCCATACCCCCGTGACCAATGAACCGACCTGATATGGGGTTAATTTCCGGCCGACGTGTTGGTTAAAGGAAGTGCACGTTACCTTTTGAAAAGAAAAGAAAGATTTGTCAAGAGGCTGGAGCAAGTACGAATTGTGCGGCCAGAGACAGAGAAGTGAAATGTCGTTTTCTTGTGCGGCTTCCAGAAGCTCCGTCGAAGAGCAATGGCTGAAGTGTCAATCGAGAATCACTAAAGCAGTAATTCTTCTTTGAAAGAGTGTAGAAAAGTTCAAAATTGACCTACGCCGAGAAGTCCTGTAAACTTTCGAACCCGGAGGTAGTCCATCTTCTTTGTACTTTTTTCGTTTCATAGTGACGGAAAGTAGCGACCTTCAGCAGTGCAGCAACTTAATATCGTGATAGTTTCGCCTTTTTCTCCAGTCGTCGCTCCTTTCGTCGTGACGACTTTTCCCGTGTTATTGATCAACTGCATGACAGATACTTAGCATTTTGAAATACTTTGTGGTTTGTTTTGCAAATGTTTTTGTTAAATTCCACCTACAACAAGTCTCAGGAACGGTTTACTTTTTCGCGACTTAAACCCTGCGCACGAGTGATTAATAATCCCTTAGATTTTCGAATTCTCAAGTTCGGATTTCTCCTTATGAATGACCAGTCATATCGAGCTATACGCACATCTCTGTTGAAAATGTGTTTAATACCCAGTTTCTCGGCGAACTTAAAATCAAGCTTCTTGACTTTCAAGGAAAACCCAATTTTACCGATTGCCGTAAATGATCAGGACGTTTTTTGTCGTTTTCAGGCCCGAATAAAGCTGAAATTTATATCATTTATTTTCAGTTTTATTAAAAATATTGTTAGGTATGTAGTTATATTTTAATACCCATTTAATCTATCTATCAAATATTTACATACTAGTCCGAATCCCGCAGTAATAGACGAAACTTTTCTGAATAACATCCCTACGGGGATTTGGTGTCGTCGAGCTGCTTCCCGGAAACCCAATCCTGCATTGACGGCATCTTCCATGTCCGCCATACTCCAATTGCCCCAGCTTGAATTCAATTTCCGTTTATAAACTGTTGGCATCTTGATTCTGTGAAAAGCGAGGAATGATAATAAGTCGAGCTTTTTCGAACTTTTACATCACACGAATACAAACCTCAACCAACAATCGGTTCAATCTCTCCCGGAAAAAAATGTTTCATCTCTTCCGATAAGCAGGGAGCGATGGATCAGTATGTAGTAAATACATATTCCGCCGAAAGATGTCACTGTCTGTACGTACCTTTTATGAGGTCCCAAGAATTAGTGCAAACGATATCAATACAAAAAAGACTATCACTTGCCGAAACTGGCCACGCAATCGAGTGCACAGAATTTTTCGACTGCAATTCTCAAAAACACCATTCGATGCAAGTTTTTATCTACGTGTCGAGGGACACATTCTCATTGACCAAGTGACCACCGTCACCATTGGCCGAATACTGTAGGAAAGGGCGAATATCTTCCATCTCTCCCACTGTTCCATCTCTCCCTGACTTACCCTACTCCTTTTATTTAAGAAATCAAATTTATAAAATGCTTGTGTCGCCTTAGAATCTTGCAAGAAATTTTACTGCGGAATGGAGTTCTTTTGAATTTGTAACATACATACCATTACTGTTATATATTGAAAATGTAGGGCTTTTCCGGTTCGAGTGTTCCTAGTAACATGAACAGGGAAGCCTATTTCAAATATTATTTAATTTCGTTTACACAAAAGATTCTTTTTTTCATTACAGCAAATACTTGCTACCCCAAAATAAAATATTTTTTATCAACACGTGACTGAATTGGGAAAACACAATACAATTTCGTTTTAGTACGATTTCGCATTTAGCAATTCCATAGAATTCTGTTGTATGATTTTCTTTTCTGTTCATTTCCTGAGAGAAATATACTCGTTTATTTAAGAAAAAACATCCCCTCAATTTCTATTCCGCATACTGTTAAACATAAATTTCATTCCCGCAAACATTAACACCAGAGCATCCTAAACATCCTACTCTTTACAGAAGAAAACTTGGAAACTCATTACGTTACATCTTGTTCATTTTGGAATTTTACAGATGAATTCCGCAGCAAAGTTGCATGCGAAAATGATGTTATCCAACTTGAATGCAATCCCTATTCCCGCATTGCAGTTTACAGCGCGAGCTTTGGTCGTACAGAATACGAAAGCATTCAATGCCCGCAACCTCAACGTGTCAAGGAAGAAAGTAAGTTTTTATTTGAGAATAGTGATTTTCTCAAGAATTTCTATGTACCATCCGAACTATGCGCTAACCTGTATCCAAGCATCTATTAACAATCCACCTTCACCCACAATGCAGCATGTCTGGCATCTTATGCAACCGAAACTGTGATGCAAATTTGCCACGGGCGAAGACGATGCAATTTGTCCGCTGATTCATCCACCTTCGGATCGCCCTGTCAACCCAACTCAAGGATGTATCTTAAAGTTGTGTACACTTGCGGTAAGCAAATATTTGACAAAAATTTCATTAACTTTGTAGAGTCTTCCGTGAACAATTACTATATTTGAATTGACTTATGCATTAGTCAGAGACGACAGTACAGGAATACTCAAGAATATTTGTTTTCCGATTATAGTTCCTAAGCAAGTCCTGAAGGATCGATATGAATCGGATGCAGAACCAGACGAACCGGAGCATTTTGATGGG
Source organism: Leptarthrus brevirostris (assembly GCA_964036015.1). Lineage (NCBI taxonomy): Eukaryota > Metazoa > Arthropoda > Insecta > Diptera > Asilidae > Leptarthrus > Leptarthrus brevirostris. The sequence goes on along the minus strand of OZ038371.1, from coordinate 4,078,493 downwards.
GACACCAGTGATTTATACGACGAGGACCAGTTCTATAAGGAATCAGAAGCAATTCCAAAACTGCAGAGCAATCTCACCCGTTCAACAGGAGTCGGAGATAGTACTACAACACCAGAACCTTTAACGTCTTCGAATCCCCTAATGACGCAATCTAAGGAAACCAGCTTGGAAGGTAAGTCCTTTCCGTTACAACTTTTAAAATATTATACTTTTTATGTATACATAATCATTGGAGTGCAGCCCAAACTCGTTAGTGTTCGCCTTTAAAAAAAAATTTAAGAAAATTTTCTCAGCTATTTTTTGCCCGGGTACACCTGAATGCCTCCTTAAACTCCACATAAAAAAAGGAGCAAAACTGCAATCCCGGAATTGTTGCAACAATATGAATAAAATGAAAGGCTCGTTACAACTTTCGCCTTAATTAAAAATATGTTGGTGGTCATTTTTTACATTTGACCTACATACCGGACATTACACAGAGCAATTTGCTTTCGGAGATTTACTACCAATAAATCTTCGATCCTGTCTTAATAAATTTTTTTAAAAACCCCAAAATGGGCTTTTTACGGTTGGAATACTAAATTTCGGGGGTTGTTTTTTATATGAAAATTATTGAAATTATTTATTCAACTCAGTAAATATTTCACCGTTTCGTGGTAGCAGATTTTTGTTCGATTTCTATAGGTTCATTGATATGGGAAAATTCATGTAAGGTGCTTGTGAAAGTTTATATCGTTACGCTATTAAAGTGGAGCACGCCAGGTGTTCTTTTTTGAAAGTTACTCGTTTAGGAACTTTTTCGTAATAGGCGAATTTTCGCGACGCTATGGGTAAGTTTAAGGTGTATTTTTTCGCAAAAGGTAACTTTTTATATTAAGTGAATTTTCGACGTGCAGTGTGGAATGTTAGCATTATAGAAATATAGAACTGAAGAACATTGTTGAAACGAACTTTTATAATAGGAACTATCTCTCCATTCCTAAACCCCCCCCCCCCTCCTCCCTTCCATTGCTTGGTTTATTTTTCTCTGTTGTGGTTAGGACATTGTCTAGTTCGCAACTTTTTATTGACTATTTTGAACTGATTTGATAAACAATATTTGCTACGTCAACTAATACCATATTTTGGATTTTATTTATTTCTTTATTTATTTATTTACAAGTAGCCTACGGCTAATTCATTTTACATATACAAGGGTCGTTCAGAAAGTTAGTTTAACGATGCTAGCGCCGCTCTTGGTGAGAAGGTAGTACTATGAAATTTAGTGACGTGTTCGCTCTTCTATTCTGATCAGTTTAGTGCGTCGCATAGTCTGGTTGGTCGATTGTTACGTGTTTTATAACACGGACGGAAGGCTCTTCTGGCTAAGGCTACGTGAAGGCTCTTCTGGCTAAGGCTGGTGCGTCTGCTGTTGTGGGTGGGAGCGAGTCGCGTTCGGAGACTGTTGGTGGGGTGGATGAGTCCCATGTTGCTGTGACTCCTCTGGTGGTTGGCTGCATCTCTTCTGGAGTTTCACTGCCAGGCGTTGGCTCCCGCTCTTCTAGACGGGGTCCCGAACAGAATACCTCAGAGTCGACTTCTGCCTCTAACTTGGATTGTCCTGATGCGATTGTGGGCAACAACATTAGCACTTTACGGCCAGCTAGGATCCCCAAGTATATCTTCATATCTAGGATCCATCCTGAGACTACTGAGGACGAGGTCATCGCCCATATTATTTCTCGTACTTGCGCTGCACCGGGCACTGTTGCATGTTGACGGATTGGTTCCTCACACAATCGCTCTGGCTGTTCTTTTACTTCGTCGTTCAGAGTGCTGGTTCCGGAGGATTTATTCGACGAAGTTCTTTCCCCTGAGATTTGGCCTCGCAATTCCATAGTGCGAGAATTTGTCCCAAGAAATCGACTTAGCTTGGCCAATGAGTCCTCAAAAAACGGATTGCGGAATTGTCGATCTACTACGCAAACGTAACAGGTCTTCGTTCAAAAACGGCTAGGCTCTTTAATGGCTCCAGCGATCTTTGTTACGGCGTGATTTGTTTGACTGAAACGTGGCTATTTCAGGGAATTCTGGATGCGGAGCTGTTTAGCTCTGAGTACATTGTTTTTCGCCGTGATCGTCATGCTGATTTGCTTGATGCGCCCGTGGGAGGCGGTGTTCTCTGCGCTGTGCGTCGCGATGTTCCATGCAGACTGGTTGATGTCCCGAATTCTGATGATTTGGAGATTTTATGTATCGCTATCGGACTGCCTGGCAAAACTGTGTTCATTTCGACCGCTTATATTCCTCCAGGTTCCCCGTCTTGTGTTTATGAAAGATTTGCCTCCTGCCTGGATGACCTTTCACACGCCTTGATGCCTTCTGATGAATTGTTGCTTTTGGGTGACTTTAACCTGCCGGATGTTGGCTGGGAGCTCTCACATTTGGATGATGGCTTGGTTCCTTCTTTTCGGTCTGCTAATCAATTTGCTTTTTCTTTTATAGATAGCCTTGCTTCTTCCGGCTTAACACAGACTTGCGGTATTTCTAATGATCATGGAAGGTTCCTCGACCTAGTTTTTTCTACTGATCCTGCTAGCACACTGGTGAGACGATGCTTGGTGCCCATTGTTCCGGAGTCGGGTCATCACCCTGCGCTTCATATTGCTCTTTTCATTGATCCAGTTATGATGGCTTCTTGTGTACCAGATGATGCTTGTTATAACTTCAGTAAGGCTGACTTCTCCGTGATTAACAATTGGCTCTCAGCTTGTGATTGGAGTAGCGTCCTCGATGAACGTGACATTAATGTGGCCGTAAGATCTTTTTATAATTTGCTGTCTATCTGTTTTCCTTATTGTGTCCCTATTTCTAAATCTAATAACTTGCGTTCTAGTCTGCCTTGGTTTGATAGTTCCTTGAAACATTTAAAGAATATTAAATGTAAGGCCTGGAAGAGGTTTTGTTCCTCCAGGAGCGACGATGACTATTTAACTTATTCCAATTTACGCAGTCAATTTATATCTGACTTAGTGTCTTCTTATAATAATTATATTAATAGAATGAAAGCGTCCCTACGAGTCGATCCTAAGCGTTTTTGGAGGTTCGTGAACATGAAGCGCAATTCTGATGGCTATCCATCTTCTTTGTCTTTCGGAGGCAGCGAAAGCAATGAGCCCTTGACGATAGCAAACCTGTTTGCCGATTTTTTTAAAACTGCGTTTTTGGATGATATCTGTGATATTAGCATTAAGGATTTTACCCATTTGACGAGGTTTACACCGACTTCTCTTGAACCCAAAGACCTTTTACTTGACGAAGTTACGATTTTGAAGAAAATCTCTACCTTGACTGATAGTTTTTCAATTGGTCCTGACGGTATCCCTGCCTCACTCGTGAAAAGATGTGGTTCCGTTCTTGCTCCTATTTTGTGTTATTTATTTAATCTCTCAACTCGTTGCGGTGTTTTTCCGAAGGCTTGGAAAACCTCATTAATTATTCCCCTTCACAAAAAAGGTGATAAATGTGAAATCTCGAACTATAGACCAATTGCTAATCTTTGTTGTATATCCAAAATTTTTGAGGCACTTATTTGCGATGTTCTTTACTTCCACTGCAAGCCGTTTTTGCAGCCGTTTCAACATGGCTTCATTAGAGGTAAATCAACTACCACCAATTTATTGGAATTTTCTAACTTCTGCATTTCTGCAATTGAAGTTGGTAAGCAAGTTGACTGTATTTTTACTGATTTCAGCAAGGCTTTCGATAGAATAAATCACAGAATTCTTGTTCTCAAACTCTCTCTCCTTGGGTTTCCGCGAGTTTTTGTAAATTGGATTCATTCGTACTTGTCTGAACGCGCTCAGAGGGTTTCTTTTCGTGGAGCTCTATCTGATGCAATTTTCAACACTTCCGGTGTACCGCAGGGCTCCCACCTTGGCCCATTGTTATTTATAATTTATATCAATGATATATCTGCGATACTGTCTAACTCAAATATTCTTTGTTATGCCGATGACGCTAAGATATTTCGCACTGTGTCTGACAATGCCGATTGCCTACTCTTAAATTCCGACTTGGACGCCTTTCAGAATTGGTGTTCCATTAACGACCTTCCCCTTAATATTAGCAAGTGTACATCCATGTCTTTCTCACGAAGAAGGTCTCCAATTCAATTTAACTTTACCATAGAGGGTTGTCCTTTAACAAGAGTTATTAAGACAAAGGACCTGGGTGTTTGGCTCAATTCTCAATTTTCTTTCCAGGATCATTTTGATGCCATAGTCAACAAGGCTAATATGACTCTTGGTTTCGTGAAGAGGTGGTCAAGGGAATTTGATGACCATTACATTACAAAGCTCTTATATTGCACTTTTGTCCGGCCTATTCTAGAATATGCCTCTCCAGTCTGGTCACCGCTCTACGTGTCACATATCAATCGCATTGAAGCTGTTCAACGGAGGTTCGTTAGGTTTGCCCTTCGAGGCCTTCCTTGGAATAACTCCCTTATGTTACCTCCTTATGCTGATAGACTTAAACTTCTGCACTTGGACACACTTGAAAAGAGGCGCCGTAACGCCGGGATCCTTTTTGCTTTCGACTGCATTCGTGGGTCCATTGATTCTTCTGTTCTCTTGGGTAGCTTTGGCATATCGGTTCCAGCTCGCTCCCTGAGGAATCATGACTTTCTTCGGTTACCTTTTCATCGTACTAATTATGGATTAAATGAACCTATAACGTCGATGTCGCGATTTTTTAATTCCGCTTTTAATTGCATTGATTTTCATCTATCGCGTAATCATGTGAGGAGTCAGCTTTGTTGAGGTTACTTTTTGGTTTTTGTTATGCTTTTTATTTGCTTTTTATTAACTTTAGCACTTTTGTTTTCTGAATTTATATTTTGCGAATTCTCTTCTTGCTCTTTGTTTTTTATATGATTTGTTATATTGTTTTTATTTAGTTTTTATTAAGTTTTTTTTTTTGTAGTAGTCAGCTCATTGATGAAATATTGTAAATAAATAAATAAATAAATTTTATCATGGAGATTCCGATAAAATTTGCGTCCAAATGTGAACCGCGAAGTACGAGTATTCTGCGCAGTTAAAGTTCATCGTCAATCATGGAAGATCGACTACATTCAACTCTACTTCGAAGTTTTCGGCTATCTCGTCCCGGGTATACCGCGCATCTTCTTCTATCAGCACTATCTTCACAAGCGCAACGTATTTGCAGGTTCATGCTCATGTGGCACTTAACTTTTTGGCGGTAAAAACCGTATTACACTTCGCGGTTCACAATTTTATCGGAATTTTCCTGATGAAATGTTATAAAACACGCAACAATCGACCAACCAGATTCTGCGACGCACTAAACTGATCAGAATAGTTCTAATTTTATATACATTTATGTAATTGTTTTAGTATTTCAGTCAAATTTTTCCTGATCAAGAAGTTTAGAAAATTTTAGAAACCCTCCTCGCAGATTTGTCGAACGCAATGAAGCAGCTTCGTTATGTATGGGTCATCAAACTTTTTTAACCATCTATTAACGAAGCCGAGCGTCGCATTTTTTTCGTGAAGAGGGAAAAATGCTTTATGTTAGTTCCTCTAAAAAGCCACCTTTCAGGCATGCCTCCACCCCGGGGCTACTTTTTGTATAACATCAGGGTGGTGTCTATTATGCCATCATTAGCTGAAACCCCCGCGAAGCTCTTCTTCTAGCTTCTGTCTCTCTACAGTCCACCTTCTGCCTTTGAAGAAGGTGTGGTAAAAGATGATACCAACCTCCGTGCGTTAATGAAGATTATTGTGTAATGGCAGATCTGTTCTTGAAAATAATTCGGCATGTAGAAATGTACCACTGCGAGATGTGAAGTCCTTTTCATGATAATGATTCTGCAGTTCGAAATGATACTAGCGGGATAAAAGGCCTTCTTTCTTGATGAACTGCGAATAAAATTCCGCAGGTGGAATGTTACCACTACGGGGCGTGGATCTTCTTCTTCATTATTCCGCAATATATTTCGGAAATATTATCACACTGCGAGATGTGAAGTCTTCTCCTTGATAATTCCGCAGGTGGAAATGTTACCACTGCGAGATGTGAAGTCCTCTCCTCGATAAGTCCGCAGGTCAAAATGTAACCACTGCAGAAGGTGAAGTCTTCTTTTTAAAAAATAGTTTCGCAGGTGGAAATGTTACCACTGCGAGATGTGAAGTCTTCTCCTCGATAATTCCGCAGGTGGAAATGTTACCGGTGCAGGTGGAAATGTTCCGCAGACGGAAACGTTAGACATCCACCAGTTGAGAAATCTACCATAAGATTTCAACAGGATCTTGCGTTGCTAACCTAGTGGAACTTTATTTCCATTAGGGTTCTCAAAAGTTGACCTCTGTTCCAATGGGCTTCCTGTGTCGTCAAAAGAGAATAAAAAATATATCTAAAATAAAGATGTAGATGAACGCCCGTCCAGATGATCACGCCTCTTAGAGAATCAATTTTTATAATATTTATTTTAAACGTTTTGACAATAGTTAAATTTTATCAACCTTTAGATTGAACGCTAATTACGAACTGCTTATCCCTAGCTTTACAAGCTTCTTTCATACAAAAAATTCAACCAAAAAGCTTATTGTGTTTGTAAAAAATTTAAAAACTAACAAGTTAAAATTATAGTAACAAAATAGCCACCTTAAGATACCTGCACTCTTAATTCCGACACATTCTCACTCTCTCTTTCTCTCTCTCTCTCTCGCTCGTTCCCGAAACCCCTTATGGGACATGGGGTGGGAGAAGAACTTAGAAGAACTTTTTAACTTATAATAGCCATATATTGTCAGCATTATCAGCGGCGGTAGGGTTCGAACCCGGGTCCTCCGGGTTCACATTACTACTTATTCCACCGATGACGTTACTATCATATTAGTTAAACAAAAATCAATCAGATATTTAATTCCTAATTCCCAAGGTTCCCGTATAAGAGCGCAGTCCACAGTTTTATTCTTGTACAGCGTGGAAGCATATCGCACCGCCGTAATCAGTCTCTACCATCATCTTTTCACTGAACTAGAAAGTTATACATCGCTTTATTGTGTGAAACGTGTCGGTGCGTTATGGGAGGGGGGGTCGTTACGTAACATTAAGTTTGTGGTATAATTAAAAGCCCGAACTATTAACTCGTGACTCACGGCTCAGTTTATATGGTGGTATATCTACACTACACATATTTTTTTTACATACAAAAAGAGTCGCGTCACAGAGTATACAGAAGTATATATATGGCAAATATATCACAATAAGCCGAGTACCACGAGTCCGTAGTTTGGACTCAAAGAGTCCGACCGTTGCGGTTAAGCAAAACCACCTAAACTACAAGCTATGAAATTACGAATTTCACGTACACACATTAAGGCCAAAGTGGGCTGAAATTTCGTTTAATTTACATTGCTTCTTATTCCGGTATTTTGCGCAAAATAATTGACAATTTTAAGGTAAAAATAATCATGTAAGTGTTACGTCATGTTGGGGGGGGGGCAAGCCGAAACTTTACGCCGCGTTATGAAGAGAGAGGGGGTCAGCAATCTTCAAACACTACGTTACGTAATACTTGAACGGCCCCTTGCCAGCCTGAGCAATCGGCTAGCAACCTCCCGAGTTGCGCATTCTACTTTTCGCCACGGGTGAGGGATATGTACCACTATACCGCACGTCTTTCCGCAGTGAATAATCAGCGAAGTAAAGTGGTACTTAAACTTCGTGCGAGGGGAAAGAAATAAAGATTAAGGCACATTAGGGGTCCAAAATACTAAAATCTGTAGAAACCAAAAAAAAGTTAAATTTTAATTCCTACACTTTCAATTTCTACAGATTTTATATCACTTTACTTCTCCTCAAAACTTAAAGGCATCAGTAGAGTGTTTTCGAGTTCTTTACTCATTTATTGAAATTCTAAAATTAAGAAAAGAAAAAGTTTTTGGTTAACTTTTAAATTATGAGTTCATTTCCCTAAATTACAAGTTTATTACTACGTCCGCAAATAACAGAAACGTCGTGATCATATTAAACAGTTAATAAATTTAAATTATTCCTTTTAACCAAATTTCTCAATGAGACTTTCATTAATAATAAGTACTTTAATTCATCCACAAAAATATAACATCATTACAATTTGTGTCTTCAACTTTAAATCGTTTTTGTTTTCCGACTTGTGAAAAAGAGCACCATGAAATCCCCTAGCGGGAATTATTTCTAACAAAAAAACGAGAAGAAACAGATAGATGTTCACCCTCGTTCATCCATTACAAAGACCCATCAAGTTATTTTTTTCTGAAAAGTCTAGAAATGCCGAGAGAGTGGTTCAGCCCCCTCCATTTAGTTATACCAACTTTGAGAGTTGTCTTTTTATAAAGCAATTCTTCATAAAAATTTCGTCACAGAGCACAATATAAGACCGGAAAAATTGATGGGGAGTGCGATTTCATTCGAAAAAAAACAGCCCTTAAATTTAGTTTAAACAGCTTTCCAAGAAACGAGACCTCCCTTTCTAAATTGATGCCCAGTCTTTTACAATCAACCCTTGTTATGAATCCATGTGTGTTTATTTTTCTGCCCTTGGCTCTTTTGATATTTGCTGGCTTAATTTGGAATTTTTAAGATGAAAGATATTTTCTTTATGAAAGCAATTGGAATAGGAAAATTTGATGTATTTGTCAAATGACTATATTAAAGTGCAAGAGTAGGTGGTGCTGAATATAATTGAAATGGGTTAATATGTTTAACTCTTTTGGAACGTTTTCCCAAGATTTTGTTTTTGAATTACTGTCGAATTGAGAGGAGAAGCTATTGTTGCAAAAATGTGGCCTTAATTTTATATTTACTAAATTTTTAAAAGGTGCAAGCCCATAACAGTCGATGTCTATTCTTTTAATTATCTCCCTCTAGCTCCCGTAACTCCCTGAGTTGGTGTTTAGTCGTCGTATGACCTTCGCTAACGTTACACGCAGTCGCGACGCCGGTAGCGCTCGCAGCAAAAGAGGCCATGGAAAAAACAGTACATAGTATGGTATCAGTGGAAATGGGTTGCAAAAAAGTGCTAAGTCACAGGCTGTTCCACAAACTACACTCAAACGGTATGTGACAAAATATAGGGCTAATCCAGATAGTACTGTGTTTCTAAAGAAGTTGCCCCACCTAGTACCCCCCTTTATCCCGCTGTACGGGGCAAAGCGGGGTAAACTTCACTCTGAATGTATTTCATTTCGTTAGCTTAACTGTTATTACTAAAATAGAAAATCGAGTGCCAAATAATGATAGACATGCTGTACAACCAAAAAAAAACCTTGAAAGTCAACCTAACGCCATTATTAGCTGAAAAATTATCCATAGCATCTTAGATACCCCACTATGCACCCCTCTCCCCTACCTACAATTAAAGATGTACTCTGAACCACAGACATTACGCTTCAACCGCTAGTAGCCTTTTTATAAGAGAACAACCATGTGCCGCCGCTGGCAGGGTTTGAACCTGGGACCTCCGGAATAGCAGCCCGACACGTTATCACTTACTCCACCGACGTTCTTGTAATGGCTGATTTAATTCGTTTGCATATTCATGATTTAAAAAGTTATTCCTTCCACAAGTTTTATTCCAGAGCTGACTAGCATGACGGTTGGGATTTTGGTGGTATCGGTTCAATATTAAGCAGTGGCGGTACGTGGCTTTATTTCTATGGAATACAGAGTCTTTTGTTTGTTTTAGCCCAAACTTCGGTTAGTTTTGATGCTGCTTTATTTATTTTTATTTATATGTATGTAAAAAATGTAAGGCCAGGATAAAGACCTCTACTTGGCCGATAAAATATACTATATTTGGATAGCAAATCTAAAATATTTCAACAAAACAAATACCATTAAATTTTAAATAGCCCTGTAGGTTCTTGCATTAAAATATCATTTTTATTAATTTTAATAAATTTATAAATTTATCTTTAAAAAAATTCTATTTTGTAAATTTTTGTTCGGGAGGCATTACATCCCCTGCCTCTCTGACGGTCCACCATATAAAGTAGATGATAGTCAAATAAATGGGATTAATCCTAGATGGTAAGCAATCATGATAACTTACTGTACAAAAATTCTAGGGTAAAGCATATCATAGTAACTAACAACTAGCAATGTTTACATAGTACAAGTTAGGGATTGCAACAGTAAACACAACGAACAGACTTTTGTGAGAACTAAAAATAAAAACATCTCAAAATATGTAGGTACTATAAACTGTTATACGTATGGCTCTTTTTTATTTATATTTTTATTTATTGGGAATAGGTTAAAAAATATGCTGTCGATTTACATTCGTCGTACAGGATCCCCAGCTAATATAATAAGATATCACAACCGGCCTCCAGCTGGAACTTCAATCAATAGCAATGTCATTATTTAAGCGGTTTCAAATGCCCTTGGGTCAAATGAATCCAAATTTTAGACTATTCCTAACTGCTACATACTTATACAAAATTAGTACACAAATAGAAAAATTCACTGGATATAAAGTGGCAGATACACTGGCTTAAAAAATAAGCTGATGTGTAGGCTCAGATAATAAAACATACATCGCCTCCAACCAACATAACCCACCAACCAAATTCTCCACAAATAAAACATCACAAATGTTATCTAATTCAATATAGCGAAGAGTTCAAGCTATACTGTCAAGTGTCAAAACAAAAAATCATCTCACTAAGGGGAAGGATTTTTATGATCTGTTGAAAATGACAGTCTAACTTATCGTTTCTTGTTTCTTTTTCTCCATTTTGTATTCAAGGCAGTACTCCCGTGCTACCTTGAAAGCATTCAATAAGTTCCAGTTGCTAAGTATTAGGCTCCTTTCAGTTCGGTTAAACTTTAGCAGAGCAGGACTGGTGTTGTCGTATGGACGCAGTTTTGCTGTACACTTCTGGATACCATTCATCAGACCTTACGTCGGTGTGCGTTTTAGGGTAATGGTAACTAGGAACCGTTGTAGTTTCGATCTGTCCTTTCGTATGTCTGCCTGTCTCTCTGTCTGTCTGTCACATCGCCCCATCCTCTCATTTATATACCTTGCGTGAGAGGTGAAAATCTTCCCCGAGACCTAAATGTCTCTGGTAGTGTGGGATTTTCACTCACTACAAATACCTCTCTAGATTGTTGACTCAAAAACAGAACTGATGCAATTTTTGGAGAAAAATAAATTTCTTTTCTTACCCCATTTAGTGGGGTGTCTTTGGATAGAGGTCGTAAAATGCAACAAGAATTGATTGAAGAGTGTTTAATTCTTTCAGTTACGAGATATTTACTTTCGACGTCGCTATCAAAGAGCACCAAATTTTTATTGTAGTTGGGTTTTTTGTTTGGGGCACAATGAGCTCACTTGTGTTTGGATTTTTGCAATATCCTTCGCATACACAGAAACTATTTTAACGTTCTAGATTATTTATTTGGGCTTTGGGAAGAAGTTACGTTATTGAGCATACATTAAACTTAAATTATATGAATTTTTAATAAGAAAAAGATATACATTAAACAAGTTATAGGATCAAAGTCAAAGGTCTGCATGAAAGTAGTGGTGTAACAGTGGAATCGCCTTTCCTGGTTTAAAATAGTCAGAACGTCTTGATTAGGAAAAGTTTGACTGAAATACTAATAAAATAACCTAAAATGTATATGGCCATATTTTTAATTGCTTAATATATCATATTTTATGTACATCCACTTGTTGATAGTTTTCTTTGTATAGCTCCTTTATTTTTTTTTTAATGAAATTAGATACCTCCCCCCCCCCTCCTTCCCCTACCCCAGGAGCAAATCCTGCGCACGATTCTGAGCAGGTTTACTATTCGTTGCGTGAGGAAGATGTAGCGCTATACTTGCACCCAGTGAAATGGCTATAATTTTTTCAATTTCTCGATTTTTTAGTAAAATTTGTTTATTTATTTTGAAACCTACGCACTTTAATAAAATGCACACCACCGACTTTTTCCCTCCCGCCCCTTAAAAATCGAATGCCGATTGTTTTTAGCGCATTTACTAGACGTTGTTTATAGCCCAATCAAGGGCGCAGCCAGGATATTATGTAGGGAGGAGGAGAGTCAGATTTCATCATCTTTTTTTTTTTTTTTTTTTTTTTTGTATACGATGTGGCCAAATCCTAGGGGACAACCCCTAGTTTATTAACGTTCGTTTTTTATTTATACTTTAAATTTTTTTATTCTATAAAAAGTAGAATGTCGAGAACGTAAACCTCAAAGTGAGAGAAAAGTCGGTCGGTTACCTTTGTTGTTTAAAGAAGCAATTTTGGACGGTGAATTGTCATGTATATTTTATGAAATCTACTTATTAAAAGGATTGAATTTTAATTTTTGTTACTTATAAGCCAGGGTGAGTGGGGTGGGAGTAACCCATTTACCCCTCCTTGGCTATGTCCTTCAACCTAATTAATAGGTTTTTGTGACTTTTATTAATAATCTGCTTCCTTTTGTGTAAAAAAGTCTGGGGAAAAACCAAGTAAAAATGTTCTGCGGTAGAGGGAATGAAAATACGAAAGTTAACAGACACTTTTTGGGTAAATTGATGGCAACTGAAGAAGCAGTGAGGAGCCGTTCAAGTATTACGTTACGCAGTTTGGGGGAGGGGGGTCGTGTAAAACGTTATGGTTCCTTGGTTGGCGGGGAGGGGGGGGGGGGGGGGGGGGTCAAGCAATGCGTTACGTAATTTTATTATTTTTGTTAAAATTAAAAGTTCTAACTCTTAACTCGTGACTTACGGCTCATTTTATATGTTATATCTCCACTACTACACAACTTACGAATTTCACGCACACACATTAAGCCCAAATTGGGCTACAATTTCGTTTAATTTACATTGCTTCTTATTCCTGTATTTTGTGCAACATAATACACATTTTAAGGTAAAAATAATTATCTGAGTGTTACGTAAGGGGTGGGAGGGAGGGGGGGGGGGTTGTAACGCAAAACGTTACGGCGCATTACAAGGAGGCGAGGGGTCAAAAATCTTCAAAAACTGCGTTACGCAAAACTTGAACGGCCCCTAACCTGCTAAACAGCAATCAGCTGAGGGTTGTCAACCATAAAAGAAGAAGAAGAATTCTGTTGAAACTTGTTCGACACTCGTGAGCGTGTGTAAAATTTGGGTAAAAGGAGAAATTACTCAACTGTCAATCTTCTTCAAGCCCAAAAGCAAACAGACGCAGTGCGGACGAAAACTTTCTGTTTTGTGTTTGTGCCAAAAAGCGAGACTAACTTCGACTGGTCAATGCTAGCAATAAAATCAATACGAGTCCAGAAGTTTGTACATTATCAATTACACAGGCCGACAAGATTTTAACCCAGAAACCAGAATGTATTTTTCCAAAGGTTTTAGATGTGTCGAAACCGACTCCGAGGTTCAAATCAAATCAAAAATAGTGATTTTGGCCTATATTTGAGATTTTGTAGCATCGCATATTTTTTTTTTCACAAAAAACTATGAACAGCATCTTAAAGTACAAGCCCTTTAAAATGCTATTGAGGTTGGTCTATCTTCCCTGAAATATCGCATTTTGAAATTTTTATGTTTTCGACTGTTTGATGTACAGTACACGTTATCCTTAATAGGTTTTCAACTATACAGAAATTCACAAACATAATAATTTCAAAATGCGATATCTCAGCGAAAAAAAAAGATCTTTGGGCAAACTCAGCAGCATTTAAAAGGGCAAGGCTTGTACTTTAAGATGCTGTTCATAGTTTTTTTGAGAAAAGAGAAACTTGCGATGCTAAATATAGGTCAAAATCGCTTATCAAAAGTACCAACAATTCTCAACAGATTTAATATAAAACATATTAATAGAGATTCTTCCTAAGTATTATATGAATTTCCTGTTACAGTAGATTTCTTGACTTATTTGGAAAACACCTTTTTGATCGAAAAGGATATTTTCTATTAATTTCCATTGAATCCTTAATATAGGAATTTTTAATATTCGTATGTCATTCATCGATTCATCTCGCAATAAAGGCCTTCAGGTATTACAGCCTCACTGCAGCTCACATAAAAAATTGCCCTTCTCTATTGCAAATAGTAAGATTTACCAAAAATATTGTTCGAACTGTCAATAAAATCAAAAAAATTATTGAGGTATCAAACGGTTTTCAAGGTATCAAAGGTTTAAAACGTGATGGTATTAAGTGCCTCTGAAAAATGCCTTTTAAGCGTCGACAGCGTTTAATTGGCATCACTGTTGACCTTTGACGTTGTTATGCCACAAAATTGGCATTTCACATTCATTAACATTTTGAACGGCTGGTCTTGTTTACTTTGATCTGTAGTCATTGCTTTTTCAATGTTATTGTTTGGACAGCTTCTGTCAATTAAATGACAATGCAAACTTTTGAAATAAAAAAAAAACTATTTATGTCTAGTTAAGTGCCACCGACAGCCACAGAAATGGTACTCAGCATGTGATTTCTGGATCGATTATAACCTTGGCTTCGTTCCAAAATCCTGACACTTCCCACGACTTTATGCTAAATTTACCCAAATCTCACAATCAATTATATTCGCATTCATACACAATTCAAGTTTTGGCAACAAAAACAACATTTTCCAGACACTCTCTATTGAACAAAAGCATAAATCGTTTGAGAGCGTTCCCGTATCTTCAGTACGCTGCAAACCTCAGGCCAATTTGAACGATTTATGCCCGAGTCGTTATCAGGATTAAAAATATTCAACACTACTGCGCGAGAATGAGTGTTTTTGTAAGTTCTGTTGGACGCCAGATTAATGACTTTCCTCCGGAATGGATAACTCAGCTATTCCTTATACGGAAACGGAAGTAAATTGGGTTAAGGATTTCGGGATTTTCGCACTGTAGTCTGAGGGAATTAGTTTGTTTAGTTGAACTTGCTTTTACTTCAGTTTTTCTGAGTGATGAATTGGTGAGTTGGAGGTGAGAAAAATAAATTTAGTGGAAAATGGACTCGAATATATGGTGGGATCTTCCTTATGTTTTCAACTAGGAAATAATTGCTAGAAGGGTTTATATAAGGAAGTCAACGGGGGTTCTTACAATCCTAAGATATTTGTTTCTGTCCTGAATATATTTGATGTTAAAGCCTACAATAACAGGAAATTAAGTGATAACTTATTAAGTTAGATAGAAGTATAGGCAGTTAATCCTACAAAAGGGGGATATAGCAACTCTTTTCGCTGAGGTACAATGCTGGAACAAGCACGTTATTCAGATTTTGGTTTGTAGTATTTTTTCCGATTTTGTGGCGGGAACATCTGTACAGTTCTCATCATAATCTCGAGGACGCGCGATAAGAGCTTAATTATAAATATTGTGGAATCTAAAATAGCTCAGGTTATTGCTTTTCATTGGCATGACTGGCAGGCATGATTTTCAGAATAGTTTCCCCGATGAAAGAGACTGGTTCCACATGAACTCGACGCAAACGTCGTTGTGGTCGAAAACGAAAGACGGCAACCCACGGTGATAAGGTTTTAATCAGGAATAGTGTTGATTTTCAGAGAGAAGGTTCCCTTGCTGGTATTCATGTGGAGCTCTACAATGCGAAACAGGGTTATGGAAAGACTACGAGCTTGCTGAAGAAGGGAAAGAAGAAAAGGTTCATAGGGCCCGAAGAAGTGATGGGACACCAGATGACTTGAAGAGAGTGGTGTTGACGGATTTAAGTCACTTCGTGAGGACCGTGTCAGCATCGTTAGCCGAACCAAAGAAGAACCATTTCGTCAAGGACACATTATGCAATCCTCAAAACACCCAAATTGTTTTAAAAAATATATTTCTTTCTTAACCGATATTTAAAAAAGATATTTACATATTTATAAAAAAAAAATACATGTCAAAGGTATAACCTTCTCGTTATAAGTACGACATGTATTTTTTTTCTTTATGTATATCTTTTTATTTTTTTATATATAACCGGCGTACCAATTTAGATAATTCTTTTTTGTGGAATAGGGAATGTTCTCCGATTGGTGCCATGTCAAAAAATCTTCTGGTTGGATTGGGATTGGTGTGAGGTTGGGGGTGGGTTGTGGCGTTATCAAAGTGTGGTACGATGTGGGAGGGACGGAACCTAACTTCAAAACACGTAAACAAATTTGGATAATTCTTTTTTGTTGAAGAGATAATAATGTTCCCCGATTGGTACCATGTTGTGTTTGGGTTTTGGGTAAGGGTGGGTTGGGGCATGGTGTGAGTATGGCAGGATGGTGGTATAGATGTAACCTAAGTTTGTAACGCGTAGGCCGATTTAGATGATTTCTTCTGTGTTGTAATTTTGGTACCATATTCGAAATTTTGCACTTAGGGCGGAAGTTTGGTAGAGCAGAACCTCACTTGGGAATGTGTAGACTGATATGGATTTTTCTTTTTACTGCATAGAGTATGTCGCCCAATTGATAGCAGGGTAACTATGATTAGGTGGGGTGGTTAGGTGGGGTGGAATAAAGAAGGGGTGTTGCCTAACTTTGCACTTTATACACCGATTTAAATGAAGCTTTTTAACCGAATTTCCAAAATCAAGACCTAGGGTAGGGTGGGGACGCCTAACTTCGGTACGCTTTGATCGTTTTGGAGGATTTTTCTTTTGTTGTATACATCATGTTCACCAATTGCTACTAAGAGAAAAATGTATGCGTCAGTCAATAACTAACAGCGTCAAAAGTGAAACTTTTTATGTTATGCAAAAACTATCAATGAGTGTAGGTACATATACTCGGCGTCTTCTCTTTGTGAGGATCTTCGTATACTTTTTCCCCCTCTCTCATTCTTTGGTTAAGTAAATGGTAATTAGAAAAGGACAATTAGTTAAACAAATTTTGTTGGCTCTACGAGTTTACTCTCATAGTAAAACTCATATAGTGTCCCATAAACAATTTCACTTCAAAAATGTTGTATGTGGCATGGGTTGAGCCTGACTTCGTAACGAGTGGATCGGTTTCTACGATTCTTCCTTTGCTATAAAAAATATGCTTTCCAATTGGGCACAGCACATCTCACAAATTCCATTATTTCATGACAGAGACTTCGCAGGAGAAAACGTTTCGCAAAACCCTTTTTCGCATAGTGAACATTCTACAAAAGGATATTAAGCAAACAGACATTTAGCATTTAGAAACTAGGCTCCGGAATTCACTCAGTTTTCTTGGGTGGGTAGAGCCTAACTTTGTATCGTGCAGACCGATATTATAGAGTAGCTTGCTTCTTTTGTATCATGACAATAGTGTGTGCCTGCGGATGAAAGGCGGCACCTTTATTCGTAACGCATGAATCGATTTTAATGAATTTAAAGGAAGCGACACACTACGTTTTCTGAATGATACTATGATAAATAAATGTGTAATTGTGAAGGAGGGTAAAAAGTACGTTGCCAGCCTAGCACAATGGTAAAAATTGTATATCTAGGATGAGGGTATTGAAAAATTAGTTGCGTCCAAGTTCATGATTCATGGCTCGATTTGGATGATTCTAAAGCTATTGCATAGTGTACTATTTTCTGCTTAGCCAAGAGCCTCTTATCCAAGCCGTCCTTTTTTTATATACGATGTGGCCAAATCCTAGGGGACAACCCTTTGATGCGTTAGCATGGTTTTGGCCGGAAGGGAATTAGGGTAAGGGAAGTGAGGAAACTTGAGTCTTGTTTTTGCATTGCTGCAAGCTAGACAACAGCCCAGAGACGGAGTGGATTATTTTATTAATTTCTTAATAAAAGCTCACGGGGTCATCTGGTGTCGAACCCGGGGCCCATGGCATGGTGGTCTTGCGGTTCAACGCATTGATCCAACTCCGTCTCCTTTTGGCTTAGTGTGGTGTACGATGTTATGTTTAACTGGCAAATCATACCGGCCGGTGTCAATAACAGGAATCTTTGCAAAATGTTACCCAGTCTAACTTCGCAACGCTTTGACCGATTTTGACGATTTCTTTTGTGAGGTATGGAATATGTTCCCCCAGTGTTACGATGATAAAAATGTATGCGGTGGGGTGTGGGTGGAGCAGGGGACGGGACTTAACCGAATTGGATGATACCTTTTTGTCGTATAGAATATATTTCTCTTTTCCTACGATGGG
The DNA here is from genome assembly GCA_964036015.1 of Leptarthrus brevirostris. Classification (NCBI taxonomy): domain Eukaryota; kingdom Metazoa; phylum Arthropoda; class Insecta; order Diptera; family Asilidae; genus Leptarthrus; species Leptarthrus brevirostris. The sequence goes on along the minus strand of OZ038371.1, from coordinate 4,060,372 downwards.
AGTAAATTTTGACCTAGGGTGGGGAAGGTGGGTGGGGGGTCGAAATTATTACTATTGCATTATTATTTTTTTTATGTATACAGTATGTTCCAAATTGGCATCATGCCAAAAAAGTATAGCGTGGGGTTCCGGTTAGGGAGGGGTCGGAATCCAAATTGGTAACGCGTAAACTGATTTGAATGCTTCTTTTTTCCTGTACGGAATATGATCCTCCATTGCTACTATGAGAAAAAAATTGGGTTTTGGGTGAAGGTAAGTGGAAGGGTAGCTTAAATTTATAAAGCGAGTTAGACCAAAGCATAATTCTAACGACAAAAAAAACCACATGGCAGGAAATTATGGAGAAATGTCACCACAATCAACTGGATTGAAACATTTCCCATAATAATTACTTAACTTCGCATTTTAAGTAAAAAACAAAACTGTCATGTTTCTCTACAAAACCCTCCTATTTCAGTTTAGAAGCTTTCGAATAATTTTGCTAGAATATGGCAATCAAAATACAAATTTTGCTCGAGAAGGTTTAGCATAAGTAAACCTTGTCTTATTTAATTAAATATTTAAATTTAATTAAAGTTATGCTTTTTTTCTAAAGAAAATTATCAATGATCTAACTCACGTGGATCGATTAAGATGATTCTGCTTTTGATGTATAGAACACGTTGCTCCATTGGTCTCATGTTACAAAGTTAATTGGGAGCAGGATGGAGGAGGGGCAGAGTCGACTTTGTAACGCGTAAACTGATTTGGACGATTGTTTTTTGTTGTATGGAGTATGATCTCCCATTGCTACTATTAGAAAAAAATTGGTCCTTAGATGGGAGGGGGAGGGGTAGGTTAACTTCTTAATATGTGGACCGCTTTGGATGATTCTGTTTTTGATGAAAAAAACGGTAATTGTGGCTCAGGGTGAGAGTGGACGCAAGGCGTTTATCGATTTTAACATCTTTGTATCGATTCTACAGAAAACGTTTTCACATTGATAAATAATAGAAATGTTGGACCTAGAGTGACTACGGGAAGGGAGGGGAGTAGTCAACTTACTTTGTAATGCGTGCCCCAATTTTTATGACTCTCCCTTGCTGTATAGTGTACGTTGTCCTAGTAGTGCCATGGTAAGGATTTTGTATCTAATAGTGACTAATTTCTTAACATGTTGCCGGTTTTTGATAATTCTATTTTCTTTCTATAGAGCGTACTAGGAGAATGAAATGCTTTTCCTGATATTTTGTTTGTTTAATTAAATTAAATATTATTTTATGCTTTTTAACGCTTTTGTTGAAGTCGGTTCAACTTTTTTCTTAAAAACTATTTTCGTTTTTAATGGTGTTGATTTTACTACTAATAAATTAAAACAACCATTTAAAAAGTTTTTATTGATTTTTGAATCATATTGGATTTTAGAGACGCCATAAATTTTGTCTGCGAAGTCTACCAGGTCTTTAGTGCCTAGTTGTCCTGGGAACATTAGAGCGATGATGATGTTTGCAGGAAGTTTTCTCATCTGGCCTGTTTTTATATTAAATCTTTACCAAAAATGGATAAGTTTCCTGCAAAAATTTCTATGGAACGCAAAAATACTGATGGTTTACGTCCTCCTAATTCTGAATATGAAAGAAATGATTCTAACTTCTTTTCATCCTATAATTGGACTATCGCTATTTCTTTAGTCATTGTTCTAACGAAAATACCAACCTGATTCCTTCTAGATAGACCACAATGCACGATACAAGAGTTTTATATCGGTTACTCTCCAGGTCATGTTTTGATATCTTCAAATATCGGAAATCTTTCCGTAGCAGAACAGCACGGATGTTGAAGAGTTTCCTTATTAAGCGAGGCATTCATCGTTGCTTCATTCAACATCTTAAGGCAGTTCCCTTATCCTTCATTCCTCTCCACCCCATCCCCAGCAGGTAAAGAACTCAAGGTTATAAAACAAAAGTTTGGAGCAAGCAGAGCCATCAAAGCATCCATGGTACCTTTATCTTAAAAAGGTGAATTTTATAAATGTTTTTTATACGATGTGAACACAAAGCCTAGGGGACAATCCTTTGATGCGTTAGCATGGTTTTGGCCGGTAGGGAATTAGGTTAAGGGAAGTGAGGAAACTTGATGTCTAGTTTTCGCATTGCTGCGAGCTAGACAATAGCCCAGAGATGGAGTGGATTATTTCTATTTCTTAATAAAGCTCACGGGTAGACCTGGTCTCGAACCCGGGACCCATGGTATTGTGGTCGTGCCGCTCAACGAATTATGGATCCAACATGAACATTATAAATATGCTCAACAGGTCCAAAAACCGATTCTTACCATGAAATGAACATATTAAGACCACATGTCCATTCATTCCATACAGATTGATGTTAATAAAATTCGATAAAAGGATAAATAGGAATGCAATTTCTACATTCCATAACGGCAAACATAAAACTGCTTTTATGATTGATTTAGCTACCTATCGACAGAATATATGTCGAATTAATGAAGGCGTTATTAGAAGTACTTCCGCCTATGCAATAATTTTTTGCGACATATCCTTGTAATGATTCTCTTCTGTGCCTACCGTAGTCTAACTAATTTTTTGTGACACCGTATTGTCAATAAACCAAAAACGAAGTCTTAGTAATTCAGAGATGTTGTGGTGCCCCATAAAAAAGATAGCTTGTGTGCTTTTCCCATTTGTTTTATCCACAAATCATTGGACCTTATAGCATTTATTGCCGAGAGAAAAATTTCAGTCACCCCTATCAGATTTTATGGTTATTGCTAAAGAAGTGCGAAGAGAAGGGATGATCATATCTAGACCGTTAGTTGAGTCGCGAAACAAATTGTCGAACTTATTGGAATTCTTTCGACAGTTCATGTATGGGATGGTCATTATCCCTTTTTTTCCCCCATAGTCAACAGCTTTACGGAGAGAAATAAGATGAACTTAAGTAGTTCTCCCAGAGTTGGAATAGGCGATATCTGGATAATAAATATTTATTGTTAAAAATTTTCGAAAAGGATTCTGGGTAATGGTCGATTAGATTTTAAAAGTTGTTATTAGATTTATCAAATCAAATAAGAAATTAAATTTCAAATATTGAATTGAAAATTTCTTGGGTTTTGTTGGACTTTAGAGCTTATTTCATTAAAAATTTAATAGGCAAGAGCTCCCGAAGTTTTCCCTTTTCACATCGAGGGAGACATTTTGGCCTTTTTGCAAAAAGCTGAACGGTGCAGATTTTTGGCTAGCTATACTTTTTTTAATGTTGCGCTTAAAATTTTTTGACAGATTGCTCAATGTCTTTTAAAGAACAGGATAAGTTATCTAAATATTTTTTGAAAAAAACTTGTATTATGAGTAAGTAATTAAACTTGCATGCATTAATCACATCCTTCACTACTCCTGTGCCCAGAGCAATGAAGCGTTTAAGTTCATCAAAATTTGAGCACGAGCCCTGTTTTGCCAGATCATCCGCCTTGTCATTTTCATTGATTCTGTGTGTCCTTTCACACAGGCGATTACAAAATCAGTTGTCAGAGGCACTTGTGTTGACTTTAAGAACATAGTCCTATGCGAGAAGAGTGTACATCTTCGTCCGCGACATACTGCTTATAACTGACTGATTATCGAGTGCTATGAGGATTTTCTTCCTTATCATACTTCTTTCTATCACCAGGTTCTGTGCATGTATCAAGGCCAATATCTCCGCTTGGTAGACTAAGGTATATCTTCCCAGTGTCTGATGATGACACAAGTTCAGTTTCGCTGAATAGATACTCTATCATCAATACTGATTCCATCCGTAAAGATGATGGCGTCAGCATGCAATTTCACAAAAAGGGATCCTTGGCACCCCCCCGTGCTTTATGAGATCCAGAATTTTTCTTTGCCGAAATATGGTACCAGACCTATGCCAGTTCCCATCAGTCTAATCGATGAGCTGCTGTTGTTGCGGTTTTTATCATATAAAGATCAACCGGCATCAGTACTTTCGAAAAGCTCCTGTGACTCTTTCATAAATCAATAGTCTACTTTCAATCGTTTGCGTGGCTTTCGGCCACCAGATTACCATCTCGTTAATAATTTTCATAAAGTGTATTAAATGGTTATTTCGTACTGACAACAGATTAAGATAAAAGGCAATCCACGTCAAATTGTAGGTCCACTTGCAATTGTTGTCTCGAATCGGGTGAAATTGAAATGAAACAAATGATGCAACATTCCGTGAACGAAATCCGTTGAAATGAAGTTATAAAAAAATTAACATTAAATAGGAGAGCCATCCTAGAAAAAATCATAAATGAGTCCTACTCAGGAGTCCAATGGCACGTCCTTCACAAGGTAAAACTTTCGGAACCCTTCCAAGTACTCAACGGAGTATGACAAGGATTCATATTGTCACCTTTCCTTTTCCTGATCGTCATTAATGACGTATTATTCAACGCCTTTATAACCCGTATCCCCACGAGGGATTAGATGTAAACTTTTTCATCACATAAGGAAACCTGTAAATATTTTAATTTCTGTTTCATTTTTCATTCTTTGACCTGCATCTCATAATCTAACTTAAAAATGAAAGTAGTATGTATTATCTATCTATTTATTTAAGGAGGTTTACCCATATGGGCCAGAACCCCACTATAGCAAAAGACGCTCTGCTCTGTACGCAAGGAGGTCTTTAAACACGGAAGGTTCTAACGTCAGTCGAGCTCAAAACCTTTCGAATGAAGATCCTCCTTTTAAGCCATGCTAAAGCAGGACAAAAACACATAATGTGCATTGTAATTTTTTCTTTTGTAAACACAGCTGACACTCCGTCCCACTAGGCAGACATGTCCAGTGTATGTGACACTGTAGTCCAGTGTGACCAAGTAGGTAACCTGAATGCAACGATCCGCTTCACTTAAGGCGGTGGTATTTTTGTAAGCATAGTATCTAACAAGTACTTGACCGGACTAAGCTCAGGAACATTTCTCCAGTATAACAGCTGTGTAGCCTATTTCTATCAAAGCTCTTGCTGGCAATCACAGCTCGTGCTGGCAATTACAGCTCTTGATGGCAATCACAGCTCTTACTGGCAATCACAGCTCTTGCTGGCTAAGGCTGTAATAGGTATGAATCTTTCCTGGCTAGTTCATCAGCGATCTTTTTACCTGTTACCTGGTATTCAACTGAGTGTGACCCTGTTATTAGTGGCCAGCTGTTGGAGATTTCGGAGTACTCTTTCGTAGAGCCCTGAGAGCTTTCAGAGAAAGTAGTGATATCAGCCCCTTTCAGTCCTTTATTGATGTTTACAAGGACTCAGCTTTGGATGACATGGATTTCGATTTGAAAGACACTGGGCCATCTATCCAGAGCAATAGAGAACCTAGTAATGGGTCCAAAGACACCAGCATCAGCACCGCGTTATATTTTTGTGCTATTAGTGAACCGTTTGAGGCTTGGTAACATGCTTGGGTTACCGCTGTCCCAGTTTGCTCGTTCGGGAACACATCCAGTGTATGTTACAGTCTACACATTTAAGTCAGGAATGCGCCTAATAATGTCCACATGACCTTTGTCACTAGCCGGTATATTAGACGTGAGCTGTGCACCCCTTAGCCACCCTGATGCACGCAGAGATGTTACTGAGGGTTGATGTTAGTGAAAGTAGTAAGTAGTAGTGCTTATTTTAATGGAGAGAGGGTAAAAATTCTTATGACGAATACTTACTTAAATTGTGAATGACCCAATTATTTTTATTACTTTTATTATTAAATACGACAATTGCGACCTGAAACAGAATAAGGCCAATATTCAATTTGCGATGGAATGTATACAGGGAATTCTCAGCAATTCTGATCAGGTTGAACCCTGAGTTAATAGATTCGGTGTTCAGTAATGCTCGAGCGGTAACGGCCGATACAGGACAACTTACAGTTCTTAGAGACATTATTGATGCTTCTGGGTACACACTGATACATCCGCACACTAAGTATACAATTAATTTACTAGGAATAATAGGCCGCAGACTGGCAGCAGCTTGTCAACGAAGCTTCTTTATGGTTTGGTATTTCTGCTGTGGGAAGGACAAATCTCACGTCAATGACTCTGTAGACCGGTCCCGCGGGACTGGAATGGATTCGAAATGTTTGCGCGTTCACTTAGAACATGTTTGGATGAGTGCTCCCGGAGGAATAGAAAAATGGCGAATGGCTCTATGGAGAGGGAATCCGCCAGGAAGCAGCGCTTCCTGTTCTAGTTTAATTTTTAACCGACTTCCCAAAAACAAAGAAGTTCTAAGTTCGACGTGTTTTTTTTTTTAAATATTTTTTATTATTATTTTTTTAGAGCATAACTTCGTAACGCGTTGACCGATTTTGATAATTCTTTTTTTGTTGGGTAGAATATGATCACCGATTGGTACCATGTCAAAAAAAAATGTTGGTGGGGTGGGGGTGGGTGGGGTGGTAGTGAACCCTATTTTTGTAACGCGTTGACCGATTTGGATGCTTTTGTTTTTTTGTACAGATTATGATCGCCCATTGCTAATAGGAGAAAAAATTTGGTCTAGGGTGTGGGGAGGGGAGGGTTAGTCTAACTTCGTAACGCGTGGACCAATTTGGATAATTATTTTTCTGTTGAGTAGAGTACGTTCATTGGTTGATACCACGTGAAAAATAATGTTAGTGTGGATGTGGTGGGGGTGAGAGTGCAGAGTATGATCAGAGTATGATCCTCCATTGCTAATTGGAGAAGAAAATGTGGCCTTGGGTGAGGGAGGAGAGAGGGGTAGTCTATCTTTGTAGCGGGTGGACCGATTTGGATAATTCCTTGTCTGTAGGGTAGAGTATGTTCCCTGGTTGATGCCACTAGGAAAACAATGTTGGTGTGGTGGGGGGTAGGGTGGAACCTAACTTTGTTATGCGTGGACCGCTTTAGATGTTTTTTTTTTTGCTGTTGTATAGAGTGTGATCCCACATTGCTAATAGGAGAATAATTTGGTCCTAAGGTGGGGTGGAGAAGGGGGAGGGGTTGTCTAACTTCGTAACGCGTGCATGATTTCGGTGATTCTTTTTCTGTTGGTATCAGAATATGCTTCCTGATTGATACCAGGAGAAAAAATATTTTGGTAGGATAGGTTTGGGAGTAGGGGGTTAAACCTAACTTTTTAACGCATGGACCGATTTGGATGGTTCTTTTTTTTTTTGTTGTACAGAATTTAAGACACTAAAACTATTTTATTTCTCGTTTTTGGTTTATTGCGTACGCTCGTTTAAGTCTAGCTCCAGATTTTGTTTCGGAACTTTTTCAAAACTTTTGGGAACTGTTTTTAGAGCTGGCACTCACTTGGAGGCATTTCAAAATTTCTTTGTATTTTTATTTACAATAACGTAATATATTGAGTCATTTTTTATTATGGGCTTTGTGTCCTTGTTACTGTGTCTTTTTAATGCTTGTGTTATTTTTAGGGTAGCTAGTTCTTGTAGGATTTTTTCGCTTTATAACGATGAGTCAAATAAAGAGCAACATACACAGAAAAAAATATTAAATATATCCCACAAGCATAAAATAAAAATATATTTCTATTCTGTTCCTTAAATACATTGTTCAGAGGTCTACGTCTGCATATGGATAACATAAAATAACATTGTAAAACGAGGTCAATAGTGCATATTAATGCTTTTATTTATTTTTAATTAATGCTCCGGATGATTCCCCACAGGCAACATAAATGGAATCAAAAAATCGCTGCATTGTCTGACCTCGAGGAAATGACAAAAACAGCGGAATATTGAAGTGTTCCGTTGAAAGTTTTTCGATTGTATTCTGAAAGTGTTCAAAGCTTTGAAGTAGTCTAACTCGATTACTGTCCAATCCGACCCAGCCGTGCTTTTATAAAAATAAAATTCCGTAAAAACCTTGTCGGATACATGCAATCGTTGACTGCTAAAAGTTAAAACGAACAGTCGTAGTCGTGAAATGCAATAATTATTTTAGTTAAAAGTTTTCCTCGGGGGCGTTTAATATTCAGAACACCCTTATAGGATGCAGGGTATACTGGTTTTCGATGAAATAGGAGCTGTTGGGTCGTCCGTCACCACCTAGGCGAGGGTGGCTTTTTAGTAAAATTTTGTATAGCCATTTTTTCATACTTATACATTAATAAATGAACACCACAAATAATTGTTGTACAGCTGCATAAATAACGTCAGAGTGAATATTTCCAGAATTTTTTTTTTTTTTTTTGAATACTATAACATTTGGGGTTGGCCGAGGGGATACTTTCAAACCAGTGGACTTTATAGGTCACAAAAGCTGCGAGAGGCTTTATTGTTTCAGAACTAAATAGAATTTGCCTCATGCTTGTAGTGTGCGTCTTTCGTTCTATTCTCGACGTTTTAAGAAATATGCAAACGAGGAAAGTTACTGAAAAGGAGTTTCAAAAGCGAGGAGGAAATGCTACTGCTCCTAGTCGAACCAAGTATAGCGAATATTTTCATTGAAACACTCCACTACGTACTTTCCTTTAAATTATGGTACTGCTTTGCAAATTGCTGCTTTAATAGTTGCTTTGTTTTACGCGACCCGGATGATATAAAGACGGTTGATATATTGCAGTTTTCTAACAGACGTTTTTGTGCTTTCGTTTTCTTAAATTAAATTTCAGAAAGCATTGTTTAAATTTTGATTAAACTTCCAATTTCTGTGATGCAAACTAAATTTAAAATGCACAAAAAGTTATTTACACGACCTTATATACAGTGTCAATCAAAATTTGGATTCTCTTGATCATGTTAAAATAGGTATGAACTCACAGCAGGTTGTGAAATAATACACAACTAAGGAGCCTTGGAAGATGCTCCAAGTATACTTTCAACACTTTATGAATAATTATAAAGTCAAGAAGTGTCTTGAGCTTTCAATCAAACGATATACATATATTACATTTTAACGTCACTTTCTAGAGCACACTTATGTTTGTTCGTAAACGAAACTTTTAAAAGAGCAACTTTTTCTCCCATAATCTATTCAAAAATTTAAGGTTTAAGGTAAGCTAGTGTAGTAGAGTTTCTTATGAAATAACTTAGCTCTAAGTTTTTCAATTTTATAAGTGAAGATATACAAAGTTATGAGGATCAAACGAACGTCTTCTTTAAAAATGTCAAAATCGTTTTTTGCGTATTCTTTTCTCTTATTTATTTAGTATTATTTATCTTCGCACTGCTTTCCACAAATATAGAAAAATTCTGTGAATTTTATATACGTTATTTCTAATTATAGGCCCATTACATATCAACTCATTTTCGTAAGGTCTATCAAAAGATTTAGTAAGAAAATCCATATTCACGATCTTTGACTGTATGATTCTTCTTCTTGTTACTTTTTCACCGAAATTTCTGTTCTTCTCGGGTGCCTCAGGGCAGCTTTCTCTGCCCTTTTCTTTCAGTTGGTTATATACCTTTTACCTGAATTCCAGTGATGTGTGCCGCTAGCTAGACACGTTTTTCTGATTTAACCATATTTTCTGTTTCTCTACCGAGTATTATTCTTTAGTTTATTGATCTTTATCAATTTTCTGATTAGTGATTGTTTCTAAAACATACGGCACCCTTCGCATGCTCTCTGCCTCATCATCATATATCCCTATTTCCATTAAACTGATGCTCGTTCGGACGTTAATTCTTCCGCTAATTACGTACAGTTGGGAGATATATGCTGGTAAGATGGATTCGGCCTTATGACGTAAACTAAATGTAGCCTTTAATTCGGCTGTACGGTATATTTATGGGCTTCGTAGATATGAACATGTATCCCCTTATATTTGTGCTGTTGTTGGATGTTCTATCGCATCTTATCTGTATCAACGAATCTTAATACTAGTCTACAATATAAAACACCTGATTATCTTTATAGTAAGTTCCAGTTTGTTCGTTCTACACGCACCAATGCTCTGATCATTCCACGGTTTACCTGTGTAGTATCTGAGCGTCAGTTTTATGTCCAGGCGGCTAGACTATGGAATCAGCTCCCAACTTCTCTCAGGGGACCAATTAACAGAAGAAAATTCAGGCTTGAACTGTTCACTCACTTATCTCAGGCATTGTAATTTATAAAAAAAAATTTGTAAATTGGCTTTTTGTTATAAAACTTCTATTCTAAAAGTCGTAGTCATTGCCTCTGGGAGAATGTGACGGCGAAATTCTGTTGCAACGAACATGTTTGAAAATTATGAACTAAGCACTAAAAACTGTGATGTCCGTTGCAACGTCGATAAGTATACTTCTGGAAAGAGTTCCTCCTATCAACTGCCCAATACTTAATGCACTAAGAATGGAACTGACCAAGAGAGGATTTAGAGCATGGCAGCACTACTGAATTCAGGTGCCGTCGGAACTACACCTTCTAAAGCCTTTAACACCATTCTCCACGTCCTGCCGAAAGATCTTTTCAGTAATCAAACTGAATTCTCGACTGCCATCAGGCTCAATTCAGTCTAGACTTGGACGCGTACCGACTACGAACATTTCAAAATACTGGACGGTAGAATAAGAAATTATATTGACTATACCACATTCAAGCCTTCTTTTAACACCAAATTCGTCTCCTCTATTCAAACCAAGAAAGAAGCGGTGCCCCCCCCCCCCCCCCCCCTAAAATTTATACTAATGGTTTTAAGTTGGATGGTAAAGTGGGTGGACCTAAACATTTCGTTTCGTTTGCCATATTACTGTAGAGTTTTTCGAGCAAAAATAATGCCTATAAAGATAGCTTTAGAATATCTGAATAACAAGAAGACTCGGATATAATTCACCAGCTTGGCAAGCCACTAACCACATGCAAGCTGGAAATTAAACAGACATTCTCTAAGATAACATGGTAAGGGAAAAGACTTGCCTAATTTCCCTAAAGATCTGGCCGATCGTTCACCTATAGCGGTCAAGAAAGCTAATCTCGCTCAAGCGTAACGCTATCACGCTGTCAGCCTTCATAATTTTGCAATCACCATGAAGTAGAAATAATTAGCAATATCGTGCGAGCCATCTATCTTTTAACACCTCCTTTAAGGTGTTCGTCCCTGGCGACGTGTTCCGGAGAGCTCTCTCACCTGATATATGGCTTAGCAATCCGAAAGTTCAATCCAACGAATCGCAGCTCTTGAGGAATCTTGTTAGGTCCTTTAGCCCCACTCTTCTCCATTAAGAAAGTATTTGCAAAGTAAATGCTGAATGTTTTCAACTTCTTCCTCGTCCAAACTAATCCGACAGAAGTCGTTGGCAGGAATATACATGAAGACGGCATGACTACAAAAAAGTCAGTCACCCCTTGTAACCGAAGTGATATTACGAAGATTCCGGCAGCATTAAAAACGGCGTTACGAGTCTTCCTTTATAGGTCATAGGTTGCCAGATTATTCCATCGGGGCTGAAAAGCTTTCATATCGATCTCTGTTTTTACTGATATTAGAGGCCGTCCGATTGATCTCTATTTGTAAAGCGTTCATCTGCAAAACTTCTTTCGCCAGAGTATCGGCCATCTCATTACCAAGTAGTTCGCAATGACCCGGTACACAGGGGACAATCACTTCATATAGTATAGCCCCAAACTTTTGGATACCCGTATCGGCGCAACAGCAGTGACTTAATCGTGTTTGAGTAGAGTGTCGTGATCGCCGCTTGACTATCACTATACAAACAAATTTCACTACGCCCTTGTAGATCCTTATGCGACAGCAATGCTCTGGTCGACCTTTCAATGGCCAGTACCTCTGCTTGATACACACTTCAGTGGTCCGGTAATCGATATAAGTTTCTATAGGTTGCTATGGCCCAAGAACTCATAAGGTTGCCGAGGTTGTTGCAAGCCGTTTCAACCAACAAATAAAACAACAAAAATTTTCTAGTTCTCCCCTCTCCCTTTGCCCTTTTGCATTTAAAAAAAAAATCTGAAATTCTCTCACCGGGACTAGATTCAATTAAATGTCTACCTCCGCATAGGAATTAGAATGAATAGATAAAGTAAATCAAATCCGCTCTAGATTGCGAGCCGCTTCCGGTTATCAATATCGATTCCGATTTCGCTGCGGATCTTCATTCGATTTCACTCGATCTCATTACGATTTCGCTCCGGTTTTTGATCCGATTCCGATTTCGCTCCGATTATCGATCCGATCGCTAAGGAACTCCACTGATTTTCAAAATGTAAGATATCTTTCCGGTCCCGGATTTTTTGGGATCGATTTAATATCATTATAATTCATTCGATATGGAGTCGAGTCGACGTCCTGCTAGATGTTATAGTGCTTTATTTATTTCTATTAGATAGAGAAAATAAGTTGTCGGTGGACTAAGTAAGGTTCCAGGTTCGAACGCCAAGTGCTGATCTACGTGGTGATTACGATAAAAACGCTTTAGGAAATTGCAGAGTAATGTTGAGGGTTCGAAATCTACCTTCTTACCTATCTAGGCTGAAAATCTCCTCCCGCCCCACTTTTTACTTCACTAAGTCTTCGGTGGAGTATGTGTCGACCTAAAAATCCGGAGGACCCAACTTCGAATGCCACCGACGGTAACCCGTGGTTGTTTTCTGCTAACAACTGATTACGATAAAAACGCCATAGGGGGTGCAGAGAAAATGTCAGTGGTTTGGAATCCATTAAATTATAGGTCCATTGCCTCGAGTTGTCAAATACCCAACAAAGGGTTGTTACAGGAACTAGAGAGTGATAAATTAAATTTATTACAAATGAAGTTTAGGAAGCTATATTTTAAAACTTTGAAGAAAATGTTTGCTCTCCATTGCTCTAAAGGAACATAAGAAAGCTTCTCGAATAGTTTTTCTCGTTCTCAAAAAAGTTTTGGTTTTCATTGTTAGAAAGAATGAAAAACTCAAAAGTCCTTAAGAAGTACGAACTTTCTTAGACATAATATATTTATTTTTTGGATATTTGAAAAGATATACGATAATGTACATAACAACACAAAAATTTTAAAAAATTCTAGAAAAAGTGTTGCTTCTTTCACAAATATACAGATTACATTGCAACGGCTTGAAACTTTAGAAGGCAATGCATGAATCCATTATTCTTGATTTGACTCCTTTTCTAGATAATAACTTACAAAATACAATTCGAAAAAATTTCCATAAGCCTGTCGCACTCAAAAATCTCAGCCGCCATCAATTTGTATAATCTTGAAATATTATCTCAAATGGCAAATATCAATTCCGACACAAAACTCTGTAATGGACAATATCAAATCTGGATTATAACATCCAACGATATTTTACCAGGGACTTATTGCGTTGGAGTCAACCCTAGCCACCGATAAATTCTTTTGCGGCAATGCATAATTCACTGCAATATATAACGTAAAAAATTCGCTATTGATGCCAGTGTATAGAGAGCTCTGAAAATAAGCTAAACCGAGGTCAGAAATATTTTAAAACCGGATAAAAATTTAAAGTATCTTCAATATGGGAAAATTTCAGTTATCCTGATAGTTTAAGAAGCACCGGGAATCTCACTCTTCTTCATATTCCCCTAAATCCCTTTAGTCCGTAGGTTGTAAGTCAAGAAGTTAAGTTGTTGGAGCCTTGCATGGAGGATCTGTACAAAGGATGGCATCCCGGATATAGTAAAGCTCGGGAACAAACGAATTCAACGGAAAAGCAATAAAAGGACAAAATTTATTTTATTGGCAAATTTAGAGGACATCTTTTTAGCTGACATCAGAATTGTTCTGTTCGTTCTTTTTACACGAGTCCTTGTTTATACGGTTGCTTTCAGATCGGGCTCGTTTTGTCACTTTAGTCTCGGAATTAAATGCTTTCAGATAATTGAAAATGGGCTCCAGACACTGGATTTAAGATGAAGGCAACTCAGTAGTGTGTGTTATAAAAGAAATTGTTTTAGAGAAATTTATATCCATTTGGGATAACATCAGTGCTGCTTTACAACGTAATCCGGGCCCATTTAATGATTTGGGTCCTATTTTATACTTTGCTCAATAGCAGCCATTATGTGGTCAAAGACTGTAAACAGGATATGGGATACATGTTTCAGATCCAGGATTTGACCGATTATTTGCTGTGATTTGGAACTTATCCCAATTTTCTTGACGCTTATTACACGATTTATCAATTTAAGAACGAAAGGTGTCTGTAAGATTTATATCCTAGCTTCCTTTATGAAGATAATTTGTACAAACTTGTATGCCTATCAATATTCCTTATAATTATGTGTAATTTGGTCATACTATTACGAGCTGCAATAGGCAGGTTCGTTAATTAATTTGGGTTCCTTAAGACGACTTCATTGCGCTTTTCTGATTTTTTTTTTTGATATATTATAATCGACTTAACAATTAATCATACATTTAATTACCAGGCCTAGTTGGACGTCAGCAATGCTAGTGCTTGCCATTTATTTTATCTCTTTAATTGGATGATTAGGAAAATTAATTCAAAAAGGTTGATTTTTATGATCCCCTGAAACAGGCTGTTTAGAATTAAGAAAAATTCAAAGGTTTCATAAATCTTAGCGGGAAAGCTTTTAAGTGATTGATGAAATGTCGAGAAACACTTGAAGTTCTTTAAATTACGGTTTGGTGAGAAGCACGTGTTTATAATATACTCTTTTCGGGAATTGGTGCTGCAAAGACCACTAAAAATATTTGAAGGCGTTGTTAATGACAACCGTTCAAATAAAATAAATGAAGTCAGAATCATCCCGTGAAGTTCATAGGTTGAATCAATTATCTTGATAAATTCGTGCGGTGGTACGTCCAGTTCATGAGACCTCTACTGTCTGCAAAGTTAAGACTTCACCAGCAATCGTAGGTACAACTTTTATCTGTAAGATTAGGAAAAGGTCTTAATTTTAATTGCTCGATTTCGTTAGGATTCTCTCAGGTTTATTCGCATCTTCATCCCTGCACAAAATTAGTAAATTATCGCGGTGTGAGATTATTTTTATATAAAACACATATGACTGATACCAGAATGGTTAATCCTAGTAATGAATGAACATAAAGAATGTGATATTTATTTGTTTTGAACTTATGTAGTATTACAACATGCTTTTCCTTTATCATAGCTTATAGCTTATTTTGTTAAATATTTTTATTAGATCATTGATTGAAAAATAATCTGATTTTATTTTGTTACTAGCAGATGTATGCATTTTTAGACTTTTATTTCATTTTACAATGCAGTGACGTAGATAGGGAGGGGGGGCGGGTTATCAAGAGTATTAATCCTCCATGAGCCCTTGGAATTCTAATAGAAAGTCCCTGTACCTAAGTATATTTATGCATACACGAAATTTTGAAAGCGCCAATACCGCTTTTGGCATATAAAAAAAACCATACAAAAGCCTTACAAAAAACAAGTGAGTACAAAAGGATGGTTACATGTTGTAGAGGGTGCTCCTAACTGTTAACTTTTTCACGTTAGTGCAAAACAAAATATCACCAACATCATTTGCAAACCTACACAGTGCGCGAGAAAGCTATCTGTAAGCTTGAACGGTTTCGAAGGAATTAGGGCACTTCTCTAGTTAGGTGGAAGAAAGTTCCGCACACTCCCAACCGATCATCAGGAGGAGGCAGAATGAGAGGGTCATTCCACGGCATAGCACGAAGGGACGGTCTCCAAATGTACGCTGTACGGATTCAATACGTTTCATGTGAGATCCATAAAACGGAGACCAAAGCGGACAAGCATACTCCATACGACTTAATCTATGCAATGAGTGGAGGCGGCCAATTTGAAAACGATAATAGAGTAAGACAAAGGCCTTACTAAAATCGGTATAAATGCAGTCAGTCTGGCAACCATCCAAAAATCCACCCACATCTATCTCCTACTGACACTCTTAAAAACGGGGATTAAAAATGAAGTCTTCCAGAGTGTAGGGAAGTGGGCCACCAAGAAAAACCGCTGGAAGAGTAAAAGTAAAGGACATAATAACGCCGAAGAACACTTCTTCAAGACAACAGCAGGAACCCCGTCAGGGCCACAAGAAAAATAGGAATAGGTACGGGGGGTAAAAAATACAGGTTTCCATATAAAAAATTTAAGTTTACGTGAAAGTTGAAATGACTTTGAAAATTGATTTCAAGGTCAAGTTAAAGGTCACTAATATTTGACGCCCTCGCAACCTTACAACTTTTGTCTGACACATTTTTCATGAAACTGTGAATGTGAAAAATTATCGGACCTGGGCACTTAAAATGGGTCCGAGAATCAAAATCGCAGTTTTCCTCACTCGCCTTGCCCTAATTCCCTTCCTATCAAAACCATGCTAACGCATCAAAGGGTTGTCTCCTAAAACGGTTAAGGGTATGGCTAGTCGGTTGAAACGACGACCCAGACTCCTCGCTCAGGGTCCAATTACATCTCGTGTATGTCCAAGCGCAGCGGGTTAGGAGCCGGAAGCCGGAAGGGGGAGCCAAACATTTGAAAAGGAAGTGAACAAGGGTTTCTTTCTCGCTCTCATCCTTGCTGCTGCGGAAGTGTGTGCTAAAGAGAATAAGCAGTCTAGCCGCATGAGTTTCCACCGGTCAGTGTCCCGTTATTGCCGGGACCGACATATCAATGTCTCTGCGGGATCTGTGAATGAGTTCACGGCTTCTACTCTTGGTGAATGATGGCCACATCGCCCTGGATATGACAAACGTGGATAGATGTCTTCACCTGGAGTTAGCCATGGACCAGCGGTACAATATAAAGGCACCCCTTGCAGCTGCGATGGAAACATGAACAGTTTCCACATGGAGCCTTTTAAGACAGTGCCAGCGCTTCAGCCCAGTCATTTCCCTCTATGCCCCTGTGACCTGGCACCCAGAGCAAGGTGACTTCAGGAGAGAGAAAAGATGCCGACTCGTGTTTGTTTCACAATCTGACATGCTTTTAGGATGACGAGTACTTCAGCCTGGAGGACCGTCGCATGATCCTTAAGCCGATAAGAATCTGATATGCATAATGTCTCCGAAAAAATACCCGCACTGCAGTTTGTCTAAAAGCCGTCGGTGAATATCCTTTGGCCGAGGTCCTCCATCACTCCGTCGTTCTTCCACTCCGCTCTGGTGGGAATCTTTACTGATAAATTTTTCTCGAAGTACAGCTTTGGGGTGATGTAGTCAGTGAGTGGTATGGCTAGTTCTCTTGGCAGCAGATCCAGAATGCTGCTGTAGCCATAAGATTTGGCCCTCCAGTGTCCTTATTTTCTCAGTTAGTAATAGGTACAAAAGTACGTCTTAAGCAGCCGTTGGACAGGATCTCGTGGCACCGGTGATGCCTATTTCCGCAGATCTCTGAATCCTACTTAGCTTCTTTATGTTATATTCTTTACTTGATTCGGCCCACCACAACAGCCATCCGTATTTGAGGAGCGGATATACTAGAGCCTTATACATAGGTTAGGTTAGGTTAGAATGGCTGCCAGCCAAGGAGGCCCATTGTGATACTACAGTTAAGGCTGCAATTATACCCTATATAAATCCCTAGAAAAGATAAGGGTCAACCTATTACTCTCTGTATATCGAACCAGTTCCCTGTCTCCAGTGGAATCTACTTCTCGAGGAGCCAATATAAATATTTGCTGGGACGGAAAGCGTTTAGCCTTAACACATTACCTGGAACCATTTAGAGCTCCTGATAAATTGAACTAGGGCCGTGACGTCAGTGGAGCCTAATTCGGTTAGCTCTTCCAAAAAAGGATGAGCTCAAAAACTGGTTCCTACCGTTGGCTAAGGCCAGGCAGTTGCAGAGGAGGTGGAGTATGGTTTTCTCTTCCTCTTCGTTAGGGAACCTCCTACAGAAGCCGTTGAGATCTCTTGACCGTTTAGGGTCACGCTTTTGACCATATCTGTCGGGTGATCAGGCAGAAGTGCTCCTCCTGCCAACTAATATTTGCAATCATGAGAGAAGTCTGTAAAATCTCCAGTTTGCAAGTGGTCAGCGGCTTTCCTAGCTGGTGTTTAATCTCCGAGTCAGGATGAGTAGTACCGATTCTCGCTAGTTCGTCGGCTCTACAGTTACCCGAAATATCACTATGTCCAGGCACCCAGATGAGCCGTGTTTTTAGGCTCAGCTATGTCATTCATTTGGGTTATCTAAAGTTCACCGCAATCAGACAAAACTTTCGCAAGTGGTGTGCATTAGTTTAGCTGTTGTTAATATTTGGTGAATTTTGGTCACTAATGCAGTGAAGAGCAGCTCGCATATCATCAGAAGTCGGTGAATGTGAAATGTGAAAGAATGAATTAAGTACATATATCTGGTTTTCGTTACATCCCGGAAACTATAGCGTTTTTGATAAATTTAAAAAAGAAACAAAAAAAGTATTTCCAAATAGTATGCATAAGTTACAATATGTTTATTTTTCTAAATAAATTCATATGGAAGTTACATTATCTTAGTTTGATCAATATTTCAGCAAAAACTTAAATTTTTTGAGGTGTATAGAAATTAATGGGCGGTAGTGTACTTCCACCTACTCTGCCTTCCAGTTTGGAGCCGTCAGTAAAGAGATGCACTGACTTCCCCACTGTGGTAGGAGGAGGAATCGAAATTCGTTCCAAAGAAAGGCTTGGGCGTGGTATAGTCGATGTTGCTGGCAGTTCTCCCGTCCAGAATATTGGAGTGACCGAAGTCAGTTCGCTTCCAGGTCTGCATTGAGTTAAGCCTAATGGCAGCTGAGGATGCGGTTTGCTTACCGAAGAGATCTACCGGTAGAAGGTGGAGAATAGTGTTCAGGGATTTATAAGGTGTAGTTCTAAGGGCACCTGTTATCAGCAGTGTTGCAATCCTCTGAACCTTATCCAGTGCTTTGTGATGGGGTGATATATCCAGTGCCGGCCACCAGACCAGAAGTATCGAAGAGACAGCGGAACACATCCTCTGTCACTGTGAGGCCCTCGGCCGTATCAGGCTCAGACATCTTGGTGGGGCTTTCCCATCAACATCAGATATAGCTAAGGCAGAGCCTAAAGAAATTTTAGGTCTAATTAAAGAACTAAAGATTGGCTGGGTGGCTTAATACTGAACATGGATCAAGTCATAAAGATCAACTTGGTCGAAGTGAATAAAGGATGCATAATGCGTGGCTCCATTCCCGACATTTATATTAATAGATGAGCCTAGAGTCTATCTCATATGGACACAATTTTACATGCAGAAGATTATATGTCCTCCTTTTCATCTGAATAAAAATAATATTTGCTTAGGTGGACTGGGTTTTTGAGTTCATTTTCTTAATAAAAATTAGTTACTCAGAAGAAATAACTATCGAAAAATGAGCCCTTTTTTTCATAATTTTCAGTGGATCAAACATTCCATTTATTATATACGAGGATTGCTACTTAAGTTTTGAGATAGATGATAGATTGTTTTTCAAAATATTCTCCATGAAGATGAATGCTCTTTTTCATGCTTTTGAACCAATTTTCAGAGCACTTTTTCCGCTCCGATTGAGGTACCTCCAAAACATGTGATTTGAATTTATCAACCGCTTCTTCAGGCGTCGAAAAACGTTGACCTCGCATTTTATTTTTGATCTGCGGGAATAAGAAAAAATCATTGGGTGAAAATGTAATGTGTGGCGAATGACCCATAAATTCGATGGTTTAAATGCTCAAAAATTCATTTTCTCCGATTGGTTTCCCTTATTTTTCCGAACACTTTTGATGTGTCGGTCACGAACGATTCGGTCATTTTGAATGAGTCAGTAAAATGACTCAAAAGACCTGAGTCAATGTTTTCCTACCATATCGGTCAATCGTTCACTTGCCTTTCGCCATATCATATCTCTAAGGACAAGACAGAAAGCACACCGATTCTCTCAATCATACGTTTGCCCCATCTTAAGATAAGAGTGGTACACCGTGTACGATGCACAATACAGCATGGGCTATTTGCTGGAGTCAAAAACTAAGAACTCAGTTCATGCAACTCCACTCCGTCAATGTTACCTAGTTCCTGTTGTTGTTGTTCATAGTTCAGCGAGTGTGACGTTGTGATACAAATGTGATCCCTAACTTTCCATATACTCACAGTGATGATATAGTATGTAAATGCCAGTTGTGAACAAATTACTTCGCCCCCCCCCCCCCCCCCCCCCCCCCCCCCGGTTACAACCATACAATGGAGGACAATAGTCAAAGCTCAAAGTTGAAGAAAAAATTCGTTAAATTCTCCACTGGTAGGGCTCAAATGCTTACGTTGACCCTCTACAGACATAAGTGCCCATATGACTCAAAAGACCCAAATGACCGAATCTTTCTTTTGAGTCACTTATTCCAAATGACTCGTATGCCCTGAGTCAGCAAAGTGACCGATTTTGCCCATCACTACAGTGGCAAATAAATGGTGCTGTACCGTTTAGAATTGACCGTTCTACGTTGCTGTAATGGCACGGTGACAACGTGTCCAATTATTCCGAAAAAAGGCGACCATTTGCCAAGAAGTGCTACCACGATTGAATTCCGAAAACCAGCGAAACACGGTGGCTCGAGATGGTGCTTCGTTATCAAAAGTCGAAGCGAGTTTATCAGCACTCTGTTGTTGGTTTAGTCCACGTCGAAAGTCATAGAAACGTTCTGGGTACGATTACCATTAAAAATTTCAAACTTTACGATGACAATGTCAGATTTGACATATTAACACTGGTGTTGCCATATCTCAAAATTTAAGTAGTAACCTACGTTTCAGTGATTACAATATACATTTCTAACACCATCGATATCATGGGACATCATAACATGTACGAATATATAAGAACCTCTCGAGGAAAGCGCTCCTAGAGTTATAGATTCAAATATTTTCTTTAGAAATTTCTGATGATTCACCATATATTAGTACTGAGCTTATAATTTGGAACAATCGGTTTTGACCGCAAAATCTAAATGTTGGCCCTACTTTTCCCTGATGGACTTCGATCCTGCTCTCAATAAATAAAAACAAACCGTTATTCCCTAAGCCACACGTTACATTTTTATTAAATTCAGAATTTGCATATGAAAGTTAAAATAATCTGGGAAAAAGGATTAAGTTCCTGAAATCGGAAAATCCTGCAAAGCCTTAATTACATTTTATTGAGGTATTTTTATCATTACGTGGCAAACAAGGTAGTCAGGTGTGTACGAGTGTATTTTTATTGGGTGGGAAAACAAGGGTTAAGTGAAAAGCTTTGAAGGAAAGCTACCAAAGGTTTCATAATAAAAATAATTTAACACGTTATTTCAATTAAGATAAAATAAATTCTATGTTTTGTAAAATGATACTTAATCCACTGTTCTATAGTACATTACCCTTTATACCTATTTCAGCGTTTATCTAATGAATAACTACACCATGTTATAATGGGTGGCTAAAAACACACAATATTATCGATTTTATTAGAAGAACACTTCCGATACACCTTGGTCCTACTTTGTCCAAAATTCAATGGATGATTTATTTCTAGTTTAGTTCCTTTTCTGCTGTAATTAACATCCACGGATAATTTCACACTAATGGGATTTAACATCGTCTCTACCTAGCCAACCTTAAAACCACTCCATTTAGCAAATACAAACAAGTGAATCCGCTATTATGAATTAATGCTTAATGTTTAAAATTCTATTTACCTCTCTTGCAGATGACCAGGAGCGACTGTATTTCTACCTGCTTATAGCGGGGTCCTCGGGAGTTATGCTTTGTATCATTATCGTTGCTGTTCGTGTTATAGTCCAAAAATACCGGAATAAGGCAGAAAGTCAAAGCTCATCGCCCAAGGGTGAAACCACTATCCCGAACGGCTTCAATGATAGCATATCAGAAATTGATGCAGATATAGACTTAACTACACCTGTACCTGTACCAAGCGTTTCGAAGAACGAGGTAAATATAAATTTCAAAAAATATTATCGTACAACCTTCGTTTAGCTAGGGCTGGAATAAAAGTAGCCCCCTGATATCAGCGCTACTTCTATAAACTTTTATGATCTCATTTTTTTTATTTTCCCTTTACCTTTACGCTGCTGATAAAAGAACTATATTGCCTGTGGTCCATCGGCCAGCTTGTACGGCAGTCTGGGGCCATCGAACGTTTCACACACATCCTCCACGATGCTATTGGCAACGAATTCAATGATGTGCGCCAGACAATCACCTGACATTATTGGAGTTTCCAACACCTTCATCGGCCAGCCGTCACATGTAAGCAGCTCTATAGGTAAGTCAATTTCTAATGTTATATATCTGTTTACTCGTGCACTTTTATGACGCTAGAGATCCAACGATTTGCACCATGCTGATAATATTTTTGCTCCTAAAAGTTTGATAAATCCATGAGACGTGCTAGGAATTCAGCTTAGAGTAATGGGGCACACCTCATCTTGTTGTCGGTGATAGTTCCAGAAACAAGGAGGATTCAACTTTTGCGATAGTTAGAATCAGCCAAACTTTCGGGTTCCCTTTCCGTAATATGTCTTATCAACATTTCGACAGATGCCAGCATTGAGAGAAGTCTTGTGCTGTCTTATACTATACAAGCAGTTTTATTGTGTCTTTCCCCCTCATTTAACATTTCTTATCTGCTGCCATGGGAGCGCAGTGAGCGTGGCAAGTGAATCACGGGTGCACCTTGACGAGCGCTACTATAACTAATAGACTAGAGACAAGTTTGGGAATATATACAATAGGGTGCCAGCTCTGTTGGGATTACCAGGATCTTTCTACATCCATAACCGTCCGCATTTATAAATTTAGACGAGAAAATTTGTGGGTCATGATGGGGTGAAAATTTATTGATTGCATCCAGGGTGTATTTGTTATGCGGTGGATGCAATCTTGAGCAGTTAAACTGAATTATAGGGCAAGCATGTTATTTTAGTGTACTCTATGAAATTGATATGAAGTAGTAGAAGTCGTAATTTCAGAGAAATAAAAAAATTCTCTTGTATGAGATTCTCCACTATTCCCTTTATCGTGCAACTACTGTTTTACAAACTGACTAAGAAATTAATGATAATACAAAGATGCTATAAATTTGTCTCTTAAAATGGGTTATAGTCTCTTAAAGCATCAACGATTTTGATCAGCTTTATATAATATACATAAATAAATTACTTTTTACGAGCATATAACAAACAATGGATTTCAACATTGTTGTGCGATTATAATGCTGTACCAATACTTATACCATTGTACAAAGCCAACCCATAAAAATACAGGCAAGGATATTTACGTCTACGCACTTGGGAGATTTTCAGGTTTCTGGCATACCTCGACTTATCCAAGGCTTGTAAACATAATGGTATTTATACATAGTGCTCAGAAGCGTGGAAGGACGGGTCGGGATGGTAGGAAACTCAGGTATAGAAATATTCACGTACGGTTTAAAAGTGGATTGTAGAGTCCGCGCAGTAGTATACTACAAATCACTAAAGGTCTCTACGTCACTGCGTTAGTGTCTTCCAGGCACAGGTACTAATCATTCTAAATGCGTGCGAGATCTTAACGTAGGAATGAGCGGGGCAAAGCGTCGTATTTCATTGGGCAATTAGGATGCTATTAAGCTCTTGATTCAACTATTATCACCTGTAAATTGGTAGAGAGTTTATACGAGGAACTAACCTGCCCGAACGACCGGCTCACCATCACCTTGATCTGGGTCCCAAGACACATACATCAAGGGGAATGACAGGGCCTACGAGCTAGCTAGGCGCGGCTGCGGTCCTCCTTACGGAGTTAGTAAGCAATCCGCTCAAGCAAACTCCTAGTGGAGAGATCTAACCAACTGCGCCAACTCTATGAAGATATAGACAAGCTTTGACAAGGAAAGGTCAAAGGAACTCTTAAGCACGGCCCTCAGGAACGTCGCCAGTATGACAGTGGTGTACACTGGTTATTGGAAAATCGAAGACCATGCGGCAAGGCTTCTCTCTCTGGACCGTTTAACCCTTTGTGGGGCATAAAGCGTCCACTATACTGATCCTCCACATAATGCGGTTCTGAGCCGATGCCTTTAACTGTTGCCACGATTTTTTGATCTCGGTGCGGCAAGGCTTGGCATTCCTTCACAACGCACATTGTGGAAATTGCAATAAATATAGTACAAAAGAAATTATTTTTCCTTGAAAAATTATTTTCCTTGAAAATTGGGAAAATCATCCACTTTTTAAGTGCTATTGTCTTGATCGCTCATCTCATCTCACTACAACTACTAACTAACTGATTCGCTTTGCACCTTCCTGGGCCACACCTCTGTACAAACTTTCTTACTTCAGGAGCTTTTTAGTCTGCGTGAAAGCTTGCTCATGTTTAACCAATTCCCACAACAACAAAGGCCAATCGCACTCACTTTGATTTTATGTAAAGTTTTTAAATAACATATAAATAATGATTACAAAATACCTGGAAACTAACTACCTTACTAATAATAGCCAGTACGGTTTCCAAACTAACCTTATTGAACTCTGTTCATCTGATCACCGCCTGATGCTCGAGTGCTACCACTAGCCTCTTACCAATCACACGCCAGCTCCGCCTACTAGGCTGGGTGTTCAGATTCAAGTCCGCACTGAAGATTCCTGCTCCAGGCCTTCCATCAGTTTTGAATGCATCCGTGAAAATTAGAATGTCAGTTAGATCTATCACTTATAAGCTTTTGATGGTATCTATGAATTTCCCTTACATTGCTTTTGCCGTCTTTTTTGAGAATATCCAGGATTTTCCTGTGCTCGTAGTCGGCACTTAACCTGCACCACGGTCCTTGCGATAAACTTCTGACGCTACCGTCCTCTTCACATATAAGTCTTATGGCAGCAAACCTAGCAGAATCTCTAAAGCCGATGTCAGTGTGGTTCAAAAATCGCCTGTTGTACCCACACAAGCCAGCCTCTGAACCTTGTTCAATTGCTTTTTTACAGCAACCTTTGACGCCCTTGACCAGCAGACCGCTGAGAAGAACCATCATAGTGTAAATCCAGTGTGCGGCCTTTGGTGAGATGCCCCACCTCTGACCCACACTGATTTAAGGCCCTACTGGCTCTTTCAATTTTTTCCTGTTTATGTCTGTCTAGATGATGATGGGAGAATGATCAGACTTCTTTCCGTTAATAAAGAGCTCCCGTTCCATGCAAAATTGCTCCACCTTTATTACTATGTCATCAGCATACCCCACGTTGTGTACGGCCTTTTCATCAAGCCTGGATAATAATGTTCCAAAAAATAGAAAATAGTACTCCTTGCTGTGGGCATCCCCTTCCAGCCCTCCAAAGCAGGTTCGATTCTCCTTTCTGGGTATTAACTGCTCTCGTCTTTAACATATTGCTAAACAATCTCCTCATAAAAGGATTAGTTCCACATCCGTGATGTACCCTATTGGTAGGTATGCAATATATATTCCCCCGAGTATTGGTACAACAATCTCACAGTCCCACTGAGTAGGACTGAGGATATATCATCTAATCCCGCTGCTTTGGATGGTTTAAACGAATTAATAGATGGTCTGACCCGCTTAAAAGACACAATTCTTTTAGCCTCAGATCAATCCGATATGTAGCATCCCGGAAAGGAAATTTTTTGTATCTGGCCCAGGCTTCCATTTTTTGACTCCTTATGGCTCAGTTGAAGGCCTTCCTTTTTACCTTCTTCGGTGCTTTTCCCTCCCTGTAACACCAAAGAATTGGGTCCTGTTCCACCACTTCAGTTGGAATTCATCCTTGAAAATACGGCTTCTCGACAGCAAATAACCATGGGTCGCCGGCGGTGGGATTCGAACCTACAACCTGTAAATTTGAAGACCGACTCGTTATCAATTACTCCACCGACGACTTGAAACGGGGAATAAAAAACCTCCTGAGACAGTTTTATCGTCTTCTGTCTGCCCGGCTTCTCTGTTCAACTTCATCTCTTTTTGAACGCCTTCCGACACAGCGAGGTCGTATACGGTAGACGCTGCTTTTTTTTATTTTACCTTGTAGCCAAATCCCAGGGGACAACCTTATGATGCATTTTAGCATGGCTTGGTCCGAAAGGGAATTTAGGATAGAGGGAATGGGGAACTTAAATTTCTTGTTTTTGCATTTCTGCGAGCTAGGCAACAGCCCAGAGACGCGGGAGATTTAAGTTTCTGATTAAAAACTCACTGGGAGGCCAAGGCTCGAACGCGTAGACCGTGGCGTTGTGATCGTGCGACTCAACCAATTGATCCAACTTCGTTTCCAAACGCTTTGGAAATGCTCTCAAGGCCAGCATAAAATTTGTTTTTGGCCATGCCTTGGAATATATTCATCAGGCCACAAAAGAGACCAAAAAAACTTCAAAGCCTATTCGGATTACAAAAACAAACATTTATTTCATAAGCATTATCTACGAACGGGCAGGAATTTATCACTTGATCACTACAACTGTAGTTCATTATAATATTGAATCTCAGGCCTCTTTTGAAGGTTATTTTGTTTTGCATTTCTCATAGATGATCAAAAATAAAGGAGCTGAGAAGACAGTCGAGAATTCAAGAATATAGTAGGTAAAGTGTGGTGACACTTGAACATCTATATCGCCGGTTTGCAAGAATTTTTTGGAATATCCAAAGTATACTTATTCTCCGATGTAAACCTATTATCTAGTTGGGAACAAATAATTCCTGATCATTAATTAAGAAAATATGTAAATTTCACTGCAGAAGAACGGGAATTTTATACCTCTACATTACTAATACATGTTATGGTCCTTCGAGCCGGCTCAGCACACGGAATTTACGTTTTTTCGTTCGATTTGGTAATTATTTCCCGTTCTATCTATTTTTCACTATAAAACTGAACGCAAGGAAGAACAAATTGAAATAGTCTAACTCTCCTATATTAGTAAAATTGGGATGTCCGTTTCGGATTTCAAAATTATTGTCATTTTATATGCTCTTCTGGTTTTTTTTTTTATACGATTTGGCCAAATCGTAGGGGACAACCCTTTGATGCGTTAGCATGATTTTGGCCGGAAGGGAATTAGGGTAAGGGAAGTGAGGAAACTTGAGTCTTGTTTGCATTGCTGCGAGCTAGACCACAGCCCAGAGACGGAGTGGATTATTTTAATTTCTTAATAAAAGCTCACGGTCATCTGGGCTCGAACCCGGGACCCATGGCATGTTGCTCTTGCCGCTCAACGCATTGATCCAACTCCGTCTCCTACTGGTTACTTATGAAAAAAAACCATTCAATAATTTTTAGAATATTCGTCTGTCTGTGTATTTGTCAGGGTTAATCCGTTGTTGATGGGACTTTCACGGTAAGGTTCAGTATTTTCGTAAGCATAGTTTTGGGTACTTATAGTACCCGCATATTGGGGGGGGGGAGGACATTTCGGAGTCAGTAAGACGAATAATGACACCCCCAATCTCCTTAGATACTGAGGTAGTAATACATCCTTAGGCACGCGGGTGAGAAGGAAAGGGCAGGCAAAGAAATCGAAAGTGACCGATTATAATACCGAAGTTTTTAGGATCACTGAGAGGCACAATCACACTCTTAATGTCGTTGTATATTATCTAGCACCCCTAGGGTGGGTGTGGTAAGGGAATGACATGAAAAATTAATCGGAAACGACAGCCAGTTACCAAAAGTCGAACGCCAGACTATGTATATATAAATATACAAAAGAAAAAGAAAACACTAAAATGAACTTGTATAAAATGTTCATTCTCTTCCTTATGCAAAAATGCTTCTTCTCTACTCGCCCGACACCGCTTGCCTTTTATCCGGTATATTCGAAAATATTCGACATCTTGACAAATCCTCTCACACATGTGTTCTACAAACCTTAAAGATACAATTTAGAATTCGATTTTTCCAATTTTGTTGACCAGAGGACCCCCTTTAGTACTGTAAGGACATTTTTGATACGAATACACGCAATATAATTTATATTCTTTATAAACATAAATTTATAGGCATAGGATAATTTGTTTACTGGAGAGTTTTATATTACATGTTTTGATGCGATTTCGTTTTGAAAGAAGCAAAATATATGTGCTTCTTTCATGCAAGAAAACGACGCATTAGGATACGAGACCTTCCAACGGAGCGCTTCAGAAGAGCTTCTTCGTTCCGTTGGAATGATTGACGCATGCCAGTGGGTGTTAATGTTAAAACTTTCTTTATTTTAACGGAAATTTTTAGAGTTTTTAATTATTGTTTAGGGCTTTTTAAAAAGTTTAAGCTTCTAAATTAAGTAGTTGAAAGTCTTTCAAGGTTTATTTGTTTTTATTATTTTTTTCGTTTGTTCAAAAAACACAAATTACGCATTTCGTTTGAACCATTTTTTCCCCCTTTTAAAAATTCAGACCTCTGGGCAGATATCAAAGTTATTCATCCTAAATTGCCCAAATTACTTCTTCTAATAAGTTATAAATATCGCAACTCACGCTTTTTCTGTAAAATTAATGAAAGCTTACATTTACTCAAAATGTTTTGGAATTAATTATCGTCCTACCTTCTGCAGAAAGACGTCAAAGTTATAAAGATAATTAACTTCTCTCTACAAAATTAATTTATTCCATTTGTCAATTCATAAAAGATGTATCAGCGTCTTACTTCTGTTTTCATTGTTAAATTGTCTAATTGAGGTCTACTCTCCTTGTTAATCTTTCGCAAAAAAAAAAGTTGGAAAAACTCTTGAAAGAATCTCCACAAGAGAGGTAAAAAGCCGAATATCGCGATACAGAAAAATCTTTCTTAAACTTCGTCAAGGGATACAAACTCAAGATTCATTCTGTAAAACACTAATAGTGAACTTTAACTACATTAAAAAGCAACGGAGTAACTATTAAAAGTATTAAAATAGCTCGGGCTGGTCTTCCAGCTTGAAAGTTTTTCTTCAATGGAAGTTTGCGTTTCCCGCTGTAAACCCTATTCAAGTTATAAAAATAATTTAGCTCTAAGTAAAATCTCTCGAAACTTCCTGAATTTTCCACCACTAGCCCAAGAAGTGCAAACAAAATTTCCCTCCGTCCTTCTTTACTTCAGCACAGTACTGGTCCGACCTTCGTAAGTAGTTTAGGCAAAATACCATCCGTACAATATTTGCTTGATGTAGAGTTAATCTTCTTATGCTTTCTGTCAGCAGACTACGGAAAACTTTGCGAAACATATTTAAATATCTGCTTTGGTTAAAATGAGGGCAGTGGGAGACATCAAGGTACACATTAGCAGTATGCTTACAGCATCCGCTCTCTCCCAACCAGATTATAAAACAATAAGGACCTCATTGACATTCGCGTAGGCATAATGGTACTGAATTTCTGAGTTATGTTGTTTTTCCGTTCTGCTTGAGGAGAAATGCAAATGACCAGATTTTTTTTCCTGTTTTAATTTTCAGGATATCTTATTGTAGCACAAGAGTAATAAAAATGGAATTAAAATTTCAATTTCAGGTACAATTGTCCCTATCAGCTCGTTGGCTCAGTACACAACAGCGCCCACGTTCCACACAGGATACATCATGGACCCAGAAGGAGTCCTGCGAAGACCAGTCTCTTCTCATCAAGTAGTACATCCGCAGCAGCAGCCACCAGAACCATTTCAATATGATGGAACTGCTCCAAGGACGCTTTCGACAGGCGTCGCACACAACTCACAGTTCTATTATGGATGACAGAATCTACCCGGAAAGGAAGTTCAAATCGTTCGTGCAGACGGCAACAAGACTAAAGATAACAAGAAAAGTACCTCTGAGCGAACTTACTGCTTCTAGAGGTTTACTATTAGTTATTAAATATTAAGTGTAGGTAAATGAACTCAAAAATAATTTTAGATTTTAAGATGTTCGTGACTATATCAAAATTTTTAAAGATTGTTTATTTATTGATTTTTATTGTTGTAAATAATTTTTAAAGCAACTCCAGTATTGATGACGTGTAGTGTTTGGCAATGCCTTCGTATGCTTGCATTTCAAGGATCAGACAAATCTTGAAGCAAAAATCAAAAATTATAAATAATATTGGCTGAATTTACCATATAACTAGGCCAAGGATAAAAGGTATGCTTGCACTGCAACTGAATAATCGAGTAATGTACTCCTTTCGCCTGAATTGTGAAGCTGTTACAAGCCTGAACAAGCCCATTGTCTATTACCGGAAACCTTGCTATTGTATATGTAAAGTACTTTAATATTAACATTTAAGGCCAGTGATATTCTAAGGGTCAATTTCACAGTCCGAGATTGAGCTAAGGTTGGATTAAGCTTTGTTCGTGGCTTGTTTTTCTGTCCTCTAAAGAATGTGCTTTTTCAGAGGTTGCAGAGGTTGACAGCAATTGGTTGGGGGGGCTGTAACGCACTGGATAACGGCTATTAATATTAAAGTACAATTTTTTCCTCAAAGAACATCTCGTGTACTGTACCTGATAATTGCCCCATGGGGTCGTACGATCCCCCTTCTTTTATCTCTCCTGTCTCATACCCGGCTTTCCTTGATCCCCGCTTGTTTTTCTGTCCTGTAAAGTCTGTGCTTTTGATCTCAGAGGTTTTACAGATTGACAGTGATTGGTGGTGGGTGGAGTGGAGGGGAGGAACATGGAAGCTTAAAGAACATATTGCATACTATACCTGATAATAACCCGCTGGGGCGTATGATCCACCTTCCTCTATCTGTGCTGTCTCATACCTGGCTTTCCTTAATTTTAGTATGTGCTTTAAATTTCAGTGGTTGTAGGCACTGACAGCGATTGGTGGGGGGGGGGGGGGGGGGGCACGCGCTGTCGCGCCTTCTGCATCGGCTGCGAATATTTAAGTGCGATTTTTTTTCTCTTAAAAAGGATGGTTTAAAGTACTAAAAAAAGTCTTTAAATCATTAGCGATGCTGGAACACTGTACAAGCCCGGAAGAGGTTATACTGTCGGCGAAACATAGAGAACTCTGCGATCCAGGCGATTGGTAAGGAATCAGCTCGTCAACATCTGATGACACCGAGCTAATAGTTGGCTTGTTGAAATGTCCGAGGAGCAACAACCCATGTTGAGGACGCAAAGAGGAGGAAAGAGTGTCGATGCAGGAAGCAAGTGAATCGTAAGTATCCCTAGTCGCTCCCGGAGGAATGTAAGAGGTGACAATAAACACGTTCTTATTCGGCAATCTGAGCACTATACATAAAAGTTCCAAAATATTCGAGTCCAAAATCTCAATAACAGAGCAAGGGATGTTGACTGCAGACAGATGTCGGTCCCGCCGAAAGATGATGTATTCCGGGCCGAAGAGCTCAGCATCGGCGATCATACCACAAAGCCAAATTTCAGTCAGACAGACCACGTCAAAAACTGAAAAAGTAGAGCTGGTACAGAGGCAAGTCGTCTTTGATCGAAGGCCGGTTACGTTAGCGTAGTAGGACGTGATCTCGCTGATGAGTTTTTTGGAGCATCTCTGGAGCCTGAACGGTTTTTTGGAACAAATTCCCGGACGATGGTTCCATTGGGAAAAATGTCAGGGGAAACGATGGCATTGAACAAAGCTTCAGGGATGACAACCTTGAAAGACGCGAAGAAGGAGCTAGGGCAGTTGCGTGACTTCTCAATTCGTCGGCAGTTAATTACATCTC
This sequence comes from Leptarthrus brevirostris, assembly GCA_964036015.1. NCBI lineage: Eukaryota > Metazoa > Arthropoda > Insecta > Diptera > Asilidae > Leptarthrus > Leptarthrus brevirostris. The sequence goes on along the minus strand of OZ038371.1, from coordinate 4,028,825 downwards.
GTGAAATTCCAAAGTGTGAGGCGATATGATGCACGACGACGTCCGCGGTGGTGTAATGATGGGGGGGGGGGGGGATGCACAATAGACATAATAGTAAACAAAATGAGCCAAGTTTTATTAAAATCGGACAAAAAGTTTTTGAGCTAGCATTTGGGCAAATTTGAAAAATGTTATTTCGAGAAAAACGCGTTTAAAGTTTAAAGTTACAAGAAATTTACGCAGCGTCGTCAAAACATGACTATACCAAAATCTGTATAACTTTTTTCTATTTTGAATTTTGACCAGAAATTTTAAATACATATTCTTAACACATTTATAGACCCTTTTATGAAACAAAAAACAATCGAAAAAAACTCGCTAATAGTACCTTAATAAGAAAGAAATTTTACTCGAAGGATTATTAGATTCGATCTAATTTAATTCCTAAGTAGGAAGAATAGTTTAGTTCCATTAAGATGAATTTAGCAATTGCTGTTGCCGGATGATGGGTCGTAGATTTCCCTTTTGGCAAGCTGTGTTGATATTGTCACGCTCCTACTCGTGGTACGGATTGCGGTCTCTTCATGCTATTGGTGTGTGAATGTGATGGGGATGCATCAGCGTCTATGCCAGCGGAGTGCGTTTGATGGTAGTCCTGGGGTTGTGTTGATTATGATAACTTATATTACCAATGAGCGAACATACTGTCGAAAACAAAAAAGGATTATCCAAATCAGTCAAGCCGTTATGAAGTTCGACTTCTCTATCCTACTCCCACCCTAGGTTCAAAATTTTTCTCATAGTAGCATACCGCATACAACAGAAGAAAATTATGCCAACTGGTCCTCTTTCAATAAAATAATAAATATAGTGTCGGATTTTTAACGAAAAGGCACCTATCAAGATTGCGTTTGCAGTCAAAGAGCCCCTATTTAAAAATTATCATCGAAATCGTTAGTATCGTTTCTAAGAAAAAATGTACAGCAGATAGATCTCAAGATGCCTTATGACTTGAACACTATCTTTCGCTTCGCTTTTAATATTTAAGATTCGAGATCTCTGAAAAAGGCTCCCCTTTCATTTGATTTTATAAATACTATTGTAGACAAGAGTTTCTTAGGTCGTGTGCAAACATGAAGGAAATGTTAATTCTAGGCGAGAAACGGAAAAACTGTATTGGAGGGGGGGACTGTGGTGACGGATTATTTGTTTTTTATACGATGTGGCCAAATCCTAGGGGACAACCCTTTGATGCGTTAGCATGGTTTTGGCCGGGAGGAAATTAGGGTAAGGGAAGAGTAAGGAAACTTGAGTCTTGTTTTTGCATTGCTGCGAACTAAACAACAGCCCAGAGACGGAGTGGATTATTTTAATTTCTTAATAAAAGCTTACGGGTCATCTGGTCTCGAACCCGAGACCCATGGCATGTTGGTCTTGCCGCTCAAAGTATTGATCCAACTCCGTCTCCATTTTACATTTTAACGCTTCTTTTGTTGTTGAAATTGATTTTCAAACTTTCAATTTTTGCATTTCAAACGGAGATATTTTGAAAATTTGCCCTATAATTTATTTTTTTATTTTCGGGCTTAAAATAGCGGCCAATATTTCAAAATGTAAAGCACCCAAAAATCTTTTACCTTTTCTTTAAACATCCTTCTAAGAAAAATTCCTACCTGCCCGCTTTTGTTAAACAAGGTATTTTTAATAGATTAAACATTTTCGCTATAATATCTTATCCTTCTTATAACTTGTATAAATTGGATGTTTATGAAACGTTGTGATTCAAAGCAAACAGTTTTGTCTTTTCCAAAACTTTTCTTCATTCTGGCACCAAATTGGATCCTAAAAATACTCTCCGTGAAGCTTAGCAAATTCAATTATTACTTCAAATTCACTGAAACTTTATTCACGAAAAGTTAATGGTGAAAACATTCTCTTTCCCTTTACTTTCACCTCAGGAAACTCAGAATTCACTTATTTAGTTATGATTTCGTGTGTGACTTCCGCAAATTCATTTTTCTGAAATTCACGTCCTAGTCCCGAGTGCTGACTATGCTGTTAAAGTAGAATGCAGCAAAGCAGATGGTGCAATGTGAACATACGAATTTATTTTCGCATGGTAAAAGTTCATCTGTGTATGAAAAACTCGACATGCGGCAAGTCATTCAAATACTGAGTTGCTCTCAATTTTTAATTAAATAACTTAATAAGTAAAAATAACGTAGATAAGGTAAAATATGTAACACGATTAAATATTGAACTAAAATTAAAAGATAATTGAGACGAAAAAAAAAACAAAAGAACTAGGAAATTAATGTAAGGAACAAATAGTTTTAAGTCTAAGTGCCTTCCCCTAAGTAGAATCTAAGCTCTATCCTCAAACACTAATCAGTTCTTCCTTAGCACGAGACATTTGTTTGTAAACGTAAAAGAAATTTTATTTAACTTTAAGAAAATTGTAAATATAAAGAAAACCATAAGCATGTTTTACTTGTTGATGTTCTTATTGCTGTTGGGACTTGAATCTCTAATCATTCAATCAGTTAATGTTTCCTTCCCGTTGATTTTTAAGACATTTTTCGATTCAAGAAGATCGATCAAAAGTAAAGTTAGAGCGAAAGAGTTAACATAGAAAAAGGATTAAAAGATAGAAAAAAAATATTGAAAGTGTATTGATATTATTGTTGTGAAGGCGGAAAGTTTTAGCATCTCCTTAAAGACTTGTAAGATTTGAGCCCAAATTCAAATTTCACTTAAGATTATCTCATAATTTAAGATTTCTTAAATAAGAAGAAAATTATTATCTGTGATATAATTTTTAATGTTTTATAAAAACTGACATGGAAAACTAATAATGAAATGTTTATAATAACATTTTAATTGATTCGCATTAAAGTGGTACTTTTATTTTCCTTTCCAATTAAATCCTTTAGTGACAATCATAAAAAAAGATTTTTTTATGTTAATAAAAGGCCTTCATTTCAGCTTGATTCCGAAATATTTATAGTTTCGCTTCGGCCTGCAGCAAATTCCACCGACCAATTTTACAGCTGGCACCATATTTATTGATGATTTAATTTATGTATGTGATGATAATTGCACCGGTGTGATAATTCAGATAGCAGATAAGTAATTTGAGTTGATTTTCATTTTAATCTAGTGTTATTAAAATACCATATTTTGCTAGTTATCTTATCCTTTTCCTGGAATCCTTTCGATTGATGCATTATTTTTCCAACTATAAACAAAAATTCATTGATATAGCGAGATAATGACACCTGCATTATTCCAATAAGGGAGAAGAATCACATCACGTCACTTCATTTCATAAAGTTTGAGAGAAATCAACATGGTTAATGTATACAAGATTTAGACTAGCTCGCTCTAGTTCCCTACTGCTTGTGAGGTATGGGGTTTGGATACAATTTCACCCAATTCAAGATAACAATTGCAAGTGCAATCAGCAATTTCGAACAGCTGTCATTTTCTCTGCGTCTTTATCATAATCGGCTGTCAGCAGAAAACATCTAGTCGCCGCAAGTGGGATTTGAACCTGGGACCTCCGGATTGGTAAGCCGACATTTTATCACTTACTCCACTGATAACTTTCTTAGGCAAGCTTTTTAACAAAGCGAAAAGAACTAATGTCTGGACTTCTTATAAAGAATGCCTCAAAAATTTAAGAAACTGATTAGAAAAGCAAAATGATTTTCGTGGGAGGGCTACTGTAACAAAATCAAAGCACCTCACATATTTACGAAGGCTTGAAATTGACGATCCTCTCATCAAACTTATTGACCTCATACTAAAAAGCAGGATCATCGTCTTAATTTTGGGAGGATCTAATATTCAAAGAGTGGTCACTAGAGGTAACCCTCAGGGAGGAATCCTTTTACCACTCTTAGTGAACCTAACTCCGGAAGTTACTCATAGACCTGGAGCAGTCTGGTCAGAAGGTTATCGCCTACGCCGATCATATTGCCTTGATATGTGCAGGAAAGCACCCAAACACACTGTCTGAAGTGTTCCAACACTCTCCATCATATTATTATGGAATGATGGGTGTGGTCTAGGCATAAACCCGAACAAAACAGAGTTAATACTCTTCTCTCGGAGACATAACACACCTCCTATAAGTCTTGTTTACAACTTTTAAAAGGACAGTTCAAACCGTAGTTGGGTTTAAGTTTTTTAACTTTATTTTTTATTTAAAGTATATTGGGATTTTCTCTAATTTCGCTTTTTGCCAAAGCGAAAGGTCTGCCAGACTAAAAGCGTATAAAAACCCACTCAGAGGAGTGCAGAGGAAATCGCTGAGAATGTACTGCGACAAAATTTCGGACACCTCTGGGGCCTCCAGATTCAGAAAGATTCTATTAAAGAACCTGCAGTACACCTATCTACCTGCTTAAAGCGGATGGTACTTGGCCTTCATCGTGCGTAGTCTCTCGAGATTCCCTTGAAAACTCAATTTTCAGGGAGCTCTAGAGGGAAGAAGTATCCCACCAAAATTATTTCTCTCCCTCTCCGGAGAGAACAACAGAAACCAAATTCCATTCACCCATATGCAGTTTTAAACCGTTCAACCTTGACTTAATGCTTCATTGGTCCACAGGGTTTTTTGATACATGTTAAAGTAGCGTTCGTTGGCTGAGTTGGGAAATTCTGAAATAGAAATATTTACGGACGGTTCCAAAATGGACAGCGGAATCGGCGCCGGAATATACACCGAATGACTGAAGGTCTCCATATCATACATATTTCCAGATTATGCCAGCGTCTTTTATGCAGAGGTGGTGGCTATTCTGAAGGCGTGCGAAACCTCAACGCAGGAATCAGCAGGGCGCAACGTCACGATTTTATCGGACAGTCAGGCTGTTAATAAGGCTCTTGACTCAGTTACTGTCACCTCGACATTAGTAGAGAGATGCTACGAAGAACTAGCCCACCTGAGCGACCGCTTGACCATCACCTTCATCTGTGTCCCAGGACACAAAGACATCAAGTGGAATGACAGGGCTGACGAGCTAACTAGGTTGGGCTCTGGTCTTTTTAGCTCCCTTGCGGAGATGGTGCACATTCCGCTTGGACCGCTAAGACGAATATCTTCTCGCACTTTCTATCAACAGAAGACCATAGATGGTGAGGCTTAACCTCTTGCGACAAATCTAAGATGATATGGCCGAGTTATGGCATAAAAAAACAAGAGAACTCCTAAAGAGAAGAAGCGACAACGCTAGAACAACGGCGGTGTACACTGGTCATTGGGCAAATGGGGACCATGCCGCAAGGCTAGGCATCCCTTTTAACGCACATTGTTAGAGCTGCAGGGATGAGGGAAAGAAAGAAAGTATTTTTCACTACTTGTGCGAATGTCCGGGCCAGAGCAAGATATCAAGCATTCGGCAGCCTGTGCTTCAGCGAATTGGGAGAGATATCAGTGAGGAAAATTGAAGAAGTCATCCACTTCCTGAATTCTACTGGATGGATCTGATAACCTCCTCTCGATCGCTCATATCTCGACTTACACCAGACTTTATCTGCGAATAATCGTTTCGCGAGTTTCTGTGGTATCAAAACGGCACATTACATGCTAGTTGGGCCTCCGCCGCTGTGGTTACGACCACTGTAACTAAAGGCGGATAAAAGTTTAAATGCCACAGCTAAGGGTCACAAGCTTATAAGTCTATCATATTTTAGTATCCCTACTATCGGTATCCCAACACGTGTACTGCAGGGAAGTCTCGGTGGTAGGCATTATATACAGGTCTCTTGAATGCAAGAATTACGCTATAGTGGTCTTCGTTTAGCAACGTCAAATTGGGAGCTATTACAGGGATACTCGCTTTCTGTTGAGGTGGTAATCGATCTTGTGAGGGCCCAGATGAGGACAAAATTCGCGTCTCACACACACAGATTACAGAATCAGTGCATTACCTGGAAGATAGCAAACTCTCATTAATATCGCTCCCCCCCCCCCCCTTCCACCTGAACAGAAACATCTGCGCCTGAGGTTACGTATACTCTCAGAGAGAAAATCGTTCAATTAGACGACTTTTAATCGCAAGATCTGAAAATGTTCCAACAAGAGCAAGAGAATTACATCCCCAATAAAGTGAAATAATCCGTGACCACCATCTCTTCTTGTGTAAATCGCCCGAGTTCTTCTTTAAGCTCCCGTCTTTCCACGGTCCACCGTGGCAGGCTGGGCTTCCTGTTAATGATCACCTTACCGTGTTGTCTCTTTAGCCATACACTCTGATTCGCTGAGGATTCTATGGACCTAGTGGCCTACCTTCCTCTGGTCCCGTCGTCACAGCGGTCTTGCCAGTGCAACGTGTTGTCTTGCATCGGTTTTCGATGTCTCTGTTTTGTTTTCAGCCTGTCACGCCCGCCACAGCTAAGACCAATGACTCCGAAACCATTTGGTAAGTCGAGGCAACTATAAGGGCTGCTCTCCTCTGTACCGCTGGCATCAGTTTTCTGTACTTTTCGACCTTCAGTGAATCGACCCTGATCTCACAGCCGTACAACAAGATCAAGTGCTGATTGCTATGAGTAGTCTTCTCTTACTCGCTAATAGGCCTCCCACGTTCGCCATTAGTCTGCTCTGGTTTCGTCCTCACTTTATAATAAAAATCTGACACTTTAAAATGAGAGCTCTTTGATGTATTTATTAAAAATTTTGCTACTGAAATCTAGGCATAGTAACCCCCCGACTTACGTAATAACAGATTAACGTAAAAGTATAAAGTTCACATTAGTGAAAGCATGCGGTAACGTTGAAGGGCACAATCATTACCAAGAAGAGACCTAACCCCATTGTAGAAATGGAGAAATTGTTGCCTCAATGGATCGAGGGTCTATCACAGAAGCGGATACCATTGAGTTTTCTGATTATCCAGGAGAAGGCTAGGTCTTTATATAAAGTTTTACAACGGAAGGCCGGCGTCAGGCGGGCGGAAATTCTCTATCTACCGCTTCACGTGGGTGCCCGATGGTAATAATTCCCCTTTGTAATAATTCACAGATGCTCCCCTGTGGACGCGTATCAGCTAAGACTAGAAAACACCCTGCTTTCAATTATCTGTATCTATAGCCTCTGGCCACAAATGCTTTCTCACCATCGATAGAAGTACCTAACTTTAGTGGTGGTGTGAACGGACTTATTGTACACTAAGTCGAGCCGAAGAATGCAAGGCTGGGGTTTAAACCAGTCGCTAACGAGCTCCCTCTGACGCCGAGTCAAGGTCGATTGTATAAAGTGCCTTACCCCGGTATATCGGCTCTGCTGGGGTGGACCGTATTTTCCGGACATACTTGTGGGACCCAAATTTGAGTCTAAATTAAAAAAAACATTAAAAACCCCTTCGATCTTCTCGGAGATCACACGCGCGTCTGAGGACGAATTGTTGACCATTTTGGAGACCATCTCCAACAATTGCAGCACGACGAGTATTAGTCATACTGCAACCGTGCCGCAGAACACGATCTCCTCGAAGATCAGGCCCTCGTGTGAAGACGAAATTTTGGCCTCCAGTCAGGAGACCTTCACTAACGTTAGCAGCACGGCGAATACCAGCCATAGTACATTCGTGCCGCAGAACAGTAACAAACCAACCGCTAATTCCCTGGCCAAGGTAGTTGCCAGCCAAAGCGACAAATCGAAACCAGAAAAAAGAGGACCAAGACCAAAGTAACGCGATTGAAGGATTACCAAAAAGCCTTATTTATTCAGAGCAAGATTGCTCAGAATGAAGCCAATGGGATTGTTAAACAAGCGCTACTAGGCCGTAAGGTGAAGTTCTCCATAATAGTGGGCGAGTACAATGCTCTGCTAGCCACCAGAAAGCGATCAGAAGATGCAAAGCGCCACAGGTCTCAGGACGAAACCTTGGCGTCACGGTCACGGACAGCATTTAAACTTGTACTGGTTCGAGGGATTCCAGAAGCGTACAAATCTGCACAGCATCAAAGTCACGGATGAGACATTAAGAACATATGACAGTCTGATCTAATTGTTTTCACTAGGAAAAGGAAGAATCTAGACTTTAGACCAATTGAACTCTTTGGGGAAGAACTCACGGTCTCGGGCTCGATCAAGTATCTGGGGGTATTCCTAGATTCAAGACTCACCTGGCAAAGAAATGTTGAGGAGAAAATCCAAAGAGCAAACAGGGCTCTACATCAATGTGGGAGGGTTTCTTTTTTTTTTTTTTTGTATACGATGTGGCCAAATCCTAGGGGACAACCCTTTGATGCGTTAGCATGGTTTTGGCCGGAAGGGAATTAGGGTAAGGGAAGTGAGGAAACTTGAGTCTTGTTTGCATTGCTGCGAGCTAGACAACAGCCCAGAGACGGAGTGGATTATTTTTAATTTCTTAATAAAAGCTCACGGTCATCTGGGCTCGAACCCGGGACACACGGCATGTTGGTCTTGTCGCTCAACGCATTGAACCAACTCCGTCTCCGTGTGTGGGCGGAGGTGGGGTATCTCGCCAAAGGCCGCATACTGGATCTACACTATGATGGTGAGACCAATTATATCCTACGCCTCTGTGGTATGGTGGCCAAGCGCTTCTAAGCCCACAGTAAAGAGGAAATTGAGCAAGGTCCAGAGGTTAGCGTGCGTGACGATAACAGGGGCCTTTCGAACAACGCCGACAATGGCGTTAGAGATGATACTGGGTTTGCTACCTTTAGATATATATGTGAAGGGAACTGCTGCTTCAGCGGCTCTTGGCATGGAGCGGGGAGCAAACTGGTGCAGATCTCGTGATAACCGAGGGCATAGGAAAACTGAAACTTGTCAAAGATGAGATACCGGAATTGGAAATGCCTGTTGATGGTATAAGCAAAGTAAGGGTAATTGATAGGCACCACGAAACGCTTATACGGGATGGGTCCCTCCCTGAAAGCCGTATAACCGACGTTACAATATTCACGGATGGATCCAGAATTGATGGGAGAGCGGGCGCAGGTATCTTCAGGATATACACCTCAGCAAATGCTTGCGCTGACCCGAGGAATCGAGGTGAGGGAAGAAAACTGGATTAGCCCAGATCTCTCTCGCTGAGATCACAGGGGGTAGGGACGAAAAGGGACCCGGATAAAGTGGTCTGTTTCGGCAAATCCCTAGAGCGGTGTTTTTAGTGAGTAAAAATCTCACACTACCAGAGATAATCGGGTCTCCAGGTGTCTTTGGAAGATTTTCACCCCTACGCTTTATTTTGAAAGAGGATGCCAACAGGGATAATTATTGCAAAAGAGAAAAAATCTATGCCTAGATTCAAGGTTACAGCAGTTCGGATCACTGTTGTGATTGGATGCAACACTTAGAGTGTACCAATCCCAGAGACTGCAGGCCATTTAAAACATTGACTGGAGTATGCTGCCCGTAATCTGGAAATCCAACACCAAGGCGTGGGTTACACGTGTGCTATACGCAGACTTAATTCCCCAGGTGAAGGAATATTATGCCAAGAAAGAACTCCCGTTTAAAGTACTTCTCCTTCTGGACAATACCCTCCACCACCCGGAAGATTTGTATGACTTTCATTCTAACGTAACAGTTGTTTACCTACATCCTGTAATCACCTCACTGTTGCAACTTATGGATCAATGCGCTATTGCGAATTTCTTATATTGCCTATTATCTGCGATGTACGTTTTCCTAAGCAATCACGCCCATTGATAGTGGTACGGGCATTACTCTACGTGTGGAGTGGCATGGGGTGATGTCAAGCGCACAACAATGAACGCTGTGTGGAAGAAACTCTGCCCAGAAATGGTGCAAAATCGTTTAAAAAAGCAGACAATAACTTATACGGTTGTTGAGTTCACACATATATTACAGTAAACGACGGAGACGTTTATTTATTTATTTATTTCCTTCAGATTCATCCACAAAGATTACTTCAGCGTACAATAAAGACCAAACTACAAACTAAAAGCCGAAAAAAGTAAATCAGTAAAAAACGATCGAAGGACGGCGGTTGACTGTAATGTTCGAGCTTTAATTACTTTCACGTTCACGGTCTTCACGTAATCTTCGATTTAATTACATTTGCCAACGAATATTTGTATATTAGACCGGTTGCCGGTTAAAGTGTTAATCCCTGGGAGCAGCCTCAAGGCTCAACGCCATCCACGACCCCGCGTCAACCAAGACACTGTCTAAACATGCAATTCAACTACAGCCTGGAGAGATTAAGGTCGAAATTGGCGAAATTTGGGTTGAAGAGGCGAGACATCGACGTGATGGGCTCGTGCATCCTATACAGAGTTCGATAACTATAATCACGATTACACGATTATGGCGAGTTTGTGAAATTTGGCATCATAACTTCCCATTTACCGTGTACTGCCAATCTTTTTGTAACAGGGTATAGAGACGTGCAGGAAGTTGCGATTGCTCAAGGAGCGTTGCGGGAAAGAGATGTTCACGGCCTCCAGTAAATCGAGTGAATTTATTGTTCCCTGCAATTCATCGAACAAAAATAATAGTTTGGAGATGTTACGCCGATCAGTATAAGAAAGAAGTAATCAGGGATCAATCCAGGGCTGGCGTATTCCAAAAGCGGTCTGACGAAGGTACAGTAAAGAAGCTTAGTTAGGTAGGGATCATCGAGTTCCTTAGACCATTTTATAACGAAACCCAACATCGAGTTAGCCCTACCAATGATCGAGTCCACTTGCCAGCATTTAAAGGAAGGCGATTGCACAAGCACCAATCGCAGAACACAGCCAGGTCAGAGTGCAAAAGGTACTGTAGTCTGCTTCGTGGGAAGCAGAGCGAAAAATCTTAGCATCGTCCGCATAACACAGAATTTTACTGAGGGTCAGGAGAAGCGAATCATCGTTAACATATAGGATGAAGAGGAATGGGCCAAGGATACTGCCCTGTGGCACCCCCGAAGTGACAAATATTTGGTCAGCAAGAGCTCCCCGAACCAGGACGCGCTGGGTTTTCGAAGGGATGCTTTACTCAGATGGAAGTTAAAGGAGGAAAGGTCGTTGACTTTACCTGGTAATTGGCGGCCGAGTCGGAAAAGGGGAGTGGACCTAAGGTTGCGGGGATTGGTATAGATGGGTAAAGATTGCAGGATTGAAGGGCAGTCTATGGCACCACTTAATAGCTGATGAATGAAGAGAATGTCGGAAAAATCACGACGTTTAGTTAAAGGTTGTAAGACTATCAGTTTCAGACGGTTTTCATAAGGTGGAAGGTTAAATCTGTCTACCCACGGAAGATCACGTAGAGCGAAGCGAATGAACCTATGCTGGACGGATTCAATCCTATTTATGTGAGTTATCTGTGTAGGTGACCATACCTGGCTGGCATATTCAAGGAGAGGTCTAACGAAGAAGATATAAAGAGATTTGCAAACATAAGGTTTGGAGATTGAACCAGCGCTTCACAAACCCTAGCGCGGAGTTAGCTCTGTTAATTATGCTGTCAATGTGGGAATAGAAATTGAGTTCACTATCAAAGATTATATTTAGGTCACACAAAGAGGTAACGATAGGGACTGGTACGTCGGTTAGCATGTAGACTCTCGGGGTTGTGGTAAGACGCTTGCGGGAATAAGAGATAGACTGGCATTTGGAGACATTGAGTTCAAGAAAATTTTTCATGCAGCATGTGGTGAAGGAATCGAGATCATTTTGCAGGAGAAGAGATTCGGTTGTAGAGGAGATATGTTTAATTATTTTCATGTCATCAGCATAAATGGACAGCTCTGAGTGTTTGATCACACATTCAACATCATTTATTGTAAGGATGATAATTATGGACCGATGTGGCTGCCGTGAAGGACGTCGGAACGAGCGACAATAGGGTTAGAAATGGATGAGCTGAAAAGAACATTGTACCGACGGTTGTTGAGGTAGGTAGCCATGCTGGGAGAGAGAGAAGATAGACTTACAGTGGAAGAACATGGAATCATAGACCAATTTTTCGAATAGTTTAGGTATGGATGATAATTTAGCGATGGGCCTGTAGTTGGACACATTGTTCTTGCAATATTTTTTGAAGATGGGAATAATATACGAGTTTTTCCATAAATGAGGGAAAACCCCTTGAGTGACCGAGAGGCGGAAAAGCAAGGTAAGGGGTTGAATTAGATGCATGGCACACTTTTTCAAAACGATGGCCGGAATGCCGTCAGGACCTGGGTTGAAGTCGTCCACAAGCCCGTTGATACTGGCGGCGATTAGTTCGGGATCAGGGTCGAAAGACGTAAACGACGTTTGATTGCATTTGTCCAAGAATGAAAAGTAGTTAAGGTCAGGTTGTAGGGAATTGTCGCTGAAAGATTTACTGAAGAAGTGTGCAAAGAGGTTGACGATAACCTTAGGATCAGACGAAGAGGTATTCTCAAGTTTAAGGGTAGAGGGGTAATCATTGGATTTCTTCTTGGAATTAATAAAGTTATATCGAAAGCCTTACTGAAATCTGTGCATACACAGTCGACCTATTTGCCCGCCTCGACGGCTGGTAAAGAATAATTAATGAAGTCAAAGAGATTGGTGGTCGTAGACTTTCCCCTGAGGAAGCCATGCTGGAAGGACTCATGAGAGGCCTACAGTGAAATCGAAGAACGTCACTGCGAAACTGGCAGAGTAATTACAGCTTAAAGTATATATTGTTGACGTTAACGAGCTTTTTTTGAATCCCGATGTAGAGCTTACTAATATTGAATCAAAGTAGTAGTTTACTTCTGACTGATTGCGTTTGTTATTAAAGAACTCCTGCAATTTTAAAATAAGGAGTCGAAGTACAAATGCTATATTTCTCGCATGCTAGAAAGCTCCTATCCCCAAACCATAAAACTTACCACGACAAATACTAATTTGCGCCCACAATATTCCACTTAAAAACCAGCGGTGGATTGTGTCTGAACTCAGGAAGTGTGGACATCTTAACTAATTCTATGCACTTCCGGAATGTTTAAACAGTACCCGTTCTTAATTTAGAATTTTTAAACGTGAACTCAACAGCAGCAAGTCATCGGCAGCTAATGTCCCGTCCCAAATATAATAATATTTTGATTCTACTTCCGGTAATAGTTTACTCCTTAGTAAGCAAACAGAACTCTTTCAATAGTTTCCCAGATATTATATATTAGGTACTTGCCGTCCTAGTAAATTCAGAGCACTCTTCTCTATGTCGACAGTTCGCTGATGTTACCTTCACTTTTGTATATACTCTCTTATCGCCTCTAAGCCTTTTCTAACGATTTTTGCTTGAACCTGAGAAACATGCAAGTGTTTTGTATAAACACCAGTACTGCGTCTTTGTAAGGTTGGAGCTGTACGAAACAAAGTCGTGGTAATTGGCTGTTTAAAGTGGGCTGCTACGGAAGGGATCTGGAATTAATTGTTAGAACAGAGTAACGGAAATTGCCTTTTAAATTCCTTAATGATTTTCTGTACCTTGCATTTGGGCGAAGGCATTATAAGCGGTTTTCCTAATTCTAGCCTTGCATTACCAGAGCAGAATAAAAACAAGAAGGAAAATGTGAAGTCATAAAACACGTACCTATGCGAACTCAATTTCTTCTGCTCAGATTTGCACTCCTGCACAGATATAGGTGTTTGTATGTATATAAAAGCTCTTCAGAAATTTTTAAGAACTTAAGTTTACTAAACTTTGTAATAGAATTTATAAATTTATGGAAAGAAATAATCGATAAATTGTTTATTCGCCCTCTTCAAACTTTGTAAGAAAGTCTGAAGAGGTAAAAACTTTAAGTATGGACTAGAAGGAATGGATGATACTTGTTTTGTCCTTACACATTAAGCTCAGTACTCAAAGTTTCTTCGAATTTCATAAGGCAAAATCATGTCAAGATCATAACTGTATTTTCGCAAAAAAACATAATCTCTCTAAATTTTTGTAAGGTTAACATAACTTCAATTAGCTCCAAGGCGACCTTTTAGAATGAGCTGTTATGTTACTAGATCCGTGAATGAAACGATTGAATTTCATGCAGCGTTTATTTTGGAATTAAGAATTTCTTGAAGCTCAGATGTTGTTAAGCCTTATGAGGGCAATATCGTCTGCGTTAATCGTCCAGTGCATTATACATATATACATACCTCGTCCTGGCAATACCTAAGCATTAACAGGATAGATATTAGACGCTTTTACTTCTTTCTCATCTCTGTAGAAATCGAAGATGGATACCCGAAAACATTTTGCACAGCTACCGAAATGGCTTTCCGTTTTGATTTCACATGTCCACCGATCAACTCCCTTCAAGCCTTCAAGAATCGACTTCATGACAACTGATGTGTTCTGGATGATAGCTCAGTTCGCAATGATTTCCTGATGCTAAGCTGCTCTTTTTATATAATTTCCGGTCTACAGAAATCATACAAATTTAGAATTGTGTTAGCTTCAAGCTGGATTTACACGAATGACACAAAGTGTCAATAATTATGACTTTCTGTCATTTTATAATGAGTTACCATTTACATGACTCAAATTAATGACAAATAATTACTTACTGAAAGCTTTTTCACTACGTTTCATAATTTTATGACGAATTTTAATTTTACAATGCCAAGCGTAGCAATCGGAGTATTTATACGAATGACAGATATTGACGAGCCGGATTGTGACAAAATGCAAATTTGAGTAATGACAGAACAGACAACAGCTGCAATTTGTATTAATGCGTTGGCGGTAAAGTAGTAATTAGGTTCCGCGTCTATGTGGGTTAGTGAATATGTGATGTGACTTGTCGCAAAAAAGGCAGCAAAGGCAAAATTATTGGTTTTGTGTCAGAATGACTAAGATAAATCAAATGACCAGCCGTTAAATGACGGTGGTATATGAGTGCGGGAATAGTGAGTGGATGTGGAGTTTATTAGTGAATTCGGGTTGGTGGCCGGAAGAGGGGTGGTGGTGAAAAAATGGGAAAAAATGTATTCTTTTGTACTATGATGCCAAGAAAAACGTTGATTTTGAGTGGTTGGATAAGTGAGGGTGTTGAGGAGTTTCGTAAGGGCAGATGGGGGTGGTAATGAAAAAAATTAATTGTTTTGTATCAGAATGACTAGGACAAAGTTTTCTTTGAGTGCTTGGCTAAGTGGGCTGGGTTGGTGAAGAGGGGATGGTAAGGCCAACAGAATTGGCTTTGTAACAGATTTGCTGAGGTGAGGATGAGTCGCTTAGTAACAATGGGGGCTGAGTGGAACAATGGTGGTAGATGTGTGGGCACGGGTGGACGGAGAAGGGGTGGTAGTGAAAAATGGATTGTTTGGTATCGAAGTGTCAAGAGGAACGTTCACTTTGGGAAGTTGAATACGTGAGGGTGTGAGGTGAGCAGACGACGGGTGATAAAGAAAAAATTAATTGTTTTGAATTGGAAAGGCAAAATCATTTTTCAAATTCATTACAATAGATACAATAATAGAATCAATAATACAATGATATAATTTTCAATTGAAATACATACATACAAACTGAGAATTTAATTTTTACTTGTTTATTTTAAAAGTGCATAATTGATCTATTGAAGTGAATTTAAAAAATTTATAAGCAAAAAAAAAGTTTGGTTTAGCAGTTTGCTGAACCTAAGGGCGAATAGGAGTATCACAATTTATATAGTGAAGAAAAAATTAGTTCCCATATTCCGAAGGTTCTACAGCATCACTTGGAAGACAACAATCGTAATCCGTTGTCAGCAGAAAACAATCATGGGTCGTCGACGGTGGGATGCGTATCTTAGATCTCCTGGTTAGAAGATCGTTATCACTTGCTCCACCGACGACTTAACCCTATGTGTAGAGTAGTTAAATAGCACAAGTGCAAAGTAAGAATAGGCTAGATTAATATTTGTAACTTCTTTGAATTAATTAGCGGTCTTTAGCAAGGGCCCATCTCGAAATGTTGTCAAGATGTTCATTAAGCCAGCTAATGCAGTTCCCCAGGAAACCCAAAGGCGGATATAGGTAAATTTGCACATCGTAATAATAAACCATGCTAATCAAGTATGAAATCCAGAAGTCAAGTCATTAATAAAAATAGAGAATAATAGAGGCTCCAGTACTGAACCTTGCGGTACACCAATTATAACTTTGGCAAAATTATTATGCTTTCATTGATTTCTGTAAAATCGCTATTTTTGCAGATACGTGCTTAACGTAAGAAGTGGTCTGTAATGGGTCTTTTCGGGGATTCCTCAATAGAGGGGTTGCCGGGAGCTCTGGAGTCGTCCAAGGTTCTTTTATATTGAAAAGACTCAGTTACAAAATAAATTTATACTTTATTTACTCATGTATTTGTTTTCTTATTCTCTAAACATCCAATTTTCTCCAATATATTCTTATATTTTAAGTTCTATTTCTACTGGTATGATGGCTGGAGGAAAAGATAAGTCGACACTGTTGAAGAGAGAGAGATGATGATAGCTTGTTTAGCTTTATTTGGCTTTAACACGTAGGTCTCACGTTTGTATCGTGGTCGATGATTTATAATAAGCGGGATGACCAACAGGCTACGCCACAGAAGGTCAGGGTATGCGGGAACGACTAACAGGCTACGCCACAGAAAGTCGGTGTGAGTAAGCGGGATGACCGACAGGCTACGCCACAGAAGGTCAGTGTAACAAACTACAGGGGGTTAGTGTGAGTAAGCGGAATGTCCGACAGGCTACGCCACAGAAGGTCAGTGTATGCGGTAACGACTAACAGGCTACGCCACAGAAAGTCGGTGTAAGCGGAAATAGCTAACAAACTACAGGAGGTTTAGTGTGAGTAAGCGGAATGACCGACAGGCTACGCCACAGAAGGTCAGTGTATGCGGTAACGACTAACAGGCTACGCCACAGAAAGTCGGTGTAAGCGGAAATAGCTAACAAACTACAGGAGGTTAGTGTGAGTAAGCGGAATGACCGACAGGCTACGCCACAGAAGATCAGTGTATGCGGTAACGACTAACAGGCTACGCCACAGAAAGTCGGTGTAAGCGGAAATAGCTAACAAACTACAGGAGGTTAGTGTGAGTAAGCGGAATGACCGACAGGCTACGCCACAGAAGGTCAGTGTATGCGGTAACGACTAACAGGCTACGCCACAGAAAGTCGGTGTAAGCGGAAATAGCTAACAAACTACAGGAGGTTAGTGTGAGTGAGTGGGATGACCGACAGGCTACGCCACAGAAGGTCTATAGGAACGGGTTTAGACTGACAGGCTACGCCACAGAAAGTCTACGGGTTGGGACAGGTAAAACTATCTACTGCTAACTACTGGACTTTATCGTCCGATTTAAGCCACTAGTGCTTCTCGGTGCGGAGCTAGTAGCTTCGTGATCTAAGCGCACTTAGATCTGAACTGGATCCCTTTCGAGATACTACTGCTCGATTTCTGTACTGTGCGGTTTTCTTTTATACTTTCGGCGAGGCCCAGAATTATTCCCCACCACTATTTTCTGTCTTTTTACCATGAATTAATTTCATACAACGGCGACGCACACACCCAACTGATTATGGGTTGATGTGCAGAGAAGAACAATGTATGCATTGACAAACCCACGCTGAAAGCAGAATATCTGGTTACTGTGCACAAGTTCTTTATGACTCGGCTGACGGATGACGTCACGCACATTTTCATGCCCTTTCACTGGAACATTTGTGAGTGGCGTTTTTGTACTGCTTGAACAACTGGTTTACAACGGAGACGCACACACCCCACTGATTATGGGTTGATGTGCAAAGAACTTGAAATGACAACGTAGCTAGTGGGAATAATCTGGCTCGCATATTTTGTGGATTACGTCATGCCCACCTGCATGCCATGGGGCTTTAGAGTTTTTCATGGACATATTTATTACAGAGTTTGGACAAAAGTGCGATGTCTGAAAAAATGACATGGACGATGGCGTAATTTTATGTACGGAGCAAAATGCTTCGTTACAGGTCTACACAGTCAAATTCTTTAGTAAAATTCAAAAGTCCTTTTCAAACGAAGTTCTGACATCAGTAGTTCGTTTTACGGCTTTGTATCACAGCTATTACCAGAGTGTATTACAGCTATTACCAGAGTGAAATCTAGCTATTACCAGAGTGAAATCCAGATTGCGACTAGCGTGGGGTTTGGGGACTCGAGAGAATTGGTCGGAAGCCTAGTAATGTGAATAAAATTAATAAAGCAAATATCACAGTTAGAATCACAGAAGACAGTAGGGAAAAAAATCCGTAAAAGAGTTGGTCATAGAAGAGGAATCGTCACTTTCGAAATGGCAGTAAAATAGAGAAGAAGTATAAGCATCGCAGTTACCCTTGGAGTTTCTAAACCTCCAGAATTGCTTAGGGTTAGCCAACAACGTGCTGGCAAAGAATTCGGCATAGGAAACCTGCAACCGAGAGGACAACCGGAGACAAAGCTCAGAATAAGACAGATAGTCGTCGTCATTTCCCGAAGCACAGAAATTCTTCCAGACTTTGCACCTCAGGTTCCTTAAATATCTCCAGGCCAGAGGCATCATAAAAGGCACCTACAGGCTACAGCCAAATCGATGTTACCCGCCCCCAACACCCAAGACCAGTCGTAAGTTCAGTCATTGTAAGCACGCTTGAAGTTAACGAAGCAATTACCAAATATAGATGAAGATGTGTCAACAAAGTTGAAACACATAACAACAAGGAGTGCAGGATGATGGAAAGATGCTGGAACCAAGAACAAGACGTCTTCTAACTAGCGTACCGTTAGCGTCGGATGAGAACACAAGATCCAAAAATTTACCCGCCGCATTGGGAACACCACAATATTGGACTAAAGCAGACGAAGTAAAAGAATCAAGGAAGAAAAAAAACTGCTGAGGGGCAGCCACAAATGAAGGAATGATTGAAACCACCAAAAATCACGATGTCGTCTGTGGGAAGTAGGTTATGACAAATGGTCAATGGTCGCAGCGAATCTTTCATACACTTTGGGTGGGGCTGGCGGGGAGGGGTGGGGTGGGTGGGGAGGGAGAGGAGGAAGGGGAGGGTAGGGGTAGGCCTTCGTAATAATCTGTCTAATTCGACATTTAAACTTTCATTTTTCAAAAACCCATCATTTTGAATTTGAAGCAGCAGCCTGATATTGGCACTTTGTAGATATTGTATGGCTATTCCTATATGTATCAATTAATTGTTGAGGAGAATAGAAATATAATTTAAATAGTATAATAAGTACATATTGCTTCCAATCATAAGGTTTATAAAATCATAATATAAATAAAAGGATTGGGTGGAGGGGAGGGGAGAGGAGTGGAGGGGGAATATAGATGGTCAAAATGAAGAATCTACTAGAGAACATCAGGAAAACGCACAACAACCCGAGGTCTACTTAGCCAGCGACAGGTACAACCGAAGAAGAGAAACCCGCCCTAAGGGTGCACAAGACCCCACCGCCAAAAGGAGTACACAAATCGGAGAGACCGCGACGAAAGACCTGAAACTCCGGACCGAAAAGTTCAGTGTCCGAAATCCCAGCACACAGCCAGGTCTCAGTCAGGTAAATCATATCATAGTTTGATGCATAGGAAGAAGAAAACAGAAGCCTGGTCTTATACCGCAACCCCCGGTTTCGTTGACATATGAAAAGGAGAGGCATTAAATAACTGAATGATAAACTTTCGAAGCGTTTTTCTTGAAATAACGTTTTCAAAGTTGGTGTAAATGAAAAACTATAAGTCAATTAGCTTCTAGTGTTTCTTTTAGACATTGAACCACTAATAGTGCGTTTTAAATAAAACCTAAATTTTTGGTGCTTGATTCAAATAGAAAATTTTAACGGTTTTTCAATAAAATTGCACCATAGTGATTCAGTGCTCATGTTTTAATGTATGCTTAAAGTCCGTTTACCTTTTTTGTTTAAGACGATCCTGTAACGATATATCACTCAAAAAAAAAATATTTTATTAACTTAAACATGGTGTAAGCCATTTTTATATAGCAGCATTATTTGTCCCAATGCCGCACGTCCGGAACGTCCCATACTCTTCACCCAATTTTTTTTAGTACGTCTTTTCGAAGAAGAAAGCGCTATTGTGCCTAGGGTTTGCATTACCGATAACCGGTATTACCGGTAATTATGACTACCGAATCAATATGTTAGACATATCAAGCCTATGGTTCAGTGGAACATGATAGTCTGATACATCAGGATCTGAATAGGGTAATATTTAACGATCGTGTCCAATCAGTATTCCCTAATGTATAAGCAATTTTGAGATTATTTCTTAGTATGATGGTTGCAAATTGCTCTGGAGAGAGATCTTTTTCTCAGCTGAAGAGGATAAAAAATGAATTTAGACCAACAATGACTCAACATAAATTATGGGCCCTCAGTCTCATGTGCATAGAAAGTGACAAACTACGCAGTTTATCAGTTGATGATGTCATCAGTGACTTTGCTCTGACAAAGGCAATAAAGAAAATAGTTTAGTTTAATATAACTCCTTAATCCTTATAACATGTTTAAAGATATTAGATAATAAGCCTTTGTAAATTGTGCCCTTTAAAAGAATTTTTGTTTCTTTTTACCAGAGTTTGCATTTTTAAGTTCGTTATGAATAAAAGTGATTTTAAGTTAAAGATTTATTATTTCACTATCTATACACTTCTTAATGGTATTTTAGTTTAACCCTCTAGGTATCGGAAAATCATATAATATCTGGACTTATAAGGGGCCCATATCCCAAATAGCTTAGGGCCTTATCAAGTCTAAATCCGGCCTGTTCACAGCAGTTCATTCCTCCCCAAAACAATACCAAGATAAGTTACTTTAGTTAGGACTGGTAACAATTTAAGGATAACTGAAAACAAGAGGATTAATCTAAAATATGATAGAGTGAGACTTTCTGGAGTTCAATGTTCGCAATTGACCAATCATATATTCTACCAAAATGGGGATTTATACGTTCGATGCAGTCCTCGAGGAGCCCAATAGGCCTACCTAAATAGGCCTGACCATCATCAGCGTAAAGATAAATTTTCACATAACTCACCACACTTGATGAAGAGACTTAATAAAAGCGGTACCAGTATTGATCCCTGTGGTACGCCACGTGAAAGAACTAAACGACCAGATATTACGCCATCTATCTGCACTCTCTAGGTGTGATCTGAAAAGAAACATGCTAAAGTTAAAGTATCTGTGTAATTTTTGATTAAGTACGCTGTGGTTAACGCAATCGAAAGCTTTAGAAAACTCCAGTAATGTTAAAGCTCTGAAGTGATCATTGTCCAGCGCTTTTCTTATGTCAGCGGAAACCCTTAGAACAGCCGTCTCACAAGTACGAAAAGATCTGAAACCAGATTGCCAACAAGATAGCAATACATTCCCCTCGATATAATCCAGTATTTGCTTGGACATAATTTTTTCAAGTACTTTCGAGCAAAAGCTCAAAATTATTGGACGAAAGTCGGATATCGATACTGCAGAAGACTTCTTTGCAATAGGCAACACAGTGGGAGCCTTCCAACTTACAGGAAACGAAAAGGGCATTAAACATGTGTTCACAATGTGGAGGATGCAATCACCAATGAAAGGAAGTAGTGCCTTAATAAAACGGGGCGATAAGTTGACAGGTCCAGTTGCTGTCGATTCAATTGAGCCCACCACAGATAGTAGTTCATCTAGATTCACATTTTGAAAATAAAACGAGTCAGCAAGGTCATTCACTGAAGCATCGGACAAGTTAGCAGAAAAAATTGTTGTTGTATCCATGGGGTCCACATTTGTTTTGTTGAGCCTGATCCTCAGGTGAAAACCATGGACAATTCCGCGTCCGATTGCGTTATATATTCATATTATCTGCTTAGGAATTCATTGAAGTTGTTGTATTTATTTATTGTACCATCATTTCCGATGTTTTCCCCCTCCTTTTAAATCTTCAAATTTTAAACGAAGAACAGGATATGAAAATTTAAAAAGCGCTTAAGGGTTTAAGGAAGTAACCGAACCCATTGAACTTCAATAATGCCAATTCAATAATATTCAAATGAAATTGCAAGAGCCATGGAAAAATTTTCAATTGCTCTACAGAAGAGGCAATCGAATAAAATTTTCCAGAAAATTTTCTTCATAACTCCACAAATACCACAAAAAAAGCCTTTAGGGTAAAAAAGTTTCAATTGGATCCCATGGTTGTTTCGGCCTACCTCAATTATTAATTGCAAAGTTTTCAACAATTTTCATGAAATTTAGGGAACAAAAGGCCCAACCCCAAAAAACTTTTCTCTCCACAATTTTTACGAGGAAAAAAAACAGTTTCCTTGAGTTTTCAAGTCAAATTTGCCCGTAACGATACCCGATAAAAACTCTCAAGTCATGGCAAATGGACGAAGGTTGATGTTGAAAGGAATTCTTAATTTCTACTCTTGGAATTTTCATAAGTAGCTTGAACTCATCTTTGACTGTTGTAGAGACGAAAACTCTCATTTGTCAAGAAATCAATTAAATCGCGCAAAAGAGCTTAGTCATTATCAATGAGCGCTCTAAGAAGTTATCCTCAATTACTTCAATTTATTGAGGAATAGATGTAATTGATGTAGAAGCTGTCTTTTTTGCAAGTTCGTATAGACGTGCGCATTCAATATCTGATGTTGTACGTGAACACCTTTTCATAATATTTAATAGCCGGTCGTTTATTCAGAAGGAAGGTTGGGTGCTTCAGTAAGAAATGTTCTTTTCATACCGTCATTGAAGTAGAAGTTTGCACCCTTCGTTAGGTACTACGAAGTGGTTCTTTCTTGGGACCTATTAACGCAATTGATGTCATTCGCAAGCAGAAGTTTCCATCAATAATATAATAGGGTAAAGCTTACATGTGAAAAACTATTCAAGAAAATTGTACATATGTACATAGTTAGAATTTCACACAAAGAATCACGTAGTTATACAATATCCTTTGATGCCTAAAGTACCTGAAAATAATTCAACAAAGTTAACTCAAACATAGAACTAATTCTGCATTCTATGGGATTGAAAAGGAGTCAATAAAAGAACTTGAATGGCTACAACTGTAGCTTAATTTGAGGAACAGCATTGAAGAAAACAGCATGGAAGAAAAACATAAAGAGCAAGATCTTATGATTTATGCTAAATGAGTTCTATTGTGTGTACGTGGTAAGGGGTGTTTCAACAAGTGAACTCGGTGCAAATTAAAAAACAAAACAACTACAACGAAAGTAGTTAATCGTCCTTCCTTATGAACCCGTAAACTGAAATGCTTAGGCAGTTTTATATACACAGTATCTTCGATTGTGGTTGGGTAGTTCAACTTTTTTTTTAAAAACTATTTTATTTTTCACTTTTTAGTGTCTTCATATATGACAGACTGAGAGAAAAAATTACCTATCTACTAGGTCCGAGTAAAAGTGGCTTAGAAAATGTTTCGCGTAAAAATGAACTGCATGAGCTTCCGGGCAAAAACGAATCAGAGAAAAACTTGGGGCAAAAACGACCTAACTACATAAAGTAATGCAAAGTTAATGCAGTGAAGTAGTTAAGGCGTTTTTGCCCGGAGTTTTTCTCTGATTCGTTTTTGTCCGGAAGCTCATGCGGTTCGTTTTTGCGCACTCTAATAAAAAATTGTTATCATTTATCAATCAGGAAAGATATTTAGTGCAAGAGAAGATGCCTTATGAAGTTAAGTGCCACCCCTCCTCCATCTCTCACCACAAGCCACAATTTTTGTCAGAATACAAAAAGATACTCTATAAATTCAGAATAATACCAACCACTCGCCCGAGATTGAAGGGATCGAAATCTAAACCTTAATCAAGGGTAAAGCGTCGGCGCCGAGTGGAGTGTTCTGTAGCGGATTCTGGTCTTTCTGGTCCAGTTGTCACTGCTGGCAGGTCTGGTGACTTCAATTTGGGTAGTAATAAGGATGTAGGTGATGCTAATGATGTGATTCCTATCACCATGCCCTCGAACAATGGCGAGTCTAATGTTGATGAAGTTGCGTTCTCTGCCTCTCTTCGCCCAAAATTAATTTTTGTCTCTCGTCTAACACCTGGAACCTCTTGTGACCTAATGTTACAGTTCCTTTGGTCTAGGAGTGTTGACACGTCTTAGGTGTTCTGTAGGAAAATAAGTGAGCCGTCGAAACCCTACGCATCTTGTTATCGACTCCTTATCAAGTGGCTGATACTCTTCTTAGTAATAATTTCTGGATGGAGGATATCTTTTGTAAGGTCTTAGGGACTAATTCTCGCCGCCACTCCAACCCAGTAGCCGTTGAGTCTGCAAGTTCAAAAACCTTTACTACCAGAATGTGAGAGGAGTGTGGACAAAAAAAATAAATAAGATAAAAGTAATTTTTATTTCTCGTCTCCTAACTGCGATTTTTATGTGATAACTTTATCTGAGACGTTGTTACACCAAGGTATTATGGACGCAGAACTGTTTAATGGCTCTTATCAAATTTACCGTAGGAATAGGCATGCTGCCTCGACCGCACGAGGTGGTGGGGTTGTCATAGCTTGCAGGAATTTTCTTAATACTAACCATTTCAGCACTCCTTCATTTGCTGACCAACTGAATCTGGAACCAGTTTCAGTAAAAATTTCATTTAATTCGAGCAACCTCTTCTAAATTTGTTGTTACATACCTCCTGATGCGTCTAATGTGATTGTTAGTAATGGTCGGAGTCAATATAATATTCATCTAGATCTATGATCGGGTGGGTTCTAAGGATGAAATTATAATAGTGGGGGACTTCAACTTACCCAAAGTACTATGAGTATTGGATGATGATAACGATAGCTTTCTTCCCCATGACTTGACTGAAGGACAATCGACCTCGACACCTTGGCTAGCTTAGTACTTTGCCAAATGAGCAATGTGAGTAACAATCCCAACATAGATCATTACGTTCTTGATTTTAAAAGGGCGGACTGCTCTCATCTTTTAAACAGGATCCTCTCAATCGATTTCTCATCTCTTTTTTATGGTAGCGATATCGACGATTGCGTTTCCGTGTTTTATGATCTGTTTAATTCGTGTGTAACACTCAAACGGTCGAGATCATCTTGTCATTCTTCGCCATGGTATACTAAAGAACTACGGAGCCTTAAGAATAAAAAAAATATACTATGGAAAAATTACCGCCCGATATAGCCGACAACTTTGCATTGTTTTTCGATGGCGCCTTTTCATCTGGCAATTTTGTGCCTTCCCTGGAAGAGTTATATCCAGGATCGTCCTGCTGCCTCCATTGCCTTACCCATTATATCTCGTGATATTATCATGGATGGTATCAAGGAACTTAAACTGGAATTTTCTTTTGGCCCTGATGGTGTTCCACCTGCATTCTTGAGATCCTGTTCTGATGCCTTACTCACTCCACTAGAACTCATCTTCAACAAATCTCTTCAGGCCCGTAGATTTCCTACGTTATGGAAAAGCTCCTTTATAATTCCTGTTTATAAAAAGGGGCATAAAAACTTAATAACAAATTATAGACCAATCGCGAAGCTTTCCTGCATACCCAAGTTGTTCGAATCTGTTATATATTCACAGCTTGTAGAGCAGTGTAAGGGGTTAATCTCATCTAATCAACATGGCCTTCTGCCTGGTAGATCGGCGAGAACTTATCTGCTTGAATTTAAATCCCACATAATCCCTGTCTTCTAATAAGGTCTCCAACCCGACTGCGTCTACACCGAGTTTAGAAAGGCATTTAATAAACTCCCTCACTCTGTGATTATGCTTAAACTTGAAAGGTTGGATTTTCCGTCTTTATTGCTCAACTGGATCTGCTCTTACTTAAAAGATAGGACTTACTGAGTATCTTTCCGTAATACTTTATCTAGAGTCGTTGGGGTTTCATCTGGTGTACCGCAGGGTATCCATCTGGGGCCGCTGTTGTTAATTCTTGCCATTGCCGACATTGTCCTTCTGATTAAGCACTCCAAAGTGTTATGAAGATATTCTCATGCGTTAGAAACAGTTATGATTTGCCTGCCTTCAGGATGATTCAAAAACTGGTGTGGATCTAATGGCCTGCAGCTTAAATTGGATAAGTGTGAAGTTGTGGCATTCTCTAGGAACCAAAATCAGCTCGTCTTTGATTATACCTTTGCGGAAACTAATATCTGTCGTGTGCAGTCCGTCACTGACCTTGGAGTGAAGCTTGACCGTAAACTTGATTTCACTCTGCACATTAATGACATTGTTTCAAAGAGTAGTTCAGTTCTGGGTTATGAAAAGAAGTGGTCAAGGGAGTTTTCTGATCGGAAGACCTTACTTCACTTATTCTTGTCTTTGGTTAGGCAAATTCTCTAATATGCCTCTCAGGTTTGGTCTCCTTACTATTCTGTACATTCTAGACGCATTGAGTCGGTACAGCGGAACTTTGTTAGGTTTGCGCTAAGAGACTTTCCATGGAATGATCCACTCATGCTTCCTTCTTATGTGGATCGCCTCCGGATGCTTAATATTTACTCGTGGGAAGAACGACGCAGAGTTGCTGACCTAGTCTTTATTCACCAGCTTTTGAACTCGAACATAGATTCTGGCACTCTCGCAGGTATGGTTTCTTATAGGCATACCTCGTATAGCTTAAGGAGATTGCCTTTACTGCGTGTTGGTCTTCTCTACGAACTACACGCTCACTTTTGTTGTACCCAGCCTCCTTTCCTTGACAAATCTTGACGTGTTTTACCTTGCACTACTTGTCACTTTTCATTGTCTGTCAGACGTACTTGTCTATAACCTCGATTGCCAATATCATTTTAACTTTAAAGCGGTTGATTTTAAGGCTTTGAATGATTATCTAAGTCAGATAGACTTCCACACTTGTTTATCTGTTAACGATATGGACAGAAACGCATCAGGTCTCTACGACGTTTTGTATAAAGCTTTCGGGAGGTTTGTCCCCTTAGTCCGAGTTGGAGGTAGAGACTCCGCTCCACCCTGGTTTGACAGAGAATTGAAGACTCTTACGAATATGATTTGGAAAAAGTACCTGTGTTGACTCCCTGCTTAGATTTAGTGTTTACCTTTGTCATCGCGGAGCAGAAACTCCAAATAGCCTCCCTTTTGACCAGGTTTCGATCATCCTCAGGGGTCCATTTCCCTTCTAATTTACGCTTTCGACCTGAAGTCACTGCTGTCGCATCAGCACTGAAATTTTCGTTAATTTCACTGAAAAAAAATAATTTAATTTATTTTACTACAAACTTATAGAACTTCCTAAATTTTCACTTACCAATTCATTTCTTTGCTTATATGCAACTACACTTGCAATGACAACATTTTTCATAATATAATAAGCAAGTTCATTTTTTTCACGGCTTGTCATTATTCACTTATCATGTACGAAACGCATTAACATGGCAAGGATCCGTTAAGTAACAGTGGCGGATTAAATAGTGGTGTTTACCTAAGTGCTCATATCCCGGAGGTTTCACAGCATCAGTTTTTAGTAATTTTCTATGACTGAAATATTGACAAAAAAGGACCGTTTACACGACAGTGACAATTAATGACATAAATTATGACGAATATGTCATTCGTGTAAATCCGGCATCCCCACAGTCCTCTGTCCCGAGATATTACATAAGTATAACAAAAAAAATTTACTACACCATACTCAAGACCTTTTTTAATAGTAGGAAGTCCTTCCAATGGCTCTATGTTACGGTTGTCTATTCGGAACACTTGGACCTAATCATTTCTTTTCGTTTGCCAGACTACTGCAGTGTTTTCCAAGCAGAACTCCTGGTCATACAGGTAGCATTAGAATGTCTGGAGGGCAGAGCAATGTCCGACCGATATCTGTATATTTACAAACCGTCAAGGGACTGAATGCGACTTTTCAAAAATTTCGCTCAGATCTTAGTGGGACGGTTAAACGCCATAATAAAAACCTCACCTGGGTATATACATACAAGCTCGGATATAATTTACCAGCTTGGAAAGCCGCTAGAAACATGCAAGCTGGACATTAAGCAAAGATTCGTCAAAAATGATAACAAAAAATGTCAAAGGGAATATACTTGCTGAACAGTCAGCAGATCTGTCCGACTTTCGACCTAAATCGGTAAAAAGATCTGATTTTGTTCAAGTAAAATATTATTAACGTTATCATGGATGTCATTACTAGTCATTGTCGAACTGGGCGTGACCTAAAATGACTTTTTTAGCATTATTAAGGCTTCCTCTATTTTGAGGTTTTAGCCGATCGGGGATCAAGGTCCTAGTTTGATTCAACAGCAGCTCCAAGTAGATTAGGTATCTTTTCACGTGGGCGGAGGGGAATCTAGCCCCAATATGGTATCATAATAGGCCATAATGACGTAAAGCTGCTGCTCTCACCTAATCTACTTCAGTAATATACAGCTCAACAGAACAAGCCATCAGGGCGCCGGATTCCAATTTGTACACTCTTTACTCGAAATGCCTTCTAATATCATTCTCTAGTTAAATTCCACCCCATGTGGTGATGGAGTTTTATAAATATTTTCTCTATCGCGATTCATGTCATTAGAATAGTATATCCGAAAATGTTTGGTACTGACAGTGACAAACTCAAAAATTGCTTATCTTGGCACAACTTTATGCAGTGAAGGAAAATCGTTTGTCACCGAGCTCCACAACATTACCCTTGCTCCACTTTCGAACTTTCTGTTGAAAACTTGTGGAAAACTAGTTTCCTCCGTAAAAAGACAATAAATGAACTTCTTACAAAAAAAGGATAATGACAAACCCTCAAGCAGTCGCAGAATTTTCTCTTGAGTACTCATCATGTATTTCAGGAAACGCCTGCAATTGGAAAAAAATAGAAACAAAATGGAACCTTCTCATAGACAAACTACATCCCGTTTTCATAAATACAACAGTGACAAAGAAAGCCGGAAAGTATCAATGAGACGGAACCAAGCATCCCTTCAAGGCAAACTGCAGTCAATTCTTATAAAAGGAAAAATTCTTTGGGAACCAACAAAATGGGTGGTGAGTCGAAATGTAAACAAAATCCTGTCTGAAATGCAACGAGTCGAGCAATTGGCCAAAATAACGAGAAAATGATAAATTTCTTGTCGACAGAAAACAACAGAGAAATGCCAACCGAATTTACATTTCCGGAGTTGTTTAGTTCGAGTATTCTTCTATGGTGGACTATAGCACTCCATCCTCCAAGATTGCCGAGTATTTTTGTTGTAATTCTTGTTCGACTCATTAAATTCCTTGTTTATGCAAAGTGGGCATTTATTGGGTATGAATTTCTTATCTAGGAAAAAACCCGACCACCCCTCCCTATGCGGTGGACTTAAAAAAAAAAACAGGATGAAAACAGAGGATTCAAATCGAAATTGGGTGGGTACGTGCAGAAGCTCTTAAGATGCTTTTGGAACGGAAATGGCTATATAATGGAAGCCGAGGTCCTTGTTCTCTGTAAATTGCTGCAGAAACGGCTATGACGCTTTTGTTGTTGTATTGCGGTGACATCTCCAAAACCGATTTTAACGTATTCCCGAATGCCCCAAAATAATGAGCAGATTTATCTCTCATGGATTTATCTGGCACATTGAACTAAGTCATTTTAAATAAGAATCGCCACCTTCTCGAAACAAGTTAGTCTCAACGTCACAAAGACCCTATCCCAGACTGGTTTTATTAAATTCATGAAGGAATCCTTGTTATGTCCCGTATCGGAAAAGCACTAAGTAACGTTAACGAAGTTTTCAAAGGGAATTATTCCAGAGCGGTTTATTTCATCCATTCAGGGCGAAGATTTTATGAGTCGTTTAGATAAGATAGCGATGGAGATGTAATGGAAAGGAGAAGTTCGTAAATTAAGGGAGCTCACAATCTGATTTGGTTTTTAAGTTAAAAACTGGTGAAGAGCTAAATTTGATAGTATTTTGAAGGCGAATATTAGTACACCGGAGATTACTTGCTCACACCTGGAAAGACTAGATGTATAGTAAGAGTAAAAACTACGCAACTACTCTGCATTGTTGCTGCCGTTGTTGTCAGTTTCATAATTTAACTTAATTTACCTTTACTTTACTTTTACTTATTAAGCCTACTTTCTTAATTTGACGAACCAAAGGAAGCAGGGAACTACCTACCTTTTCTCGAAGCTTGGGTCTGGCTAATACTAGAGAGCCCAAATTCTCAGGATGAGATGTCTCGCCATCATAAGGTGAATAATACGACAGTGTGTATTGTAAGGGGCGCTCAGCCTAGCTTCATGTCAGCCTCAAAGGAATACAGAAAGAGTTCCCTCTTAAGGGAACCTAGTGATGCCTAGGGATACGAATTTCTTCAACGTGGCCACGTCGTAGAGCTGCGCCCTCTCTGACAAGTTTGTCGGCCATCTTGCTCCCTGCAATGTTCCTATGTCCGGAAACCCAGTGCAAGTTTACCTTAAGCAGACTCCTTAAGGAGCTAAGGAGCACCCTAGAAGATATGGTAACTGAGTCAAGCGCCCTAATGGCCGCCTGACTATCTGTAAAAATGACGATGTTCTGTTTCGGGGAATGGATACACAGAAGCAGCGAACAGGCTTTAATAATCGCAAACACCTCCGCCTGGAAGACGCTCGACGTGTTCGGTAGACGATAAGACTTCGATATATTCAGCGTCTCAGAGAACAATCCTGCACCAACACTTTGTTCCATCTTTTAATCATCCGTGAATATTATATTACAGTATCATAGTTACTGGCCGGTTCCATCATTCTTTATTCCGTTCTAGTTAGAATCCTGACAGTGAATCCTTTTTCAAAATTTATGACATGACACAGCGAGCTCATCTCCTTTTTGTGTCAGATGAAGGAGTAGAACAGCCGAAGCTACCTTCAAATGGTGGAGGTTAATTTGAACCACCCTCAGCATTACTATTTTTGTGAGAGTATATCTCGATTATAGTGGCGTCAGCAACTTTCTCGTCATCACAGAGCGTGTCTCTCGTATGGGATGAGAAAGAGAGTCAACCGCCATCACAGAAATGGATTGTGCAGTACCATCGCACTCGAGAGATAATGAAAGGGTGGCGACAGTAGGAAACGGCGCTGCACCCTGCTCCTCCTTTTTCAACGAGGTGGCCTTCTCTACAATTACCTTCTGGTCCTTCTAATTAACCTTTAGGCTAATAGAGCCGAAGCCATAGTTGATAACGCCAGTGCATTTAACGAGTGGTATGAGGGATTTTTCATTGAGAATCACAACGGCTTGTCTTGAGCTGCCCTTGACCTCATTGATCTGGGCTACCTTAAAGTCTAGGGAGGTTGGATGACCTCTAAGATTTTTACAGGATCAGAAGGTTCCAGAGGGATCCAGGTTCCTAGGATTCCTAGGTCTGTTCGCGGTCTCTCTCTCTTGTTCTCTCTTGTCCTCTCTTGTTCTCTCTTGTGGGGCATTGAGAGGAGGACATTTTAACTCGATCCTAGACAACTATTACAAGTGGACCTACAATTTAAAGTGTATTCCGAACCACTAACATTTTTTCGGCAAATCACAAATTTTTATCGTAATCTGTTGTCAGTAGAAAACAACCACTTGTCATGATCGGTGGGATTTTAACCTGGGACCTCCGGATTGTTAGGCTGACAAGGTATCCCTTACTGCACCGACGACTTCGGGATCTGGTCCTTAGTAACAGCCTCGATCTTGGCACCTGGCCAGACTTCAGACTTGTTTGAAAGAACCTTCATGTAGACTACAATAAATGCGATTTCTACCATTTTCCACTTGTTTAGTATAATGGTGCAATCAGCGTTGCTATAGTCTTAGTGCGAGCGAGGCCCGCAGAAGGATTCCCACTTAACCTGTGGACTGGGTAGAGGGTTGCATTTGTGGAGGTTTCTTTCAGTCAACGTGCCTAAAGCAGAGTCTAAAAACATCCTCATCCTCTGTCAGCACTTGTAAGGACTGTGTATATATCAGGTCCTTAGGCTAATGAAGAACATAGCTGACAGTATCTCCACTGAGCAGGAATGCATGGCTAAAAATCCCTGCAACATCAGAACTAGCCTGCTCAGTTTTCAAGAAGTATTTGATGATTTTGGCATGTTGAATCGAATGCTTGATGACCTGTTGGCCTCAGTGAATAAATCTGGAGCTAGCTATGACCTGCTGCTGGATAAGTCACGTGATATTTCTTACAAGATAACTACTATGTCTAGCTCTATTGAGGACATACATGGTGCTACTGTTCATCCTGCACACTTCTGCTACTGTTCTTCCTAGTGACGATATTGGGAGTAATTTGAGGCTTCTCAGAAAGGATATAGAATCGTTGTCATCGGCTGCGAAGGGCAGTTCTGAACTCATTCAGGCAATCTCGTCTGATGTGCGGTTCCTGCGTCGCAATTCTGATCGGCCTGCGGGTTCGGACATCGTTGGTGTGCCTCTTGATATGGAGCGGGCCGACGGTGAAGCTGAGGTGACTACCATTTGTGTGGCGGGTCCTGATGGGAGCGCTACTGCTACGCCTCCTTCTCCCAAGGTACCACCTTCGACTAATTCACGCTCTAGGCGTAGACGCAGGGGGGATCGGGCTCCGCTTGCTGGTACTCTTGAGGACGTTTGCTTTCCTGATGCATCGTCGAGGTCGACTGCTGCTCCTTCACTTGCTGCTGCACCCTCACTTGCTGCTGCACCCTCTTGGTGATGTCTTGGGCCCGCGTCTGCCTTCCGGTACCGCATCGTCAATTCCTACAACATGCGACGTTGCTGATGCTGCTCCACCATCTAACACGCTGGATTTCTGCATTTCCCGATTTTCCTTGCACAGGAAGTTACCAATTTTAAAAAACCTTCAATTTCACTTTTCGCCTGGAGATGCAATTACACGTCAAACAAAATTGATTCCAGCTGGACACGTAATATCGTTAAAGAAAGTATTCTCAATTACAGTATATATTAAGGCCACTGCCATAAATTTAAGTTGTTTTGCAGATATATTCCTCGGACAAGAAATGAAACAAAATTACTTGCAGCATCATTCTACTGGGAGAGAATGCATTTAATCGGGCATAGGACACAAGATAAGTAACTCATTTTTGATTTTTTTTTATTCTAATTTACAATTTCTCTCAGGTCGAGGCATCTCCATGTAAATAAATGAACAACTCACTCACTTATTTTTAAAATTATCGGAACTTACCTTGGTAACTGAAAGTTCTGGAAGTTTGAAAAATTCGTAAAAAAAAGGTGTGTTTACTCCTTTTCGTACTGCAGCCAAATGAAATGCTTTTTTAACACAACAACTGTCTTTATTGCAACATTCCTAGCTTTCAGTTAAGGGCTTGAGGCTGCTGGTGGATTAAATTTAAATTTAAAAAAAAAGTTTTGGCGCTTAACACTCCATTTTACGGTACAGTTAGTGTAAAATTATTTACCTACAACAATTTCCAATAAGACTGTCAAATCAATTGCACCAACCACCGAAAAAAGTGGGAACATATCCTAGACAACTAATATCGTCAATTTTGTTTTCCGTCTACTTGTGAATGTCGGAAAAATATTTCACATGAGCCACGACTAGAGCCATGAATTTCCGCAACAAAATGGGGAAATATCCTAGGCAACTAATATCGTAAAGTATTCTCACATGAGACACGACTAAAATTAATTCATGGCCATCTAGAATTTCGTTGTAAAAGTTTTCTATAATGTGGCCATCTATTAGCCGGTATCACTACACTACACTTGTCAAACGATTTGTTTTGTTGACATCGGCGGACGGGGTATCTGCTTGCTTCTCGCAATTGTTCAATTAAAAATTGTTTTGAAAAATGGGAACAGAATGGTACTTTCCAAACAGAATACATTTCTATCTTATACAATCTTTTCTTCAGGTACTGCTTGCCCCGAGAGACCGTCGTGGCCAAAAACCACTTACGGAAAGTGGATACATTTGATCATCCCCTTAAACAGGTGACAGTCACTGTAAGTAAATTTTGCTGATATTTCTGTAACTTTTAATAAAAACACTAAAATAAGGTTGTTGAGAGCAAAGGAACGAGAAAACTGGGAAGTGGCAGCAATAGTAGCAGTCGGACATCATCAACGCTTTCATTAGATCCACTGGGCCTAGCACTGGATGGTACTGATCCTCTTAGCCAGTTTGCCAAGCAGGAACAAGAATCTTTAGATCCTTTGTCGCAAATGGTAGCAGAATATGTAAAGAATTTCATTTGGCTTATATATCAATAATTTATATTGCAAACACCAGGAAACATCTTTCAAGAAGTCTCGTAAAAAGGACAAGGATGTCTTGGACGGTGAAGTTTTATCTTGGAACTCTCGACGACTGGGAATTTTAAGCAAATTTACAACTTCTGAAAAACTTTCGATTACAACAAGCTTCCTAACGGGTGGAGAGATGAGTTAGTACCTCAAGCAAGTTTTCACCTATTCTCTTGTATTAAAACAATATTTCTTAAAGTTAAAACCCAGACAACCGTCTCGGAAAAAGTAAAATATCGCCTGGAGCAACTGGATGACTTTGAAGATGGTTCTGTGAGGCAAATGATGGACTTGACCCAACAAGAATATATTTTTCGTATAGAACAGCTCAATCAAGAGTTAGTGCATTCGTGGAATAGCGACCAAAGGGTTAAAGCTCTGAAAATAGCAATTCAATGCTCAAAAATGCTTGCCGATACTTCAGTTTTGCAATTTTACCCAAGCCAATTTGTTCTTATAACAGATATTCTTGATATTTTTGGAAAATTAGTATACGAAAGACTGCGCACGAAGGCCGACTATATTGAGTGAGTTTTTTTTTATTATCACAAACGTGTATTTTACACATTAACATTCTCCAGGCCCGGGAAAAATGTTCCAACATCTTTGCCCGAGAAATTCACTCCGGAAATGGTTCCGGAAAACGCCAAAGAAACTTGCCAAAATTGGTTTTATAAGATTGCATCTATTAGAGAACTCTTGCCAAGAATATATGTTGAGATGGCCATCTTGAAGTGCTACAGCTTTCTAACGCAAAGGTAAGGATATTTTTTAATAATTCTTCACACTAGTGATATTTCCGCTTGAATGGGTTCAAGTTTTCAGTTTAACATATTTGTGGCTATAAATAGCAAATTGAAGCACTTACTAGATTAGTACTTAGCTGATCTTTACAGCTGAAATAATAATATTCTAACAGATTTAAAGGAAAGAAAATTGTACAAATCCTCGCGTTTATGCTCTCCAACTTGTATAGTGGTGGGAGATTTAAAGTAGGGCTCCTTATTAAACGTTAAAACGTTTTTTTTAGAAAACCCGTTTCTAAAAACGTTTAATTAAATAAACGTTTTCTTACAAAAGGTTTTTCTGGTACGAAACGTGTTGCCAAACGTTTATTTAAACATGTTTTTACAAAACGTTTAATAAGTTTTTTAGAAAAGGATGTCTTAACTTTGTAGTGTGTGGACCGATTTGGATAATTCTTTTTTTGTTGTATCATTTCCCATACTAGGCATTCAAGCAAGTGTAAAGAGAAAATCACTTTCTAGGTGTACTTATTTGGTGTATGTACTTCAAGGTGTTAATTTATTCTTGGCAAAGTTTTGCAGTAAATCCATATTTTTTGTTTTTTTAGTTCACTTTTTTTAAAGATAGAAAATTGTTTTTTCGTGTTGTACGTATTAATCAATATTGTATAATTGGTGATTTCTTTAAACTTAACAAAACGGTTGTGGTTTTTTTCAGTGCCATTATAAATTTTGTATAAAAATTTACGAGGTGTATTACCTTGGATGGTTCAACGACTTCCGCAGTCAAGTCTACGATCGAAGATTTGTGGACAATGTCGTGAACAAATTAGGAAATTACCTGGAACTTCTTCCATGAATGAATTTGAATATCCAGAGGAAAACACATGATCAATTATTTTATCAGCCTAATCTAGCATTGCAAAGTTTTAATGACCGCCTTCGATACCTAAGTGAAAAAGAAATTGACAAAAAACGAATTTGTGTTAAGGTTATATCAGGAAAAACTTAATATTAGCAATAAAATACATTAAAATAAAGATTTTTAATATTGTCGATAATGAAGAAGAGGACGAAATTGACTCTGAGCTATTCTTCGCCGAAAAATTCGAAGAAAAATTTCAAGAAACAGACGACAAGGGCATTAAATTTCGATTCTTACACTTGTACCTGAAGACTAGTGTAAAGAAAATACAGGATCAGTTTCCTGGTGTGACAACTTATATGGTTAAAAAAAAGCAAGCACATGATTAGGAAAGAAGGCATACTTTCTAAGAGTCCCCGAAAATTAAGAGATCCCGAGACAGAAATCTGGTGAGAACAAACAGAAATATTACTTTTGTGTACGATGAATATGTGGACAACAGAAGTGCAATTTTTAAAATTTTATTAAAGATCTTAAAAGTGGTGAAAGGAAATAAGAAAGATATCCTAAGGCAAGAAAAGGAAGTGGGTGATATTCGTGTAAAACTTGTGTACGTGATA
The DNA here is from genome assembly GCA_964036015.1 of Leptarthrus brevirostris. NCBI lineage: Eukaryota > Metazoa > Arthropoda > Insecta > Diptera > Asilidae > Leptarthrus > Leptarthrus brevirostris. Next base: position 3,992,407 of record OZ038371.1, on the reverse strand, counting down.
ACGGCATCAAAGTAACACGTTATATCGAGCTCCTAGTTTTTTGCTTATAAACCGGTGATTTTCGTGCAATTTTTAATAATTTTATTTGGGCATACTTCATTCAGTTTTGCGAAGGCCTCTGTAATATCTTGTTGTGATAAAATCGACACCAGTATTGACAAGAAATGTGGCGAAAATTCATTGCAAATTTCAACATGGTACACAGGGCAATGACTCATCTCATGTGGATGGCAGAAAGCGGTCAAATTCCATTAGTTCAACGGAATCTTTCGAGTTGCTTAAGAAGAAGCTCACTGCAAGCGTCTCTAAAATTGTCAACGACAGACTTGACGAGCTGGAGACTAAGTTTTCGCGCCGTTTGGATGACATGCTGATGTTATTCAATGCCGAAATTGGTAAAATGAGGGACACTATCGAGGAGTTTCCGAGTTGCAAGATGAAATAAACGACCTTCGTCGAGTGCAAAGACTGAGCGACGCCGGTATCACTGTAGTGCCTAGCTCCTCAGACGTGACATCACAGCAGCTGATCAAAAATAGTTCCGAAGCTATCGGTCATTGTTTATCTGCCCACATAACTGCTTTTCAACCCATTATAAAACAGGGTAGTAAAAGCCGTAAAGAGGCCCCGCTCATTGTAAAATTTTCGTCCGCAAATGAACAGCGATCTTTTCTACAGAAGTTTAGAGCACATGGTCATGTCAAGTTAAATGATATCAAGAGTGGTTTCGTATCAGTGCATTTGAGAGTCTCACTAATTTTAATCATAAAATATTACGCACAGCTCTGTGACTTCGGGGACAATATGCAATAGGAGTTGGTTCAATTCGTTGAGCGGCACGACCACCATACCATGTGCCCCGGGTTCGAGACCAGATCGCCCCATGGGTTTTTATTAGGAAATTAAAATAGTCCACTCCGTTTCTAGAGCTGTTGTTTGCTCGCAGTAATGCAAAAACAAGACATTCAAGTTTCCTCACTTCCCTTACCCTAATTCCCTTAAGGCCAAAACCACGCTGACGCATCAAAGGGTCTGGTATTCATACGCATGTTGGATGGTCCGCATTAAAAAATTACCTCAATGGATTTATTAAACAAAGCTGTACTAGAAGCAAATTCTGATGGAGTTCGTGTGTAAGAGACTACATAATTGATTAGTTAATTTTTCTAAATTGTTTTACTTATCCAAGTTTACTGATTTTTGTTTACTTTCTGGTCAACTTTAGTGATGATTTCTTCATACTTTTTCTCTTTAAGATCGTAGTTGTTTTAGTGGGAACGATTGTTTTGCACCTGCACTCCTGTGATGTAATTTCTCCGTTCTTAGTAGATTCAAAAGAATTTGTTTGTACTTATTTCGCGATGGCGCTTCATGGTTGCTTTAATCGCAGCCTCTTTGTAATTGATGAGGGGTAGCCTGGGATGTGACCTGGATCGGATAGGAGTTGTTCTTAATATCTTCTGCGCCCAGAATAGCGAATTAAATATTTGTTATCTAAATGCGCGCAGCCTAAGAAACAAAATTGATGAACTGAAATCTATTTTCGAAAATTGTAATTTGCAGGTGGTTTTTATTAGTGAAAGTTTGTTAAACAATAATGTTTCCTCCGAGGCGGTGTCTCTACCGGAATTTAAATGACACCACCGCGACCGTGCAGACCGTGTTGAAGGTAGTGTAGCCATCTATGCGCTTGCTGGTGTGCGTGTATTGTCCTCGATTGCAAGTGGACAATTAACCACTGACATTTTCTCTGCAACCCCCATGTCATTTTTATTGTAATCTGTTATAAGCGTAAAACAACCATAGGTCGCCATCGATGGGATTCGTACCTGGGGCCTCGCCACAACACAGCGTAACGGTTAGTGGTCAAACAATCAGGCATAGATCGCATGAGTCCGGCCTTCATTCTCGTCGCCCCTTAAGGTGTCCAGCCCTTCGACGTGGGTTGCGAGATAGGCGTGTTCAGTGGTGTGAGCTGCATCAAAATTGGCATTTGGAACAATGGTCCAAGGTTTTGTTCACCGATGATTTTCGATTTGGATTTCACACAGATTCAAGACGTATGCGAGTATGGAGACAATCTGGAAATTCAGAAAGGCTCAGAGCAGTTCAGGAAGTCCACAGTTACCGACGAGGTATTGTTACGGTATGGGCTGGAATAAAATGCACCGGGCTATGTTAAGGAAATACTGGAACCTGTTGCTATTCCGTTCGCACAGGAAATTGGTCCGGAATTCATCTTAATGCAAGATAATGCCACAGTCCATACTGCAAGAGTGCAAGAACCGTGAGATAGTGGTTCCCCTCAAATGAAATCAACGTTTTACCGTAACCTGCTCAGTCACCGGATTTTAATCCCATTGAACATACATGGGATAGGCTTCAAAGATCATTGAACAAGATTTGTCATCAGTGGTATAAAGAAGCGGCCTATGTGATTTGCTTCAAGAGCATTGGAGATTAATACCCCGTGATTTCCTCGATAACCTAATTCTTTCAATTCCAAGGAGATGTCATGTTGTTCTGTCTGCAAGAGGAGGCAACGCCTCTTACTAATCTATGGCTGAATAATGTCCAAAAACTCCATTGTTTATAGAGTTAACAAATAAATATGGAGCTAATTTTATGAAAAAAGTAAAAAAAATTCTTTAATTATCCCACCCCTTTTCGAATCTACCTGAAACCGGTTGAGCATACAATGCACTATAGTCAAGAAATTAAAACAATCGGTAATTGTTCCTGGAAATGGCAGTGGAAAAACCCCATGTTCCTTAGCATTTATTGATGTGTGTATTTAATATATTTATTAAGCTGCTATTCCCGTTAAAAGGTAGATACATTTTTCACATCATCAATATATGTCTTATGTCGTCTTCCTTTTCTAGCAAATGGAAAATCACTGTATTGCCTATACCTAAAAAGTCTTCCACAGAAAGCCTTACTGACTATAGTCCCCTAAGCCTGTTATGTATCCTTACTAAGGTATTCGAGAAAATAATTTCCCATCAAAGCCTTACTCATAGAGCAAAATGCATTTTTAACGCGCTGGCAATCAGGCTTCCGCGCCTTCCACAGTTGTGAGACAGCAGTACTTAAGGTGACTATAGACATAAGAGGTTCCCTGGATCAGAATCAATTCACAGCGCTGATATTGCTTTTTCTAAGGCTTTTCAAATTGATCCCATTTAAGCCTGACCTTGCACAATGTTTTTAAATCAACGAATAATCAAAATTTATTTATTTTTCATAATCGTAGCGAATTCAACTTAGCTCTCCTTCGCCTAACTCGGATGATTCGAGGAATTGGCGATCCCCTCGTTGCAGCTTATGCCAGATGTTATCTAATTCGCGTTGGCGTAAGTCTTTCAACTGATAAAGAATACGTCAAAGAAAACCTATGTGATTTTCTGGCAGTTTACCATACGGTAAGTAAACTTATTATTTACGTTGAATTATATTTAGCTTCATTTTTTCTTATTTTTTAAGATTTTTAACGGATCTATTCGGTCGGAAATAAATCGTCAAAGGATTGACATGTCCAATTATCTATCACTCTATGCCCCAGCCTTGGACTGGATTTTGCAAGGTTTAGTGCACCGTACTCCCGATAGTTATGCTGATGAAATTCTTAACATGTGCAAAGAAAAGAAAAACAAGTACGACTTTGTACCAAAATGTTCAGCAACAATATACATATATTTTTTAGTGGACCTTTATTGATGTCCATTCTTTCATCATTTAAACCAGACTTCATCTCTAACAGAGCCTTAGATTTTGTGAAAATTTTATCTACTTCGAATACAGAAGGAATTACAAAAGGACAACTGTTCAGAGCTCTCGGTTCGAGTCTTAATCATATTCCCCCACCCCAAGAACAAAGGCTTACTGTACTGACAGCAGCTTTTGCTACAGTTAATACATTTACCAATCCTGGTGAATATATCAGTTGCATAGAAATGTGGGCTCAATATACAGCTGAACACTTCACGGTAAATTTGATTAAATAATTAATGTTCGTTAGGTAACCGACTTCCGATTCCAGCTAAAAGAAGTTAACGTATTACTCGGAGAAATCTTTTCAAGAATGAATCAAAATAAAGTGTACGAAAATCACTATCCACAACTACAATCAATCGTGGACAAGATCGTACGACATGTCAAAGATTTGGAAACACTGCTTACTTTAGTAATTATTGCTTGATTTGAAATTTTTATATTATTAACCTCCTTTTTACCTTAAGGATAACTTTCTGCCAGTAGTAGACTTGTTCCAAAAAGAGTCGGTTAAATTGGAAGTGTGCAAAAATATAATCACAATATACAAATATAATTTTGATGGAACAACATCAGATCCGGTGGTTACAAATGCATTGATGTACATCTGTAAGGTTTTGAACGATTCTGTTAAGTATGCATATAACTCAACTTATAACACTAAAATACCAACCTTTATAATGTCGACTACAGTGCACTTACCGTAGAGGATGAGCGACGGCAAATAGGAGGTCTCATAAGCAATTTCATCAAAAAGGTTGACTATGGTCGAGACTTTGAGCAGCAGTTAACGTTCTACGTTGAAGCTCGAGCTGCATTTCCAAATTTGGATGCTGTTTTCACAACTCTAGTTCAATGCGTTAATAAGTTATCTATTGAAACCAGGAAGATAGTTAATGGCCAACATACCAGAAAAACAGCAGCTTTCGTAAAGGCTTGTGCCGCTTATTGTTTTATAACAATTCCAAGCATAGTGTCTGTGTCAACGCAAATGGATTTATACCTTCTAAGCGGACAAGTGGCTCTATTAAATTTGTGTTTAGGTCAAGGTATAAACGAAAATCGTAGACTATATAAGTACTAGGTCTAATAAAACTTTTTTAAAGCCGATTCTTGTTTTGAGACGGCCTTAAATTTAGTGGCTGAACTACCAAGAACGATTGAAATTGAAGGCAAACTAAAAAGTACGGAAAGCTACTTGATCTCCTATTTATGTAATATACTTTCCACTTTAGTAATTGTTCCGGTATGTTTTATTTATTCCAATAAAAATTAAATATAACTTAATACACACACGTTCCAGGATAGCCCAGATCAAGGAGTCTTATATTTGGTTCGACTTCTTCTTGACGTGCTCAAAAAATATCCTTTCGACTTGCATAGCTCAGGACCATCTATTGTTTATCTACATACGCTCGACATGCTGTATGTTGAAAGTTTAGAAATATTTCCATATCACATTCCAAATGGTGAGTAATTTTTTTTTCTCGATATTTACCCAGATATTAATTTCTTCCAAATTTTTCTGATACAATACAGTCGTTTCCAATGACGAGTTATACGGTGCAGATCCTAAATTTATAGCAGAAATTAATTCGATGTGCTCACAAGTTGTCGATCAAATTTTAATTCAACTAAAATCTTTAGGTGATGCAAACCAATTGAGATTACAATCAAATTTAGCCTTAGAACTCTTTACGCGAATTGTTCGCTATGCTGATCTAACAAAGGACAAAATCTTCGCACTTGCATGTAATCTTTGGAGTTTGGCTTTAAAGCATGAATCCAATATCGATCAGAAAATCCGGGTAAGAACTTTTTCATACAATTTGACAAACATTTTAACATAATTCTTAATTAATTAGCAAAAAATACTCAAGCAAGTTGGAGAAATAAAAGCAACATCCACTAACCCTTTATACAGCCAAAGGATTGAGGACTTATTAACTCGAATGAAATCTAAAATACAGCAATCTTAAGTTTAAGAATATGTCGTTTGAGGAACCGTTATTAAAATATGATAATCAGTAAAAAGTGCATAGTTGGTAAAATTTACAGTAAACGAATAGATAAACTCTAAGTAGGGATACGAAAACTGTTATAATTAGAGAGATAAGATTTGAATAAAGATAAGTAATTCTTTGTACAGAGAAGTAATAGTATCATTCATATCCAGTCCGGATACTTTCAGCAGAATTGCCTATACTAACTTCCTCTACTCCTAATTACGACGGTCCTTAGACGCCAAACTATCATAGTACTGATAAATTAGCCGAGCTTTTCTCGCCGAGCACTATTATGTGTTCCAAAAAGATTGGCAGTACACGCTCTAATGGACTATTCCTGTCTGCTTTATTTTCCCATTATTTTCCTATGCATCCATCCCTCTTCCTAAGCACGCTGTTGCCACGATTTCTACTCAGAACATTTTCTGATTTTTCCTCGTGGACTCGGGTTGCCATATCAAAAGCATGTAAATATAACAAGTTTCTTGCGAATCCATAACCATTCATTAGGGAGGGCTAACTTTAACAGCTGTGTTGGAATTGCAAAAAAATGAGCTCGGTGAAAGACGGAAGGGAGTGGTGAATAAACGTGAAAGAAGTGCTGGCCAGTTTTACTCCTACATATTTCAGGAGCCTGCTAAATCCGCCTGTCAATTCAAGTCAAGTCCAATTCAGTATGCCTAATTATATGTAGAAAGACGAATATCCAGTATTGGGATGAAATCGCAGAGGTTATACGGGCGGCAAGGATAATAAGGCTCCCGGATTTTCCCATTTATAAAAAAAGGCGACGTTAATTTGGTTGAGGGTTATCATTTTTAGATACAATTGTTAAAGTCTTTGTATCCTGCTATCTGAATGGGAAAGGCAAAACCATGTACTCGTTTAGTACCAAGCGGGATTTAGGTCAGGATATACTACGGTTGATAAAATTTTTAATTTGGCGAGCTTAATACACTTGAGCTGGAGTAATAATATTGAAAAAGTATATTGCTTCGTCGATTTTCGAGCAGCATTTGATAATCTCAATAGGGAAGCTACGAAATTTGGATGTCTCTTCAAAGTTAGGAATGAGAAGTTTTTATTCTGGCACTAGGGCGGCGGCATGGAATGGAGAAGAGATTTTAGATTGGTTTGACACGGAGTGTGGTCTTAGACAGGGATGTCCAGGTAGTCCCACTCTTTTTTCGTTCTACATCACCGATATCCATGATGCTGTTTGGGGAGGGATCGTCATCGAAGATGTAGGAGCCTACAGATAAACCTCTCTAAATCCAAAGTCATTATTTTTCAGAAGGGGGGAAGAATGAATGGTGAGGAATGCTGGGACCTTGACAGGAAGACTCTTGAGATTGTTGGCTCGTACCGCTATCTGGGAATCACATTGACGCCGCGACTTTGCTTCGGGAAGCATCTGGGTGAAAAATTGAATGTAGCCAAGTGCACAATCAATGCTACCTGGAAACAGGTCTTACAAAATAAGGATGAGCCGCTTTCAGCAAAGGTAGGAATCTTTAACGCCATTTCGAGATCGATACTTTGCTATGCGAGCCAGGTTTGGGGTTTCAGATACTATGAGGAGGTTGAAAAACTCCAACGACTTTTCAGAAGAAGCTTTTTGGGCTCTATTCGTGTTTTATTATTATTATTCGAAGTTTTATTTTTATTATTGACAGCTGTGCAACATTTAACCAAAAATGTATACATATTTCAAAATAAATAATTCAAAACAATTTATAATAAGTAAAGTCAAGCATTTCTACAAACCTACTCCTAAAATATATAATCTGGCTACACTAAATGTTCTTTCCGACCATTCCAGTCACTCGAATTTGAATTACATCGGAGAACTTCGCATGTAAAAATACCCACCACTGAGTGCTGATCATTGTCGGTCGTCCAAAAGCATCTGTTTGCTGATTGTACTTATCACAATCAGTGCCTCCTGGTTTGTCGACCAAGATAAATCGAAAGAATGGCTGTACATGGTTTTTGGCGAGTTTGAGAAATTTGGCATCATAACTTGCCATTTACCGTGTAATGCCAATCTTTTTGGAACAGAGTATAAATCCATTCCACTCTACCAGCGAAAATACCTACGAAAAAAAAGCGAAGGAAAAGCAAGCAAAAGAAAACCAAACACTCGCAGTGAAGGAAGACCAACTACTCGCAAAGGCGAAGACAGAGCAGACACACGAACTAGAACTGAAAGAGGCAATTAGGTGCAACCCTCACGCAGGTCCAAAAACTAGACTAGACTGTATTGATCGGAAGCCTTGCTCTCCGATCTTCTCTACACGGGACTTCGGACATTATAGCTACATGACTCTGTTTATTGAATAGAAGGCATACATCCTCGGCATAGTCCAGGTGCGTAAGGTGGTTAAAAAGTTTCAATCTAATCCCTTGCGATGGGTGGTCGTCTAGGCTGCTGCAAAATACGTCATTAATGACGACCAGAAACAGAAAAGGTGACAGTATGCATCCTTTTCTCACTCTGTTTAGCGCATGGAAGGGTTCCGACTGTTTTTTCTTGTGTAGGATATGACATTGGGCTTATAGGACTCCCTTATGATATTTTCTTTATATATAATTTTTTTTTTAGGATGCCTCTCCTACATAAAGCTGCCCATGTATATTCGCGATCAACACTGTCAAACGCCTTCTCAAAATCGACGAACATTAGATGTAAAGGGACCTCCATTCAGCGGATTGTTCCATGATAATTCGGGGGGTGTTGATGTGATCGCTGCAGGAGAAACCTTTACGAAAGCCTGCCTGTTTATTATTTAGAGTACGGTTGACAGTTTCCTTGATTCGCATTAAGATTTTTGCTATCAATTTGAAGAGTCCAGTTGACAGACAGATACCATGCCAGTTGCTATAACTCCTCAGGTCGCCTTTTTTGGAAATCTTCACAATTACGCCTGTTTTATATTCAGTGTGATAGGTCTCGGTTTCCCAACATTCCTGCAGCAATGAGATCCGCCTTAAGTAGTTCCACTAGTATTCCATCAATCCCTGGGGCCTTACCGAGGTCCTCCAATTTAATTGCGTTTGCCTATTTCAATATGTTCAGAGTTCTAATGTTAATACTAGCCACAGCCCACGGATGTTCAGGCTTGAGTAAAGACCTATTCGACGATCCAAAGGTGTTGTTTAGGACTTCGACAAAATATTCCCTCCACCTTCGCAGTTAATGTTCCTCCATGAATAGAAGGGATACATTAGTATCTCTCACAGGATGTTCAGTTGCAACTCTTTCCAGTCAGTTTCTTGGAAATCTTGTATAGATCTCCTCTGTCACCGTAGTGGGTCGCTTCTTCTGGCTTTTCTGCTGGTGCGTCGATGTAATCGCGCGTGTCACGGCTTACACTACAGTTCTGAGATGTTGTTTAACTGCAGAGTTGGTAGCAGAATTGATGCGGTCTTTAATCTACTTCCATTCTCTTCCATGGTGGTATATCCGCTGTGGATGTTTGACGTATTAAATTTCTGCACATTGAGCTGTGGCATATTAGATGGTGATCCCTGCCAATATCAGCGCCGCGCTTAGACCTTACGTCGAGAAGACACTTTCTCCAGTTTTTCGAAACAGTTATATCAGATTCTCAGTTCTGCCGCCTGGGAAAAACCAGAATAACTCCAGGTTTTGTTCCTCGCACGATATTCTTAAGTCTCAGCCACGCTCGCATTTTAAGCCGTCTGTGTAAGTGGTTTTTTTCTTGAATCACTTTTTGTCGGAAAGTGAGTTTTAAAGATTGCCTCAATATTGGGATTACCAGTTTTGAAGTCCCAGAGTTCCGTCTTATCTGAGTTTATCTTTAGTCCGCAATCCTGCGCCCAAGAGGCTGCAGTGTCAATTGCTTCTTCAAGTAAGTATCCAAAGTTTTCTTCAAACTTACCTCTGACTACTATCGATAGGTCTTCCGCATGATAAATTACCTAGATTTGCGCTTAGAGGGCTCCCATTGGCTTGAGAAAAGGCACAAAGTCGATGACTTGGTCTTTATTCAGCAGCTCTTGAACTCTAATATAGACTCAAGCTCGCTTGTAAACAGGGTTTCCTTCAGTCAGTCCCAACATAACCTCCGAAGACTTCCTTTATTGCATGTTGAACCATCCAGATCAAATTATGGCATGCATGAACCAATTAATCGCTTATGTAGGGCTGTTAATGCATGTCCTAATTTGTCGTTTAAGAATTATCTATTTTCTGTGCTTACGTGACTCTGTTTTGCATGCTTTGTGCTGGGTTTCCTTTTCATCTCTTTGCTTGTTATTTTTTCCTTTGCATGTTGGTGTGGGAGCCTCATTACATCGTTTTGATGGAATAGGTGAATTGATTCTGGGCTCCCGCCTAAGAAGTGTGCCTTCTGTGTTAGAAGGGTTAATTCTATATGAGACCTTTATCTGACAGGGCTTCAAGTAGTTCATCAATCACTATCAGCCACAATAATGGTGCAAGAATCCCTCCTTGTGGAATTCCTCTATATACCTGCGCCGTTAATTGTTCATTTCCGAAACCTGTAATTATGGGACCATTCACAAACGTAGGTTTGCGCATCATCTGCACAATTCAGCTGAACAAAGTGTATTGCTGAATTATGCAGCTGCAGTGCAAGCCTGCGTTTATGAATAGGCCCTGATTGGTATTCCAGCATGGACCTGTGGCCTTATTACTGAATACGATTCGATTACAATAGGTCGTAAATATAGGAAATTCAGAATTGAATGGATCTAACTTTAGAAACTCACGCAAGTACAATGGGTGCGTTCAAGAAGAAATGCGCATTCTCAGCATGCATTGCATTCGCTCGATCAATTTAACAGTCGCTGCAAATTAGCTGCGCATTTCTTGCATTTGGACATTTTTAGCTGCTAAAGAATTTGTTTGTGGTGTTATCTTAAAAACGGCCTAAAATGGATTCGGACTACGAGTAAAAATGTAAATTAATAGTTTTTAGTTTAAGTTGCAATTAATTGTGTACTCTACAGTGAACTTTCTGCTTTAAATGATGAATTATTCGAAAACGATACAGAATTGTTTCTACTTTGTAAGCTTCCACTTTTAAAAAAGATATTGCTCAAATTGCTGTTAAGAGAATCACTAGGGTTATAATACCAAATTCAATATTTCTAGAAATATTTTTAGACCGTCAAACAAACAACCTTCTTCCTTTTGCATTTAATCGTTCATCCCAGTAGTCAATTTAGACTGCATTTTGTATGAATTCGCACGTTTATAATGGCTGCCTTTACATGAGGGTTGAAACTAAATGCGCATTTGACTGACTTCTTGAACGTACCCAATATCTCTTTTGAATCCATTTAATTCTAAATTTTCTATATTTACGATCGATTGCAATCGAATCGTATTCAGTAATAGGGCCCCTTGTCCAGTTGATTATACTGTGATCTGCCCCTTTCTCCCTCAACCTATTGAGAATCATCGATATTCTGACATTGTTGAAGGCCCCTTTTATGTCAATGAAGCAGCTAAACGCTACTTTGTACATCAATGCCTTTTTCACTTGATGCAACAGGCTATATAAAGTGGAATCAACCGATCTGTTTAATTTCCATCACATGTCTTTCCAGAATTTTCAATAAGAATGAAGTAAGGCTAATTGGTCTATAAGCATTAGATGGGGCACATTCGTAAACGCAGGTTTGCCCTGCAGCTGCATAATTCAGCAATACACTCTGTTCAGCTGAACTGTGGAAATGATGCGCAAACCCGCGTTTATGAATGGGCCCATGTGCTATATTCCGTCTTGTTGGGTTTGGATAGAAATATTACCTTTGCCACTTTACAATTTTTAGGAGTGTAGCTGAACTTAAGATACGCTCTAAAAAGTTGTGCGGGTTTGTTCCAGTCTGTTATCTCCTTTCTGTAGCATGATGGGTTAATGTCCGGTGATTTTATATGGGTTGAAAGATCTTATTGCCCATCTTACCTTATTCATAGTACACAGTTTCTTCGTTTCCTCCTCTTCCATTCCAACTTGGGATCTCCAAGGGGTAGCGACTTCCCTTATCGATTCCACATCCACTAAGGCGCTATTCATAATCAGCTTCTCAAGAGATTCCCTCATGTTGGATGAGTTCTCGATAAGTTCTAATTGGCTTTTCGACTTAGATAATATTTTCTTCAGTCTAGCTGCCGCACCCGTGCTTCCACCAATTTGACTAGTAAAAACTTTCCACGATTCCGTCTGGGCTTTCGGCACCACTCAGACTTGAATTACCTGAGTGCTGCTTTGTACTCTTTCCATAGTTCCTCGCTGGTGTTTATTAGCTTTATTGAATAGTTGAAACGGGTATATGTTATTTTATATCTAAATCTATACTTGAAGATTTTTCACGTGCTATGGTTCTAAATAACTTATAGGAACCCAGTAGCAAGAATTCGGACCCGTTCATAAACACAGGTTTGCGCATCATCTGCACAATTCAGCTGAACAGAGTATATTGCTGAATTATGCAGCTGCAGTGCAAACCGGTTATGAATAGGCCCTTCACTTTTTATTCTTTCTTACGAAAAACAATCGCAAAATAAGGGAGAACAGTTCCCATAACTCACTGTCAAACGCGAATTAAAAATCACTCGCATAATAAATATTACGATAAGTATGATAATATTGTAGAAGAAAAGATGGATGTTTTAACTTCAAAGTTGTAAGTCGTGATGAATATTGCAACAAGTTTCGTTTAGGTCACGGTGGTGGTGTGGTAATTAATGCAACGAGTGAAAAAGTGTTGGTGGCAATAATGCTGAACTGATTGATTATTGAAACGCGCCCAATTTAATAACATGCTGTGGTACGAACTTCAATGACAAGGGGTAGTATACATGATCGCTCGTAAAGATGTCGCATGAAATGCCAACACACACACTTTCCAAGGAAATAAGTCACCACATTCATTTATGGATGGATTCAAGAGAAGACAAACCCAATATTCAATGATGCATTAACAAAAACAAATTGTCAAAAAAAACTACACCAAAAATTTTGTTGGTCACATAATTTATTTTAAACTTTTAGTATTCTTTGATAATTCTCAAAATACTTTTCAATTTAAAGCTGCTAAAAATAATATAGGAGAGATATGGTATGGAAAAGGAACAAAAATTTCACATTATTTAATATAATAACACTATGGAGAGCGAGGAAAGGGGGGTAAGAAGTTAAATGCCTAATAAATGACGACGATGAAGGTTTATCATGTAAAAAACAGAAAAAAGTAAACTTGTGCTTATATAAGTAACGCGCATTAATGTAACTATGTAAAAAAAAATAAAGACATGCACTAAAAAAACGGAATGAAAAAACGTATTGTACAATGATTATGCAAGAGTAACTGAAGACATGAAAGCGCTAACTTATGAAAACATTACACTTGAAAAATTTCGCTTCACCTTTTTTGCTCCACTATTTTAAATTCTATTTTATTCCTTCAATATATATAAATGCATCGCGACGGCAAAAATTACTACAGTGACATTTACTTTCTTTTGTTTTCTGAATTGTATCATTAATATAAATATAATTCATTGTACCTTATTATGAACAAATACAATATTTTTTAATATTTTTGTTGCATTTCTTAAGTATATTTTTGCTATTTATAATCTTACGATTAGTAAAATTTTTATATACTTTAGTGTAAGATATAAAAATTGCTTTTATATATATAAAAAAAAACATAAAAAGAGTCCTTTAAAACCAAAAAATTTATTTTGTTTTCGTATAAAAGATTTTAGAAGACCGAAGAATGTTGATTCCTTCAAATTTGAGAATGTTTCATTTGAAGTGTGAAACGTATTCTGTCTTCCCACTAAGTAACGAGATCCAAAAATTTTGAAAAGCGAATGTTAATGTTATGAAACTGCTTGACAAGAACCACGACACTTAAGAATGTGCAGAAAATAGTTATACAATGACACGGCAATGAATACTAACTTAATGTTAATTATACCTTTCTAGAAAAAATACTTTGAAAATGTCTTCCTTCCTAATGTTTAGATGGGGAAAAATTGAAACAAAAAAAAGAGGGTTCTCTTGCGATGTATTTCTTTTTGTTTGGTTACGTTGTAGTTGACATTATGTATATGTGTGTGAGTGGGTGTGGTGTGTTCGCGAGTGTTGGTTGTGTATGTAAATTGATTTTGCTTTGTTGTAATTTTCTCAAATGATTTCTAAATTTTACTTTTTTTCAATTTTTTTAATGTAAAGACGAAACAATACACTTATAATTTACTTTAACCTTATATGTATATGTTTTTTTCATCTTTTTACTTAGTTATTTTCTTAATATTAAGTTCTTGTTTTTAGATTTTCACACATACACTTTTACTTAAATTACGACACGTCCTGATCTTCGACATCCTGAATTTGTTCTTTTTGTTCGCCTTCACCTGAAAAAAAATTAGAATTAAATTGACAAATAAATGAAGGTAGAAAAATATTATTTTAAATCAATATAAATTCGTTTCCAAGTTGCAAATCTCATTACACATATTGAGTGTGTTATTAAATAAAAAGACGTCTTTGCTTATAGTAAGAATTATTTTCGTGCTAAACATGATCAAATTACATAATTCCCATTCATTCTATTCCTCTTCTATTATCCAGAAATAAACAATCTACACTGAGGACAAAACTAATTCAATGTCAAAGAAAGCGTAGTATTGCCTCTTTTCTACGAACGAAAGGATTCTATAATATGTTCGAAAAAGATTGGCAGTACACGCTCTTATGGACTATTCCTGTCTGTTTTATTACCCCAGCATTTTCCTCTGCATGCATCCCTCTTACTCAATTCCTGAGTTACCTCTCTGACTCAGCTTTTCTCTCTTTTTAATCCTTATGTCAAGTGGAGACGGAGTTGGATCAATACGTTGAGCGGCAAGACCAACATGCCGTGGGTCCCGGGTTCGAGACCAGATGACCCCTGAGCCACCAGTGTCCGATAAGAAATTTCTTAAAATTCTCCGTATTCATATCCATTTTACAAATTTCTCCTCGTTCTTATATTTGTTCAAATGAAAATTAACGTCATTTACACCCAAATACATTTAAATCCATCTATTGAGCGTTAGAAAAATTAAAGTCATCTAGTGGCAAAAAATTGCGTAACTACTTGGGAAATTTTTGATCAACTACTTGGATCTAGAAGCATGTGTAGTTCCCGGCAGCCAGAAGTACTTGCGAGTACTTTGCCCGGTCCAATGGAACGCAGCTATTATTAAATTGAATTTCGATTCGTCACTGAATGGACTGTTTGCCATTGCCAATTACCAAATTAACCGTTTTCTTATAAAGTTTAATTTATAAATTTGAATTGCTGTAAAAAAGAAGATCACGATATGAAACCCTTCTTTTTCCTATGTGTTGATTTGTAAGAATTGGATTCTTGCCTGACCTGAAGCTTCTTATATTATTTTAAAAGCGCGCCTACGCACTGTAGTGGCATCTATGCTTTAAGTTAAGGATTTTACAATTTCATTTGAAGTTACCAAACGGTCTTATCGATTTACGCCGCTCAAATGCAATGTTTAAGTATTCGCCATCGTTTTATACTTTTTAAAAATTCGCAAAGATATTGATCTATTATTAGTATACTTTCTTGCGATTGAAATTTAAGAAGCAGCGTTATTACACTTAAATTATTTATACTTTAAAACTGTTAACTTATTACTGAAAATACTAAAATGTGTTTTACATAAATGTCTAACAGATCCGTCGTGTAATTGTGCGCAACATTTTTAAAAATTAAATCATTTTTGTTTGCTAGCTCTCAAGTTTGCTTTAGTTTTACACACTACACTACAGGACTTCACATTATTTTTATTATAATTTGGATTTTTGTAGTTTGTCAATTTGTTGCTGTATGATTAAAAGATAAGTGTAATAAAAATTTATAAAAACCATATACCGTAGTGGACAAATAAAAGTTATCACCCTACAATTAAGTGAAAAACTTCGTTATTTTCAAAATTTAAATGAGCAGTTTGCCATATTGGCTTGCTTTGATGAAATTAATGTGTCTGGTCAATACCGTTAAGTTTTAAGACATTTTATTGTTTTATCAAAGCTTGGTTTGAAGCTCAGTTGCAATTTTACTCTTGCATCGTCAGTATGGGTCGCCAACTTACAAGTGAAGAAAAAAGTATTATTGAAGTGCTACATAAAGAAGGATATTCAACAAGATCGATTTCAAAAAGAATTGGATGTAGCCATGTCACAGTAATTAAATTGCTTAAAAAAATTGCAACTGGATCATTAAGGAGGAAAAATGGTACCGGAAAGCAAAATAAAAAGACAACGTACAGGGAGGACCGAATTATCAAAAAATTATGCTGTACCGATAGAAGAAAAACATCAAGGGAAATAAATACCGAGTTTTTCAAAAGGACGAACAACAAAATCTGCAACAGAACGGTGAGTAGGAAGTTAGTAGGCTCATTTGGATTGTTCGCCAGAAGACCGCACAAAAAACCAGGTTTGACTCCTAAAATGAGAACTGCGAGGTTAAACTTTGCTAAAGCTCATCTCAATTGGACGGAGAATGATTGGCAGGCTGTGATCTTCACGGATGAGATCAAATGTAACCTGAACTCATCCGACGGTATCCAGTACATTCGTCGAAGAGCAGGGGAAGAGTTGAAAAAAGAGTGCGTCTTAACACGGAACAAATTTCCAGTAAGTTAAATGCTATCGGGCTGTTTTTCATACTTTGGCCAAGGAGAATTAGTGTTTTGCACAGGATCGATGAATGGAGACAGCTACATTCAAATAATACAAGACCATTTGGTTCCTTCAATTGACAGTTTGTTCCTGTTATAATCGACCCCATTTTCCAGGATGATTCTGCGCATTGTCACCGGTACTTTTTGTAATTTTTTAAAAAAATAAATTCTCTAATAGTAATTACATAATAAAATTTCTGATTTTGTGACATGTGTGACATGACGCTAGGTGAAAAATTTTGTGTCAAACATTGGGTTCTCTTGATTGGCCTGGAAATAGCCCCGACCTTAATCCGATCGAAAACTGTTGGGCGGTTTTAAAAACAAAAATAGCAAAAAGGAACCCAACAAGAAAAGAAGAATTCAAGTTGGCGATTCAAGCAGCTTGGCAAAACGTTATTACTAAGGAATATTGTCAAGAACTGGTATCGTCTATGCCCAGCAGAATTCAAGCTGTAATAAAGAAACGGGGGGGGGGGGGGTCACACAAAATACTAATATTATTAAACAATTTATCTTTTAATAAACTTAATTCATTTTACTCCGCGAACTCTTACTTTTTTTTTAGTAATGATATAAAATTTCTTGCAAAACAAACTTACAAACGAATGTTAAAACAGTACTTTTTTATTTAAATTGATATAAAGCCCGATAAATGATAATAATTGTAAACAAGTTTAAATATTAAATAAAGATAAATAAAAAACAAACATGTACGATTTATTGGACTTAAACCAACATTTTGCACTAATTTACAGGTGGTATTTGTCTTTTTTCTGAAATTGTTATTGTTTTGCACAAGACTGTATATTCTTGTATTTTGCTATTTGTTTCGTGTCTTTTGTAATTTAGTATGACTTGGTGGCACCTTGTTTGTCTCTTGATTAAATTATCAGCTTCACATAAATTAACAATAAATTCTCACAATTGTCGCTAGATTTCACGAGAAATGTGCATTACACTTATTAAAAAATCATAACACTATGCATCTTTTAAATAACCATAACGATCTCTCATACTTTTCATATTATTGTAATAAAATCGAAAAATGCTTCTGTTGTTACTACACAAAAGAAAAATTATAAATAAGCTTACCATCAGCCTGCATATCAGATGTCCACAGTGTTAGATTATCCCTTAACAGTTGCATAATAAGCGTCGAATCTTTGTAGCTTTCTTCGCTAAGTGTATCCAGCTCAGCGATGGCATCATCAAATGCAGCTTTCGCTAATCGGCAGGCACGATCAGGGGAGTTCAAAATTTCATAATAAAATACCTAAGACAAATAAAAGGAAAATTATCAAACATCTAAATTAAATTAGTGCTAATATTACAGAGAAATTCAATGCTAGTCCCAATCGTATTGGATGTGTTGGTGGAAGATCAGTCATAGCAATATCACTAGCAGCTTTATAAGCAACTAAAGAATTTTCAGCGGCTTCTTTCCTATCAGCTCCAGTTGCGAATTCAGCCAAATAACGATGATAATCACCTTTCATTTTGTAATAAAATACTTTACTTTCACCGGATGTGGCACATGGTATTAGATGTTTTTCCAAAACGTTGAGAATATCAGAACAAATATCACGCAATTCTTTTTCGACTTGCCCTCGATAATTTTTTATCATTTCAAGCTTTTCTTCGGCTCCCTGTTAATGTTAAAAAAAATTTTATTTTATTTAATATATTGTACATTTGAATGCTTCTTCTTACTTTGTTTTCCTCTTTTTGTTCGATTGATGTTATTATTCTCCAAGAAGCTCGTCTTGCGCCAATGACATTTTTGTAGGCCACAGATAAAAGATTTCTCTCTTCAACTGTAAGCTCTACATCCATTGATGCAACTTTTTTCATAGCTTCAACCATTTCTAAAATAAATATGAAGTAAAGCATTGTGTTATTATTTAATTAAATAAATTTATTTATTTAGGATTTATCAAATGCTGATTACATGAAAGGAACTACAATCAAACTTAAAGCTAAATACAAAAGAGAGTAAATTTTAACTAGGCTGGCACATCAATTGGCGTTTTATTAAGCTCTTTAACAAGTTAAAGTCCATATGATCATAAAAAGAGTTGAAGATACCTAACATAGCTATAACTGGCTCATTTAGTCCATAGTTAGTACGATGATGTGAAACATGGAGGAAGTCGTGACTCTAAGGAGCGTGACGGTACGGATATATTTAAACATTTAAGCAATTCAGGAGAGTCATTATTCCATGGAAGGTTACGCAATACTTACATAGACCCCATAAAAAGGAGACTACACTGGGCTAGCATATTCAAGAATGGGCCTAACAAATGTACAATATAGAATTATAGTGATATAGGGGCCATTAAACTCCTTAGACCACCTCTTTATGAAGCCGAAAGCAGCATTAACCTTACCAACAATAGCATCAATGTGATCGTCAAAAGAGAATTGAGCATTAAGCAAGACCCCTAAGTCTTTGGATTTGTCAAGTCTAATTAAAGTGTGTCCATCCATGGAGTAGCTAAACAGCCGAGGGTTTCTTTTACGGGAAAAGGACATGAAGGATTAGGCAGTTGATGGAACACCAGTTGCAAAAGGAGTTCAAGTCATAGTTCAGGAGATGGCAGCGAAGATCATTCGAAATTGAACGAAATAACTTGGTATCATCAGCATAACATAAAATTCTCGAGTGTGATGGAATAAGGGATACATCATTGATGTAGATATTGCATAATAAAAGACACAGGTGACTGCCCTGTGGCACCACAGAATTGATGCGGATAGGATCCGAAAGAATTCCACAACACAAAACTCATTGAGAGCGCTCAGACACGTACGAGCGTAGTCATTGAACAAAACCCGAAGGAAAATTAAGAAGAAATCAATGCGTTTACAGGAAACCGTAAAAACCAAAGAAAGTTCTAGTGATGAAAACCAATAAAGTAAACAACATCAATAAGCTGTGAATTGTCAACCACCAAAAAAACCACGGGAGAATTCTGCCGAACTTTGTCTACACTCATCAGCATGTGTAAAATTTGAGTAAAAGGGGAAATTACTCGGCTGTCAAATCTCTTCAAGTCGAAAAGTAAACAGACGGGTGTGGACGAAAACTTTTGGGTTTGTGTAAAAATTTTCTAGTAAAAAAGCAGACCTATACAGGATGTTTCTTAGGTCATGAGCACAAATGAAGGAACTGGTAGATCTCGGAGAGAGTGGAAAGAATTATATGGGAGGGGGATCTATCTCTACCCCTCTCTAAGCTATTGCAATTTGAAATTTTTAAACGATGAAATTAATCCGTTTTATAGACGTTATAAATAGGTCTGTCTGTTTACACGAAAGTTTTTACACAAAACTGAAAGCTTTCGTCAGCACTGCGTCTGTTTACTTTTGAACTTACTACTCTACAACCCGACCTTAACTATTTTGCATTCATGGACAAATGCACTCAAACGTCGTTTTCATCTTTTGACCCTGATCCTGAACTAATCGCCGCCAGTATTAATAGGCTTGAGGACGACTTTCACCCAGGTCCTGATGGGATTCCGGCCATCGTTCTGAAAAAGTGTGCCATGCATCTAGTCCAACCCCTTACTTTGCTTTTTCGTCTCTCGGTCACTCAAGGGTCCTCAATTATGGAAAAATTCGTATATTATTCCCATCTTCAAAAAAGGTTGCAAGAACGATGTGTCCAACTACAGACCCATTGCTAAATTATCATCCATACCTAAACTATTCGAAAAATTGGTCTATGATTCCATGTTCTTCCACTGTAAGTCTATCTTCTCACTCTACCAGCATGGCTTCCTCAAAGGTAGATCTACAACCACCAACCTTACTGACTTCGTCTCTAAAACCCTATGTGCCCTGGAAAACGGTAAAGATGTTGATGTTATAGCCACCGATTTTAGTAAAGCCTTCGACAAGATCTCCCATAACGTTATCTTGTTCAAACTCGATCGCCTAGGCTTCCCCCCCCCCCCCCAGATTCATCTCCTGGATTCGATCCTACCTCAACAACCGTCAGTACAATATTCTTTTCAGTTCATCCATTTCTAACCCTATTGTCGCTCGTTCCGGCGTCCCTCAGGACAGCCACCTTGGTCCATTGATTTTTATCCTCACAATAAATGATGTTGAATGTGTCATCAAACACTCAGAGTTGTCCATCTATGCCGATGACATGAAAATAATCAAACATATCTCCTCCACTACCTTCATTCATCACATGGTGCATGAAAAACTTTCTGGAGCTCAATGTCTCCAAATGCCAGTCCATCTCTTATTCCCGCAAGCGTCTTACCACCACCCTGAGAGTCTATATGTTAACCGACGTACCAGTCCCTATCGTTACCTCTTTGTGTGACTTAGGAATAATCTGTGATAGTGAACTCAATTTCCGTTCCCACATTGACAGCATAATTAACAGAGCTAACTCCGCGCTAGGGTTTGTGAAGTGCTGGTCTAGAGAGTTCTCCAATCCTTATGTTTCCAAATCTCTCTACGTCTCCTTCGTTAGACCTCTCCTTGAATATGCCAGCCAGGTATGGTCCCCTACACAAACAACTCACATTAATAGGATTGAATCTGTCCAGCGTAGGTTTATTCGCTTCGCTCTACGTGATCTTCCGTGGGTTGACAGATTCAACCTTCCTCCCTATGAAAACCGTCTGAAACTGATCGGCTTACAACCGCTAAGCAAACGTCGTGATGTTTCCGACATTCTCTTCATTTGCCAATTATTAACTGGTGCCATAGACTGCCCCTCCATCCTGCAATCTTTACCCATCTATACCAATCCCCGTAACCTTAGGTCCACTCCCCTTTTCCGACTCGACCGCCATCGCACAAACTACGGTCAAAGCGAGCCAATTACCAGGATGTTACGAAAAGTCAACGACCTTTCCTCTTTTGACTTCCATATGAGTAAATCATCACGCCTACTTTAATTCTTCCTCCTTACGCCCTCTGCCATTAATCAATATATATAGCTCATATTGTAGCTTATACCTTTTATGTATTTATTCTTATTATTCATTTATTATAGTCTGTTGAATTAGTATTAAGTTATAGCTTGTATTTTATTTTTTATTTTTGTATTTTTTTACGTAA
This sequence comes from Leptarthrus brevirostris, assembly GCA_964036015.1. Classification (NCBI taxonomy): domain Eukaryota; kingdom Metazoa; phylum Arthropoda; class Insecta; order Diptera; family Asilidae; genus Leptarthrus; species Leptarthrus brevirostris. Next base: position 3,970,777 of record OZ038371.1, on the reverse strand, counting down.
TAGCTTGTATTAATTAAGCTTAAATAAATAAATTAAAGAAATTTAACAGCCGAGTAATTTCCGCTTTTAATCAAATTTTACACATGCTGATGAGTGTGGACAAAATTTGGGCAGTTTTCTTCTTTTATGGTTGACAACTTACAGCTGATTGATATTTGGCTAGTAACAGCTTATAAATAAAAATTGAAATAAACACGGGGAACTATTAACTCTTTTAGTAAATTGTTATTCATTTTTATTTATTTTTACGATTTCTTGTAAACGCACTAATAGGTCTGTTCACGTACTTCTGCAGCTGAAAATTCCTGCATTTTGCTTCTTTATGTGGTGGGGGTACAGTTGTCAAAAGTACAAAAACATTTTTCTGAAAGTTCCTGAAAAATTAGGAGAGTGCCAAAATAACCTCATAAATAAACTAGTCAGGTATTTGACATCAGCCGATGAGAGTAAGGAAAAGTAAGGCAGTTTAAAGCTACTGCAAATTCCTTAATTTTCCTGCAGGTGGGGAAGCGGTGACGTCAGCAAAAATCGCCTGTCAAACAGTACGAAAACGACTTTCTGCATTTTCCTGCGCAGGAATTATAATTCCTGCAGGTACGTGAACAGACCTAATCTTTGCACTACGCACTAATTTCCTTTTGACAGTTCATTAGTTGTCATCAATTTACCAAAAAAGCGTCTGTAACTTTCCCATTTTCATACCCTCCACAAGAAGAACATTTTTACTTGGTTTTTACACGGGAGTAAACGGACAGACTGTCTAAGTTGGCAGGTGGCGTTAAGGTTGTAATTTTTTTTGTTTCGGCTGGCTAATGGATTTAAAAAAAATGATTTTAAAACTTAAATTAGATAAAAAAAATCATTAGTCAATTCTATAGCTTGGAGGGAGGTGTAGATAGACCCCCCCAATACATTTTTGTCGTCTTTACCCAAGATTTACCCGTTCTTCATTTTTTATTCATGACCTAACAATCACCTTACATAACTGGCCTAAACGTTGAAATATAAATTGGAAAAGACCTTAAATACAGCAATCCCAAAGAATATGTCTTTATATTAAACTTTGTCGAGCACAGGATAGATAGGATATCAGTAGAAGTGTATTATACAAAAGGAACCTCAATTCTGCAGCGCTATATGGTCAATGGCTTGCTATCTAAAAAAAATTTTATATAGTTTTACAGATAACAATTTAAGCAATCAACAAGCTTATTTCCCAAAGAGTTTTAATTGCAGGCAGTAACCTGAGATTAACATCATTTTCCGCATCAATATAGATAATTTCATTGAATTCGAATTCACAAATGTTCTAATATTTGTAACAACTTAACCATCTCCACCGATCTAGAACGTGTCAGAAAAGATATTACTGAACAAGATGACGTAATAAGCGCTTTAGCATCACTAAAGTCCTTTAAAATTATTAATAATAATAATACATGAAAGCAGCCTGAAACGATAGGGCTCTGCTATAGCGCAAAAGCTAACAATAATGCTTGGATCATGTGGGCAATAAATAATGACCAATTGATTATCATGCAGCTAAGTTAGGCATTCCTTTCAATCTACACTGCTGTAGTTGCAGAGATGTGAACGAGAAGGAAACGCTCGTCGACTTCCTCTGGGCCATATATGGTGCAATGGGCATCTTTTTTTTTAATAACCTCAAGTAGATTGGCGAGATAAAGTTATATTCATTACTCTACCCTCCTAGATAACTCCTTATACAAAGGCTAGTTTTATCATCAGAGAACTAATATTAATCAAATTTATTAAGTTCTGTAATCTAAGAAATTATTTGTCTGTAAAAGTAATTAACACTTTGACTCACTTTAATATTTTCAGCGTTATACTTCAAAAGATAGCTAATTTCCTTTACGCGTAATTATAACTCAAAGAATCATGAACTCGTCTGCCAATTTACTCAATTTTGCTCTTATTTAGAGAATTATATTAACTAATATACTCTCAAGAGAATTAATTAACGACACAAAAGCTTTTAGAAATTTGACTAATTATTCATTTTTATTGAGTCAAATTTCTTGTCAAGTAAGACGTTTTTCTTTTAAGGTAACAAAATTATGTCTTTATACACACAAAGAAAATCAAATTGAGGAAATTTATGCATCTTAACCGATACCTTCAAACATGCAATAGGTTACGTTATTTCGGTACAATTAACATTGTAACTAAGAGAAGAAATCGATATGGCCCTTGAAGGGGAAAAAATCTTGACCTTGTATCAGATATGAGGACTTTTTATTTTTCTGAAGTATCATTGGTTTTTAAAAACGATTTGTGCAGACCCTAACTCTATGTAGCTAATCCAGGGCAGCTAAAGGAACGTAACATACTGGCCAATGTCTTCGTTTCATTAAACAGTTTGAAATGAGACTCACGATTGAACATAATATATTCATGATATCATCATGAATTATTATACCTGCAAAAATCAGGTGATTAAAACGCCTGATTTTTATAACAAGAATAAACAGCCAGTACACTTTGAAGTCGATGAATTATTTGCCGCTTGAAGTCGTGAACTTTATGATAAAAACCACATTTCCTCTTATCGAGAATGCAAAAGCTTAAGAATTTAATACATAACATTGGCGCAAACTCTCTCACTCATATTTACGTAATAACAGATTGCGGCAAATAGTACTTATCTCTAAAGATTGTAATATTAAACTGATATGGTACAATAAGGAATACAGAATTATGTACAGTCACATTAACATATTTTGTAAGATTGTACGGAATTCAAGTATTTTATCACGAGTTCGAAAAATCTGTCAATAAACGTACTACAGTGCAAATGTCGATTATAAGGATTGCTTTAAACGGAGATCATCCCCCTCCTGTAAAAGCGCAAATACAGTTTATTCGGAGAAAAAAGATTAACTTTTTATCGGGTCATGTGTAAATATTCACCTCAATAAATTTCAAGTTGAGACATTTACAATATTCAGAAAAACACTTGGAGAAAGTAGAATTTCACAAACCATTGCTATAATTAACTACGGGAATGAAATACAATTTGCTTCCAGGCTGCATCAAGATAGTGGAAACGTCTTGTCATCTACAATATGATTAGCGAGTTCATACGATATACCTTACTTTAAACTAAATTATTATGATTCTGTTAGCGCGTCAATATACCGACAAAAGTGTAAATAGTGGAAAAGCAATGCTAATTTATCGAAGTTTTTATTGCCACCTACAGCTTTGTTTACATTCAAGATGTTTACATTTTTTGTAACCTCAAATCGAATGAGTTGTCGGCTATATTTTTAAAAGGGGCATGCATGTAAACCAATATTTGGCTTGACTAACAAAGAAGGCGGATATAATGTTTTGTTCAAGCAAAGCTTTATTTTACATGTGTACAAAAAAGATTTAAATTTTTTTTTGATTTTTATGTGAGTTTTGTAAGGAATAATTCCTCTTTCCTCAATATTTAAAATCTCTAAAACTAACTACTTCTTTTTTTAAGAAACAATGACATCTAGCTACTAAAATAGATAAATAAAAATGCCAACCTTTTATGAGCCAACAAACCCTACTTGTTACTTATATATTTGGATAATTCCAATAAATACAGTGACGCCTCCCCTTTACAGAGAGCTCCAAAAAGCGAAAGCCTCTTAAAAGCGGACACTTTTCAGTCCCAAGCATCAATTTGCCCCAAAGGTGGACACCTCTTAATAGCGGATATGTTTTTAGGAACGAGCAGTGAGGTTTTACTGTATACGGTTTTTTTTTACTAACTCAGACCAGACGAACGAAAAAACGGAATTAATAGAATTCTATTCGTAGTATGAATGGACTTCAAAAATGGCATGCAGCCCTACCGCAGAATTTGATTCGCTCGAATCGAAAAATTTTCAACGTTCATTTCCCAACAGTGGCCGTGATGATCCAATGGAAGAAATTTAAATTGCAAAAGGAAGTAATAAATTACTATTTTCGATTACGTTTAAGTATTTTCGAATTAGTCAATTCTGCTAGTCATATTAAAGTACGTTGAAAAACTCCATTCGATTGAATCGAATTGCACGGTAGGTCAGAATATGTTTTATTAGACTACAGGCGGAAAGTTTAATTTTAAGCAAATGATCATATCTTTAAATTTGTGTTCCGTATTTCAGGAATTAATTAATTGGCTTTGTAAGCCTAATTGATTTTTTTTGTAATAACATTAGAATTGCTATCCTCACCAAGTAACATGCCCGTGTTTGTAGGAAAGTTTTATAACTTCTCTAGTAGCAGGAAAAATAACGTTTTATATTTTTTCGGATCTTGTACTCCAGTTCAATGACTTCAATTGTGGAACAAGGACAATACAATACACTCGAGTAACAATTGCTGCTACAAAAAGAATACTTTTGCACTTTGGGATGCAAGAAAAATATACCAACGAAATAGTGCATAACCAGTATATTAAAATATTGTCAATAATTTAAGTTAGAAGAGAAGAAAAAAAATTAAGCAATGAAAAGCGTGCAGTAATTTTAGTTTTAAGAAATTAAATGCAGTTAGTGCAAATAAGGCGGCGACAGAAGTAACGACAAGCATGTCAAGAAGTGGAAGGCCGAAAGTAGCGACCAAAGCTGAAGACAATTTTACTTTCGTTACAAGTAAAAGGAATCAGAAATTCACGCTGATGTTAACAAAACACATTAAAAACCTATTTCTTTCACTGCGGTTAAGGAACGTTGTCTTATTAGGCAGGCTAATTCTTTTGACAAACAATAAGGAAATAATTACTTCGAGCCGCCCGCCAGTAAAAAAAAACGTAAATGAACAGAGGTGTTGTATCGAAGTAGATTAAGTTTGGAGCAACTCTATATACAGACAATAGCACCTATTGTAAAACATGATGCTGGACCCATTCTTGTGGAGAAGTGCCTGTGATTTTTTTTATAATGTAGCCAAAGCCCAGGGGACAAACCTAAGATGGATTACATGCACGGCTAGGGCCGAAGGGAATTTGTGGTAAGAGGAATGAGGGAAATTTGATTTGCATTGTTGCGGACTAGACAGCCTAGAGACGGAGTGGATTTTTATTTCTGTGGTCACAGGGAATAACTATGTACGTAGAAAAATGGCCAAAATAAGATAAGTGTACTGTGATGTGACAATCTCCATTGTCTTATACACACTGTTAAGAAGTTGGTAACTCTTGACCCTAATACTTTCCGACCACACTGTTATCAATAACTGAAATTGTTCAAAAGAAAACTGTTGCACTGAAAAAAGTTGTGATTTTCGACTTACCAACTTATTCCCTGTGAACACAGATTTATTGCAATTTGAAATGAAAGAAATACTCCTAGGCAGGGTGAGGTTTGGATTGGCATCTGTGGCGTGGTGATCGTGCACTCAACAATCACGCCAACTCCGTCTCCAGAGGCTTTCACCAAAATAGATGAAATTTTAAATAAGGAGCGGCACAAAACTAACTGGAAGCAAAATACTATTGCTTCGGATTAAATAATGACCAATCCCGCACATTTACCTAATTTGAATTCTATCGAGTTTAGAGCAAGCTGAACAGAATGGAATGCCGCACATAAAAAAACTTGTAGAAGATTCATAGAAATTAGTTGCGTAGTACAAATACTATTCAAAAATGACGGTTCTCCTTATGAAGAAGGTTATCGATACGAACGATTTCTTCAACGAGTGATATATTTAAATATATCTGTGGTCAGAGGGAATAAATAACTTGGTAAGTAGAAAAATGGCCAAAATGTGATAAGTGTACTGTGATCTTCGATGTCTTATACGCACTGTTAAGAAATTGGTAACTCTTGACCCCAATACTTTCCGACCACATTTATATCAACAAAATGTATTATCTTCCAAAAATGGATTTACAGGAATTGTTCAAAAGTAAAAAATTCCTGCACGGAAAAGCTGCGATTTTCCACTTACCAACTTATTCCCTGTGACCCTATGACGTATAACTATGGACGCACAGTATGCTATTTTATTTTGAGAAAACTTTTGTGCCCAGTAGTGAAAAACGATTTTTGCTTGCATTTTTCAAGTATTTCGCTAATACTGTCGAGAGAAAAAACCATTATTATGTACAGATTAAACTGTTTTTCTCTGTACTCTCCTTATTTATTAAAATAAAATTTAGAAATGAATGGTTGTTTTCCTCTGGAATGTGCTTAACCAGAATGAGAGCAGAGATATTTTCCTGTACGTTCGTCTAGTTCTACATATTACATGTGCTTTCTTGTTTTAAATCTGCTTTCATACGAGAAAGAAACTAATTGAGATGCCTTAAACTCGAAAATCGTGACAACTTTAATAGTGTGCTGTAATCTTTCCCGCACTACGTAAAACAGCATTGCAGGCGACGCAAAATTATTTTGTTTGAGAGGTTTTTTAAACAACCTAGAAACGTTCAATTAAACAATATATAAATACACTGAAAAAAGCATTTCCAGGTATTGAAAACATTCAGCGCTAATTTAATTTGTAGGATTGTATCACTGCCTAGTCTCGTTTTGCTGCTCTCGTTGAAATAGCTCTTGAAAACCTTCTTCCAAGAAACTACATTTTTTGGGAATCTTAAGCGGAAGAATACGAATCAGTGTCAAAATTTTATTTTATTAACCGCATAAGTCATAGTTACATAAATATCAAATTTAACCATCAAAAAATCGGAAAATATTGATATAAAAATTTCTTCCCAAACTCCAAACAAAGTTTCATTTTTACGTAAAATATGAATATTTCGTAATTAATCTTAAAACTTTCCCCATTTCTAGATACTTTTTTAATGGTAGCTTGTCTTATGTGTGATAGGATATTCCAGATTGTCGACAAACGTTGTTGACACAATCCATTATGCACTTCATTATAAGTTTTCACTAAATCCTTGTTTATTTAACCAACAGTTTCAGTAAAACTATATAGAAATCTTTCACTTCACCAATATAACATTTTTAATGATATATATTACACCAATTTCATTAAATCAGAACTTTTAAATCGCTCAACAAGTTTGTCACGTCAAGTAAACAGAAAAGTGACAGAACTTCGGTTAATTTTGACATCACTCGGATTAAAATTTGATCGATCAAGGAAAATCATCGAGAAAGTAACTGAAGGAGGCCGTAGCGTATAAAAACCATGTGTGTGAACATAGCAAATTCTCTGATTTTCTGCGGGGAATAAGGAGGCAAGTGATTCCAAACTTAGAATAAAGAACTAGAGGAAGAGCTGTCACTCGATTTCAGTGAAGCAAATTTCTTTTGTAGTAGAATTTCGAGCGATTTAGTGGTAGCAACAATACAGGCGTAAATTAAGTCAGATTTAAAGTGGGGCCAAAAGTAAATTTAAAATCTCGATAATCCGTATATGAATAATTTGATTTTAACTTCTCTGAATAAAATATTTAAGATGAATATTAATTTTGACGTAATATTATTGGTCAAGCGAACCATCAATTTTGGTTGTTATTGATTAAATGTTATTTAAGATTTCTTATTGATGCCCCCTAAATATTCTGTTTGAAGCCTTTCTGGTGCCAACGACCCAAAACATTAAAATCAGATTTCACGTTAACCTCACAAATATTCTTACGAAACTCTTGCTTTTTTCCATAAATTGAGTTTCACATGTTTATAGAATGAATTTAGAAGTAATTCGAGTTAAGCATTTGCAGGAAAAACGAATTCCCATCATCTTATTTCTTATTATTTGCGCACGAAAAAAACCGAACACTCCATGCTGATTAATTTATACAAATTCTGGGTGTTAAGGCAAAATCGGTTCACAAAAAATCACAAAATGGTCTAATAACTTTATTGGAGTGATCACATAAAGTTTTAAAAGGAGTTACTTTAACAAATTTAGCAAAAATTTAATTCATTCATTTGACAGTCCGAAATGTATTTGTCCCATTTTCTTATATGCTTTCGTCTCTGTTAGTCAACGACCCCAGCTGATTTCAAATTCCTCAAGCAGCTTCACTCACGGATAGGAATTTTACCCAGTACAGCGCTTCCTCTAGTTCTTTATTCTAAAATTCCAAACTGGTCCACTGGCTGTCACTTTTGTTTACGTTTCTCCGGTTCGAAGTGAAAAGTAAGGAATATGTTTCATTGTGCTAAAAGCGTGTCAAAACAAGTTAAGAAAATTTATTAATATCATTAACAGGGAAAAATGCGTTTATTTTCAGAAAAACTGAAAATGAAGTGCTCAGCGAAATCCGGTGACAATATCAAACGTCACAAGCTTCCCGGAACATCTTTCCACATGTAAACTATGTTTAGTTAGGGTACTTTATAAAGCACAGGCAAAATAACAGCTATTGCAAAACACTTAAACCGAGTTTTTAAAGAAAATTCCCATTGGCATTTAGTTTTTTTTTAGATTTTAGTTCCATCGTCGTAGGTAAAAAATGAAAATAGGAAGGGGCTCTTGAAGTAGTTCGTTCTATTGAAGTTTTATAATTTACGTGGTCGAAATACAATATTAAGCCGAGGAGAGCTTCGCCAAAATTTAAATAATATATATTATATTATATAAATATATTTTATTATATAGAAATTATTTTATTATAAAGAAATTATTACATTGATCACAATTTATTATTTAGTTCAATATTTTAAAATACACAGCAAAACTCCTGGATATAAAATACTATTTTAATCGCCTGCTTTGCACTTATGAGATTGGATGCATATAAATCTCACACAAGCTTAAAATTGCCACGCTTTTCTGAGGTAATGGCCTCTTCTTTAGTTACTTTCTCGTATGGATGAACATACAAAAGTGTTTCACCTTGCGGCAAGCACAGCCTACTCTAGATACAAGCCCGGAAAACATGACAGTTCGGCCATTTCACCACCAAGTGTTTCATCATTATTTCATTTTTGTTGTACCACAGATTAACCAATCCTTGCACACACACAAAAAACAACACACTCTAGTAACCAAACCCAAAGAAAAACGCTGAGGTCATTGACACATTTTAGCTCAATACTCAACAAAACGAGCGCAAGAGAGTTTTTCCTTTAAAATACATGAAATTTGTAGAAGCGAGACACTTTTTATCACCTTTCAATTTAAGACTTTAAATATATTGTAAAAAATACTATGAGAAAGTAAAATTCCCCAAACTTTTCCTTATGTCTACTGGGCAAGTTTTGTTTTGTTTACACCACCAATGCTCAGCTGTTAATGTCAGCTTTTACTGAGAGAAAATTAAAAAAAAATACTTCTTGTTCTGTTATTTGATCAGTAATCTATTGAAATATTGAAAAAAAATTTTAAATAAATTAATTAAAAGTTAACTGAACGTAACAAAATGATTTAGGGTGCAATATGGGACAGGCAAAATCGTAGTATTAGAAGGTAAATTTTGATGCACAAAATAATCATTCTAGAAGGAAAACTTGATTAATTGGGAATTATTTAACCTCCAACATGACAATAGCTGTGTTTTTTTAATGAGCTATATAGATCTCCGCCATACAAACTGCTGAACCAGTTCATGATCTAGTTCACTATCCCGCTCAAGGGAATTTAAGAAATTTCCCTTGAAAATAAAACGCTGACAACTTCAATTTCTATTGAAATTATGTCATTTTTGTGAATGTGCAATATAACGAAAGAAATTAAAATGTTGGTTAAATCCACAAACACAATTTTTTTCAATGCGTTTTAAATATATTTAATATTTTATATCTTCTTGTTTACGATTGGGCTTTATCTTTGGCGTAAAATAGAAACTTAAAACGTCTAAAACTGACAAATATGTAACTTGGGAAGTGAGCTGCAGTTTTATTTAAAAAATTTCCCTAATCGTTCTTTTAATGATCTGATGACCCGCTCATTAAAAAAACACGGCTAATGTGACAAGAAATATTTTTTTAAGTATCCAAAACCCAAACCTCTTCTAAGAGAAAATAAAGATTAAGAAAATAACCAGCAAACATACAATAATCAGAAAACTTGATAACAAAAATCTAGTTTAGAAGACTCTTAAGAAACGCTTCTCGCTGTACCAAACAAAATTGTTAAAATGCTCTTAGCTCTTTTTATATATAAATTAAATTAATTCTAATTGGAAAAAGACTAAAGAAAATATTCATTTTTTGTATGCTATTTTCTGGAAAATTAGTTAATACAAATCTTTATGAGAGCGACAATACACAAGAAGCAAAGCCGTTTGAAATAAACATATTTCGCAGTAACTGTCTCTACAGAGCTTTAAAGCATTAAATATGTAAGTGAAACGTACACTTGAATTTCAAGCCTTCGAAACAGTTGAATAAATAAAAAAAAAGCCAAAGTAAACATTTTTTTACTTCAACCGACGTAAATCGACGCTCATATGTAATTATAGTGAAAACCCGATATCAAATCAAATTTGGTTCAGACGTTGTTAGCCCGTCATTAACACAAAAAGTAGAAGCACGGAAAGACCTATAAACTCATAGCAGTTTTTAAAGAAACTTGAATATGATTCAACAAATTATTCGCAGTTCACACGTCATAATAGAAATGAAACTTCTCAAAAAAATGATTAATTAAATTACAATCTTTAACTATGACATACTTCGTAGCTAAATTAAAATTTCATTGGCTTTCATTCACCTTAAAAGGTAAGGAGAACAATAAATGAATGAGTAATTCAGTAGATACCTACCTGCAATTTGGAGCTAAGTGTTATTTTTTCGTTTGTATTTGTTTGTTAATCATATCATATAAGAAAGATTTACTTTTTTGGAGGGCAATTATAAATGAACAGGCAAAGTAGCATGACCAATTTTAGTATAGCACCTTCAGTTTTAATAAATTGAACGATATTACAAGGCAATGAAGATATTTTTCGCACAAGTTGAATTTACGAAATTGATATTTATCATGAAAGCTAGTCATATAGCAACAGTAAGCTAGTCCGGAAACAAATGGAATGAGAACCACATAAAAGATGTTCTAACTGACTTAAGCTTTGAAATTAAATGGTTCTTTTCTTCGAGTTCACGATTTCTTTGTAAGAAAAACAAAACAAGAATTATATTTTCAATGCAATCTAGTCTTTAATTTCTTTAGATTTTGCTGAAAAATTTCATAACAAAGCTTTTATTTTCATTAAAAGAGAACAGTTTGTTTTTCGAAATTCAATTTATTCTTAACCATTTATTTGCTTCTTTTTTTACCCAAGTGCTTTCTTACTATCCGTTATGTTTTGAAAGTGAGAGAAAATTTAAAAATCTTAACTTAATAAGTTCAGCTTCTGACTGACTTAATTTTGAGAAATTTCTGCTGAAGAAAACATTTTGCAAAACATTGGCAACTAAAATCACATCGTCATATGGATTATTGCAAAATAGTGGGGAACTTCTGTAAATAAAACACTTCATGCTATTTTGTATTCCTTGTTAAGTCTAGTCCAGTCTGAAAATACTGAAAATTGGCAGCAAATAATCCATCACGAAGTAACAACAATCATTTGTGTATACGTAGGTATCGTGAACATGATGATTTTCTATGACTTTCGACGTGGATTAAAGTATTAAACCAACAACCGCGCGCGGATTAACTTGCTTCGAATTTTGGTAATGAAGCACCATCTCGAGCGACAGTGTTTCGCTGGTTTTCCGAATTCAATCGTGGTCGCACTTCGCTACAGGACGAATTTGGTGCGCACGTAACACTTTGAAGCAAATGGTCGTCTGTTTTTTTCGGAATACGGAAGAGTGGAGGCGAAGTAAAGGTTTTTTAGAAGGCCGAGCGGTGCAGAATACCTTGTTTTCTCAAAACATGATTTTTCGACTTTCCGTAAATGATATCTAAAACAAATTTTCATATAATTCAAAGATATTTTCAGGGTATGTTTGTAAGATCAATACCTTCCATGTGACACTAAATTTAAGACATAAAATAGACAAAAAAAATATTGAGTTCTTGGGAAAAAAATACCACTCCTTGAAAGCCTCACTTTTAGTTGGTCCAAAAACATATTTCTTTCGAAAAGTAAATAATAGTGTCATATGGAAGACACGAGTATAAAAAAACTAATTAGTTTTAGGAAAACTTTTCCAGATTGTCCTTTTCCGTGGGGATGTAAGGAATGGGGAGTCAGAATATGAACAACAGTTGCTGAAGCCGCGGTGTTTTATTCGAATTGATCAAAAAAAATCTGGAATATTTCTAAAATATAGCTTGAAGTATAATGAAAAAATGCTGCTAATATCAATCTAATCGAATCGTCTGTTTCATTTAAAAGCCAGAAATTCTGAAAAAGAGGTATTTTTATGTGGTCTAGACTTACCAACCCTCCCCTAAGACGTCCACCAAATACATTGATTCAAAGATCTAGCTGCAATATTGAAAACGGAGACTGAGTTTGATCAATTCGTTGAGCGGCCCGACCACCACGACATGGGCCCCGGGTTCGAGACCAGGTCTCCCCGTGAGTTTTTGTTAAGAAATTAAAACAATCCACTCCGTCTCTTGTCTAGCTCACACAATGCAAAAACAAGACATTCAAGTTATTACGTTGTATTCAAATATAAGAATCTTTTTGAGTACGTTTTGAACCAATTTCAAGGTTGGCTTCAGAGGAATGAATGGTATGGGGCTTGCTCTGCAAATCAAGGAGTTTTGGTGGGCTCAGCTCGTAGTTTCATCATTTTTGAATTTATGTCCTTAATGATAAATTGTAATGAAAGTTTACATCGGTTTCTGATTGGACATTAAAAATCAGCTATCTCAAACAAATATTTGGACGATAAAACTAACTCAAAATGGTCAAAATTCTCACTTCCCTGTGTGGCAATATTCCAGAATCCGTCATAAATAATAATTATTTTAACTTACTTTCTGTAAAGTGCATTGCGCAAATCTCGAATAAACTGCCGAACTTTTTCACGCGAACTACATCAACAACAATGATGCGCCCTTGCTCAAAAAGTGCAGTGCAGTGCATCCCCTTAAATTTTGAATATGGATCTTTGATTTCCATGTTAAGAATATACAGGCCGAATTTAAACAGTTCCGTGTGCCCTTTCCTTATTACAATAACGTCGCGATAATATTAACCACCGATAATGTCAATTTCGCAGAAATGTGAACCACTTTTTAAAACTCATATGTCCTTCATAGGGCTTGTTCATAAGCGCGATTCGACTCCGTGCGATTTTTTCGTTCATCTCACTTTTTGAATACTTTTGTTTCAGTCTGCGATTATTTTTCATCGTATGCCCGTCCACAAGGTTGAGAACGAAAATTTGTTGTTAATATTTGAATTTGCACATAATTAGTGCTTTTAAGTAAGATATATCATTCCAAATATAAATATTAACAGTGAATCGGGAACGCGAATTTAAGTTAAAGTAGTTAACAATTTTTTAAAGAAGAAAAGGAAATATTTGTTTTATTGCTATTTCCTCATTTGCTGTAAAATAATAATAATTAATTTTTATATCTAATAACACATATTACATACATATTATATTTATACAAGCCGTTTTTCATTCAACAATCTCTTTTCAAAAGGTAAACAAACCAATTATGTTTGGTTATGCTCAACAATCGCACCTTAGAATAAAGAACGAGAGGAAAGGCTATCTCAAGTAAATGCCCTGTACGTGTATAAGCATTTTGCTTTTAGGCAAAGGGGCGAGGGGTTAGTTGAAGTGTCGCCACGATTGTCAAATTGGACAAATCTATCCAATCGGGTCTGCTCAAGTTATGTTTTCAATTTTTGTCACCTTATGAAATCATAGTCGTCTCCCTAGAGTATTGAAATATTTGGGGGCATAAGCAGTGTTTTTAAATAGTAAAATTAAGGTAACCAGGTCGCGAATGGGGTCAAAAAAATCGATTTTTTAAAAACAGTTCTATTTGAAAGCCCCTTTCAGAAAATGTATGACATGTCATACCAACGCGACTATTTCACCCCAAAAATTGATATTTTAAAAGATGGTGACGCATCGTCTGCACAGTTGTCCCGAGAGATTTTCGGTTCAACCCGTAAGTTCCTTTTTTTGACCTTTAGGTACCATTTGCAAAAAAAAAACCATTCAACCTATTTTGATGAAATTTTGCACAGTGCTTATCCTTTATGTCCTTCATCTTTTATACCTAAATTCATCTTTGTATTCCATTTTAAACTTTATTTTAAATCCAAATGCATTTTTTTAAGATTGATTTTTGAGCTTTTTAAAAAAAAAATGGTACAAAAATTGCAACGTAGGCAAAAGGTTGAAAATTTTAGGTATACAATGTTGCCTTACTATTGTTTTAGGTTCACCATCAATTTAGAGCAGATAGCACCAGTGGTTAAGGAGAAAAGTATCATTTTTAATTTTTTTCTTGTAATTTTGTTATTTTAATAACTTTTACACAAATAAAGTGACAGGGTTTGTTTATTGTTTTATTCCGTAATTCGTCCTCCAAAGCATGTTTAAAACCGCGAGTTTATATCTTAAATACCAACTGAACAGGAGCAAAATATCTAAACGCGTGAAAAAGCCCATTTTAACCATCTTTCGTGACCTTGTTACCTAAATGGTCGGGCAAAGTTATAGTATATTACAAATTTTATAAGAATATATTTTAAAAACATCTAATTTTAAATATTATCAAAATGAGTTAGCCCCTCCTGTATACAAGCATAATTTTACAACTTTGATGTTCGAAACGCACACATCGCTTAGGTTCTACCACATATAGCAAAATGCTTACATTTTTCCGAGTGATGTCCTTTCCTCTCAAATCAAGAGCATTGCTGCGATTATTTTTACAATCGCAGCGACATAAGACAAAGCCAGCATGTCAAGTAACAGGTATATAACTTCAGCCGATCAAATTACAGTCGCATGCGACGAATAGCACTCGTGAACGAGGGTTAATGTGAACCCTCAAAAATTTGTGGCTCTGTAATGTGAACTTTGAAATATTTTCCTATTCTTTCTTTACTTTGGGTTTTCTGTCATTCCTATTCCCTGCACTTCATGTATATATTTTATTGCTTTTTCGTTATTCGGGGAATTATTTACAGTTACAAGATTAGCACTCATTTTGTCAACAAAACCACGGCACGATCTTAATTTAAAAACAAACGAACTAAATAAATTACACTGACCTTTTCCGTTACCGTCTTTAAAACTTCATCGAATGCATTTCGACGAGCATTCTCGTCATCATCAGCGAAAACACCGATTGAAGTGATTTTTCCACTCGATCTTCTTTAACAGCTGATATTGTTAGTTTGCAGTGCATATGTCAACAAGTTTAGCGTTTCCTTTAAAATTTCTCATTTCAAGCGTTCAAGTGTGTAGACCTTGCAACAAAGATGCGAGATTTTACAAGACTTCTGTTCATTTGGCGAATCCCTACTGAGTTTCTAAATCAACGATTCCTGGAGTTTAAAAAAAAGATCCAAAAAGATTCTAGGATTTGTCAAACAAACACAGGCTAGTCCAGGAATGCGCAAAGCACTTAAATTGTCCGAAACTCCGCAGATGGAAAAAGTTCTTTCTAAATGGCTTTCAATCCAAAGAAAACGGCATGCAGCCATAACAACTACATTGCTTTGCAATTAAATAACCAGTTTAAGGAGATTTCCAATTTTAACGCTAGCAGAAGATGGATTTCAAATTTCAGAAAGCGCCATGGTATTATAATTATGAATATAACTGGTGATGAATTATCCAGAGATGTTGGAGTTGTGGACCCATTTGTAAGTTGTTTTCATGAGAAAATAAAACAAATGGCACTGTTGCCAGAGCAAATTTACAATGCGGACGGGAAAGGCTTCTTTTGGAGATTACTTCCCAATAAAACACTTGGGTTTTCCACAGAAAAAAAAGCACCTGGTTTTTGGCATGCCCAAACGCAAGTGGTTCTTACAAGCTAAAAGCACTTGTCATTAGAAAATCTCGTAACCCCCGAGCATTCAGAAATATTGCACTTCATCTCGTCTACAAAACAAGTTCAAAAGAATAGATGACTAGAGAAATATTTCTTGACTGGTTTCACTACTGCTTTGTAAAAGATGTAAGATTTTAACAGACTTCAAAAAAGCAGGAGGTTCTCAATTCGAATGTATGTTTTTTTATATGTTTGTTACGCAATCATTTCGCCAATTATGAATTGATTTTGATGATTATTTTTTTGTTAGGTAGAGTATGTTCACCGATTGGTACCATGTAAAAAAAAATTTTTGGTGGAGTGAAACCTAACTTTGATGGTTCTTCTTTTGTTGTACAGAAGATGATCCCCCATTGCTAATAGGAAACATTTGGCCTATGGTAGGGGGAGGGGTAATCTAACTTCGTAACGCGTGAACCAATTTGGATGGTTCTTTTGCTGTTGTATAGAGTATGATCCCCCATTGCTTATAGGAGGATAATTTGGTTCTATGGTGTGGGAAGGGGTAGTCTAATTTCGTAACGCTTGGACCAATTTCGACGATTCTTTTTGTCTGTTGGGTAGAGCATGTGCCCCGATTGATACCGCGAGAAAAAAAATGTTGGTGGGATGGGATGGGAAGGGAGTTGAACATAACTTTTTTAACGCGTGGACCGATTTGGATGGTTCTTTTTCTGTTATACAGAGTAGACGACACTAAAAAGTGAAAAATAAAATAGTTTAAAAAAAATTGAACTGACTTCACAAAAAAAAACCCAAAAAGCTTAAAATAATTTTTAATTTTATATCTATTGCGACATTTGGAAGTCGGTGCAAATTAAACAAACAAAACAACTACCCAACCATAATTAAAAATAATTCATAAAACTATCTGAACGCTTCACCTCACGGGATCATAAGAAAGGACGATTAAATACTTTTGTTGTAGTTGTTTGGTTTATTTAATTTGCACCGGCTTCCAAACGTCGCAATAGATATAAAATTAAAAATTATTTTAAACTTTTTAGTGCTTTTTTTGAAGTCGGTTCAGTTTTTTTTTAAAAACTATTTTATAAAACCGCTCCGCTTAAAACCTCTCCAGGCTGAACACAGCCTAACAATATCGAAAACTTTAAACGCGTTTTTTTCGAAACCACATTTTTCAAACTGAGTGCCACTTTTTCTCGGGAGCCATTCAGTGAAATCGGGTCAATCTTTTTGGAAAAAATGTAGAACTGTTTTCTCTATCATGTAGCATAGGATTTTTTTTACATTTTAATTTTTCGAATTTTTTATAAACACTTTTGTAGCATTTTTTCACGAAAAATGGAACTTTTTTTCAAACTGCAATCATTTTTGTAAATTTTTAAAAAATCTTATGCTACGCGATAGCCAGTCTAATATAGTTTAAGGAAATTTAAAAGATTTTGTTCTACCTTACTTCAGGACTAATCGCGCCTGGCAGTACTAGGTGTCTTTTTTTGAACATCTCAGACTCCGAAGGCTACCATGGCCCCAAATAACAATCTTTTTACTCAAAAAAAATTTTGTAATACAGTTGAAATTGCATGCAATCGTTATAGTAAAAAAAACCCAAATGATTCGATTGTATTTTAACCCTTAAAAAAAATCGTGAAAATTACTGTTTTTTTAAAGCCACCAGGGTAAGGTCCCCCTTAAGAAAGTAGTATTCATTTTTGCGTTCGGAAATGTGAATACACCTAAAACGTGAATTGCGTTGGTTTTAATTAGTTCATATTATCGCGACGCTACTGTATTTGCAAATAAAGTGAAGAGTATTCGATTACTAGAACATGGCTGTATTCAGCGGCTTGATTGCGCTGAATGAAAATTCTAAGTTAGCTGCTAGTTTAGTTAATTACCCGCTGTTTTTAGTTAATTACCCGCTGTCAGCCTTTTTAAAAGTTGTTCATTGTCTGTTACAGAGTAAATGCACTCGCCAACTTGAAAGTTTTTAGTTTCCATTTTCACTAAACAAAAACTGACGGAACAAGCAAATGGCAAAAATCGTCTTCTTCTTACTCAGCCTACTTCAGCCGAAAATATTTGGGCTGGAAAATATGACAAGAGGCTGAGTTAGCGGCTAAGTAAGAAAATGCATTCAGAATACCTCAGCCCTTAGCCGCTGCCAGCGGCTGGGAAGGCTGAGTGCCGCTGAATACAGCCTATGTCCGGAAAATATTGCAGTTACCCTATGCATTTACTCAACTCATGACCTACACATAGTAGAAAAAGTCTGCGTTCACCACTAAATTTTTCTTAAATTCCGCATAACTTATTTAATTTTTGCTGAAATTGATTTCTGATTTATTATAAGTAAAAAAACAACAATGAATTTCGAACATAAAAAATTAAATTTATTATTAAGAAAAAACAATTAAAGGCAATTGTGCACAAAAGCAACGTTTTTTTCAACAGAAAAAGTCTGCGTTCACTTCTTAGTATTTAGATTTCCCGTTAATTTAAATTCGCTTGCAAACCTAATTGTGTAACTAAATGGCTGTATTCAGCGGCACTCAGCCATCTCAGCGTAGGCTGATGTGCGTGACGTCAGGCTATGTTACAGTGGCTTGATTGCACTGAATGAAAATTCTAAGTTAGCTACTAGTTTAGTTAATTACCCGCTGTCAGCCTTTTTAAAACTTGTGCATTGCCTGTTACAGAGTAAACTTGAAAGTTTTTAGTTTCCATTTTCACAAAATTTATCACTAAACAAAAACTGACGGAACAAAAAAATGGCAAAAATCTTCTTCTTCTTACTCAGCCTACTTCAGCCGAAAATATTTGGGCTGGAAAATATAACAAGAGGCTGAGTTAGCGGCTAAGTAAGAAAATGCATTCAGAATGCCTCAGCCCTTAGCCGCTGCCAGCGGCTGGGAAGGCTGAGTGCCGCTGAATACAGCCAATGATGTTTCACTATCAGTTGAGTTTCTAAAGTGTTGCAGAATATATCATTTAAAAAAAATTTTTTTTTATATTTCACGGACGAAAAAAAGTTCACCTTGGATGGTCCTGACGGGTGGGAGTATTATTAGGACGACCTGCGAAAAGAACCCGAAGTCCAATGAGTCGAAATGTTGGAGGCAGCTCAATAATGTTATGGGGAGGATTTGGAGCTCTTGGGAAAACTAATTTGGCATGGATTCATACCTAAAATGAATGCGAGCATTTACTTTGATCTCATTGACAGTGGTATCTTAGAAAAGGCTGAAGAAATTTGCAAACTTGATATTTCAACAAGACACCGCAGCTGTCCACTCGGCGAAGGTCGTAAAATCATTTTTTAAAGACAGAAATGTTGAGGTTTTCGACTGGCCAGCAAGAAGTTAAGACTTAAACAGCGCTTTCTAGAAAAGCCGTGTTTTTTTGCACAAGATCTATACAGATCTTATGATCCAAATCATGCTCTAACACGGAATCACAACTCAAGATCTGTATGGATATGCAGATCTTAGATCCGGATCTTTAGAGATCCGAAAATTAGTCACAAATTTCACACACAGAGGGTTTGTTTTGGTTTGAGAAGTTGTTGTTCATGACTTTCATTTGATCTGAAATAAGAAACAATCAGTACGTTTACATGCATACTTAAGTACTTGACTTGAAATTTACTCGAAACTCAAGTCGGGTTTTTGACTGATTTACTTCAGTTACTTCACTTCAAAATTTCTCCAAATGACATTTCATATTTGACTTTTTCTGTTGTTTTTTTGCTATTTAACTTAAATAAACCTATAAAATCTTCTAATTTTTCTTTCATATTCTCAATTTTCAACATTGCATTTTCTCAAGTACTCAAGTCACGTTTACATGATAAATTTCAAGTCAATCAAACAAAATTTTGTGATTTTTTGTGAATGAAAACTCAGACTAACACTAGCTTGATCATCAGTGAATTTTCGATATGTTGTCGAAACCTTTGCACTAAAAGGTCACAAAAAAGGAATGATTCCGTCTTTAAGCCAAAGAAAAGTTATTCCAATTTTTTCGTTAAAAAGGATAAGCTTTGGGTATTTTTTTAAGGCTCATATTTTAAGTTACAAAAGACAGCAGCTGTGAAGTGTCAACCCGATAAATAACTTTCAGTATTGCCAACTTTTAAAAGAACTTTTGAGAAGATCCAGATCGTTTTTTTGCATCGGGATCTAGATCTTCGGCAAAAAAACACAGCTAAAGGTGTACCGAAATGGACGCCAGTACCAGTCAGTAACTGAACTAAAAAATGGAATAAGGAGAGCTTGGAGTGAAATTTCGACTAAGGAGCTGAAAAGTCTGATAAATTTAGATTCAATGCTTTTTCAATTCATTTTAAATAAGGGTCAGTGATTTTGTCACCTAATCTGGTGTTTTCGAATACCTCCCTACTGACAGAATTTTGTTTTCTCAGACACGTCTAAAAGTTGGTAATTTTAAATTTCCACTGCGGTGACTTCTGGTTGCTTTTAATGCAGTGATGCCAAATCATGGACTTTGTCACCAAATCTGCTGTTTTTTAAGCGACACTGTGAAACTCTTCTGATGACACCAAATGTTCTCCCACTCTTTAACCTTTTAACGTAACGATACTCATTTTCTGTCGCTTACAATAAGAGGATCGCCCACAAAATTAGAACTAAAGTTCTGTTTCACCTCCCTTTCCTTTTACAAATTGAAAGGAAGAAATTACACAACGCTTGAGCACCAATTAAAGGTAAATACGCTTGTGATTCAGGTAAATACAGTCTTTTATTGAGTAGTTGTATTTACATTTTTGTTACCTAGAAATTTCTAATATTATATTGGAAGCAATTTTGAAAAAAAATATATTATTTTGTATCTGGTGACTTTTTTAAAAAAAAAGGTGTCCTTTTAAGTCCCTAGTCTAGTGACATTCTTCATCGACGACTTGGCAACACTGATAAGGGTGGGTCGACCAAGTATTGAAAAAAATTATCCCTTCAAATTAATCATTTAGAATATAACTAATACTATTTTTATTTCCCTGAAAATTAGAGGATATTTTTGTTTTTTTACTTTGAAAGACCATTTCCTTAATGGTAATTTTAAAATTATTATATTTTTATTTTTTGTTATTAATTGCTGTAATAGATAGTGTAAGAGAGACAATGAACTAATGAGTGCGTTTTTATTACTTCCGCCACTGTATATCGTGAATATACAAGTAAAGGTGATCAAAGATTTTGAAAAAATTGAGTTTGACTTCCTATGTGTACAATAAAATGTTTTCCTGTAACAGGACAAAGTTATGAGAGCCTCATCTCCTATTATGATATTATTTTTTCATTAAATATATAACCACACTGCGATTTTACATTTCAGTTGTAAGACTAAAATGAAATTATCTCCAAACCATCAAAACTGGGCTTGATCACTTTTACTTGTACACCACCCACGATATACTTCAGAAGATTAGCAGAAGTCCCATATCCACGTTCTTAGGGATTTCTCTGGCTGCTAAAGAACTAATTCCCATCAGCTCGCTTAAATATAAGTGTAGGTGTAGAAAAAAAATGTAATCGCTACTCTGCCTATCATTTAAATTGTTCTAAAAGACATGGTAGTCTGGTTTTATCCTCAATCCGAAAGTATATCACCATCTTTCTTTGCGAGCTTTTAATGCTCAATTTTTTCAGGAAGTAATTTCTAAACGCAATTGAATTTGTCTGCGAAGTTTATCGTATTTCACTTATTTTACTTTTTGTTTCATTCGTCGATTGAAATTGCGTATTTAATGTCTGATGTCTAATGGATTCCAGGAACATCCATATATAGCTGACATCAAAGAATTTTACTTTACCACCCGTAATGAGAATTTCCTAGCCCATAGCAGTAAAATTTGCTTTTTTTAAATTTTATAACATAATTTAAAAGAAAAATCCCCATAATATCTGTACTCTTTCATATAACAATGCCGTCTCGAAAATTGTGACATTGCATGATTGATTAAACAGAAATTTGCGCTACATCCTCACATTTTAATTAAAGTCTTAAAAGGCGGTGTTCTGCATGGGGCATTCAAATTAATAAAGCAATCCTCCTAGCATATTTTTGTAGGAATTTTTATCTGCTCTACCTCCACAACACTGAATTTAGCAAATTAGCTTCTTGAGATTCATAAAAATTCCAAGGAATGTCCAACTCCAAGCCGAGAAAGCTCAATTTTTTTTAGTTTTCTCGCCATAACTTTCTTCGTTGTAGTTGTGTTACCGTTTCATTTGCCTTGAGTCTCCATACGACTCATCGATAACGTGTGATGACTAAACACGGTGGCGGCAAGCGGCTAGGCTATCCCCTTGTCAGTCTCTCAACACACACACACACACACACATAAGCAACATTTCGATATTTTGTTCTAGTATAGGTACTTGGAAACTATTTTTGTGTGCGGTTGTTGAGCACCTCCTGCGCTGCGTCTGCTCAATCAACGTATATCTGGAACATCTCATACACACAGATTTCTGTATTGTGTGGGTAACGTGAGTAACAAAAGGAACATTATTCGCAATATAAGTACTAGCTGGCGGAGTCCCTCGCTCCGCCCGCTCATCCAGAGATTTTATTGATCCGGTCATTGATTTTTTCAATTTTTCTCCTTTCGACTAACTCAAAAGGCGGCACGAAAACCAGATATTTCACGTTGCAGACGTCAAACTTGCCATAATTTAATCCATTAACAGTCTCTTCAATTAAGCATTCTCACCAATATTTTATTGCAAATGCCGGCATTAAATTTTTTATATGAAAAACCATGTTTTCGTCGCCAAACTACAAACCTCAAATACTTAGGTTTGCCTGCGCAAATTTTCCAATTTTTTTTTTAATCCAATATCCATTCTAGGCAATAAGACGCAATACATATTTTAGACACTTTTTCTTAACACAAAAACTTAGAAAATTTTAACTCACCATCGTACCGCTCAGCTTGTTCAGCTAATTTCGCTTTATATACATTGTTTTCACGCTCAGACATTTTTGATGGTTTTTGATTTATTTAAAATGTTCCCAAATTATAGAAAACTCCTTGACTTAGTTTAAATTTAAAAGAACACACACAAAACGGTTCTATTCTCTTGTACAAAAACGCCTACGGATAGAAAACCGCTCCAAACACACTAATCAATATGGCCGCACCTCTCTTCTTCAGAAAAACCGACGAAGGACTGAATATTTTATCGAATGCAATATCGAAATAAAAATTTTTCCCTTCATTTTTCGTTAAAATCGCCTCAGACGAGTCTCGATAGTGTTGGTGATTATTTTGACATGCAATTTCATTAGCACGTGTGCATAGTAGAAGTACTTAAAACGCTTAAGTTAGTAGATTATATATATCTTGAAAAACTGCAGAATTTCAATATTGCCATTAACCTTTACTATTTATCTTTTATTGGCTTGCTTAAAGTAATTAAAGATTTATCTGCATAGACTTTTTACTTCCATGTTGGCAGTGCTGCATCCTTTTATTCGGTAGGTCTGATACGCAGGGCTGTATAAATGCCGAATTCTAGAAAAAATAGTTAAAGTAAATGAATTTATCACGAAACAGTTTTATCGAAACTATTAATGATTTGTAATGGAAAAGCAACAAATATGTTTATACCCAAATAGTTTCACAGAATTACAACTAGACAAATGCTAGTGCCTAGTGGTCGAACAGTCCTGAAATTTCGAAATGCATTTGTTCAATTTTAGCGCACCTATAGGTTCATTCGATTTGTCTGAATTTGCTAATTTTTCTCAAGTTCATTTCAGATTTTTCTCAGTCTTCGTTTTCGCGCAATATTGCAAAATCTGTGCGAACCGCTTAAGCGGTTGTAACTCCCTTTAAAATAGTCCAATCTTGATAAATCAAAAATCAGGGGATTTTTACAGATCCTCGTCCTTTTAAAGCACGAAATTCAACCAACTTTTGTTCCAAGACACGAAAAACAAGATTTCATTTAACACACGCTTTAATAATTTTTCAGGACATCGAAAATTCAAACAGGCACTGCCGCTAAAAAACTTCGAAAAGACGAGCTTAGCTTACACTGTAGAATACTTTGTATAAATTATTTCGAGTATCGAACAAAATCTCATTGAGAAAAAAAATTGTTAAAAATTAAGATGCAATTGTTTGAGTTATAAATATTAAACTAAAACACTTATTAAAGAATTAAACAAACATCCTAAGAATTAAATGCATTACACTTTACTTACCGGAAGCCTGTTAATAGGCTATTTTTCTCCAGTACTCACCCGATTCATCAAATACTGATCACTACATCAAAAATAAAATATAATTACTTAAAAAAAAAGAAAAAGTAACCCTAACAAAGCTGATTAAAATCAATAAACTCAAAATGATTATTAAAGAGAATTGGCTCATGCATACCATAATCAGTGCGGTGGTGGGAAATATGCAGAAAGCTTTGGTTCCTCAATTCTTAAGTTGTCGCGTCTACTTTCAAGGGACTCCAATGAAATGAGCTTTAATCGGTCAGCGTACGGGGGCAGCTGAAGAGGATCGATCCAAGGAAGGCCCCCAAGCGCAAATCTTACGAATCTACACTATACAGCCTCAATGCGATTGCATAAAAAAGAGCCCACACTGAACTGGCATACTATAAAACAGGTCTTACGAAAGTAAAATAAAGGAGTTTAGTTATATATGGGTCATCAAACTCCTAAGACCATCGCTTAACAAAGCCCATTAGCAGAATTAGCTTTGTCCACGATAGTTTTGGTATGGTCTTCAGATGAATGAGACACCTAAATCTTTGGTATTGTCAAGTCTGTTCAGAGAGCCATCGTCTAAGGTGTAGTTAAAGTGCACTGGATTCCTTGATCGAGAAAACGACATAGTAGTTCACTTGCTAATATTTAGAGGAAGGAAGTTTGTAGAACGCCAATTATGAAAGGCGTCTAAGTCAGAGTTTAATAGTGCACAGTCATTCACACTTGAAATAACACGGAAAATGTTGGCGTCATCAACGTAACATAGAATTCTGGAATTAGGGAGAATTAAGGATACATCATTGATGTAAATGATAAAAAGCAATGGTCCTAAATGACTTCCTTGAGGAACACCGGAGGTAACATAAATATCGTTCGAAAGTGAACCTCGAAATAGCACACGTTGCGTGCGATCAGACAGATAGGAACGAATCCAATTAACAAAAATTGATGGAAACCCTAGAAAAGACAACTTACGAACAAGAACACTATGGTTAATTCTGTCAAAAGCCTTGCTAAAATCAGTAAAGATGCAGCCGACCTGCTTGCCAGCTTCAATGGCAGAAATACAGCAATTAGAGAATTCTAGTAGATCTACCTAGAAAAGGTTTGCAGTGGAAGTTAAGAGCATTGCAAACAAGAGCCTCAAACATTTTACCGATACAACATAAACTGGCAATGGGGCGATAGTTTGGTATGTCACATTTTCTTCCCTTCTTATGTAAGGGAAAGATGACAGATAAATTCCAGGATTTCGGAAAAACACCACAACAAGTAGATGAGTTAAATAAGTGACATCACTCCTTGAGGAACAAAACTGCTTCCAAGCTTTATTCTTTAGATTCTTTAAGTGCTTCACTGAACTATTGAGCCAATTCTGATATGTACGCGAACAACGAGACCTTGAAACAGGAACACAATTAGCAAAACAAACAGATAGAGAATCGTAAAATAATTTTACAGCATTATTGATGTCACGCTCATTCAGAACATTCGTCCAATCGCAGACAAAAAGCCAATTATTAAGTTTAGAATAATCAGTCTTGCTAAAGTTATAAAAAAAATTACTTGAATGAGAAGATGCTGTCAATACAGGATCAAAACCAAGAATATGCATTACCGTTTGATGACGAGCCTCAGGAACCAAGGGAGTTAGACAGTGCTGCACGACAGTACTCGAGCAGTCAGATGAGAACACCAAATCCAGAAACTTGCCCGACTCATTCATCACGTCACAGGCCTTCGATAAACCGCAAAAGGCAACGGAATCTGTGAAGGCCGAAATGTACTGTGGATCAGCCGGAAAAGATGGTAGTAGGCAATCCTTGTCCAAGGAGCACTCCCAACGGACCGTCTTTAAGTATATATGGGAGGTAATATGAATTTATTTAATCAAATTTATGTGAACGCTTTTATCTTTATTAAAATCACCAATACACCGCCAACTAACTTTCATTTTCAGTTTTATCATTGTCCTGATCGCCATCAAAAAATTCGTTTTTCGGTTCAACAGTTCTATCCTCATCAGATTGACTAACTCGGATATCCGGATCAGATTCCTCTTTTTGTCTATTTTCTTCTGGTTCAAGAGCATCCTCAGGTATATTAAACATTTGAACACTAGGTGCATGCTGACACATTTTCAAATTTTCGTAAACATGCTTTACGATTAGTTCCAAATATTGTTTTGTGTTTGCATTCTCTTGTCGCGAACCAATATCTGGATGTAAGGTAAAATCGGGAGCAAAAAATTCTAAGTATTCTGTCATGGGTAACTCATTGGATATGGCTTCATCTACTAAAAGTGATGTTTCATAAGTCCAACAGCGTGCCACATTTCGTAATGTGTATCCTCCACCACCAACCACTAATGTGGGCACATTAAGCTCTTTTACAAATTTAACACACTCTCCATGTCCACGTGTACTCAAAGAAAAACATCCAAGTCTATCACCTGCAAGAGAATCTGCTCCACATTGTAGTACAATAGCTGTAGGACGATAAAAGTCCATTACGTGCGAAATAATCGGTTTGAATACTTGAAAATAGCTTTGATCATCAATTCCTTCCTTCAAAGGGACATTAACACTGTAGTAGCGTCCAGATTCTGCTCCAATTTCGTACATATCACCAGTTCCTGGAAAAAACCAATTCCCATATTTATGAAATGACACTGTCATGACACGATCAGTTAGATAAAATGCTTCCTGCACGCCATCGCCATGGTGTACATCTATGTCGATATATAACACTCGGGGATGATATTTTAGAAGCTCTAGTATACCAATCACAATGTCGTTAACGTAGCAGAAACCTAGGAGTATGTTATTACCAAAATAAAAAATACAGAATTTTTCTTGAAATTTTACCGGAGGCTTCAAACTTTTTCGCATGATGTAAGCCCCCAGACCAATTTATACAAATATCGCTATGGTTGTGATTTAACTTTTGCGCTCCTTCCAGCGAGGCACCAGTATACATCGCACAAAATTCGAATAATCCGTCAAAAACAGGACAATCTTCCCCAACACTAAAGTGTGACAAGTATTTGGTATAACCGAC
This sequence comes from Leptarthrus brevirostris, assembly GCA_964036015.1. Classification (NCBI taxonomy): domain Eukaryota; kingdom Metazoa; phylum Arthropoda; class Insecta; order Diptera; family Asilidae; genus Leptarthrus; species Leptarthrus brevirostris. The sequence goes on along the minus strand of OZ038371.1, from coordinate 3,943,588 downwards.
AGCTAAAGAAGAAATATGTAATCGTTTTTGAAACTTAAACAGAAGCAGACAATATTACAATTGCATTGGATATTTTGCGGAGTGACCTGTTGTAGAAATTCAATATATTCCTCACTGTGAAATCTTAGCATATCTTGTGCACTTGCTCTAGGGTAAATTAAATTGGTTAACATATACAACTAACAGTTTATTTTATCTTACTTGTAGGGTCTATAAATTTTCATTTTCTTGTGCAATCCATAATTCATTACCAAACTATGGGTGACCGACAGTCGATGCGGTTTCATTGGATGTCCCGGGCCATAATGGAAATTGCCGACATCAGCATTGTAAAAGTACGATACTCTTCTGTTACTCATTTTCAGATTGTGTAAATAAATTTTTAAAAAATAATATTACAAGTAATATCAAAACAATAATTAATAACTGCCGCGTTAAATCGAAGTTCAAATTCATCATTTATCATGCAAAGTCATTGTTTACTTAATATTCTAACAGACTCATTTTACTTCATAGACACAAACTTTATTCTTAAAAACATTCATTAAATAAAATTGATTTATGGTTTACGTAAATTGTTAAAAACAAATCATTGATGGAAATTTTAGCGCTTATATTATGCTTTCTACTGTCAAATGCGAAATGTCAAATATGTCAATGTGAAATTTATTGAAGAGTGATGCCAGGTGGAAGATTATAACATATTTTTAAAGTTCTTTTCGCCCTCTATTGGATCAAATCTGTAAAACAATATTTAAATTAGGGGGAAGCGCAATATATTGACTTTCTTAACTTTCAGCTAAACTAAAATGAGAGTAACGTGTAAAATTAAATTGTCTGTGTGACATTGTTATAATTTCGTAACTTCCAAAAAATAACAGATTATTTATAAATGTGACTTCAGTGTTAAATTCGAATGACAACCTGACCACAGAGGAGGGACATTTCATCACGGATACACAAGGGCGGAAGATGTGACTACAGAAAATATAATAAGGCCTTGCTGTACAATAATATAAGAATTTAATAATTAGAGCTGTTAACGGACAATTGATAAAATAAAGTAAAAACAACTTCATATAATACAAATGAATTCAACCCAAAATTATTAATTTAAGGAAAATTACCCTAGGTCACCGTTTAAAGAGTATGCTCACTGCAGCTTCGTTTAGGTGTGTCACCAGTTATGCCCTTCAAACCTTCTGCACCTAAGTTTCCAGATGAACAAAGCATTTTGGTTGGATGGTTTGTCGCATTTGGAATATCTACATGTCTCAGACCTGAGTTTGTAATGCCCATTCCCTCTTTGAACAAAACGAAATCCTTTGTATTTTTACTAACAGCTGAGGACGGAATTGGTAAGGTCGCTCTTCTCTCCCTTACACCTCTTGACTGAACATTTTTTTTACTAGAACGTTCACGCACATTCTGTCGTTCTTGATCACGTTCGCGATTTAAGAACCCAACAATAAGTGTAAGCTTATTCATACTAGCTAAACTACCCCTTGTACCTGCACAAGACAAATTTTTACTTCCATAAGGAAGACGAGTAGCGCAAAGCGTACCAGCGCCAATTTGCGAGATTTTCGAAAACACCCTATCCCTTGATGCTTCAGTGGAGGAACTATCCAAAGCCTGTACTCACGCCTTCAAGGAAAGCTGTCCGCTACTGTCCCTGCTTGGTGGATCAGGAGCCTGAGCGCGCTAAGACGGGAGGCGCGGAGGCTTTTCAATAGGGCTAAGTCAACAAAAACAGCTGAAGATTGGACCGCCTACAAAAGGGGTCTTAAAAAGTATAAAAGCTCCATTAAAAAGGCCAAACGCACTTCATGGAGGGCTTTCTGTGAGTCCATTGAGAGTGCAAGCGAGTCTGCTAGGCTCAGGAAGGCCCTCGCAAGCAGTCCCAGTGTTCCCTCTTTCTCGATGCGGGGCGATCGTTCCTTTACAGAATCGGTAGAGGAGACACTGGAACTGCTTATGAGCACGCATTTTCCCGGTAGCTCGGATGCAAATAGGGCGGCAAGTTGTGCTGGTAGACCGGCTAGATCGGAGCTACCAAGTCTGGATTCCGCCAGCTACATAGTAGCACAAGATAGGGTTGAATGGGCAATTAAAACTTTTGCGCGCTACAAGTCACCAGGAATAGACGGGATCTGGCCTATCATGCTGCAAAAAGATATTCAGTTATCCCCAAGGCAGGAAAAAGTGGACACATAATCGATAAGGACTTCATTACTCCCTTACCTTAGCCTTTACTCATTTCTACTTAAAACACTAGAAAGACTTCTCTACGTATAGCGTGAGCGTATTTTACCAAGAGGGGTTAGCGGCTCCCAGCACGCGTATACAAAGGGCAATTCAGTCGGGTAGTAAGAGCGGTTGAGCAGTCACTTAGTAACAGGGAATACACGTTGGGTGTGTTTCTTGATATTGAAGGGGGCTTTCAACAACCTCAAGGCTGAAGCAATTCACGATGCCCTTATGTCTCACGGTACAGACCACTCTATCTGCCAGTGGATTGGCGCAATGTTGTCAAGCCGCCAGATCCACACAAAACTGGGCAACCACGAGAGAGTCAGGCCCGTAGACAGAGGAACACCCCAAGGGGGTGTATTGTCACCATTATTGTGGCTCCTAATGGTCAACGATATCCTGATCTCACTTGAAAGAGATGCGATAAAGGTGGTGGCTTATATATCAGGAGTGAAGGCACGAAACGTAAAAACTTCGCATTTGAAGTGGCAGAAAGTGAAAGATTGACAAAAAACGTGCTTGGAAGTATTCTTTGTAAATCATACAAGTCACTTAGAATTGACGTATGGTAAAGCCTGCAATACAACTGAAGTAGTGAAACAGGACCTAACCCTTGGTGGGACAGGGAACTCGAAGCGCGGAAGGAGTGCAGGAAGGCTTTCAATCGGGCCATAGGGAGTCAGGATGTAGTAGCCTGGGGTAGATACAAGGCCTTTTAGAATGAGATGAAGAAAGCGACGAAGAAAGAAGAGAGAGTTGTGGAGGGACTTCTGCTGCTCTTTAATGATCCACTAAGTAGGTACCCTGTGCTCGCTAGTTGTCAACAGGGAAGAGTGTTATCTTCCATTCTGTGCAACATTGTTGTTGCCCATTACTACGCAGACTCGAGGAAGAAGGCATACACAACGTGGGCTATGCCGACGACATCGCAAGGGGCAAGTTCATACGCGTCAATGGCCGCATACTGGATCTTAAGTATGATGGTGAGACTCATTATATCATATGCCTCGGTGGTCTGGTGGCCAAGTAATTCAAAGACCACCGTAAAAAGGGGGCATACACCTTAGTCTTTCAGGCAGAGATGCTCACTCTGGTTTATGTACTGGATTACTTGCTGGAGAGTCGGATGAGGGGTAAGAAGATAGTGATGGCACTCGACAATCAGGTGTATGGACAATACAGAGTTCAATACAGCGCTGCACTTGGACTGTGTCCGTAAATTCAACTTGTGTGCTTCGTCAAATGAGATGATACTGGCGTGGGTCCGAGCACACGCAGGAATCGAATGAAACAAGAGAGAAGATGTACTGGCTAAACTGGGAGCTGCTTCGAATTTCCAAGATCCGGAGCCGTTCACTGCTCTATTCAGAGGCACGGCAGTGGGCCTGTTAAAGACGTGGGCCACAATGGAACACTGGGAACGTCGCGGACTCTTGTAGATAAGCTAAGATGGCGATTGTAGAGAAGTGTTGAATAGAGGAAGGTCTTGGATATGGATCGTAGAGGTCTGACATAGCTGACAGCACTACTAATAGGAAATTGTAACTTCGGGTGTCTTATAAAGAAGATGAACAAGGAAGAAGGTGATGAAACACCACTGGATGGAAGAGAGAATAGTGGCAGAGGTGTCTTATAAGCAAATGCTTGCGCTGACCCGGGAAATCGAGGTGAAGGAAAAAAACTGGATTAGTCCGTGTCCCGAATAAAGTGGTCTGTTTCTAAAAATCCCTAGAGGGGTGCTTATAGTGAGTAAAAATCTTAAAAACAGACATCTGCAATATGCAATAAAGAAAAGTTGTGTATTCTCATGTGATAATTTCCTCAATATTCATTGGAAGTAATTTACGAAACAACAACAACTCCACTTAATCTAACAAGAGATCTTCACATAACATTTACCCATGACAAAAATAAAATAATAAAGTTAACTTATAAAACATATTTATTCATAATATTTTTACACATCAGTTAGTCTTAACGTTTCTATAAATCTAATTTCATCCTTAAATATTGTACACGCTATATATTTTAAAGTGTTGACAAAATTCAACAAGTTGTTAAAACATCTTTGGTATTTACTAAATACATTGAATTATTGTATTTTTACTTAAGCCCTAAAAATATTATCGAGAAAAGTCGTTACACGATCTATTTGTAAGATTTTAAATAAGCTAACGTAAAACTATAGGTGCAAGTTATAAAAAAAACGTAGACATCTCATACGCAGTGCCGTATGCAGATACGTACATATTTGCAAACCTTTCTACCTTTTCAAGTTACAATTACAAAATGCAAGTTTGTGTATAAATGTGGTGTCACTATAAAAATGTTATGTTATTAACATTGTTTTGCGCATTTGGGACCTATTAAACGTTGGTACATTCATTTTGTTACACAACACAACATAAATTACTTAAAATGGGGAATTTGATAAAATATATTTTTTATTAGAGACTCACTTTTTAAATATAGATTTAAAAGGAGCAGGCTAAAGCACTATAGCAATTTATTAGATGGAACAGAAGGATTTGATGGCAAAATTCCTATGAAGTTGTAATTTCTTCCAGCTATTCCAGCTATTTATATGGGTTTGAAGTAGAGTTGTTGGCTATAAGTATCGTTTATTTTTATTATTTATAATTATGTTACTGTTGACTACCTACGCTGAATCTTACATGGATACAGCAGCGATTAATTTTCGAATTTCCTCATATTTCTCTGGAAACATATGAGGAGACACGTTTTTAAAGCTATTTTAAGCCATTGTTTTAGCAATATTTAATCCATGATCTTTGGTCAATCCTAATGGTGATGGTGGAAAATGCCGAATCGAAAAAATTGCATAAACGATTTCATATACTAATTCTTGTATTGATCTTCATACTGTCTTTAGAATATTTCAACTAGTGCAATGTAAATAGTTTGCAATGTTTCCTTATTATAATATAGAAGTTCCAGAAAAATTTAACACATTTGTTTACCTGAATTACTTAGACCTGTGATCAGTGGAATACTTTATTGCAGGTCGGGGAGTTTTTCTATAAAAGGTCAGGTTTAAAATAAATATGCATCAATATTTATTTGGTTTATAAACGGAAAACATAACATCAAGTGAAATTAAAGTGCGCGATAAAATTATTTCCAGATTCTTGAAAAATCACGCAATAAAATATTTGCAGTTGGTCAAGAATGTATAGACCTCACTTTCAACGATGAGACCGACAATTTCCAAGTATAAGAAGGGTTTGTCTGTTGAGAGGAAAAAGGAGTCAGGTAGCAAAAGAGTCAAGAAATTAGCAAAGAAGATAAGGAAGCAGTATGTCAGGCATCAAAATATCTCTGTGCGAAGTATGGCAATAAACGAGTAAAAACGCTCTTAAGAACAATTTAAGGTCCAAAAAATACCAGACCGATCGGAGAAAAAGTAACCAAAATGAAGGTAAGAAGGCTCTACGGAGGATACCTAACCAAATTTCATTGCATTTCGATGGACGATCAGACATATTGTAAAAAACTAAATCAACCAATTAAGGGCCGTTCAAGTATTACGTAATTAAGTTAAGGGGGGGTGGAACGTTACGGTACGTTGAAAAGGGGGGGGTCGTGACTCACGGCTCAGTTTATATGGTATACCTACACTACACATACATATATGGCAAATAACTACAATAAGCCGTGTACCGCGAGTCCATACTTTGGACTCTAAGCAAGCAAAACCACCTAAACTACAAGCCATTAACTTACGAATTTCACGCACACACATTAGAGCCAAAGTGCAACATAATTGACATTTTAAGGTTAAAATAATCATCTGTTAACAATTGTTACGTAACGTTTAGGGGGGGGGGGGGGCCCAACCTACAAATGTTCTGAATATGTTTTAAAGAGAAGACTCTCTCTTGTGTTGGTTTTTATAATTTTGAGCTTGTAATGCGTCAATGACATTATCATTTTTCTTTGGCTTTGGTTACAAGAGTATGCAGTTTTAATTATGTGCAAGGAATAGCTAATCCGTGGTACAACAAATTAAATAATGACGACACCCTTACAAATAAATGGCCACAATTGTAATAATTTCCGAGCTTGTATCTACGCTAGGCTGTGCAAATATCCATGGTAAGCAATTGAATGATGCACACTCAAGTGGAACACATAAGACAAGACATCAAACAAAACGGCAAAAAAAACGTGTCTGGCATTTAATGTAACGTAAAAACTTGAGAAAAGATATTCTGTGCGTTGAAAAGAAAAATAGTTTTCACCTTAGATACAAAATTCTTACCATAGCGCTAGTACGACAACGCACTGTGTACAATCACCAAATTAGGGCACGCATTTCGAAGTAAGGGGGGCTGCCCCTCTTCTTCTCGTAGTTACTCTAGGTGCAAAATTTTTTATCATTTACCAATGGTGAAACGTATTTTGTACAACAGAATGAAAATCATCAAAATCGGTCTACGCCTTACGAAGCCAGGTGCCACTATCACGTTAAGCTAAAATTTATGTCATGATACATGTCTTTAACTTGTAAATGGAGCAAGATACTCTATTCAGTAATAAACGAATTATGCAAATCGGTTCACACTATACGAAATTAAGCCCCATTCCTCCGCCATAATATATTTGACATGCTACTAATGGGGGAACATATTCTATACATCAAAAACAGAACCATCCAAATCGGTCCACAGACTAAGAAGTTAGCCCACTTCCAACCGCCCCACATAATCAAATTTTTTCCCATAAGATCATCCACGCGTTACGAAGTTGGTTCCGTCCACATCCCTCCGCACAATTTTTAACATTACATCAATGAGGGAACATATTCTATACATCAAAAACAGAATCATCTAAATCAGCACACGCAATAAAAGTGTTTAACGACAAAAGAATCATTTATTCTCCTAGACTTTACGAAGTTAGGTTCAACCCCACCCCAATTATGGTACCAATGGAGAACTGTATACATCAAAGAACGAATTATCCAAATCGGCCAACACGTTGAAAAGTTAGACTACCTTTCTTCCACACCCACCGTTGTTTAAAACTTTGTCTCATAGTAGCGATTGGGATTACACTTTATGCAAAAAAAAAAACCATCAAAGCGATCAACGCGTTAGCAAGTTAGGTCACTAACGCGGGAAGGGAATTAGGATAAGCGGAATGACGGAAATTAAATGTCTGGTTTTGAAATGTTGCGTCTTCATGCAGCGATTAGGTGATCTAAGGCACTATACAATATTTTATTGAGAAGTGTGGATGCTGGATGGCATTTAAAGTATGATTTCTCCACTTTACTTGGACCCAATTCTTATAATTTACGTAACAAAGAAAATGAGTCTGTAAAAAAGATCGGTGTTTAAATTAGCTGGCTTAAGATTTAGTTTTCGGTTTCGTGTGAAAGCGTCCAGCAGCAAAAGAAAAACTAACCCTTTGGTGCTGCTGTTGAGGAAGAGCCAAAGGAGTTTAGTTTTTCTTTATCAGAAACGCTAATCGTGTTGAGAAATTTTGTTATATTTCTAACGTCGCTCGCGTTTATAAAAAGTTTATTTTTGATTTTTTTTTTAAAAAAAAGATTTCGTTTTAAAAAATTGACACCAAAGTTCTTCTTTGGTAGGACCAATTTACATAAAGGAATATTTGGAGAAACGATAGCTACCCTTCATAAAGGGTAAGTAGACTCTCCTTTGGCCTGATCTGGCAAACGCTCATTATGCTGCGTGGACGAGAAGATGTTATTCAGAGAAGAAAATCGAATGTGTACAAATAGGGGATAATCCACAATGTTTTGGAACTACGTCCAAAAGGTAGATATTTTTCTTAGGTCAAAAATATATTAAGGAGTGCGGAACAGCAACCAGATTGAAAAAAATGAAAAAAAAAATGAAACGCTGGTAGCAAAAAGCAACGAAAGGGCTAAAATTAGAAAATTTTAATGGAAAATAATTAAATACATAAACTAAAACTAAGAGACCTCCCGTTGAATGATCCACTGAGGCTTCTTCCTTGTGAGGAACGCCTCCGATTGCTTAATATGTACTCTTTGGAGGTACGACGCAAAGTTACTGTCTTTGTATTTATTCACCAGCTTTTGAACTCGAACATAGATTCTCGTGCCCTCGCAGATAAGGTTTCTCATAGAAATACCCCGTATAGGTTAAGGAGACCGACTTTACTACATGGCGTTCACTCTCGGTCTAACTATGTTATGCATGAGCCCATAAATCGAATGTGTAGAACCGTGAATATGTGCCCTGTTTTCGACCTAACCCTTACTAAAGATTCGCTGAAACGATCTTTTATCTGTGCACTCCTGATTGTTATGTGTGTGCGTAGTCTAGTTTTGATTATTTATGTTTTTTGCATGTTGGTGTGGGACCCTCATTTGCCTCAATATATTGTTATATTCTGGTGAGTAGGTGAACTGATTCTAGGCTCCCGCCTGAGTTAGAAGGGTTAAGGCTTAGAACATTATTATAAATTTTTTTTAAAAATAATCCACTGAATATTTTATTTTTTTGAAATTTTTAAATTCCGGGACAGTCCTTCCTAATGTGAAAAATGTGTTGCTATGACTAGCAGAAACCCACAGCAAATCAGTCAAAGGTCTATGCCAGCTTACATTTAAACTAAACTTGACTAAACTGAAACCACATTGAATAAGTTAAATAGACGAAAATTTTTAAAATTAACATTTACACACAAATTTTAGATATGAACTCTTAAATTTATTAAAGGATCCAAGTGACGCGTGGAAGAGTATAAACTACATACATATAATCACTACAAATAAACTGACCTGTACAAATACTTAACTTCGTTTCGAACTCCTTGTTTTTTTACATACGCTTTCAAAGTAATTCTTATGAATGATTGATTGTGCGCGGACTAATTGCCATAAGAGGCTACATTATAGGGTATGGAAGCACTACCAATTTTCACTGCATTTCATCAAAATCATACGTTAAACCATCATTGATTGTCTGTAATTATTTTTATTAATTCGCGAATTTCGAAAACTTTACAATTTTTTTCAAGTTCATGTAATAATAACGGAATTTTTATATTATAAATATTTAATCAAATACAATAGTAAATGAATAATATAAGGAATCACAAAACAGTAACTCAATGCTAATTATGGCACCCATATATGCAATCTAAAATTTTGTTGATTTTTTAGTGACTACACACTAACATTTTACTTTCAATACTTGCGTAAATTCAAGATTGAAAATTTTAAGGGATTTCTACTACTAAATAAATGTTCATAATAACTTTCTTCTACGTACTTTCTACATTTCACTCTTATAATATTATGACAATATATTTCAAACAATCAGAAAATTTAGCAACATATGTAAATACAAATTTAAACACAATTGGGGCTAATACACAAAAGTAATCCATTCTTTTATTTTACCTCTTCAGAACTCTTAACTCAAGTTTAGAGTTATTTTTTAGTTCGATAAAGTATATGCATGTAAAAGCCTTGTTATTGTTAAATTAATATTTAAAAAGCTATTGGCAGCTGCATATGAGGTTACTCTAACTTTTATAAATCTTAAAGCTATTTTTTTATTGTTTCTAGATATAAATACAGCAAATTTTGCACAAACTATTGCGGGCGACATACTGGCTTGGGTACGAAACAGAAGTCTGAGACTGTAACACACATTAAAAAACGAATTGATAAAGGTTTCCACATGTTTCTTTTGCTCATCGGTTTTATCCCTATTTGACAGTAAGGAAAAATTTATTAAAGCGTATGTTTTAGCACAATGTAGTATCCTTTATCATAGTGAAGACCTACACTACTGTGCAAATATATTTCTGTTAATGACAGGTATAAAATACCCCTTAAAATACAGAAATTTTATATATCACTATGAAATTAACTTTGTTTTCTTTTAACAACTAACTTAATGTCTTTAACTTGTAAATTGTGCTTGGATTTAGCAGCAAATTTAATCACAGCTTGTGTAGATACTTGAGGTACATGTCTTAAATCAAGCCACGTCAGTTGTTCACATTTACTTAAATAGTCCAATGATAGCTCAGTCACAAGTCGACAACTGCTTAAATTTAACTCAACAAGCGTATTTATGGCACTCGGACATGTACCAATTTGTGCAACTCCGGCATCAGTAACTCTTTGACATGACGATAAATCTAAATGTATTAAAGATGGTAAGCCCTGAGTAATATACCTTAGCGCTACATCTGAAATATCGGTACCAGCGACTTTAAGCGTTTTTAAATTTCTTAGCCGGGACTTCGAATCAGTAAGACCAGGTCGTGAATCTTTTGGTGGCGAAAGTATTTCGCGAATAGCAGAATCATTCAGACCACGAACAAAACTTAAATCTAATACTTGTAATGGTGGACACAAACATGTATGAAGTGCAAGAATAGCTTGAATTGGGCAATTTTGTAGACTTAAATTTTTTAAACTGGGTGAACGTGCAATCACCCAGGCAAGTTGACGTTTGGCTATTTGTGTCCAATCTAAAATTAAATGTTCGGGTTGTCGACGTACAATCGCTGTTAATAAAGATGCTGACAATTTATGTTCAGCACAATTCATGCACTTCCAAAGCGATGGATCAACAGATACATTCGACCACGCTTTGCATACTAATGAACAAGTAACCAGTGTTTCTTGCGGGAGATACCTAAATACAGCTTTTAAAACAGTTGAATCTAAACCTAAATTTACACTAGAATGTTGCGATTGACCATGTAATTGTCCTGGTCTGACAACATATTGAGGCTTTTTTAGAATTTTCGTCGATGAATTCAGGATCTGATGACCTAATTGTGTTCTAATTGCATTCTTTTTTCGCGGTATATTAACATTCGATTCAGATACATCTACACTTTCATGCATACTACTGCACATGCTTCCATCGTCACTTTTTCTTCGTTTTATTGCACTAACTCCTAATCGATGATCCAAATCTTTATTATCGTTACTGTTAATTTCTATTCCTTCTAATTTTATACCTTCACTTTTTATTTCCTGCTTTATGTCATGCTTATGTTGTGTGTCTAGTTCTGATTCACTGGACATACCAAATTCATGATTACCATCAGTGCGAACTTTATTCTCAATAGCCGATGAAGCGTCACTACTTACAGACATCCGCCGAATTTCCGATGATTTTTGTCGAGCTCGAAAATGTCGAGGCTAATGAAAGATAAGTAATAAGAAATTAATTTTTTTTTTAAATATTACCTTACCTTATAATCTGTATTTTTTCCAGATTTGCAACACGTCGGACATTCCCAGCTATTTGGAAGATCTTCATTAACGATACCTTTTGCGCTTTGCGCCTTTCTCTGAGCGCAATCTGTATGAGCAATTTCGTAGCAAACAGAACATTCCATTAAAGATGATGGACCTTCAAGTGATGCTTGTAATTTTGCTTGTGGGGAAACTGGAGTTTGCCTCCACCCATCTAAATGACAGTAAACACATTGAGCGGTAACAGGCAGCATTGGAGATAGACATTGACGCATCATGCATGTTTGTTTTGCTCTGCCAGGTCCTCCAAACTTAACCATATCTAAACAAAAACTACACTCCCCACAATCTGATCTCTGACACGCTTCACATACTTTACAGCGTGTCCTCCTGCGCCTTGGCGTACCGTTAGAAACTGTTTGGTTATTCTGAGCTTTGGGTCCTCCTTCCGTTCCAGCAATCTCATTATGTGCCGAGTTGTTATTTTTTTTATGCATTTTAATGGGTTTTGCAACTGGCGGTGGTGTGAAATTACATTCTTCTGTGCCTTCTACAATATTAGTTGGAGTCAGACCATTGCTAATTGTTTCACTTTTTACCGCATTTATATCTTCAAAGTTCTGTTCATCATTCGACGGAAATGTATTTTCATTGACTTCCGTTTTAAATAATTCAATAAAGATTGAACGATCATAGGATTCAAAGGGTACAGCCGATTGTTTCTCCGGCTTAAGTACTGGTTCTCCTGTTATGGCTAATTCGGGACGATCTTTACAATGCCGTTCTACAAGTGTGCGGACATCTTTTATTAACGCAACGGGATCCTTCACTAATTCCGGGACATTTTTTTTATGAGGAGGGAGATCATAGAGATACATAACGATTTCCTGTAATTAAAAAATACGCCAATAATATTAAAACTAATATAAAAGTAAAATTTATATGTAGAAAACAAAAACGTAAAAATATTTTAACCACAAAAATATGTCTAAAAAATTCTATGTTCCTAACATAGTTTTGGAAATAGAAAAAACCCTATCATAGACCGCTTAGCGACCAAATTAATTCGGGATACTTTTTTATATGATATTGCCAATGTTCTGCGGAATAAAATTGTATTATTTCCAAAAACGCCTAGGCTCGCAAATATCTATGCTGAAAAGGTATCAAATGGACCCCAACTGATGAAGCAACACTGTTTTTTGTTCCTATCAGCATCTAGGGAACTAACTAGAGTGATGTTCAACAATTTAGTACATTCCACACCAAAAAGCTAAAGGATACTTTGTACTATTCGAACTTTAAAAAGTAGGAAACCAATCACTCTGGTGTCTGTCTGCCTCTCAGTTACATGCAAATTACTAGAGATCTACAAAACCAATTTTAAGATAACTTTGACACTTGTCCAAAAAAAAGAACCGCCAATTTAAGATATCGAGTTGTAGTACTGAGGTGACGAAATGTGACCCTGCTTGAAAAAATCGGTTTAGGGTCCAAAAGTAATTTTCGAGATAAAGGCGTAAAAACTTTACGAACTTTCTTTAGGTATCGTCAATTATCAATGTTCTATAGTTCCCGTAACTACTCGTGCAGCACGGGGCGGGAGAACAACTTCACCTGATTCGAGACAACGATTGTAAGTGAACCTACAATTTAAAGTGGATTCCGAAATACTGACATTTTCTCTGCAACCCCTATTTTGATCGTAATCTGTTGTCAGCAAAAAACAACCATGAGTCGCCGTCGATGGGATTCGAACCTGGAACCTTCGGATTGGTACGCCGACACGTTATCACTTACTCCAGCGACGACGGCTTTATTAATAGCGCATTGTCTACGCAATCGTCTAGTAAACCGATAGGCCTGCTTATATATAACTCTACGTCGTCTGCATAAAGCATTTGGTTAATAATTAATATAAAGACTAAAAAGCAATAGACCTAGTACTTAACCCTGATGTATCCCACGCAGCAATATTGATCCCAACATGCTGGCTTCGCCTCGTTAAGAAACCTGTGACCAAGTTGATAGCTGACGTATCACAGCAAAAGGATGTCAAAAGCTTATGCAGAGAATGTAGTGATCAACCGGAGTTTGTAGAAGAGAATGTAGTGATCAACTGATCCGTTGCTTCTGATTTAGAAACCAAGCCTCCATAGTAGCCCCGCAAAAAAGGAAGTGATCGGAGAATTTCCGAGCAACAGATCACTTTCGGAACTAAAACTCCGCGCATGCGATTGATTAAGAGAGCTGCTAAGTGGGTGAAGAAAGTATTTAGTTCATCAGGTTCAAGAGTACCGTCTGTTTTATCCATGTACACCAGCTTGCCTCAGATTCCGCCATAGGACCTTAGATTTGCATCGAATTTACGGCTATTATATTCACGCTTAGCACGTGGAATGGCAGTATTGGCTTTGTTACGGGCTATCTTATATAGCGATCGAGCTTCTTGGATTTTAACGCATCTGTAGCGTTGATAAAGGTAATTTTATTCATCAATGAGGGTTCTAACGCCAGATAAGAACGATGGGCGTTTATAAAAACGCGTTTGGTTTTTATTGGAACATGCTTATCTAAGAGATAGGTTAACAGGGAGTTCAGAATTATTACTTGGTCATTAGGCGAAGTACAATGAAACATTTTTCAACGCAGTGCCTCGCACTCCTAAAATTACGAATTTACCTTAATGCCGTTATAATCAAGACTTTATACAAGACTCAGATCACAGAGAAAAACTAGCGAAAAATTCCGAAATAGTTCCTTAAATTATCCCTTAAGTTCCCTCACAAGAGGTGGGCATGGGGCTGGAGAACAATGTCACCTGATTCAAGACAACGATTCCGAACTACTGACATTTTCTTTGCAACCCCCATGGCCTTTTAATCGTAATCTGTTGTCAGGAGAAAACAACCATAAATCGCCGTCGATGGGATTCGACCCTGTGATCTACGGATTGGTAGGCCGACACGTTATCACTTACTCACCGACGAAACAGTTATGATAAAATCGAATTATATAGGTACAGTGTATTACATTGAATAAATTTTCTAAAGCTCATAAGCTTATATAAGTATAATAGGAAAACAGGTAAAAACATTGCTTACTATGAAATAATTAATTTAAAATGAAATTATTGTGACAATACAAAAATTATTAATGGCAATACGAAACTTAGGCATATGGGCTTTCCTGCTCTATCGGACTTAGTTCTAAAACCAGAGCAAGGATTTTTGTCTAGGTTAAGTTTTTGATTGGATAAGAATATTATGCCTCATTAAGGTAGGGTTCAGGAAAGCCGTAAGGAATTCGAGGAGAATTAATTAACTCTTAAATCTCAATCAACAAAAGCAGATTTATCACATACAGAAGGGCAATGCAAAGAGCATAAGTTCAGCGTGTGAATTAACGACAAAACTACATGCATGAACAATTTATGGGAGTGATGCAGGGATTCTGAAAGCTTTTTCTACGAAAAATACAGATGCTGTCGAAAATAATGATTAAATTTTTTTTACTAATGTAGTTTTACCCCCCAACAAAATTTATCTCCTTTTTATAAAATTTGCAACTACAAATTAAGATCGTTGGTAAAACCAAAAGTGTTTATTCAATTATATCGAAAACTAAGGGTCGTCGCGTAAAATCCTTTAAAGCTTGAACTAAGAGGATACTGCCCTACAATATATCGCTACTCCCGTGAAACAATGACGTAAGTGAATATTCTTTAGAAATTTCGATTTATCATTTGACTGTTAAGTCGTTGTTCTCATGAATTCGCGGTTAAAACTTTCGGCGTTATAGTTCTTAAGTTTGAAGTTTGTCGTAAAATAAAAAATTATTTAGTACAAAAATAACACAGCTCCAAATTTCGAATCCGAATCCGAGGTCCGTTTAACCCCATCACATCAGGATTTTCCATAACCTCAAAATTTAGACCAAAAACCCTTCTTACCCCTTGAATTTAAAACCCCATATCACCATCATACCAAAAACCCTAAGCCCTTAACCCCTAAACCGCATAACCTTAAAATAACACCGGCAAAGGTCACAATACGCTCCTCATTTCCGAAGTTAGGGCTAGATAGGCAGTTCGACAGTACATAACGGATGGAAAATCCTGATGTGATGGGGTTAAACGGACCTCGGATTCCCGTACAGCCTCAGATTCATTTCCGTCAGTGAAACCGTACACGTAAATAATATCCGCGTACTCTTCAAAAGTAAATTCAGCCATTTTGTTAAATCTTTTTTCGCTTGCGTTCTATTTGTGCCGTCAACTTGCTTGCAAAGGTGATGTATTTATGTCCTATGCCCTATTTATAGGCAACGATGCCTACTGTTTCCCACGTTTATGCCGAGTTATGGTTTATGATGGTAAAAGGAACAAAATCAACTAAAATACCTGATTCAGACAAGTTTATTGCTGTTTTTTCTTTGTTAAAATACAAATCAGTTCCTGGTGTCATAAACATATCACTCGAGGTAATTAATACTACGATCCTTTACCTTAATCCCTGGAATTATGATTACACCAATAAGGGTAGACTTTCGATTGTTTGTCAATTTTTTCTAAGTCCGTTGGACTAGGACAATAATTTGTACCTCGTTAGAAAGGGGATAGAATAGGAATTGCTAGATTTAGAAATAAGCGTAGGTTAATTAAAAAAATTCGAGAAAAATCAAACAGAAACTCAAAAATAGGAAAATTCAATACTCTAAGTTTAACTTTTAAACAATACTGTTCAAAAATGAAAGCAAGAAGGTAACCTTGTTTGACCTTGGTGGAAAGGGCATTTTATTACCTTCCATTTGCCATTATTTTCATGTCGCTAGGTTGCTACAGTGAAAAGATGTTAACAATAAACTGATTCACGTACCCACAAATTCCAAAATTTAATAATCACCCTGCCATACGATTTTCTGTTTGTCTAGGTGAGAGCTATCATTTAAACTCGTATTGAACTCTAGGAACGTTACACCCTGTATAGTAAACATAGTCAGACCTCATTATTATTTTTTCAATTTTTTTTTTGTGGAGCTGTGTAATCAAAGAGAATATTGGAAAAATTGGGTCTGTCGCTGCTTCCTCTAATTTGTAGTGAATGCATTCCACAGTCTAACGGATCGAACAAGAAATTCTTCGGTTGCGCGAAATCGATAATGGGGCGGGGCGTTGGCAATGAAAAGGTGCGACTGGAAAATGACACGCAATTAAACTTAATAGGTAATTGGGCTTTTTAGTCGTAATAATTCTATGCAGAAATAAAATAGTACGATAATTCAGATAGTTGTCGAGGCTACATCCAATAATAGTTTTGGTAAAAGTGGAGACATGATCGAAACGCCTTAGTCCATACACATAAAGGACAGCAGAATTAAAGGCGACGTTAAGTTTACGTGATGGTAGATAGTATACCCTACAGAATAGTTGCAACAATACGTCATGATTGGTATAATTTGTGATTTTACTAACATAATACGTGTCTTGTGTGGTGTTAAATGGGCAGTCATAGATAGTCGTCGCAAAGTATCATATACTCTACCAATGACGCTATTCACCTCATCAAACCAAGTCAAAGTTCTGTTAACCCTTTGAGTCACACATTTTTCTATGCAGCACTTTCGCTTGAATTTTCATAGTCGGGGGGTTTTCGAGATCGCTGATCACGAATTTGAAGTCAAAATTTAATAATTCCCAAATTTAAGATGGCGTATACAAAAAATCGAGAAAACTATTAAAATTTGATGTTTATGACCTGGATTTGGTTATTCGGGGGGTTTTTTCAGCTAAAATCTGACTTCAGATTCGTGATCAGCAACCACAAAAGCACACGAGTATGAAATTTAAAGCCATTTTGTCAAGACTAAATGAAAAAAATATAGGTGGGAAGTATACTTCTACTATGGTGCTATAACCATAATTTTAACAGAGGGACAGAAAGAAATATCAATAGGACTCCTACGTATGATAATGGCATTTGATTTACAAGGATTTAGAATTAATGCCTTAGTAGTAGTAGATATATACAGTGGTCTAGATATATACATTTTTGTATCATCTGCATATATGTGAAATTTATAGTCTCATAGGACAAAAGAGAGGTCGTTAATAAAAATTGAGAATAACAAGGGACCAAGAATAGAGCCTTGAGGTACTCCACATGCAAGTCCAGAAAATTCGAAATATTCAACCAGTTTGTAAAGTAAGAGCTGGTGATCAATTTTATCAAATACTTTTGAGAAATCAAGAAGAACCAGTAAAGTAAGCTGATCGCAATCAATCGAATCTCTAATATCATTCGTAATTTTCACTAAAGATGTAGTACAACTATGATTGGGATTAAAATCAGACTGACTGATTGTTCTTGTCAAGATAACTAAGAATTTGCTTATGCAGCAACTTTTCAAAAACTTTAAAAAGGAAAGGAAAAATGCATATAGGGCGGTATTCAGCGGAATTAGTGGGAGATTTAGGAATTGAAATAACTTTAGAAAGTTTCCAACCAGTTGGAAAGGAGCAGGCAATAAGGATAGTGTTAAATAAATGACTAAGAAAAGGGAGTAAAATAGGCAAGAGAGCATTGATAAGTGGATGTATTTCGTCGATTCCGACAAAATTGGATTTAGCAGATTTTAGAGCTATATATACATCCATTTCATTAATATTAATGAACGAACCCGCCTCTCTGATATTCCTGGATTTAATCATCTCTAGAACACTGTCATCAAAATTTGCTGTATTCTTGAACGCATTAGAAGTAAACTGTTGATTTAAGTCATCAGGGTTAGCTGAGTAATTGAGGTTTCTGGTCTGGCCCACACCGACGGACTTTAAGTTTCTCTAAAGTTTTTTTTGTGGGAAGATCTCTGTCGAATTTAGAAATGTAGAAAATTAACTTGGCTCTAGAAATTTCTGCGCTCACTTTGTTACGTAGAATGCGGAAATTATTCCAACATTAAGACGTACGGTAACGCTTCCATCGACGGTATGCGGAGTCGCGTAAGATTATTAATTACCTTATATTTGGGGTAGACCAAGGACAACCGGGACAAATAATGTGCCTAAGGATCTTAAGCTGGCCATCAACTAATGCTGTATAATAAATTTGCATCCAGCTCAATTGTGAAGCCTCTGCAAGTAGCCCTTCATAATTTATATTTTTAAAATCACGATAAGAAAATATTTGTCACATTCAGAATTCGAGGTAATAGTGCACATAAAAAAGGTTTAAAACAAAACAACTACCCAACCAGATTTGACGGTAATACATAAAACTACCTACCTGAAAGTTTCAGCTCACGGGATCATAAGGCAGAACGATTAAATACTTTTGTTGTAGTTGTTTCGTTTGTTTGATTTGCACCGACTTCAAAATGTCGTAATAAATTAAAAATAATTTTATGCTTTTAAGCGCATCTTGTGAAGTCGGTTCAACTTTAAAACTTTAAAAACTATTTTATTTTTCACTTTTAAGTGTCTTCTACTCTGTACAAAAAAAAAGAACCATCCAAATCGGTCCACGCGTTAAAAAGTTAGGTTCAACCCCCTACCCCCATCCCACCAAATTTTTTTTCTCGTGGTATTAATCTACCCAATAGAAAAAGAAAGACTTATTTGTAAAAAGTCATTTTTTTAAACATTTAAAGCTCTGAAACTATTAGAAATATTGAATTGAGATCATTTTCGTATTTTTTATAGTAAATCCGCCGTAAAAACAAACATTAAAAAAAATCATGAAGATCGGTCTAGTTTTGGATTTTTTATCGCCAAAAAACCAGGTGACCGCGAAAGTGTATAATTACCCGTTCTCCTATTAGCAAGGATCACACTCTATACAACAGCACAAGAACCATCTAAATCGCTCCACGCGTTACAAAGTTAGGTTCCACCACCACCCCACCATTTTTTTTCTCTTGGTATCAACCAGGGAACATACTCTACCCAACTGAATTATCCAAATCGGTCCACGCGTTACGAAGTTAGACTACCCCTCCCCCCACCCTAGGCCATTTTTTTTCTCCTATTAGCAATGGGGTATCATACTCTGTAGTAAAAAAAAAAGAACCATCCAAATCGGTCCACGCGTAACAGATTTACGTTTCACCCCCACCCCACCAAAATTTTTTTTGATATGGTACCAATCGGTGAACATACTCTACCCAACAAAATTACGATTACGATTACGTTCTAATTTCCAATTTATTTTGGCACTCCACTAGAAATGCTGCTGTTTTGCTACTGTCATGACGAAAACAAATACAGCTCAACTGCACCAAAAAAAATATCCGAGGTTTTTGGCTCCTAAGCCTCTCCTTATAGTTCTGCACTCTAAGGTTAAAACTTGCAATTAAGGCAATGACGCTTTTGCAATAATGTTCTTGCACAACAGGAAAGTTTAAAATTGTTTAGTACTTTTGTCATTTTTAACCCAAAAATACCAAAATTTATACTTTTACGCGAGTTGTAATTACTTCTAATTGAATCATCATATTGCTCATTACAATATACATTACAAAACATGGATTAGTTGTTTTGATTACAATAATTAACCGCAGGAAATGTGCAAGAATGCTGAGCTTTTATTAGCTACAATTTACTAAAACTCGCAGTCTCCCTTGTTAATGCTCTTCGATATGAAAAGCTTTTAAGTGTCATTCCGCTTCATTCCCTGTCTCAATGAAATTTCGAAAAAGCTGTAGCTGCGCATCTACTCACTCTACTATAATTAACCCTACTTCTAATGAAATATGATAAGGTAAAACGACCAAACTCACCTTCAGTCCAAACAGTTCATGGTGTGTTAAATGAATATGGGGTGTATTGATAAGCTCTTCCTCCTTCGATGGTTCTCCTTCAAGATGTGATCTTCCCAAGAGAGTGTAGACATATCTTGCGAGAACATACCAAAGCATCTCAGTAAAAAATGGATAACGAAATTTTTGTGGCACTTTTGTTAAATCTTCAACTTGTGCCGTTTTTAACTGTTTAACAATACCAAAGGAATGCAAAAAATTTCCACCAAACACAAGAGAATCTGTTGGAGTATAAACAGCATGAATCCAACCTGTTGGAATAAAGAATGTGTTTCCTGCGGTAAGATAGACCCGAGCACATTTTTCTACTGTGTCACCAAAAAATATATCAGACTGTTTACCAGATAACACCCATTTTTCGTAGAGCTGAAGATTTTTCTCTGTTGGTGGAATTAGCCAAAAGACTTTACTGCCTTTTAGTATATGATACCAAACAGATGTTCCACCAAAATCAATGTGGAAATCGGTATAGCAATTTTTCACTGACATTAAGCAGTACTTTTGTACTTTGGGATACATCATATCCCCTATGGCATTTGTTTCCTCAATTTGAGCTTCTTTCAGTTGCTTTGGCCAAACGACATCGACCCAATCTATTTGCCGAACTATTTCAGGACACTTAATATACTGATCTAGTTTTGTATGAGAGAACTCAAGCGATATCACATTAAGTAGTCGGTCTTTATTAGGATCTTCATAATACTGTTGCCATTCTCTCATAGTCATTTGAATATTTTTTTGCGTATTAACATCCATCACGTCCAGTATTCTTCTTGATCCAACACATAATCGTACATCATTGATTGTAAAATCTGTTGATGGGACACGCAGTCCCAGACCAGTTTTTTCACGAAAAAGAAGTGGAATGTTAAAGCCATACTGTTGAATAAATCTGAAAAGAAGCACGTCAATTTTAAGGTTAGTGAACGTTGAAAATTTATTAGTGATGGAAGAAAACGTGCTTGCTCCTAAGAGAGTTGTTTTACAACTGAAAGCTAAAAACATCTACGGCAACTGCATAAATACTTCCAAACATTGTGTTCAAATAAGTAATGTTTACATAGTGTTTATACATATGTACTTACCCTACTGTGAGATCAGAACCTTTCATCTCGCGCACCATGCCAGTCTGCGCAAATTTTGAGGATTCGAGCTTTTCAGCTACACTAAAACCTCGCACCCCCTCCATTTCTTCGTCACCTAATGACCATTCTTCTGAGTAAAGTTTTCGTTGTTTTCTCTCACGCTGTAAAAACCAAAAACAAAAACAAATGAAACATGAGCTTTAGAAATTAGTAAAAACTTTTTGCTTAAATTAAACACGTGAAGAATTTACGAAAGGTAAATAAGTGGAAAACTTTACCCCGGTTTGAATGAGTTACATTATATCATTAATTAATTTTAAAGCTGCAATTATGTTACTGCAAATTGTTGTGCTTTGATTTAGAAATCTGTAACAAAACTGTAGGCGGTGTCTATAGGTATAATTTTATTGCAGAATAGGCAAATGGACTGCGAAGAAAGGTTATATAAAACTGAAAAGAATATTTCTTATCAAATTGATGTTCACATAAAACCATGTATCAGCCCAATAATGTTGTCAAGAATTATACGTTAGAAAAGAAACAAAAGAAAGACTTATATCACACATGTATTGACAATAATTTCAACTTATGAAATAAACGTTAAATTTTTATTTATGAAAATGAATTTAAAAGCCTCAGCGAGCATTTAAACACCACCACATTAGTATCAACCTCCCTTTCTGGGTCTGGTTTGACAATGAGCAAAATCACCTATTGAATAAAAACACTCGTCGAAATATATTTATTATATTTGAATAAGCACATAAGCGTCTTAATTAAATCTCTAACAATAAAATTCAAACGACAACAATTAAGGCATATTAATGCTATTGTTATGCTGCTACACAATAAAAGGCAGATAATCCCTTTCTTCCAAGAAATAAAACGTAAGTAATACCTGTTGTAAACAGTGTTTAAAAAATTAAGATTTTGCGTATTTCTTTTTAAAATAATCTGATATTAAATTTTTAAATGGAGAAATCGTTACTAGCCAAGTCTCCAAATTCAGTTGGATGGTAGCCATCAAGTTAACACTCCAATTAGCACTATTATAGTGCAATTTTGATGCCACAACCAGTAAGATCCGGTTCTTGTTGGACACAGTTCAATCGCAATCCTGATTGTTATCTGAAATCATGGTTTAGGTCGGCTGAGTTTATTATGGGACAAAGGAACTAAAGTCAACCGGAGTAATTTAAGAAACTGACTTTTTCCTTTATCTTTACCTCCGAGATTGTCTTCAGAAGTGAGACAGTGGCCCGTACAGACCGAGGTGATTTTTGCGATAAGAGCTCTCGGTCTGTTGAGCAGATCGGATGTCCTATTTTTATTATAACTTGGCCATTCGCTAGCGCAGAAAGAGTTCCCTCTTAAGGGAGCGTAGCGTTTTTGTCTCGCGTATTCATCATGACACCACCGCGGACGTCGTCGTGCATCATATCGCCTCACATTTTGGAATTTCACGAGATGTAATTAACTGCCGACGAATTTACAAGTCACGCAACTGCCATAGCTCCTTCATCGCGCCTTTCAAGGTTGTCATCCCTGAAGCTTTGTTCAATGCCATCGTTTCCCCTGAGATTTTTCCCAATGGAACCATCGTCCGGGAATTTGTTCCAAAAAACCGTTCAGGCTCCAGAGATGCTTCAAAAAACTCATCAGCCAGATCACGTTCTACTACGCTAACGTAACCGGCCTTCGATCAAAGACGACTTGCCTCTATACCAGCTCTGCTTTTTAATTTTTCGACGTGGTCTGTCTGACTGAAACTTGGCTTTGTGGTATGATCGCCGATGCTGAGCTCTTCGGCCCGGAATACATCGTCTTTCGGCGCGACCAACATCTGTCTGCAGTCGGGGGATGAGTACTATGTGCTGTTCGTCGCAACATCCCTTGCTCTGTTATTGAGATTTTGGACTCGAATATGTTGGAACTTTTATGTATAGTTCTCAGATTGCCGGATAAGAACGTGTTTATTGCCACCTCTTACTTTCCTCCGGGAGCGACCAGGGATACTTACGATTCACTTGCCTCCTGCATCGACACTCTTTCGTCCCCTATGCGTCCTCAAGATGAGTTGTTGCTCCTCGGAGATTTCAACCTGCCAACTATTAGCTGGGTGTCATCAGATGTTGACGGG
This sequence comes from Leptarthrus brevirostris, assembly GCA_964036015.1. Lineage (NCBI taxonomy): Eukaryota > Metazoa > Arthropoda > Insecta > Diptera > Asilidae > Leptarthrus > Leptarthrus brevirostris. The sequence goes on along the minus strand of OZ038371.1, from coordinate 3,920,049 downwards.
TTGATTCCTTCCCAAAAGCCTGCATCGCAGAGTTCTCTATGTTTCATCGACAGCATAACCTCTTCCGGGCTTGTACAGTGTTCCAGCATCGCTAATGATTCCGGTAGATTTTTGGATTTGGTGTTCAGCACTGACCCATTCAGCAAATTGGTCAGGCGTTGCCCGGTTCCTTTGGATCCTGAGACGTCTTATCATCCTGCGTCCCGACAGTCTTGCACCACCCTAGAGGATATGGTAACTGAGTCAAGCGCCCTAATGGCCACTTGACTATCTGTAAAAATATCGATGTTGGTGAATGGATACACCGAAGCAGTGAGCACGCCTTCATAATAAATAAATAAATAATACTGTATTAAAAAACACATTTGAGCTATAAAGCTCTTTTACATAAAGAAAACTCGAGCACTTCTAGAAGTCATACCAATACGTTTGGAAAAGTACAGAAATGGTTATTGGAATCACCAATAGTGTCACAGCCATTATCGCATATCGAGCATTCCTCTAAAGTACAGAAAGTAATGAGTAAATCCCAATCCACTCCAGAGCGCCTTGTTCAGAAATCGCCAAAAAAGACCAAATCGGTAGGCAGTTTGAGCAATGAGAAAGTTAAACTACAAGTAGTCTACAAACCTCCGTTCAAGTTCTCACTAAAGCTCTCGAAAAATTCAGCAGTAAAAATTCACGTGATTGGTGGTGCACTTGGGCGAAGTAAACGAAAGTCTCGATCGGGTGATAAGAAAAGAGTAGGGGCAGCTCCAATCGGAAACATAAGCAGTAAACTCACTGAGCGTGGAAGACGTGCCGCACTTCTAGTACGCACAGTAGAAGATGACACTGAAAAGCTAACCGTAGATAACTCAGAACCTAATTACGAAACGTTGAACCCTAAATCGACTGGCAATCCTTTTTACGAGAACATGAAAACTGGCTCAACTATTCTTTCTAAAGACCAACCTACTTCCAAGCAAGAGGGTTCCACTGAGGCGCCGCCCTCAAACTCTACCGCATTTAGAATGACTAGAAGCGCCAGTAACAGTGATCTAGATCAAAAGAACCTACAAACTAAAAGTCATCAGCCGAGCTACCATCGTAGCAATTCTGTAACTAATAACCCTATCAGTACCAAACAAACTGGTGTTCGAAAAACTAGCCAAAACTCTTTAAATCTGGGAAGGAACTTCAGTAGCACGCAAAATCTTCAATCAACAAAGTTATTGAAGTCGAACAAACGAAACAGTCTCAACCTGAAGTCGTCTACTGACAACGACCTGCTTCGGGCAAATCTGGTAACAAAACGAAGCAACTCTAATCTTAACTTAAAGAGAGAAAACTGTTCATCGAATCTAAGAGCCAACGAAGTAGTCCCTAAAGAAAATCTGTCGAGAAACTCTAGTAATACATTCAGTATCTCAGAGAACACTCCTGCACCAAACATTTTTCCATTTAAGAACCATTAGTGAATATTACGTTATCATAGGTGCCGTCCTTCTCCATTTCCTTCTAGTTGAAATCCTGACACTGAATCCTTTATCAACAATGTAGACAGTTGAGGCATCGACCAGTCCTCTAAGCGCTAAATGTTGCTGTGGCCATAGGGCTTACCAACCCAGCACCAAGATTCTTTGAGTCTTACTGCACTGGTCTTTTAATTTAGGTAAAGCAAAGTATGGTACCTTGGTTTTTGTGGTGAACAGCATAAACTCATTTTTTCCTGGATTCATAGCCAGTCCACAGTTCTTAGACCAAGTGCTCATCTTCTTCAGGGCACCCTCCATAATCCATAGCAAAGAAAGAGAGACTAAAAGCCCAACTAATTCCGAATTCAGACTGGATTATCCTTGCCTTTAACATAGTAGTTATCCATTAACCAAGAAATTGTTCTACACCGAGCTCGGCAAGAGATTCTTGTATAGCTTCAATGCGTACATTGTTAAAGGCTCTTTCTATGTCCAGTAATGCAGCCAGCATATATTGTTTATACTTGATTTAATATTCAATTGTACGTACTACCTCAATGAGGGCTGTCTCCATGGATCTTCGCGTACTGTAAGCGTGTTGGGATTTTGTCAACGTTGCACCACAAAGAGTTTGCCTCAGATGTATATCAAGGACCCGCTCTAGTGTTTTTAATGCAAAGGTCAGACTAATCGGCCTAAATTCCTTGATGACGTCCGTTTATGTGATAGTTATGAATTATATGGCTTGACACATTGGTACTTACTGAAAGCAAAGGTTAAGGTGGAACTGCCAATATTACTCTGCAACTCTAAATGGCATTTTAATGTTATTTGTTTTCAGTAGAAATAGAAAACAACCATGGGGGCGACGATCCCTAGGTGGACAAGGAAGCAAATTTAGCTGGACAAGAGTCAACATTTGATGTATTAAAAATCACTTTTCCGTAAAAGGGTTTACTCAGAAACCTAAAGAGAACATAAGTAAAAATTAACCGTTTGATTAGCTTGTGGCATACACGTCTGCATTTAAGCGTCAAATGTGTATTAATGTGATAGCATTTTCGAAAAGATAGTTGGCACTTTAAACGATCCCTTCAGTTTAGTTTTGTTAATAACTTAGACTTTAACTTATTTTACGACAGTTGTGTAATTAAGCCTGTAAAGTTCAATTGGCCTGCTAAAGATCTAGCACCATGCAACTTTTTGTTTTATTTTTTCAAGTGTTATGACTCTGTGAAAAAGATAACTTTTTGAGGTGTAGCGATAGAAAAAAGGATGAGAACAAAAATAAGTAGGTACCCCCATATCAAAAACATTATGAGAAGCTTAATAAGCAAGATTTCTGATACAATAATGTGGAGTTGAGTTGCGACTGTTGACGGGGACGGGCGTGCCGCCGGTCTTGCAACCCCCAAATAAACTTAAACTCGGTTGCGAGAGCAAAGTAATAATTGAAATTATTATTAAAAGTGCTGGTGCCATTTTCGCCAGAGGGAAGAGCTTTTATGTTCTATTAATAGCACAATCCGAAGAATCCGTTCCGTTTTATTTTGATTTCCATCCAACATTCAAGGTACACTCGTGCTTGGTAGAATGTGTTTAACGGGTCGCCACTGCTGAGTATTTGGCTCCCTTCGTTGACATCAAAGTTCAGCATAGCAGGCATAGGCTGCCCTTGGTCTCATGAACGCGGCTTTGCTTCGAATTTGTATATCCTATTCGTCAGTCCTTGTGTCGGTGTACATTTTGGTTTTAAGCAAATTACGGGAGTATGCAAAAATTTGTTGTTTTTTATAAAAACATTCGTGGCTTGAAAAATAACCATTTTTCGGTTTACTGCCACTTAACCTAAGCCGGATATTCGTGCACTAAACGAGTCCAACGTTGTTTCTGATTCTGATATTAATCAACATCGTATTCCTGCTTACCACTTAGTGTCGCTCTTCTCTCCCCAGAATGGGATCGCAATTTACATAAGAATGATGTGCTTTTTATCATCTCCCTCAATTCATTCCAGAATTTAATTATGTCTGGATTAGATTTAAACTCCCACGATACATCATTTATTTCTGCTTTTTATGGCGCAGCGCCAATATGTTCGACGCCGATATTGTGTGCTGTTTAATTTAAAATGCTATTTAAGTTGACGAATTAAATATAACCAATTCGAATATAATTCCCATCTTTGGGCAGGGGCCGGACACACCGCATTGTCTGCGTTAGACAAAGTGCAACGTAAGGCTATTAAATTTATTGGCGATTCGTTAATCTCTGAGATCATTGAGCATTTGGAGAGATTTTGGTCATTGTTCTAACGAAATTCGTAGCCTGATATCTTGTATATATATTACAACGCACGATACACGAGCTTCAAATCGTTCCCATCAAATTACTCTACACGTCAAATATCGTTAAATTTCAGGGATCTTTTCTAAGCAGAACAACACGAATGTGGAACATGAATCCGCAACTTTCAAGAGAGGCGTACAACAATATCTCCTTCACTCAACTCCTTAACCCATTTCCCTTACCCTAAATTCCTCTCCTGCCAAGGATGTGCATAAGGCATCTGAGTTTTGGCGTTATCATATTACAAAAAAAACTAACACAGAGCACGGGAGAAAACTTTTTAAAAAATATTCTATTTCCAAGGTTGGAAACTGTCTCAGGATGGAACTCTATAAATCGGGCAAGACCGTTGTCAGGGTTAATAAGTCGTAAGTGGTAGAGACGGGCTAAATGAGTCTTATAACTAACTCGAGCCTCTTAATGCGAGTCACTTAAAGGATACGTTCACTCGGACTCATTCTTTCTGCCAACTGATCTGATAACGAAATGGTTCCGTTTGAATCCCCAACATTACAATTCACGTTCGTAATCAGTCCGTCCACCGCACACACCAGTCAGGCCGGCTAGCTAATTACGCAGTGTTCGGATCCGTTGCTCATATGCGACAACAGAAGTGAGTCCGAATTCTGCCTCGTATTTGAAAGTACCTTCATGCTCAGATGTGTCACTCACTTGCTGTGACACGGATTCAAAAGTTATAAATGAACGAATCTCTAGTAGCCACCGGAATTGAATCTTTTCGTTCAGAACATGGACTCGTTTTTTTAAGCAAATCCGTCAGACTCGACCTATCTGAAGTAAATGCTGACCTCCTCAATCTCCTGTAGTGTTTTAGTTGAGTAGAGTGGAATGGGGATCTCTCTGCCTTCCCAGTATGTTTTTCTCTGCCTATCTGAGTCTGCTGTCTAAGATCCATAGGGTGGCATTGGTATAATGAGCTCTCTATGTACGACGCCAACGGCGGCACTAGAGGTTATACTTGATATGTTGCCGCTGGATCTGTACTGAAAAATTCAGTAACCAGCGCAGTCAGACTAAAGGATGCGGAATGGTGGAAGGACATATTTTCAGGAAAGCCGGATGAGTTGACTACAAGGTCAGATTACCAGGTCTCGGTTCTAAACATAAGGAAAGGCGTTAATACAAAGGTTCCCAGAAGAAATGAATGGGACGAAAATGAAGTGGTAAAAATAACAGTCTTTAGAATTTTTCCTCCAATCGTTCAATAATGCAATCGAGCGCACTCATAGCGATGAACAGGCAGGCTTTCGTGAGGATTTCTCCTGCAACGATCACAGCAACAACCTTCGAATAATCATCGAACGATCCGCCGAATGGAGGCCCCCTTTACATCTAACGTTATCACCATTATAAAGGAGTCCTGCTCAGGGGTCCAATGTCACGTCCAGGACAGGGATGCATACTGTTACCTTTGCTTTTCCTGATCGTCATTAATGACGCCTTAGACGATCACCCATCGCGAGGGATTAGATGGAAACTCTTTAATGACCTTACACCTGGACTATGCCGACGATGTATGTCTCCTATCCAACAAACAAAGTCATGTAGTCCAAATGTCCGAAGATCTGAGCAGAGAAGGTCGCAATGTTTGACCATCCGTAGAACACTAAATGCAGCACTTAATAGTAGACGTTTTAGCTATACCGAATTTTATGACTTTTTCTAAATTTTGGCGGTTGGTTAAACGTCAAAAGCAATTGGAGTCTATCCTAAACATACAAAGACAGCCAACTAAAGCGATTTCACCATTTGACCCATGGTATACAAAATACAAGGTATGCTCGATATGAACTCTGTTCCGCATTCGTGACGTAATAACCCCGTTACTCGTTGTTTAAGGATCATCCATTCGCCATGGAAACAATACGCTGCAGCGGATGTATAAAAAGCTTGTCAATCCCACTGACCGCAATACTGATCAAAATTTCAACAATCAAGTCAGATTGAAATAAGATCATTGGAAAAAGCCTTCGGACAAAGGAAAGACCGTGCAATGAATGCGACGAAAAAAAAATATCGTATATTTCCATTACGGTTATGATTAATAGTCCGCTCAAAATGCAGAAACGAGGGTATATTTTCAAAATGATTTTTTTTCAGGCCCATTTTTACTTATCGACGTATACACAATGGAAATGGTGACAAAAAGGATGAAAGTTACGGATATTCCAAAGAAGGTTACAATTTCCAGGAGTGGAAAAAATTATGAAGCCGAAGAGATTCGTGTCATTCAAACCACCAATGCACAAGGAAATCGCGGAAAAAAGTATTTTCTCACACGAGGGTCAATAGAGAGAAAATCTGTTAGACTAGAGCGCAGAGAGCCGTTTCACTGCAGTCAACCGAAATTGACGGTCTCACAGTTTTAGAGGAACCACTCGCAGAAAACACGTTTATACCAAATTTACTGGGGCGTTGAACATTGCTTTCCAACCATGCTTGTGTGTTGCGGACTTTATGCGGCGGAGCTGAATCCTGCCGGAAAACCTAGTGACGCTTGTTGAACAGCTTAGAGCTCAATGGTTTCACACACTCCTCGAGCACGTCCGTCTGATGGTTTTTTGCGCACCCCACTATACTATTACTGACGCTGAATAATGTCCTCGCTGTACCTTTTTCGCAACCTCTCGGGCTTTTTCTTCCACCATGAAAATTGTTTCATTGGTAAACAAAATTGGCCGATGTTTGTTGTTGCGGTGCAGCTGAAGGAGCTCTTTGCTTCTTGTGGTCCTAAGTCTTTTCAACTGCTCTGTCCTGTTGATCTCCGGAAGGCGCCCATCCCGAGGTCAGATTTTATGATGCGAGACATACTTCTGGTGGAGAAGTTAATCTCGCGAGCCCAAACCAATTGGAATATATTTATTCTTTATTCGATTTGAAACATAATAATCAAAAGGCTCAAGAGCCGTATACAAAGATTGTAGAAGTATGTACAATAGATTGGCTTACTAATTCTAAAATAACGCTAAGCTAAGCTATAAGTAGTGCAAAACATCCGCACGTCGACCGGGCATCACCACGCCAAACCAATTCAGTAAATTCACGATACGAGGGTGGGTCAATAAGTTCGTGACTTTTTGATTTTCCCGCCTCTTAACTGAAAGGGCAACACTGCTCCTGTCAACCGGCATCTGTCAGTTGACTCCTGTCAAAATTTGAACAAGCTGCGTCTTTAGTTTGTGTTTGACAGCCATTGATAGCAGACTACTGCGTGATTTGAGGAGAAAATGGAAAAAAGTGAATTTCGCGTGCTCATTAAGCATTATTTTTTGCGGAAAAAACCATCACTCAAACCAAAACTAAGCTTGATAAATACTATGGAACTCTGCACCATCAATTTCAATGGTAAAAAAGTGGTTTACTGAATTTCGTTGTGGCCGTACAAGAACGGAAGATGCAGAACGGTCTGGACGCCCAGTTGAGGTCTTACACCAGAAACAATTGAAAAAATTCACGATATGGTGTTAGCCGATCGGAGATTGAAAGTGCGAGAAATTGTGGAAGCCATAGGCATCTCACATGGCTTAGTGGTTTCAATTTTGAATGATCACTTGGGTACGAGAAAGCTTTCCGCAAGATGGGTGCCGCGTTTGCTCACAATCGACTACAAACGCAATCGTGTGACAACTTCGCAGGAGTGTTTGGCGTTGTTCAACCGCAATATGGACGAGTTTTTGCGCCGTTTCGTAACCGTGACCAGAGACCAAACAACAGTCAAAACAGTGGGTTTCTCGGGGTGAATCTGCGCAAAGGTGGGTTTGTCAGCCAATAAAGTCATGGCGACCGTTTTTTGGGATGCACGCGGTATAATCCACATTGACTACCTTTGAAAGGGTAAAACAATCAATGGTAAATATTGTGCCAACTTATTGAGTCGATTTAATGAGGATTTGAAAAAAACGACCGCATTTGACCAAGAAGAAAGATCTTTTGCACCAGGACAATGCAAGGGTGCACACATGTGCAGTTTCCATGGCAAAAATCCATGAATAAGGCTACAAATTGCTCCCTCATCCGCCCTATTCTCCGGATTTAGCCCCGAGTGACTATTTCTTGTTTCCCAACCTGAAGAAATGGCTCGGCGGAAAGAGATTTGACTCCAACGATGAAATCATCTAACAAACAAATACCTATTTTGATGACCTCGACAAATTTTATTTTTTGGAAGGGATTAAAAAAATTGGAGGTTGGCGATGAGAGAGCTTGTGAGAAGGAGAGGTAAAAGCAGGAAATGCTAAGATGAGTAGCGTGATAAGTTCGCTAGGTAATATTAATGGGGGGGGGGGGGGGGGGGGGGGGGGGGGCTAGATCAGAAAAGGCGGAAAAACGGGAGTAGCTCGAAATAGATAGGCACAAAAAGTCAGTTTCTGTCATTAATCCTGAAACATATCAAGACACCTAGCTATAATGGAACCCGGCGACCCTAGGTATCTGTGTGCCATTCGATTCTACAAACGGACCGCCCTACCTCAAAGGATAAATCCATAGGTCGAGACTGAATGGGTGGCAATAGCAGCAACTGGAATCTCACCGACTTGGAGAAGCTGAACCTACAGAACATGTTATGGGGGGAGCTTTGAACTTATCCCCCGGTGAAGCAGCTAAAGGGTCCGCAGGGAGAGGAAATCCATGAAGGAACACCCAAGAAATGTGTGCGTTGGGATTCTGGCCTGATCTTGAAGAAAATAAAAGTGCGGAAACAATTTTTTATTACTTTTTACTTGGGGTGGGGGGGGGGGGTTTGTACGTACACTAAAATTATAACTTTCCATTGCAAAATATTTTAAGGTAATTTTTTAAACAAGAGTATTTTTGCAAAAAAAAATTTTATTTAAAAAAAACTGTTTTTATCTATCCTTTCATGTGGTTACTACAAATCCCACTCGGCTGAACGCCAGGAGCCCCAAGAACTGCCAAGAGTTAGGTTAAATTAATTACTAAAACAATCTTTTATAAACTCAAAAGAGGTCCAAATCAAGCCTCATATATTGACTGATGCAATCACACATTTCTAGAAGGAATCCAGATTCAGATTTAATTACTTTAAATTTTTGTGTATCCAGAAAAGTTGAAAAATTGTAGGATAATAAATACATACAACGTTGCATAACACTTTCAGTTCGGAAAAGCGTGTGAGAAAAGATGCAGTCGTAAAATGTTTTATCCATTGTTCAACAAGGCAATTAAAAGCTTCATAAAAATTATCAACTTTATAGTGAATCTCGATCATGAAAAATCATTCTGTTGACGGATACCCAAGTATAAGACAACCTAGAGTTGTGCGGTCAGCCGGCATGGCTGGCACTAACAAAAAGTGCTTTTATTTTTCATTTCAATAAAACTCTCTGCTGTCTGCCGGGACGGGGCTAACATTAGTTAAAGCTATTCCCCGATTCTCCAACTTTGCTGGGGCTTATATACACATATAGAAGCCACCGCACAAGTTCAAACTTAGGAATCTCGAAAAGCTGATACAGCTTTATCGCCCGAAAGTCAAATTACATCAACATTTTAGCCAGTCTAGAACCAGCCGAGACTCCAAAGAGTAGAGTTCAACTTGATCTCGCACGAGCGGGATGCCCATGTCCTAGTGGGTTCCCGACCGATGAATAGTCGTACGAAAGTGAATTTGTTGCCCCCTTTGGTTGCTCCCAGAAAACACAAAATTGGAAAAACTGAAAAAAAACTTGCTCAGCAGGTTTAATAATCAACGAAAGAACACGGCTATGCTGATTTTTTTATAGAGCTTTTTTTTTTGTTTTCATATAAAGTTAAGAACATATTCCTCTCCAAAATGAGCGGACTGCAGTTTTGAGTTCTCCTATTTTCAATCCAATTTTAGTAAAAATATATGTTATCACGAAAATGGCGTCATATTTATAGAAGTGAGGCAGATAGGCGGAAGAAAATAACAATTTTATAACAAAGTTAAATTCACTGGACTGATGAAGAATAAGTGTATCTTATATTAATTAAATCACATCTAACTAACCAGTTGACGGCGGCTGTGGTGACTTCTTACAGGCGACCCCGTTTCGGACATCGCCACACAAAAGGTCAAATTATTAAAATCAAAGCAAGCAATCAATCTTTTCTACAGTAATATTAATAACTTTAGTATGGTTTTATTGCAATTAAAAATCACTCGGATTTCTGTATTAATCCTCCTTCACTTTGTCCACTTCGCGATTCCACTTCAATACTTCACTTAAATTTTTATCAGATTCTGATCACTATTTACACTATTTTCACATATATTTGCATTGTGGATAAACCAGGGGACAATATTCCAAAAGTATACGATTTTGCTCGGCTATAAAGAATACTTCTGATCTAATTGAAACCCGCGTTGCTCAACCAGTCGATTTTAAACACGTCCACACCTTGCAATGGCATCGCCATTAATAAAATTGAAGTTCTGCGGACAAATCACTTGCCCAGAATTAAACAATGAGAGTGAGTGAGGTAACATTATACATTTTCGTAAGAAGACATTTTTTAAGATATGTTTATTTCTGTTTAGCTTATCATGCATATATGGAACGATGTATTGCGAGCTCTTTTCAGTTGTCATTTAGTTTTTTCTCATCTCAGTACAGGGACGTCTTAAAATTTTTACCGAAAAACATTATATTGCGATTTCGTATGCAGAGATTTTTTAAATACTTGATCCTGCTTTTAATGAATAAAATCCAATATACGTTTTTATTTATTTATTTATATAAAACTTCTTCTTTTATTTACATAACATAGAATACGATGTTTTACGTCCATTTAAGTTCTTTAATTGCAAACGCACTCAGCCCATTTGAGTGTTAACTTTAAAACGTGCGACATATGTCAAGTTGTTTGACAAAATGTTTTCTCTGAGGAATTGTGTTAATATTTCAACAAAGTTATGTTATTTCAGTGGAAATGCTTTAGGTATTATTGTGTTATTGATAAAGAATTTAATCTGATTTTAGTTTTCAGGACAAACTCGTCATATAAAACGATGGGTGGCACCAACTCGCCGAGAACTTGCAAAGAGACGACGAAAAATGGGGCCTGAAGCAATAACACCTCGATCTACATTTATAGAGTGGAACTATAATGCAGAACTGTTTGCATTTGGAAAAAGATTACAAGAAAATTTTGATTTAAACAAATTACAAACTGCATTTACACACCGCTCTTATATCATACAGGAGGAAATTAAGCAGAGAAATGTTGGCATTGAGGATCCAATTATAAATCTAGAGGATAACAAAAATTTAATACAAAAAGGAGAAAATCTAATATCAGGTTACGTAATGGGGTTTGTAAAGTTTTCACTGCCAAATGTTCCGGATGATGGACAATCTGCAATTTACAAATTTTTAACAAATGAGGAAACCTTAGCACACATTTCGTCTAATCTTGGTACTAAAGACCTAGCGTTATGTGCAGACTTTCCAATAAGTCAAACAGTTTTAAGGGACACTCTAGTTGCTGTAGTTGGAGCTCTGGCAGAGTCTGCAGGCGAAACTAAAGCATACAATTTCATTAGAGATTTCATCTGTACACAACTAAATCAGAAAGATTTTATGGAGATTTGGAATATGGGAGATGCTTTTAAGCGGCTACAGAATTATTGTAATGAAAACAATTTGGGAGAACCTGAACCAAGAATAATTGGAGAGGTTGGAAAAAATACACCTCTTGCAACGTACCACATTGGAATTTATTGCAATAAAAAATATTTGGGGAGTGGTAAGACAATTTTGTAGGTAATTGTTTCTTTAATCATTTTTTACATTGTAGGCTTTGGCGAGTCTGTGGATATTGCTATAGATATTGCTGCAACGAACACATTAAGAACCTTTTACGGGATTAATGATAATATGAAGCCCTTCAATTTTAATGTAGAATTGGATAAAATCAACAAGAACATGCTAAACGCGTAATAATTATTTTTCATTAGAAATTAGATACTATAAAGAATAAGAAGACTAAACTTTTTCTTTCGTACGAATAAAATTGTTCCTTCCCTATATTTAAGACCTGTAGACATGCACAAAAAGATCACTATAATGCATAGACGTAGTAAGTGGGACCCACTTACGTTGTATATTGTTGTATTTATTCGATTTAAAACAAATAATACAACTGGGAGGAATACATGAAGGAAAATCAATTAATATTACAAGAGCAGTTCGGTTTTAGATAAGGATACTCCTCTGCGACAGCATTAAATATGCTGCTTATGAAGGTATACCGTAAAGGCACAATATAATTTCAGTATTTTTGGACTTTAAACGACCCTTTGAAACAGTGGACAGAGATATTTTAATAAGTTGAATAAGAATGGTATCAAAGGAAAATAATTGATGTGGCTTAAGAGCTATCTATCAGGATGAACACAGCGGACAAAAGTTAATGGAGCGATGTCTCAGAGAATTGCTGTAAGCTTGGATGTGTCACAAGGATCTGTGCTTGGGACTGTACTGTCCCTTATATACATTAATTATATAAAGAGTGCATTGGGCAAGGTAAATATAACACTATTTGCTGATGATGCATTATTATACATTGCTAGTTATGATGTAAATGAGTGTGCATATGTAATGGAACAAAATTTACAAAAATTGAACGTGTGGCTACAAACGAATATTGGAATTTGACATTAGTAAAACATAATTTATGACAATCAATGATGAATATTATGGTACTTTGAAGATTGCAGATTCTTTTATTCAGAAGATTAAATATTTAGGGATGATAGTGGACAATAAATTAAAATTTAAATAGCATGGGGACTATATATGCGGGAAAATTGGTAAAAAAAATTGGTTTTTTTTAGGAGAATCACAAAATCGGTGTCGGTAATTACATCTATGTATCAAGATTTTTAATACGATAGTAAAGCCACATTTTGAGTATTGTTTCTCAGCTTTTTTAATCCTAGTATCAAGTGGAATAATGGACGGGCTTCAGAACCTTCAAAATAAGGGAATGAAGGCGATTCTTCAATGTCATAGGTACGTGTTAGTTGAGTGTATGTTGGAGTCGTTGATGAAGATTGTGAGGGAAAGAATTGTGCTAAATGTGTTACTGTTGACTTTTAAAATGAAAAATGGAGTACTGCCTGAATATTTGAGTGATTATTTAGTTTATACATGTGAGATGCAGCCATATAACTTGAGACGAGTGAATGAATTTAAGTTAGTAAACTTTACTACTGCATGAGTAGTGATTTGACCAATAAGGCTCTCAGCCACTGTGGAATGAAGTACCTAGCGGAGCATAACTAGCGGAGGGCGAAGAACACTTTTCCTTACCGGACTGATGTGGGGGGCCCAGGTCAGGCACTCAACTAAAGTTAGCCAAAACTAGTGACAGTTTGGCTGAGAGGAATAAGGGAATTGTATAATCTAATAGCTGCAACGCGATCTCGAATAGGGAAGCGATAAAAAGCCAGAGTCTGAGAGGTCGCCCAATCTTATCAATCCCACACAGGCATGCAGCCGCCCCAGTTCAGAGGAGAAGGTAACTTGTACATCATCAGTATAAATGTAAACCAACCCACTACCGACATACTCAGAGCGATTGTTGATGAATACACTGAATGGGAGGGGGCTAAGCACTGAGCCCTGGGGAACGACCCTGGAAATTGGCAGGAATCCGGAAAAGACTTCTTCCACACGGACACATTGATTCCTATCAGTAAGGTAGGAGAAAATCAAGTCGCAAACCGAAAATTAGGAAAACCCAACCCTTGGTTTCAGTTCCACGCAGAGGAGGGCGTGGTCGATGGTACTGAAAGCTTTACTGAAATTAAGGAGGAGCAAAATTGTAGGTTTGCGTTTGTTTATTCGTCTCTCCTCACAAATATCCACAAGCGCAGTGGTAGTACTGAGCGACCTTCGCAACTCGGACTGGCGGCCATAAAGTCGGCCCGACGATTCAAGATAGTCAATCATCTGCTCCCTTGCTCGAGTCTCCCAAGCCTTGGAGAATGAGGTGACTAAACTAATTGGCCTGTAGTCAGTAATATTCGATGCGTGGCTTGTCTTAGGAATTAGATGAACTTTAGCCCGCCTCGAAACACTGATGTAGTGAGAATGCTATTGAAGAAGTGGAGCAGATAATGGGAGAATCAATTTAACGAACTTAATTGGAATCTCATCTAGTCCCACCACATTAGACCTGACACTGTAGATGGACCTTTAAATATCCTCAAGAGAGACATTACAGAAAGAGAAGGCGTTCTGGACCTCGGGCACAAGCGGGACCGCTCGTGCGCTGGGCAGACGCAACTGCGCCGGGGAAAAGTGGAAGTTTTCTTAATATAGGCGTGTTGTCAAATTGTTAGCCTGCCCATGCCAATATGTTTTCTTAGCTCCAGTTCCACTGGCGTTTGTAGACTTTTCAGTAGGAATGAAATTAAGCTTATCGGTCTATATGCACGTGTTCGTCAGTTTTGTTAGGTCTAGGCAGGAAACCTACCTTTGCTACTTTCCAGTTTTTGGGAGTATAATTATGCTTTAGGCATGCTCTGAAAAGCTGAAAGAGTTTATTTCAGAGTCAGTTACCACCCTGCTGCCTTACTGCCCACTTTACTTAGTGGGACAAAGTAGGATTCCTCAAGGCTTCTACATTCCATTCCACACTGCTCCGTTGGGTTTAAGCAGTCTAGTAGTATATAGCCGAAATGACTAATTAATGAAACATGCGATTTTTATTTACGTCTGTACCACGGGATCTGTCTGCGAATTTAAGGGTACCGACTTTATCGAAGCTATGCAGAGGATGAAAAGTAAGAAATGGGTAGAACAAAGGTAGGTGAAACAACAGAACTGTGCGGAATATTGGCTTTTATTTAATAGGGATTCGATGTCACTCCATTCAATATGTCTGCAAATCTGTAATCAATACTTGTAATCTACTGGACATAGCTCTTTTCTCGCAATCGAAACGAGAGTTTGCGAGAAGTATTGAAATGGTATTGGCTTTTAGTTGGGAATATATCGCAAAATTCTATCCATAGTAGTAGTATTTTCCCTTCAAAAATATCTGTAAAAAATTGTTTTTAAAATTTTTAGATTTGTCTGCAAAGTAAAGATTTGATTTCTTAAGATAGTCGCGTATATTTTGACGACAGTGTAAAACTTAATATAAATGACAATCAGACATTGTAATGATTAGGAATTAACGCAGAATAAACACGCACAACACTTGCTACTGAATTCGTTCACCTTAAATCTCCATGCATAAACTTTGTATCATCAAATTACAATAAAACTACATGTCAGTCTCCATGGTGTAATTAAAATCTAAACTCGAAGAATTGTTATTGTCTTTATCTTCATCTTCAATATCTTCAGGATCTATATCGTCCTGACCTTTCGTTTTTTCCACAAGGTGACTGAGTTTAGGGGGAGGTTGCCATAAGACAAGTGCAGTACAAGGTTTTTCAACTCGCGATAAAAGTGCTTTCGGGATAATCGAGTCATCTTCATTTAGTTTTCGAATCTGTTCACATACAGTTATTCGATTTGCATTCTTGAGCTTCTCTTCTAAATCCTTAGCCGTCATGGGAATCGTGTAATCTAGATCGAAATCTGATTCCATTGCCATATCTGAAAAATCATATTGGGACGAGCTTTCACCGATAGTATTAGAGTTGTGCGAAACGAAATCTGAAGAAATATGAAGACCGTTTAAGTGAGCAGCCATTTTTTCTTCCGTAATGAACTGCTTTGTAGGCCTGTAAGTAAAATATGAAGATGTCATAAAGAATCGCTTCATAATTTATCGTACATACAGTGGTACAATTTCAGCAGACTTTCTTTTATGAGTATTGACTACTTTTTTCCCAAAGGCTGCAATTTGAGGAGCGTTAAATTCCACAATCCCATTATACGGGGTACGAGTTATGGTCCAAGGCATTGCTTCAGCAGTCCAAGGTACTAATGGGGGGCTTGGCATAGCATGCGGAGCCCTAGCTATTTGTGGCGTTCTAAATGCACTAATAAGCTTTGGATTATAGTTTGTTTAATTAAAATTATAAACAAACAACTTACCTCATTTGCACCAAATTTTTTCAGAATGTTTTGTGTCAGATACCCTTTTGATTATACTTTGTTGACATTTATTTTATTCCTTTTCCACGGTATTTGTTTTGCAGTATTTAGTAGTGCCATGCTTATTATAAAAATATATAAAATTTCTATTTATAAATCTAAAAAATTAAATAATAAATCTATTAACAAAATAAAGTAATTTTTAAATATATTTTAAAAAATATGTGCATATAACAGTAACATTTTTAATTTAGTAAACTTGCTTTAATGTTTTCTGTTTATTAAATGAAATTATTTGCAAAATGTTTTTAAACTCATCTTCTGACTTTTTATATTATAAAATTGTTAGTTTAATGTGATTATTTAACTAAAAAAAAACCAAGTAGTCTTTCTGTAAATTCAAAATTAAAAAATTTTGATTTCAATTCTCGAATTTCGTTTCAAATTGGGCAATACCATTGCAGAAAACCGAAAAAAGAAGAAAACGGAGAAACGTCAAGTGATGGGATAATTTGAAACGACGACTGAATTTTAAATTTAAATAAATTGTTGTAATTATGACTAAAAATTTGTCTGATTCGCCGGAAAATATTAGAAAACGTTTAGAGATATTGAGACTATGGCAAGAAGAACAACAGCAAAGTTTAGTTGAAAGACAAAACACTCAGCGACAACTATTAAATTTGGAAAAATGGAAAATGTATGAAAAATTTGGTATTTCTAAAGATTCAACAATAATAAACGACACAAACTCTCACAATTCAGCGGTAGATGCGACTTGTGCATTGTCTGAAGATGGTATTAACTTTTTGGAGGTAGAAGGGGATCAGCAAAGTAGTTGCTTAAAAAATGCTAATATTTCGCCAACAAAGGTAAACAAGAGACCATTTCTTAGAAGAGGAGAAGGCATTACTAACCGATTTAGGGTAAATCCAGACACATTTAGATTACATAATTTGCCTAAATATAAATACCACAATTTCCACAAAAAATTTATTCAACAAAATGTACAGAAAACTAAAAATAAAGGACCGGAAAGGGCTGGGAAAGAGAAAAGCAATAAACGACTTAGTAAATGTAATTCTACTGTTTCGCTCCAAAAAGGGGGCCTTTGTCTGCAAAAATCAACAGTTGAAAGTAACAACGAATCAAATCAATCAAATAAAACGCATGGGGTAAATCAATATCTAGAAGAAATAAATCACGATAATTTTAATAGGAGTGTGAGCTCCGCTTCCAGAGATAATTTAGAATTAATTGAACAAACCAATGCTGTAGATGTGTCAGAAATAAACAGTAGACTAATAGATAATAATTTAGGTGACTCGAAAGAGTTTGTTTCCCAAAACGTTCAATCAGACTTCGAAGAGCCAATCTCATGGGCAAAAGTATTGGATCCAAATAATCCAATACCTGTAAAATATTTTCGAAATACTTCCTCCTTTTCTGATTCAAAATCCCGCGATGAATTTGATAATATAAGTCTTTTCGAGCTTCTTGAAAAAAAAGCTGAAGAGGGTAGTTTTTCTTTTAATTTTACGAGTATAAAACAGTGGATTGCCAGTAGGGTAAATGTTGCCTTAGATAAAGATGACGATGAGAACGACTCTATTCCGAATAAACAGATGAAAACAATTTCGCCTATTCCTTTTGATATAGATAACAAAATCATTCTGGACGTAAGTGATGACGAAACAAACGAGAATGATGCCGATAATGACGATCCGAAACCAGAAAAAGGACATGTTCGTTTTAGCGAAGAAGTTCAAATAAATGAAGTTGAATCGGATGTGGAAAGCGTTTTGTCTAATGAAATTGAGTCTATGAATCTCAGTAAAACTTCGACGCCAAATGAAAGAAATTTATTTGAAAAATTCAAAGCTGCCCTCTTTGAGGATAACGATTCCATCAATAAGAATGAGTCGACGCTAATTAATGAAACAATTTCATTAGAAGAGAAAAAGCAGGAAATTGTAGGAAAAAGCGAATTGCTTAAAACTCGTTTAAATGAATTGGAAGGTGAGATTTTGTCATTTAAGCAACATAACATGGAATTAACTAAGCTTAAGCAAGAGCATGAACTGGAAAAAATTCAGTGGCAGCAAGAAAAAATGGAAATTGAAGAAAAGTTGAACGACGAAAAAATAAGAATAGAAATATATCTTCATGATGAACGAATGAAAATCGAAGAAGAAAAGAAAAAGGTGGAGAAAATGTTAAGGGATCAAAAGCTGCCAAATCGCAAAGAAAAAGAAGAAATTACTAAACTCCGAGAACAGGTCGAAAACTTACAACAAGAAAATAAAAACAAGGAGAGCAGACATGTTGCAGCACAGTCAAGACTTAGAGCTCAAATAAGGGTTTTGGAAAAAGAAATTAAAGACTTGAACTTTGAGAGAGAACATCTTAAAAAGGAAATCAAGAAACTCGAAAGTGAAAATGCAAGACTAAACAGAATGAATAATAACAAAGTACTTCAAGAAATTAACAAGACTATCTCAAAACTGGCCCCAAAAATTGTGAGTATAAGTAATTTACTAAGTGTAAACACTTCTATAAGTTAAGATTAGTTTTCTTAAGGACAAGCGTTATAATATTAATTTATTTCATTAGCAACTTATATATGTCTTAAAAATATATAGAAAATTAAGAAAGGGACATATATCTTAACTTGCTCAATTACTTTACTCCTAAATTGTCTTTGTTGAGTCTTTGTTCTTATCACCTTAGGCGGTACATTACATGGGACGATATGCTTAGACTCCCGCCCTACACCGACCCCTCCTGTTGCTCGGTTTGACCTCGCTTGAGAAAAGGCTCAAAGTCGCTGACTTGGTATTTATTCACCAGCTCTTGAACTATAATATAGACTTGGGTTCGCTTGTTAGCAAGGTTTCCTTCAGACAATCCCAACACAACCTTTGAAGACTGCCTTTACTGCATGTTGAACCATCGAGATGTAATTATGGCATGCATGAACCTATTAACCGTTTATGTAGGGCTGTTAATGCATGTCCTAATTTTGATTTAACTATTAGCAAGGTATCCTTTAAGAACTATCTATTTTCTGTGCTCCCGTGACCCTCCGTTATGCATGGCGTGTGCTTTGAATTTGAATTTCCATCGGCAAAGAATTGAAAAGTTTAAAACCTTTATATATACTAAGCTATTCTGGGCTATTTCATTCCTATAGGAAGGCAATCTAAAATCGTTAGCATTTCTTAAATAATATGGCTGTACATCTCTTACATAATTAATCAAACCAGTTAGGTAAGTAGGCATATTTCCTGCCTTACTCTTAAACACAAACAATAGAACATTCATTGTTATTGTCTGTTTAT
The DNA here is from genome assembly GCA_964036015.1 of Leptarthrus brevirostris. Lineage (NCBI taxonomy): Eukaryota > Metazoa > Arthropoda > Insecta > Diptera > Asilidae > Leptarthrus > Leptarthrus brevirostris. Next base: position 3,900,837 of record OZ038371.1, on the reverse strand, counting down.
AACTTAGCCATCCTAGACTATTCAACATAGTTAAAATACTCGTGTATCTATTACATTTAAGAACTATCCTCATTGTCTATTCTGCAGCTTTTGTAATCTGTATATTTCACTACTATTTGCGAAAAATAATATTGTTGAACAATATTCAAAATGAGGTCTTATAATTACAGTATATACTTTAACCATTGTAACACAATCCAATCTCTTCCTTATACGTCAGAAAAAACCTATTTTCTTAGCCAATTTCTTAACAATATAATTCAAATGTTGATCCAATTTTAACTTACAGTCCACCAATACACCTAAATATTTAATTGTTCTATATTAATGTTCAAACTATATTCCGATAGTTTTATTTACATTAAGTTTTAGCTTATTTGCACTTAGCCAGACACTGAGTCTATTCATATCATCTTGAATCCTTCGTTCACATTCATCTACTTCTTTGCCTACTATGTATACCATTTGTAGGCGTCATCCGCAAATAATACTATTTTACTATGTCGAAGCACCATATTTATTTCATTGATGTATACAGTGAACAGAAGTGGTCCCAATATTGAACCCTGTGGCAACCCTAAAGAGTCTGAAGGCTCTCTGACATCCTCCCATTTATTGACGTTCTCTGCGTATTACTCAAATATGATTTAAACCATTTCAGCTCAATATCTCGAATTCCATATTTATATAACTTTTGAATTAAAATCACTCGATCAATAGTTTCAAAAGCTCTTTTAAGATTCAAAAATACAGCAATAATTTTGTTACGTCTGCTTAGTTCCTCTTTCCAGTTCACCATTACGTAATTTAATGCTAATTCACATGAGTGATGTCTTCTAAAAGCGGATTGATTTTCAAGTATTAACTCATTCTCATCAAAATGCTTTTCAAGTTGCAAATGTACAATCTTTTCAATGACCTTCTGAAACGTTGGCAATACATTTACCGGACGAAAATGTTCTCCTTTGTTTTGCTCCTTTTACTTTTTTTTCGATCGGTGTCACGATTGACTGTTTCCACCGATCCGGAAAGATTTCCAAAGTCAGTGATTTATTCACCAAATGAACAAAGGCTGGTCCTGCTGTCTCAAACGCGTCTACCAACATGCTGGGGCTAATAAGATTGTAATCTCTCTTCTGGTTTAGGCCGTGCAATATTTCTCTAATATCGGGTAATCCCACTAACGAAAATTTGAACAACTTCGCTTTTCAATAATATAATTAGCATATGGAGCAACATTTATGCTTTGGCGTATATCATCTATACTCATCACAAAATACTTATTGAATTGTTGTAGTGTAAGTGTATTCTCATGGGTGATTTTTTTAATTCTAAGGCGGTCTTGTATTAAATTATTGAGTGAGTTAGTAGCTCTGATGATGTCCCAAAAATGTGAAACGCGTAAGCTGTAATTTTATTAATCGTCTTCCCAAAAACAAAGAGGTTCTAAGTTCGACGCGTATAATTTTTTTTATGTCTGATCGCATAATTTCGTAACGCGCTTACCGATTTTGACGATAATTTTTTGTTGGGTAGCCCGATTGGTACTATGTCAAAAATTTTGTTGGAGGGCTGTAGAGAACATGATCTTCTTTGCTAATGGGAGATATAATAAGGCTAGGGCGAGGGATGGGGTGAAGTAGATTAGCTTTATTATGCGTACACTAATTGAGTAAATCCGACTAGCACTTAGTCCGTTTTTTAATTTTGGGATCGAAATTGAACATGGCACCATTTTAGATCTGCGTTCTTTTGATGGCAGAAAAGACTACTGAAAGAAATTTTAATGCATATACAATGCATACTTTTAAATAATAATGTTTACATGAAAAAATTTTAGGTTCCTACATTGAGTGTCTACATGAGATATTGTCAGCACAGCTGCACGTAAGAGTTAATTCGCTTACTTGCTGTACGAAACACTCAACCGAAAATTTAATAAGATTTTGAGAAGCTGCAAGCGCGCAATTGCTAAAGATTTCGATAATTTTATTTTATCAGTTTAGATTTGGAGAATAAAATTATATGCATAACAAGAAAGGTAGCATCTGCGACAAAGTCATCGCTGTAGACAATTTTTTATGTCGTTTCTCACTCATGGACATTGCATATAAATAAATTATTCAACATTAAATTAAACCGTATTTTAAGAAAGCACTAAAAGGCATCAAATTTATTTAACATTATTTTTACATACTACTACATTTTGAAGTCGGTTCCAGGCTAATATAACAAAAGAACCACCTACTTAAAATTAAGGCTATTCAATAAAACCATCTTCAAAAACAAACGTCTTCTTGTATGATCTAGCGAGCTGTATTGTATGATTGTATTTAGCTAGTTGTTTCGTTGTGTTAATTTGGCACCGATTTGAAATTTCGTAATAGGCATAAAACTAAATATAATTCTTTACTTTAAGTATTTTTTAATGACGGTTAATTGTATTTAAAAAATCTTTGTCTTTTTACTTTTTATTTGTTTTTAAATGTGGGTACGTAGAGCGTACAGAAACCGTTGTTCTGCTTCTTCTCTAAATGACACTGAAAGCTTTCCCCATTTTTCAGTGCTCGCTATGTGAATTTTCAAATCAACTTCCCCCCTCAAGCACGTTTTAGGCCTGTTTCTTTACTTCTGCAGCTGAAAATTCCTGCATTTTCCTTCTTTATGTGGCGCGGTTGCAGATCTTAAAAGTACGAAAACAGTTTTATGAAATTTCCTGAAAAAGTAGAAGAAGAGAACCAAAAGTGACAAAAATAACCTCAAAAATACACGGTTTTTTAGAGGGGAAGCGGTAACATCAGCAAAAATCTGCTGTCAAACTGAGTACGAAAACGACTTTCTGCAGATTCCTGCTCAAGATTATAATTCCTGCAGGTAAAGAAACATACCTTTTATCACTGAACATTTTCTCACTACTATTGAGTGCAATGTGTTGTAAATTGTCAGTTGCATTGAATTATCAGTTGACATTGCGTTCCTCAACTCAGTGCAGTGTTATCCCCACCAACAAGCACTTTTTGTCACTGAAAGCCAGGGAACAGACCCATTGATTTGGAGCCAAAAAGCAACAGTTTGGAAGTTTTTCTATGTTTATTTTAAAAACTAGATAGTTCGAGAGTTTAAATTTTTACACAATAAATTCGTTTATAAAAAAAATTTATTTTTCATTTAGATTTTAGGTTTAAAATTCGATTTAGACTTTTAAAAGACTGTCTTAGCTCTTAATAAAACTAATTTAAATATTACTGAACGTCTCAAGATAAGGACAAACCGTCCATGAGCTACGATATATTAGTAGTATTGTCCGAAAAGATTGCCTTTACAAATTCAATTGCGAATAACTTGCATCTCCAATCCAGATAATTCTTTTGGCAATTCTTATGGTGCGGCAGTAAAGTATTAATTTGTTTGTACATGTCATTATCAAAAGGTTTGTATTTTTGTTTTAATTAAAAGTTTATTACAATAAAAATAAGGTTTAAAAATAAATATTTATTTGTTAAAATATTTTCTAATACAAAGTCATTATTTTGGCAGGAAGCGACGGAAGTGAAAAACAAAAGCACAAAACCTGTTGTAGCCAAGGTCGTCTCCTATCAAAAGAAAAGAAATACTTCGAAATGTAAAAGCGTTCCAGATCTGTCTCGCGAAGAAATTGATTCATCTTGTGAGGAATCTGATGATACTTCAAGTGATACGAGCAAGTCTGCATTAGAGCATTCAAAATATTTTTCCAAAAATACAGGATCTGATAACATAACTACGCGAAGACGAAGTAAATCTGGGGATCGCTGCCAAGATAAACACAAAAACGAAACGATTAGTAGTAGCGGAAATTGTAAAAATAATTTGCGAAGGGAAATTGTAAACACCGATGGCAGCAAAGATATTTGGTATCCTAATGGAAATTTAAAGAAAATATCCGCAGATGGAATGACAATACGAATGTTGTATTACAATAAAGATATTAAAGAAACAAATATTTCTGAAGGTACCGTAAAATATTATTATGCTGAAACGAACACCTGGCACACGACCTATTTAGATGGTCTAGAAATATTAGAATTTCCGAATGGGCAAACGGAACATCGTTACAAAGATGGAACAATTGAAGTTCATTTTCCTAACGGTTCTATTCGAATATCAAATCCTACGGATGAACATAAGTCTGAGGAATGGCGCTATCCGGATGGTACAACATTAGTTCAGATGAAAAATGGCGATAAAATTCTTTCTTTACCCAACGGACAAAAGGAAATTCATACCAAAATACACAAAAGGAGAGAGTATCCTGATGGTACGGTAAAAATCGTTTATCCTGACGGCAGTCAAGAGACAAGATATTCAAATGGACGAGTACGCTTAAAGGATAAGGATGGAAATTTAGTTATGGACTCGGAGAATTCTAATTATTAAAGAATTTTGTTAAGTTTAATGTTATAATTTAAAATACAGACATACTTAATATACAATATATGCTATTTTTAACGGGACATTTTGATAATCTTCCCTATTACTCGTATTTTTAATCTTTTAAAATTAATGTATTCACGAAATCTACACACTCTAAACAAATTGGTAAGTGCTTACAAGTGTTAAGTAAGGGTTTGGGATTTTTTGAAGTTTAAGGTGGGTTTTGGGGGCTCTGATTTCCCAGCAACTAGGAAACATTATAGTTTCGGTCGGTAGTCCGGCTTCATGTCACAGCCCTCCAATCCTCTCATTTATAAACCTATAAGATTAAATTTGGTATACGGGCGTTACGAAAAGAAAATGAATTGTTTGGGTGGTGGGGGGGGGGGCGGCGGATGTTATCGCCACTGCTCGCGATATCATAAAGAAGGGAGATATGTATATGTATAGAATATTTTTAATTTCGTAGGTAGTTATTTTCTTTTATTAATTTGCCAAACCAGTTCAAACCACTCGGCCTTACAAAGACGCCGGTAAGATCTATTTTGGTATGATATCCATAAACAACTTTTGGAATTAAAATGGGTATATCTTTTTAAATATGCAACCTCTTGCAGATAGCTTGATAAAATTGAAGGTTCTTAATCTGACTAAAGTAGTATTGCTGAAGAAATTTTGTATTTAAGCCATATACCAACATTAAGAACACAATAATTGAGTTTGAATCTTTACGCCTGGAGTTGTTTTAGGAATCAGAAACAGATAGAAAAAAATAATACGCAACAAGATGAAGTGAAGCATATTTAATTGTAATACGTAGTACAACAGTCCCTTATAAAGAAAAATAAAAAAAAAATTGATTCGATTACTTTCTAACTTTCGACAAGTGTTCTAAGTATTCCCCGAAAAATTGATCTTCTTTAAGTCCAGGGTTGTATTCGTTAATAATTTGAGGAAGTTGTGCATTATCCAACATTGTCATGTGATCTCCTTCAATGAATTTCACTGAAGTTTTACCCCTAACAATTTTGGAGAGTTCGTAATCTTCGTCAATGTCTACAACAGAGACTTCTGCTGATCGGATTAAAGTCACTGATGCCTGAATTGGTTCAATTTTATCTACATCAAGATTTGTTAAAATCTTCATACGATTAAACATTGCTTTCATAATGCAAATAGTGTATTCCTTGCTGTAGATTTTTTGTTTTTCAGAAATCTCTAATAACTTAGATATTTTTTCATCCCAACCTCTGGCCGTGGTTAAAATAGCAGTAATTTTATCTAAATCTTCATCGGGAAAAATGCGATTAATAACCTCAATAAAGATTGCATTTAAAATATTCTCATCAGTAAAATTACTATCGAGATGACCCCTGCAGAGCTTCTTTAGGAAATGTGGTGCTCCATCAATAAATAAGAGTTCCCCATGTAATCCCGCTCTTTCTAATAATCTCGCCAGTTCGATTGCCACCAAGCATCCGAATGAATAGCTAACAATGTAGAAGGGTTCCTTGGATTTAAGAATTGGTTGTATATCCTGAAATAATATAAAATTATAGCAACTGTAATCTTTCGCTTAAGTACTTGAAATTTACCTCAAGAAGCTGTTCTGTAATTTTCTCAAGAGAAGTAAGTTCAGCTGTATGAGTTAGTTGTAAAACAATAGCTTCCGCCTTCAAATTAGTGCCAATATTATACCAAGCTTGTCCAGCTGTACCTTCTATTCCTGGTATAATTATTGTAGGGTTTATTGCAGTGGGTACAATGTTTTTTGTCATTAGTGGCAAAATAGCCTTATCGCTGTTAGCTTCGTCACCAAGATTCCTTAGCAATACACCCATTCCAACCGCCCCATTAGTATTAGCCAGTCTAAGTTTGAGAGGTTCAGTAGAACGTTCTCTATCTTCTGAAATTTCCTGTAATTTCTGGAATGTTAACGATCTCAAGTCTTGTGGAGTGAGGAATAATTCGAAGTCTCGTTCCAATGTTTGTTTGATTTCTACGGCCATAAGAGAATCCATTCCCATTTCTGCAATGGAAGTGCTCATAGAAACCGATTTCAAATCTCGAATACCCATAATATTCATGACGGTTTCAACGATACCACTACCTCTGTTACTAGTCCGTTTTTCAGCCACAACCATGCTAGCAACAATTGGATCGGGAGAATCCAATAAAGCATCTAGTTCATGCAAACATGACGATATTCTTTGTTGAAGCGTTCCTCCAATTTCCATATCAATTTTGTCTTCAGCCATGTCTGCAACAAGACCAACTTCTCCAACTGCACCCCATTGAATGGCTTTTGCAGGCAGGCCGTGCTTTGCTCTGTCTTCAACTACTCTTTCCATTATAGAGTTAGCCATGCCATAGTTGGTCTGACCAGTATTTCCTCTTCCACAAGAAACGCTAGAAAATACTACGAAATAACGCAGGAGTGGACATAAATTTCGTGAGAGTTCATCTAAATATATGGTAGCATATGCCTTCGGCGCCAAACTTTGCTTAAATTTCTCTGGTGTTTGATTTACGAAGATGGCATCTTGCAAATCGACTGCCAAATTGAAGATTCCTCCCACTGATCCCAATTTCATAGCTTCCGTAATTAATTCTTCACATCCACTTCTACTTGTAATGTCAGCTGTGCTGATGACAACTTTAGCACCATACGTTTTCCAGAGATAGATTCTGTAGGCTTGATACTGTTTCGTGATGCCTGTTCTCGAGCTAAGAACCATTTTCCTAGCTCCACGTGTGATCATCCAATCTGCAAGCTCAAGGCCAAAACCTCCAAGTCCTCCGGGGATAATATAAACCAGATTACTGTCGAAGTAACTTTGTGGAATAACTTTCAGCGGTATCGTATATTCCGATGTAGGATCATCACGAATTTGTACTATAACTTTACCAATGTGCTTTCCACTACCTAAATAACGGAATGCTTTCTCGAGTTCATATGCTTTGAATATTGTTACCGGCAAAGGTTTTATTATTCCTCGTTCGATGTCACTGTCTATCATGTTTGATAAGGTCTGAAATTATTATGATATTTTAGTTTTCAGTTTTTTAATAGTTTGAGTATACCTTAACAAATTCAGCAGGCAGATCAATGATGTTATCTGCGTACACAGCATGGAAAGTTAGCTCTTTCAAGAAAGGAGCTAGGCCTAATTTTGTGTCATTAGCCACGTCAAATTTTCCGATTTCAAGAAAATGACCATGTTTAGCAAGACATCGAACAGAGGCTAATAATTTGTCTTCAGCCAAAGAGTTAAGGACAAAGTCGACTCCTTTTCCATCAGTTTGTTCTAAAATCATTGTTTCGAAGGAAGTATCACGGGAATTTCCAATATGCGATTCTGAAAAATAAGAAAAGTATATATTAGATAATGGGTTAAGGCGTTGACTGTAAACGATGATGTATGCTAGTAGAAGATGGTAAACTGTTCCACGAGGGTAAAGTGGTGAAGCGAAGATTTGTCTACAAAGAATTTGATTAGTAATTTCCTTGGAAAAATGACTGCAGAAATAGCGATAAAAAAGTGAAAGGCAACCAATATTCTGTCAGTGTTCCAGAAATCGGTGTGGCTAAGTAAATTGGGTATATTTATTGCATCGACGGAAATAGATTGGAGATAGGTTGGGTCCTTCTGAAGGAAAGTTCTCAGCATTGAGTTTTTACTATGAGAGATACAAAGTCACTAATAAAAGGTGAAAGAACTGAGCAATGTGGTAATTTAGTTCGTAGGGATCAGAGATAACTACTTTTATATGGATTGAACGGCCAGATAAGAAACTCTTAATACTTTAAGATAAGTGTGAATGAAGTTCGCTTGGAAGAACAGTAAGTCAGACCTTGTTAAAAGGTTTTGAAATATTTAAATCGATAATTTTGGGCTCACCAAAGTTATGGAAACAATGATTCCAATGTTCCTTGAAGACAGTTGGTAAGATGCCAGTTGAGTGGCTAGTATGTTCATTGTGCTGGTGATCGTTAATAAAATGGAGATTTTTGTAGATATTTCATTAACTGAGAATTGATGAGTAATTCACATTAAATAGGATCAAAGTGTTTCTAATCTTTAGGTTTAAACTGAGAAAGTTTCCACGCTAAAGGAAGTGCTCTGTTGTTGTTGCTCAGAGATTTTACCAAAGTAGGAGAGCATCATTTTAAAAAATCGGACGAAATATCATTTATTTTATTTTATTTTATTTTATTTATTTTATTTACAAATTCGCCAAATACTGAATACTACAAATCAACGAAATCTAAACAGTAAAAATAACGTAAAAATGAAATATCAAAATAAACTACAGAATCAAAGTGATTAACTATTAAGACTTATCAAATACTGACTACTGCAAAAAATAAAATAAAAAACAATATAACTACAAAGAAAAAGAAAAAGGAACCCTAACAAAGCTGATTCTTCAGATGAGATCTAGATAAGTGAAAATCAACAAGCTCAAAATGATTATTAAAAAGACGACACATAGATGTAATAGGCTCATGCATACCATAATTAGTGCGGTGATGGGGAATATGGAGAAAGCTTTGGTTCCTCAAGGGGCGATCAGGAATCGATAAACCTAGAGCTCCCAGCAGCTCGGGGGAGTCAACTACGCCCCGCAAGCAATCAAAGACAAAGACAACTCTGGAGTTGTCGCGTCTGCTTTCAAGGGACTCCAATGAGATAAGCTTTAAACGGTTAGCGTAGGGAGGCAGCTGAAGAGGATCGGTCCAAGGAAGGCCGCGAAGGGCAAATCTAACGAATCTACGCTGCACAGCCTCAATACGATTAATATGAGTCGCATAAAAAGGAGACCACACAGGACTAGCATACTCCAAAACAGGTCTCACGAACGTAAAATAAAGGAGTTTAGTTATATATCAATCTCCTTAGACCATCGTTTGACGAAGTCCAGAGCAGAATTAGCTTTGTTTACAATAGTGTTAATATGGTCGTTAAATGAAAGGGTCGTATTTAGCACTACCCCTAAATCTTTGGTCTTGTCAAGTCTGTTCAGAGAGCCACAGTCTAGAGTGTAGTTAAAGTGCACTGGATTTCTTGATCGAGAGAATGACATAGTAGTGCACTTGCTAATATTTAGGGGAAGGAAGTTTATAGAACACCAGTTATGAAAGGCGTCTAAGCCCGAGTTTAATAGTGCACTGTCATTCGCACTGGAAATAACGCGGAAAATTTTGGAGTCATCAGCGTAACATAGAATTCTGGAATTAGGGAGAATTAAGGATACATCATTGATGTAAATGATAAAAAGCAGAGGTCCTAGAGGACTTCCTTGAGGAACACCGGAGGTAACATAAATATCGTTCGAAAGTGAACCTCGAAATAGCACACGTTGCGTGCGATCAGACAGATAGGAACGAATCCAATTAACAAAAATTGATGGAAACCCTAGAAAAGACAACTTAAGAACAACAACACTATGGTTAATTCTGTCAAAAGCCTTGCTAAAATCAGTAAAAATTCAGTCGACCTGCTTGCCAGCTTCAATGGCAGAAATACAGCAATTAGAGAATTCCAGCAAGTTAGTCACAGTAGATCTACCCTTCATGAAGCCATGCTGAAAGGAACCTAGAAAAGGTTTGCAGTAGAAGTTAAGAGCATTGCACACGAGAGCCTCAAACATTTTACCAATACAAGATAAATTGGCAATGGGGCGGTAGTTTGATATGTCCTTTTTACTTCCTTTCTTATGTAGGAGAATGATGATGCTTTCCAAGATTTCGGAAAAACACCACACAAATAGATAAGTTGAATAAGTGACAAAGTATAGAAACTAGGGATAAGCGACATTTTTTTACAAAGCAAGCAGGGATACCATCAGGACCGCACGAGAAACTATCAGCCAAACCAGAAATATGCTTTAGCACAGCATCCTCGTCAAACACAAGGTCTTTGGTTTCAAGTGTAGTCGGAGCAAACCTCGTAATTTGAGTAAAATCCTTATCACTAGTATCACAGTCTGTAGTCAAAAATGCGATATCAATTGCCCAAGAAGGTGGTGATCGAGTCCGACTATTTGTTGTCGGGATGTAATAATATGTTAAATAAAGATTCAGATACTTAATCAGTTGTCACGAATTAAAGCACCTATTAAATAATACGATGTGTCTTTAGACGAGGTTGTGGTAGAAGAATTCCTAAGCCACATTGGAATCGCAAGTTAGAACGATCTCAGAATTGAGAGGATAGATGTGGATGGTTTGCAGACTTAGATGGAAGCTGTTGTTTGGAGTACTGTGCAATACAATATCTAAATAACTGCACTTTACATCTACATGAAAAATATATTCCTAACAATATATTTTCAACAAGAATTGAAGCGCTATCGAATTTCTGTTCTCTGGCGCCTTCGGAATGAAACTATTTCTGCAACTAGAAGGGCCAAGTAAAATATTTCTCTTCAACACTCAATTCAAATTTGCCTCCCAGGCAATCAATGAAAAATTTAAACATTCAACAGACAACAAATTAATGGTGATCCATAGACACAAAATGTTTAATGCCTGTCATATTTTGATTACATGTAGCTCATGTTGATAATGAGTACTCTCTGAAATAGTTAACGGAGAATGCTATTGTCGGCGCTTTTTTACATGTAAAATCGGCCTCGGCAGGCTGTGATGATATTAAGTCTCCTACTGACTCTATTAAAAATGCATAATGATTTCGAGGTTAATCCAATGTTGGAAATGTTCCGAAGTTATACCCATACCAAAAAACAAGCATAGTAATGATTTTCGTTCCATAAGTATAAGGCGTTATATTTCAATTTCAATTTATTTAATCTCACACCCTTTGAAATCAATACCAATTGGTCTTTCAACCCAGTCACAGCTTTATTACGGCTCTACTTGGAGTTTCTAAAAATATTCGTGAAGCCATAAAAACTGAAATTCTATTCTGCTTTCATTGAATTTTTCCAAAGCATTCGATACCGTAAAGCATTGTCTGCTATTTCTAAAACTTATAACTGGTTTCAATTTTTCCATACAAACATATAGATATGGTCTCTCTCTCTAGTTCCCGTAACCCGTAATTTGGCATGGGGCTGGAGAAGAACTTCACCCGATTCGAGACAACGATTGCACGTGGACCTGCAATTTAAAGTGGAATCCGAACTGCTGACATCTTCCCTGCAACTCTCGTGACTTTTTTTATCGTGATCTTTTGTCAGCAGAAAACAACCATGGATCGGGATTCGAACCTGGGACCTCGGAGTTCGTAGGCGGACACGTAATCACTTACTCCATCGACGACTTACAGATATGTTCTCCAACCATCTATATTTAATTGGGAGGCGATATAGTTTTCTTCGGGTTCCTGCTGGCGTTTCACAAGGCTCGATTCTTGGTCCACTTTTATTCCAAATGTTTATTAACGATCTTCTTCATGTTGTGGACCACTGTAAACTGCACATCTATGCAAGGGATGTTCAATTGCTCATTTCGAGATTATTAGGATTGTATGAAGATGCCATTGCTTCATTTGATCATTGTTACCAAATGATGAAAAGACAATTTTTTTGCAGTAAAATATGTTTAGTGAATTGTCATGGGATCGAAGTTTTTTAGAACAGACCATTCAATTAATGGATGCAAATATACATTTTAAAATTTAAACTTAATTTAACAAAATTTTTAAACTTACCTTTAATTTGAGGGAAAGTATTCAGCAAATATTGACGTTTCTCCTTAGTACTGCAAGTGGTATAAACTTCTAAGCCATATCCTAGTGCTACTCTTATCGCTGCAATACCCACACCACCTGTGCCGGCATGAATAAGTATAGATTTTCCTTTACGGATATCGGCACAGAAAAAGAATGCATAATAAACGGTAGTATAGACGACAGGTATTGTGGCACCTTCCTCGAAAGACAAGTGTTTGGGAATAGCCCATTTAACGCCCCTGGATGCGTTATAAGAAGCAAGTGCTCCTTTTAGTACCATACCCATTGTACGCCTGCCTGTCTTGTCAATTCCTGCATATTCAAAACCAAGCACACTTGCTTGTTCGGCACGGCAATCTCCATATAAATCTACGGATAGACGGCCTGTCGCAAGCATTACATCGCGGAAATTAAGCGAAACGTAAACAATTTTAGTGTCGCAATTGTCATAGTTAAGCGGTCCATGGAACCATGCCATTGAAGATAAATCTCCAATCACCTTGGGATTTCCAACTATTAAATGTTTATGGCGCTGCTCAGTGATATTCTCCTTCAGTTGCAGATGACGATATGATCCCCATTTACCCTAAAGGCAAAAATGTATTCAGAACCAAATCATAATAAATGTACCTAAACCTACGTTCTTAAAGACATTTATGGCCATTCCTAGTTTCAACTGGCTTTTGTAGAACGGCAATTCCATGTCAAATGGAGGCGCTGTTAAATCATCAATAAATACGCATTTTATCAAGTCCCCTTCAGGCTCCTTTCTTAAGCAATTAACGAACCCAATAAGACCGTTAAACTTTTCATTTTGAGCTACAAGTAAAACTGGACCCTTGGCCATTGCTGTTTGGACTCTCTGAACCCAGTCGAACTCGGAGTCTTTTTCAGAAATATACACGACAGTCGGATAGCCATAGAATTTCTTTTCTAAACGTTGCAAAAACACAAACGTTTCACCTTGCGTTGGCAACACTGCTATAGTGTGGAATCCAATTTGGCTTTGAAATTCATCAACATTAAAGTCTGTTTTCTCACGTGCAAGTAGAAACGCTTTTTCCTTTAGGCTTTTTTGTGCTTCATTTAAAAAGTCGTCCTTACTTAAAATGTTCGAGGCTATTATGATGTCGCAATTCGTCTGTGTTGAAAGTTTCTTGTTCTCAACAAAAACACCAGTGAGGTCGACATCTTTCTCAGTTAAAAGTATATAGTCACCGCTTATTAGTGGGAGATCAAGAAGAGAGTCAACGAAATGAGTGATGATTTGTTCTGATTTTTCGGTGTCCACCTCTACGATTTTCATTTTTAATGTTGGACAATTTTCCAAAGCTAATTGTACACAAGTCCTGATAGCATCGACTGGTTCTAATCTTGGCGAAGGAAAGTGTGGTATAAATTGATATCTCTCCAAAATTGGAATACCTGGTGGTCTTCTTCTAGAGACTGTGCTGGCATGAAGTCCAATTATTTCAATACCCCCACAAACAACTCGACCTAACTTGCGAGATGATTGCACTTCTAAAGCCATATTATTTGTATCCATATCACTCAAAAGTTTCTGGTGATACTTTCCATTAATGCGCATTCTACGAATTCGTGTTGGAAGTAACAAGCTCCTCGAATCAAAGCCGATAATGTGACTTTGAAGCATACAGTCGATGAAAGTTACCCAGTTATAGTTCCATTGAATTTTAGCCCAAGCACCATCTGATCGTGCTTCTTGTACTGATCTGAAACCGCCATTATAGTGGTAACCCCTGAGGCGCAATTCTTTGTAGAAATCTTTACTTTGAACTATAGGAGCATTTGATGGTTCTAGTGGTGAAAGTGGTTTCGGAGGCTGTGGATTGTCCCATTCTCGGATAGTTCCAGCAACAACTAAAGTACCATTTTCAGTTATCTAAGAACAAAAAAAAAGATATGAACCTTTCTACAGTGAATCAGTTGGATTTAGTCACCATCTGATTGTTTTTATTAAAATTCCTTTGCAATTTATGCAAACTCTACAAACCTCAAAGTTTCCGGTTCCGTAATGTATCATCACTGTTAAAGTGGTTTTAATATCTTTAACAAGGGGAGTAGCTCTTACAAATTTAACGTCCTCAAATTCAATAGACATATCCATAAAAGAAGGTCCATAGCGCATCATCGAAAGCGTCTCCCATGCGTACAGTAGATAGGCTGAAGCTGGCATCAATACTTTTCCATCAATAATGTGCCCATTCAAGAATTCATCGTCATCACTTTTTATATTGACTAAAACCGCTCTTTCTCCAGTTTTTAAGACTTTATCAAATCCGAAGTTCGCGACGTACCATTCTTCAGTGTGATCCCAACTTATGTTAGGAGAAATCATTGGAGTACCACGCGAAACAGGAAATTTAACAGCAGGATAAAGCGATTCAATAGGGAAATGAAGTCCATTGAGGTATATTCTAAAGGAAAGCAAATATATTAACTGAATTTGTGATTTAAAAAGATACCTTCCCAGTGCTCCAAAGAAAAAGTTTATATTATTTTGATTCAATCGTTGTGTTAGTCCAATATGGACAGCGTTTGGCATTGACTTTCGTAAGATTGCTTGTAAGAGACCATGAGGAGCAATTTCGATAGTTAGAGCATTTGATGGCAACAGAGCTGAGGTCTCTTCAAACAAAACACTACTCAAGAGATTATTTGTATGATACTCAGCTGAGCAGAATTGATTTTCTTTTAGATCCCATAGTGCTTTAGGAACACTAGAACTCAACCATTTAGATGAACGTTGTTTTGGAACTGGTATAACTTCCTTCAAACGTTTCAACAAGGCCGGTCCCATATGCGAAATATATCGGGAATGATATGCAATGTTTGAACATGGTACCTCTTTCGCGAAAATTCCTTGGGCTTTTAATGCTTCCACAAACTTAGCTACATCCTCAGAAGGGCCGGATATTGTACTAGAGTCGGGACCATTATGGCAAGCAACTTCAATAGCAGGTGGAAGAATTTTTACTATTTCCTTATAACCGAGGCCTACGGCCGCCATTGATCCTTTAATTTTATCCATTTCTACACTCACTATACCCCGAGAATATGACGAAAGAATCATTTGTTCGGCAGTAAATCCTCCATCTGCATAAGCACAACCCAATTCTCCTACAGAGTGTCCTATGACATAGTCCGGTTCAATCTCAAGTGCTTTTAAGATATCAACGATAGCTATTTGAATAGCTGCAATACCTACAAAAGAGTGAAGGATATTATCGTAGGTAGTTGGATCAGTCGAAGTCAGAATATCGATAAGATTCAGTCCTTTAGGCTCAAGCACCCTATGACATCTTTCAATGGACTGCCTAAATAAAGAAATATGCATAAGTGAGGTGCCCATTTCAATCCATTGGGACCCCATGCCACTAAATACCCACACAATCGGCCGCTTAATGCCAGTATAATGTTGGACTTGCTTTGCAATGCACTGAGCGTTTTTACCTTCCTCATGGCAGTACAGACCATATCCTCGGAATACCATTCCAGGAATTGGGTTTCGTTGAATATTATGCAACAAAGCGACATATTCAATATCTAACGGATTTGACTCCAAAGCATTGAAAAGAGCATTAACAGACTCTTCAGTACGACCTGACCATGTGACCAATCGGGGTAACTTATCGTGAGGAGCGCCGAAATTATCCTTTTCCTTACCACAGGCTTTAAGAAGCGCGTGAGCATTTGCACCTCCGAACCCGAATGAATTAATCCCGATATATGGACTTTTTAACTCCTCAATATTACTGACAACCTTCAAGCGTCCATCAGCTAAAGCAGGAATTTCTTTTTTTACTTTACTGAAATTAATGTTTGGTGCGATTTTGCCGTTTTGGAAAGCGAGGATAACTTTTACTAAAGAGCAATTACCAGAAGCAGCTTCCGTATGCCCAATGTTGGATTTGACTGAACCAACAAGCAATGGTTTTGTTCTTCGACTACACAAAACGTTGTCGATAGCTCGGCACTCTTCAGGATCACCCACAATAGTTCCAGTGCTGTGAGCTTCCAGATAACCTATTTCATTTGGATGCATATCGATGTTGTTATAAAACTCTCGTAGCAGATTTTCTTGCATGGGGCCAGATGGATAAGTAATTCCTTCTGTTTTGTAGCCGTCACAGTTTGTTTTCGAATATATCAGTGAGGCATATATACGTTTTGCATCTTTCTTTCGTTGCAGAAATAAACAGTTAACAGATTCTGATCTTGTGTAACCGCTAGCGTCTGGATCGAATGGACGGCAGTAGCCATCACTAGCAAGAACACCAAGTCTAAAATTAAAAAACTTATTAAATATGAAAAGTTTTCTAAGTAGAAGTTATGAAAAACTTGCCGTGCAAACTGCAGAGTTACGTAAGGATGAAGAATTAAGTTAGATCCCCCAACGAGAGCAGCATCTATCTCGCCATTTCGAAAAGCTGTAAATGCATTGTCAAGTGCATACATAGAACTACTGCAAGCCGTATCGACGAGATAAGAAGGTCCATTCAAGCCAAGAATGTAGGAAATTCTGTTGGCCAACATGGCACGGCTACACCTATGTTCAAAAATTGGAATTTATTTGTAACAAAATTATATTCGAGTTAATAACTTACCCTGTAATACCAAATCCTCCAGAAGATGTCTTGTCATAAAGCCAAGTTTTTTCGGATTCAGAAGAGCATGCACCCACATACACACCTGTACGAGTTCCAGCAAGTGATTTTGGATTTACACCAGCATCAAGAATTGCTTCGTATGCACACTCGATTAAAATCCGGCACTGAGGGTCCATAGAATGCGCCTGTTTAAAGTGAACGCCGAAGAATGTGGCATCGAATCTTTCCAAATCATATATTTTACCACTTCTTCTAGGAATTTCGGGATTGAAGTGCTTCCAACGAGTTTCGGCCTCGTCAACCATATCAATCTGGACAGGAATAAATGTTTAAAATATGTTGGTTATCTTCAGCACAGTGTTTTTCGAGGATGGATTGTATTTCTTCAAAAAATATGCGAAATGGATGTAATATGTTCAAAATAATTTTGGTCCATTTGAGAGCATAATTTTTGATGGTTATTCAATTTCAAAACCCCGATCCTGCAGGTCTACAGTGAACCGTACTAGAATGTAGTGGGAATTTCTAACTCATTAAGAAGACGAATGCTCCCTTCATTCTCTCTGATAGATTTCTTTCGACGAGGATACGAAAATTGCCATCAACGAGGATCCTGAGAGTTGCATCCATGACAACACGCAACCTGGTCTCTCAAAAAGAGAAAATTGGAATAGTAACAGAATAATATTATCTAGTGGAATAAGGTACATACAGTGACGGACATAGAAATCCGGACAGGTAGTCGGCATGCAGTTAAAGGGTGATAGTGTCCAGTAGGTATAAGATTCAGCACGAGGGCACTTAGTTTGTATAAATACATGCAATATGTGCATTCTCATATCATATACCTTCTGCAATGAGGTTCTTGGATAATACCGAATCCATACCTCAAACCTTCTTCAGCATGAATAATCCAGGAATTCATCCCTCAAATTTTCATTTTCACAAAAACCATTAACAACAACAAATCGAGTGGCCCTGACCAAATCTCAAACGCTGTTTTGAAAAAGCTCCCACCAATAGCTCACGACTTTCTCTCGTCGATTTTCAACAATTGTATAAACAACTGTTACATTCCAAAAAACTGGAAAACCTCCCGTATTCTCCCCTTCCCAAAGAAAACTTCGTCCAAGGACATAAAGGAATTCAGACGCATTTCCCTCATCTCTAATGTGGGGAAATTCTTTGAGAAAGTCATCCAGCAACAGATTACAAACTCCTGCGAAGAAAATAATATTCGGCAGGACTCTCAGTTTTCAAGCCACAACACTCAACAAACTAATCCGCTGTTTTCTAACGGAAAGAAACTTCTACGTGGATCTAGATAGGCAAAAATCAGCACTAAAAGTGATAGAGGCAGGTGTCCCACAAGGATCAATCTTAGGCCCCATACTCTTCAATCTGTTGATGTCATCAAATAAAATAAAATTGCACAACACTTCTGTACAATCACGCTGGCCGATTTTGGCCGTAAATAAGGTCAACCTCCACCTCTCTCTTGATATTTCAAAGGCTTTTGATAGAGTCTGGCATGCTGCCCTTTTAGCCAAACTTCAAACATTTGGTCTGCATCCTACCCTCGTTAAATGGATAGAGAGCTTTTTGTCAGGCCGTTCAATCCGTGTAGTTATTGACGGCGTTACATCTGCATCCCACGAAATAAATGCCGGTGTACCTCAGGGTTCAGTTCTTTCACCAACTTTATTTCTTCTTTTCATCAATGATCTCTTATCCCTTACTCTCAATCCTATTCATAGTTTTGCCGACGACAGCACCCTTGATTTCGCGTACTCATTTGATTCTGTAATGAATTCACGTGGAAATGCTACAGAAGTTAATCGGGAACGCATGTTTAGATCATTAAACAACGACATTTCTAAGGTCCTCGCTTGGGGCAGAGCAAATCGTGTTACGTTTAATGCATCCAAAACTCAATGCTGTTTAATGTCCCTTAAAAAACGCCCAGTCCACCCCCAACCCATTTCAGTCGACGGAGTGAATATACCCAATTCACCCTCCCTAAAGATCTTGGGTATTGAGATATCCAGCAATCTTAGCTGGACTGATCATATATTTGCAATCGCCAAAAGTGCGATGAAATGTTTAGGTTTTCTACAGAGATGTAAGAAATATTTCACCCCACCCGACTTAGCGTTGATCTACAAGTCCCACATTAGGCCTAGACTTGAATATAATTCCCATATTTGGGCAGGGGCAGGACACACCACATTGTCCGCGTTAGACAAAGTTCAGCGTAAGGCTGTTAAACTTATTGGCGATTCCTCAATCTCTGAGGGCCTTGACTCTCTTGAGCATCGACGGAATGTCGGTTGTCTCTCACTCTTTTATCGCTATTTCCATGGCCATTGTTCTAACGAAATCGCTAGCCTGATTCCTTGTAGACTCATTACAACGCGCGATACAAGATCTACAAGTCGCTCCCACCCCTTTACTCTCCGGGTCAAATTTGGACGTACCGTCAAATTTCGGGAATCTTTTCTTAGCAGAACAACACGAATGTGGAACAGTTTACCATCTTCTGTTTTTCCCTCGTCTTATGAGCCTGAAACTTTCAAACGGGGCGTACATCGACACCTCCTTCACTCAACCTCCTAACCCATTTCCCTCATCCTTAATTCCTTTCCTGCCAAGGCTGTGCTTTAGCATCATAGGGCATCCCCTGAGCTTTGGCAACATCATATATAAAAAAAAAAAACCAAAACCAAACTTTTGCTGTACAAGCAACTTATTAGACCCGTCATTACGTACTGTTTCCAGATTTGGCACACCATCTCCCCAACCTACATGCAACGCCTCGGTAATCTCGATAGGAAAATTCTCTGTGCATGCACGGGACTTTACAGAAAGGAGCCTCACAATATTACTCCAATAACGAGCTATATGAAGCCACCTAGCTAGGAAAAGATTCCATTTTATCCTAATTCCCTCATAAACAACTTACCGGACTTTCTTATACCGCAAGATTTCAGATATTTATCACTCCTGCTTCTCACTAAGCCCGAAAACTTCATATAGTTCTAAAGGGTGCTGCAGTCAGAACTCCATTCATAAATAAATTGCATTAGTTATTAACAATTGAAAGGGGACGAATCGAAAGTATCTGAATTTTGCGTTCTCACATCTCGGGAAAAAATATCTGGGGAGTTCTGGTTAGAGTTCTGGGTAGTATTCATATAGTTCTAAAGGGTGCTGTAGGCAGAACTCCGTTCATAAATAAATTGCTTTAGTTATTAACAATTGAAAGGGGACGAATCGAATATATCGGAATTTTGCGTTCTCACAACTCGGGAAAAAATATCTGGGGAGTTATGGTTAGAGTTCTGGGTAGTATTCATATAGTTCTAAAGGGTTCTGTAGGCAGAACTCCGATCATAAATAAATTCCATTAGTTATTAACAATTGAAAGGGGACGAATCGAAAATATCTGAATTTTGCGTTTTCACAACTCGGGAAAAAATATCTGGGGAGTTATCGTTAGAGTTCTGGGTAGTATTCATATAGTTCTAAAGGGTTCTGTAGGCAGAACTCCGTTCATAAATAAATTGCATTAGTTATTAACAATTGAAAGGGGACGAATCGAATATATCTGAATTTTGCGTTCTCACAACTCGGGAAAAAATATGTGGGGAGTTATGGTTAGAGTTCTGGGTAGTATTGATATAGTTCTAAAGGGTGCTGTAGGCAGAACTCCGTTCATAATAAATTGTATTAGTTATTAACAATTGAAAGGGGACGAATCGAAAGTATCTGAATTTTGCGTTCTCACAACTCGGGAAAAAATATCTGGGGAGTTCTGGTTAGAGTTCTGGGTAGTATTCATATAGTTCTAAAGGGTGCTGTAGGGAGAACTCCGTTCATAAATAAATTGCTTTAGTTATTAACAATTGAAAGGGGACGAATCGAATATATCTGAATTTTGCGTTCTCACAACTCGGGAAAAAATATGTGGGGAGTTCTGGGTAGTATTCATATAGTTCTAAAGGGTTCTGTAGGCAGAACTCCGATCATAAATAAATTCCATTAGTTATTAACAATTGAAACGGGACGAATCGAAAATATCTGAATTTTGCGTTTTCACAACTCGGGAAAAAATATCTGGGGAGTTATGGTTAGAGTTCTGGGTAGTATTCATATAGTTCTAAAGGGTGCTGTAGTCAGAACTCCGTTCATAAATAAATTGCATTAGTTATTAACAATTGAAAGGGGACGAATCGAAAATATCTTAATTTTGCGTTTTCACAACTCGGGAAAAAATATCTGGGGAGTTATGGTTAGAGTTCTGGGTAGTATTCATATAGTTCTAAAGAGTGCTATACGCACAACTCTGTTCATAAATAAATTGCATTAGTTATTAACAATTGAAAGGGGACGAATCGAATATATCTGAATTTTGCGTTCTCAAAACTCGGGAAAAAATATCTGGGGAGTTATGGTTAGAGTTCTGGGTAGTATTCATATAGTTCTAAAGGGTGCTGTAGTCAGAACTCCGATCATAAATAAATTGCATTAGTTATTAACAATTGAAAGGGGACGAATCGAATATATCTGAATTTTGCGTTCTCACAACTCGGGAAAAAATATCTGCGGAGTTATGGTTAGAGTTCTGGGTAGTATTCATATAGTTCTAAAGGGTGCTGTAGGCAGAACTCCGTTCATAAATAAATTGCTTTAGTTATTAACAATTGAAAGGGGACGAATCGAATATATCTGAATTTTGCGTACTCACAACTCGGGAAAAAATATGTGGGGAGTTCTGGGTAGTATTCATATAGTTCTAAAGGGTGCTGTAGTCAGAACTCCGATCATAAATTTTCGAAATATTATCTATTTACCTTGTTGTATAAGTTGTGCTCATATTCAGCAATATTTCTTGAATTCGGAAATTTTCCTGACATTCCACTGATAACAATTCCATCATCTTCTGATGCTGGGTAGATCCTGGCTAACCTTTGTTCCTCTCGTGACAAAGATTTTGTTGGATTCGGTGCCATATTTGAAATCCTCTTTGGAAATTACAAAATATTCTGTATCACAAATATCTAGGATTTTGTACACTTTTCACTATTAAATGATAAATTCACCCAGATAATATAAGTATTATTCACCACACCGTAATACAGAGAAACTTAAAACAGCAACTACACAATGCGCGAACTGCTGGACTAACCGCAGCAGACTACTACCCAGGCGTGTAATGACTCCTTTTATACATACCTTCATCGACCTAATTACGGAAACTTTTATTACTAATGTCAAAAATATGAATTTTAATGACTATTGATTAAATATGCAATTACTTACTGTACTTGTTGTAGGTCACCGAATGGATACCAAACACCATATTGCGTAAGAAGTATGTGATGCAGATAGTATATGTGCCAGATAGTAGCACATTTTTATTAAAAATAAACTTTTGATTTTTAAGCTGACTATATGTTGAGTTTGCGTATTAATCTTAAACGGTGTTACTGCTTGAAGGTGGGAATAAGCAGTTTGAAAAGTGCACCACCCCAGGTTCAAATAATTTGCATAATTCCTCATTTAATGTTTACCACAAAGTAACAAACGCGGAGTTGTCAATTGATAGTTAATAATAGCAAATGAATTTTACATTTTATAAAAAAAATTAATTTTGGGAATATAGTACTGATTCAGAGTAAAGCACAAGGGAGGATTCTTCGACAACAGGGGGGAATAACACATATCGGCGGCTGATAACAGACGGCTGGCATGGTCATATATCTGCCAGGAGTGCTAGCTGATTGTAGTCGGGCAGAAAGAAGGTTACTCTCTTAAATCAAATACCCCAATACAAAGCGGAACAGTGTACGCCAAAATAAGCTTGGCCCCCCTTGGCCAAACGGAGGGCCATACCCCTTGATCTTGATCGTTTGTACGCAGACTCTGAATACATGTCGCCCTCCAGTTCAATTTAGATTTCTGGTGGCAATGGGCTCTGCTGCGGGTGATTCTCCCTACCCAATTACAATTGGGAATCACATGATTTATAAAAATTTTAGTAAATCACCTGATGCAGTTCTATGTGTATCAAACTGTGACCAATTACAGATGACAATATAGTAGCCAGTGGTCTACAGCTTTCTGGTCTTCCAGAGAGAGCCTTTGGATACGTTTCTGAAGATACTATCTCCTGCAACAAAAGAAAAAGGAAACCCCAGAAGCACTGGACGAACTGTAGAAGGATAAGACCTAGAACATAAGGATCCAATGATGGCGTAATAGGTACCACCCTGAAGTAATACGAAAAGTAGTCCCGGGGTGGAGACATGCCTGAAAGGAGGAGGTTTTTTAGTGGGTGCGAGTCCCACACACCAGAGCAAGGCACCGCCCTGACGGTGCATAAAGCATTTTCCCCCCTCAAAAACAAAAAAAAACACACACAAAAAAAATCTCCCAATTGGTTTGAAGCAAAAGTGTCTAAAAGTGTCAGTGCTAAGCTGTGTTGGTATCTGCAAAAGAGTCGTTGGTTATTGACTCCATCTTCACCCTGTTGCCTGACAATGTGTATCAAACTGTGACCAGTTCCAGTCTACAGATGACAATATAGTAGCCAGTGGTCTACAGCTTTCCAGTTTTCCAGAAGGAGCATTTAGATACGTTTCTGAAAATACTCTCCCAATAGGTTTGAAGCAATATTGTCAAAAAGTGTCAGTGCTAAACTGTGTTGGACGGGGACTGGTACTTGCGACAGAGTCTTCGGTTATTGACTCCATCTTCATCCTGTTGAATGACAATAGGTCTGTTCCCGTACTCCTGCAGCTGCAGCTAACTGCAGTTTACTTATTTATGTGGTGGGAGTGAATTCACTTCAGCACGGGAACGACCAGCTGCAATTTTTTGAAAAAGCAGAAGAAGATTTCTTTTGGAGAAAAAATCTTTTCCTATATATGGATACTAAACAAACACAGTTCTTCCTAAATCCGACGCTTAACTTTTAGAATATAGGATTCACAAATTTCAATTTCACTCAATTGACGTTTATGCAGGCGTCACTTTGTTAGCAAAAAGATTTAAGTATATTGCAGCTGGTCAAAGTTGCTGCAGAATTCTTAAATTTTCTGCAGGAGGGGAAGTTGTGATGTAGGTAAAATCTCCTTGGAGAAATGAATACGGGAACACTTTTCTGCAGTATTCTGCAGTTTTCTTCGAACTGCTTTTAATCTCTGCAGGTACGGGACAAGACCTAATGTCAGCCTGTGCTCAGAGAAATCCGGATTCACGCAATTGGCGAATCGGTGAACCAATTGCAGCTCCTTGCGGTTTTGTGAAATTCACCTCTACAGTGAGGAAGAGGTTTAAGGGGGTCTTCTACTTTACGACGCCGTTTTGGTTCAACTGGTTTATCCTTATGAATTTTTTGAAATTTTTATTGTTTCTAGCTTGACCTTTGTTCTATTTTAACGTATCCCTTACGAAAAGTTCATATCAAAACGGTTGACACGATTCAGCTCATTAAAGTCGTCTAAAACAAAAAATCGAAAAAGATTTAGTTTTATTATCCCCTTGGCTATCGTTTGACGAACGAAATTTTCAAAATTTGAAAATTTCGCCAAAATAATCGACATTTAAAAAAAAAGTGTTTTTTCATGTTTTTAGGGCCAAAAACAGCTGTAAAAATTGTTAAAATGAAAATTTTTCAAAAAGCCTTCGTCATACGATAGCGATAGTTTTTCAAAGCTTTTGATAAAAGATTTGAGTTAATCGATCAATTAATTTTCGAGATATGTCAACCAGTTGCAAAAACGCAACTTTTGGGTAATCTGATTTAAAGATGTTCATGCATAAACCTTGGACGAAAAGTTAATTACGATCAATCTGCAATGTCAGGACCGTAGGGTTCATCTTCTTGTTGGAAAAGAAAATCCCGTTGTGCTACTTGCTGTTCTCCTTGTTCAATTCGAGCCCTTTTTGCAGTGTCGGATTTCCTTGGTATGTCCTCGTAAAATAAGTTTCTGGGCTGCCGCGACGGAGCGTTCCGAAAACGGCACGCGGAACTGTGTTTGACAGTCGCTGACATCCCGAAATAATAAGAATTCCATTATATCATTTCAAGGGTATGATCCTGACACGTTCTAGATTAGAAAAAGGCAAAAGAGATATCGATTTTTTGAAACCAACAAGGTAGAAGACCTCATTAAGAAGGCGTTAGCAAGTGGCACCCAGCGAAAAGGCTCTGAAGGTTGCCAAGATGAATCTTCCAAGCAAGCCGGAGGTGTAAGGAATACATCCACAGGAGAAGACTCCTGAGTAGCCTACGAGCGAAAGACCTAAATCTGCTAAGCCCACGTACAGCCAGATAAGATCGCAGCTAACCAGCTAAGTGATGTGCTTATCTGCTCCTTTCATTACAGCACCGTCTAAACCTAAACCAAAGTGATACAAAGGTGCCCTGGTGGAGCGAACGGCTGTCTGAAATGTGTAGTCCGATAATGCAACTATTTATTAGAGCTAAACTCTCCAAGAAGTGAAATGAATATAGGCTCACACTCACTGAATATACTAATGTTGCAAGACGTTCCAAACGCGAGTTCTGAAGAAGACGCTTGGTTTAGATTTTGTAAATACAACTGTCCCTACTCATTTTACAGCTACTTCTTCTTCTCTGCTTGATCTGTTCATTGTTGAAAACAAGGACCTCGTCACGTTCTTCAATCAAATTTCTATTCCTAGTTTTTCTAGACATGATTTGATTTTTCTTACCTATGACTTAGTGTCTGTGAACGAGAGAAACCATTTCTTTTCTTATCGTGATTTTAAATGCGTTGATCTTGATGGTCTTTTAAATGAATGTTACGACCTCGAATGGGATACTATTTACTCATTTACATCGGTTGATGATCAAGTCAGCTATATTGAAAATTGCGTTGGATATCTTTTTGACAAATATGTACCAACGAAGACTCGGAGAGTAATTAATCCATGCTGTCCTTGGTTTACTGGGCAAATTAAACATCTTATCATTCAGCGCAACTTGGCATACCGCAGATGGAAACGCTTTCGCACAAGCGATTGTTGGAGTACTTATCGAACCTTGCGCAATACAGTGAACAAGGAAATTTTACATTCCAAGATCTCCTACTATAGATCTAAGTTCGATGTTAGAAATCCTACTAAAAAACTTTGGATGAATCTTAAAGATATTGGTGTGGGTAAATCCAAGCCTCTTGAAGTAAACGCTGACCTCGATGAATTGAATCGTAGTTTTGTTTATTCGCCTATTAGTGTGGTTAATGATCATACTATTGGCGGTTCTGGTGAGTTCATCGCTAGTGATCCTTCTGCGGGATTTTCTTTTGTGCAGGTGACGAGTCTAGAGGTGCTTGCAGCAGTAGGTGGTGTTAAATCTAATGCAGTTGGTATGGACAGAATACATCCTAGATTTGTTAAGATGATTTTGCCAGTTTTGCTTCCGTATCTTACGTTTATATTTAATACTATTATAACTAAGTCATGTTTCCCCACTAAATGGAAATCTGCCAAGATTATACCTATACCGAAGAATTCAGCACCCGACTCGTTGGCATATCGGCCTATTTCTATCCTCCCATTCTTTTCTAAGGTTTTTGAAAAAATCTTACTTAGGCAAATAACACATTCCATGGAAAATAATAACTTCTTATCGGAACTGCAATCAGGTTTTAGAGCTAAGCATAGCTGTACTACTGCTCTTATTAAAATATGTGATGACGTTCGTGTTTCAATTGATTCGAATATGCTGACAATACTTATTCTACTCGACTTTTCCAAGGCATTTGACAGAGTTGACCACAGAATTTTGATTAATAAGCTTGGAGCTTACTTTAACTTTTCTTCTCCCGCCTGTAAGCTTATAAGGTCATACCTTACAGACAGATTTCAACAAGTTGTTATTGGTAGTAGAGTGTCTAGTGTTCTCCCTGTCCTTTCTGGAGTTCCTCAAGGGTCAATCCTGGGACCATTGCTTTTTTCAATGTTCATTAACGACTTAACTTGTGTGGTCGAGCATTGTAAATATCATATGTATGCTGATGACTTTCAGCTCTATATTTCCAAACCACTTGGATTGATTGAGGATGCGGTTTGTCGCGCTAATGAGGATCTTATGCATATACAATCGTGGGCATTGCTTAACAAGTTGACACTTAATGCTTCGAAGTCTACCT
This sequence comes from Leptarthrus brevirostris, assembly GCA_964036015.1. NCBI lineage: Eukaryota > Metazoa > Arthropoda > Insecta > Diptera > Asilidae > Leptarthrus > Leptarthrus brevirostris. The sequence goes on along the minus strand of OZ038371.1, from coordinate 3,873,909 downwards.
CTTTAGTGATCTTTAAAGATGAGCTTGATGTGTCCCACTTTCCCGTCTTAATGTTAAATGATGAGATTATTCCGTACAATAAATCAATTAATAATCTGGGAATCATTTTTAATCAAACCCTGAGCTGGAATCATCATATTAATCGTGTTATCTCAAGGGTATTTTATACTCTCCGTGCTCTCTCAGCATCAGCAGCATATACTCCCCAAAGGACTCGAATGTTCTTGGTCAAATCGCTTTTGGTTCCTCTTATCACTTACGGATGTGAGATCTTTTATGCACTTGACTCTTTATCTTGGAGTAAACTTAATGTGGCTTTTAATGCTGCTATTCGTTATATTTATAGTTTAAGACGCTTTGACCATGTCTCAGAATTCTCCAAATCTGTGCTTGGTTGTACTCTTAAATCATATCTCGCAATTAGAGTAATTTTGTTTATGAGAAATATTATTGTGAACCAGAAACCTACTAACTTGTTTAATAAATTGAATTTTGCTCAATCTGTAAGAACATTTAACTTAATTCAGCCACGTTTCGGTTGTCGTGTTTCTGAACGTCAATTTTTTGTCCAATCGGTGAGACTGTGGAACGCCCTCCCTCGTGTTATAAAGTGCTGCAGCAACGGCCGTAATTTTAGATTACTTCTATATGATAAATTTAAATAGCATTATACATGTGTCAGTATTTTTCAGATAAGTTGATATAGATATATAATATTAAGTATTTCTTATACTTAGTAATTATTTGTTCAGTTTTTACTTTTTTTTCTTTTTATTTATATTTTGCATTTCTTCTAGCATTCTTGATGATTATTTTTTAGTTTGTTAGTTTATTTAACTATGTATTAATTAATAAGCATGTATTTATTGATTTTTTTTATGTTATTTTGCTTATATTTCTGAAGTATTAATTCTTTTCTAATATCATTCCTACACAAATGTATAAATTCAATAATTTAATTGTGTAGTTGTTCCGGTAATAAATGAATATGAATATGAATATGAAGCACTGAATCCTTGTCTTCAGAAGTTAGATAAAAGATTATTAAGGATAGCTCTAAGGGGGTAGGGTTCTCATTGGGACCAACACCGAAACCCTGGAATTCCTGTTACTGGTGTAGTTGCCTGAGTCAACTCTAAGACTGGCTAAGGCTACTACGTGAATTGTGAGCAAGGGTATACTTTGGGTCGTAGGACTTTAAGCGTGTCCGGCGTCAGTTTTGACAGTGATGAGTTTAGATGGGTAGTGGCCTCCTTTCGACGTTTTAAAGCGCCTAGTGGCGATGGAATCATCCTTGTGCCTTTGGTAAACTTGCCTACAGCTAGTTACAATTGGGGTTTCGCAACACTCTCACGGGTGGTATTTACTATGGACCAATCAGACACATTTACTTTCTAATTACGACAATGGAGAAGCTGCTAGACCTTTACATAACGTACAAACTAGACCAATCTTCTCATCTTCACTATAATGAGTTTGCCTAAACAAAAGGTCAGTGTTTTGTTAGCAAAATTAAGAAAGCCCTTCACCATAAAGAATTAGCTTTATGAGTCTTTCTTAACACAGCAGGTATTTCGATAACACTAGACATAGGTCTTTATCTAGAGCTTTCACTTGGAGTGGTGCATCATTTCTAGAGGTCAATGCCAATTTAAATGATAGCTCTCACCTAGGCAAACAGAAAATCGTATGGCAAGCGGGGGGGGGGGGGGGGGGGCAATTTTCACCTTTTATGAGTTACAGGGTAATTATAAAATTTCGGAATTTGGGGGTACGTGCATTAGTTTATTGTTATAACATCTTTTCACTGTAGCAACCTAGCGACATGAAACTAATGGCAAATGGAAGGTACTAAAATGCCCTTTCCACCAAGGTCAAACAAAGTTACCTTTTTTCTTTCATTTTTGTACAGTACTGTTTAAAATTTAAAATTTTTGTATTAGATTTTTATAACTCATAAACGGTGAAAATTGCCCCCCCCCCCCCCCCCCCCTTGCCATACGATTTTCTGTTTGCCTAGGTGACAGCTATCATTTAAACTCGTATTGGCCTCTAGAAACGATACACCCTGTATTGTAAATTGGGTGGGTGTTATGATAAAGTAGCGTGAAATTACATTCGCCCTTGGTGACACCTCTATGTGTATCAGGGCTGCAAAAGAAGGCCCTTAAGGTGGTGTTCTGTTACCGATCCTCTGGTAAGTAGTTGTGGACGACTTCGACAATCAGGCTAAGTGAGCTTCGTTATTGTGCCGTTTGCTACGCCCATGACCTTACAATTAAAATTTCGGGGAAGTTCGACTCGGCAATCACTGATGTAATGAGATCAGCTCTGCGCACGGTTACTGACTGGTGTGCAATTGAAGATCTTATAATTAACCCTGCCAAGGCTGGGCTTCACCACAAAGTAATTTTTAATTAGCGAAGTGAAAAAATACAACAATAAAAATGGACAGCTGGATTAAAAATTCCCCGGATAGACAGCAAGTTCTACTGTAAGTCAACAGTGTAACGTTTTGTTTCATTTTCCTATGAATAAAACAATCGATTTGAATTATTGTATTTATAATTACTAGAAAGTTACGTGTTGCAGCTTTTGCATATTTATATATACTGAAAAAGAAATAATGTAAATAAAATTCAGTGCTTAGGAATTGTGTGAAAGTTTCCTTTATGCGATTTTTTTTTAATTTTGAAAGGCATTAAAACAGTCTAAAATATAATTATGTATAGTAGGTGAGCTCTTTTGGTTTCGTTCAGTGTAGTGTAGTTCAAGTTGTGAAAGAAATTTTTCTTGCTGAAAGAGTTTTGATAATTTAAGTTGGATAAAATTTAAAATATAAAATTGCATTTAATTTTAAAATGTAGAAATTTTTTTAAGTAATTTTGAAAAAGGGAACTGGGAAATTCGAGCTCTGTGGTGAACTTCGGAAATTTTAAATTGAATTGAATTTTTGGAAATTATATTTTATAATTTATTGAAGTAAAATTGTAAATAATTTAGTGATTAAAAATAAAAAATTTTTTTTTAAAAACAATTGACTTTTAGTTTTTAAATATTTGAGAAATAAACAATACTATTAGAAAATGATTAGACATTGTGAACATTTCAAATCCGGATTTATCAGTGCTGAGTGTAAATTGGATTGTTTAAGTAACATTTGTATTTTAACTTAGTGAACCTTTTAGATAACACAGACCTGCGAGCTTTTTTCCCCTGGACAATGAATAGTTGTTTCCGTGGAAATTTTTCCCGCTGAAACCGAATCCGTGCTCAGAATTGCTCTATCACGTCAGGTTTTTCGATACATTTGAGGTTATTTATATTCATATTCATATTCATTTATTACAGGTAAATATACACAAGATTTAAAATCTTTTATTGTACAATTAAAAGTGGTGCTAGATAAGTTATTTAAACAAAAACAAAATGCGAGAAATATTAATTGAAAAAACAAAAAAGAAGAGATAAATAGAGCAGGAAATAAGAAAAAAAATATTTAAAATTAATTTACATAGCTACTTTAGATGCTTCAGTGTAGAGAGACAAGACTATTCCCTAAGCGAATTATTTGGACATCGTAAGAACTATTCATAACTGATTTCCTAAACCACGGTACTAGTAAATTTCTGTTTCGCTGAGATGTTGTAAATTGGAAGTATTCACAGAGGTATGGTGGTTTGTTCCATTTTAGCAGCTTGAACACAAACAGCAACACTCGTCGATTGAGGTAAATCTCCAGACTGGACCCGACAAGGGTTAATCTGAAAGGTGTGATATGGTCAGGTCGTAGTCCGTGATTAAACCTAATACAGTCGTTAAAAGCAACATCTAATTGACGTGCAGAGTGACTGTCTAAGTGAGGAACAACCAAGCTAACGAAGGTAAAATGGGGCAATATCAATGCCTAAAACAAATACAGTCGAGTACTTCTCGGGATAATATAGGCTCACAACCAAAGTCTTCGTCAACCAGCATATATCTTGCCAATCCTCGCACTTACATTTGCACAGCAGTTCATTTCTTGTCCCAAAATAATACCAAGATTAGATATTTTACTTAGGACTGGCAATGGAGAACCATTTAACATTATCTGAGGAGCATCACTTAAAACAAGAGGATTAGTATAAAACATGATAGAGTGAGATTTTCCGGGGTTCAAAAGTAATCTGTTCGCGATTGACCAATTAAATATTCTACCAAGATCGGCATTTATACGTTCGATGCAGTCCTCAAGGAGCCCAATAGGCCTACCCAAATAAATGTGAACATCATCAGCGTAAAGATGGATTTTCACATCACGCACCACACTTGGCAAATCATTGATGAAGAGGCTAAGTAAAAGCGGTCCCAGTATTGATCCCTGTGATACGCCCCGTGAAAGAACCAATGGACCAGAGATTACGCCATCGATCTGCACTCTTTGGCAACGATCTGAAAAGAAACATGCTATCATAGAGGCAGCACATGAGCTAAAGTTGAAGTACGTGTGTAATTTGTGAATAAGTAAGCTGTGGTCTTATGTCAGTGGATACCCTCAAGACAGTCGTCTCACAACTATGAAAAGATCTGAAACCAGATTGCCAACAAGATAGGAATACGTTCCCCTCGACATAAGCCAGTATTTGCTTGGACATAATCTTTTCAAGTACTTTCGATAAAAAGCACAAAATGCTTATTAGACGGAAGTCGGTTATTGATACTACAGAAGACTTCTTAGCGATGGGCAATACAGTGGCAGCCTTCCAACTTACAGAACACGAAGAGGACATTAAACATGTGTTCACAATGTGTTGGATGTAATCGGCACCGCGATGTTTTTTTTCAAAAGCCGTTGAGTTTGCTCAAATATCTTTATTTTCGTATACCGAGAAATTCATGAAAATGAAAATTTCAAAATGCGATATCTCGGCGAAAAAAAAGATATTTGAGCAAACTTAACGGCATTTGCAAGAGGAAGACTTGTACTATAAGATCCGTTACATAGTTTCTTGGAAAAAAAAACATCGCGGTACTACATAACCTCAAATATGTCAAAAAACCGTGTTTTTGTACTTTTAGGTTAGATTGTCTCAAAAACCTTACGTGGTAGAGCAATCCTGAGCCCGGATTCGGTTTCAGCGGAAAAAATTACCCCGAAAACAACTATTCATTGTCCAGGGGGAAAAATCTCGCAGGCCTGTGTAATTCGCCCGTAAAAAAGGTTCCAACGGGTGTTAACCTGAAAGCAGGTCACTATTACTCAATGGAATCACATTAATGGCGGGGGGTGGGGAGGGGGGCAATTGATACTGTATTAAACTTATTGGCAATTTCACTATCTCTGTGAATATTAACTCTTTGAAGCATTGAATTTCGGTTGTCATTCACTCTTCCATCGCGTGTTTCACTCTTCTATAGCTGTTTCTGCGGTCATTGTTCTAAACGAAATTGCTAGCCTAATTCTTTATAGACACATTACAACGCGTGATAGAAGAGCTTGAAGTTGCTCTCACCCCTATACTCTAAAGGACAAATATGGACAAATTTTATCAAATGTCGGGAGCCTTTCCTAAGGTCTTTTCCATTTCCCATTTCTCTTATACTTAATTCTTTTCCTGCCACAGTTGTGCTTTAGTATCACGCATGCACGCACATGATAGTGCTTAGTAGTTATTTGGAAATATATTTTTTTGAAGTATTTTCGACACAGTGTTCGTTATAAATTTTATTGAATAAGTATTAGGAATTTTTGAAGATATTTTGCATCAATAGTTTAAAAATTAGAGCAGGAGAGGAGCTGTAAGACATACCTGCATTTTAGGACACCTATTTAAATAAAAAAAAATTTCAGTACATCTTTCACTTTATGAAAAGGAAGTCAAAAAATATAACACCAAATTATATCTTAATAGGTTTATAAATGAGAAGATGGCAGCCTATGGCGTACGGACAGAACGAAACTATAACGCTTTCTAGTTGCTATGGAATTGTAAAACCTAAACCTCATCTACATAAGCGCACGGATAAAGTGAAACTTCGTTCGTCTTTGTTAGATTATGAATTACTTTAAATTCAGTGGGTGAAAGAGAGTAATGAAAAACATGAAATCATTTACTGTTTGTAGATATCTGGTAAAAACTTTATTTTATAAGAGAGACAAACAGAGCGATATTAAAATGTAAGTAATATGTTATGGGTAGTTAACAAAATTTTTATCTAATTTCAAACACAGAAATCAGGATATCACATTCTACCCAACCCCCCCCCCCCCCTCCCCACAACAAAAAGCCTAGATTTGAGCACCCCCCCCCCTACCTTACATAGTAATTACACTTGAATAGTAATTACACAAAACACATTACAAAAAATTTGAATGTTAATCTAATTAAATACTCCTACAGAAAAGCAACGTATTGACATTATAAATCGAGATAAATACAAGAAAAAGATAGAAAAAAAGGATTAACAAATATAATACAAAAAGTACCATAAGATTAAAAAAAATAGAAAAAGAGAAAAGAAAAGCCGATCTCTTATCGTTTAACCTCAAGAGGCTCCAAAAAAAGAAGCCGAAGACGATCTACAAAAAAAATGTAGTATGAATGACTTACACTTGATTTTAACAGTGCTCCTTCCAATTTCACACACAGAAATCAGGATATCACAATCTACCCCCCCCTCCCCCCCCCCCCTCTCTCAACAAAAAAACCTAGATTTGAGCGCCTGGCACCCAAAATAACAAAATAAAGTTATTGCCCCCCCCTACACCGAAATTGAAGAATTTTACATCATGGCGTATTTGAGAATAGAAGGAGTTTTCGTAAAAGACTTTCCCATTAAATATACCACAATTAGTGTAGTGAACAAATACTACTTTTTTAGCTGTGAATACTTTAGTGATTAAAAATAGAAAAAATCTCTTAAAAAATAAGCCACTTGCAAACATCCAATCCGCTACGTTTGACTTATCATCACCACGTTTTGGCCGCCCCTGCAATATAGTATACCTAATATTGTTCTAAATCTAATATGACAAACTCCCCAAGATGGTGAATTACTTTTTTTTACAACCCCCTTGACATGGATATCAAATAAACGTTTTGCGAGTAAAATACGATAAAATATATGACGTCATTATAAACACAATATGGGGGATGGCCCAAGATGGCAGATTACCTGTTCCGTCATGACATGGGTATCAAATGATAGAGTTAGACGAGTAAAATTCCATAAACTATATGATGCCATTTTAAATTCAAGATGGCGGACGTCCCAAGATTGCGAATTATCTGAGAATGCAAATAAACTGAGAACGGGGAGGAAATATTTCATTTTTATATTTTTATTATTGTTTTTTCCTAATATTAACTTTTTTATTAACGAATTTAACATTAAGTATGTCAAAAACATATTTATATCGGCTGCTTACCTGTAAAACGATATGCCACGGATCCATAGTTGATTATTCATTTTAAGGATTCTTCTTTTACAGTTTTTGACTTGTCCATAATGATATTGATGTCTGCGCATGCCTATTCTATAACAAGATACTCCTTTGTCCCATTAAAAAGGATTAGGTCTACATACTCCTCTCCCCTGTGGTACAATGCCGAACTCCGCAGTCTTAGGAACAGGAAAAACAAACTCTGGAAGAATTACTTGCGTTGTAATAGCGCAATAGCGTATTCTAACTTTGTGTCCAGTTATGACAGCTTTAAGGCACTATCCTCCTCGCTCTATAAGGAATACCTTGTTAGTGTTCGCGATAATATGTATAATAACCCTCGCAATTTCTTTAAATTTGTCAATATGAAAAATAATTCATGCAACTATCCATCTACGATGTGGTATGAGGGGTCTTCTAGTAATAACGTGTCCGACGTAACAAACAATTTTGCTTCATACTTTGAGAGTGCCTTTCCTTCGGATAACTTTGAGCCATGTGCGAATAATTTTGATCATATTCTGGATCGTCCCGCTTCATCCGATTTTTTGCCATTTATATCACGGGATCATATTTCGGAAAAAATCAATGAACTTAAATCGGACTTTTCCTCTGGTCCTGACGGTATCCCTCCAGCCTTCGTCAAATCCTGTTCCGCTGCCCTTCTTACTCCATTAGCGATTCTCTTCAATAGGTCCCTTCAGGCTGGTAAATTTCCAGCTTTGTGGAAGTGCTCTTTTATAGTCCCTGTTCATAAAAAGGGCCACAAGAATATTATAACAAATTATAGACCAATCGCGAAGTTATCTTGCATACCTAAATTATTTGAATCAATAGTGTATTCGCAGATTATCGAGCGTTGTACTGGCTTAATCTCTCCCAATCAGCATGGGTTTTTGCCCGGTACATCAACGACTACTAACTTACTTGAATTTACCTCCCACGATATTTCTGGCTTCCCGCGAGTCATGCAAACTGACTGCATATACACGAATTTCAGTAAAGCCTTTGATAAACTCCCTCTTTCCGTAATTTTATTTAAATTCGGGAGGCTGGGTTTCCCCCCCTTTTCTTCTTGACTGGATCTCTTTCTATCTAAGACATCAGATAGGTCATATCGAGTATCATTCTGTGGCGCTTTCTCTAGAATCTTCAGGGCCTTATCTGGTGTACCGCAGGGCAGTCATCTTGGCCGTTTATTATTCGTTCTTGCCATTGACGACATTGTCCATCTGATCTCGAACTCTAATGTTCTAATCTACTCTGATAACATGAAGATCTTCTCTTATGTTAAAGATGGTGGTGACGCCGCCCTTATTCAAAAGGACTTAGATACGTTTCATGAGTGGTGCGAGCATAATGACTTACACCTCAATTTTGAGAAATTTGAGGCTATGACTTTTTCCAGGAGCCCAAATGCACAAGTTTCGAATTACAACTTTGCGGGGAATTCGTCGTGTGCTGTCCGTAACTGACCTTGGGGTAAAACTCGATAGGAGACTTGACTTTACTCTGCATATTAACTATGTCGTGTCCCAGAGGCAGTTTAATCTTGGGCTTTGTTAAGCGTTGGTCTAGAGAGTTCTCGGATATATCAACCTTGATTCATTTATACTGCTCCTTAGTTAGAGCTATTCTTGAGTATGCATCTCAGGTCTGGTCGCCTTGCAGCGTAATTTTCTTAGATTTAACGCAGCTCCCATGGGACGATCCGCTTAGACTCCCGCCCTACACCGACCGCCTGCGGTTGATTGGTTTGCACTCGCTTGATAAAAGGCGCAGGGTTGCTGACTTGGTCTTTATTTACCAACTCTTGAACTCCAATATTGACTCAGGTTTGCTTGTTAGAAAAGTTTCCTTCAGACAATCCCAACATAACCTTCGAAGACTGCCTTTACTGCATGTTGAACCATCGAGATCTAATTATGACATGTATAAACCTATTAACCGTTTATGTAGGGCTGTTAATGCATGTCCTAATTTTGATTTAACTTTTAGAAAGGTGTTGTTTAGGAACTATCTATTTTCTGTGCTCCCGTGACTCTCTGTTTGCATGGTGCATGCGGGGTTTCCTTGCTTGTTTTCTTCCTGTTCCTTTCTTTTTTTGTTTGTTATTTCTTCCTCTGCATGCTGGTGTGGGAGCCTCATTTCATCAATTTAATGGAATAGGTGAATTGATTCTAGGCTCCTGCCAAAGAAGTGCTCCTTCTGTGTTAGAAGTGTTAATTCCTTATCGATGTTAAATATATTCTCACACAAATCCCTGTATTTTTTTAGTAAACTTTGAACATTTTAACAATTTAAACAATTTGTCATTGTTACACAGATGACCCATTTCTGCACCTTGCCAACAAAAAAAATGTTTATCTCACATACAAAGTTATTACAGCCAAGCGCTGTTCCTCTAGTTATTTATTTTAAACAGAATGAGAATATTAGAGGGGAAAGAGTTGCACAAGGAGGTGTAGGTAGTGTAATTAAATAACTTGTATTTTTCAGAAAAAGCTTAAAAAAATTCTGGTTGGTTATAACAATAATGTTTGCTGTTTTAATTGACTTCCAAGTTAGCTACCTTGAATGTACCGTGGTATCAAATCTAATATAAATTAAATGACCTTATGATTCATGCTGGCCATATACAAGCCACCATTTTGATTTTTTTTTTACTTTTAATTCATAATCAGCCGTCTCAAAATCCCGCCAAAATTTTAAATAATTTAAAAAACTATTTAAAAATAAGCGATTTAAAACCATTGTCCACCGCCTCCCGAACGGAATCGAACGATAAGTCAGGATGTAGACGCGTACAGCTATGATGACCATGCGCAGGGTTTTGGTGATGGCCCAATGTACGCGCTTCGTTGATAGTTCAGTAGAATGCTCCCGATTAGGTGCGATTAGGCAAAATGGTTTCCGCGTTTGTCGCGGGTTGCAGGTGAGTTGGTTTATTTTATACTTTTGCCGCGCGGCAGACAAATTTGCAGTTCTTCTTATGTTTTTTATTTTCAAAATATTTAAAAAAAAGTGAAAAAAAAACAAATTTCGAAGAAAAGTTAATAAAGTCTGTACAAAAATATTCGATTATATTTAATAAAGGGTCAGCCCATTCATTGCAGCCAGTGGGATTCTACAATTTTCTACCAAACTCATGCCTGGAAATAGTTTGGAAATTAGGATAAGGTAGAAAAAAATAATACGAAACAAGGTTAAGTGAAACATATTTAATTGTTTTGCGGTAGTGCAGCAGTCCTTTCTAAATGATAATAAAAATAATTGTGAAATATTTAGATTACTTCTTAATTGTTGATAAGTGTTGCAAATATTACTCCAACAATTAATTATTCTTTAAGTCCCGGGGTGCATTCATTTATAATTTGTGGAAGTGTTGTATTGTCCAACATTGTTATGTGATCTCCTTCAATGAATTTCAAAGAAGTTTTACCACTCACAATTTTTGAGAGTTCGTAATCTTCGTCAATGTTTAATACAGAAACTTCTGATGGTCGGATTAAAGTCACTGGTGAGTTGATTGGTTCAATTGTATCTACATCAAGATTTGTTAAAATCTTCATACGATTAAATATTGCTTTCATAAATAAAATAATATATTCCTTGCTGTAGACGTTTTGTCGTTCAAAAAGCTCTAGTAGTTTAGTCAGTTTTTTATCCCAACCTTTGGCCGTAGATAAAATAGCGCCAACTTTCTGAAAATCTTCATCGGGAAAGATAAGGTGAATAGCAATATTACAGAGTACATTTAGAATATTCTCGTCAGTAAAGTTATTTTCAAGAAGTCCACAGCCGAGCTTCTTTAGAAAATGTGGCGCGCCATCAATAAATAAGAGCTTCCCATGCATTCCCGCTCTTTCTAATAATCTTGCCAGTTCGATGGCAACTAAGCATCCGTATGAATAGCCAACAATGAAGAAGGGTTTCCGGGGTTTAAGAATTGGTTGTATATTCTGAAATTGTATAAAATCATAGTTTATGTAAATCTTCGTTTAAGTGTTGAAAAATTACCTCAAAGAGTTTTTCCACAATTTTTTCAAGAGAAGTAATTTCAGCAGTATGAAATAGTTGCAAAACAACAGCCTCCGCCTTCAAATTAGTGCCAATATCGTACCAAGCTTGTCCAGCTGTTCCCTCTAATCCAGGTATAATTATAGTTGGGTTTATTTCAGTGGATACATTATTCTTTGTCCTGAGTGATAAAATAGCCTTAGCGCTGTTAGCTTCATCACCAAGATTCCTTAAGAATAGACCCATTCCAACTGCCTGATTACTATTAGCCAGTCTAATTTTCAAAGGTTTAGTAGAACTTTCGCTTTCTTCTGAAATTTCTTGTAATCTCTGGATTGTCAATGATCTCAAATCTTGTGCACTGAAGAATAGTTCGAAATTCCGCTCCAATGTCTGTTTGATTTCTACCGCCAAAAGAGAATCCATTCCTATTTCTGCAAGAGATGCACTCATAGAAATCGATTTCAAATCTCTAATACCCATAATATGCATGATAGTCTCAACGAGACCATTTCTCCTGTCACTAGTGCGTTTTTCGGCCACAACCATGCTGGCTACAATGGGGTCAGGAGTGTTCAACAACGTATCTAGTTCATGCAAACATGATGATATGTTTTGTTGAAGCGTTCCTCCAATTTCCATATCAATTTTGTCTTTAGCCATGTCTGCAACAAGACCAACTTCGCCAATTGCGCCCCATTGAATGGCTTTTCCAGGTAAACCTTGCTTTGCTCTGTTTTCAACCACTCTTTCCATTACAGAGTTAGCCACACCATAGTTGGTCTGACCAGCACTTCCTCTTCCACATGAAACGCTGGAAAATACTACGAAATGTTTAAGGAGTGGACATAAATTTCGTGACAGTTCATCTAAATATATGGTAGCATATGCCTTCGGCGCCAAACTTTGCTTAAATTTCTCTGGTGTTTGATTTACGAATATGGCATCTTGTAAATTTACCGCCAAATTGAAGATTCCTCCTACTGGTCCCAATTTTATAGCTTCCTTAATTAAGTCTTCACATCCACTTTTAGTTGTAATGTCAGCTGTACCTATAACTACTTTAGCACCAATTGTTTCCCAGAGATAGATTCTGTAAGCTTGATACTGTGTCCTGATGCCTGTTCTCGAGCTAAGAACCATTTTCTTAGCTCCACGAGTAATCATCCAATCCGCAAGTTCAAGACCAAAACCTCCAAGTCCTCCGGGCATAACATAAACCAGATTACTGTCGAAGTAACTTTGTGGAATGACTTTTAGTGGTGTCGTATATTCCGATATTGGATCATCACGAATTTGTACTATAACTTTACCAATGTGCTTTCCACCAGCTAAATAACGGAACGCTTTCTCCAGTTCATATGCTTTGAATACTGTCACCGGCAAAGGTTTTATTATTCCTCGTTCGATATCATCGTCCATCATGTCTAATATGGTCTGAAATAATTTTAGTTTAAAGTTTTTATTTTATTTGATTAATTGTTGTATACCTTCAAATATTTAGCAGATAGATCAAAGATGTTATCTACTAACACAGCATGGAAGGTAAGCTCTTTCAAGAATGGAGCTAGGCTTAATTTTGTGTCATTAGCCATGTCAAATCGTCCGATTTCAAGGAAATGACCACGTTGAGCAAGACATCGAACAGAGGCTAGTAATTTATCTTCAGCCAAAGAGTTAAGGACAAAGTCGACTCCTTTCCCATCAGTTTGTTCTAAAATCATTGTTTCAAAGGAAGTGTCACGGGAATTTCCAATATGCGATTCTGAAAAATAAGAACGAGAGGTTGTTGTTTTATTGATGATACCAAAGCACAGGCAGTACCCTATGAAGCCTTGTCAGGAAAGTAATTAAGAGTAAGTGTAATAGTTTAAGCGGTTGAATGAAAGAAATGGCGGTGTCCGCTTTGGCTGAACACATGAGGCTCCTAAACCGAGCGAAAAAAGTGAAATAATAACCTGTTTTACATTCGTGTTATTTTGCTTAAAAGATTTTCCTGAAATTTGATGGTACGTTCAAATTTAACCTCTATGGTACTTTTGAACTTTGTCTATCAGTACTGTACGCGGCCACTGCCCTAATATTACTGTGTTATTCCAATCTAGTGCAGAAATGAGGTAAGTAAATCAGCGCCACATCAGATAGAGTAAAACCAGTGGCGGACATAGGATTTTATCGGGTGTTTTTTGGGTGGGGCCGGGGGGGGGGGGGTACGATTTTTTCATCGAAACTTATTACTGAGCTAACGAGTAAAGTTTTTTTTTCGAATTTTAGTTTGAAAATTGCTCGCTTTGTGGAGTAAAAAGGTTTGGAGTGCGGTCAGCCAGGGCTCTTAAAAAAAGCGTGGAGAAGGGCCACTCTGGAGAAAAGTTCAGATGTTGCTGATAAAAAATTAAAATAATTTCACACATGACATCTTTTTTAAACACTCATTTAAGAAGCCACCTTCTTCAATCCGTCTAATCCCTCGTTTATTGTAGATCGCATATTTTAAAGTTTTTATTTTTTATTTTCTATCTATTATTTTTCTTTGATTTATGGTTCTTATTATGTTCTTTATTGCTGCTTGCAACTGGGAGGCGTTCTTATCAATAGATACGATATAATATTAAGTTCCGACATTTGAATGATAGTAAGTATAAAAGATTTGAAATGTGTGTACCTTCTCCTTAAAAAGATATTATTATTATTATTATTTTTACATTCTCTCCCGTCGCTCTGATGGTGTGATTGTATAACGAAACGCGTAAGCGCACTCGCCAAAATAATATTCATATTTTTGTAGAAATTATAAAAGCAAGTGTTTTATTCTTTGACAAATGTTGTCGAGAAACATTTCCTATCAAGTCCGCACTAATTAATCAGAGACGGAGTTGGATCAATTCGTTGAGCGGCACGACCACGATGCCATGGATTCCAGGTTCGAGACCAGGTCTCCCCGTGAAAAATTATTAAGAAATTAAAATAATCCACCCTGTCTCTGGGCGGTTGTCTAGCTCGCAGTAAAGCACAAATAAGACATTTAAGTTTTCTCACTTCCCTTACCCTAGGGTTAGGGTTAGGTTCGTGTGGCTGCCTTAAGGGGCGCACTTAGACCTCAAAAGGCCCATTGTGATGCCACGGGAATGCAAGGATTCCCTCCACCTCCTCATTGGTACCATCCGGAGCTGTCGATGAAGCGCCAAAGATCCGCAACGTCAATCGCCGCCAGATCGCAGAGACTATCAAAGAAATAGTTTCCTCAGAAGGACTTTCGCCTGCGTGGCGGAGAAAGTGTAAAATGGTTTCCTCCTCTTCCTCGTCCATGCAGCTTCTACAGAAGTCATTTGAGGGGATCCCCAGTCTCTTCGCATATGAGCCAATAAGGCAATGGCCTGTGATAACCCCAGTCGCTATTCTAAGGTCAGATCTACCCCTCGAGAGCAGAAAATTGGAGCGCCTTAGATCCAGTATAGGCCAGATCTGCCTGGACGTATAGCACGTAGTACCATTTGTCCATCTGTGGTTCGCTAAGTTGATTGCTCTCCTACTAAGCAACATCTTACAGGTTGCCAAGGGCCAACCAAGAGTAGTCCTTTCCGATTCAATCTCCAGGGTGGTACCACGTCTAGCAAGCTTGTCCGCTACGCAGCTTCCTGGAATATCCCTGTGCCCCAGGACCCAGCACAGGTGAATTTGATACCGTTCGGTCAGCTCATTTAAAAACGAGCGACAGCTGTTAATAGCCCAAGATGTCGATAGGACAGAATCAAGAGATAGCAGAGCAGCCTGACTATCTGTAAGGATACAGATGTTATTACCCTAATTCCCTTCCAAACAAAACCATGCTAACGCATCAAAGGGTCGTCCCCTGGGTTTTGGCCACATCGTACAAACAAATTACAAAATTTAATTATTTCTAGATGCATTATAGTTGCAGGTATATGCATCATATAGCGAAGCAATCCATGGGGAGAGTCTTTAACGATCGTGCTATTAAGAAATGTAAAATACTGTTAACTAAAATATATATGTCCAGTTAATAACCATGGGATAGAGTATTTTTTAAAACAAACGAATTAACTGAATGATGAAAGACATACTTAAAATAATTTTTAAACTTACCTTTGATTTGTGGGAAGGTATCCAACAAATATTGACGTTTTTCCTTAGTACTGCAAGTGGTATAAACTTCTAAGCCATATCCTAGTGCTACTCTTATCGCTGCAATACCCACACCACCTGTGCCGGCATGAATAAGTATCGACTTTCCTTTACGAATATCGGTAAAGAAAAAGAAAGCATAATAAACCGTACAATAGACGACAGGTATTGTGGCGCCTTCCTCAAAAGAGAATTGTTTTGGAATAGTCCATTTAAGGCCTCTGCTTGTATTACTAAAAGAAGCCAATGCTCCTGTTGCTACTATACCCATTATGCGTTTGCCTGCTCTGTCAAATCCTGCATATTCAAAACCAAGCACACTTGTTTGTTCCGAGCGACAATTTCCGTACAAATCTACTGACAGACGACCTGTTGCAAGCATCACGTCGCGGAAATTAAGCGAAAAATAAACAACTTTAGTGTCGCAATCGTCATAGTTAAGCGGTCCATCGAACCACGCGATTGAAGATAAATCTCCAATCACCTTGAGATTTCCAGTTATTAAATGTTTATGGCGTTGTTCAATGATATTCTGCTTCAGTTGCAGATGACGATATGATCCCCACTTACCCTTAAATGGAAAAATGTATTCAAAAGCAAATCAAAATAATTGTACCTTCACTTACGTCCTTAAAGATATTCGTGGCCATTCCTAGTTTCAACTGGTTTTTATAGAAATACAATTTCATGTCAAATGGGGGCGCTTTTGGATCATCAATAAATACGCATTTTATCAAGTCCCCGTCAGGCTCCTTTCTTAAGCAGTTCACAAGCCCAATAAGACCGTTAAACTTTTCATTTTGAGCTACAAGTAAAACTGGACCCTTGGCCATTGCTGTTTGGACTTTCTGAACCCATTCGAACTCGCAGTCTTTATCAGAAATGTACAGGACAGTTGAATAGGCATAGAATTTCTTTTCTAAACGTTGCAAAAACACAAACGTTTCACCTTGCGTTGGCAACACTGCTATAGTGTGGAATCCAATTGGGGTTTGCAATTCATCAATATTGAAATCTGCTTTCTCACGGGCCAGTAAGAACGCTCTTTCGTTTAAGCTTTGTTGTACTTCATCCGTGAAGTCTTCATTACCAAAAACATTTGCGGCTACTATAATGTTGCAATTCGTCTGTGTTGCCAGAAGACTGTTTTCAACAGAAACGCCGGTGAGGTCGGGATCTCTCTCAGTTAAAAGCATATAGTCACCGCTTATTAAAGGGATGTTATCAAGAGAGTCAACAAAAAGAGAAATAATTTGTTCTAAGCTTCCGTTATCAACCTCTACGATTTTTAATTTATTCGCTGGACAATTTTCTAAAGCTAATTGTATACAAGTCCTAACAGCATCGGCTTGTTCTAATGTTGGCGAAGGAAAGTGCGATATAAATTGATAACTCTCCAGAATTGGAGTACCTGTTGGTCTTCTGGAAACTGCAGTAGCATGAAGACCAGTCATTTCAATACCACCACATACAACGCGTCCTAACCTGCGGGATGATTGCACTTCGAAAGCCATGTTGTTTGGATCCATTTCACTTAGAAGTTTGTGGTGATACTTTCCATTAATGCGTATTCGACGAATTCGTGTTGGAAGTAGCAAGCTCCTCGAATCAAATCCGATGACCTGACTTTGAAGCATACAGTCAATGAAAGTGACCCAGTTATAGTCCCATTTAATTTTAGCCCAAGCACCATCGGAACGAGCCTCTTGTATTGATCTGAAGCTGCCATTATATTGGTAACCCCTGAGGCGCAATTCTTTATAGAAATCTTTACTTTGAACTATAGGAGCATCTGACGGATCTAGAGGATGAAGTGTCTTCGTTGGCTGTGGGTAGTCTAATTCACGGACAGTTCCAGTAACGACTAAAGCATCATTTTCAGTTATCTAAGAAAACCCGATACGGAAGTAAAACCTGGTTTAAGCAACAACCTAACAGTTTTTGTCAAGATTGTTTAATAAATTTTACAAACCTCGAAAATTCCGGAACCGCAATGAATCATGAGTTTTAAAGTAGTGGGAACATCTTTAGCAAGAGGAGTAGCCCTTATAAATTTTACGTCTTCAAACTCTACAGGCATGTTTATAACGGAAGGTCCATATCGCATCAAAGAAAGCGTCTCCCATGCGAACAATAAATAGGCTGTGGCGGGTACTAGTATTCTTCCATTAATAATATGTCCACTCATGTATTCTTCCTTATTGCTTTGCAAATTAATTGAGATTGATCGTTCCGCAGATTGGTCAAATTTCAAATGATCGAACCTGGTAACGAACCACTCCTCACCATGATCCCATTTTATCGCAGGTGAAATCATGGGAGTACCACGCGAAACTGGAAATTGAATAGCAGGGTAAAGAGATTCGATGGGGAAATGAAGTCCGTTGAGGTATATCCTAAAGAAGTGAATATTAATTGAATTCATGATTTAAAGGAGAATAATGTTACCTTCCCAGGGCTTCGAGGAAATAGCTCATATTATTATCATTCGATCTTTGCATTAGACCAATATGAACAGCGTTTGGCATTGACTTCTTTTGGATTGCTTGTAGAAGACCGTGGGGAGCAATTTCGATAATTAAAGAATTCGATGGCAACAGAGCTGAGGTCTCTTCAAACAAAACACTACTCAAGAGATTATTTGTATGATATTCGGCTGAGCAGAATTGGTTTTCTTTCTGATCCCAAAGGGCTTTAGGAACACTTGTACTCAACCATTTAGATGATCGCTGTTTTGGCTCTGGTATAACTTCCTTCAAACGTTTCAATAATGCTGGTCCCATATGTGAAATATATCGGGAATGGTACGCAATGTTTGAACATGGTACCTCATTCGCGAAAATTCCTTTGGATTTCAATTCTCCAACAAACTTAGCCACGTCCTCAGAAGTACCGGATATTGTGCTAGAGTCGGGACCATTATGGCAAGCAACTTCAATAACAAGAGGTAGAATTTTAAAAATGGCTTTGTATCCAAGACCTACAGCAGCCATTGATCCTTTAATCTTATCCATTTCTGCGCTGATTGTACCAAGAGAATACGACGAGAGAATCATTTGTTCGGCTGTTAATCCTCCATCTGCATAAGCACAACCCAGTTCTCCTACAGAGTGTCCTATGACATAGTCGGATTCAATCTCAAGTGCTTTTAGAATGTCGACGATAGCTATTTGAATAGACGCAATGCCTACAAATGAGTGAAGGATACTATCGTAGGTAGTTGGATCAAGCGATGTCAGAATGTCGATAAGATTTAGCCCTTTGGGCTCTAGTGCCCTGTGACATCTTTCAATAGACTTTCTAAATAAGGGAATATGCATGAAAGAGGTGACCATCTCAGTCCACTGAGAGCCCATTCCACTAAATACCCACACAATTGGTCGTTTAATACCAGTAAACTGTTGGACTTGTTTTGCAATACATTGAGCATTTTTACCCTCCTCATGGTGGTACAGTCCAAATCCTCGGAATACCATTCCAGGGATTGGGTTTCGTTGAATACTATGCAGCAAACCGACATATTCAGCATCTAACGGTTTTGATTCTAAAGCATTAAAAATAGCATTAACAGACTCTTCTGTGCGGCCTGACCATGTAACTAGTCGAGGTAAATTGTCCTTTGGCGCGCCAAAGTTGATCTTTTCTTTCTCACAAGCTTTAAGAAGTGCGTGAGCATTTCCTCCTCCAAAACCGAATGAATTAACGCTGATAAATGGACTTTTTAATTCCTCAATTTCAGTGACAACCTTTAAGCGTCCTTCAACCAAAGCAGGAATTTCCTTATTTACCTGATTGAGATTGATGTTTGGTGCAATTTTGCCGTTCTGAAAAGCGAGGAGTACTTTCACTATAGAGCAATTGCCAGAAGCAGCTTCCGAATGCCCCATGTTGGATTTCACTGAACCAGCAAGAAGTGGCTTAGTTCTTTGGCTACACAAACCGTTATCAATACCACGACACTCTTGAGGATCGCCCACAACTGTTCCAGTCATGTGGGCCTCTACGTAACCTATTTCATTTGGGTGTACTTCAACGTTGTTGTAAAACTCTCTTATTAGCTTTTCTTGCATTGCGCCAGATGGATAAGTAATTCCTTCGGTTTTGTAACCATCACAGTTTGTTTTCGAATATATCAGTGAGGCATAGATACGCTTTGCATCTCTCCTTCGTTGCAGAAATAAACAGCTTACGGATTCTGATCTTGAGTATCCGCTAACGTCTTGATCGAATGGGCGGCAGTAGCCATCGGAAGCAAGAACACCAAGTCTAAAATTACAAAACTTATTAAGTAAGGGAATTATTCTAACAAAAATTATGAGAACTTACCGTGCAAACTGCAGGGATACGTAGGGATGAAGAAGTAAGTTAGCTCCCCCAATGAGAGCAGCATCTATCTCGCCATTTCGAAAGGCTGTAAAAGCATTGTCAAGGGCGTACATGGAACTACTGCAAGCGCTATCGACGAGGCAAGAAGGTCCATTCAAGCCAAGAATGTGAGAAATTCTGTTGGCCAACATAGAGCGGCTGCAACTATGTTCAAATTGTGGGATTAATTTGTAAAAAAATATTATTTTTTATTTATTAACTAACCCTGTAATACCAAATCCCCCAGGACAAGCCTTGTCATAATACCAAGTTCTTTCGGATTCCGAGAGGCATACCCCCACAAACACACCTGTTCGAGTTCCAACAAGTGATTTTGGATTTACACCAGCATCAAGAATTGCTTCGTAAGCACATTCTAATAAAATTCGGGATTGAGGGTCCATAGTATGCGCCTGTTTAAAGTGAACGCCGAAGAATGTGGCATCGAATCTTTCCAGATCATAAATTTTCCCACTTCTTCTTGGAATTTCAGTATTGACGTGTATCCAACGTCTTTCGGCCTCATCAACCATATCAATCTGGAGGGGAATAAAAGTACATGTAATGTCTAGGATAGGATATTTTCAGATTGTCAATTAGTTTATTTAAAAGTTGTAACAGTAAATTCTAACAAGCAGGTTTTATATAGAAAGCACGTGCTGCGAAAAGTTAAAACGATCATCTCCAAACAGATGTATTCTAAAGTAATAGAACTCAAGTGAAAAACAATAACAAACATGGGAAACTTATGTATGATGTAGCCAAAACCCCAAGGGGACAGCCCTATAATGTCTTGTTTTTGCATTTCTGCGAGTTTGACAACTGTCCAGAGATGGAGTGGATTACAATTTTTTTTTTAATTAAAATCTCACGGAGAGACCAAGGCTGGTGAGTACAGAGAATGAAAAAGGATAGCATAGTTTCAGTAGTTTTTACGAAATCTTATTCACGCCAAAGTTAGAATAGGGTTTACAATTTGAAAGGGGCTGGAAAGTTCCAAATTTTAATGCTGAAAATAGGTAATTTAAAACCACAACCGGAAACCAAAAAAAAATCCCAAAACCGATAGATAAACGGCTTATTTAATAATCGGTCTAGAACTCTTGATTTGATGTGGATTGGAGTATATTTTATCCCAATTGGGGAAAAAAATGGTTTGGTGTTATGAGAATATTTTGAGTTGAGATTGAATTGGCAACGTTGTTAAATGAATGCACATCGTGTTAATTTTGTCCGAGTATTCTATTATAAATTATATAAATTTATAAATGTATATTTAGAATTACCGAGCGCATGGAGATCTGGTTTAAAAATTTATTAGCCAATTGTCGATGTCGATGAAGTAAAGACTGAAGATGTTGACTATTACCAGAGATAAGCTCGGGCAACAACTCAAAAAACTAAAACTGATCCAGAAGAATTTTGTAATATTTTTAATTTGGCGAGCCAAATACTAAAAAAATTATTTTTCCAAAATATGAGGATAACTACCTATTTAAGTTTCAAATTGAATAATATTAAGTAACGCTTATGTAATTGCTTTAATTTATACTTTCACTAGTTTAGGTGGTAAATTTATTTAGTTAACAAGGTTCTACTTTTATACTATGCTAAATTCATTAACTTCGTAATTATTTAGAGCGCAAAGTTCAATTGCAATTCGCGATGCCTAACTTAAACTTAATTAAAAGTTCCTCACATTCTGTTTTATAATTATTTTGGGTAAAAAAAGTATAAACTTGCTTGATTTGGAAATTTAAAATATACAAAAATAATTCTACTCTTTCTGCAAAGTTTATGACCATGAGTGTGTAATGGGTTTCGACCTTAGTTCGGGACTCTGAAGTTTGTTTTATTAGTTTAATTTTAATTTTTTTCTTAATAGGACCGGTATACGAATGGGCCCTAGAATATCGAAAATGCATGCAATAACTTGCGTCGCATTTACTCAGGTACTACTGCTCTGATCATTTTAAGAAACAACGATCAAACTACGGCCAAAATAAAGTTATTATTTAATAAAATATTAAAATACAAAAATAAAAAATAAATAAAAAATGAGTAGGGAAGGTCGCAGAGCAAGGCTTAAGATCAACACTGTTGGAACTAAATTTATAAACTTGTGGATGATGTTATCTCGGAAGCATAGTTGTAGCAGATGGCGGAGCTGAAGCTGATGTAGAGACTCGCATTAACAAGACTCGAGTTGAATTTAATACTCTTGCTGAGATATGAGCATCTTTTAATCTTAGAAAACAAAACTATCCAGGAATGGCAGTAAGTTAGGAAAACGTCGGCATTTCTCATTCTATAATTGTGACGGCTTTTTATGTGTTCTAGACCACCACAGTAGTAAAAATTTGAGATTTTTAATTGAGGGGTTAAGGAGTATTTTATAGTATTATAAATTACATACTTCAAATACTGTGTTTTTCAGCAAATGTACTTGTCGTGCAAATCCGTCCGGGTAAAAATAATTGAGTTGTTATATTCGTGCCCAAACCAAGTACTGACGTCAATATTTTTAAAAGTATATACGCGCCCGTTGCGAGCACGCATAGCGAACAAATGCCCAGAAATTGAAAAATACGTCCACCACACTGTCCGCTACAGGCTTAAAATTCTAAAAATACGCCGGCCATAAATGCACGCTGCTGTTACTGCGTTCTGGCTTTAAAACATTCGAGACTGGTGACTCACCGCGTGAGTTATGTAAAATCCCACCCATCTAGACGCGTGTTCACCGTGTGTGTCATCGGTCACCTGATATTAAAATTGCTCCAAATAGCCCATGATTTACAAAGTGAGTCATGACAATAATAATGATAAAAATTACCTACAATTTTTTGTTTTTATATATTTTCTAACTTCGGTTATAATCCTTATTAACGCGAGTAAAAATAACACTCAACTGCACAAACGTTGCTGGCTAGAGCGGAGATAGTTTTGTTATTTCAGACGTCATTCTCGTATGAGTTAATCTCTAGAATTAATTTTATTGTTTTCATTTTAAATTTTACTCTAGAAAAAGTGTAAGCATACCGTGCTTGGTTTGGACTATCACGTGCGTCTTTAATTGATATGTGCCTGCAGCGGGCTGGCATTTGGAAAAGTATAATTTTTACTCAGGCATACCGTGCCTCATTGGAGTGCCTTTTGCGCGTTTGGGCGCTGTTCGTGCGTCTTTCAGGCTAGGAATGGGTGAGTGTTATTTTTACTCGGGTGAATAAAATAAATAAACAAATTTTGATGTGAAATATATGATTTAAAACACGAGGAAGAAGCCGTGCGCCACTAAGGACCAAACATTTTTCGACGCACATCACCGACACACACTTCTTTTCAACAATTGAGTAAAAATAGTGTGATCACCTTGAACCACAAAAATGCGTTAAAAGCTCTGATAATTAATTTACCTTGTTATATAAGTTGTGTTCAAATTCAGCAATATTTCTTGAATTGGGAAATCTTCCCGACATTCCACTGATAACAATTCCATCCTCTTCTGATGCTGGAAATATCCGAGCTAACCTATGTTCCTCTTGTGACAAATACTTTGTTGGAGCCGGTGCCATATTTTAACTAATTTTAATTCCTTTTTTCAAATTGCAAAATTGTTTTTATTACAAATTAGAAGTGTTTGGTACACTATTCACTAGTGCTTGATAAAATCACCTTAATATTAAGAGTATTTTTCACTATACAGAACAATATATTTTAAATTATAAAACTTGTATTTAAAACAGCAACTTAATCGTCCGCGAATTGTCCGCAATTGACTGTCTGGGCATTTAGCGACTTATTTTATATTTTGGACTATTACCTCATACAGTCTAAGACAACTCATTTTAATTTTATCCAAATATTTAAATTTTAATTAAAATTTGCTTAAATTCGAAAGCAACCGTGAAAAATAAATACCGAACACCTATATGTATAAAAACTGCAACCCTGAAAACATATTAGATACACTCGCAAGTAGTACACTTTTTTTTTATACGATGTGACCAAAGCCTAGGGGACAACCCTTTGATGCGTTAGCATGATTTTGGTCTGATGGGAATTACGGTAAGGGAGTGAGGAAACTTGAGTCTTGCTTTTGCATTGCTGCGAGCTAGACAACATCCCAGAGACGGACCTAGCATGGGTTCAATTAATTGGACAAAACTTGACCTTTTATTTAATGTCTAACACAAAATTAGAAGCGCCTGGCTACTGCGGTGTTGTAAATTGAAAGACAAGCAAACCAAATTAAAAATCAAGTCGAGCTTTTAGAAAAAATTTTCAATTTTGGGAATATTTCACTACCTGAGAAATATAACACTGTGTTTAGCATTTTTGGCATACTAACTTGCTTACAATTTGCCAAAAATGCTAAATATAGTGTTATGCTGCTCAGGTAGCGACTTTAGTTCTGCATATTTAAATAGTAATAATCACGCAAGGGGCAAAAAGCTCAGATTTAATCTTTTTTTTATTTATGTTTTAGTTTTTTATATTCTTAAAAAATAAAAGGTTAATTCTGATTACAAAATAATGAAATAACAAAAGTTCAATTAAAAACTAAGCGTCTTGGATCTTCCGCAAATCTGCCTAAGACATCATTCTTAAATTTGTGTTTGTTTTTAAGGACCCATTTTCTATGTAAACCGTTCAATGTGTTTTCAGGCATGACGCGCCGCAACGGAAATAAAGCACTTTCGATGGTGCTTGTGGTGTGTCTAAGCCTCCTTCAGTACTTCTACAAAATCCAGTTCATTTAAGGCTTATTTTTAAGGCTTAGGTTTCCGTTAAAACCTTGGCAGGCCTCAAGGAACGCTCTCGTTTCGGCACCGTTAAGTTGGTGGTGTAGGCTCAGATGTAGCATTGATGATGAACACAAGTACACATAAGGGCTTGTGTCAACCCTCGCATGACCCTCCCTGCTTGCAAAGGATAACCATGGGATCACATAGGCGACTACACATAACCGAACCGAGATAACGGCCTTGAGTGGGGACCCCTCAAAAATGAATTCCAAAAATTGGCAAAACAAAGAGTCACATGAAGACAAAGCTGCGAAGCCTTGTGAAGTAAGCGCTGCAAACCCCTTCAAGAGGAGTTCTGCACTAAAGAGAACGCCACCTTCCGCCAGGAAAAGTCCTGCAAAGGACCAAAGCGAAGCTACGAGCTCTCAACTAGAGAAAAAAGACCGAGCTACCGTCGACTTCGCGGCAGACACCACCCCGACCTGCACTCCAAAAAGCCTCAGCGCGGACGTATTCAAGAGGGATGAGGATGACATGCTCCGTAGATGCAAGGCTGTACTGAACAGCATAAAAGCGGCTACCAGCAAGCAGAAGAACATCGCTCTGGAACGTTGTAAGACCCAAAATCTTCCGGCATAAGAAGAAAGAAGAGGAGAGTCAGAGCGACCCGCGGAAAATGACCTTGAGCAAACCTAAAGAACACGCGGAGAAGGAGAGAAGGAGAAAACCCAAAACTGAAGCACTCCTCATAAACCCAGGAAAATGGTGGTCCTACGCTGAGGTGTTGGCCGCGATTCGGAAGAATGTAAAACCAGAGGACACAAAGACGGAGATCAAGTCGATCCGGCGGACGAAGCAGGGCGAGGTTCTTATGGAACTCGGAACTGAAGAAGGGGACAAAGCGGCCTTCGAAAAGTCGGTAAAAGGACTCCTGGACGGAAGGGCCACGGTCCGCAAACTGGTCCCAAGATGTAGTCTTGAGATCAGGGACCTGGACTGCTATACGGAAAAAGAGGAGGTGGAGAAGCCCTCAGACGCGATCTTCCAGCCCTGAGCGAAATGAAGGTGTTCCTTACAGCCGCAAATAGCGGAGGACAAAAGCTGGCCATTATCGAGATGGAAAAGAAGTCAGCGGAGCAACTACTGAACAAAGGTAGGGTGAAGGTCGGTTGGCTGTACTGCAGGGTGCGAAGGAGAGTGGTAATGGCACGATGTTTCAGGTGCCTCGGATATGTCCACGTGGCAAAGGATTGTAAAGGCCCGGACAGGGGGAACCTATGCTACAAGTGCGGAGGCGCAGGACACAAGGGCAAGGCGTGCACAGCCCCGGCAAACTGCGTACTCTGCAGAGAGAGGGGGGCGGATCAAGAACACGCACATGTTCCGGGCTCAGGACGCTGCGGGACCTTTAAGAAGGCCCTGGAAATAACCCGAAAAGCCCCAAAATGATCCGTGTTCTCCAGGGCAATATGCATAGAAGCAGGATAGCTGACGAGCTCCTGTACCAACTGTGCCAAGAGAAACAGGTCGATCTGCTACTGATCAGCGAGCAGTACAAGGACAAGGACCCATCCTACTGGTATCCTGACCTGACAGGCACAGCAGCCATCTAGACGCCAGACCCCAGAAGAACCCAGGTGGAGGCCCACGGCAAAGGCAGAGGTTTTGTGTGGGTGAAACATGCAGAAGTGACGTACTTCAGTTGCTACTTTACCCCGAACGAACCCATCCATGATTTCCGGGACAAACTGGATTGCCTGGAGGATGAGGTCGTAAGCACCACGGGTAATATGGTAGTGGCGGGAGACTTTAACGCAAAAGCGCTGGAGTGGGGAATGCCGCAGCCGGA
The DNA here is from genome assembly GCA_964036015.1 of Leptarthrus brevirostris. NCBI lineage: Eukaryota > Metazoa > Arthropoda > Insecta > Diptera > Asilidae > Leptarthrus > Leptarthrus brevirostris. Next base: position 3,847,358 of record OZ038371.1, on the reverse strand, counting down.
CACACGAGGCAGGCTCATCTTGGAAATGGCCGCCAGAACAGGACTCCTGGTTCTAAACATCGGCAGCGTGACAACCTTCCGACGCTCTGGGTACACCGAAACCATCCCGGATGTTTCCTTTGCCTCCGAAACACTGGTGCCGCTGGAGAGTGCTGGAGGACTACTCGGGAAGCGACCACCAGTATATATGTAAGTTTCCAGGTCCAAAAACGGGCGCAACAGCAGCAACAGCAATACCAAGGGCACAACAAAATGGAATACCGAGAGGATGGACAGACCAAAATTCCTGGAAGCTCTGTCGAGGGGATTGGGAGACGTGGGGGAACCGGAGAGAAGCGGAAGGACCGTAGCCGAGGCGCTGGCGGCCTCCACCATTTCGCTGATAGAGTCTGCCTGCAGGACCTCGATGCCACAAAGCAGGCCGCGACACGGGAAACGTCCGGTATACTGGTGGACTTCAGAGATAGGGCAACTGCGTGGACGATGCCTGAGGCTGCGTCGTGTCGCACAACGGGCAAGAAACCGCGAGGAGGCAGACCTCAGATTAGCGGAACACAAAAGCGCCAGGAGGGAGCTAAGGCGAGCCATAAGACAAAGCAAGGCCCGTTGCTGGAAAAATATCAGGGAAGATGTCAACTCGGATCCCTGGGGACTCGGGTATAAGATCGTTACCCAGAGGCTGCGCGCCAGAAAAGCGGAAGATTATAGTCGCTTCTCTCGCCGAGTGATCCTCCTGGTCACCCTGGATGTCAAAAATGCCTTCAACTCGGCTAGATGGAGCGATATGCTTCTAGCATTGAGGGAGACCTTCCGGGTGTCACGTTATCTCCTACGGCTGCTTTATGATTACCTGAGGAACAGAGTGCTTCTCTACTTTACCAACCAGGGGCAGCGCAGGACATAAGTGACGGCTGGGGCTGCGCAAGGATCCATACTAGGGCCCGACCTCTGGAACGCCTCCTATGACAGCCTACTCCGACTAGAGATGCCGGAGGAAACACAACTGGTTGGCTATGCGGATGATGTGGCGGTGCTCATCGCAGCCCGCACAGTGGAGCAGGCTCAACTAAAGCTAAACCAGGTCCTGCGGAGAGTCGACCACTGGATGGCAGCTCACGGCCTTTCATTAGCATTAAGCAAAACAGAGGTCGTGGTCCTGACAAAAAAACGGATCCCCACGATCCTCCCTGTGAGGGTGGGAGAGGAGACTGTAGTGTCGAAGCCGGCAGCGAGATATCTTGGAGTGACGATTGACACAAAGTTGACCTTCTTCGAACACATCAAGCAGACTGCGGATAAAGCGGCTAAGGGCGTGACAGCGCTTAGCAGACTGATGGCGAACGTCGGAGGGCCCAAGTCCAGCAAGCGCCGACTGCTTATGTCAGCAGTGCAAGCAACCTTGCTTTATGGCGCTGAAGTATGGGCGGAAGCCCTAAGCAAGGACTCCTACAAGAAGAGACTATGCCAAGTGCAAGGGCGCGCGGGACTGAGAGTGGCCTCTGCATATCGCACTGTCTCCGAGCCAGCCGCGCTTGTGATCGCCGGAGTGATACCCGTCGAACTGCTTGCAAAAGAGAGAAGGGCGATCTACCTTAGAAAGACGCAAGTAGGGAGGGTAATAGCGAGCAGAGAAGAGAGGCTCCATACCCTAGAAAAGTGGGAGAAGATGTGGGACGAGGAGAGCAGGGGACGATGGACCGCTAGGCTTATAAAAAATATAGGCCTCTGGGTTTACAGAAAACACGGTGAAGTAAACTACCACCTCACACAGCTGCTGAGCGGGTACTTTCGATCGTATCTTTACCGGATGACGAAGACAGCCTCGGCGGAGTGCATGTATTGCCCGGGAAAAGTTGACACCGCAGAGCACACCTTTTTCGAGTGCGAGAAATGGGACGCGCAGAGAAGAGCCCTAGAGGCGGCTCACCCAAGAGGGGTGGTCTCTCCGGACACTATAGTGGAAGGCATGATTGCCGACGAGGAAGTCTGGAACAAGACAGCTAGGTACGTGGAGGACGTTCTTCGACGGAAGAAAAACGACCTGGACCAGCTGGCAACTGGTGAGGGACTAGGTGCGCGATGGGCAAAATAGCAGGACCTAGCCCGAAGTAATGTGCCAAACAGTTCCAGGCTAGTGTCCGGAGAAGCAAGGGAGGTGTTTTAGTCGGTAAACTGTGCCACAGAAGTCCGTCACTGTTGGGTAGTAGTAAGTTCCCAGCGTGCATAAAGCATTTCACCTTCCTTTCCAAAAAAAAAAAACTACTACTTTACTACTGCCTGTGTTCGAATTTCGAAATTCAATTTGGTGTGCAACATTTATTAAATTTAATATAATGACATCAAGTCATACAATGACAACTTAATGACAGTTTTTATTACTAATATTTGCTTATTTATTTTCATTCTAACAGCTTTTTTTTACAATATTTGATAAACTTGATCTAATTGGTGTTTGGGATAATTTATATGTAAAACTCTCGTCTTATGTTTGATTAGGTCAGGCTGTTTTGCATTTATGTTACAGTGTTCTTTATTTGGATTCTTTTTTCTTATTTTCAGGACATTGCCGTTAATAGCGTTGGATGTATAGACCAGCGTTGGATGTATGTTTCCAGGTTTGCACATCATGGATGAATCTATCCGCAGCTTTCTTCAGAGCAGGTGGGGCATTCAGGAGAGGGAGGGCAACATTAAAGAAACTGAATAAGTCGACGGTGAGCTATGCAGGATGGTGCGTCTGTCGTGGAAGTTGCGGTAAGTGGTTTTGGCTTTTGTTCAAATATATGAATTGTTTAAATATTACATCTTAATTGCTAAGTATACAAATTTCTAAACACAAAAAGAAACAATTAAACAAGAACACAATTGTATCGTATCGTTTTTCCGTCGCGACTTTATGCAATTGCTGGAATGTTAGGTAGCCTAAAGAAGCGTTTCAGATTACGTGATTTAGAAGGAATTTCTCTCAGAATCGCAGCTGTTCACGGATTTTTTATAGTCCTTATACGATTCGTAAGCAATTATCGAAATAGTCATAATATATATTCATTTCTGTCGAATTTCGTACAGAATTTGGGTATACTTTAAAAATATAGCGACTTGATTGCAGATATAAGAACAATTGTCAAACGAACGCGACGCGTGCATTTGGTCTTCCAAAATTGTCACCGCGTCAACCGCCCGAATAAATATAAGATATTAGGAAACGAACACGCACAGCGTCAACACGAGTAAATAGCACTCAAATGAGGCACGGTACGTGTGATTAAAAATTTTACTTTTCCAAATGACAGCCCGCTTAATAAAAGTCGCACGAAACAGTCCAAACCAAGCACGGTACGTTCACGCTCTTTTTAGACTAAACTTTAAAATGAAAACAATAAAATTATTTTCATACATTAACTCATTGGAGACCGACGTCTGAAATAACAAAACTATCTCCGCAGTAGGCGGCAACGTTTGTGCAGTTGAGTCTTATTTTTACTCCGGTTAATAAAGACTATTACGGAAACTGGAAGGTATATAAGAATAAAGATAGCAAATTTTAGATAATGTTATCATTATGATCGTTATGACTCATTTTGTGAGTAATCGGCTATTGGGGCGGTGAACAAGCGAATGGGTTAAAGCCAAAACGCAGTAACAGGAGCGTGCATTTATGGTGGGCGTATCTTTAGAGTTTTGTTCCTGTAGCGGGAGCGTGCATACCCGGGTGGCGGGCATATTTTTGAATTTGTTCACTATGCGTGCTCGCAATGGGCGCGTATATACTTTTAAAAATATTAACATCTGTACTTGTTTTTGTCATGAATATACCAACTCAATTATTTTTATTTGGGCGCGAACGAAGCGATGCGTGACTCGAAGCATAACACCTACATTCAGGTCAGTGGCGACAACAAGAACATGGGTGGAAATAGTTTTGAAAGTAGGAATAGGTTTAAAAAATAATACAAATTATGTTAAAATGAAACATATTTAATTGTTTTGAGGTAGTCCAGCAGTCCTTACTAAATGGAAATAAAAAAATTATAAAATGTTTCAATTACTTCTTATTTTCTTGCAAGTATTCCTCGAAAAATTGATCTTCTTTCAGCCCAGGAGTACATTCGTTAATAATTTGAGGAAGTCGTACATTATCCAATATTGTCGTGTGATTTCCTTCAATGAATTTCAAAGAAGTTTTACCGCTCACAATTTTTGAGAGTTCGTAATCTTTAGCAATGTCTACAACAGAAACTTCTGATGGTCGGATTAAAGTCACTGGTGAGTTGATTGGTTCAATTTTATCTATATCAAGATTAATTATACTCTTAACACGATTAAAAACTGCTTTCATTATTAAAAAAATATATTCCTTGCTGTAGGCGCTTTGTTGTTCAGAGAACTCCAGTAGTTTAGTTATTTTTTCATCCCAACCTCTGGCTGCAGTTACAATAGTGGCAATTTTTTCGCAATCTTCATCGGTAAAGATACGGTGAATAGCAATAGTGAAGATTACATTAAGAATATTATCATCAGTAACATTACTGGCAAGGAGTCCTCTGCAGAGCTTAGTTACAAAATGCGGTGCGCCATCAATTAATACGAGCTCCCCATGTAATCCTGCTCTTTCTAATAATCTTGCCAGTTCGATTGCAACTAAGCATCCGAATGAATAGCCAACAATATAGAAGGGTTCCCTGGGTTTTAGAATTGATTGTATATTCTGAAAAGATACGAAAGTATAGTAGATGTAATTATTCGTTTAAGCGCTTGAAACGTACCTCAAGAAGCTTTTCTGCAATTTTCTCAAGAGATGTAAGTTCAGCCGTATGAGTTAATTGTAAAACAATAGCTTCCGCTTTCAAATGAGTGGCAATATCATACCAAGCTTGGCCAGCTGTACCTTCTATTCCTGGTATAATTATAGTTGGGTTTATTCCAGTAGATACATTGCTGTTTGTCATAAGCGACAAAATAGTCTTATCGCTGTTAATTTCATCACCAAGATTCTGTAGCAATAGACCGATTTCAATCGGTTGATAATTATTAGCCAGTATTTTGATGGGTTTAGTAGAACGTTTTCTTACTTCTGAAATTTCATGTAATCTCTCGAATGTTAACGATCGCAACCCTTGTGGACTGAGGAATAATTCAAACTCTCGCTCCAGTGACTGTTTGATTTCTACAGCCAAAAGGGAATCCATTCCTAATTCTGCAAGAGATGCTCCCATAGAAATCGATTTCAAATCTCGAATACCCATAATATGCATGATAGTCTCAACGAGACCATTTCCCCTGTCACTGGTGCGTTTTTCGGCCACAACCATACTGGCTACAATCGGATCAGGAGTGTTCAAAAGCGTATCTAGTTCATGCAAACAGGACGATATTCGTTGTTGAAGCGTTCCTCCTATTTCTATATCAATTTTGTCTTCAGCCATGTCTGCAACAAGACCAACTTCTCCAACTGCGCCCCATTGAATGGCCTTTCCAGGTAAACCTTGCTTTGCTCTGTCTTCAACTAATCTTTCTATTACAGAGTTAGCCATACCGTAGTTGGTTTGACCAGCATTTCCTCTTCCACATGAAACGCTGGAAAATACTACGAAATGTTTAAGGAGTGGACATAACTTTCGTGACAGTTCATCTAAAAATATGGTGGCGCACGCTTTTGGCGCCAAACTTTGTTTGAATTTTTCTGGTGTTTGATTTACGAAAATTGCATCTTGTAGATTTACTGCCAAATTGAAGATTCCTCCTACTGGTCCCAATTTCATAGTTTCCCTAATTAATTCTTCACATCCACGTTTAGTTGTAATGTCAGCTGTGCTGATAACAACTTTAGCACCATATGTTTCCCAGAGATAGATTCTGTAGGCTTGATACTGTTTCGTGATGCCTTTTCTCGAGCTAAGAACCATATTCCTAGCTCCACGAGTAATCATCCAATCCGCGAGTTCAAGACCAAAACCTCCAAGTCCTCCGGGAATAATGTAAGCAAGTTTACTGTCGAAGTAACTTTGTGGAATAACTTTCAGCGGTATCGTGTATTCCGATGTTGGATCATCACGAATTTGTACTATAACTTTACCAATATGCTTTCCACCAGCTAAATAACGAAACGCTTTTTCGAGTTCGCATGCTTTGAATATTGTTACCGGCAAAGGTTTTATTATTCCTCGTTCGATGTCATTGTCCATCATGTCTAATATGGTCTGAAATAATTATTATATTTTAGTTTGCATTTTTTGAATTGTTTGAGTATACCTTAACAAATTCAGCAGGCAGATCAATGATGTTTTCTGCGTACACAGCATGGAAAGTAAGCTCTTTCAAGAATGGAGCTAGACCTAATTTTGTGTCATTAGCCACATCAAATTTTCCGATTTCAAGGAAATGACCACCTTTGCCAAGGCATCGAACAGAGGCTAACAATTTATCTTCAGCCAAAGAGTTAAGGACAAAGTCGACTCCTTTTCCATCAGTTTGTTCTAAAATCATTGTTTCAAAGGAAGTGTCACGGGAGTTTCCAATATGCGATTCTGAAAAATAAGAACAAGAGGCTGTTGTTTTAATGATGATACCAAAGCACAGGTAGTACCCTATGTAGCCTTGTCAGGAAATTTATTAAATGTAAGTGTAACAGTTTAAGAGGTTGACTGAAAGAAATCTCGACGTCCGCTTCGGCTGAACACCTGGCGCTCGTAAACCGAGTGAAATATTGAAAGATAAACTGTTTTACATTCGTGTTGTTTTGCCTAAAAGGTACGAACAGTGAAAGAAAACCAAAATTTTGTAAGTGCTCTCCGACGTTGTGGAATCGGTAATAAATTTAGTATCCTTTCTTTGAAGTTTGTCTATCAGTGCGCGGGGGGATGGTAGGATTTCTTCATCGAAACTTAATATTGAGACAACGAGTAACATTTTTTTCGGATTTTGAAAATTGCCGCTTTGTGAAGTAAAAACGTCGAAAACCTCACCGTAGATCCGCCACTGAGTAAAACACGCACAGCAAGTCACGACGAAAGTGGAGATTGTAGTGTGAATATTATCCGGTAAAATTTTTTGACCGAACTGCTTTTACACTGAATGCGATGACTTCACCTCAGTGTGGTCAACTCTCAGCCACCTTCTTCAATCCGTCTAATCCCTCGCTTATTGGAGATCACATATTTTAAAGTTTGTCTTTTTTATTTTCTATCTATTATTTTTCTTTGATTTACGGTTCTTATTATCTTCTTTATTGATCCTTGAACCTGGGAGTCGTTTTCATCAATAGACACGATATAATATTTAGATCCGACATTTGAATGATAGTAAGTATAAAAGATTTGAAATGTGTGTACCTTCTCCTTAAAAAGATGTTATTATTATTATTATTTTTACTTTCTCTCCCGTCGCTCTATTGTATAACGAAACGCGTAACCGTATTCGCTAAAATAATATTCATATCTTTGTAGAAATAATTAAAGCACATGTTTTGTTAATAAGTCACTCCTTCTACCTTCCACCTTCTAATTCCCGTCGAATTATTCCAGTTTCCACTCGTCAAAGTGAAAGCTAGGCCATATGCACCGGCCACGAGACGATATCCCGCCTTTCCGAACTTAACTTCCGTAGCTAGAATTACAGTAGGTTAAGGGAAGTACGCTGCTCGAGCTCAGGTCGGGTGCAAGCTTAGGAACGGCTCAGGGAATAGCATAGACCGTAGTTAAGCTAATTAGATATAAGTAGTGTAAAGGAAATTAATTGCTCGGGCCTAGTACGCGTGTTGAGCGGACGGTCTAAGGGACGTAGCTACCTAGCCGAAAGCAGGTTAAGGGCAATCTAATTGCTCGGGCCTAGTACGCGTGCTGAGCAGAACGGTCTAAGGGACGTAGCTATCTAGCCATAAGCAGGTTAAGGGCAATCTAATTGCTCGGGCCTAGTACGCGTGTTGAGCGGAACGGTCTAAGGGACGTAGCTACCTAGAAATAAGTAGGTTAAGGGCAATCTAATTGCTCGGGCCTAGTACGCGTGTTGAGCGGAACGGTCTAAGGGACGTAGCTATCTAGCCATACGCAGGTTAAGGGCAATCTAATTGCTCGGGCCTAGTACGCGTGTTGAGCGGAACGGTCTAAGGGACGTAGCTATCTAGCTATAAGCAGGTTAAGGGCAATCTAATTGCTCGGGCCTAGTACGCGTGTTGAGCGGAACGGTCTAAGGGACGTAGCTACCTAGAAATAAGTAGGTTAAGGGCAATCTAATTGCTCGGGCCTAGTACGCGTGTTGAGCGGAACGGTCTAAGGGACGTAGTTACTTAGAAATAAGAACCGTAGAAGTAAGGTTCTAGTAGTAAGGTTAGATATAGAAACTGAATTGTTAGAGAGTAAGAACAATAAATTAAGTGTTACTAAGAACCGGGCTTTCTAATTGATATCCCTTTAACTCCCAAGCCAAATTCTCTCTCTCACTGCGTTGATAGACCCTGGCCTTTCTCCACTGCAACTACCCAGGCAATTGATTTTGTGACTTTCCCACTACCGTACCGACAGAAAAATCGCACTGCGTTGGCGCCCGAGTAACCGCACCGGGGAAGTACGTCACAACCCTAATTGCCTTCCGGCCAAAACCATGCTAACGCATCAAAGGGTTGTCCCCTAGGCTTTGGCCTCATCGTATAAAAAAATTACAAAATTTATTTATTTCTAGATTCACTATAGTCACAGGTATGTGTATCACATAGCGAAGCAATCCATGGCAAGAGTCTTAAGCGAACTTGTCATTGCTATTAAGTAATGTAAAATACTATGGTTTTGCACTTAAATATATTCAGTTAATAAACATGGGATAGGGGATTGTTAAAACAAACGATTTAACTGATTGATGAAGAACATACTTTTGAAAACTAAAACCAAAGTAATTTTTAAACATACCTTTAATTTGTGGGAACGTATCCAGCAAATATTGACGTTTTTCCTTAGTACTACAAGTGGTATAAACTTCTAAGCCATATCCTAGTGCTACTCTTATCGCTGCAATACCCACACCACCTGTGCCGGCATGAATAAGTATCGACTTTCCTTTACGAATATCGGTAGAGAAAAAGAAGGAATAATAAACGGAAGTATATACGACAGGTATTGTGGCACCTTCCTCAAAAGAGAATTGTTTTGGAATAGTCCATTTAACGCCTCTGCTTGTATTACTATAAGAAGCTAGTGCTCCTTTCACTACCATACCCATTGTGCGTCTGCCTGCTTTGTCAATTCCCGCATATTCAAAACCAAGCACACTTGCTTGTTCCGCGCGACAATTTCCGTACAAATCTACTGACAGACGGCCTGTTGCAAGCATCACGTCGCGGAAATTAAGCGAAAAATAAACAACTTTAGTGTCGCAGTCGTCATAGTTACGCGGTCCATGGAACCACGCCATTGAAGTTAAATCGCCAATCACCTTGGGATTTCCAACTATTAAATGTTTATGGCGTTGCTCAGTGATATTCTGCTTCAGTTGCAGATGACGATATGATCCCCACTTACCCTAAAATAGAAAAATTTACTCAAAACCATATCATAATTTTTGCAACATAACTTACGTCCTTAAAGATATTCATGGCCATTCCTAGTTCCAACTGGTTTTTGTAGAAAGGTAATTCCATGTCAAATGGGGGCGATTTTGGATCATCAATAAATACGCATTTAATCAAGTTCCCGTCAGGCTCTTTTCTTAAGCAGTTTACAAGCCCAATAAGACCATTGAATTTTTCATTTTGAGCTACAAGTAAAACTGGACCCTTAGCCATTGCTGTTTGAACTTTCTGAACCCATTCGAACTCGGAGTCTTTATCAGAAATGTACACGATAGTCGGATAGCCATAGAATTTCTTTTCTAAACGTTGCAAAAACACAAACGTTTCACCTTGCGTTGGCAACACTGCTATCGTGTGGAATCCAATTGGGGTTTGCAATCCATCAATATTGAAATCTGCTTTCTCACGGGCCAGTAAGAATGCTCTTTCGTTTAAGCTTTGTTGTACTTCATACGTGAAGTCTTCATTACCAAAAATATTTCCGCATACTATAATGTTGCAATTCGTCTGTGTTGAAAGTAGACTGTTCTCAACAGAAACGCCAGTGAGGTCGAGATCTTTGTCAGTTAAAAGTATGAAGTCACCGCTTATTAAAGGCAGGTCATCAAGAGAGTCAACAAAAAGAGTAATAATTTGTTCTAAGCTTCCGTTGTCAACTTCTACGATTTTTAATTTATTCGCTGGACAATTTTCTAAAGCTAATTGTATACAAGTCATAACAGCATCGGTTTGTTCTAATTTTGGCGAAGGAAAGTGCGATATAAATTGATAACTCTCTAAAATTGGAGTACCTGGTGGCCTTCTTCTGGAAACTGCAGTAGCATGAAGACCAGTTATTTCGATTCCACCACAAACAACACGGCCTAACCTGCGAGAAGATTGCAATTCGAAAACCATGTTGTTCGGACTCATATCACTTAGAAGTTTGTGGTGATACTTTCCATTAATGCGTATTCGACGAATTCGTGTTGGAAGTAACAAGCTCCTCGAATCAAAGCCGATGATGTGACTTTGAAGCATACAGTCAATGAAAGTGACCCAGTTGTAATCCCATTTAATTTTAGCCCAAGCACCATCGGAACGAGCCTCTTGTATTGATCTGAAGCCGCCATTATAGTGGTAACCCCTGAGGCGCAATTCTTTATAGAAATCTTTACTTTTAACTATAGGAGCATCTGATGGTGCTAGAGGAGGAAGCGGCTTCGGTGGTTGTGGTTTGTCTAATTCACGAACAGTTCCAGTAACGACTAAAGTACCATTTTCAGTTATCTAAGAAAAACCGATAAGGAAGTAAAACCTGGTTTAAGCAACAACCTAACAGTTTGTATCAAGATTATTTAACATATTCAACAAACCTCAAAAATTCCGGAACCACAATGAATCATGAGCGTTAAAGTAGTGGGAACATCTTTAGCAAGAGGAGTAGCACTTATAAATTTTACGTCTTCAAACTCTACAGGCATGTTTATAACGGAAGGTCCATATCGCATCAAAGAAAGCGTCTCCCACGCGAACAATAAATAGGCTGTGGCGGGTACCAATATTCTTCCATCAATAATGTGTCCACTCAAGTATTCTTCCTTGTTGCTTTGCAAGTTAATTGATATTGATCGTTCCGCAGATTTGTCAAATTTCATATTATCGAACCTGGTAACGTACCACTCCTCATCATGATCCCATTTTATCGTAGGTGAGATCATGGGAGTACCACGCGAAACTGGAAATTGAACAGCAGGATATAGAGATTCGATTGGGAAATGAAGTCCGTTCAGGTATATCCTAAAGAAGTGAATATTAATTGAATTCATGATTTAAAGGAGCATACTGTTACCTTCCCAACGCTTCGAAGAAACAGCTGATATTATTATCATTCGATCTTTGCATTAAACTAATATGAACAGCATTTGGCATTGACTTCCTTAGGATTGTTTGTAGTAGACCGTCTGGAGCAATCTCGATAGTTAAAGAATTCGATGGCAGTAGAGCTGAGGTTTCTTCAAACGAAAGACCGTTTAACAAATTATTTGTATGGTATTCGGCTGAGCAGAGTTGGTTTTCTGTCTGATCCCAAAGTGCTTTATGAACACTTGTACTCAACCATTTAGATGATCGCTGTTTTGGCACTGGTATAACTTCCTTCAAACGTTTCAACAAGGCCGGTTCCATGTGCGCAATATGTGGGGAATGGTACGCAATATTTGAACATGTTACCTCCTTCGCAGGAATTCCTTTGGACTTCAATTCTCCAACAAACTTAGCTACGTCTTACGTAGTACGGATATTGTACTAGAGTCGGGACCATTATGGCAAGCAACTTCAATAGCAGGAGGTAGAATTTTAACAATGGCTTTGTATCCAAGGCCTACAGCCGTCATTGATCCTTTAATCTTATCCATTTCTGCGCTGATTGAACCAAGAGAATACGACGAGAGAATCATTTGTTCGGCTGTAAATCCTCCATCTGCATAAGCACAACCCAATTCTCCTACAGAGTGTCCTATGACATAGTCGGATTCAATTTCAAGTGCTTTTAGAATGTCAACGATAGCTATTTGAATAGCTGCAATGCCTACAAAAGAGTGAAGGATATTATCGTAGGTAGTTGGATCAGGCGATGTCAGAATGTCGATAAGATTTAGCCCTTTGGGTTCAAGCGCCCTGTGACATCTTTCAATAGACTTTCTAAATAAGGGAATATGCATGAAAGAGGTGCCCATCTCAGTCCACTGAGAGCCCATTCCACTAAATACCCATACAATTGGTCGTTTAATGCCAGTAAACTGTTGGACTTTTTGTGCAATACATTGAGCATTTTTACCTTCCTCATGGCGGTACAGACCATATCCTCGGAATACCATCCCAGGAATTGGTTTGCGTTGAATACTATGCAGCAAACCGACATATTCAGCATCTAACGGACTTGATTCTAAAGCATTAAAAATAGCATTAACAGACTCTTCTGTTCGGCCTGACCATGTAACTAGTCGAGGTAAGTTGTCCTTTGGCGCGCCAAAGTTGATCTTTTCTTTCTCACAAGCTTTAAGAAGTGCGTGAGCATTTGCTCCTCCAAAACCGAATGAATTAACGCTGATAAATGGACTTTTTAATTCCTCAATTTCAGTGACAACCTTTAAGCGTCCTTCAACCAAAGCAGGAATTTCCTTATTTACCTGATTGAGATTGATGTTTGGTGCAATTTTGCCGTTCTGAAAAGCGAGGAGTACTTTCACTATAGAGCAATTGCCAGAAGCAGCTTCCGAATGCCCCATGTTGGATTTCACTGAACCAACTAGAAGTGGTTTAGTTCTTTTGCTGCACAAACCGTCATCAATAGCACGACACTCTTGAGGATCGCCCACAACTGTTCCAGTCATGTGGGCCTCTACGTAACCTATTTCATTTGGGTGTACATTAACGTTGTTGTAAAACTCTCTTAATAGCTTTTCTTGCATTGCGCCAGATGGATAAGTAATTCCTTCGGTTTTGTAACCATCAGAGTTTGTTTTCGAATATATAAGAGAGGCATATATACGATTTGCATCTCTCCTTCGTTGCAGAAATAAACAGTTTACGGATTCTGATCTTGTGTATCCGCTAGCGTCTTGATCGAATGGACGGCAGTAGCCATCGGAAGCAAGAGCACCAAGTCTAAAATTACAAAACTTATTAAGTAAGGGAATTATTCTAACAAAAATTATGAGAACTTACCGTGCAAACTGCAGAGTTACGTAGGGATGAAGAAGTAAGTTAGCTCCCCCAATGAGAGCAGCATCTATCTCACCATTTCGAAAGGCTGTAAAAGCATTGTCAAGTGCGTACATGGAACTACTGCAAGCGGTATCGACGAGGCAAGAAGGTCCATTCAAGCCAAGAATGTGAGAAATTCTGTTGGCCAACATAGACCGGCTGCAACTATGTTCAAAAAGTGGGATTTATTTGTAACAAAATTATTATTTTTAATTTATTAACTAACCCTGTAATACCAAATCCCCCAGGACAAGCCTTGTCATAAAACCAAGTTTTTTCGGATTCCGAGATGCAGACTCCGACATATACACCTGTACGAGTTCCAACAAGTGATTTTGGATTTACACCAGCATCAAGAATTGCTTCGTAAGCACATTCTATTAAAACTCGGCCTTGAGGGTCCATAGCATGCGCCTGTTTGAAGTGAACGCCGAAGAATGTGGCATCGAATCTTTCCAGATCATACATTTTCCCACTTCTTCTTGGAATTTCAGTATTGACGTGTATCCAACGGCTTTCGGCCTCATCAACCATATCAATCTAAAAGGGAATAAAAGTACATGCAATGTCCAAAATTATAGGATATTTTCAGATTGTCAATCAGTTTATTTAGGAGTTGTAACATTAAATTCTAACAAGCAGGTTTTATATAGAAAGCACGTTCTGCGAAAAGTTAAAACGATCATCTCCAAACAGATGTACTCAAAAGCAATAGAACCAGGGCCGTCGACAGGGGGGGGGGGGGGCGAAGGGGGTAAACCCCCCGGGCCCGGGCCCTGAAAGGGGCCCCGTCATCTAAGTCATCAACAGAAAATTTTTTCCATTTTAATTATTTATAAAAAAAAAATGCTTCACGATCGAAAAAGTGTACTATACTAGACAGATTTTAAACTGAAAGTCAATCATTCGATTGTATATTGACCCGTAAACGCTAAGTGCTGGGCCAGAAATTCGTTTCGCGGGGGCCCGTATGCAGTACCCCCCCCCCGTAGTATGTCTTGTTGTTGCATTTCTGCGAGTTAGATAACTGTCCAGAGATAGAGTGGATTTAATTTTTTTTTTTAAATTAGAATCTCACGGAGAGACCAAGGCTGGTGAGTACAGAGAGTCAAAAAGAATAGCATGTCCACGCTGTGATAGCTTGTTTTCACTTAATTTAATTTGTTGCCTTAGGCTGAAGAAAGAAATAATGCACAATGCCTTTTAGGGTCATGGTCACGGTTGGATCACTGTTGCTTCGGAGCCTTCAGTAGTTTTTACGAAATCTTATTCACGACAAAGTTAAAATAGGGTTTACAATTTGAAAGGGGCGGGAAAGGTCCAAATTTTTTAAAACCACAACCGGAAATCCAAAATATCAAAACCGATTGATGAAAGGTTTATTTTTTAATCGGTCTAGAACTCTTGATTTGATGTGGATTGGAATATATTTTATCCCAATTGGGGGAAAAGGGTTTGGTGTTATGACAATATTTTGAGTTGAGATTGAATTGGCAACGCTGTTAAATGAATACACATCGTGCTAATTTTGTCCGAATATTTTTTTATAAATGTGCTTTGGATTTCTACATCAAAACTTTTATTCATACATTGTGTGTGTCAGACGCGGATGTAGGATTGATTGGGCCCCCCCCCCCCCCCGGGGAGTATATTTTGAAGCTTAATATTTTGCATTACTGTGTACCACCTGCTTAATTTAAATTTAATAACTGAGAAAGAAAAAGAATTTCCTTGCGTGGGCTTATGTAGGTGAAGTTTAATGAAGTAGTCCTTCCATCCTCCCATTTATAAACCTATTAAGCTGACATTTAGTATACAGACGTAACTAAGAAAACATTTTTTGAGATTGAAAATGGTTAAATAGGAAGCCTAGTGGATCATTCCACAGGAGGTCTCTTAGTGGGTAAAATGAACCAGAGAGAGAATATAATGGAATTTAAATATTATTCGATTCATTCTCTTATTCATTATAAATATTCATTATTTATTTTATTTCAGGCTTTCTAGAAGATTCAAGTAGAATTTCGTACCAAGATTCAAGTAGAATTTTGTAGCTTTCAAGCTGTTTCAACAGCAATTCGATTAGTGATAAATTTTGACTTTGAAACCAAGCAAGAAGTTTTTGCTCTGCGCTTGGCGTCATTGTCTTGTTACCCCACCAGCAAAATCTTCACTCTCGGGACTATCAAAATTTCCAAGTGGACTAGGAAGTATGTTAAGTTTAACCCTAAGCCATCTGCATCTTACCCTAAATTAAATACTACTAAACCAAATCCTACTAACTATCCCAAAGGTAATTCCAAACGTCCTTCCCCCATACCTAAATTTAGCATTCAGCCTAATCGTAGGAACATTAGCACTAGTAACAACATAATCTCTCATCACTCTTCCGCACCTCTCACCTTTAGCCCTAAACCTAGTGATCCAAACTCCAATTGGCAATTCAAAATGGTTGCATTTCCAGACTTTAAACTAAGTACCCGTATCCTAACTTTATTTATTCTCACACTCTTAACCCCTCTGATCCACTTACAGCAAAGCCTTCGAACACATCCATCCCAGCCGACAACCCTATCACCACTGTCTCGAATTCTGTATACCCAGCGCATCCACCCAACCACGCACTCCCAACTTCTTCCGAGTGCCCACCTAGCCACAAGCCATCATCTTCCGGCCACCCCACCACCTCTACTTCCATTTCCGTCTGTCCCACCCCTCCTCTGTATACACCTTACCTTACACCCGCTATTTCCTCCGCATGCCCACCTAATTGCAAGTCATCATTTTCTTTCACTATCGCCCCTTCTCAAACTTCTTCTACCTCCGCTAACCCGCCCCTTCCGCTAACCAAAACTCCTGCCACCGAACATAACTCATTTATCGATCCCCTAATCCCCGTTTATGGGACCATCGCATTTATGAAAACTTAAGTCTATTTCTGGCCTATCTGCACGACAAACCGTATTCCGTCTGTATTGACGGTAAAACCAGCACCAACGTCATCTTAAATATACATCAAGAAGGCCTGCCCACAGACCCAACAGTCTTACATCAACTTTTCACTAAGTACCATGAATCATTCAATATCCCTTCCCATAAGGTTTCAGAAGATCTATCCACCTATGCTGCGTACGTCAGTTCTCGCCGCATTTCCCATCTCCAAAAAAGTCGCAACGACTCCTTAAACTACTTGAATTCATTGTACTGGGTGACTTTAACCTCCCCCGTATTCAATGGTCATTGTCTGAGGACTGTTCACACTTTGTCAACCTGAACGAATCTTCCGCCAAAGAAGCCTTTTTTACCGATCAGCTCTCTGTTTCTGGTCTCTTTCAAGTTAGTGGAGTCAGGAACTTTCTGGACAGACAATTAGACTTAATCTTTTTCTCAGACCCAGTCGCAGAAAGCGAACATCTCCTCTCCTCTCTCGATCGTCACCATCCTCCCCTGTTCCTCGTTTTCTCCTACGAACACCCTCATGCCCTTTCAAGCTCCGAGTCTTCTCTTTCCTTCAATTTTCGTAAAGGCGACTTTGAAAAATTAAATCACTTGCTCCTCAACTCCAACATTGGCACCATCCCTCAACATCTTCCAATTGACGTTGCTGTAGAGGCGTTTTATTCGGAAATACACGCTTGTCTTACACAATCTATCCCTCTTCTTCCTCGTAAAAACTGCTCCTCCTCCCCCGTTTGGTACGACAAAGAATTACGCTCTCTCCGCAACAGGAGAAATAAACGTTGGCAAACTTTTCTTCTGACCCAGACTGAGTCTGACTGTTCTTCCTACTTGTCTGCGTACACTTCTTTTTCTGAACGTTGTGATACCCTCTACAATGAGTACCTCCAACGGATGGAAACAAGCCTCATATCCGACCCCAAGTGTTTTATAGCTTTATTAATTCTAAGAAGAAATCCAATGGTTACCCCTCTACCCTAAAGCTCGAGAATACCTCTTCATCTGATCCTCAGGTTATCGCTTTGCACACTTCTTCAGTTAATCTTTCAGCGACAATTCCTTCCAACCTGACCTAAGCTACTTTTCATTCTGGGACAAATGCACTCAAACGTCGTTTACATCTTTCGACCCTGACCCCGAACAAATCGCCGCCAGTATTAACGGGCTTAAGGATGACTTTCACCCCGGTCCTGACGGCATTCCGGCCTAGGCTTCCCCCCTCGATTCATCTCCTGGATTCAATCCTACCTCAACAACCGTCAATACAATGTGCTTTTCAGCTCATCCATTTCTAACCCCATTGTCGCTCGTTCCGGCGTCCCTCTGTGATAGTGAACTAAATTTCCGCTCCCATATTGATAGCATAATTAGCTAACTCCGCGCTAGGGTTTGTGAAGCGCTGGTCTAGAGAGTTCTCCAATCCTTATGTTTCCAAGTCTCTCTATATTTCCTTCGTTAGACCTCTCCTTGAATATGCCAGCCAGGTATGGTCACCTACGCAAACAACCCACATTAACAGAATTGAATCTGTCCAGCGTAGGTTCATTCGCTTTGCTCTACGTGATCTTCCGTGGGTAGACAGATTCCACGTTCCACCTTATGAAGACCGTCTGAAACTGATCGACAGTAAACGTCGTGATGTTTCCGACGTTCTCTTCATTCATCAGCTACTAGCTGGTGCCATAGACTGCCCTTCAATCCTGCAGTCTTTTCCCATCTATACCAACCCTCGCAACCTTAGGTCCACTCCCCTTTTCCGACTCGACCGCCATCGCACGAACTACGGTCAACGCGAACCAATTACCAGGATGCTGAAAAAAGTCAACGACCTTCCCTCCTTTGACTTCCATCTAAGTAAAATATCCCTTCACAAAGCCTTATATCTTTATCCCGCCCATCTTGATCGCCTTTCCTAATTCTCCTTCCTCCTTTATATTTATCATAATCATAGCTCATATTGTAGCTTACTTTATCTGTTATGAATTATTGTTTATTTTAGTTTGTAGTATTTATTTTGTTATTTTGTATTTTTTTTATGTAATAGCTTGCATTAAGCTTAAATAAATAAATAAGGACATTGTTTCCTAAGCATTACATTCAGTATGACATTCTACATGATTTCTTTATAGTCCTGCTGATTTATGAGTCCTAGCGGTGCAATCTTACTCCCACCCTATTTGACTATTTTTTTAATATACCGAACGTTAAATTTCTTTCCCTCTGATCCCTGAAAGTATTTGTTGCAATTTTCGTCATATATATCTGTGTCATTATAGCTGTATCTCACCAGTCCAGGGGGAACGGCGTGTAATTGGTAAAGTTTTAATATTTGTTATCAAATACAAATTTTACTTCAAATACTGTGTTTTTCAGCAAATGTACCTGTGCAAATCCGCCCGGGTAAAAATAATTGAGTTGGTATATTCGCGCCCAAACCAAATACTGACGTTGCGTTGACTGCCCGTTGCGAGCACGCATAGTGAACAAATGCGCCCGATAGTATTATGTACGCTCCCGCTACATGCCCAGAAATTAAAAAATACGCTCGCTATAAATGGACGCTTGTGTTACTGCGTTCTCGCTTTAAACATTCGAGACTGGTGACTCACCACGTGGGTTATGTAAAATCCTACCCATCTAGACGTGTGTTCACTGGGTGTGTCATCGCCCACCTGATATTTACCTAAAATTTTTTATTTTTATTTTTATATATTTTTCAGCTTCGGTTATAATCCTTATTAACGCGTGTAATAATAACACTCAACTGCACAAACGTTGCTGCGGAGTTTTGTTATTTCAGACGTCATTCTCGTATGAGTTAATCTCTAGAATTAATTTTATTGTTTTCATTTTAAATTTTACTCTAGAAAAAGTGTAAGCATACCGTGCTTGGTTTGGACTATCACGTGCGTCTTTAATTGATATGTGCCTGCAGCGGGCTGGCATTTGGAAAAGTATAATTTTTACTCAGGCATACCGTGCCTCATTGGAGTGCCTTTTGCGCGTTTGGGCGCTGTTCGTGCGTCTTTCAGGCTAGGAATGGGTGAGTGTTATTTTTACTCGGGTGAATAAAATAAATAAAAAAATTTTTCTTGGAAACATATGATTTAAAACACGAGGGAGAAGCCGTGCGCCACTAAGAACCAAACATTTTGCGACGCATATCACTGACACACACTTCTTTTCAACAATTGAGTAAAAATAGTGTGATCACCTTGAACCATAAAAATGCGTTAAAAACTCTGATAATTAATTTACCTTGTTGTATAAGTTGTGTTCAAATTCAGCAATATTTCTTGAATTGGGAAATCTTCCCGACATTCCACTGATAACAATTCCATCCTCTTCTGATGCTGGAAAAATCCGAGCTAACCTATGTTCCTCTTGTGACAAATATTTTGTTGGAGTCGGTGCCATATTTTAACTAATTTTAATTCTTTTTTTCAAATTGCAAAATTGTTTTTATTACAAATTAGAAGTGTTTGGTACACTATTCACTAGTGCTTGATAAAATCACCTTAATATTAAGAGTATTTTTCACTACACAGAACAATATATTTTAAATTATAAAACTTGTATTTAAAACAGCAACTTAATCGTCCGCGAATTGTCCGCAATTGACTGTCTGGGCATTTAGCGACTTGTTTTATATTTTGGACTATTACCTCATACAGCCTAAGACAACTCATTTTAATTTTATCCAAATATTTAAATTAAAATTTTTTTAAATTGAAAACCAAGCATGAAAAACGAATACCGAACACCTTTAGTATTTGTATAAGAACTGTAATGATGCAAACATATTATATACACTCGCAAGTAGTACACTTGTACTATAAATAAATTTTTGATTTTTATACAAACTTTGCTGTATTTTGGGAAACTTTAACAATTTTGCTGATTACAGGCCTTGTGAAAATAAATAGTTTGCAAAATGCACCACCCTGGGGTCAATTAATTGGCATAATTCTTAACCTTTTATTCAAAGTGTAAGACAAAATGAGAGGTGCGAGGTTGCTGCTGGGTTTTAAATTGAAAGTCAAGAAAACCTAATTAAAAATCAAGGCGCGCTTTTAGGAAAAACTTTCAATTTCGGTAATATTTCGCTACCTGAGAAACATAATGTGTGTAGCATTATTAACTTACATACAATTTGCCTAAGATGTTATATATAGTGTTATGCTCCTAAAGTAGCGATCTTAGTTTTACAGTCAGTACCTATGAGAACTTTAATATCAATTTAAATTGTTGCTAAATTTATTATTATATATAATTATCTTAATAAGCTCCTGGCTTTTCGCTTCCCTTAACTCTTTTATAGATTTGCGTCGAAACAGTGCTGTTTAGACGTATAATTCCTCCGGAACCAGCACACTGAACGATGATGTAAAAGAACAGCCAGACCGATTGCGTGAGGAACCAATCTTTCTATATGCAACAGTGCTCGGTGCAGCTCCAGTACGAGAAAGAAAATGGGTGATGACCTCGTCCTCAATAGTCTCGGGTATGATTTTAGATACAAAAATATACTTGGGGATCTTAGCTGGCCATAAAGAGATGTTGTTGTCGCATCCGAACCATCCGCGTTTGAGGCAGAAGCTGACTGCAAACCATTGACGACGTTACCAGACACAGTCGATGAAGAAGCTCTCGAAACTACCCCCTTGTATTCTGCGCATGATCCTGCCGAGAAGAGGGGAATTCATCAGCTGGCGCATTGGCACCAGATGAAGTGCAGCCAACCTGAGGAGTCACAGAAACATGGGACTCGTCCGCCTCCTCAACAGTCCCCGAAGGCGACACGCTATAACCCACAAAAGCAGATATACCAGCTTTACGTCTGATATTAATCATCGGAATACCATTGGGTCTCGGGGATAACTGTGGTTACGTGAACATCTTGGAGGTAGAGCAGGTGTTATTTTGTCCCACTCTTTTAATAAAACCTCCTTCAGGTAAGTTTGGCTTGTGATATAATGTTGCCGCACTTTTTTTTTCCAAAGTATTCCAAAGATGTTCGATGGTATTATAGTCTGGTGATTGGGGTGAGGAAGCACAGATTTCACATTATTCAGTAACCACTCTCTTTCTAGATGTGAGGAATGCTTTGGATCATTATCCTGTACTAGTGGAAATTCGTCGGTAAGTCCAATTTTTGAAGCACTGGCTTTTAAAATAAACTTTAATATTTCTAAGTACTTATGCTTGTCCATAGTCCTTTCCACAAACACCAAATTTCCAACACTATTCGGTGCTATCACTCCCCAAACCATAACAGTGTATGTATTATTCTTTAAAGAACTAAGCGTCAGCATAATAGAGAATATTTCAATTACACAAAAAGAAGGATACATCATTAATGTAAATAGTAAGAGTGGTGCCTGCCTTGGGGTAGGATAGGATACTGTCTGATACGAGCGATCCCAGTCAAATACGAGCGATCCCAGTCAACGAAAAAGGACGAAAAATTGCGCGACTAATTCTGTCAAATGCTTTACTAAAATCGGTAAATATGCAGTGAAGCTGCTTACCATCTTCGATTGCCGAGATATAGAAATTCTAAAATTCTAAAAGGTAAGTCGTCGTTGACCTCTTGTTCATAAAACCATGCTGAAAAATACTTAGAAAAGGTTTGCAATGAAAATAACGTACAAGGAATACTAGAGTATCAACAAATCTTAGCATACAACATAAGTTAGTAACTGGTCGATAATTGTCAAAATCGTATTTGTTGAAGATATATTATAAGGGACATTTTCTAAGCTTTAGGGAAGACGCCACGAGAAATAGAGAAGTGAAATAAATAACACAGAACAGAGAATAGAAAACAACAATAATTCTTTAGCAGACAAACAAGCTTGAGTTCCAAGCACATCTAAATACTTGACCGTACTTGAGAATCCTATTATGTTTCTTTAAAGTTTTAGGCTGTTAGCCTTCGGTTACATTATGATAGGTTAGCTGGCGGCCATCGTATTGAAACCGGTCAGCCTCACGTAAACCTCTATATGGTCCGTTGTGATACCACTTCGTTGAAACCTCACCTAAACCGATTCGGCAGCGCTATACCGTGATTAATTGAAGCAGCCGCAGCTATTGAAGAACCTGGTTGGGTCCCTTAGCTCCATGCTGGCGAACTTTTTAAGTCCATTAAGGACATGTTTGAGAAGGGTTTTTTCGAAGGCCCTCCTGCTAACACAAATTCAGAACAAGGTCGTTTTTAAGCTTTTTTAATGTTAACCTGCCATTTTTGCTTGAAATTGAATTTGAAATCTTCTAAAATCGAGATCGAGAATTTAATCGAAAGTTCGGCAGGAACTCGTATGTTCCAAATTATGAATATAAGAAATATTGTAATACCTTAGAAAGTTCCCAGAGTCTTCATGTTGGTAGATCTGAAATAACTCAATGAACTGTCTACCACTTTAATTTTTAGAGTTTAATTCAATGCGCTTATAGGGAATAGGGTGAATATGCAAAGTCTATCCGTCCATAGTTATAAGTCATTGATGATTAGCACTCCTTGTGAGTGAAAAGCTAATCGTTTAGCGATAATGATTTTCGGTTGCCTATTAATTTCAAACGATTTTACTAATTGATAGGTTCAGTCTTGTGGTAATAAGCAGTTTGAAATATGCGCCACCTCAGGTTCACGTAATTTGCATTATCCTTCACTTTTTATTTACTATTTAACACCCAAAAACCGATTTCACAAAAACCGCGCTTAAGCATAAAATAATATTTAAATTTATACCTGGACATTTTGAAATCGGAGTCAAATAAATTAAGTAAAAGAACAAAACAATTACAATTAAAGATGCTCTATTTACAAATGCATGTTGTTTGAAGATACATAGGTGTTCCTTTTTTATGTTAATAGTATCGAAATAGGCATAAAATTATTGTACTTTTTAGCGCTTTTATAGAAGTCGATTCAACATTTTCCTTAAATTGTTTTATTTTTCACCTTTTCGTGCTTTAAGATGTGCTGTGCAACATATGCTGCTCTTTCTTAGATATCAAGATACCAGTTATATAGATTAAAATAATATGTATACCAACCCTTAAAGTGTATCGGAAACAACTCTTAGCGCCACCCTTAACGTTAAAAAATTCTTGTGTACATTAGAATACAGGGTGTTTCAGATCTGACGTACCAAAATGAGTGGGGCGATAGATCTCACCTATACAAAAAAAAATTGTATGGCAAGGGGGGGGGGACTCTCAACCGTTTGGGAGTTACAGGGTGATTCATAAAATTCAGTTTTTCATGGTATGCACATTACTATTTTATTTTTACCTTTTGATCTACCCAACACAGCGACATCAAACAAACGCTAAAAAACTACTATCCCCATGGCCTTTCCGCAAATGTCAACAATGTTGATCGCACTATTATTACTGCAGGTACAGTCATGGCCAAAATTGAAAAAAATATTTTAAAATTACCAAAATCTCAGCATTTTCTGAAATTTTCTCCGAAATTTATGTAATTAGTATACCTCTTTTTTATTTTTATTGGATTGCCCGTCTTATTACCTTTCAAAAAGGTGCAACATGTCCACGTAGGGAAAGTATTTAGCAATTTATACGTAGAAATCCTATCGGAGAATATTATAAAAATCAACAAATTAAACTAATATTAACTCAAAAATCCTTTTTATTGAATTTAAAAATAAGTACAATTAATATTGATAAGTAACAAAAGCCGTTAAAAATGTCCACCGCAACATTGGATGCATTTCAACAACCTCCTTCTAAGTCTCTATCTAAGGCGTATCGCAGCCAGCCTCTCCCGTAATTTCGTCGCTGCATTTCCAATTCGGCCCAACTAAATCCTCCCTATTGTTAACTGGGCTTGAATAAACTTCATATTTCATTGTTCCCCATAAGAAAAAGTCAAATGGGGTAAGGTATGGAGATCCAGCAGGCCAAGGAATCGGTGCACCTCGTCCAATCCAGCGGTTAGGAAATTTTTATTACCTTTACAATGTTAGCTATATGCGCTGGTACTCCATCGTGTTGGTGAAACATTCACCCAATATTATCCATAGGGTTCTCCTCTATTAGATCTGCCAGTGTATTGTCCAAAAAGTCCGCATAATATCCACTATTAAGCACTTGCGGCAAAATGAATGGTCCTACCAAATGGTTGCCGATGATACCAGCCCAAATATTGACACTAAATCTCTGCTAGAATAAGGTAACCTGTGCCCTCTGTGGGTTAGTGTTCGACCAGCTATGGAGGTTATAGAAGTTCGTGATATCATTCCTGGTGAATTGACATTCATCTGTCTACTGAATTCGGTCCAGAAACGCCCTATCGTCAATGTCGCGTTCGAGAAGCCAAGTTCTAAATTTCAGTTTTCTCTCGGAGTCTCCTTCCAGTAGTCCTTGGGCAGGGTAATGATGATATGGACGTAATCTCCCTCGATGAATGACCCTCCAAGCCTTAGATGAAAACAATCCTAATCGCCTTGCGACTCGTTTCGTGCTCGTCTCAGGGTCCTGCCTTCCATGTCTTGTGAAGTTACACTTCCTGTTTCTTTTAACCTTTGGAAAGTCCGTATAAATACCCCTCTTCGGAGTGCTCGCCGGTTAGGCAATCTCCTTTGATATTCCAGTACAGCCACTCTCTCTTTTCCGTCTACTAGACCGTAAATGTAAATAATATCCGCGTATTCCTCAAATGTAAATTTTACAATTTTTTACTAATTTTTGCTTAAAAACACCCACACTTATTGATTTCTTTTTCAACTATGATAGGTATTCTTGCAGACTGACCCTTTTTATAGCAAACTTTCGATCAGGTACGAGTAACAAAACGCCAGGATACAAGGATGACATGCTAATATCGGCAATAAAACAAAAGCACTGTGCTTTTTGTTTTAAAAACTATTTTATTTTTCACTTTTTAGTGTCTTCTACTCTGTACAAGAAAAAAAAGAACTATCCAAATCGGTCCACTCGTTAAAAAGTTAGGTTCAACCCCAAGCAATGGAGGATCATACTCTATATAACAGCAAAGGAACCATTCAAATCGGACCACGCCTTACGAAGCTAGACTACCCCTCCCCCACCCTAGGCCAAATTTTCCTACTAGCAATGGGGGATCATCCTCTGTACAACAACAAAAGAACCATCAAAATTGGTCCACTCGTTACAAAGTTAGGTTTCACAGGAGACATTGAGCTCAAGAAAGTTTTTCATGCACCATGTGGTGAACGAATCGAGGTCATTTTGGAGAAGAAGAGAGTCGGTTGTGGGGGAGATATGTTTAATTATTTTCATGTCATCAGCATAAATGGACAGCTCTGAGTATTTGATGACACAATCAACATCATTAATTGTAAGGATGAAAATTAATGGACCGAGGTGGCTGCCCTGAGGGACGCCGGAACGAGCGACAATGGGGTTAGAAATGGATGAGCTGAAAAGAACATTGTACTGACGGTTGTTGAGGTAGGCTTGAATCTAGGAGATGAATCGAGGGGGGAAGCCTAGGCGTCCAAGTTTAAACAGGATAACGCTATGGGAGATCTTGTCAAAGGTAAGGTAGATCTTCCTTTGAGGAAGCCATGCTGCGAGAGGGAGATAATAAACTTACAGTGGAAGTACATGGAATCATAGACCAATTTTTTGAATAGTTTAGGTATGGATGATAATTTAGCAATGGGTCTGTAGTTGGACACATCGTTCTTACAGCCTTTTTTGAAGATGAGAATAATATAAGAGTTTTTCCATAATTGAGGGAAAACCCGTTGAGTGACCGAGAGGCGGAAAAGCAAAGTAAGGGGTTGAACTAGATGCAAGGCACACTTTTTCAGAACGATGGCCGGAATGCCATCGGGACCTGGCAAGTCGTCCTCAAGCCCGTTAATACTGGCGGCGATTGGTTCGGGATCAGGGTGGCAAGATGTAAACGACGTTTTAGTGCATTTGTCCAAGAATGAAAAGTAGTTAAGGTCAGGTTGTAGGGAATTGTCGCTGAAAGATTTACTGAAGAAGTATACAAAGAGGTACGCGATAACTTTAGGATCAGACGAAGAGGTGTTCTCGAGCTTTAGGGTGGAGGGGTAACCAGTGGATTTCTTCTTGGAATTAATAAAGTTATAAAACACTTGGGGGTCGGATATGAGGCTAGTTTCCATCCGTTGGAGGTACTCATGGTAGAGAGTATCACAACGTTCAGAAAAAGAGGTATAAGCAGATAGGTAGGGAAAATAGTCAGACTCGGTCTGGGTTAGAAGAAAAGTTTGCCAATGTTTATTTCTTCCGTAATTCTTTGTCGTATCATACGGGGGGCATTTTTTACGAGGTAGAAGGGGGATAAATTGTGTAAGACAAGCGCGTATTTCTAAATAAAACGCCTCTAAAGCAACGTCATTTGGTAGATGTTGAGGGATTGTGCCAATGTTAGAGTTGAGGAGCATGTGATTTAATTTCTCAAAGTCGCCTTTACGAGAATTAAAGGGTAGAGAAGACTCGGAGCTTAAAAGGACATGAGGGTGTTCATAGGAGAAACCGAGGAATAGGGGAAAATGGTGTCGATCGAGGGAGAAGAGGAGATGGTCGCTTTCCGCCACAGCCTAGTTAACTGGGTCTGAAGAAAAGATTAAGTCTAATTGTCTGTCCAGGAAGTTCCTGACTCCGCTAACTTGAAAGAGATCAGAAACGGAGATCTGATCGGTAAAAATGGCTTCTTTGGCGGAAGAGGCGTTTAGGGGGACAAAGTGAGAGCAGTCCTCAGACAATGACCATTGAATACGGGGGAGGTTAAAGTCACCCAGTAAAATAAATTCATCGGAGGTGTTAGCGTTCTTAACCAGGGTGTAGATCGCTTCAATTATGGGCTCGTAGGCATCTAGAGGTTGAGAGGGACGAATATAACAACAAAGAATGTACAGAAGTGAAGTTTAGTGCTAATTTGATACATACAAATTCTGATGTTGCAGAGTCGGAGGTCTGGAGTAGGGTGGCATCGTAACGGTTGTGAGCAACTCGGGAAATGTTATAGTTAGGAGTTCGTTGTCGAGAATTCCTGGATGTTAGATTGGTTTCAGTTAAGGCAAAGATATTGTGCGGGAATTTGTGGGAGTTAAAGAAAATTTTGGATGTTTTTGTGCGAAGTCCTCTTACGTTCTGGTAATAGACTGACAACTACTACTACTCTACTCTCACGGTTTCAGAAAATCGATTTTTTTTTTTAAATTTCAATCTATATGTATCTGAGAATACGCCACAGAAAGGATTTTATGAAAATCACATTCCTTTGCATGTTTCTGGGAACAGAAAGGTACCCGTCTCCGGCCGTTTCCGAAAAACTAAGCGCGGCGCGCCACGACGGCGCTTGTCCAGTTAAAAATCATTGTCTAAAGAATTTACCGGTCCGTTCTTGAGAAGAATATGGACAACCAGAAACATCAACGTGATGAGGAAGGAGAACTCTATGGCCCCGGTATAGCAGATTAACTCGTAAGTTACTACAATCAAGTTAAACACCGTAATTTATCATTAAACGCGTTTTCCCGAAAGTAGTGTTTTTTTAGCTGCCGAGTAAAACTTCTCATAAAAGTATTGGTCCGATTTCAATAATTTTTTTTTCAATTGTTCAGAAAACATACCGCTATGTTTTCCCGAGTACGATTTGCAAAATTTTATTTTGTTCCATTTTTATAGCCTCTAATAGGTCAAAAAATGACGTAAAAATTGGAAATTTTTACAAATTGTTGCATAACTTTTACAAATTGCAAAATAAAAAAAATCTGTCTTGGGAAAACATAGCCAACGTAACTATGATTATAAATAATATAAATTTTCAGATTACAGATTACCCAATTGGCCACAACTTTGCTTAAGCAGGACCCATGCAGTTTCAACATCAATGTCAGCAATGACGTTTCAAGGACGCGAGAGTTATTTTTTTTCATCTTCAAAAGTAAAATTGAAAAGTCAAAACATGTATCTTCGAATTAAAAAAAAATTTTTTTAAATGTATTCAGTAAATCCTTCGCAATTTATTCTCCAAAAAACCGCTCAATTTCAGGCCTCGAGAGTAGAGGACCCCTTAAGGAGAGGTACTTAATCGGAGACCGGTGGTGCATTAGGGGGGAAGTCAGAAATAGAGAAGGGGGGGAGGGGAGGTTTGGAGCAGAAGTAAGTCATAAGTATCAACTTTCCTTTACAAATATCGGTAGTGACAAAAAAATTCATAATACATGGTACTATAGACGACAGGTATTGTAACAGCTTCCTAAAAAGTTAAGTGATTTGGAATTGCCCATTAGGGAGTGGTTTCTCAGGCACCTTGCTAACCAGGTTGTTTCAAGAGGACAGGCGAAGCACCGGACGAAGTCACTGTTTCGGGAACCTTTGCTGGGGCAAGTGTTTTCTACACAGTGGCCTCAGCTACTTTCCTCATCCTCTTAGGACACTCCGCAATAAAGTGTCCTGCTTGATTTCAAGCACAGCATTTCGTTTCGGTGCTTACATTAATCCAGGTCATCGATCCCGCAACACTCCAGTAAAAGCTGTACAGAAGTACGCGCTCCTGGTTTAAAATGATGTATGTTTCACGGCTTAAACTTAAGATGCCACAGTCGTGTATCGAGATGTTTCCAAATCTTTCTAATAAGGCCTCAAGATCTTCAGACCTGGCCCGGAGTAGGTCTATCACCCCACTTATTTTGACGCACCTTATGGGAAACACCACGTATAGAAGAAGTTGAAAAAAGTAGAAAAAGGCAGTAGAAAAAAATTATTGAACTTGTCATTGGAAAAAATGTCTCATGGCGCTGACGGATCTTGAAAGGTGTTGTAGAGCTGACAATAACACAGTTTATATCATTGGTTTTCTCAAGTTCTGCTGAAATAGTATAATTTTTTCGTCGATAACTTAACTATTGCATTGAAAAATAAAATAAAATTCACAGCAGAGAGTGATGAAAAGTTAAGGGGAAGTGTATTTTAAAGAATTTGGGTATATTTCGCAAATACTTGATTACAAATATCAAAACTCTTTCGAAATTAGGAATAGGTAAAAAAAATAACACGAAACAAGTTAAAGTGAAACAGATTTAATCCAGTAGGCATTTCTAATTTTAAAAAAAACTTGTAAAATGTTTCGACTACTTCTTAACTATTGATAAGTGTTGCACGTATTCCTGGAAAAATTGTTGATATCCATAAAGCCAAGGGGTACATTCGTTAATAATTTGAGGAAGTGTTGTTGTTCCGAAAACTTGAGTTTAGTAATTTTTTCATCCAAACCTCTGGCCGTAGATAAAATAGCGCCGACTATCTGAGAATCGTCATCGGGAAAGATATGATGAATACTAACAGTGAGGATGACATTAAAAATACTCCGCCATCAATAAATGACGGGCTGAGAGTAAAAGTGACCTATTTATAAGGTTCGGGGAAAAACGATTTAACTACAAAAAGTAATGCAAAGTTAATGCAGTTAAGTAGTAAGTCGTTTTTGCCCGGAACTTTTCTACGATTCGTTTTTGCCCGGAATCTCAAGCGATTCGTTTTTGCGCGGAACATTTTCTAAGCCACTTTTGCCCGAACCTTATAAATAGGTCACTTTTACTCTCAGCCCGTCAAATAGGGGCTCCTCATGCATTCCTACTCTTTCTTATAATCTTGCCAGTTCGATTGCAACTAAGGATCCATACGAATAGCTAACAATGTGGAAAGGTTCCCTGGTCTTAAGAACTGGTTGTATATTCTGAAATTATATGAAATCCTGGTAGTTGTAAACCTTCGTTTAAGTGCTGAAAAATTACCTTAAAGAGTTATTCCGCAATTTTTTCAAGAGAAGTTCTTTCAGCTGTATGAAATAGTTGTAAAACAACAGCCTCCGTCTTCCAATTAGTTCCAATATTGTACCAAGCTTGTCAAGCTGTAACTTATTTTCTTGGTATAATTATAATAGGATATGTTCCAGTGGATTCATTGCGACAAAATACTCTTACCGCTGTTAGCTGCACCACTAATATTACTTATAAATAAACCCATCCCAAGTACCGCATTACTATTAGCCAGTCAAATTTTGACATGTTCAGTAGAAAGTGCCCTTTCCTCTGCAATTCCCTGTAATCTCAGGAATGTTAATGATCTCAATTCTTGTGAACTGAGGAATAATTCGAACTCTCGCTCCAATGTATGTTTGATTTCTACAGCCAACAGAGAATCCATTCCCATTTCTGCAAGAGAAGTTCCCATAGAAATCGATTTCAAATCTCTAATACCCATAATATGCATGATAGTCTCAACGACACCATTTTGCCTGTTAGTGGTGCGTTTCTCGGCCAAAACCATGCTGATTACAATCGGGTCAGAAGTGTTCAGCAACGCATCTAGTTCATGTAAACAAGACGATATCCTTTGTGGAACCGTTCCTTCAATTTCCATATCAATTTTGTCTTCAGTCATATCTGCAAAAAGACCAACTTCTCCAATTGCGCCCCATTGAATTGCTTTTGCAGGTAGACCTTGCTTTGCTCTGTCCTCAACTACTCTTTCTATTATAGAGTTAGCCATACCATAGTTGGTCTGACCAGCATTTCCTCTTCCGCAAGTAACGCTGGAAAATACTACGAAATATCGCAGGAGTGGACATAATTTTCGTGACAATTCATCTAAATATATGGTAGCATATGCCTTCGGCGCCAGACTTTGCTTAAATTTCTCTGGTGTTTGATTTACGAATATGGCATCTTGTAAATTTACCGCCAAATTGAAGATTCCTCCTACTGGTCCCAATTTCATAGCTTCTATGATTAGCCCTTCACATCCTCTCTTAGTTGTAATGTCAGCTGTGCTGATAACAACTTTAGCACCATACGTTTTCCAGAGATAGATTCTGTAGGCTTGATACTGTTTCGTGATGCCTTTTCTCGAGCTTAGAACCACTTTCCTAGCTCCGCGACATATCAACCAATCCGCAAGTTCAAGACCAAAACCTCCAAGGCCTCCGGGCATAACATAAACCAGATTACTGTCGAAGTAACTTTGTGGAATAACTTTCAGCGGTATCGTATATTCCGATGTTGGATTATCACGAATTTGTACTATAACTTTACCAATGTGCTTTCCACCAGCTAAATGACGGAACGCTTTCTCCAGTTCGTATGCTTTGAATACTGTCACCGGCAAAGGTTTTATTATTCCTCGTTCAATATCACCGTCCATCATGTCTAATATGGTCTGAAATAATTTTGCTTTAAATTAATTATTTAGTTAATTGAGGTATACCTTCAAAAATTCAGCAGGCAGATCAAATATGTTATCTACTAACACAGCATGGAAAGTAAGCTCTTTTAAGAATGGAGCTAGGCTTAATTTTGTGTCATTGGCCATGTCAAATTTTCCGATTTCAAGAAAATGACCACGTTGAGCTAGACAACGAACAGAGGCTAACAATTTGTCTTCAGCAAGAGAGTTCAGGACAAAATCGACTCCTTTTCCATCAGTTTGTTCTAAAATCATTGTTTCAAAGGAAGTATCACGGGAGTTTCCAATATGCGATTCTGAAAAATAAGAGAAGTCTCATTACGAATATTTAAGGATTTGCTCAAAAATTTGTTGTTTGGTGATCAAGCCAAAGTTCAGGTGTTGCTCTATCCAACCTTGGCAGGAATGGAATTAAAAGTAAGTGAAATATGTTGATGCCTTGAGTGAAATAAATGATGGTGTACGCTTCAGCTAGAAGATTTCAGGCCTTGCGAAATCATCAATAACTTTAATTGATTTTCTTTAAACTGGGTGTATCGCGGATAGTGCAATACGTCCGCCCCTTCCAAAGTGAAAGTAAAACACGAACCCAAGCTTTTCATCGCATTTTTAGCGACTAATATACTTGGGTTATATATTTATTTTAGCTAAGATTGCTGAAGCGGGTGCATTTCCTTGAATCATCTTTTGGACCAAACTCAGCTCACCGCTTGAGCGGTAAGAAACGGTCTCACTTGACCTAACGGTCCGAATGATAAGGTCAATTCTAAATGGGGCTACATACCACCCTTATGGAGGAAAATAATTGTGGTGCTTATCCTCAAACAAGGAAATATGACTTTGGAGCTACCTAAATCCTTTGACGAATCGGCCTCACATCCTTCTTACTTAAGACGATGGAAAGACTACTAGACCTTCATATTAGGTGCAAAGTGGACCAATCATCTCCCTTTCACTCTACTCTGTTTGCCTTCACAAAAGGAAGATCAACAGAGACTGTTGGTAAACAACAAAACTGGTTCACTAAGGAAGGCTAATTATAAATCCCTCTAAGGCTGTTCTTGTGCCGTTCACCAGAAGGCACCATTTGGGCTTTAGTCCAATATCAATCCAACGAACGAACATTGAATATTCCAATAAGTTGAAATACCTGGGCATTATGCTCGATAAAAGCCTTAATTGGTACGCTCAAGTTTACTTCGCCATAAACAAGGCTACTCGAGCTCTATGTGCCTGTCGAAAACTCTTCGGAATGACTTGGGGTCCCACCCTGAAGATGATTTCCTTGTTATACAATACGATTGTAAAATCAAATGTTACTTATGCCGCCTTGGTCTGGTGGCCTAAAGTTCAACAACGGACGGCAAACGCTAAATAAAACAAGCTACAGCGGCTTGCTTGCCTCTCTACGGCTGCAATGGAGGCGGTAATTGGACTCACTCTTTGCACATCTCTATCTTGAAGTCGGCTGCAATTATGCATGCCGGCTAGTGACAGCGGTCACTTTGGTATCTTTCAGCTTATACCTGACATAGATGTGTGCACCATATTTTCTTTCCTGAAGAGAAGACTAGGACAGCGGTGGTCCAAATCTGGACCCTAACAGCTTTAAATGGTTGACTAATGGCTCAAAAATAGAATATAGTACTGGTGCTGTTGTCATTAAACCCAACACTAAGGTTTCAATTGCATTGGATGATTGGCCCAGTGTATTTCAAGCCGAAATCCATGCCATCAAAACTTGTACCCTTATCAACGTCAAAAAAGGATTAAAAGATGCTAATATCTTCTCTGATAGCCAAACCCGTAGGGCATCTATCCTCGTGGTGTTTTTTTTGGAGATTTACGAAAGATGGCTTCGACACCTTCCAACAACTGTCCACCCACGTTTTTTTGGACACCTGGTCACTCGGGTTTCGATGGAAATGAGACGGCCGATAAACTGGACAGGATCTTCCGTTCCCAAGGTCCCGAGCCCTTTAAGGCCACAGCTAGTTGTCGGCAACAGCTGTGATTGAAGGCTGGGATAGGGGTCGGACTTTCCTAGGCTAAGGCACTTGTTAGATCCTTTGCTTATACTCTATACTACTGCCTTAGGTAAGCACGTATTCTGCCTCGTTTAAGGTGTTCATCCCGGATAACTTCTTCGCCGCAGCTGTCTCTCAGGATATATAGCCCCCCTCCCCCCGGTTCTATAGTTCGTGAGTTTGTCCAGAAGGCAAGAGCTTTTCCGGCTTCGCAGCCAAAAGACTTGCCAATCGGATCTCATTCCACTATGCTAATGTGACAGGGTTGCGTTCTAAATCCGCGATGTTCTTCCCCTCTTTCTCTGCGTCCGACACCGATTTGATTTGCCTGACTGAGACTTGACTGTGTGCTGGAATTTCTGAACCTCAATTATTTGGGCGCGAGTTCCAGGTTTTTCGCCGGGATCGTCACTTCAACCCCTTCTCTCCTGTCGGTGGTGGTGTCCTGTGTGCGATCAGGGAGGGTATCTCGTGCTCGGTCGTTAACATTTCTGATTCCCGTGATCTCAGACTTTCTGTCAGAAGACTGTTTGTTTTGACTGCTTATGTTCCTCCCTGTTCTCCATCGGCCTGGTTCTTTGTTGCAACATCGCCAACTAATCGGGTAGGTTTCTTGACCTTGTGTTTGCATCTGACCCTGACAGTATGAAAGTGAAGAGATGCATGAACCCCTTGGTTCCTGAATCGCGTCACATTCGTCCTCCTTTACTTGCAGACTTTTATTTCAAATTCATTTCTTGTGATTGGTCTGGCGTGCTGGGAAAGTACGATTTCGATCCGGCTGTGGGCGATTTCTACGATGTTCTCTATGCTTGTTTTACCACTTGTGTTCCTATTGGCATCTCTAGTTCGGGATCCCATAAGTTGTCTCGACCCTGTCTCGATGGTTCCTCACGTCACCTGAGGAACTTGAGAAGCAAAGCTTGGAGGAGGTTCTGTGCTTCAGATAGTCATGACGATTATATAGCCTATTCTGATCTCTCTCTTATATTGAGATCTTTTCAAGCTGGCTTCCTTAAGGGAAAATCGACGACTACTAACCTTCTTGAATTCATTAATTATTCTTTACCGACCATTCAGGCTATCAAACAGGTGGACTGTGTATTTATCGATTTCAGTAAGACCTTTGATAGGATCGATCATGGAATCTTGGTCTATAAGCTGTCCCTTCTCGATTTTTCTTCTTGTTTCGTTGATTTGTTGTCCTATTACGTGACATGTCGTACACAGCGTGGCTTGTTTCGTGGAGCTCTTTCCGATCAAATCCTTATCACCATCCTTATGCCTCTAGGTAGTATCCTTGGTCCGCACCTATTTATTATATATATTACCGATGTTTCGGTTCTTTTGTCCAGTAGTAGAATTCTCCGTTATGTTGATGATGCTAAGATTTTCCGCACTTGTACTAATGAATCAGACATTAACATCCTGAACTCGATGTTCAGCGACTGGTGTTTACGTAACCGCCTTCCTTTAAATGCGGGCAAGTGCACCGTTAGCAGAGGCGCAGCATTTTTAAAACAAGGGGCGAGAAACCATCAGCTTTGGACACGTCGAGTTTTGAAAGTACTCTTAAAACTTCCCGAGTGCGAAAGTGTAGCGGCTTTTGCCTACTAGTGCATTGTGATGGAGATGGAAGTGGCTGCGATGAAGGTGGCAAGTACGAGTTAGCAGCAAAATTAGCAGCAAACATGTTGGCCTTGTCCAATAAGTCAGTAAAAACATTCCCATTATAAATGAGTGGTGGTGTTGACGAAGAGGTGAAATTGTTCTTTACGGTTTTTACTAGAGACCAGAAGCCCTTACTACCCTTACACTATCTGACGTCTCACTGTCTTATCTCTGAACTACAATCCGGTTATGTTGCTTCGCGAAGCTGCACCACATCTCTCGTAAAAATTAGTGAAGATGTTAGAGAGGCTATTGCCCTCAATTGGGTTACGGTCCTGACTCTTCTTGATTTCTCGAAGGCTTTTGACAGGGTTGATCAGGGTCTGCTTATAAGGAAATTGCAAACTAAATTTAATTTCTCCAAGTTCTCGGCCAGTTTAATCTCCTCTTATCTCTCCGGGAGACAACAAAGAGTTTTTTATAATGATATATTTTCAAATCTACTATCAACAAATTCAGGAGTTCCACAAGGATCGATACTTGGACCCCTTCTGTTCGCTATGTTCATTAATGATCTGCCCCATGTTATTAAACACTGTAAGTACCACCTATATGCGGATGATGTTCAGGTATATATATCTCAGAGGCTGGGACTAATTGATGACAGTGTCTGCAAATTAAACGAGGATCTGTCTTCTATCTTTGAGTGGGCTGAACGCAACAAACTCACCATAAATGCATCCAAGTCTAATGCCATAACTATATTTAAGAGCGAACTTGACACGTCCTGCTTTCCTGACGTTGTAATGAACGGCTCGTGTATTCCCTATGTCCAGCAGGTGAGAAATCTTAGTGTTGCTTTTAACAAAACTTTATCCTGGGCCACTCATATCAACTTAATTGTACCAACAATTTATGGTATCTTACGCCAACTCTCTGTTTCCTCACAATGGTTGCCATTAAACACTAGGCAACTACTAGTTAAGTCTCTGATTCTACCCGTAATTTCTTATGGATGTGAAATATTCTGCAAACTTGACTCAAACTCTCAGCGTAAGCTTAATGTAGCCTTTAACTCGGCTGTTCGATACATCCATAATCTGAGACGGTATGACCATATCTCCTCCAGGGTTAACTCCGTTCTTGGCTGTAGTTTAAATACTTTACAGTACAGTATAATCTAACCTAACCTAGCCAAGCCAATGTCTCAAATCTTCAAAATATACGCATTCAGCATGCTAGTTTAAACTTTCTCTCTTGTCGCTCTGATGACGTGATTGTATGAAAAATAATTGTTACACTTACCTTTAATTTGGGGGAAAGTATCCAGCAAATATTGACGTTTTTCCTTAGTACTGCATGTGGTATACACTTCTAAGCCATATCCAAGTGCGACTCTAATTGCTGCAAGTCCAACACCACCTGTGCCGCTATGAATTAGTATCGATTTTCCTTTACCAATGTCGGTGGAGAAAAAGAAGGCATAATACACGGTACTATAGACGACAGGTATTGTAGCAGCTTCCTCAAAAGTTAAGTGATTTGGAATCGCCCATTTAACAACTTTATTTGTGTTATTATAAGAAGCAAGTGCTCCTTTTGGTACCATACCCATCGTGCGTGTCCCCATCTTGTCAATACCTGCATATTCCAAACCAAGCATATTTGCTTGTTCGGCGCGGCAATCTCCATACAAATCTATTGACAGACGTCCTGTCGCAAGCATGACATCGCGGAAATTAAGCGAAACATAAACAACTTTAGTGTCGCAATCATCATAGTTAAGCGGTCCATGGAACCACGCCATCGAAGATAAATCTCCAACCACCTTGAGATTTCCAGTTATTAAATGTTTATGGCGTTTCTCAATGATATTCTGCTTCAGTTGCAGATGACGATATGATCCCCACATACCCTGAAATGGAAAAATTTACTCAAAACCATATCATAATTTTTGCAACATAACTTACGTCCTTAAAGATATTCATGGCCATTCCTAGTTTCAATTGGCTTTTGTAGAAAGGTAACTCCATGTCAAATGGTGGCGCTTTTGGGTCATCAATAAATACGCATTTTATCAAGTCCCCGTCAGGCTCCTTTCTTAAGCAGTTTACAAGCCCAATAAGACCATTGAATTTTTCATTTTGAGCGACGAGTAAAACTGGACCCTCGGCCATTGCTATTTGGACTTTCTGAATCCATTCGAACTCGGAGTCTTTATCAGAAATGTATACGACAGTCGGACAGCCATAGAATTTCTTTTCTAAACGTTGCAAAAACACAAACGTTTCACCTTGCGTTGGCAACACTGCTATAGTGTGGAATCCAATTGGGGTTTGCAATCCATCAATATTGAAATCTGCTTTCTCACGGGCCAGTAAGAACGCTCTTTCATTTAAGCTTTGTTGTACTTCATCCGTAAAGTCTTCATTACCAAAAACATTTGCGGCTACTATAATGTTGCAATTCGTCTGTGTTGCCAGAAGACTGTTTTCAACAAAAACGCCGGTGAGGTCAAGATCTTTGTCAGTTAAAAGTATACAATCACCGCTTATTCGAGGCAACTCATTAAGAGAGTCAACAAAATGAGTAATAATTTGTTCTGATTTTTCGGTGTCCACCTCTACGATTTTCATTTTCAATGTTGAGCGATTTTCCATAGCTAATTGTATACATGTACGTACAGCATCGACTGGTTCTAATATTGGCGAAGGAAAGTGTGGTATAAATTGATATTTCTCCAGAATTGGTTTAACAGGCGGTGTTCTTCTGCAAACTTGAGTAGCATGAAGACCAATTATTTCAATACCACCACAAACAATGCGGCCTAACCTGCGAGAAGATTGCACTTCAAAAGCCATATTGTTCGGATCCATTTCACTTAGAAGTTTGTGGTGATGCTTTCCATTAATGCGTATTCGACGAATTCGTGTTGGAAGTAACAAGCTCCTCGAATCAAAGCCGATGATGTGACTTTGAAGCATACAATCGATGAAAGTGACCCAGTTATAGTCCCATTTAATTTTAGCCCAAGCACCATCGGAACGAGCCTCTTGTACTGATCTGAATCCTCCATTATAGTGGTAACCTCTGAGACGCAGTTCTTTATAGAAATCTTTACTTTGTACTATAGGAGCATCTGATGGTTCTAGAGGAGGAAGTGGCGTCGGTGGTTGTGGGTTGTCTAATTTACGGACAATTCCAGTAACGACTAAAG
The DNA here is from genome assembly GCA_964036015.1 of Leptarthrus brevirostris. Classification (NCBI taxonomy): domain Eukaryota; kingdom Metazoa; phylum Arthropoda; class Insecta; order Diptera; family Asilidae; genus Leptarthrus; species Leptarthrus brevirostris. Next base: position 3,808,999 of record OZ038371.1, on the reverse strand, counting down.
TACCATTTTCAGTTATCTAAGAAAAATAATATACTGTAATCGAATCCTCTAAAAACTAAATAACGAGTCACTAATAGCAATGTACAATTTAATTGGTCTTGTTAAACTTATTAAACAAGCACTACAAACCTCAAAGATTCCGGTTCCGCAATGAATCATAATTGTTAAGGTATTGGTGACATCTTTTACAAGAGGAGTAGCGCTTATAAATTTAACGTCCTCAAATTCTACAGGCATGCCCATAAAGCAAGGTCCATATTGCATCAAAGAAAGAGTCTCCCATGCAAACAATAAATAGGCTGAAGGTGGCACTAATATTTTTCCATCAATAATGAGTCCATTCACGTATTCTTCGTTGTCGTTTAGTGCGATCGATCTTGTGGCAGATTGTTCCAACTTTGAAAACTCGAATTTAGTGACGAACCACTCCTCACTATGATCCCATTTTATTATAGGAGAAATCATGGGAGTGCCACGCGAAACTGGAAATTGAACAGCAGGATATAAAGATTCGATAGGGAAATGAAGTCCATTGAGATATATTCTAAAGTAAAGAAAATATATAAACTGAGTATTTGATTTAAAGGAGCATAAGTTACCTTCCCAGGGCTTCGAGGAAATAGCTCAGATTATTATCATTTGATCTTTGCGTTAGACCAATATGAACAGAGTTTGGCATTGACTTTCGCAAGATTGCTTGTAGGAGACCATGAGGAGCAATTTCGATAGTTAAAGAATTTGACGGCAATAGAGCTGAGGTTTCTTCAAACAAAACACTGTTCAAGAGATTTTTTGTATGATATTCGGCTGAGCAGAGTTGATTTTCTTTCTGATCCCAGAGGGCTTTAGGAACACTTGAACTCAACCATTTAGATGATCGTTGCTTTGGCTCTGGTATGACTTCCTTCAAACGCTTCAACAACGCCGGTCCCATATGCGAAATATATCGGGAATGGTACGCAATGTTTGAACACGGTACTTCCTTCGCGAAAATTCCTTTGGACTTCAATTCTCCAACAAACTTAGCTACGTCTTCAGAAGGGCCGGATATTGTACTAGAGTCGGGACCATTATGGCAAGCAACTTCAATAGCAGGAGGTAGAATTTTAACTATGGCTTTGTATCCAAGGCCTACAGCCGCCATTGATCCTTTAATTTTATCCATTTCTGCGCTGATTGTACCAAGAGAATACGACGAGAGAATCATTTGTTCGGCTGTAAATCCTCCATCTGCATAAGCACAACCCAATTCACCTACAGAATGTCCTATGACATAGTCGGGTTCAATTTCAAGTGCTTTTAGAATGTCAACGATAGCTATTTGAATAGCTGCAATGCCTACAAATGAGTGAAGGATATTATCATAGGTAGTTTTATCAGTCGATGTCAGAATATCGGTCAGATTCAGCCCTTTGGGCTCGAGTGCCCTGTGACATCTTTCAATGGACTGTCTAAATAAGGGATTATGCACGAGTGAGGTACCCATCTCAGTCCACTGAGAGCCCATCCCACTAAATACCCACACAATCGGCCGTTTAATACCGGCAAAATGTTGAACTTGTTTTGCAATACATTGAGCATTTTTACCTTCCTCATGACGATATAGGCCATATCCTCGGAATACCATTCCAGGAATTGGGTTTCGTTGAATACTATGCAGCAAGGCGACGTATTCAGCATCTAATGGTTTTGACTCCAAAGCATTGAAAAGAGCATTAACAGATTCCTCGGTACGACCTGACCATGTGACCAGTCTAGGTAGGTTGTCCTTAGGTACACCAAAATTAACTTTTTCTTTTTCACAAGCTCTAAGAAGTGCGTGAGCATTTGCTCCACCAAACCCGAATGAATTAACGCCGATATATGGACTGGTTAACTCCTCAATGTCAGTGACAACCTTTAAGCGTCCTTCAGCCAAAGCAGGAATTGCTTTATTTATTTCTCTAAAATTAATGTTTGGTGCAATTTTACCCTTTTGAAAAGCGAGGATTACTTTTACCATAGAGCAATTGCCAGCAGCAGCTTCCGAATGTCCCATATTAGATTTCACTGAACCAACAAGAAGCGGCCCACATCTTTGGCTACACAAACCGTTATCGATAGCATCACACTCTTCAGGATCGCCAACAAATGTTCCAGTACTGTGGGCCTCCACATAACCTATTTCATTTGGGTGTATATCGATGTTGTTATAAAATTCTCGTAACAGATTTTCTTGCATTGCGCCAGATGGATAAGTAATTCCTTCGGTTTTGTAACCATCACAGTTTGTTTTCGAATATACAAGAGAGGCATAGATACGTTTTGCATCTTTCTTTCGTTGTAGAAATAAACAATTAACAGATTCTGATCTTGTGTATCCGCTAGGGTCTTGATTGAATGGACGGCAGAAGCCATCGGAAGCAAGAATACCAAGTCTAAAATTACAAAACTTATTAAATTGAAATCTTTCCCTAAAGAAAATTAAGAAAAATTTGCCGTGCAAATTGCAGAGTAACGTAGGGATGAAGAATTAAGTTAGCACCCGCAACGAGAGCAGCATCTATCTCGCCATTTCGAAAAGCTGTAAAAGCGTTGTCAAGGGCGTACATGGAACTACTGCAAGCCGTATCGACGAGGTAAGAAGGTCCATTCAAGCCAAGAATATAGGAAATCCTGTTGGCCAACATGGCACGGCTGCAACTATATTCAAAAATTGGAATTTATTTGTAACAATATTATGTATATTCGAGTTAATAACTTACCCCGTAATACCAAATCCCCCAGGACATGCATTGTCAAAAATCCAAGTCTTTTCGGATTCAGAGGTGCACGCTCCCACGTACACACCTGTACAAGTTCCAGCAAGTGATTTTGGATTTACACCAGCATCAAGAATTGCTTCGTAAGCACATTCTATTAAAATTCGGCATTGAGGGTCCATAGTATGCGCTTGTTTAAAGTTAACGCCGAAAAATGTAGCATCGAACCGTTCCAAATCATACATTTTTCCACTTCTTTTAGGAACTTCAGCATTGAAGTGTCTCCAACGAGTTTCGGCCTCGTCAACCATATCAATCTGGAAAGGAAAAAAAGGTAAATACAAATTGTAGGATGTTTTGAATGTGTCAACCAATTTAGTTATCTATGGTGTAACGGATGCCTTTTTGGGGTATGAGAATGCGAATACTATTTTATTTTTCACATTTTAGTGTCTTCAGGTATGCTACTCGAAAAATGCTGCTCGTATGAACAAAGCAATTTCAACAGTTGCAGAGATACTGCACTCTATAGAAAGGAAGCCACCCTTTCACACCCTCACGTTAGATACAAAATTCTGACCATTGCGCTAGTACCCTAAAGTATTCTATACAGCATGAGAAAATCGTTATAATCGGGGCGCACATTACAAAATAAGGAGACTGCTCCATCTTCTTCCCGTAGTGACTCTGGATGCAATATTTTTCATCATTTACTAATGAGGAAGCGTATTTTGAACAACCGAATGAAAATCATCAAAATCTGTTTACGCCTTAGAATATGCCCTACCTCCCACTCTTACCCTAAGCCAAAATTTCTATCATGATACAAGTAGAGTGAGATACTCTAACCGACAATAAATGAATTATCCAAATGGATACACGCGATACGAAATTCGGCTGCACTCCTTTACCACCTGACTCCATCTCATACATTTTTTTTATTCCACGTGGCCAAATCCTAGGGGACAACCCTTTGATGCGTACGCATGGTTTTGATCGCAAGGGAATTAGGGAGAGGGAAGGGAGGAGTCTTGTTTTTGCATTGCTGCGAGCTCGACAACAGCCCAGAGACGGAGTGGATTATTTTAATGTCTTGACCCTCGGACCCGGGGCTCATGGCATGGTGGTCGTGCGGCTCAATGAATTGATCCAATTCCGTCTCATACTCTAAATATCCCAATAAGAATAATCCCAATCAGTCTACGTGTTACGAATTTAGTACACTCCTCCTCCCACCAATACCCTAGGTAAAATTCTTTCCTCACACTATTAATTTGGGATCATACTTTATACAAACAAAACAGAATCACCCCCCCCCCCCCCCCCCCCCCCCCATAATCTTTTGTCGTGGTATTAATGGCGGAAAATACTCTATGCATCACAAAATGAATCATCTAAACTGGCGCAGCCGTTATAAAGTTAGGCTACACCCCTGCTCCCTTCCTCCTCCCTAAGTCCAATTTTTCCTTATATTAGCAATGGGGGATCATACGCTATACGACGAAAGAAGGATCAGCATTTACATCGGTCCGCACGTTATGAATGTAGGTTCAATCCCCACAACCACGCAACTAAAAAAATGTTTTGATATTGTACCAATCGGCTTACATAGTCAACACAACGAGCAAAGAATCACCCAAATCGGTCCACGCGTTACGTTAACTCCGAGGTACTTAATGGAGTCAGCATATTTCAAGACAGTGTTGTTTAACATAACCGCTGGAAGGCCATCAGTTTGAATGCTAGTTTTGTACACAGCAAGACAATTTGACTTGAACGGGTTAAGTGACAACTCATTTATTAATGACCACTCGTTTATTTACTGTAGGTGTCCATTGATTTTATACACACAGTCTTCAACCAATCCAATGGATTTACTAAGGTAAATTTGCACATGGTCAGCGTATATGTGAATAGAGGAACTAGCTAAATAGAAGCGGACCGAGGTTGGACCCTTGAGGAACTCCAGTGCTGAGAACTGCTGGACTTGGCATAGAGGTTTTTACTTTAACAACTTGGCTACGGTTATACAGGAAGCTACTTATTAATCTTAGAGTCGATGAATAAAAATCATGACTGTGTCCTAGTATAGAGAACAATTTCGAATGATTAACAGAATCAAATGCTTTACCGAATTCGAGAAGAACTATAACAGTTAATTTATCATTATCGAGGGTTTCGTTGATATTTGTCGTGACTTTCAAAAGGGCAGTTTCACAGCTGTGCCTTGGTCGAAAGCCGGATTGGAGTATATGTAATTTGTTGTTCACAGTTACATATTCCATCCTTTGCCGGTACATGATTTTTTCCAATACCTTTACAAGAAAACTCAACAAACTAATGGGGCGGAAATCACCGGGCCAAGAGGGGTTTTTATTCTTGGGGATGGGAGCAACTAATGCTTGTTTCCATTGAGTAGGAAGCTGAGAATTAGTAAGACAAGCATTGAAAATGTATAATAGTGGACTAGTTACGTAACGTGGCCACTATAGCCTTCTTCCTCGTCTTCCCAAGCACAGCCGGAGTATTCCTCCCATCGGTCTCCTTACCGTATCGGCAATTCCACCTTTCCGTTGCGGCACCACGTAATACTTCGTATTACATGTTATCCCCCAGTGTACCTAATGCCTGATTTACTAGTGTGTACTAAATTGCGAACATTCCTCTACGAGTTGAGCGAATTTCTTCCGCATGACGTGATTAAAAAACATAAACTTGAAAATGACGAAAGCGATGACTTACACGTATTGTGCATGTAGTCTTGGTCTAGAAATAAGAGACTTTATATACTTTGGAGAGCCTTTGAGCAAATCGTAAAACTTTTACTTTCACTAGATAAATACAGCTTCCAAACATTTCAAGTTCAATCGTATCAAAGGTGTTGAACTAGTAACTTTAAAAAATTAAAAAGAAAAAAATTTCTTAACAAAATGTATAAACTTCTTTGAGGGAAGCATCACCATTGAATCAACTTAATTCTTACCGGTACAAGCGTAGAGTTCAATATCTATAGAGCTAGACGTATTAACACTAAATTTGGAGAGTCATCCTGGAGCTTCAAAAATATCTCAGATATTTCTCCCGACAAGATTCGACAAGCTGCCTTCTGAAGTACTGAAAAAAATTAACAAAGAAGATAACTACTACATGACTAATCAAGGACCGATGGGGCCTTCCTATGATATCACATGATCTTTTCCTTAATATCCGTTATATCTCCCTGATCTCCCTGGTAGAACTTTTATTTGGAATCCGAATCTGCAACAAGCAAGGAAGGAAGTATGTAGAAGCCGGAGACTGCCAGGAAGGGGATGGTTATACCTGCAACCAAGAAGACAGTGGAAGGCGGAAAAAGAAATAGGTCGGAGGAGGATACCCCTCCGTTACCGAAGAAATCAAAGACGGGAAAGGCACCCACTTTCAGTGAAGTAGTAAGCGAATCACTGAAAGTGGCAATAATAGATAGAAACCACTCTGATGTCAAGATCGTGGACCTAACAAGCCAGTTGAGTCTAACCAGAAAGTTCGAGGAGTGGCAGATAGAAGTCTTGATGAGCGAATTGGACTTTGTCCCAAGGTTTCACAGGAGTGGTTTCTTCAACGGACTCTTCAGAGTAACCTGTATGGACATGAGTACACTGGAGTACATCAAGTCTAAGGTTGTTGAAAATAAGGAACTATGGGCCGGTGCTAACCTTGAAGTGGTTGGGAAAAATTACGAGCCCAGGTTAAATAGAAGTTCAGTCTGGTTCCCGAATGAGTTTAGGGAAATGAGGGAGATTTTGAGTTTCATGGACAGGTTAAACCGGGACATGGAGCTCGAAACTTCCAAGCGGAACCTAATCAAATGGTAAGTCAGAGGAAAGATGGGTCAGTGGCTCCAAATAGGGGTAGGAGAGCTTTGGAGAAAACGGAGGGTAAACATTTCTACCTAAAGAGGAAAATAAAATAAACCCTTCCGAAATCTCGGAAGGAAGAGGAAAAGGGAAACTCACAGAAAGCGGCAGCTGAAAGGAAAAGCCGACTACATCCGCGGCGGCTATGGAAAAGGTCCGTCACATGGACGTAGACAGCGAGTTGGGATCGATGAGATGGGAATCGGAACGATCCATGAATCGGAACGTAAGGGTCCCCAGTCAGGAAGACATCCTAGCGATAATTGGAGTGTAGGAACCCAGGATCTCCAACCCAAAAAAGATGGAACCGTCACCATGACGTATAGGATTAGTGTGGCCACGGCCGCACTAGCCGTGATGATGGTGAAGAAGGATGTAAAGATCACACTAATCCAGGAACCGTACACTTTTGAGGAAAAAGTCTCGAACGTACAACGAGCCACTAAAGGCCTCAGTGCAAAGAAGAAACACATCTTCCGAAAGGGCTTCCACTACAGCAATTTTTCGTGAGGAGAAGTCTCTCTTCCTATCCTTTGTTGCTATAATATATAAAAGGCTCTTATAATAATTCTAATAATTCTAGAAGAAGAATCGGCATTAACGAGTAAAACTTGCGCAACTTGAATATCCACTAATATCGGGTTCCGGCCTCGCCGGCCACACCAATATCCCCACTAATACAATCTATTACATACCCCAAGGCACCAAACTACAGTCGCAACCAAAATATTGTTTCCAGATACACGTGATTTCTACCTACCCAAACAAAGAAGAAGACCAATTCTGGCCTCCAAGACCAATCACCAATCCCAAAATGGTCGCAAAACTGCATTTTGGGACCTTCATTTGCGCCAGAACTCTTATTACTTAGGGCCGTTTAAGTATTACGTTAGGTAGTTAAGGGGTGGGGGGGGGTCTCGTGAAATGTTTCGGTGAGTTATGGGGGTGGGGGGTCAAGCAACGCGTTACGTAACATTAAGTTTTTGTTAAAATTAACAGTCCTAACTCTTAATTCGTGACTCACGGCTCAATTTATATGGTATATCTACACTACACATATTTTTTTACATACGTAAATAGTCGCGTCACTGAGTATACAGAAGTATATATGTATGTGGCAAATAACCACAATCAGCCGTGTATTACGAGTCTAAAGTTTGCACTCCAAGAGTCCGACCGTTCTGGTCAAGCAAAAGCACATAAACTACAAGCCATGAACTTACGAATTTCACACACACACATTAGGGCCAAAGCGGGCTAAAATTTTGTTTAATTTCCATTGGTTCTAAGTCCGGTATTTTGCGCAACATAATTGACATTTTAAGGTAAAAATAATCAAGCTTACTTTGGGTTAACATTTTTCGGTCATAATAGGGGGATCGTACTCTATACAACGAAAAAGAACAAATCCAAATCGGTATACGAGCTAAATAGCTGATTTCCGTCCCCTTCCGCATAAATTTTTGTCGCAGCACTAATGCGGAAACATACCCTATACATCACAAAGGGTATCAAACCCTGAAGCTGACATTAACAGCTGAGCATTCGTGGTGTAAACAAACCAAAACTTGCCACAGTAAAGAATAGGAAAAGTTTGGGGAATTTTTCTTTCTCGTGGTATTTCCCGCAATATTTTTAAAGTATTTTACTTGATGTTAAGCTACATATGTTCTGAACATGTGAATACGATAAAAAGTGTCTCTCTTATACAATTTTCATGTGTTTTGACGGAAAAAATCTTTTGTGCTTAAAATGCGTCAATGACGTCAGCGTTTCACTTTGGTTTTGATTACGACAGTGTGCAGTTTTGTTTGTGTTTTAGGATTGGTTAATCTGTGGTACAACAGAACTGAAATAAAGACAAAACTCTTGTATCTAGAGTAGACTGTGGTATTACCCAAATCGGTCCATGCGTTTTCGAAGCTAGGTTTAGCCTGGCAGATAATAAGATTAAGATTTAAATTGATATTAAACTTCTTATAGAACGAAAGTTACTACCTGATATGCATAACACTATATGTATCATTTTTGGCATATTGTAAGTAAGTTAATTAGATTTCCTTGACTTTCAATTAACAAATCCGCACGTTTATTATAATTTCATGTTCGACATTAATTAAAAGCTCAAGTGTTATGTAAATTAGTTGGATCTAGGGTGGTTCTCTTTTGCAAACAACAGACAGCATATTTAGCATAGAAATCAAAAATTCGTCATATGCCTGGGTCGTCAATTGCGGTTAGTACAGCGATTCGCGCACTGTTCAGTTGCTGTTTTAAATACATGTTTTAATTTTTATAATTTAAACTATATTTTTCTGTGTTTTATATTATTATTAAGGTGATTAGTTTACAAAACACTTGTTATTTGTTATAAAAAACATTTTGTTATTTCAAAAGAAGAATTCAAATTAGTTAAAATATGGCACCGACTCCGAAAAAATATTTGTCACAGGAGCAACATAGATTAGCTCGGATTTTTTACCTTAAAATGTCAATTATGTTGCGCAAAATATTGGAATAAGAAGCAATGGAAATCAAACGAAATTATCTTATGATACGTCGCGATACAAGGAGGGAGGGGTCAGAAATCTTCAAAAACTGGGTTACGTAATATTTAAACGGTCCCTTAACTACTTAGATCAAAAATAAAAATAAAAGAGTGATGTGCATACCATGACAAATTAGAATTTATGAAACTAACTCCCAAACGGTTGAGATTGCCCCCCATCCCTGCCATTCATTTTTTTGTGTCTAGGTGAGATCTCACCACCACTTTTTTAGCATACCTTATGCGGAACACCTTGTATAAAAATATCTCGAAGTTATATCCCAAAAAAAAAATAAAAAATACAATACACAACTTATCTTATCCAACAATTATGCTTCCAAATACTTTTGGCCTTGAATGAATAAAGATACACTGAGGGAAAATGTAAAATGAAAGCAATTTCATAGTGGTAATGGATGGTAAAAGTCGTCGGTGGAGTAAGGACTCAGGTTCGAATCTCACCAACGACGTCCCACGGTTGCAGAAAAAATGTCAATGGTTCGGGATATACTTTGAATTGCAGGTCCACTTGCAATCGTTGTCTTGAATCGGGTGACGTTGTTCATCCGCCCCATGCTCCACAAGGAGTTACGTGAACTAGAGAGAGAGAGATAGAATGGATGGTAGAAAAAAGGTGGAAAAGTTGTAAAGTTGTAATTTATTACAAACGTAGTAAAAAGAGCCCGTCGCAGTATTTTTACTGGAAATCAAATAGAATCTAGTACTGGTAAATTTTATTTTTATCATTTCGGCATTAGTAAGTTGTCCGTGAAGGCGAACGTGGCACTTTTTGAAATATTATGTAAAATATTAGTGAACATTTTGATTATTTTTTTACCTTATTGTATAAATTGTGTTCGAAATCAGCAATATTTCTTGAATTCGGAAATCTTCCAGACATTCCACTGATAACAATTCCATCGTCTTCTGATGCCGGAAAAATCCGAGCTAATCTATGTTGCTCCCGTGACAAATATTTTTTCGGAGTCGGTGCCATATTTTAACTAATTTTAATTCGTCTTTTGAAATTACGAAATGTTTTTTTACAACAATTAACAAGTGTTTTGTACACTATCCACTATTACTTTATAAAATCACCTTAATAATAATAGAAAACACAGAACAATATAGTTTAAATCATAAAAATTAAAACATGTATTTAAAACAGCAACTGAACAGTGCGCGAATCGCTTAACCAACCGAAATTGACTACCCAGGCATATGACGAATTTTTGATTTTTATGCTAAATATGCTGTCTGTTGTTTGCAAAAGAGAACCACCCTAGATCCAACTAATTTACATAACACTTGACCTTTTAATTAATGTCGAACATGAAATTAGAATAAACGTGCGGATTTGTTAATTGAAAGTCAAGGAAATCCAATTAACTTACTTACAAATATGCCAAAAATAATACATATAGTGTTATACATATCAGGTAGTAATTTTCGTTCTATAAGAACATTAATATCAATTTAAATCTTAATCTTATTATCTGCCAGGCTAAACCTAGCTTCGTAACGCATGGACCGATTTGGCTAATATTTGCAACTAATTTACATAACACTTGACCTTTTAATTAATGTTGAACATAAAATTAGAATAAACGTGCGGATTTGTTAATTGAAAGTCAAGGAAATCTAATTAATATTGGCAGAAAGCAAGTTACGCTTTTATAAAAGAATTTCAATTCTGGGAATATGTTACAACATGAAAAGCATAGAATTCATTGTTTGTACCATTTATCTCATATTAACTTACTTACAATATGCCAAAAATAATACATATAGTGTTATGCATATCAGGTAGCAATTTTCGTTCTATAAGAACTTTAATATCAATTTAAATCTCAATCTTATGATCTGCTAGGCTGAACCTAGCTTCGTAACGGTGGACCGATTTGGATGATACCACAGCCTAGTCTAGATACAAGCCCGGATAACATGATAGCTTGACCATTTGACTACCAAGCGTTTTGTCTTTATTTCAGTTCTGTTGTACCACAGATTAACCAATCCTTACACAAAAACAAAACTGCACACTGTCGTAATCAAAACCAAAGTGAAACGCTGACGTCATTGACGCATTTTAAGCACAAGAGAACAAACACATGAAAATTGTATAAGAGAGACACTTTTAATCGTATTCACAGGTTCAGACTATATGTAGTTTAACATCAAGTAAATATCCAATTTAAGACTTTAAAAATATTGCGGGAAATACTACGAGAAAGAAAAATTCCCCAAACTTTTAATATTCTTTACTGTGGCAAGTTTTGGTTTGTTTACACCACCAATGCTCAGCTGTTAATGTCAGCTTCCGGGCTTGATATGTATATTAGTACTACGACTTGTGATGTATATTAGTACTACGACAAAAATTTATGGATGTTGGAGAGGGGGCGGAAATCAGCTCATTAGCTCGTATACCTATGTGGATTGGTTCTTTTTCGTTGTATAGAGTATGATCCCCCTATTATGACCGAAAAATTTTAACCCAAAGTAAGCTAACTTCGAAATGCGTGGACCGATTTTGATGATTTTTCTTTCTTGTACACAGTATGAATCCCCATTGCTACTGTGAGTAAATGTGTAAACCCGGGTGGAAGGGGGAGGACTGGGATAACTTCTTAGCATGTGGACCAATTTGGGTGATCCTGTTTTTGATGTATAGAATATGAAGAATTCACATTAGATTCTGATTCATAAGCTTCGTATGCTCACGTTTCCGCCCACTTTTTATTGTTTGGCTGTCCTCCTACCTGTCTTGTCTCACTCAGCGTGACCTTTTCCGAGGTGCCCTATCCAATAAGATCTCTGTTTCTTCCGGCGTTCCTCAGGGCAGTATTCTCGGTCCTCTTCTCTTTATCATTTTTATTAATGATGCCTCGTTTTCCATCACTTACTCCAAAATATTGTGTTATACCAATGATGCCAAAATATTCCGCGTCGTATCTCGTGATGATGACTGTGCTTTTCTAAACCCTGGCATTCACATTTTTTATGACTGGTGCTTAGTAATCGTCTGCCCATTAATTCTAACAAATGCACCGTTATGATTTTTACCCGCAGAAGAAGTCCCATTCTCTGTGATTACTCTCTAGATGGAAGTATATTGAGCAGGGTTAATCGGGTTAGGGACGTGGGAGCGATTCTCAATTCCCGTCTATCTTTTGAGGACCACGTGGACTTCGTGGTGCGTAGGGCTAATTCCATGCTTGGCTATGCAAAAAGGTGGTTCAGAGAGCTCGACGATCCCTACTTAACTAGGCTCCTCTTCCGCACTTCCGTTAGACCCATTCTGGAGTATGCTTGCCCAGTATCGCATCCCTATTTCGCCGTTCACATAAACCGGATCGAGGCTGTTCAGCGCAGATTTCTTAGGTTCGCTGTCCGAGACCTTCCCTGGTGCGATCTTTTCTTTTTTCCTTCCTATCCTGCTAGGCTTGCTCTTATCTCTTTCAACTCCCTTGAAAAAAGACGCAAGATTTCTAACCTTGTTTTTTTGGAACGATCAACTCCCTCTGAATTGCTGAGAAACGTGAGCATTTCCTTCCCGACCAGGTCCTTGACAAGTACAATTTTATTGATTAATGTTCAACAAATTTAGATCCATCTTTAACAGCGTCGTGAACTTAACTCAAAACGTATTCTAAGAATTAGCGAAATGCTTATTAGAAACTATCTCACGATTTACAGTTTATCTGGATGCATACTTCAAATTGACACCTTTGGAGTTGCAACTTTCATATCATGAGAAAGCTTTTATTTAAAATATTCAAAGTTTGCGGGGATTCTCAGGCAGCTCCGGTAACGTCACACATAAGCTAAGGTAATTTTGTAATGAGACTTTTTCTCAGAAGAGAGGGGTTGCCGGGAGCTCTGGAGTCGTCCAAGGTTCTAAATAATTGAAAAGACTTATTTACAAAATAAATATAAAATTCTTTTATTCAGGGTTTCTTTCTTACCGGTTTACAGTCAATTCTTTCTTATTACTAGCGCTTTGTTTTATGGGCTAATGCTACAGGAAAGTAGATGAAGGGAGAGGGGTTGCGATATGGTACAGAGACGGCGTTTCTTACGTCAGTAAATGTCGTGGATAATAATCGGTATTAGGGAAGGGGGGGGGGGGGGGGGTCAACAACGTAACATTAAGTTTTATGGTATATCTACTCTACACATATGTTTTTACATTCGAAAATAGTCGCGTCACTGAGTATACAGATGGTATATATATGGCAAATTACCACAATCAGCCGTGTATCACGAGTCCATAGTTTGGACTCTAAGAGTCCGACCGTTGCGGTCAAGCAAAACCACCTATACTACAATCCATGAACTTATGAATTTCACGCACACACATGAGGGCCAAAGTGGGCTGAAATTTCATTTTATTTACATTGTTTCTTATTCCGGTATTAAAATTATCATCTGTTACGAAACGTTGAAGGGGGGGGGGGGGGGGGGGAACGTTACCGCGCGTTACAACTGGGGAGGGGGTCAGAAATCTTCAAAAACTGCGTTACGTAATACTTGAACGGACCCTAACGTGTTCACCAGTCTCGATGGCAGAATTACAATAGTAAGAGAACTCCAGAAGATTAGTAGTCCTTGATTTGCCTTTGATGAAACCATGTTGGGAACTATCAAAGAAGTTAGCAGCAGTCAAAGGATCGCCATTACTGCGATCACCGAGACGAGTAATAGAGTGGTAGTCAACACTCCTGTGCTTCTGTTTTAAGTTCCCTTAACCCGTTGTGGGGCATGGGACGGGAAAAGAACTTCACTTCATTCGAGACAATGATTGCAAGTGGGACCTACAATTTAAAGTGGGTTCCGAACCACTGACATTATTCTGCAGCCCCCATGGCCTTTTCATCGTAATCTGTTGTCAGCAGTAAGCGACCATGAGTCCCGCCGGGTGGATTCAAACCTGGGACCTCCGGATTGATAGGCCGACACGCTATCACTTACTCCACCGACGACTCCTACCCTTAAGATTAACGAAACTCCAGAACTTTTTTGGATTAACACAGATGAACTGTCCAACCTCAGTAAGAAAGCTCATTTTCAGACGTAGAGGCAGATCCAAATATATAAGATCTTCGCCACTATGAGAGAGGCAGAATCTCCTACAAGCTTTATTTTTACGATTATTAAGACGCTTTAGAGACCAAGGTCGAAAAGAGTTAGGCTTCCTAGATTGAGATACTGGAACTGGATTCGCAGCTACTGACCGCTGCAAGGAATCGATTAATTACATAGCCATAATGTCCCAGTAATGGGACAGACACTGAGCTGACGGTCGACTATTGGAGATGGAGTTTGGAAATTAGGAATAAGGAGAATAAATAATACAAGTTTAAGTGAAACATTTTTAATTGTTTTGCAGTAGTCCAGCAGCCCTTTTTAAATGGAAATTAAAAAAAAATTGTAAAATATTTCGATTACTTCTTAATTTTTGATAAGTGTTGCAGGTATTCCTCGAAAAATTGATCTTCTTTTAGCCCAGGCGTGCATTCGTTAATAATTTGATGAAGTCGTGCATTATCCAACATTGTCGTGTGATCTCCTTCAATGAATTTCAAAGAAATTTTACCACTCACAATTTTTGAAAGTTCATAATCTTCGTCAATGTCTACTACAGACACTTCTGATGGTCGGATTAAAGTGGCTGGTGAGTTAATTGGTTCAATTTTATCTATATCAAGACTTGTTAAAATCTTAATACGATTAAACATTGCTTTCATCATTGAAATAGTATATTCCTTGCTGTAGGCGTTTTGTTGTTCCGAAAACTCGAGTAGTTTATTAATTTTTTCATCCCAACCTCTGGCCGTAGATAAAATAGCGCCGACTTTCTCTAAATCTTCATCGGGAAAGATGCGGTGAATAGCAACCGTGAAGATGACATTAAGAATATTCTCGTCAGTAAAGTTATTGGCAAGGTGTCCGCTACAGAGCTTTCTTAGAAAATGTGGCGCGCCATCAATAAATAGGAGCTCCCCATGCATTCCCACTCTTTCTAATAATCTTGCCAGTTCGATTGCCACTAAGGATCCATATGAATAGCTAACAATGAAGAAGGGTTCCCTGGGTTTAAGAATTGGTTGTATATTCTGAAATTGTATAAAATCATAGTTTATGTAATTCTTCGTTTAAGTGCTGCGAAATTACCTCAAAGAGTTTTTCCGCAATTTTTTCAAGAGATGTAATTTCAGCAGTATGAAATAGTTGCAAAACAACAGCCTCCGCCTTCAAATTAGTGCCAATATTGTACCAAGCTTGTCCAGCTGTTCCCTCTAATCCAGGTATAATTATAGTTGGGTTTATTCCAGTGGATACATTACTCTTTGTCATGAGTGACAAAATAGTTTTATCGCTGTTAGCTTCATCACCAAGGTTCCTTAACAATAGACCCATTCCGACTGCCTGATTACTATTCGCCAGTCTAATTTTAACAGGTTCAGTAGAACTTTCTCTTACTTCTGAAATTTCTTGTAATCTCTGGAATGTCAACGATCTCAAATCTTGTGGAGTGAGGAATAATTCGAATTCTCGCTCCAATGTCTGTTTAATTTCTACAGCCATAAGAGAATCCATTCCCATTTCTGCAAGAGAAGTTCCCATTGAAATCGATTTCAAATCTCGAATACCCATGATATGCATTACAGTCTCAACGACACCATTTCCCTTGTTACTAGTGCGTTTTTCGGCTACAACCATGCTGGCTACAATCGGGTCAGGAGTGTTCAACAACGTATCTAGTTCGTGCAAACATGATGATATTCTTTGTTGAAGTGTTCCGCCAATTTCCATATCAATTTTGTCTTCAGCCATGTCTGCAACAAGACCAACTTCTCCAACTGCGCCCCATTGAATGGCTTTTCCAGGTAAACCTTGTTTTACTCTGTCTTCAACCACTCTTTCCAT
Organism: Leptarthrus brevirostris; assembly: GCA_964036015.1. Classification (NCBI taxonomy): domain Eukaryota; kingdom Metazoa; phylum Arthropoda; class Insecta; order Diptera; family Asilidae; genus Leptarthrus; species Leptarthrus brevirostris. The sequence goes on along the minus strand of OZ038371.1, from coordinate 3,792,881 downwards.
TACAGAGTTAGCCATACCATAGTTGGTCTGACCAGCATTTCCTCTTCCACAAGAAACACTAGAAAATACTACGAAATGTTGCAGGAGTGGACATAGTTTTCGTGATAGTTCATCTAAATATATAGTGGCGCATGCCTTCGGCGCCAAACTTTGGTTGAATTTTGATGGTGTTTGATTTACGAAAACGGCATCTTGTAGATTCACCGCCAGATTGAAGATTCCTCCTACTGGTCCCAATTTCATAGCTTCTTTTATTAGTCTTTCACATCCACTTTTAGTTGTAATGTCAGCTGTGCTGATGACAACTTTAGCACCATATGTTTCCCAGAGATAGATTCTGTAGGCTTGATACTGTTTCGTGATGCCTTTTCTCGAGCTAAGAACCACTTTCCTAGCTCCGCGGCAAATCATCCAGTCCGCAAGTTCAAGCCCAAAACCTCCAAGTCCACCGGGTATAATGTAAACCAAATTATTGTCGAAGTAACTTTGTGGAATAACTTTCAGCGGTATCGTATATTCGGATGTTGGATCATCACGGATTTGTATTATAACCTTACCAATGTGCTTTCCACCTGCTAAATAACGGAACGCTTTCTCCAGTTCATATGCTTTGAATACTGTTACCGGCAAAGGTTTAATTATTCCTCGTTCAATATCATCGTCGATCATTCCTAATAAGGTCTGAAATTATTTTGTTTATTTTAGTTTAAAGTTTTTATTAATTATTTAGGTATTTTTGGTATACCGTAGCAAATCCGGCAGGGAGATCAAAAATGTTATCTGCCAACACAGCATGGAAAGTAAGTTCTTTCAAGAATGGAGCTAAGCCTAATTTTGTGTCATTGGCCATGTCAAATTTTCCGATTTCAAGGAAATGACCACGTTGAGCTAGACATCGAACAGAGGCTAATAATTTGTCTTCAGCCAGAGAGTTAAGGACAAAGTCGACTCCTTTTCCGTCAGTTTGTTCTAAAATCATTGTCTCGAAGGATGTGTCACGGGAGTTTCCAATATGCGATTCTGAAACACAAGAAAAGTCTCATTATTAATATTTTAAAATATCTTCAATAGATTGATGAGGAAAAGTGGGGGTTGAGTAAAAGAAATAATCGTGTAGTCTTCGGCTGAACGCCTAAATATCGTTAATGGAGGGGAAATATTAATAGTAAAGCTGTTCGTCCTCATACCCTAATCTCCTTCTGGTTGAAGCCGTGCTAACACATCATAGGGTTGTCCCCTGGGCTTTGAGTTCATCCTAAAAAAAATTATATGCTTCCAAGAAACTAACTAGCAGTTTTCTTTAGGAAAGTGGCTGCAGGAATATCAATAACAGACGTCCGGTCAATGCTCCAGAGATTTGATGCTCGCAGCAGTGCCGGGATCGTCAATAAAAATAACATAATATCTAATATAATATCTTTGAACTTGGTCTATTGCGGACAGTGCGGTGCATCCACCTCTGCCCCAATATGACGCATCAAAGGGTTGTCCCCTAGGCTTTGGCCACATCGTATAAAAAAAAATTCCTTACTTTCTATCTCAGTCTTTCAAATATGAGATATATTTTTTAATACTTTCGTGCAGTGCTCAAAAGTTTAACATCTAAATGGCAAATACTTGGACTCAAAACCTTCACTTTGGAGCGACTGCTTAAGTAAATTCATGAAGGACCATTCCAGCAGGTTAGCTATTCGTACCACAGAGCAAATCAGTTTAGAAAGCGCTTAATCTTCATCCGATCAACGATATCCGAGTTTTTTTTTGCCAAACGAAACGAGAAGCATGAGTTGGAGAAGTTAGAAAGAGTTGGGAAAACTTTTGCGTTAGCATTACTCTAGACATCATGGCCTCGATGTCATAAGAAAATTCTGCCGCAGCTCGGAACCAAAAACCTCTTTTGCCCTAGTTGACAGTTACCGACCTCACTGGGAGTTCATCCCAACTCCAGACACAACTCGAAACTCGATTCTGGACATGTTAGTTACCTTTCTTTTTTTTAAGAGAGCTTAAGAGCGCCTAATGCAATAAAAAAGACACGGTACTAGGTCCAGACTTATACGATACAACGTAATCTCTCATTTCTTCACTTTTGCGAAACACCTAATGCTAATCATTTTTAACAATTTCCTCAAAATGACGGACATGCCAGAAGAATGGCGTATGGTCAATGTTATACCTATTTTCAAAGTGTGCAAAGAACCCTTCAACCTAGAATCTTACAGGCCAATTTCATTGTCTTCTTCAGTAAAGAAAATATTTGAAGATCTCTTAAAAGCTAGACTCGAATGGAATGCAATGAAAAGCTGCAAAATCAGCAATTTGGCTTTCGCAAAGACAGATGAAGTCGTCTATGCGTTCCCAGCCTAAAGTAAGGGGTATAAATAGTAGCTTTAAGTGGTTTTCACGCAATCAGTTTCAAATAATACACATAGCTATGTAAATAAACTAATAAAGCCGGAATACATTTTGCAGTTTCTTACAGGCGTGTTGGCTATTGCAATATTGGAACCTCCATTTTGAATTTTAAAAATCCGATAACGGATATATGATGTAAGAACCAAAGCCCAGGGGACAACCCTATTATCTATTATCTCAAAATTTAACAGATATACGAATTTTGTCCCATTAGAACCACGGCGGCGACCTATGATTATTTTCTGCTGACAAAAGATTGCCGAAGTAAACGTCTGACTTAAATTGTAAAACCACTTGCAGTCATTATCTCGAACCGGTTGATTTCACCCAGTTTATCTTAGGTTCGAATCCCACCGGGAGCGACCCAATGTCAGTTTCTGCTGACAACATATTACGATTAAAAGGCCATGTGGTTGCAGAGAAAATGTCAGTAGTTCGGAACCCACTTTAAGTTATAGGTCCGCTTACAATTGTAGTCTCGAATCCGATGAATTTCTTCTCCCGTCCCATGCTTCACAAGCGGTTACAGGAATTAGAGAGAGAGAGAGAGAGATAAGTATACACTGCTTTCCTCCTACGCTTCTTTCTTAATTATTTTCTTCTTCAAGTATTCGAAAATTGTTTAAATTTAAGTTGCATTTATGTGTTCGGGAGGTTTCAGAATGGAGGCGCAAATTGAATGTATTGAAGCCCAGAGTACATCGGCAAATGCAGATCTTCTATTATGGTGGCGTGAGCACCACGGCAAAGATTACTATTACTAGATAAACGGCTTCGAACAAAGCAGTGACAATTTTTTGGTTGCTTTTATATATTTCCCGCATCGGGCAACACTGCAGTCAGAACTAAAAATTAGTTTTCCGGGACAGTTTGTGGGTAGGAGACAAGTATACTTTTCTTATGTGCATTTACAAATGTCAAATGTACTTCACTCATTAAAAGATCAGAATATATTGACAGTTTGAAAGTTTCTTACGCACACAAGTAACTATCTCAGGCATGTGATTCACATGAATGCTTTTTATTGGTGGTACTTTTTGGTACATTTTTCTCTTCGACAAGATTCGGCAGTACTTTTTCGACAGGAGTATGTGATTCTCTCCGGATGAGAACAGAATTTTGACAGCAGTAAGTGATTCTCTCAAATAATTTTGACAGGAGTAAATGACTGCACACTACCTGTACTCTTTATTTGCATGGATATTCTTATGACCTTAAAAGCTGGATATATTTCGTTTTACTGTGGTGCCAGTGTTACTTTTTCAAATAAGCTGGGTAATTTAGGGAGCCGGTTATCTAGTAGTAAGTAATCTTTGACCACGGCATATATCCAAGTTTATCTAGCATGGCCACCTCAGTACCGGCTGAACCTGAACGTTTATGCTCACTAGCCTCGGTCTTGTCTCAGTACCGTGAAGGCCTATAATAAAGCTTAATCTAATATTCAGATGCCGTCCTGTGGATGTGATAACACAACAGACCTTTCTTAGATATATTGAGACTGATCGGCTTTCCGGTAACTACCACCCTAAACTAACCTAATCTTCAGAAACCCCCTTTCGAACTAATTTGGCAAAATTATTTCTAGATTCACTATATTCACAGGGATATGCATAACATAGTGAAGCAATCCATAGTGTGCACGAGTGTCATTGATATTAAATAATATAAAATACTGTCTTTTTCCACTAAAATATGTTCATTTAATTACCATATGATAGAGTATCTTAAAACATACAGTTAAGTGATTGATGAAAAAAATGCTGTTTAAAATTTAGTTCTTTACTAATACTTTTTAAACTTACCTTTAATTTGAGGGAATGTATCCAGCAAATATTGACGTTTTTCCTTGGAACTGCAAGTGGTATAAACTTCTAAGCCATACCCAAGTGCCACTCTTATCGCTGCAAGACCTACACCACCTGTGCCGGCATGAATAAGTATCGACTTTCCTCTACGAATGTCGGTAGAGAAAAAGAAGGCATAATACACGGTACTATAGACGACAGGTATTGTGGCGCCTTCCTCAAAACTTAAGTGTTTAGGTATAAGCCATGTATTGCCCTTACTTGTGTTGTTATAAGAAGCAAGTGCTCCTTTTAGTACCATACCCATTGTCCGTCTGCCTGCTTTGTCGTATCCTGCATATTCAAAACCAAGCACACTTGCTTGTTCGGCACGGCAATCTCCATATAAATCTACTGACAGACGTCCTGTCGCGAGCATCACATCGCGGAAATTAAGCGAAACATAAACAACTTTAGTGTCGCAATCGTCATAGTTAATCGGTCCATGGAACCACGCCATTGACGATAAATCTCCACGCACCTTGGTATTTCCAGCTACTAAATGTTTATGACGTTGCTCCACGATCTCCTGCTTCAGTTGCAGATGACGATATGATCCCCATTTACCCTAAAGGCAAAAATGTATTCAAAAGCAAATCAAAATAATTGTACCTTCACTTACGTCCTTAAAGATATTCATGGCCATTCCTAGTTTCAATTGGCTTTTGTAGAAAGGTAACTCCATGTCAAATGGTGGCGCTTTTGGATCATCAATAAATACGCATTTTATCAAGTCCCCTTCAGGCTCCTTTCTTAAGCAATTTACGAACCCAATAAGACCGTTAAACTTTTCATTTTGAGCTACAAGTAAAACTGGACCCTTGGCCATTGCTGTTTGAACTCTCTGAACCCAGTCGAACTCGGAGTCTTTTTCAGAAATATACACGACAGTCGGATATCCATAGAATTTCTTTTCTAAACGTTGAAAAAACACAAACGTTTCACCTTGCGTTGGCAACACTGCTATAGTGTGGAATCCAATTGGGGCTTGCAATTCATTAGCATTAAAGTTTGTCTTTTCACGTGCAATTAAGAACGCTTTCTCGTTTAAGCTTTTTTGTGCCTCAGTTAAAAAGTCTTCGTTACTTAAAATGTTCGAGGCTATTATGATGTCGCAATTCAACTGTGTTGAGAGTTTCTTGTTATCAACAAATACGCCAGTAAGGTCGAGTTCTTGTTCCGTTAAAAGTATATAGTCACCTTTTACTAGAGGAAGGTCATCAAGAGAGTCAACAAAATGAGTAATAATTTGTTCTGATTTTTCGGTGTCCACCTCTACGATTTTCATTTTTAATGTTGGACAATTTTCCAATGCTAGTTGTACACAAGTCCTAACAGCGTCGGCTGGTTCCAATTTTGGCGAAGGAAAGTGTGGTATAAATTGATATCTTTCCAAAATTGGAATACCTGGTGGTCTTCTTCTAGAAACGGGGCTGGCATGTAGCCCAATTATTTCAATACCACCACTAACAACGCGGCCTAACTTACGAGACGATTGAACTTCAAAAGCCATATTGTTCGGATCCATTTCACTTAGCAGTTTGTGATGATACTTTCCATTAACAGTCATTCTACGAATTCGTGTTGGAAGCAACATATTCCTCGAATCAAATCCAATGATGTGACTTTGAAGCATACAGTCAATGAAAGTGACCCAGTTATAATCCCATTTAATTTTAGCCCAAGCACCATCGGAACGAGCCTCTTGTACTGCTCTGAAGCCGCCATTATAGTGGTAACCCCTGAGGCGCAATTCTTTATAGAAATCTTTACTTTTAACTATAGGAGCATCTGATGGTGCTAGAGGAGGAAGTGGCTTCGGTGGTTGTGGGTTGTCTAATTCACGGACAATTCCCGTAACGATTAAGGTACCATTTTCAGTTATCTAAGAGAAAAATACCAAGATTACATTCTGTCCACATTTGGTTTGTAACAACCTAATTGTTTTTATGAAAATTATTTAGCAAACAGTACAAACCTCAAAGATTCCGGTTCCGCAATGAATCATGACTGTTAAATTAGTGGTAACATCCTTAAGAAGAGGAGTAGCTCTTATAAATTTAACGTCCTCAAAGTCTACAGGCATATCCATAAAAGATGGTCCATATCGCATTAAAGAAAGCGTTTCCCATGCGAATAGTAAATAGGCTGAGGCAGGCACCAATATTTTTCCATCAATAACATGTCCACTTAAGTATTCCTCATTGTCGCTTTGCATATTTATTGAGATCTCTCTTTCCGCAGATTGATCCAATTTAATATACTCGAACCTGGTGACGTACCACTCTTCACTATGATCCCATTTTATCGTAGAAGAAATCATGGGAGTGCCACGCGAAACTGGAAATTGAACAGCAGGATATAGAGATTCGATAGGGAAATGAAGTCCATTGAGATATATTCTAAAGTAAAGAAAATATATAAACTGAGTATTTGATTTAAAGGAGCATAAGTTACCTTCCCAGGGCTTCGAGGAAATAGCTCAGATTATTATTATTTGATCTTTGCGTTAGACCAATATGAACAGAGTTTGGCATTGACTTCCTTAAGATTGCTTGTAGGAGACCGTGGGGGGCAATTTCGATAGTTAAAGAATTCGATGGCAATAGAGCTGAGGTTTCTTCAAACAAAACACTGTTCAAGAGATTTTTTGTGTGATATTCAGCTGAGCAGAGTTGATTGTCTTTCTGATCCCAGAGGGCTTTAGGAACACTTGAACTCAACCATTTAGATGATCGCTGCTTTGGCTCTGGTATGACTTCCTTCAAACGTTTCAACAACGCCGGTCCCATATGCGAAATATATCGGGAATGGTACGCAATATTTGAACATGGTACCTCCTTCGCGAAAATTCCTTTGGACTTCAATTCTCCAACAAACTTAGCTACGTCTTCAGAAGGGCCGGATATTGTGCTAGAGTCGGGACCATTATGGCAAGCAACTTCAATTGCAGCAGGTAGAATCTTAACGATGTCTTTGTATCCAAGTCCTACAGCAGCCATTGATCCTCTAATTTTATCCATTTCTACACTAACTATGCCACGAGAATACGACGAGAGAATCATTTGTTCGGCTGTAAATCCTCCATCTGCATAAGCACAACCCAATTCTCCTACAGAGTGTCCTATGACATAGTCGGGTTCAATTTCAAGTGCTTTCAGAATGTCAACGATAGCTATTTGAATAGCTGCAATGCCTACAAATGAGTGAAGGATATTATCGTAGGTAGTTTTATCAGTCGATGTCAGAATATCGATCAAATTCAGTCCTTTGGGCTCGAGCGCCCTGTGACATCTTTCAATGGACTGTCTAAATAAGGGATTATGCATGAGTGAGGTACCCATCTCAGTCCATTGAGAGCCCATTCCACTAAATACCCACACAATCGGCCGTTTAATGCCGGTAAAATGTTGGACTTGTTTTGCAATACATTGAGCATTTTTACCCTCCTCATGACAGTAAAGACCATATCCTCGGAATACCATTCCAGGAATTGGGTTTCGTTGAATACTATGTAGCAAGGCGACGTATTCAGCATCTAATGGTTTTGACTCCAACGCATTGAAAAGTGCATTAACAGACTCCTCGGTACGACCTGACCATGTGACCAGTCTAGGTAGGTTGTCCTTAGGTACACCAAAATTAACTTTTTCTTTTTCACAAGCTCTAAGAAGTGCGTGAGCATTTGCTCCACCAAACCCGAATGAATTAACGCCGATATATGGACTGGTTAACTCCTCAACATCAGTGACAACCTTTAAGCGTCCTTCGACCAAAGCAGGAATTTCTTTCTTTACTTTATTAAAATTAATGTTTGGTGCAATTTTGCCATTTTGAAAAGCGAGTATTACTTTTACCACAGAGTTATTGCCCGAGGCAGCTTCCGAATGCCCCACGTTAGATTTCACTGAACCAACAAGAAGTGGCTTAGTTCTTTGGCTACACAGAACATTGTCGATAGCACGACACTCTTCAGGATCGCCAACAAATGTTCCAGTACTGTGAGCTTCTAGATAACCTATTTCATTTGGATGTACATCAACGTTGTTGTAAAACTCTCTTAATAGCTTTTCCTGCATTGGACCTGATGGATAGGTAATTCCTTCGGTTTTGTAACCATCACAGTTTGTTTTCGAATATATAAGAGATGCATAGATACGCTTTGCATCTTTCTTTCGTTGCAGAAATATGCAATTAACAGATTCTGATCTTGTGTATCCGCTAGCGTCTTGATCGAATGGGCGGCAGTAGCCATCAGCAGCAAGAACACCAAGTCTGGAATTACAAAACTTGTTAAATAAGGGAATTTTTCTTTAAGAAAATCAATGAGAACTTGCCGTGCAAACTGCAGAGTTACGTAGGGATGAAGAACTAAGTTAGCTCCCCCAACAAGAGCAGCATCTATCTCCCCATTTCGAAAAGCTGTAAAAGCGTTGTCAAGGGCGTACATGGAACTACTGCAAGCCGTATCGACGAGGTAAGAAGGTCCATTCAAGCCAAGAATATAGGAAATCCTGTTGGCCAACATGGCACGGCTGCAACTATATTCAAAAATTGGAATTTATTTGTAAGAACAGTATTATATTTGATTTAATAACTTACCCTGTAATACCAAAGCCGCCAGAACATGCTTTATCGTAAAACCAAGTCTTTTCGGATTCAGAGATGCATGCTCCCACATATACACCTGTACGAGATCCAGCAAGTGATTTTGGATTTACACCAGCATCAAGAATTGCTTCGTAGGCACATTCTATTAATAGGCGGCATTGAGGGTCCATAGTATGGGCTTGCTTAAAGTGAACGCCGAAAAATGTAGCATCAAACCGTTCCAAATCAAACATTTTTCCGCTTCTTCTGGGAATTTCAGCATTGAAATGTCTCCAACGAGTTTCGGCCTCGTCAACCATATCAATCTGTAAGGGAAGAAAGAAGAAGAAGATGAAGAATAAGAACATATAGACGTATTTTGAAGCAATATGTCTAACTCAAGTAAAAAAACGGGAAGCACATGAAGGCCTCGTTTTGGTATTGAAGTTTTTGCTATGATAAAGAAATCTAGTCCAAGGTCTATAAGCTATCAGCTTCTTTGCCATACCTCTTGTAACCACTGAAGTTTTTTTTCTCACGCCGTATTTCAAGATTTTTTTGAGATAACAGCCTAGGAGGCAATGACCAGTTATAAGACCTGTTATAAGCCTTAAATTGGCTGGGCTACAATTGAGCTATATTGCTATACTTTAAGAAAACATTAACTAACAACGGAGAAAAAGACGTTCTAGCCTTAACCCGTCACCGGGAACCATTTGGAGCTTCTGATAAAATCGAGTTAGGTCCCTGACGTCAGTGGAGCCTAATTCGGTTAGCTCTTCAAAAAAGGGGGAGCCCAAAAACCGGTTCCTACGGTTGGCTAGGGGCCGGGCAGTTGCAGAGGAGGTCTAATATGGTTTCCTCTTCGTCATGGCAACTCCTATAGAAGTCGTTTGAAGGTGCGCCTAGTTTATCGGCGTGTCTACTTATGAGGCAATGGCCTGTAATAACGGCCACGGTGCGACTAATTAATTTGCGTCCGACTAAGATAGCTCTCTTGATCGTTTAGGGTGAAGCTTTGGCCATATCAGTCGGGTGATCAGGAAGGTGTGTTCCTCCTGCCAATTAACATTTGCAATCGTTAGAGAGGTCTGTGAAAGTTCTAGCTTGCAAGTGGCAAGCGGCCTTCCCAGCTTGTGGTTAATGTCCGAATCTGGACGAGTGGTACCGATTCTCGATAGTTCGTCGGCTCAACAGTTACTCGGAATATTGCTATGTCCTGGTACGATAAAAATGCCAGTGGTTGGGAAACGACTTTAAATTGTAGATTCACTTGCAATCGTTGCATCGAAACGGGTGAAGTTCTTCTCCCGCCCCATGTCTGTTACGGAAACTAGAGAAAGTGAGAGAGAATCTAAATGTTTATAATTTAGCGACTCAATTTTCTGAAGAAAAACCAATTTATTGCGTCTTGAGAAACGAAACTTTATCAGAACGTTGGTGAAACAATCTTGCATGTGGTACAAAAAGTATAAGAAAATAATTCTTACTTAAATCTTTGATATGTGCGATTCATACGCACTACAGAAAAAAGTTTAAATTTTCTAAAAGAAAAATGAGAAATTCAAGGAAATTACAATATTCCACTTCTAGTCATTAGGTAATGGATGTGTCTACTAATTAGAAGGTCTCAGGTTCGAATTTCGCCGACGCGACGACGACCCATGGTTGTTTTCTGCTAACAACAGATTACGATAAAACGTTAGTTACGCACTTCCAAGCGGTAGCAACCGGGCAATGCATCCTAGAACGTGGCCAAGTGCGTTAGGAGATAACCTCTTGAAAAATCCCCCAACTTTAAGGTTGTAGTAGACCATGCCAAGAGAGTCTGCAGTGGTGTCAGGCACTTCTGTAGGAGTTTAGGTGAAGGGTATAGTAGACCTTAACAGGTTGGCTATACGCACGGTGCCCATAACATAGCAGAAGCAGCTTTGGGAAAATTACCTTTCGAAGTTCTGCGGCGGGTATGGAGGCTGGCTTGCGCCGGTTGACAGTGCTGTAGCAGTCCTGGAAGAAGATGCCATTGGCAAAAGAATAACGAGCACTTCCTCGGGTGCGGCAGTGGCAGAGATGGTTGACTCAAACGAATTAACTATCTCTGCGATACATGCACCAGTAGTAGATGCAGACTTGCCTTCCGAAGGATTAGCTGCGGTTAACCCGGAGTAGGTTATTGGTTCGGCTCTGGACTAAAGCTTTATGGCCTGGAACACTTCAATGCCGTGGGCAGAGAAGGGGTGAAGGTTGTAATTAATGCATGGACCAAGAAGGAACACTGGAGACGGTAGAACAACATGGATTCCTGCAGATAGGCTAGGATTCTAACAGCGACCCAGGAAACCGAGGTTAGTGGCGACAGTGGAATAACTGGATACTCAGTTGCCCAAACTAAGGGAGACTGGGAGGGGACGAAAAGGGACCCGATTCTATGTGGTCTGTTTCGGCTAATCCCCAGAGAGGTATTTTTGGTGAGTAAGTATCTCACACTACTGAAGGTCCGGTATCTTTCGGAAGATTTTCACCCCTCCCGTCAAAAAAAAAATGTCAGTAGTTCGGAATCCATTTTAATTTGTAGGTCCACTGGTAATCATTGTCTCGAATCGGGTGAAGTTTTTCTCACCACAAGGGCTTAGGGGAACTAGAGAGAGAGAGAGAGAGAGTCATTAGGCTTTCCAAAAAGTCGAGTGTAGAAGTCTTAGCACTTGCTGAATGGTATTCCCTTATATCATTTTTAAAGTTGCTAGAAAATGTTAGTATAAATAACAAGTAATGCTTTTAAAAACTTTGGCAATTGCTCAATTGTGATTCACACAGCATAAAAGTTTTTTGCTCCTAAATATAAGGTTAAAGACCTATTTAAGTTTAAAATTCAATAAAAATAAATAATGCTAATATAATTGCTCTAATTTTATACGTTCGCTATGTGTGAAGTGGAAAATTTATTTGGTAAGCAAAGTTCTACCTTTGTGCTTTGTTAAATTCATAAAATTAGTAATTATTTAAAGCGCAAAATTTAATTCCAATTTGCGATACGTAACTTACATTCGGTGTTTTTTAATTATTTTAAATTATTTTCATACTCGTTTTTGAATTAGCTATAAATTTAAGAGGTAAAAAAATATTTCTGCTTTGTACGTAAAGTTTATGACTGTATGAACCTTGTTGTATTCGAGTGACGAGAACGCAATAATTTTCCTTAAAGTTCCTAGATGTTTTTAGTCATTCAAGATATTTTTTTCAAATTATTTTTTTTCCAATATTGTCAGAAATATGTGGTGGGAGACATAGCAAAAACTGAAAATTTTTGAGAAAATTATCAAAAAGTATACATTTTGGCAATACTTTTATATTAAAGTCTCTTGCAGAATACCCCACCTGTTAGGGTTAAAAAACTTTAAAAAGAATGATTCAAAAAAATATGCGACAAACGATTTTTTGAAATATCGAACTTCTTGCTATTTGGGAATCATCAAACTCTAACTGGGAACGTACCAAATTTAAAATTGCTGGCTTAAATAGTTTAGAAGTTATAGGTCTCTGAAAGGTTAATCAAATGGAAGTCACATTTCCGGTTCCGTTTTCAATTCTTGTGTTAGGGAATCTTAAATAGAATAAAAAAGAACTTTATTTGGAAGACGATTATAAGGTTGAGCTTAGTCATAGTCTTTTTATTAGAAATAACGTGGAATTATAACCGGATGTTTGTACAGAGTGTTTTTTAGGTCGTGTGCAAAAATGATGGAGCAGGTAGATCTAGGTAAGAACAAAAAAAATGTATGAGAAGGAGGGGTCTACTGTATATCCAACACGACCCCATCCAAGCTTTTGTTTGAAATTTTTTTTAGGAAGAAATTTAGCAGTTTTACATTGTAACGCATAATTTCTAGTTTCGGAGACGGAGTTGGATCAATTGATTGAGTGGCAAGATCACATGGGTCCAAAGTTCGAGACTCAGTCTCCCCGTGAGTTTTTAATAAGAAATTAAAAAATCCACTCTGTCTCTGGGCTGTTGTCTAGTTAGCAGCAATGCAAAAACAATACATTCAATTTCTCTCATTCCCCTTACCCTAATTCCCTTCTGGTCCGATGCTAAGCGCATCATAGGGTTGTCCCCTGGGCTTTAGCTACAACATAAAACAGTATTGTGTTAAAAATTGTGTAATTTTTTGATATTTTGAGAATTTGTCCTTTTTTTTCATTTTCGTGTTTAAATTATTGGCCAATGTGTTCATTTTGAAAAGAAATTTAAAACACACAAAAATCGTTTACCATTCTCAACTTACATAACCAAACGTACAGCTTATACCTTCTGTTCTAAGAAAAAAATCTACCTACCTCCAAAGTGTAATTTTTGGTAATACCACTAATTTGAGTGGAGTAGTAAAACGTTTACTGTAGGCCATAAAATAATTGTTCTGCGAACATTCCCGCAGAAATAAATAAGTATTGCTGTACTTGGAATGGAAATCCTATGATCTCCAGGTATCAAATGAGATGCAAACGCAGTGCCATTTGTAATAGCATATAATATTTGAAAGTATGAAGTCGTTTTCATAGTTTGCAATTAATAATTGAAAGGCATCTATTTACCACCCTCAAACTGCTGTGTAATTTCCGTATACACGCAAATACACGGAAACTACACAGAAAGTACACGGAAAGCAAACGGAAAGCACACGGAAAAAACACGGAAAGTGAACGGAAATTACACGGAAATTACACGGAATAAACACGAAAGTACACGGTTGAAAAGCAGTATCCAATTACTACCCTCAAATTGCACGGAAAGTACACGTAAATACACGGAAAGTACACAGAAAGTACACGGAAAATACAAGTATAAATTCCGTGTACTTTCCGTGTTCTTTCCGTGTACTACCGTGTACTTTCCGCAGACTTTCCGTGCACTTCTGTGTACTTTCCGTGTATTTCCTTGTACTTCCCCGGAAATTCCCTTGAGGCAGAGCGTAAATATCATCCGTGATTCCAAGAAAGAAAGTAATCATCTAGAGGTGTTTTTCAAAGGCTTCGGAAACTGAAAGCGTTCACACAGTTTCGGCTCAAGCGGTGGTCGATGTTTATTTTCTTCATTATTTTACGATGTGGCCAAAACCTAGGGGACAATCCTTTTATGCGTTAGAATGACTTTTGCCAGAGTAAGGAGAGTAAGGAACCTTAAATGTAATGTTTTTGCATTGCCGCGAGCTAGAAAACAGCCCAGAGATGAGTGGAATTTTTTTAATTCAACTTTAAAAGACATCAGGGAGACCTCGAACCTGGAAACCATGGTGGCATGGTGGTCATGTCGCTCAACCAAATGATCCAACTACGCCTCTCTCTCTGTTCCTTAAGTAGTGGATTGTACATGATGTAATGTTACAAGACGGTGAATTCGCAATGCTTAGCAAAGGTTTGTTACATACTGAGCGGAAGTCTGCATCTGTAATAACATACTTATTGAAAGACTCCATTCCTGTTGGTCTAAAGACTTTTGTTATAATTTTTGAATAGCCTTAGGGGCCGTTCAAATATTACAAATACCGGAATAAGAAGAAATGGAAATTAAACGAAATTTCAGCCCACTTTGGCCCTAATGTGTGTACGTGAAATTCGTAAGTTCATCGCTTGTAGGTTAGGCGGTTTTGCTTGACCACAACGGTCGGACTATTAGAGTCCAAAGTATGGACTCGTGGTACACGGCTTATTGTGTTTATTTGCCATAGATATTCTTTTCGTATGTAAAAGAAAATATGTGTAGTGGAGATATACCATATAAACTGAGCCGTGAGTCACGAGTTAAGAGTTAGGACTTTCAATTTTAACAAAAACTTAATGTTACGTAACGAGTTGTTGCTCCCCCCCCCACTATAACGCACAATAACGTTTCACAAGACCCCCTCCCCCCTAACTGTGTTGCGTAATACTTGAACGGCCCCTTATACCAAGCTTCAGCGTCAAGTCTTCGAATGTCGTATAAAGTCATGGATCGCCCAAGGATTGTTTCGCAACAAACTGCCAATGACATATGTATACTTCTTAAAGTTCCATACGGTGGCTTAGCGAGAAGCTGTTTTTTATGTGAACAGTGTGACGGAAGAGATAGTAGTATTACACCATTGGCCTTAGCGTAGTCAACCATTTCAATCGCTAGGTGTGACTTGTTGTTGTTTAATAAAAGCAAGGCTGGTCTTTAGAAGTTATCCAACCTGACTTGTTCCCCTGACCAAACGAGTGGAATTTTTTTAATTCAATTTTTAAAAAGCAACGGGGAGACCTGGTCTCGAACCGAAGAACTATGGCATGGTGGTCGTCCAGCTCAAACAATTGATCCAACTCCGTATCTTGCGCCACTTTCAGGGGAAATGTAGGAGAGAATTCTTGAAGCAAGTAGAACGATCTTACCACAAGTACAAGGCGCATGTGGTTTGGGGGTGAGCATGAAGAGTATTATGAAGAGAAGGACTTTATCCTTTCCACGTGACACCTGTACAGGAACAGGCCTCATAAGCATGACGGAGCGCGACAGGTCCGTGCGCAGGTTTGCTCCTGGGGGGGGGGGGGGGGTTATCTTAGGTTATTTTTTAGTATTTCAGTCAAATTTTTCCTAATAAAGAAGTTCCTGGTTGGGGGTTAACAACCAATCCCCCCCCCCCCTCCCGTGCGCACGGGCCTGCAGCGCGAACCTATTGTGGAAGAAACGTACTCCAGTGGTTGAATGGAAATAACGGAGTTAGGTGGATGCGGGTACTTTTCCTTAGCCGGCTCGTTCCTCCCCACCTTAGCCCATATGATTTTTATGAGAGAAATGGTAGAAAGGTAGAAGAGATGAACTCGTTACAAGAATTTTAGAAGCTAGAAATAATGTAAAAGATAATCTAGCAATTGACTAAAAACATCCATGAGAAAAAGAGCTTTTCTGTGCATTAAAAATGACGGAGGAAATTTTGAAAATATTTTAACTAATTAATTTGTTTTTTTAGTACTTTTAAAAACCTAATATTATTCAGGAATTCAAGATTTTAACACTAAAAATAAAAACATCACCAATTTGGGTAGAAGTTTTTAGTTTCTACTAAAGTCTGAGCTATACGTTTGGTCATGTAACTTGAGAATGGTTTTTTGTATACATGATGTTGCCAAAGCTCAGGGGATGCCCTATGATGCTAAAGCACAGCCTTGGCAGGAAAGGAATTATGGATGAGGAAAATGGGTTAGGAGTTTCAGTGAAGGAGGTGTCGTTGTGCACCCCGTTTGAAAGTTTCGGGCTCATATGACGAGGGGAATATGGTAAACTGTTCCACATTCGTGTTGTTCGTGTAGGTCCCAATTTGAACTGGAGAGTATAGGGGCGTTAGCGACTTGTAGCTCTTGCATCGCGCGTTGTCATGTGTCTACAAGGAATCAGGCTAGCAATTTCGTTAGAACAATGGCAATGGTAAAAGATTTTTGTGTGTTTTAAATTTTTTTTGCAGGGGAACACATTGGACACTATTTTAAACCCGAAAATAACGAAAAAAAATATAGCGCAAATTTTCAAAATATCTCCGTTTTGGAATGAAAAAATTGATTTTTTTTCCACAAAATTTAAGTTTGAAAATCAATTGTTTTAAATCCAATATCAATAACAGCAAAAGAGTCTTTAACATCATTGTGTTAACTGTTAGCTGAGATATTAATATGGTCTATAACACTAAAACTGTTGAAAATATGCGTTAACATGTAAGACTGGTACATTTCACCGTAAAAAAAATTTCAAAAATTTCATACTCCTATAGCTTGGAGGGAGGTTGGAGATAGTCTTTCCTCCCATACATTTCTTTCGTTTCTCGCCTAGATCTACCAGTTACGTCATTTTTCCACTCGACTTAAGAAACACCCTGTTTAGTATTCCTTTTGCTATTATAAGTAAATATCTGAGCTAAGTATTTTGCAGGAGATTACTTAGAGTTAGTAATATCAGTTTGTCTTTATATTTTCTCTTTTCCTTAATATTTAATTTAATAGTAATTATGTTCACTTATTTATTTTATTTATTATTTATTTCTGACAATTTTTTAAATTTTAGATCTTCAATAAATTACAAAAGTATTATTACGGCGAGCCATGTGAGTCAGGATTTTATTTAGAGTACGAGGTTTGGCCATAGATTTCGTCCTGCGTAATTTCAGGATAAGGGACCTAATAGTTGGGGCTTCCGCTATTCCGGATTGTATGGTTTTTAAAAAGTCCAAATTCTTATTTGGGATATTTGCAGTTAAGCATTCGTTAAGAAAAAAAAAATAAGTCAATTTTCGATTAAAAAACGAAACAAGCAACTCGCGGAAGACACTTTATAACTTTTTCAATCCATTGGCGTCAATTTTTAAAGTATAGCATAACATTTTAAACACAATTTAAAAGATTTTCTTTTTACCTTGTTGTATAACTGGTGTTCATATTCAGCAACATTTCGTGAATTGGGAAATCTTCCTGACATTCCACTTATAACAATTCCATCCTCTTCTGATGCCGGAAAAATCCGAGCTAACCTATGATCCTCTTGCGATAAATATTTTACTGGATCCGGTGCCATATTTTAAGTAATTTCAAATCCTCTTTGAAAATAACAAAATGTTTTTTATTACAAATAACAAGTGTTTTGTACACTATTCACTATTGGTTGAAAAAAATCACTTTAATGATAATAGTACTTTTAACCACACAGAAGACACTGAACAATATATATTTTAAATTATAAAACTTTTAAGAAAACAAAAACGATTTTTAACACAGCAACTTAACAGTGCACGAATTGCTGGACTAACCGCAATTGACTATTCGGGTGTTAAGCCACTCCTTTTATATTTTGGCCGACAAATATTTTTTAAGTAGGTCCAAATATTTAAATTTTAATGAATATTACATTTGTGGGCAAACGTGAAAAACGAATACTAAACACATTTATTATGGAAGAACGGTGGTGCAAGTAGAACATTATAAATAAATTTTTGATTGTTATTCAAACTATGTTGTATTTTGGGTTGCATATTAAGCTTAAATAATTTTGCTTAGTGCACGATAAATTTTTTGGGAATAAACCGTTTGAAAAATGCACCACCCTAGGTTCAACTAATTGGCATAATGCGTAACCTTTTATCTAATGTTTAACATAAAATAACAAGCGCTTGGTAACTGCGGGACTATCAATTGAAAGTCAAGAAAACCTAATTATATTGCCAAAAATAGTTTAGACCTGCACGTAGTATCTATGAGAACTATAATACCAATTTAAATTTTTACTGAATTTTTTTATACATTTTTTAAACGATCATCTTAATCAGCTCCTGGCTTACTGTTTGCCTCAACTCTGGAATATTCATCCAGTGTAAGTTTGAAATGTTCAAGTCTAATAAACTAATAATTTGCAGCAGCTTAATAAGCATTAGGAAGACACTTTTTCCAACTATTTAAAGCAGTAGCACAGATGATCTGGTTCTCGGTTCTGCCGTCTTCAATAAACAACTACCAATTTGTGGTTCTGTTATGGAAAATTAATTTTTCCATTACTTGCTCCAGTTCTAGTTTTAACCAATTTAAACTTTGAGATTTGTTTTTATATCGTCACGAGAAAAAATAAGACTCGCCCACTCCTAGCCTGAAACAGGCACGCACAGCGTCAAAACGCCTGATTGGCAAATGAGGTACACCGGAGTAAAAATTATACTTTTCCATATGCTAACCCTCTACATGCACGTATCAATAAAAGTCGCACGAAATAGTCCAAACCAAGCACGGTACGCTCACGCTTTTTCTAGACTAAAATTAAAAAAGAAAATTATTTTCGTAAATTAACTCATTCGAGGCCGACGTCTGAAATAACAAAACTATCTCCGCAGTAGTCCGCTGCGTTTTTGCAGTTGAGTCTTATTTTTACTCGGATTAATAAAGATTGTAACTGAAATTGGAAAAAATATAAGAATAAAAATAACAAATTTAAGGTAATTGTAATCATGTTGTCATGATTTCTCAGGTGGTCGCTGACCCACGCGGTAAACACGCATCTATAAAGGTGAGATTTTACTTAACATCCGCGATGAGTCACCAGTCTCGAATGGGTGTTTTTTTGTATACGATGATGCCAAAGCCTAGGGGACAACACTTTGATGCATTAGCATGGTTTTGGACGGAAGGGAATTAGGGTAAGGGGAGTGAGGAAGCTTTAGTCTTGTTTTTGCATTGCTGCGAGCTAGACAACAGCCAGTGGATTCTGTATAATTTCTTAATAAAAGCTCACGGGGAGACCTGGTCTCGCACCCGGGGCCCATGTCATGGTGTTCGTGCCGCTCAACGAATTGACCCAACTCCGTCTCCCTGTGTTAAAATCAAAATGCTATAACAGAAGCGTGCATTTATGGCGGGTGTATTTTCAGATTTTTGCAGCTGTATCGGAAGCGTGCATACCCATGTGGCGGGCGTATTTTGCAATTTTTGGTCCCGTAGCGGGAGCGTGCATAATAATACCGGGCGCATTTGTTCGCTATGCGTGCTTGCAATGGGCACGCATGTACTTTTGAGAACATTAACGTCAGTACTTGTACTATACCAATATTTTTACTCGGGACTTTTGCAAATGATTTGACAGAAGGCGGTCCTAGGTTTGAACGCCACCGGCGCGGCGACGGCCCATGGTTTTTATTTCTGTTGACAACAAGTTACTACAAAAAGGCCATTAAAAATTGCAAAATAATATCGGTGGTTCGGAAACCGCCTTAAATTGTAAGTCCACTAGCTATTGTTGTCTCGAATGGAGGGATTACGAGAACTTGAAAAAGTTACGTATCACAATTTCTATTTTATTAATTTATGTAAAGGCTTCCCAAGAAAATTTTATGTTGTTCAGCTAATTTCCCTGCATTTTTCTAGTTAAAGAGAGCCGGATTTTCGTAGTGACATAGATAATGAAAAAAAGAAATAGCAATACACTCTAGGAGGTTCCGCTTCTCCATGGGCGGACGGGTGTGTGTTCAAGGTTGTAAGTTTACAAATAATCCACATAATCTACGATAGTTCATGCAAATGGTCGTTTAATGAAACATTTAAACATTTTGAGTAGATAAAGATTTTTTTTGAATCTGTTTGGGGGGTTTTTCATGAGTATAAAACTCAGTTTCCGAGGACAAAACCTCTTCTCCCCCCCCCCCCCCACTTCCAATTTTAGCCACATATTGAATATAAGGATGCATGCCGTAAGTAGTACAAACATTTTATAAGGAGATTTTTTATAGGAAATTAAATGTTTACAACTTTTATATTTTATTATATTTATTTTAACTTTTACACGTGGTATTATTAATATTCTGCCGTAGCCGGTCTCACGCCCGGTTGAAAAAGAAGGCGGGAAACTACGCACCACTAAGAACACCTCGGCTTGCAGGAATCTATGCGCTATACAAATATACTCTCGATGATTCCCAGGACTCCTCAAGTACCAGACCTCCTTCGGCTTGTAACCCTCTTAACTGAAAAAACCAAACCACACACATGAAACGTCTAGTACGCTTCGGATACATCAGACTGATTTTGTGATGATGATCTTTGGCTATTAACATCGGACTAAAATCGGGCTATGGAAGGTGACGAGTGTGGATACGCGAAGAACATGGAGGTGGAGCGGGAAATGGCCCAGTATGAAGTAAATATATTGGGGTTAAGCGAAACTAGATGATAGGAAGTGAAGAGTTGACATCGTCTAAATCTGAAACCGTACTGCTATACTCTGGCCAGAAAGAATTATATACACTTCGCATGACAGTTATAGACATGTTGCTAACTAAGCTTACCCGTTAATCATTACTGGACTGGTCAACAATATCCGACTGGATTTTCATAGTCAGATTTCAGGCCGGGCTACGTAACAACTCAATAATGAAATGCTATGGGCCGACCAATCAGGCGTATATAACAACTAAGGATGGCTTCTATCAGCTCCTTGGCGACACCTTTGATAAGACTCTAAAATCTCCTCAACGCCAAGATCGGCTCTAACAACACCAGCCTGGAACATGTAATGAGGAAGTTTTAACTAAGAAAGAGGAACGCAAATGGGGAGCTGTTTGTTGAATTTTGTAACTCGAGTGTACTTGATCGTTGAATCCTTATTTAAACGAGAAAAATTGTTACCTAACTTCCAGGCTTTCCCCAGACAATATAACTGAGACTCAAATTGATCATATTGCTATTCCTAAAAACTGGACAAAGTGTCTTCTCTACGTACAGTCTAAGTAGGGCGCTGATGTTGGCAGCCATCACCGTCCTGTAACAGCTAAATTTCACTTATGCACAGCTGCAATGCGTCCACGTAACACGATATCTAATAAGTCACGGTCATTGTGCAGAGGCTCAAAACAAAGCTGCTGCACTACGTCATAACACCGATGACTTCATCGAATAAAAATGGTCCGAAATAAGAGAAAGAAGGAGATCAAAGACCGCATCAATATTGCTACTGACGTTTCAGTTAAACAACATAGCAGAACTGCATACTGATCTTTACAAAAATCCGTCCAAAGAAGTGCAAGACAAACGTAACTACATTAACGCGCTAGCGGAAAATGCAGAAACAGCGGCCTACCGCAGTGACAGTGGAGATCTTTACAAGATTGCCAAGAAACTGTCTAAAAAACTGTTGCAACTGTGAGAGATACCAGTGGATCCCTTCTTGTCGCGAAGGAACATCAACTGTGTAGATGGAGAGAATATTTTATTGAAGTTCTAAACAAGAACGGAATATCCGCCGGCTATGGCCAACAAGTCAGAGTTCCGAGAAGATTGGAGTTGGCAGACGCAATTAAGTCGATGGACTTCGGTAAGGTCCCAGCGATTGATGGAACATCAGTGGAACTACTTAAGGCGGATCCCATTGCTGCGGTTAATAGTCTTCTTCCCGTAATCCAAGAATGTTGGGAGACCGAGACCTATCCAACTGAATTGAAAACAGTTTTAATTGAGAAGATTTCCAAAAAAGGTGACCGGAAGAGTTCTAGCAATTGAAGCTGTATCTGTCTTATAACTACAGTCTTCAAATTGACGGCAAAAATAAGCTTAAAACGAATCAAGCGCACTCTTAATGATGGACAGGAAGGCTTTCGTGAGGATTTCTCTTGCAGCGATCATATCAACACCCTCCGAATTATCATCGATCAATCCGCCGGAGGTCCCCATTTGATTTAATGTTCATTAATTTCGAGATGGCGTTTGACAGCGTTGATCGAAGTATATATGGGCAGGTTTACGTAGGAAAGGCAACCTAGAAAAAAAATCGCCATCAGATGGCGAGTCCAGTGTACTGTTTGGCCACCTTATGCACCAGGACTATGCCGACGACGCATGTCTCCTATCCAGCAAACAGAGTCATGATGGCTAGATGTCGACCTAATGTCCGAAGCCCTGAGTAGAAATGGGCGCAGAGCAGGGCTTAAGTTCAATGCTGCTTAAAGCAAAGTTATGAGCTTGGACTCCAGGAAACAAAGTGTAATTTATCTTGAAGAACTTGTTTTTAATTTTATGACAAATTTACTCGAGTAAAGTGTATTTTGTACATTTTTGTCTATTTGAGACGTTTTATCTATCACATTCATAATTTCACCGACGTATACTCTTTTGATTCTATTGGAACTTCTTGAGAGGTAAGGTCTCAATGGTTAAAGGACCTTAAAGTTCAGAAATTTCACAAAAACAAGCCTACTAACACTGCAATGGTGTAAACTGTTAACATAAATCGTGTTAGGGAGGATGAAACTGGTCAACTGTCAGAAAATTAAGGACGTAGAGGAATACATTCAAAGTTTACGTTCTCCATAAGAGTAGCTTTCGTAGTACTACAGGCATATTAAGCTAAACTTCATTCAGCTAAAAGATAAATGCGTAAGTTAGCAGTGTCTTGAATAAAACTGTTTTAAAATAATCCGTAGAGCCCGTAATGCCTTGTCTATGTTACATTGCCAAAATTGAAATTGAACGTCATTTTAGCATTCATGTCCGCCATATTGGATCCGCCATATTTGATCCGCCATATTGGATCCGCCATTTAATTTTTTTACTTCATTTTAATTTAAATTCGTAATCAGTGACTTCAAATATTTCAAATTTTAAGCAAACTGATATCATATTTTGACCGGCTTTTTGAGATTCAGAACCTCTGCTCACTGGATAAAGAAGTAAGGTAGCCCGTGATGGCTTACAACATGCGTCATTTGCACAAAAGGTTAACACTGAGCTGATAGTTGGCAAGCGTGGCTCAGTGTTGGCCACGATCATTACATACTTTACCTAGACGATGGCAATGGCCTCTTATGATGAACAGGTACCTAAAATAATTTTCTTGCAACAGAAGCATTTAGGATTTAGGAATAGGTTGAAAAAATAATACGATATGAGTGAAACATATTTAACGGTCTTGCGATATGCCAACAGTTCTTTAAAAAAATAATAAAACAAATTGTAAGATTATTTCTTCACTTTTGTTAAATGCTCCAAGTATTCATCATAAAATTGGTCTTCTTTGAGTCCAGGATTAGATTCGTTGATAATTTGAGGAAGTTGTTCATTATCCAACACTGACGTGTGATCTCCCTCAATGAATTTCAGTGAAATTTTACCTCTCACAACTTTGGAGAGTTCGTAATCTTCATCAATGTCTACAACAGAGACTTCCGCTGACCGAATTAAAGTCACTGGTGAATTAATTGGTTCAATTTTATCAACATCAAGATTTGTTAAAATTTTGATACGATTAAACATTGCTTTCATCATGAAAATAGTATATTCCTTGCTGTAGGAATTTTGGTTTTCAGAGAGCTCTAGTAATTTAGTCATTTTTTCATCCCAACCTTTGGCGGTAAGTACCATAGCGTCAACTTTTTCCAAATCTTCATCAGGGAAGATACGATGAATAATAACAGTAAAGATTGCATTTAAAATATTCTCATCAGTAAAATTACTGGCAAGGTGTCCACTGCACAGTTTCTTTAGGAAATGTGGTGCTCCATCAATAAATAGGAGCTCTCCATGTAGTCCCGCTCTTTCTAATAACCTTGCCAGTTCGATTCCAATTAAGCATCCATATGAATAGCTAACCATATAAAATGGTTCGCTTGGCTTAAGAATTGCTTTGATATTCTGAAATTATAAATTCTGAAATTATAAATTAATTCGCTTAAGTGCTTGAAAATTACCTCAAAGAGTTTTCCTGCAATTTTTTCCAGAGAAGTAAATTCAGCTGTATGAGTAAGTTGTAAAACAACAGTGTCCGCCTTTAAATTAGTGGCAATATTGTACCAAGCTTGTCCAGCTGTACCTTCTAATCCTGGTATAATTATAGTTGGGTTTACTCCAGTGGATATATTGCTCATTGTCATTAGTGGTAAAATAGCCTTATCGCTGTTAGCTTCGTCACCTAGATTCCTTAGCAGTAGACCCATTCCAACCGCCTCATTATTATTAGCCAGTCTAATTTTAACAGGTTCAGTAGAACGTTCCCTTTCCTCTGAAATTTCTTGCAATTTCTGGAATGTCAACGATCTTAAATCTTGTGGACTAAGAAATAGTTCGAATTCTCGCTCCAATGTCTGTTTAATTTCTACAGCCATAAGTGAATCCATTCCCATTTCTGCAAGAGAAGACCCCATGGAAATCGATTTTAAATCTCGAATACTCATAATGTTCATGACAGTCTCAACGATACCGCTTCCCCTGTTACTAGTCCGCTTTTCAGCCACAACCATGCTAGCAACAATTGGATCGGGAGAATCCAATAAAGCATCCAATTCATGCAAACATGACGATATTCTTTGTTGAAGCGTTCCTCCGATTTCCATATCAATTTTGTGTTCGGCCATGTCTGCAACAAGTCCAACTTCTCCAACTGCGCCCCATTGGATGGCTTTTGCAGGCAAGCCATGCTCGACTCTGTCTTCAACAACTCTTTCCATTATAGAGTTAGCCATGGCATAGTTGGTTTGGCCAGCATTTCCTCTTCCACATGAAACGCTGGAAAATACTACGAAATGTTGCAGGAGGGGACATAATTTTCGAGAAAGTTCGTCTAAATATATGGTTGCATATGCCTTCGGCGCCAAACTTTGCTTAAATTTCTCTGGTGTTTGATTTACGAAAATGGCATCTTGCAAATCGACTGCCAAATTGAAGATTCCTCCCACTGATCCCAATTTCATAGCTTCCCTAATTAATTCTTCACATCCACTTTCACTTGTAATGTCAGCTGTGCTGATGACAACTTTAGCACCATACGTTTTCCAGAGATAGATTCTGTAGGCTTGATACTGTTTCGTGATGCCTGTTCTAGAGCTCAGAACCATTTTCCTAGCTCCACGAGTAATCATCCAATCTGCGAGTTCAAGACCAAAACCTCCAAGTCCTCCGGGAATAACATAAACCAGATTACTGTCGAAGTAACTTTGTGGAGTAACTTTCAGCGGTATCGTGTATTCTGATGTTGGATCATCACGAATCTGTATTATAACTTTACCAATGTGCTTTCCACCACCTAAATAACGAAACGCTTTCTCCAGTTCATATGCTTTGAATACTGTCACCGGCAAAGGTTTAATTATTCCTCGTTCGATGTCATTGTCTATCATGTCCGATAAGGTCTGAAATTATTATTATATTTTAGTTTGCAGTTTTTTGAATCGTTTGAGTATACCTTCGCAAATTCAGGAGGAAGATCAAAAATGTTATCTGCCAAGACAGCATGGAAAGAAAGCTCTTTCAAAAATGGAGCTAGACCTAATTTTGTGTCATTAGCCATGTCAAATTTTCCGATTTCAAGAAAATGACCACGTTGAGCTAGACATCGAACAGAGGCTAATAATTTGTCTTCAGCAAGAGAGTTAAGGACAAAGTCGACTCCTTTTCCGTCAGTTTGTTCTAAAACCATTGCTTCGAAGGAAGTATCACGGGAGTTTCCAATATGTGATTCTGAAAAATAAGAAAAGTCTTAGAATGTTTAATATGAGGCCTGAATGATAGTTATTTGATCTTCTTATAAATTGGATGTTGTTATGCAAAGGCGATCCAAGAGCAGTGATGTCCTCTAGTGTCGGAAGCTCCACTTTGGGTCGATGCATCATCGGAATAAGTAAGTAATCAGGGGCTTTGATCAATAACACAGGGGGGGGCGGGGGCTTAGGTGTACAGATTTCCTCACGATGTATTTTTCACTGTCAAGTCAACTGATAATCAAATTCTATTCGCATTTGAATTCAAAAGGAGGTGAGGCCCAGAAAGCCCCCCGGTTTTATTTAAGTCTGATCAAAGCCCCCGATTACTTACTTATTCCGCTAATGAATCGACGCAAAGTGGATCTTTTCCTCCGACACTAAACTACGTCACTGCTCTTGGTCCTACGCGATTTCTTCCCAGCAGACTATTACTTGGCAAGTCCCACATTTGTAAACCATAATTATTTTATAGTCTTTATTAAATCTAATTGTTTAACTTAAAAGTTTTTTTCCTATTTTTTATTATAGATCGCTCCCTTCCCACACCCACCGCTGGAGGTGATGAATGTGCCTTAACCCCGTAGTATCCAATGACATTTAGAGTGCGATTGTTCATCTTAGTGATTCCAAAAACTATGAATTCGACATTACTCCTTACTATCGCAGTATCTAATGGTATTGGGAGTGTCATTATTCTTCTTACTGATACTAAAAAGTATGGATTAGACACCAATATCGGTCGTTTACGATTAGTTGTCCATATCATGTAAAAAACAAAGCTTGGAGGAGGTTCTGCTTCGCAAGGAGTGATTCTGATTATCTGTCCTATTCTGTCAGACGTCAATGCATCATATAATGACTGTTTAGGCAGTTCTGAAGATTTATGAACTATAAGCGTAACTCTGTTGGATACCCCTCTCCCTCGCGCTATGGTTCTACGAGTAGTAATGACCCCTTGACCATTGCTAATCTTTTTGCTGATTCTTTTAAGGATGCATTCTTGGATAACCCTTGTGATATTAGTTTTAGTGATTTTAATTATATGACGAAGCTTCTACTGATTTCTCTTCAATCCAAGGATCTTATTTTTGACGACGCTATGGTAGCTAAACATATTTTGAAACTAACTGACAGTTTCTCGAGCGGCCCTGATATCATTCCTACTGCTATCGTGAAACGATGTGGTATGTCATTTATCTATGTCCTCTCTTCCTTATTTAACTTGTCCACCCGTAGTGGCGTTGTTCCTAAGTCTTGAAAATTTTCTATTATCATTCCAACGCATAAAAAGGGCAATAAATCTGATATTTCTAATGATAGGCCCATCGCTAACCTTTCTTGCCTGACTAAGCTCTTTGAGACCCTGGTATACGAGGTGCTCTATTTTCAGTTTCTTCTTTCCAGCATGGGTTTATAAAGCGTAAATCAACAACTAACTTATTGGAATTCTCAACTTTCTGCCTATCTTCTATTGAAGAAGCTAAACAAGTCGATTGTATTTTCACCGACTTCAGTAAAGCTTTTGATCGAATTAATCATAAAATTCTCCTTCACAAGTTGTCGATTCTTGGTCTTCCTTCGGGTTTTGTTCAATGGCAACGCTCGTATTTGTCTGACCGCTCCAAACGTGTTTTGTTTCGCGCAATTCTTTTGTATTCTTTCCGCATCACTTCCGAAGTGCCACAGGGTAGTCACCTTGGTCCTTTATTATTCAATATCTACATCAATTACGTATCCCTAACTCCATCACACTTGAAAATGTTATGGTATGCTGATAATGCCAAGCTTTTTCGTTCAATTTCTAATGATCTTGACTGCCATCTCCTGAACTCTGACTTGGATGCCTTCTGCAGCTGGTTTTCCTTCAACTGCCCCACTTTAAGCGTGTCCAAATGCACTGTCATGTTCTCTTCCCGTAAATGAAACCCTCGGCTGTTTAGCTACTCCATGGATGAACACATTTTAAATGGACTTGACAAATCCAAAGATTTGAGGGTTTTGCTTAATGGTCGATTTTCTTTTGGTAAGGCTAATGTTACCTTGAGCTTCATAAAGAGATAGTATAAGGAGTTTAATGATCCCTATATCACTTGAATTCTATATTGTATTGAATAGCCCAGAGTTATGAGGTCTATGTTAAGCGCATTGAGTCCGTCCAGGGAAGGTTTTTAAGGTTTGCTCTGCGTAACCTTCCATGGAAAAATGATCGTCTTTTACCTCCTTACGCTGACAGACTTTGACAGTTTGTTATCCTTGGTCTCCCTAGAATGTAGACGAAATAACGCCAGAGCTGATTTTACGCTCGAATGTCTGCAGAGGGTTATTGAATCTCCTGAATTGCTAAAATGTTTTAATATATTCGTACCGTCACGCTCCTTGAGGAGTCACGACTTCCTCCATATTTCGCATCACCGTACTAACTATGGACTGAATGAGCCAGTTACATTCACTTGTCAAAGGACTTAATAAAATGACAATTGATGGGTCAGCCTAGTTAAAATTTATTCTCCTTTGTATTTAGCGTTAAGTTTGTTTGTAAGTTCCTTCGATGTAATCAGCATTTGATGAATCATAAATTAATAAATAAATATCACTCTCTTCGCAACCCCATCCCTAGGGGTGTCTTTTTCCGAAATTATTCACCTGGATCGGGGGCGTCATTATTTATCTTATGGACCCCGGGAAGTATGGATCAGTTATTTCGATTATTTGTACATGTAAGCCTCTCTTTCGTTGAGTGTTACCGTACTACAGTTAAACTCCTATAACTTGGACGGGGTGAAGATAGACCGCTCCACCCTCCCATGCATTTTTTTCGTTTCTCGCCTAGATATACTAGTTTCTTCATTTCTGTACCAACCTAAGAATCACCCTATATGAGCTACACTTTAAATGGCCCTTCCTGAAAGTTAGATCAATTGATCTTTGGATTTTGTAGTTAGTTAGTTATTATTATTAAGTAATAAAAAATCCCTTATAAAATTTGGAGCCAAATTAATAAACTTACCTTTAATTTGGGGGAAATTATCCACCAAATATTGGCGTTTTTCTTTGGTACTGCAAGTGGTATATACTTCTAAGCCATATCCAAGTGCCACTCTAATCGCTGCAAGACCGACACCACCTGTCCCGGCATGAATAAGTATCGACTTTCCTTTACGAATGTCAGTAGAGAAAAAGAAGGCATAATACACGGTACTATAGACGACAGGTATTGTGGCGCCTTCCTCAAAAGAGAAGTGTTTTGGAATAGTCCATTTAACGCCTCTGCTTGTATTATTATACGAAGCAAGTGCTCCTTTTAGTACCATACCCATTGTGCGTCTACCTGCTTTGTCAAATCCTGCATATTCAAAACCAAGCACACTTGCCTGTTCGGCACGGCAATCTCCATATAAATCTACTGACAGACGTCCTGTCGCGAGCATCACATCGCGGAAATTAAGGGAAACATAAACAACTTTAGTGTCGCAATCGTCATAGTTAATTGGTCCATGGAACCACGCCATTGACGATAAATCTCCACGCACCTTGGTATTTCCAGCTATTAAATGTTTATGGCGTTGCTCAATGATATCCTGCTTCAGTTGTAGATGACGATATGATCCCCACTTACCCTAAAATTCAAAATCGTACTCAAAACCAAATTATAACGAATGTAATTTAACTCACGTTCTTGAGGATATTCATAGCCATTCCTAGTTTTAATTGGCTTTTGTAGAAGGGTAACTCCATGTCAAACGGTGGTGCTTTTGGATCATCAATAAATACGCATTTTATCAAGTCTCCTTGAGGCTCCCTTCTCAAGCAGTTTATAAACCCAATAAGACCATTGAATTTTTCATTTTGAGCTACAAGCAAAGCAGGACCTTTTGCCATTGCTGTTTTGACTTTCTGAACCCATTCGAACTCAGAGTCTTTTTCAGAAATGTACACGACAGTCGGATAGCCATAGAATTTCTTCTCTAAACGTTGCAAAAATACAAACGTTTCATCTTGTGTTGGCAACACTGCTATTGTGTGGAATCCAATTGGGGTTTGCAATTCATCAATCTTTAAATCAGCCCTTTCACGGGCTAGTAAGAACGCTCTTTCGCTTAAACTTGTTTGTGCTTCTTCCATAAGGCCTTCACTACCCAAAACGTTTGAGGCTACTATAATATTGCAATTCGTCTGCGTTGAAAGTAGTCTGTTTTCAACAAAAATGCCAGTAAGGTCGAGATCTCTTGCAGTTAAAAGTATATAGTCACCGCTTATTAAAGGCAGGTCATCAAGAGAGTCCACAAATAGAGTAATTATTTGTTCTGAGCTTCCGTTGTCAACCTCTACGATTTTTAATTTATTCACTGGAAAATTTTCTAAAGCTAATTGTATACAAGTCCTAACAGCATCGGCTTGTTCTAATTTTGGCGAAGGAAAGTGCGATATAAATTGATATCTCTCTAAAATTGGAATACCTGGTGGTCTTCTTCTGGAAACTGGAGTAGCATGAAGACCAATTATTTCAATACCACCACAAACAATGCGGCCTAGTTTGCGGGACGATTGCACTTCAAAAGCCATATTTTTCGGATCCATATCACTTAGAAGTTTGTGGTGATACTTTCCATTAATGCGCATTCTACGAATTCGTGTTGGAAGTAACAAGCTCCTCGAATCAAATCCAATGATGTGACTTTGAAGCATACAGTCGATGAGAGTTATCCAGTTATAATCCCATTTAATTTTAGCCCAAGAACCATCGGAACGAGCCTCTTGTACTGATCTGAAGCCACCATTATAGTGGTAACCCCTGAGGCGTAATTCTTTATAGAAATCTTTACTTTGAACTATAGGAGCATCTGATGGTTCTAGAGGAGGAAGTGGCTTCGGTGGCTGGGGGTTTTCTAATTCACGGACAATTCCAGTAACGACTAAAGCACCATTTTCAGTTATCTAAGAAAAAACAATTATAATTATATAATATACATATATATAAGTCAGTACATATTGACGAGTTTTGAAATATGTTATTTTACGTTATCATAAAATGTTGATAGTAGAGCGACTACAACCTCCTCGTGTTGGCGGCTGTTAACAGACTCGCCCGCTCATATCTCTGCCAGGAGTGCTGACTTATTTTATTCGGACGGAGAGAAGGATAATCTCTTAATTT
Source organism: Leptarthrus brevirostris (assembly GCA_964036015.1). Classification (NCBI taxonomy): domain Eukaryota; kingdom Metazoa; phylum Arthropoda; class Insecta; order Diptera; family Asilidae; genus Leptarthrus; species Leptarthrus brevirostris. Next base: position 3,761,874 of record OZ038371.1, on the reverse strand, counting down.
AAATACCCCAACCTAAGGTGGAACAGCACATGCTGACAATTGGAATCCTTCAGTTCCAAATAAGACTTCTTGTGGCAACGGGCTCCTCTGCAGGTGACTCTAACTGCACGTTCACTCGTAGAATCACATGCATTCTAACGAAATCTACAAAGAACCCGATGCAGTTCTATGTGCATCAAACTACGGTCGCAGAAGACATTACAGGTTCCAGTGGGATACAGCTTTCCGATTATCCAGATGGAAACTCTGGGCGGAGATTGTAGCAGTGCACCAACAACAAAAGTTCGATCCCTACGTCATTGATAAGCCATGTTGGACAGGAACTGGTATTAGGGAAGAGTCCTCGAATATTGATTACGTCTGCACCCTAGTGCCTGACACGGCGCAACTCATCTGGCAGTCGGCGAGGGGGTTCCAGAAGCACCATATGGTTACTACAGGCAAACCTGCACCAAGCCAAAGGAGCATCAGCCACAATATGGAGGAGTTTTGCCGAAAACGAAACGAATTTCTAGCATAGACACGTTTTTAAATGAGCAAATGCATGTAAAAATTTGTCTCGACCCAGAAATTCCTTTCGTTTTCGTATTCCTTGTTATTACGAGGGACTGTGATGTGTGGCCCTCAGATTGGGGAAGCAGGACGAGAAACCACAAGGGCTGTGCGCTATTGAAAGGCTTTTCATCACTAGCTATCTCGGTGGTGAATGTCGGCACCTTTCGTAGTATTATTATTTATTACCTTTGTAAGCAGCGATCTGATGAAAGAATAAACATGGAAGGTTAGCGAGCACTGAACGCATAAGGAACACAAGGTACTAATTTCTAATTTAACTGCTTCAAAATGTTTGATAAGGAGGTGCTTACAGAACTGCTGGAAAGCTGTATGCCAACAGGGATCGCAGTGGAAAAGTCTGCGCTTATAGCTGAAAACATCAGCCAAGGCGTAATGATGGTAATCGTAAGAGGCCCAACTACTGGAGGAACGATAAAATCAGACAACTATGAGTTGATTGACTGCGATCCAGGCAATATCAGCAAGCCAGAGTCAGGGCCAACTCTCAGGATTGTTGCCAAAGATATAGGACCACGAGGAAGAAATTGCGGGAAGCTATCTGCAATAGCAAGCGTAAATGTTTTAAACAGCTGTGCAATGAAGCAGTCGCCGAACCGTAAGGCGGAGCTTATAGAGCTGTAAGTGAGAAACCCAAAGCAAGAAATCGCTACCACCCCTTTCGCTTCCAAATCAGGATACACGCCCCAATTTAGGAGGGGTACGGGAAAGAAACGATACCTATGGCAATAGCAGAGGGAACTGTCCGGGGCGCCAGCAAGAGTCGAGAACAATAAGAATTGAGGCGAACTCAGGTATGTTTTTTTCTTTCACGCGTACATGGAAGAAGGGGTATTCTCCCGGGTCATGGAAAACACAGTTGTTGGTGCTGCTCCCGAAAGGAAAAAAGCAGTCCTCATATCGCCCAATAAAAGTTGGATACAATGGGGAAGCTGCTTGAGATTAGGGCATACTGCCCTATATGATTAGGGCATACTGCTCACGATCGTGGAAGAAGCAGGAGGACTATCGGAACATCAATATGGATTTCGAGGGAGTCGTTCCACCATTGTTAACCTGGCAGAAAATGCAATAGAGGGGAAGATATGGAAAGGAGGTAGTAAGAAGTACTGCGCTGTCATCACTCTCGATGTGAAAAACGCTTTTAAATCTGCTAACTGGGAGCACCTAATGCTTACTAAAGACTAAGTCACAGGAGTGCCGCAGTTCGGTTCTGAGCCGAATCCTATGGAATATAATGTTCGACGACGTTCTAAGGGACCGACAACTGTGGAATTCTCTGACGACATTGCAGCCGCAGTTATCGCCAAGCATCTGGACGACGTAGAGTGCGCAACCAACGATTCCATCCAAACTATTAAAACATGGTTGGAGATCCCTGGTATAGAGCAGGCAGATCATAATTCGGAAGCTGTGCTAATCAGTAGTCGAAAAAAATTTAAGTCCTGAGAGTCAGAATAGGGAATCAAAAAATGACATTGAAAGAGGCCATAGAATACTTCGGACTGATGATAGATGATAAGTTAAATTTTAAAAAACACCTGAAGTATACAGGTGAGAAGGCGGATAACGCAACAGTTTCACTGTCGCCAAACATCGGACGACTTAGACTACCGAGGAGACTTCTACTTCTACCTAGAGGACTAACGTCAATACTAGTGTACGCTGCACCAATCTAGGCAAAGGCTATGAAGGTGCAGTGCAACAGGAAAACACTAACAACACAGGTGTATCGACGTAGTGCGTTAAGACCCCAAGCGTCTTTAGGACGACGTCGGATGATGAAACGTGCGTGGTAGCAGGAATGCCGCCGGTGGACATCTTGGCTTTCAGATCACTGAGGAGAGACGCTGGGTAGAAAGAGCTCACAAACCTGAAGGTGTGACAGGAGCGATGGGATAATTCTCACAAGGGAAGATGGACACACAGGTTAATTCCAAGGATCAACTCTTGGATAATGCGGCGCCATGTCGATGTACTCGGAGCAAATATTATTCTACTGCCCAAGGTTTGATGGGGATGAGGAGAAATTAACAATTGTTTTTAAATCGCGTATAATGCGTAAATACGTTTGTATCGGAAATGCTTCACTCCTAGGAGATTTGGAATGCAGTAAGTGAAACTATTAGCTGCATCCAGGGTGAACTTAGAAGGGCGGAAGAAAAGAGAAGAATCGGCATTTCAGAGGAAGCTGAGCTTTCAGTAGTAAAGCCAGCCCCGCGATAGACATTACTATCGATGATTCCGTGGGGGAAGTCGGGTGAGCATAGGTGGTTTTAGTGAATTAAAGTCCCACACCTCGACTTTCGATGCTTTCCGCCTCATAAAAAAAGGATGACCGATTAAGCTCTATACCATATTAGGGCTGAGATGCATCTCTGCCAGGTGACCTTCCCTCTTTCCCGCTGCGTATCCTTCTATTGTTCGTAATCTGAGACATGATAGATTAAGTGCACCCAAGGTGGAAGTAAAATCCACCTTCTCCTCCTCCATCTTCAAAACCCAAACAACCAATGGTGTCAACTGGTGCGTTATGCCTTCTGCAAATTCCAGTAGCTGGTTGAGTTAGCCAGCTAATTGACACGGAGACATGGTAATCGCACCACAACAAAATGACGTCCAACCGTATACAAGTTCGCCCCCACACACAACACAACCACATAGATGGAATAGTGTCATAGTACCTGGGCATGAAATTCAACAATTTACTTGGTAAGTTTTGTATTTATATTAAACGAAATAAATAAAATAAATAATCACTTATATTTGGTTACTACCTAAACGTTAAAAATTGTTTAGCAAATTATGCAAATTCTACAAACCTCAAAATTTCCGGTTCCAGAATGAATCTTCACGCTTAGAGTAATGATAACACCTTTTACCAGGGGAGTTGCCCTTATAAATTTAACATCTTCAAAGTCAACTGGCATATCCATAAAAGAAGGCCCATAATTCATCATAGAAAACGTCTCCCATGCGTACATTAAATAGCCCGAGGCTGGCATCAATATCTTTCCATCAATAATATGGCCACTTAAAAATTCTTCGTCGCCACCTTGAATATTTATTGGGACCGGTCTTTCTCCACTTTCTATGAACTTATAATACTCGTACTTTGCGACATACCACTCTTCACTATGATCCCAACTTATTGTAGGAGAAATCATTGGAGTTCCACGGGAAACTGGAAATTGAACAGCAGGATAAAGAGATTCAATAGGAAAATGAATTCCATTAAGGTAGATTCTAAAGGAAACAAAATATATAAATTGTATCTGTGTCTTTAGAAGTCATTATATTACCTTCCCAGGGCTTCGAGGAAATAGCTCATATTATTAGCATTTGATCTTTGCGTTAGACCAATATGAACAGCGTTTGGCATTGACTTCCTTAAGATTGCTTGTAGGAGACCGTGCGGGGCAATTTCGATGGTTAAAGAATTCGATGGCAACATAGCTGAGGTTTCTTCAAACAAAACACTACTCAGGAGATTGTTGGTGTGATATTCGGCTGAGCAGAGCTGATTTTCTTTCTGATCCCAAAGAGCTTTAGGAACGCTTGAACTCAACCATTTAGATGATCGCTGTTTTGGCTCTGTTATAACTTCCTTCAATCGCTTCAATAATGCCGGTCCCATATGCGCAATATATCGTGAATGATATGCAATATTTGAGCATGGTACCTCTTTCGCAAAAATTGCTTTGGCTTTCAATTCTGCAACAAACTTAGCTACGTCCTCAGAAGGACCAGATATTGTACTAGAGTCGGGACCATTATGGCAAGCAACTTCAATAGCAGGGGGTAGAATTTTTACTATTTCCTTATAACCAAGTCCTATAGCTGCCATTGATCCTTTAATTTTATCCATTTCTACACTCACTATACCCCGAGAATATGAAGAAAGAATCATTTGTTCCGCAGTAAATCCTCCATCTGCATAAGCACAACCCAATTCTCCTACAGAGTGTCCTATAAGATAGTCCGGTTCCATCTCAAATGCTTTGAAGATGTCAACGATAGCTATCTGAATAGCTGCAATGCCTACAAATGAGTGAAGGATATTATCGAAAGTAGCTGGATTGGTTGAAGTCAGAATGTCAAAAAGATTCAATCCTTTAGGCTCAAGAGCTTTATGACATCTTTCAATGGACTGTCTAAATATGGGAATATGCATGAGTGAAGTACCCATCTCAGTCCACTGGGAACCCATTCCACTAAATACCCATACAATCGGTCGTTTAATACCAGTGAAATGTTGGACTTGCTTTGCGATACATTGAGCATTTTTACCTTCCTCATGGCGGTACAGACCATATCCTCGGAATACCAATCCTGGAATCGGGCTTCGTTGAATACTATGCAGCAAAGCAACATATTCAGCATCTAAAGGATTTGACTCCAAAGCATTAAAAAGAGCATTAACAGACTCTTCGGTACGACCTGACCATGTGACTAATCGTGGCAAAATATCCTTAGGTACGCCAAGGTTGATCTTTTCTTTATCACAAGCTTTAAGCAATGCATGAGCATTCGCTCCACCGAATCCAAAAGAATTAATGCCGATAAACGGACTTTTAAGCTCCTCGACGTCACTAACAACTTTTAAGCGTCCTTCAACTAAGGCAGCAATTTCTGTTTTAACTTTAGTGAAATTGATGTTTGGCGCAATTTTGCCCTTTTGGAAAGCGAGGATTACTTTTATCATGGAACAATTACCAGAAGCAGCTTCCGAATGTCCGATGTTTGATTTCACTGAACCAACAAGCAATGGTTTTGTTCTTTGACTACACAAAACGTTGTCGATAGCTCGGCACTCTTCAGGATCACCCACAATAGTTCCAGTGCTGTGCGCTTCCAGATAACCTATTTCATTTGGGTGTATATTGACGTTGTTATAAAACTCTCGTAAGAGAGTTTCTTGCATTGGGCCAGATGGATAAGTAATTCCTTCGGTTTTATAACCATCACAGTTTGTTTTCGAATATATCAGTGAGGCATAGATACGTTTTGCATCTTTCTTTCGTTGCAAGAATAAGCAGCTAACAGATTCTGACCTCGTATATCCGGTTGCGTCTTGATCGAAAGGCCGACAGTAACCATTTGGAGCAAGGACACCAAGTCTAAAGTTATAAAAGTGGCTAAGCAAGAAATTTTTCATAAAGAAACTAATGAAAAACTTGCCGTGCAAATTGCAGAGTTACATAGGGATGAAGAGTTAGGTTAACTCCCCCAACAATAGCAGCATCTATCTCACCGTTTCGAAAGGCTGTAAAGGCATTGTCAAGAGCGTACATGGAACTACTGCAGGCTGTATCGAGGATGTAAGAAGGCCCTTTTAAACCAAGAATGTAAGAAATTCTGTTGGCCAACATGGCACGACTGCAACTGGAATTGGAATTTATTTGTAACAATATAAAAAAAACTAATTCTTAATCTCAACTTACCCAGTTATACCAAATCCTCCAGAACATGCCTTGTCATAGAACCAAGTCTTTTCTGATTCAGAGATACATGCTCCCACATAAACACCAGTACGAGTTCCAGCAAGTGATTTTGGATTAACACCAGCATCAAGAATTGCTTCGTAAGCACATTCGATTAGGATGCGACACTGGGGGTCCATAGTATGAGCCTGTTTAAAGTGAACGCCGAAGAATGTGGCATCGAATCTATCCAAATCATATATTTTTCCACTTCTTTTAGGAATTTCAGGATTGAAGTGCCTCCAACGAGTTTCGGCCTCGTCAACCATATCAATCTGGAAGAAATACAAATGAATAAACAAAAGTCCTCGAGGTAGATTAGAAACTTTACTTTACATTCGCACAGATAATATCTATACAAAAAGTTTAGTGATAAAATCGTGCAAGCAAAGGTTTTATAATAAATTTTATTCGTGAATCAAGTAAATTGTTTAACTGTACTGTAAAAAACATATTCCTCGAAATAAGTCTACATTTGACTCAGCTCATCTCTGGGGGATCACACTCTATACAACAGCAAAAGAACCATCTAAATCGGTCCACGCATTACAAAGCAGATCCTGCTTCAGGGATTTAAAGTTTGGTATCATTTGACGGAAACGCTTAAATCACAAGGACCAAATCCCGTCAAATCTTATCTAATTTCTATCTATATAATGAGCTTTTTAAATGCATTTTTGGATATTAAAAAAAATTGGTTTTTTTGGAAAAAAATTGGTTTTTTTGGAAAAAAAATGGTTTTTTTTTGGAAATTTTTTTTTTTTTAGAAAAAAATATATTTAAATTTTTGAAACTTGAATTTCACAAAGTTAGACTATTTAACTTTTTTTCAAAAAAGCTAATAGTGTATAGATTATCCTTGCCAAGTTTCATAATGGGGGTAAAAGTCGTCGCACTATTACTTCAAAAGTTATAGAATTATTTTCGCGCCTCCATACAAAAATTGCCACCGTGGGGCGCCGGCCGCTACACTACGAAACTGAAATAGTCTAGCTCCTAAACGACTTCTAGGCCCATTATGAAACTTGGCAAGGATTATCTATACACTAATAGCTATTTTGAAAAAAAAGTTTAATAGTCTAACTTTGTGAAATTCAAGTTCCAAAAATTTGAATATATTTTTTTTTTCAAAAAAAAAACAACATTTTTTTTAATATCCAAAAATGCATTTAAGAATAGAAGTAATAATGCAGCTATTGGAAGAAAATTCCATCAACTTGTAAGATTGTCGTGATCAAGGGTATGACAACGCTGCCAATATGAAAGGTAAAAAGTCTGGAGTGCAAAAAGGAATTGTAATCCACTAACCTGTTTCATGCCATGTGAGTGTCACAGTTTAAATTTACTATTATGTGACGCAGCGAAATCTTCGTTAAGATCAACTACTTTATTTGGAGTGATTGGAAAATTTTTCACTTTGTTTGCATCTTTGGGAAGTTTTGACTGATAATTTTAAGTCTGGAGTGCTGAAACGTTTAAGTGATACTCGTTGGTTACTGAAAATTTCCAGTCCAAAGAAGATTCACTTTCAGATAGGTAAAGTTCACGATGCTTTGGTTAAACTTTCTGAAAAAGAAGTGAAGCGCGACCCAGAACCGAGCGAACCAATTGCTAAATAAGGACCAAAAAACAGTTCAGTTTGAAATAGAGTTATTCAATCCACTGTTTGATGTCACTGTAACAAAAATTCGCTCAATCAACACGCTAATACTTTATAGAATTAATCCTTCTAACTCAGAAAGCGCACTTCTCAGGCAGAAGCCTAGAATCAATTCACCTATTCGCCAGAATATAAAAATATATTGAGGCAAATGGGGCTCCCACACAAGCATGCAAAAAAAACATTAGTAATTAAAAATCCAAAACACGCCACACAAGCAATCAGGGGTGCACAGACAACAGAGAACGTTTCAGCAAATCCTTAGTAAGAGTCAGGTCAAAAACAGGACACATATTTACGGCTCTACACATGCGATTTATAGGCTCATGCATACCATAGTTAGACCGAGAGTGAACAACATGCAGTAAAGGCAGTCTTCTTAAGCTATACGGGGTATGCCTATAAGAAACTATACCTGCGAGAGTGAAAGAATCTATGTTCGAGTTCAAAAGCTGGCGAATAAAGACTAGGTCAGCAACTCTACGTCGTTCTTCCAACGAGTGCATATTAAGCAATCGGAGGCGATCCACATATGGAGGAAGCCTAAGTGGATCATTCCACGGAAGGTCTCTTATTGCGAACCTAACAAAGTTCCGCTGCACCGACTCAATGCGTCTGGAATGAGCAACATAGCAGGGAGACCAAACCTGAGATGCATACTCGAGAATTGGCCTGACCAAAGAAAACAATAAGTGAATTAAGATCTTCCGATCAGAAAACTCCCTTGACCACCGCTTTACATAACCAAGAACTGAATTAATCTTAGAAACAATGTAGTTAATGTGCACAGTGAAATCGAGTTTACGATCAAGCTTCACTCCAAGGTCAGTGACGGACTGCACACGACAGATATTAGTTTCCGCAAAGGTATAATCAAAGACGAGCTGATTTTGGTTCCTAGGGAACACATTCACATTTATTCAAGTTAAGCTGCAGGCTATTACATCCACACCAGTTCATGAAAAAATCTTCATATCGTCTGCGTAGATTAAGACTTTAGATTGCTTAATCAGAGGAACAATGTCGTCAAAGGCAAGAATAAACAACAACGACCCAAGATGGCTACCCTGCGGTACGCCAGATGTAGCCCGACTTTGGATAAAGTATTACGGAACTATGGACTTATGGTAAGAAATTAATTCACTGGTCTTTAATGTTGTGCCATGATCCATGAAACGACCAAGCCATACTTTTTGACCACGAAGTAGGGTTTCTAGAGTTAGGGATTCTAGAGTTAGGCCTTGTAGAGTTAGGGGCTTGGCTACAGATGAGATCTGATAACTTTTTAACAGTGAAAGTGATATGAGCTTGTGAGTCTTGGTAACCTTTTTTACATGAAATGTTTTTGGTGGGATTTCATTTCTTTTTGCAAGATGCTTTAGTTCAAATTTCAGCTTTCTAGGGCTTTTGGAAGTTTGGAAATTATTTTATGAGAAATTGTTGTATAATACGGAAACAGACCCCCTTTTCGAGGGGTTGGAGGATGAAATTTACAGATTTATTAATTCGTTGTTTGTGTGCTAATCCTAGTTTGCATATTCAATTTCAGCTTTCTAGAACTTTTGGAAGTACCTCCCTAGAAGAAATTTTATATACAGACCTGCACACCCTTTATGTGGGTTGGATGGTGAAAGTTATAGATTTTTTAATATTTTTGTTGTTTGTGTGCAGATCCTAGTCTGCAAACCAAATTTAAGCTTTCTAGGGCTTTTGGAAGTTTGGAAATTATTTTATGAGAAATTGTTGTATAATACGGAACCACACCCCCTTTTTTGGGGGTTGGAGGATGAAATTTACAGATTTATTAATTCGTTGTTTATAATAACATAACATCTAGCTTTGATATCAAATTTCAGCTTTCTAGAAGTTTTGGAAGTACCTCCCTAGAAGAAATTTTATATACAGACCTACACCCCCTTTATATGGGTTGGAGGGTGAAAGTTATAGATTTTTTAATATTTTTGTTGTTTGTGTGCAGAACCAAATTTAAGCTTTCTAGGGCTTTTGGAAGTTTGGAAATTATTTTATGAGAAATTGTTGTATAATACGGAAACAGACCCCCTTTTCGAGTGGTTGGAGGATGAAATTTACAGATTTATTAATTCGTTGTTTGTGTGGTAATCCTAGTGTGCATATTAAATTTCAGCTTTCTAGAGCTTTTTGACGTACCAGCCAATTAGAAATTTTATATAGAGACCTGAACCCCCTTTATTGTTGGAGGGTGAAAATTATAGATTTTTTAATATTATATAATTGTGGGAGGTGGACGATAAAAGTTACAGATTTCTTAATATTTTCGTTGTTTGTGTGCTAATCCTAGTCGGCATACGAAATTTCAGCTTTCTAAGGCTTCAGGAAGTACCCTAGAGGTTTGATGATCATGGATGACGAAATCGACGTATTCCAGGTATTAATAAAATCTAAAGTATAAAAGCTGGACAAATGAACTAAGAACTTGGGCTCTCTGATATTATCCACACCGAAGCTATGAGAGTACGAAAATACGACGAAACGGTTCAAGAAAAGGTAGGTAGTGCCCAGTCTTGGCAGATAAAGGAGTAGGCAAAACTAATAATTGATTCTCTAAACCTTTTTTCTATTAAATACGCAAGGCTTCAGCAAAGTTTAAAAATATCTCTCTTTTCGAATTTTTGTAGTAAAGCTTGCTACCGCATTACTTTTATTATAATTAATGAAATCAGTAAATTTTCGAATAAAAATTAAACAATCATTTGATAGTCGAAGTGACTAATTTTACACAATACTAAAAAAATTGGGCTTAGAAGCGAAATACACTAATTGCCAGCCATATCTTAGTGTGTTTCCCTAGTAAGCCGACAAAGTTAAAAGTGCAAAATATCCTTTATTTACCTTGTTGTATAAGTTGTACTCATATTCGGCAACATTTTTTGAATTCGGAAATTTTCCTGAAATTCCACTAATAACAATTTCATCATCTTCCGATGCTGGATAGATCCTAGCTAACTTATGATCCTCCTGTGATAAATATTTTATTGGATTCGGTGCCATGTTGTAACTATTTAAAAATTATTTTTATAACTTTTTAAGGTTTCTTTATTACAAATTTTTCTACACTATTCACTATTAGTTTATAAGTTCACCAAGGTAATGTTGTTATCTTTCACCACAATATAACATAAAACAATAACGTTTTAAATAATTAAACATTAAAAAAAGGGAAATTAAAAACAGCAACTAAACAGTTCGCGAATTTAACTGCAATTGACTCCCCGGTAACCTACCGGAGCCTTTTATATCGGTTACGAAAACCCTTCTTAATTATGCCAAAAAAGATGAAGTTTAATGACTATTGTTAAAATATGCCATTACTTACCATGTTGATTATAGGGCAGAGTGGAAATTGAATACCAAACACCTTTAATTCGTAAGAACTGTTGCAATGCTTGTGTGCCGTAGGTTTTTATGCAAAACTATGTTGCACTTTTTTGCACGTAACGTAGCGATTTCACTGATTTCAATGCTAAATCTTGTGGAAATAGCAATTTCAAACCTAACCCCAGGTTTAAGCAATTCGCATAATGCTTGACCTTTTATTTTATGTCTGACAGAAAATAACAAGTGCATAGTAACAGCAGGATTGTCAACTGAAAGTGAGGAAAACATAATTTATTATTCCCAAAAAGTAAGGGAAATTTTTGAAAATTTTACCACCTTTTTTACCCTATTGGTGCCACCAGCTAAAGCTGGCATTCAACATTTGGGCTTTTCACATGAGAGTCGCAGATTTGAATCCCACATGCGATGACCTATGTTTGTTTTCTGTTAACAACAGATTAAACCATAAAAATGTTTATGGTATGAAATAAGCACAATCTTTGTCTTCAAAATGACTGAAGATGGCCGCCTGCAATTCTTCATCGCTTGAAAATTTTCTTCCCATGAAGTCCCGCTTTAACTTTGAAAATAAATAATAATTGGCCGGGCCATGTCTGAATTGTAAGGTGGGTGGTGCAGCTCCGTGAACCCGCATTGACGAACTGCATCCTTCGAAACACCGGCGGCGTGAACGGGAGCCTTGTCGGGAAGCAGCAGGACACCTTTACACAGTTTGCCTCTGCGCTTCTCCTTTATCATGTCTCGCAGTTTATATAATAATGGAGCATAATATTCGCCATTTACAACTGTATTGCGTTCCTTAAAAGCCACCATCAAAATACCTTGAAAATCCCAAAAGATTGTGCACGTAATTTTTTTGGTAGATTGTTGCACCTTTGTCTTTCTTGGTGGCTTTTCACCCCTATAACGCCTATATATTCCATTGACTCGCGCTTGCTTTCTGAATCATAATACAAACCCATAGTTTCATCACAAGTCGCTCGATCACATTCTTTGGAAGCACAGCGCAATCTCTTCTGTCTCTGCACAGCTAAAAGAAGTTTGGGGGCCCATCTTGCACTGAATTTTTTCATATGAAGATGTTCATGGATTGCACGACGGATGGTACTTTTAGAGAGCCCAAGTCTAGCTGCAATTTCTCTAATCTTCAAACGGCGATCACTAAAAACTTCTTCTTCAATTAGAACAGTAGTATCGGGAGTAAACACTTCCACCGGTCGCCTATCATGGCCGATATCTTCGGCGGTTTCTCTCCCGAGGCGAAACTCTTTCACCCAATTTTTACGGTGCTGTTAGAGGGGTTGTAACGCCATCCAATCGCTCTTTTATTTGAGCCGGTGATAAGCCTTCTTTAAACAGAAACTTTATGACGCTTCGATACTCTGTTTTCGACATTTTGAAAAAATACGCTACTCTTGTTATTCAAACCACTACTAAACTGAGACTACGCTCTTCAGTGAGTGTTCGTACACAAAGTACGCGATAAGCGTACTATTCGATGCAACATAACATGTATCACGTGGAACTATATCAGGCCAGTAATTTATGAGACCGACTACGTATATAGTATCAAATCAACGTACAGTAATATAGGTTACGGTGGCGACGAAAACGCTTTACATAGACCACTTCGGGTAAATAGCGCTACCAGGATTAGATACCCTACATCCTAGAGGTTTCGTTATGTGATCGCCGAAGAGCTACCCTATTTGCATCAAAGGTTCCCGTCTCCGTTGCGAACATCAGAATTCTCTTCATGTTAATTTTCGACGCTTCCTTTAAGCTTTCAATTAAGTGGTTGCAGGACAATGACATGAGAGGTGTTCCACAGTTTCTTTTTTATTGCATTCCTGACAGTGACTGCACAAATTATAGTCAGAAACAGCAATTCTTAGTGCATGTACCCCCGTAAGATAATGGCTGGTATAGATCCCAACGAAAGTTCTACACTAAGTCCGAGATAGGTTAAGTAGGCAATTAGTCTTTTTTAATCGCAGGTCCTCCACATGGTCTGCGCGATTCGAGACGTTGTAGTCTCCTCTCACCTTCTTTTCGAAAGAGCTAACAGCTCATCATTGAGAGAATTGGCAACACCGTGTATTGGAGGAAGTATTTGTACCGCTTCCTGAGCTACCTCTTTTAGCGAGACCGTCTCCTGCTTAATTTTCGGTGATGACGCTGTGCCCGGTTACCCAGCAGAGTTGTACTCTTCTTCATGCTTACAGTTTGTACAGCTCTGTAGCAATCAATTGATTTTAATTCTTCGGACCTAAGGGCTTTTAGAGCCTCTTGGCTGTCCACATAGACACTGATTGGGCTTCCTGTTGCCAAATTACTGCGAGCCAATTCTGCCGCCTTGTGAATAGCCACAACCTTGGCTTCAAAGATGCTGGGGAGTCTGTGTGAAGGGTAGATATTGAGCTCCTAGCAAAAACTGATACGCCTACTCAGCAACTTATTTTAGAGCCAACTGTTTAGATGTTTACGGTATTCTTGATTCCAAAACTGCCTGTCCGGAACTGCTGCCTCGAACTTTCTGTTAAAGTCCATAATCGGTAGTATGTAATTATAGGCCGTGTTTAGATTCTCCCCTAAACTACTATAGCCGAACATCTGCGTCTTGAGGAACGTTTACTCTTTAAGGCGCAACATTTACCTCAGTGAAACGTTCTTTGCGTACAGGTCCACACGGGGGAAGTGGACGATTGTGTCAAGAGCACAGGAGAAAGTTTTTGAATGCACCACTGACCCCCATTCCCGCTATTCTTTGTATGTCGTCCAATCTGGCGAGATAAGTTTTCTTGTTCACAGCTGACCACCAAACCATGACGCCGTACATCAGGATTGGTCGCACAATTGCGGTGTATACCCCCACGTGATGCTGGCTGTGAGCCCCCACTTTGCAGCTAAGAGTCTCTAGCAGATAAAGAAAACTTTGTTTGCTTTAGCAATCGTTTCTTCTACATTTAGTTTGCAGGTCGACTTGCTGTTTAGAAGTAGAGTCCCAGATATTTAGCCTGAGGTTTGAGTTCCAGCATCATATCGTCTAAACGTGGTGCCCTGAAGGTTGGTATCTTATAGTTCCTAGTGAAGAGTACCATTTCGGTCTTGCATGGGTTGATGCCAAGCTCTCTGGTTTTCGACCATGAGCTTAATTTCTTTAGAGCTTCATTTGCGATTTCGCTAATAGTGTTCAGACACTTGTTTGACACTAATTTAACGACATTAACAGCGTAAGCGACCGCTTTTATAACCCCTACACTAAAGTGTTACTAAAATTTTGTGCGTAACCAGTAGCCTCAGGAGAGGCAATAAGACTCCTCCCTGCGGTGTGCCCCCGTCGACTACTTTGCATCCGTTCCCAAGGTGTATTTTTGTAGGGCAGGGACTTTTCGGTCTCAAACACTACCACACGTAGGGTAGTTTCCCTCGTGCATGCATGTTGGATCCTAGATAATAAGTTCCAGAATTTCCAGGGATTTTAATAGCGCTGTGGTCACTGGGATTGAATTGCCCGCACACCGCTGAAGACTACGTGTGAGAGATTCCAGGATTCGGGGGTCCTGGGAGATAATCATAGAGCTGTACTTCTTACAGGCAAGGAAGTGGTGTCTAGAAGGACCTCAAGCATTTCGCTGCTCTTTGTCCAGACTCCCTTTATATTGCAGCATAGGTTGCGCAGTATAGTTTGATGTTACTTTCCTCAACCTAGCCCTTTCGAAGGTATTTTGAATTTGTTCACAGAAGGAGCCAAAGTTCTTTCTTTTAGATGTTCTGATCTTCTGATTAATATCCTTAATAGCCGCGCTATAATCAGTCCTTACTGGACCTTTTTGCTAGCCTGAATAGGGATCGTGTTCTTCGGCGGATTTCCGATAAGCTCTTGTTCCACCAATAGGGCTGAGATCTTTTCCGAGACCTGCTCACAGGGCAAGTCTGTTCGAAAGCTTCGTTCAAACTTTCGGTAGCGTGGCCCACTGCAGATTCAAGGTATTGGGTGCTCTAGATTGCAGTTAGACATACCCTTCCAAATTTCTCCTGTTGGAAGTTTGAAACGATGAGCGAGATATTCTTTTGAACTATTCTGCCAGTTTGCTGACTTGATTTTGTAGTGTCTCTCTTGCCGAAACACTTGATTCGGTTGATGCCGAATGCACCTCAGTTCACCCAGTCACTTCCAAAATCTTGTCTACCATTGCCGACAACTGGTTCAATGTACCTGGACCACATGCTTGAGTAGCTTGAATATTTCCAGGCAATCGCTTAAATAATAAAGATTTTAAGACTTCATCTGATAATTTGTCGGAATTTAACGTCTCCATTTCTCGCAATAACTGCGATGATCTTACATTTCCTAAAGTCAACTTATTTAAAAGTTGCTTTAGTTTGATATTACTAAAGTTTCTTTGAAATATTTGTCATTCGTTGGTGGGCTTGCAATAATATCACTGATATCTCTCAAGGCACTTTCATCCAATGTACTCAACTTAAGCTGGAGTACTACGACTTCAGCAGGAGGAACCAAGCCTGTTAATTTAAATCCCCAAACGGTATAGAGCCCGCATTAGCAAATAACAACGCTGGAGAAGGAGAAAGTGGAATAGCCAATTGACCCGTATCAGAAACGCATGATCTAATATGGAAATGCTTACCAAATATTTAAATAGTCAAACATTTACCGACCCCTTTTATTTTCAGGAATTATCACAGGAGGATATTGTTTTAGCTGTGAAATCTATAAAATCTGGTTCTACTGAATTCTTCATTGTAACATGGTCTAATTTTTATGAAGCTTCATAGTCTACCAAGGTAATTCTAATACCTAAAAATTCATCTCCTAATAGACCTTCTGATTATCCTCCTATTTGCATATTGCCCTCTTTTCTAAGGTTTTAGATAGGTTAATGCATCAGCAGATTTCTGAATTTGTGGAGTCCCATAGATTCCTATCGTCAAATCAATAGTCATAGAACGGATACAGCTTTGTTAAAGACCTCTGAAGATATAACAAGTTCCATGGATCTTGAAAGGGTGACTGTGCTTATTCTGCTCGATTATTCCAAGTCTTTTGACTCGGTTGATCATATTATTTTGTTAAATAAACTTTAGTCTAATTTTTGTTACTCTGCAGCCTTTCTTTCTTTAATTAAAACTTATATTACTAAACGATCTCAAATTACTGTTTGGCGTACCACAAGAGTCCTCCTTGGGACCCCTTTTATTTGCTGTGTTGATTGATCGTCTGTGCGAATCAGATCTGAACTGTAATGTAGTCAAATATGCAGATGATGCGCAATAATATTTGTCAATTCCAAATAATGAAATCTGTAATATTATACATAAATAGGATAGGCTTGCCCATGGAATCCTGGGCTATAAACTGTATATTCTCGGGTTTCCTTATTGCTTCGTCGATTGGCTGTTCTCTTTCCTACCAAATCCTTGTCACCTCGGAGGTACCTTAGGGTAGTATCCTTGGCCCGCTCCTTTTTATACTATATATTAATGATGTTTAAATTCTCCTGTGCAGTAGTAAAATGTTGTGTTATGCGGACGTTGCTAAAATTTTTCGGACTGTTTATCACAAATCAGACTGCGGTCTCTTGAACTCTGACTTGGCTACGTTCTGTGACTGGAGCTCACGCTCGCCTTCCTTTAAATACCTGCAAGTGCATCCATCGTTGTGACCTTCTGCCGTAGAAGACGTCATCGCCTCTTCGACTACACCGTCAATGGTATTGTCTTGGGTAGGGTTGATAAGGTGAAAGACCTGGTCGTGATCCTTAACTCTCCTTCTTTCTTTCGAGAATCATGTGGACTCGATCGATGTTGGGTTTTGTTAAAAGATAGTCTAAGGAGCTTGATGATCCCTACTTAAATAAGCTTCTCTACTGCACCTAACCTAACCTGTTAGACCAGTTTTGCAATACGCTAGCCCTGTGTGGTCTCCCTACTACGCCGTTCACGTTTACCGCGTCGAAGCAGTGCAGCGTAGATTTCTTAGGTTTGCTCTCCGTGGACTTTTCGGGATTGATCCTTTGTCACTTCTCTCTTACGCTGATCGTTTGGGACTGACTTCTCTCGGCTCCCTTGAAAAGAGGCGCAATATTGCTAAAATAGTATTTTTGTTCGATCTAATGCAGGGAACAATAAACTCACCAGGGAGGTTTTAAACATCTCGATCCTGCAACGCTCTTTGAGGAATCGCGACTTCTTGTACGTCCCTGGTCATCGAACTTTGTATGGGATGCACGAGCCAATCACTTCGATGTCTCGCCTATTCTACCAATACTTTGCCAATTTCGATATGGATTTTTCCAGGCTGCGGTTGAAGGTCTTTCTGAGGCAGTGTCTTTGTTGATGTGGGAGTCGCGACTTCAATCGACTGCTGCCCCACAGTTATTTGAGGACTTATTTTATGCATTTAATTTTTAGTTTAGTTTGATAATTTATGTATATATATATATATATATATATACGCTGTATTAGTCTATTTTGACGAATCTGAATAAATAAATAAATAATTAACCTTGATCTGCTTATAGGGTAAAGTGCAACAATTTAGCCCTTCATCCTATAAGAACTCATTAATATATGTAGCTTTCCTTCCATTATCTTGGAAGGTATAGTTGTACCTTTTCAGAACGGACTAAAAAACCTCGGTGTCGTTTTTAATACTAAATTTACCTGTGCTGACCATGTGTACATGTTAAGGTCAAGGATTTCCTATATTCTGGAAGGTGGATCTTTCCACTAGGATTATAAAACATCTTGTAATTACATCTATTCTTCTACTTATAAACTACTGTGCTTGTATGGACTCAACTACATATCAAAGATTGCAACAGGCTTTGAAGAATTGCGTAAGATTTGTATTCCGATTGCGGCGATATGATCACATCTCACCATTTGTCAAGGACATTCTTGGTGTGACATTAGTTGAGCGTTAACGACATTTTACTATTGTAGTCGCAGTTATCCCCAAGCATTTGGACGACGTGAGTGGGCAACCAATGGGTCCATCCAAACCAATAAAAATGGTCGGAGTCTTTTGGGCTGGAGCTGGAAGAGCATAAGTCGGAACCCGTACTAATCAGTAGCCGAGAGTGAGAGTACGGAATGACGAAATTACATGGGAAGTGGTCATGAAATACCTCGGAGTGTTGATAAATGACAAGTTTAAATTTTAAAAACACATGGAGTATACAGAGTAAAAGGCGGTTAAGGCAATAGCGGCACTGTCGCGTATAATACCAAACAGCGGAGGATCTACCTAGACTACCAAGAAGACTACTTCTTGCTAGGGAAACACTAACAAAGGTGTACCATCGTAGTGTTTTAAGAGTCACCAGCGCCTTTAGGACGACGTCGGATGAAGAAGCGTGTGTGATAGCAGGAATGCCACCACTGACGAAAATACAGCGACTGTATCGAAGCAGACCAGCCGACAGTCACATCACTGATGAAAGACGTCGAGTGGGAAGACCTCATACCAGGAACTCTCACAAAAGGAGGAGCCTTGGATAATATAATGCCGTGGCGATGTACACTACCAGCTTATGCAGTCTTAAAGTGGACGTGGTGAGTATCGTTATTATTAACACCGCTTCGGGCAAGTCAATTCCCCTTGTTGTCCTCAATGCTTATGAAGATCCGAAGCATGTATTATTCTACTGTTTGCAGTTTGTATAGATTAGGGAAAACTTATAATCGTTTTTCAGTGCCGTATTCAGTGTAAATACGCTTGTATCGGAAATGCTTTACTCCCACGTAATCTGAATTGCAGTAAGTGAAACTATTAGCTGCATCCAGGGTGAACTTAGAAGGACGGAAGCACAGCGAAGAACCGTTGTTTGCTAAGAAGCTGAGCCTTAGAAGCTAATATACGCCCCGCGAAGTAATGTCTACCGATGGTTCCGTGGGGGGAAATCGGGTGACGAGAGGTGGTTTTGGTAGGTTACAGTCGTACACCTTGGCTTTCTTGCTTAGATAGATAGATAGAAAGACTGATTGCCGTGTTATCGCTAATACTATTTAAATAATTATGGAAGTCAACAGTTGTGCTTATAAATCCTAAATAACCTTATAGGATGTAGTAATAATCACATTGTGCTTGGATAGAGAGAGATCTCTAAAGTTCACGTTGCTTATCAAAACAAACAACAACAATTACAGTGAAAAAGGTTACTAAGATATAATATAATAATTAAGCTGGAAACCATAAATGTAAACTCAGTTTGGGGATTAGGTATAAGTAAAATAAATTGCGAGAACTTATGATCAAAAATTATTTAATGGTTTTGCGGTAGCCCAATAACTCTTTTAACAAAAATTAAAACAAATTGTTAACTAATTCGATTATTTTTTTACTTTTGTTAAATTCTCCAAATAATCCTCGGAAAATTGGTTGTCCTTGAGTCCAGGGTTTGATTCATTGATAATTTGAGGAAGTAGTGCATTGTCCAACATTGTCATGTGATCACCTTCAATAAATTTCAATGAAATCTTACCCTTCAAAACTTTGGACAGTCCGTAATCTTCCTCAATATCTACAACAAACACTTCCGCTGATCGAATTAAGGTCACTGGTGAGTTAATTGGTTCAATTTCATCTATATCAAGATTTGATACCATCTTAATACGATTAAACATTGCTTTCATCATTAAAATAGTGTATTCCTTGCTGTAGGAGTTTTGTTGCTCAGAGAACTCTAGTAATTTATTAATTTTTTCATCCCAACCCCTGGCCGTGGAAATAATAGCAGCAATTTTTTCTAAATCTTCATCGGGGTAGAAACGATGAATAACCACAGTGAAAAGCGCATTTATAATATTCTCATCAGTAAAATTATTATCGAGATGAACACTGCAGAGCTT
Source organism: Leptarthrus brevirostris (assembly GCA_964036015.1). Classification (NCBI taxonomy): domain Eukaryota; kingdom Metazoa; phylum Arthropoda; class Insecta; order Diptera; family Asilidae; genus Leptarthrus; species Leptarthrus brevirostris. The sequence continues at coordinate 3,741,903 of OZ038371.1, read as the reverse complement.
CTTTAGGAAATGTGGTGCTCCATCAATAAATAAGAGTTCCCCATGAAATCCTGCTCTTTCTAATAATCTCGCCAATTCGATTGCCACTAAGCATCCGAATGAATAGCTAACAATGTAGAAGGGTTCCTTGGATTTAAGAATTGGTTGTATATCCTGAAATAATATAAAATTATAGTAGATGTAATCATTCGCTTAAGTACTTGAAAATTACCTCAAGAAGCTTTTCTGCAATTTTCTCAGGAGAAGTAAGTTCAGCTGTATGAGTTAGTTGTAAAACGACAGCCTCCGCCTTCAAATTAGTACCAATATTGTATAAAGCTTGTCCAGCTGTACCGTTCAATCCTGGTATAATCATAGTTGGATTTATGCCAGTGGATACATTGCTCATTGTCATTAGCGGCAAAATAGCCTTGCCGCTGTTAGCTTCTTCACCGAGATTACTTATTAATAAATCTATTCCAACTGCCTCGTTATTGCTAGCCAATCTAATTTTGACAGATTCAGTAGAACGTGCCCTTTCCTCTGAAATTTCTTGCAATTTCTGGAATGTCAACGATCTTAAATCTTGTGGACTAAGAAATAGTTCGAATTCTCGCTCCAATGTCTGCTTAATTTCTACAGCCATAAGTGAATCCATTCCCATTTCCGCAAGCGATGCACTCATAGAAACCGATTTCAAATCTCGAATACCCATGATGTTCATGACAGTCTCAACGATACCGCTTCCCGTGTTACTAGTGCGTTTTTCGGCCACAACCATGCTGGCTACAATCGGGTCAGGAGAATCCAATAAAGTATCTAGTTCATGCAGGCATGATGATATTCTTTGTTGCAGCGTTCCTCCAATTTCCATATCAATTTTGTGTTCGGCCATGTCTGCAACAAGTCCAACTTCTCCAACTGCGCCCCATTGAATGGCTTTTGCAGGCAAGCCTTGCTCGGCTCTGTCTTCAACAACTCTTTCCATTATAGAATTAGCCATGCCATAGTTGGTCTGGCCAGCATTTCCTCTTCCACAAGAAACACTGGAAAATACTACGAAATGTCGCAAGAGTGGACACAATTTTCGTGATAGTTCGTCTAAATATACGGTAGCATATGCCTTCGGCGCCAAACTTTGTTTGAAATTTTCTGGTGTTTGATTTACGAATATAGCATCTTGCAAATTGACCGCCAAATTGAAGATTCCTCCCACTGGTCCCAGTTTCATAGCTTCTCTGATTAATGCTTCACATCCATTTTTTGTCGTAATGTCAGCTGTACTGATAACAACTTTAGTACCATATGTTTCCCAGAGATAGATTCTGTAAGCTTGATACTGTTTCGTGATACCTGTTCTCGAGCTAAGAACTATTTTCCTAGCTCCACGAGTAATCATCCAATCCGCGAGTTCAAGACCAAAACCTCCAAGTCCTCCGGGCATAACATAAACCAGATTACTGTCGAAGTAACTTTGTGGAATAACTTTCAGCGGTATCGTGTATTCCGATGTTGGATCATCACGAATTTGCACTATAACTTTACCAATGTGCTTTCCACCAGCTAAATAACGAAACGCTTTTTCCAGTTCATATGCTTTGAATACTGTCACCGGCAAAGGTTTTATTATTCCTCGTTCGATGTCATTGTCTATCATGTCTGATAAGGTCTGAAATTATTATTATATTTTAGTTTACATTTTTTGTTAATTGTTTGAGTATACCTTAGCAAATTCAGCAGGAAGATCAAAAATGTTATCTGCCAACACAGCATGGAAAGAAAGCTCTTTCAAGAATGGAGCTAGACCTAATTTTGTGTCATTAGCCATGTCAAATTTTCCGATTTCAAGAAAATGACCACGTTGAGCTAGACATCGAACAGAGGCTAATAATTTGTCTTCAGCCAGAGAGTTAAGGACAAAGTCGACTCCTTTTCCGTCAGTTTGTTCTAAAACCATTGCTTCGAAGGAAGTATCACGGGAGTTTCCAATATGTGATTCTGAAAAATAAGAAAATCTTTTTATTTTGGAAATATGTCGTAATATCATTTAACCTTTAAAGTCTTATAACTTCTACATATAAAGCGAACTATAAGAAGCAAAAGCTAATTCGTGATGCTGCTTCATTAGTGATAAATATGAGTGTGTTGCGATGATCCAGAGGGTTGAATAATAAAATTTTTGTGAGGTAGTTCTTTAGGAAGATTGCGATCCACTTACTATCAAGGCAAGAGCGGCTCAGTAAATTTGCAGTTGCAGACCAGACCACAACCAACCGAGCGAGCAGAGACCAGCCGACCAGCCAGCACCACCAAAAATTTAATTTTATAATAGGTAACTTGAAACTACTGGCCACATAAAGCATTAAAATTTGAGTAGTCGGCGTGCCTCCCCGGCTGCGAAAATGTATATCGGGCTTAGATCAGAGCCATTGGTGTTGGGTAAAACCACCTCCCTGGTCTCCCTGGTACAACCCACTCCTATAGCTAGCGTACCTCCCTGGCTATTTCTACCTCCGTCACCAGCGTGCCTTCCTAATGACGACACCCTCTTTATCTCTCTGGTGTAAAACACTTCAGAAAATCCTCTTGTACTAGCGTCTCTCCCTGCTATAAGACACTCATAAAGCTAATGTGCCTCCCTCTCCGTCATTAGCGTACCTCCCTGGTGACGGGTAGTTTAAGACAATCTATAAAATCCTCTTGTACTAACGAGCCTCCCTGGTACAAGACACTGATTCATTCCTCTTACACTACCGTGCCTTCCTACTGTAAAGCACTCGTCAATCCAGCGTGATACCTGGTTAGCTAACTATCTCCTGATAAGAGAAAACTGAAATGGGCGATAGGAAGTTTCAAGCCCTATAAATCACCGGGATTAGATAGCATCATCCCAGCTGAACTACAATTAGCTTCCGAGATACTGAATTCGTTGCTAATGGTCATTTAAGAGGCCTGCCTTAACCTCACCTACATATATTCCATCCTCACGGATCAAGGTGAAGGTGGTCTTTATCCCTAAAGGAGGAAGAGCCTCACATTATAAGCCCAATGATTTTAGGCCCATTAGTCTCTCGACCTTCCTGCTCAAAACCCTGGAGAGACTCTTAGATATCTATATTAAAGAGACAATCAATCCTTTCAAGTGGTCTCTCTCGCAACATGCTTACACTAAAGGTAAGTGTAAGTACACTAAAGACAGCCCTGCACGAACTGACCGCAATCATAGAGCATTTGCTACTGCAGAAAGAAAGCTCACTTGCAGCCTTCCTCGATTTTGAGGGTGCTTTTAACAATATCCGGTCAGAGGCGATAATGGCATCCTTCAGGAGGGTTGAACTTGACGATCCTCTCATGAAACTTATTGACCCCCTATGAATTGCCCTATACTAGACGGGGTTAGGCTGAAACTGTGTAATCAGGTTAAATATCTAGGTCTAGTCCTAGATAGAAAACTTAACTGGAAGCCTAACAAACAATAAAGAGTGCGGAAGGCTACAGTAGCGCTGAACTTGTGTAAGAAAGCAATAGGGAAAAGATGGGGTATGGAGCCACGCATTGTGCATTGGCTCTACACACGTGTCATACGACCTATACTTATGTATAGGGTGATTGTATGGTGGCCGGCACTAAATATATTAATCCATCACAAAGCAATAGATAAAGTTCTGAGGATGGCAACACTGCTGATAACAGGTGCCCTTAGAACCACACCTTCCAAGGCCCTGAACACTATTCTCCACCTTCTATCCTTGGATCTCTTTGGTAAGCAAACCGTATCCTCAGACGCCATTAACTCAATCCAGACCTGGAAACGAACCAACTTCGGTCACTTTAAAATTCTGGACAGAAGAACTGCCAGCAATAACGACTATACCTCGCCCAAGCCTTTCTTTGAGACTAAATTCAACTCCTTCTTTCCCACCAGATCGGGATGGGAGGAAGGTGAATCTCTGCACTGCCGGCTCCAAATTAGGAAGCAAAGTAGGTGGAGGTATCTTCTCGGAATATTTGGACCTCGATATCTCATTCCGCTTACTTGTATACTGCAGCGTGTTTCAGGCGGTAATCATGGCTATAAAGGTAGCCGCGAACCGCCTGAATTATTTAACGCTACCTAGAGACAACATATGTATTTTCACAGATAGTCAGGCCGCTATTAAATCCCTCACGGGAGTATACACTCCTTCACTCGCTTTCTCATCAGCGTGCTTCACTGATGAGAGACACTTTATGGCTATAATTTCATACAGTAAAACTGTCCGTCGTCATATGTTTTAATCCATTCAGAATTATACTTTTGTCTTTTTGCTCGTTTTTAAATCATACAGAGTTTCCCCACGAGAACAAGGTAACCAGCGCCCATAGCAGTCATAAGTACCACTATGAAGAGCAGCACCTTGACATATACCGGCCGAAGTCACTGTTAGACAAAGCAACACCTCGATACCGCGAGGAGAGCTGTCATCAATACCGCAAGTCAGAGCAGTTTCTAGATATACACCGACCGTTTTCACCGAGAGACAGGGCAGATCAACGGTAGCATCAGACAGGGCAGTATCCTGATGACAACCGACTAGTCTTCTGGCATTTTAACAGCCACAGCGAAGAGGATTCCGAACATCGCCCACACCAACTAGATATAGGATAAGTAGTACTTAGGGGCATTGAAAGTAACAGGCTTGCAGTGCGATAGTCCCTCCAGTATAAAATGAAAGCTCATGCTTCATTACTAACGTGATTTCGGCGTATATGTGATTTCGGTTTTCTCCAGGGGATAAGCTCACCGGCTCCATGGACAAGGCTTTTGAAGAAAATAAGCCTATGCCTAGATTTGACATTCTACCAATGAGAGAATATAATCAATACAACAAAAGAGGAATCATCCAAATCGGTTCACGCATTAAAACGGTATGCTTGGTCATACATAAAAAATACGGGTTTTGCAGTCTGTTAAAAATGGACAGACACCTTAACCCTGTAACACTCAATCGACACAACTTTTAACTGACGAAAATATCTATCTCTAGGTCCCATAACATCTAGTGGGACATGGGGCGACAGAAGAACTTTACCCGATTTGAGACAACGCTTGTAAGTAGACTTACAATTTAAAGTGGATTCCGAAACACTGGCATTTGCTCTGCAGCCCCAATGGTCCTTTTTTATCATAATCTGTTGTAAGCAAAACACCATCATGGGTCGCCGCCGGTGGAATTCCTACCTGGGACCTCCGGATTGGTAAATATATGAATATAATTTTTAAACTTACCTTTAATTTGGGGGAAAGTATCCAACAAAAATTGACGTTTTTCCTTAGTACTGCAAGTGGTATACACTTCTAAGCCATATGCAAATGCCACTCTTATCGCTGCAAGACCGATACCACCTGTCCCGGCATGAATAAGTATCGACTTTCCTTTACGAATGTCAGTCGAGAAAAAGAAGGCATAATACACGGTACTATAGACGACAGGTATTGTGGCGCCTTCCTCAAAACTTAAGTGAGTTGGAATAGTCCATTTAACGCCTCTGCTTGTATTATTATACGAAGCAAGTGCTCCTTTTAGTACCATACCCATTGTGCGTCTGCCTGCTTTGTCAAATCCCGCATATTCAAAACATAGTGCACTTGCTTGTTCGGTACGGCAATCCCCGTACAAACCTACCGACAGACGGCCTGTCGCAAGCATTACATCGCGGAAATTAAGCGAAACATAAACAACTTTAGTGTCGCAATCGTCATAGTTAAGCGGTCCATGAAACCAAGCCATTGAAGATAAATCTCCTCGCACCTTGGTATTTCCAGTTATTAAATGTTTATGACGTTGCTCCACGATCTCCTGCTTCAGTTGCAGATGACGATATGATCCCCATTTACCCTAAAATGATACCATTTATTTATTAAACCATAACTTTGTAATTTAACTTACGTTTTTAAAAATATTCATGATCATTCCTAGTTTTAGCTGACTTTTGTAGAAATTCGATTCCATATCAAATGGAGGCGCTGTTGGATCATCAATAAATACGCATTTTATTAAATTCTTTTCTGGCTCTTTTCTTAGGCAATTCACGAACCCAAGCAGACCGTTAAATCTTTCATTTTGAGCGATTAGTAAAACAGGACCCTTAGCCATAGCTGTTTGGAGTTTCTTAATCCATTCGAACTCAGAGTCCTTTTCAGAGATAGATACAACAGTCGGATAGCCATAGAATTTCTTTTCTAAACGTTGCAAAAACACAAACGTTTCATCTTGCGTTGGCAACACTGCTATTATGTGGAATCCAATTGGTGTTTGTAATTCATCAATCTTTAAATCTGCCTTCTCACGTGCAAGTAAGAACGCTCTCTCGTTTAAGATATCTTGTACTTCATCCGTAAAGTTTTCATTAGTCAAAACATTTGAAGCAATTATAATATCGCAATCCGTCTGTGCTAGCAGTTTTCTGTTTTCAACTACAACGCCAGGGAAGTCGAGTTCATGTGCTGTTAAAAGTATATAGTCACCGCTAATTAAAGGAAGGTCATCAAGTGAATCAACAAAATGAGTGATGATTTGTTCTAAATTTTCACTATGAACTTCAACGACTTTCAATTTCGGCGTGGGGCAATTTTCTAGAGCTAATTGTACACAAGCCCGGATGGCATCGACTGGATCTAATTTTGGCGACGGAAAATGCGGTATAAATTGATATCTTTCCAAAATTGGAATACCTGGTGGTCTTCTTCTAGACACTGGACTAGCATGAAGGCCAATAATTTCAATACCACCACAAACAACACGGCCTAACTTGCGAGATGATTGCACTTCAAAATCCATATTGTTCGGATCCATATCGTTGACAAGTTTGTGGTGATAATTTCCGTTGACACGCATTTTACGAATTCGTGTTGGAAGCATCAAGTTCCTCGAATCATACCCAATGATATGACTTTGAAGTATACAGTCGATAAAAGTGACCCAGTTATAATCCCATTTAATTTTAGCCCAAGCACCATCTGAACGTGCTTCTTGTACTGATCTGAAGCCGCCATTATAGTGGTATCCTCGAATGCGCAATTCTTTGTAGAAGTCTTTACTCTGAACTATAGGAGCATTTGACGGTTCTAGTGGAGGAAGCGGTTTACCAGGCTGTGGGTTGTCTACTTCACGGACAGTTCCAGTAACGACTGAACTACCATTTTCAGTAATCTAGGAAAAAAATTCTAAGGTAAAAACCCTTACACAGTACCTCACTGTTTTTATAAAAATTGCTTAGCATTATCTTACAAACCTCAAAGTTTCCGGTTCCATAATGAATCATTACTGTTAAAGTGGTGGTTACATCCTTTGTCAGGGGTGTAGACCTAACAAATTTAACATCTTCAAAGTCAACAGGCATATCAACAAACGAAGGTCCGTAGCGCATCATAGAGAGTGTCTCCCATACGTACATTAAATAGGCGGAAGCTGGCACCAATACTCTTCCATCAATAATGTGTCCACTCAAAAATTCTTCACTGTCACTTTCTAAACATATTGGAACTTGCCTTTCTCCAGTCTTTACGAACTTCATATTCTCGAATTTAGCGACGTACCATTCCTCACTGTGATCCCAACTTATCGTAGGAGAAATCATTGGAGTCCCCCGCGAAACCGGAAATTGAACAGCAGGATAAAGAGAGTCGATAGGGAAATGAAGTCCATTAAGGTAGATTCTAAAGAAAAAGAAATATATTATTTCAATTTGTAATTTAAAAGGTCATGACGTTACCTTCCCAATGCTCCAAAGAAATAGTTCATATTATTCTCATTCGATCTTTGCGTTAGACCGATATGAACAGCGTTCGGCATTGACTTTCTTAAGACTGCTTGTAAGAGACCGTGGGGGGCGATTTCGATTGTTAAAGAATTCGATGGCAACATAGCTGAGGTTTCTTCAAACAAAACACTGTTCAAGAGATTATTTGTATGGTATTCAGCTGAGCAGATCTGATTTTCATTGAGATCCCAAAGAGCTTTCGGAACACTTGAACACAACCATTTAGATGAACGCTGTTTTGGATCTGGTATAACTTCCTTCAAACGTTTCAACAATGCCGGTCCCATATGCGCAATATATCGTGAATGATATGCAATGTTTGAACATGGTACCTCTTTTGCAAAAATACCTTTGACTTTCAGTTCTTCCACAAATTTAGCCACATCTTCACACGGGCCGGATATTGTACTAGAGTCGGGACCATTATGACAAGCAACTTCAATAGCAGGAGGTAGAATCTTTACGATGTTTTTATAACCAAGGCCTATAGCCGCCATTGATCCTTTAATTTTATCCATTTCTATACTGACAACGCCACGAGAATATGCCGAAAGAATCATTTGTTCGGCAGTAAAGCCTCCATCTGCATAAGCGCAACCCAATTCCCCTACAGAATGTCCGATGAGATAGTCCGGTTTAATCTCAAGTGCTTTTAAGGTATCAACGATAGCTATTTGAATAGCAGCAATGCCTACAAATGAGTGAAGTATATTATCGTAGGTAGTTGGATCAGTCGATGTCAGAATGTCGAAGAGATTCAGTCCTTTAGACTCAAGCATCCTGTGACATCTTTCAATGGACTGTCTGAATATAGGAATATACATGAGTGAAGTGCCCATTTCAATCCACTGGGAACCCATTCCACTAAATACCCACACAATCGGCCGCTTAATGCCAGTATAATGTTGGACTTGCTTAGCAATGCACTGAGCGTTTTTACCCTCTTCATGGCAGTACAGACCATATCCTCGAAATACCAATCCAGAAATGGGGTTTCGTTGAATACTATGCAGCAAAGCGACATATTCAACATCTAAGGGATTTGCCTCCAAAGTATTAAAAAGAAGATTTACAGACTCTTGGGTACGGCCTGACCATGTGACCAATCGGGGCAACTTGTCGTTGGGCACGCCAAAGTTGGGTTTCTCTTTATCACAAGCTTTAAGAAGTGCATGAGCATTTGCTCCACCAAACCCGAACGAATTAACTCCAATATACTTGCATTTTAACTCCTCCACCTCACTGACAACTTTCAAACGACCTTCAACCAAAGGAGGAATTTCTTTCTTTACCCGACTAAGATTGATGTTTGGTGCAATTTTACCCTTTTGGAAAGCGAGGATTACTTTTACCAAAGAGCAATTACCAGAAGCAGCTTCGGAATGCCCAATGTTAGATTTAACTGAACCAACAAGAAGTGGTTTAGTTCTTTGACTGCATAAAACATTGTCGACAGCACGACACTCTTCCGGATCGCCCACAATTGTTCCAGTGCTGTGAGCTTCCAGATAGCCTATTTCATTTGGATGTACATCGACGTTGTTATAAAACTCTCTTAACAGCTTTTCTTGCATTGGACCAGATGGATAAGTAATTCCTTCGGTCTTGTAGCCATCACAATTTGTTTTCGAGTAGACTAGTGAAGCATAGATACGTTTTGCATCTTTCTGTCGTTGTAAGAATAAACAACTTACAGATTCCGATCTTGTATATCCAGTAGCATCTTGGTCAAATGGTCGGCAGTAACCATTTGAAGCAAGAACTCCAAGTCTAAAATTATAAAACTAATTAAATATGGAAATTTTTATAAATAGAAGTTATGGAAAACTTACCGTGCAAACTGCAAAGTAACGTAAGGATGAAGAATTAAGTTAGCTCCTCCAACAAGGGCAGCATCTATCTCACCATTTCGAAAAGCCGTAAAAGCATTGTCAAGGGCATACATGGAACTACTGCAAGCTGTATCGACGAGGTAAGAAGGTCCATTCAAACCAAGAATATAGGAAATTCTATTGGCCAACATGGCGCGACTGCAACTATATTCAAGAATTGGGATTTATTTGTAATAAAAAATAATGTACTAGTTACGGTGCGTTTAATATAAAGCAAGACACGCTGACCAGCAAATTAGCTAATACATTGTACCAGAAATAAACGCTTCTGAAAAATGCTACCACTAGGCGGTCGCAATAATATGGTTCGGCTTTGTCTATTTTATCAGGTCGACACTAAAATAGACAAAGCCGAACCATATTATTGCGACCGCCTAGTCGCCAACACGGTGTTATTGAAAAGAGTGTTCTAGTTGTTACTTCTATACTACCAAACTACAATATGAAAGAAGTAGTTAACGGTGTGGAATCAATTGATTGAGTGGCAAGATTACTAGGTATGGGCCCAGTGTTCGAGACTCCGTCTCCCCGCGATTTTTTAATAAGAAATTAAAAAATCCACTTGTTCTCTGGGCTATTGTCTTGCTCGCAGCTATAGAAAACAAAGACATTTATTTCCCTCACTCCACTTACCTTAATTCCTAAGTGCATCATAGGGTTGTCCCCTGGGCTTTGGCTACATCATAAAAAAAACTTCCGTCAGCGATAGTTTACTACTACTACATTTTTCAACTTTTTATGTTGCCTGTTGTTTGAGTTTGAAATGATGCCAGGTTCTTTAGGTAGTAATACGCCAGCGTTGACTCTTATAGACTTAAAATAAAAAGTTTAACTGAAAAGTATAAAACAAAAGAAATTCGTTTATCTTGAAAAGAGTTTTTTTTTGTTTGATGAAGAGCTAAAGGAATTTAGTTTTTCGTTATTATAAATGCCGTTCAAGTCAAGAAAAAATTTGTGTTACAGATTTCTTAAAATAAGTTTCGATATAGAACTACCAACCCCGGATCTTGGTTTTTGTAGGGGGGGGGTTGTCTGCATGTAGGTCCAGCCTTCCCATCCTCTCATTTATAGACCTTTTAGGATGAAATTTGGTATAGGTTAGGTTAGGTTAGAGTGGCTGCCCATTGTGGTACCACACAGTTGAGGCGTCATTTAAGACGCCATAAAAGAAGAGAGTCTACCTATTATGCTTTGTGCATCGACCCAGTTTCTGCAATCTCGTTTTCGAGAAGTCAATATAAATACTGGCTGGGGCAGAAAGGAATCCTGAGAGATGTCTGTGAAATCTCCAGTTTGCAAGTGGCCAGCGGCTTTCCCAGCTGGGAGTTAATATCCGAGTCAGGACGAGTAGTACCGATTCTCGCTAGTTCGTCGACTATACCGTTGGCTGGAATATCATTATGTCCAGGCACCCAGATGAGCCGTACTTTCAGATGCTCAGCTATGTCATTCAGAGCGAAGTGACATGCTACAACCATTTTGAAGGTATTATATACTCCCGTGAGGGACCTGACTATCTGTAGGCAGCGTTAAAGGTTTCAGACAGTCCGCGGTTTACTTTCCAGGTCTGGACTGAGTTAAGCCTAATGGCAGCTGAGGATGCGGTTTGCTTACCGAATAGATCCACCGGTAGAAGGTGGAGAATATTGTTCGGGGCTTCATTAAGGAAAGGAGAAATTATGGTCTTCAAAGAGGGGGGAGAGGGGGGGGGAAGGGGTGGCATCTAGGCAGACCAGCAGACCATATATCCTTAGCAACGCTAAAAAAGCAATAGAGTATTTGGGGTTCCTACAAAGGTGTAAAAAATACTTCATTTCATCTGGATTGGCGTCATATACAAGTCAGGTATACTCAAGTATTATAATTCTCCTTTTATTGGACAGCCATCAGGCTTACTGGTGACGCTGCAATCACTTCGAAGATTGATTCTCTAAAACTTCGGCGCTACTTTAAGGTTATTGTTCTTAAAAAATCACAGTCTGAATACATATAGACTCCAACCTTTGAGTCTCAATACGGTCTCATTTCAATACTCAACAAGTCAAATTCGGTCAAATTGTGAAATTTCAACGACGATTAGGTTTTTGACATTTTATGACATTTCAAAACGATAGCAGGATGATTAGCCAATGAGATTTGTAAAGCCTTAGGCTTAGTGTTAATTTTTATTATTTCGAGTCGATTTAAATTTTTTTTAAATTAGTGATATCGTCCAACAAGTCAACTAGCAGCTTATCTTATCATCAATACTTGTAAAATTTTCGCTAAATAAATACGCTAGTCAACATGCCTGCAGCCTTATTATTCGATCACAAATGGATCTTGATACTAACTTACCCTGTAATGCCAAATCCACCAGAAGATCTTTTTTCATATAACCAAATCTTTTCCGATTCAGAGATACATGCTCCTACATAAACGCCTGTACGTGTTCCAGCAAGTGTTTTTGGATTTACCCCAGCATCAAGAATAGCTTCGTAAGCACATTCTATTAAAAGGCGACACTGGGGGTCCATAGTATGGGCCTGTTTGAAGTGAACGCCGAAAAATGTGGCATCAAACCTTTCTAAATCAGATATTTTTCCACATCGTTTAGGAATTTCAGAACTGAAGTGCTTCCAACGAGTTTCGGCCTCGTCAACCATATCTATCTGGAAGGAAATACAATTTTAAATTATATGTAATGTCGAAAATAATGAGATAATAGTTTGATTGAATTTATTATTATGCAAGTAATCCTTGTTGAAAAAATCATTGACCATAGTGTGCGTGGCGGTAAAAAAAATTTTTGAGTTTTGTTTTTAATTTTCTTAATATTTTCATTGTTTGTTAATGCAATTGAGTAATTAAGTCGTTTTTACGCGGAGTTTTTCTCTGATTCGTTTTTGTCCGGAATCTCTCTCTCTCTCTTCGTTTTTGGCCAAAACATTTTCTAAGCCACTTTTGCTCGGATCCTGTAGATACGTTATTTTTACTCGCAGCCTGTGATATATTATTATAAATTATACGGGTAATGAAAATTGAAATTGTAAAAATTTATTTAAAATCATAAAAACTTCGCGGAGATATGTAGTTCGTAAAGCGTTTACTACTAAAACTTTGACACACTAAAAACAGGGCGCAATTTAAAACGAATCCACTAATTAACGTTCAGGATAGGCAGCCACTTTAACCTAACCTAAGCAACCTCTTAATAATCATAATATGTAGTTTCATTCTAAATGTGAGATTCTCACTTCGCGATTATCTAACTAAAGTGAATACTTTTATTTGAACATGCCATTGTTTCCCGCAATTTGTAGGAAAGACGATCTACTGGGCTCATCTCTCCCAAAAACTGCGCGAAAGCATGACTAGTGTACGACGGGCCTGATATGTATAATTATTTTTAAAAGAATAACAACTTTCTTAGCTTAGTTTTTGTAAAAATTATGTTACTATAAATTGAAAGAATTCTTAGTAATTCTGAATTACTTTCTTTTCCCCACTCGATTTCAATACCTCGGGAAGTCCTAACTAAGCGACCCTGCAGCCTTCCCATCCTCTCATTTCTTACCTATTAAGATGAAATTTGGTATGAGGACGTAGATTGATGCCAGAAAAACAGAAATGATAAGATTTTTGGAACCCTTGGTTGATTGGTTGGTTTTCGATGATGTGTATCTTTCTTGCACTGAGGCCTTTAGTGGCCCGTTGCACGCCCCCTACTCGGCAGCGTACCCTAAAGTCCACTGTCGAGCCAACTGATCCCCGTAACGAATTGGATAATTCGATTATAACCCGGATTTCTTAACTTCTGCTATATCTTCGCAATAGTATGTTACTAAGATTCTTGACTTTTTTTGCGTTAGGGCTGGGCATTGGCCCACGTGTAATACGGTATCGTCTTCTTCCCCACGTCCCCTGCATTGACTAGTGTTCGCCCTTCCCATTTTTATGGCATAAGATCTTAGTCTTGCATGTCCTGCCTCAAGGCCAACAAGAAGTTTCAGTTTGGCTTTGTTAAGCTTAATGGTCTTTTCAGATTCATGTGCATTGAGAGGTCCCCAAAACGCCTTTCTATGTGTGGCGATATCGGATCCCTCTAATTTTTCTTTGTGCCTCCTCGTTACCCATTCCATTGTTTCTTTTATGATTTCATGGATAGGTATGCTTCGGTTGAGCATTATTGGAGTGTCCTCTTTTGCGCCTCTCTACGCCAGCTCATTCGCTTTTTCATTACCTGGGATGCCACCGTGCCCCGGCACGTATATTCCGGTAACATCGTTTTGTCTCCCTAGCTCCGTGAAAGTCTATTTACATCGTTTTTGATTTTACCGCAGCGTTAGTTAAAGATTTGATGGAAGCCTGGCTATCCGTGCATATTGCAATCCTAGAGGATCTTACTCCCGATTCTACTAGCTGTTTATCTCCTACCTCGTTTACCACTCTCCATAAATCCAGGTTTAGTTCCTCGCATGATATTCCAAAGTCACAAAGTAACAGCCACGCTTGCATTTTGAACCGTCTGTGTAAATAGCTAAAGTGTTTTCTTGAATCACCCTATTATTGATCCATTCACTTTTTGTCGGGAACTGAGTTTTAAAGATTGCCTGCTAATTTAAATTCTGACTTGGACGCCTTTCAGAATTGGTGTTCCATTAACGACCTTCCCCTAAACATCAGCAAGTGTACATCTATGTCTTTCTCACGAAAAAGATCTCCCTTTCAATTTAACTTCACCATAGAGGGTTGTCCTTTAACTAGAATTACAAAGACTAAGGACCTAGATGTCTGCCTCAATTCCTAATTTTCTTTCGAGGATCATTTTTATGCCATAGTCACCAAGGATAATATGACTCTAGGTTTCGGGTTTCGTGAAGACATTAAAAAGCTTTTATATTGCACTTTTGTCAGGCCTGTTCTGGAATATGCGTCTCCAATCTGGTCACCGCTCTATGCGACACATATCAATCGCAATGAATATGTTCAACGGAGGTTCGTTAGGTTTGCTCTTCGAGACCTTCCTTGGAATAACTTCCTTATATTACCACCTTATGTTGATATACTTGAACTCCTGCACTTGGATACACTTGAAAAGAGACGCCGTAACTCCAGGATACTTTTTGCTTTCGACTGCACTCGGGGATCCATAGACTCTTCAGTTCTCTTGACTTGTTTTGGCATATCGGCTCGCTCCCTAAGGAATAACGACTTTCTTCAGTTACCTTTTAATCGCACTAATTATGGATTAAATGAGCCGATCACATCGGTGTCACAATTTTTTTAATTCCTCTTTTGATTGCATTGATTTTCATCTATCGCGAAATCATGTGAGGAGTCAGCATTTGCATTCGCTTTATCTTCAAACAGTTTATTCATACGTAAACGTATAGCCGAGTTTAGTGCTACATAGAATTCTAATGGAGTAATATTTAGAATGACCTCCAAAGCCCTTGTCGGTGTTGAACTGGTAGACCCTGTTTTGCCTAGAAACCCCTCTCATAGTGTACTGAACAATTTTTTTACTTACCCAATTGAGTGGGGGAATCTTTAGATAGGTCTCTTGAAGTGTTAAAAATGTTTTGGGACCTTTAGATTTTAACTTCAGTCACGATATATGTACATGTGTGCTTTCAAATTCTATTATTAAATTTTTAACATTGTAGCATTTTTTGAATTTTTTTAGTGTGTGTTGTAGTAGTAAAGACTAAGGTTTACGAACTATCTCCACGAAATTTTTACGATTTTTGTAATAAATTTTTCGTTTTGACTCGTAATTTTGAATTATTGCAGATGCAAATTCAAAAATGAAATCATGTGAACAACATTGCAAAGCAAGAGCTGAGATTGAAAGTACAAGTGCTTTATTAAAAAAGTACAAGTTCTGGTAGATTTGCCAGTAAGAAAAAGACTATAGAGAAAAAATTAAGTAAGGTTACTAGAAATCCTTTCTTAACTATGTTCGCAAACTTCGGTCGCAGAAGAGATATCTAAATATGAGGGAGCTGATAAGGAATACTCGAAGAAATTGGAAAACCATGGGCTGTAGAGATAAACAAGAGTTCTGTAATGAAAGGCAGAGTATACCTCCGAAGGAGACTCCTTTATTCTATACACTTGGAGAGCATGACCTAGGACTTACCTTAAGAAAGAATCTGTCACCTTCAAAATTTTGTTAGATGATGCTCTAGAGGAAAATTCAGGTGAGTTCTTTCATGAACGAATCGATTTTTCAAAGGACAAATATGATTGTTAGTTGTGCGTATTATAATAGGTTAAGATGTACTTTTATTTGTCTTAAAGAACTAGTTTATGAAAAATTTAGAAATAACTACGGAACCCTATTATGTGCGTGCGTAACATGGTCTTAACCAACTTTTTCATATATATATACGTCAGCTCTGGGCAGAATTTGGAGTTGTGGGAATTGTACTCTCTTGTTACACATTGTAAATGACCTTTCTTCAAATCTCAGTAGTATACTTTATTATAGTATGGTTTTTTCACCATACGCAAATAAAAGTATTAATAAACTTCCAAGCGGAACAAGCAATATTATGGGAACGAATGTAATAATCATTAAAAAATACTGAAAAATGACTTGCGGATAAAATTATTATGAATTTTTAAATCAAGTTATATAAAATGTCAGAGATAAAGCGTGAAAATAAAATTTTTTGTATTTACCTTGTTATATAAGTTGTACTCATATTCCGCAACATTTTTTGAATTCGGAAATTTTCCCGACATTCCACTGATAACAATTTCATCTTCTTCAGATTCTGGATAAATCCTAGCTAACTTATGTTCCTCCCGTGACAAATATTTCGATGGATTCGGTGCCATATTATATCCTTAATGTAATTTATATATAAAATGTTCCTCAAATCACAAATACCTGCACTATTCACAATTAGTTTATAAAATATTACTATTCACCACAATGTAACATGAAACAATATCCTTTTAAATAATTAAACACAAAAGGAAAATTTAAAACAGCAACTGAACACTCCGCGAATTGCTGAACTAACTGCAACTAATGTCCCGGGAGTCTAGCGACTTCTTTTATATTTTCGTTAATGACCTTATACTAGCTACTAGTCACTTAATTATATGCTGAAAAAGATGAAGTTTATTGACTATTGTTAAAATATGCCATTACTTACTATCTGGCTGCAAACAAGACGGGAAAATGAATACCAAACACCTTTAATGCATAAGAACGATTATGGTGAAATGCTCGATTTAATGCAAAACTATGTTGCATTGTTTTTTGCATGCAGCGTAACGATTTCACTAATTTCAATGCTAAATCTTGTAAGAATAAACAATTCGAAAAAACGCATCACCCCAAGTTCAATCAATTTACATAATGCCTGCCCTTTAGATTACTGTCTGATAGAAAAATACCAATCGCATGGTAACGGCAAGGTTGCGAGTTGCATGTGAGACAAATATAATTTCTTATTGGCAAAAATCAAGTAAGTAGGAGTTATTCCATGGCAAAAAATTCACTAAATTATAAGCTTTCGTTCTATTTCTTATTAACTATTGTTATTATGTATATTTTTTGCATTGCTGCTCTTCTGGACTGACCAGCTTAAGTTTCAAGTTCTTTGGATTTATCAAGACAAATGTAATTAGGATTATCTTCGTTTGAAATGGTTTTAAAATACGAATAATTATTTGATTGTCAAATAACGCTTGATCGAATAACAAATAATTATTTAAAATTCAAATAAAAGTATTTGCGAATAGTTCATCAAATGACGAATAATTACTTTCAAATAACGTACGATCGATTTTTTTTAATGATAAATCTCAAGGGGTGCCGTATGATGCTAAAGCCTCCTGGTAGGAAAGGAATTAAGGGTTTGGGTAAAGGAAGTGTCGATATACGACTCGTTTAGGTTTTTGTGCTCACAGACAAGGGATAAAAAGAAGATGGTAAACTGTTCCACATTCGTGCTATTCGGCTTAGAAAAGATTCCCGGATTCAACGCCGTCCCCACCCTATAAAAAAAGACCGTAATTTTTTTTCTTTCTATTTTTCTTTTTGATTCAAAATATTGAACGGATATTTTTCATCAATAGCATTATTTGAACTTTTCGCCACCGTTGGTAACGTCCGAATACCAAATATCATGTTAATAGGTTTTAAAATGACTTACAGAAACTATAATGCTTCTTAGATGCTACCCTATACCCCCCCCCCCCCCACACCGCTAAAAAAATCTAGATGCGCGCCTGGCACACACAATATCTTAATAATAAGTTTCCACGTAAAAATCCAAACCCCCCATAATAAAATCTTAGATCCGCCACTGGCTGGGAGTGATGTAAAGCCCTAGAATCGCCGGGTTGTAATGTGCCTAAACGGAATCAGACTAGCAATATTGTTAGAAAAATGGCCGTGGAATCAGCGATAAAATATTGAGAGGCATTCCCTTAATGCTCCAGAAAGTCAATACTCTCAGAGATTGTGGAGTCGCCAAGAAAGGCTGCAGCACAATGAACGCAACGCAACTGAACTGAAAGGCGAGAAACCGAGCACAGTGAATGTACGCAGTCGTTCGTGAACACAATAAGTTTACAAAATTTTTAAATTGACCGACTCAGCCGCTGAGCCGTATGATTTAACTTAACACTTGTTTGTTGACGATTTGTTCGCTAATGCTTAAGTATATTTATAGTAAATTTGAGTGCAATAAAAAAATTAAGAATTGAAAATTTCTAGGAGAAGTTAATTGCGGCATTATAGAACCAATATTTTTTTTTACAAATTTCAATGCTGAACGCAAGATATCTGTCAAATTAATATCCGTCGATTGTAAGCATAGAACATTTACCAACTTTACGTTGCATTCGGTTGCATTACGTTCATTGTGCTCCAGCCTTAAGTTTAATAATCTTTCTTTGAATTTTGTTTAATGCGGGCAGTGATATATGCCCGGCCCTGCCCATATTCGAGTCTAGACCTGATGTGGGACTTGTAGATCAGCACTAATTCAGATGGGATAAAATCTCTGTAGAAAATCGCATTGCTAGCGATTGGAAATATATCATCGCTCTACCAAAGATTGCTGGATGTCTCAATACCCAGGCTGTTTCAAGAGGTCGAATTGGGTATATTCACTCCGTCGAATGAAATAAGTTGAGGGTGGGCTGGGTGCTTTTTAAGGAATATTAAACAGCATTGAGTTTTGGGTGCGTTAAACATAGCACGATTTCCTCTGCCCTAAGCGAGGATCGTAGAAATGTCGTTTTTAATGATCCAAGCATGTATTCTTGATTGATTTCTAAAGATTTCCTACAAGAACTCATTACAGAATCAAAAGAGTACGCTGAAGCACGTCGGCGAAACTATGTATAGGATAGTGAGTGAGAGATAAAAGATCATTGATAAAAGGAAGAAACAAATAATAATAAAAAGTAAAATAACTGAGCCCTGAGGGACACCGGCATTTTTTTCCTAGGGATCAGATGTATTTCCGTCTATTATCAACAAAAAACTTTCTATCCACTTAGAAAGTTGAGGACGAATACCGAATGCTTGAAGTTTGGCCAGAGAGAAACCATGTCAGACTCTATCAAAGACATTCGAAATATCAGGAGCGGTGACTTGTAGACTATGATTCCAACGCTCCAATCGTTGATAAGATGGTTACTTTCTAGATGTTCTATCAACTGAGATTTGATGAATGTTTCAAAATCCTTAGATAAAACCGAAGTGGGTGTAATTGGTCTCTGGTTTGAGGGGACGCCTGCCTTTCCTTTTTTGGTATCGGTTAAACATGATCAAGTTACCATGCAGATGGAAACACTCCTATTGAGTATGATAGGTGAAAGAGTTGGATCACAGGTTTAACCAAAACATGCACCTCTGTTTAAAATCAGGGGCAAGAAACCATCAGATCCAGGAGCTTTGGAGACGTCGAGAGTACGAAAGAGTAGTGCCTTTTGCCGACTAGTACACTGCGATGTAGGTGGCAGGTGAGAATTGGCAGCAAATAGAATGACTTTGTCTTTGTGAGCCAGTAGTGGTGGTATTGAGGAACAATTGAAATTGTTCCTTAAGTTTTTGGCTAGAGAAGACAAACCGTTACTACCCTTTTGATTACCAAAAACCTTCCTTCTGACATTGTGGTCGAAGTTGAACTTTGGTGCGTCTTAATTCCTCTAATGGGCACAATTTGTATGCCAGGAAGTCTGCTTCCTGGTTTTTATTGGCTGTACAACAGTCATTTCCTTTCCTTTCAACCAATTGGTGTTAGTAGATTTGATGGTTTTGCAGCTATGAGGCGATGCCTTCCAAACCATGAGATGTTCGAAATTATTCGATGCTATTGTTAACGTCTTTCATATAAAAGCAATCACACCAGTCCAACAAAATCAGCATTTTTATAATACCACACTAATTTTTTGACGGAATTTTGATTATAGAGCCGTCACCCAAATCGAGTATTAGTCTGGAGGCGATGTCAGAAAAGGATCTTAAAGATGCGCGTTGTGACCCAATGCATCAGGAACACTCAACCAGTTGCTGCAAATTGAAAGACTCCAGACAGTCTTATGGTGGAAGAATATTTCAGCCACTGTGTGTTGTGGACATTAAAAACGGCAGCAAGAACGATTTTAGAAAAGGGAGATATTTTTAGAAACTTATCAATATCTGAAGATAGTTTATCAAAGGAACACACAGTATCGGTGTCAGACATATTTGTGCTGCAGTATAAAAATGAATGGATATGGAAAGAAGGCTCCTCATTCCTAATGTATATTGCGATCCCCTTCTGGGGAGAGAAGGCAGTAAGTGGTAACCAGGAATGCGATATATGATAAATATCAGAATTAGAAATAACCTTGATCTCGCTTATTGGAAGAATAGCCGGCTTAACTGAGGTTAAGCGGCATTAAACTGAAAAATGGTTACTTTTTAAGCCACGAATGTTGCAAGAATCAACACCAAATTTTTGCATACCCCCGTAATTTACTCAAAATAGAATTATGCACCAACAAAAGTAATGACGGACGGGATCCACAAATGCGAAGCAAAGCCGCCTTTGTGAGACCAAGGTCAGTAGCAGTGGATACCCGTTAAACACATTCGGTGAGGAAGCACGAGTGTACTACCTTGAATGTTGGATGGAAAACAAAATAAAAGGGATCCGACTCACCGGACTGTACTTTTTAATAGAGCATAAAAGCCCTTCCCTTTGATGAAGATGGCACTAGCGTTTCTAATAATAACTTCCAATTATTAATTAGTTCTTGCAACCGAGTTTAACTTTATTTGGAGAGCAAAACCGGTGGAATGTCCGCGAGCACTCACAAGTCAACTCTCCTAACCAATAATAATTTGAAATTCAAATAAAAAGCATTAAATAAAAAATAATTATTTGCAATTAATTCTCCAAATAACAAATAATTTTTGTAATCAAATAAATTTTTATTAAATTTTTTAGTTTATTTGATTTGTTAGCTTTTATCTTTATTCGAATACAAAATCCCCGATTATGTTTTTTAGAAGGACCTTTAGCTTATGAGTCAACTGATTTCAGCAATTCATGAATTTGAATTATATGTTAAATATAGTGGAATAAAGGGTATCTATGACATTTGCCGCAATTACTTTGTAACAAATCTTTAAATCGACGAATTGGTTAATAAGTATATTAAAATAAATCTTAATAATTTAACTTGGAATCATAAACGTAGTATTCTTTTGGAAATTAGGAATAGGTAAAAGCAAAAATACTCAAAAAAATACGCGTAAAAATATTTAATAGTTTTCACCAGCCCTTTCTAAAAAAATAAAACAAATTGTAAAATGTTTAACCTATTTCTTTACTTTTGGTATATGCTCCATGTATTCCCCATAAAATTGACCTTCTTTGAGTCCAGGATTGAATTCGTTAATTATTTGCGCAAGCCGTACATTGTCCAACATTGTCACGTGATCTCCTTCAATAAATTTCACTGAAGTTTTACCCTTAACAAATTTTGAAAGTTCGTAATCTTCGTCAATGTCTACAACAGAGACTTCCGCTGGTCGTATTAAAGTTACTGGTGAATTAATTGGTTCAATTTTATCTTCTTTAAAATTCGTTAAAATCTTAATACGATTAAATATTGCGTTCATCATAACAATTACATATTCCTTGCTATAAGCGTTTTGTTTTTTAAAGAACTCTAGTAATTTAGTCATTTTTTCATCCCAACCCCTGGCCGTGGAAATAATAGCAGCAATTTTTTCTAAATCTTCATCAGGGTGGAAACGATGAATAACCACAGTGAAAAGCGCATTAATAATATTCTCATCAGTAAAATTACTATCGAGATAACCACTACAGAGCTTCTTTAGGAAATGTGGTGCTCCATCAATAAATAAGAGTTCCCCATGCAATCCTGCTCTTTCTAATAATCTCGCCAGTTTGGTTGCCACTAAGCATCCGAATGAATAGCTAACAATGTAGAAGGGTTCCTTAGATTTAAGTATTGGTTGTATATCCTGAAATAATATAAAATTATAGTAGATGTAATCATTCGCTTACGTACTTGAAATTTACCTCAAGAAGCTGTTCTGTAATTTTCTCAAGAGAAGTAAGTTCAGCTGTATGAGTTAGTTGTAAAACAACAGCCTCCGCCTTCAAATTAGTGCCAATATTATACCAAGCTTGTCCAGCTGTACCTTCTATTCCTGGTATAATTATAGTAGGGTTTATTCCAGCGGATGCATTACTCATCGTCATTAGTGGCATAATCGTCCTATTACTGTTGGCTTCATCACCAAGATTTCTTAGCAAAACATCTATTCCAACCGTCTGATTACTATGAGCCAATCTAACTTTTACTGGTTCAGTAGAACGTTCCCTTGCCTCTGAAATTTCCTGTAATTTTTCGAATGTTAACGATCTCAAATCTTGTGGATTAAGGAATAATTCGAAGTCTCGTTCCAATGTTTGTTTGATTTCTACAGCCATAAGAGAATCCATTCCCATTTCTGCAAGAGAAGCTCCCATAGAAACCGATTTCAAATCGCGTATACCTACGATATTCATGACAGTCTCAACAATGCCACTTCCCTTGTTACTGGTGCGTTTTTCAGCCACAACCATGCTGGCCACAATCGGATCAGGGGAATCCAATAAAGTATCTAGTTCATGCAGGCATGAAGATATTCTCTGTTGTAGCGTTCCTCCAATTTCCATATCAATTTTGTGTTCGGCCATGTCTGCAACAAGTCCAACTTCTCCAACTGCGCCCCATTGGATGGCTTTTGCAGGCAATCCTTGCTCGGCTCTGTCTTCAACAACTCTTTCCATTATAGAATTAGCCATGCCATAGTTAGTCTGGCCAGCATTTCCTCTTCCACAAGATACACTGGAAAATACTACGAAATGTCGCAAGAGGGGACACAATTTTCGTGATAGTTCGTCTAAATATACGGTAGCAGATGCCTTCGGCGCCAAACTTTGTTTGAAATTTTCTGGTGTTTGATTTACGAATATAGCATCTTGTAGATTCACTGCCAAATTGAAGATTCCTCCTACTGGTCCCAATTTCATAGCTTCCCTAATTAATTCTTCACATCCATTTTTTGTCGTAATGTCAGCTGTGCTGATGACAACTTTAGCACCATACGTTCCCCAAAGATAGATTCTGTAAGCTTGATACTGTTTCGTGATGCCTGTTCTCGAGCTAAGAACGATTTTTCTAGCTCCACGAACAATCATCCAATCCGCGAGTTCAAGACCAAAACCTCCAAGTCCTCCGGGAATAATGTAAGTAAGTTTACTGTCGAAGTAACTTTGTGGAATAACTTTCAGCGGTATCGTATATTCCGATGTTGGATC
Source organism: Leptarthrus brevirostris (assembly GCA_964036015.1). Taxonomy (NCBI): domain Eukaryota; kingdom Metazoa; phylum Arthropoda; class Insecta; order Diptera; family Asilidae; genus Leptarthrus; species Leptarthrus brevirostris. Next base: position 3,718,388 of record OZ038371.1, on the reverse strand, counting down.
ATCACGAATTTGTACTATAACTTTACCAATATGCTTTCCACCAGCTAAATAACGAAACGCTTTCTCCAGTTCATATGCTTTGAATACTGTCACTGGCAAAGGTTTTATTATTCCTCGTGCAATGTCTTTGTCGATCACGTCTAATAAGTTCTGAAATTGTTTTAATATTTGATTTTCAGTTATTTGAGTATTCTTTGCATACCTGAATTAATTCAACAGGCTTATAAAAGATGTTATCTGCCAACACAGCATGGAATGTAAGCTCTTTCAAGAATGGCGCTAGGCCTAATTTTGTGTCATTGGTCATATCAAATTTTCCAATTTCAAGAAAATGTCCACCTTTGGCAAGGCATCGAACAGAGGCTAACAATTTATCTTCAGAAAGAGAGTTAAGAACAAAGTCGACTCCTTTTCCTTCAGTTTGTTCCAAAACCATTGCTTCGAAGGAAGTATCACGAGAATTTCCAATATGCGATTCTGAAAAATATGAAAAGTTTTATTATGTTTTATTTATCTTCTGCTATATAAGAGTGAATACTTTTGTAATGTCCTAACCAGCTTATACTAAATTCTGTATGGCCCATGCAGATTAATCTTCACCACCCTAAAGCAGCCACAGCTGTTCTACTAATCTGCCTGTCACAAAAAGGAGGGGTGTTTGTTCTTGTTCAGGAACTTTGGGTCGTAAGAGATAATGTTTGTGGACTCAATCTGTCGGGCTGTGCAGATTCTGTATTCTAATTAAAGACAACGTAACAGTCATGATGGATGCCTGAGAAAGGGGATAACGAGGCCATCAATCGAAGGATGACGATGATCATCAGTTCGATGACTAATGTATACCACACGATCAGCATTAGTCACTGAATAATCCTCCCTTATTTCCTATAAAAGAATGGCGGGTATCCAAAGAACCGAAGGACCAGAATTACAGAATCCAGTCCGTCTTCCCGACAAGAACAGAAATAAAACAAGCGAGGATTCGTTAAAAAATACTACCCTAACAAAGGTCCACCAAGTATTGGTTCTAAGCAAATAATCAACGAAGTAGTAAGCGCAGATTTCCGAAAAACCGAGCAAAAAGAACTAATTTATGGAATTTCTATTTCGTGCAAGTTCTTTTGTAATAAAGTCATAAGTATCTTCCGAGGCGGGGATATGTGCGTAACGTCCTTTCTACAATAAGGACACTCAAAGTCGTAAAATAACTCTAGAGTAAAATCGATATCGCGTTCTCGAAAAAGGCAGTCCCAGGGGATATCTGCCAGAATTTGATTCATTACAGAGTAATCAGCCCTTTAAAAGTCGTAACAACAACTAACAGAATTGGAAGGCACATTCGAACAAAATTCAGAGCAGAAGACCACATGAACAGCAGAATGATAGTCTCCTCACCATGGTTCTACAGTCATCCGTGGAGAACACGAAGTCAAGCAATCGTCCAGAAGCATTGCCAACAGCGCATGATTGCCAGGGACCAGACGAAGAAATGGATTCCAGAAAAGCACCCTGATGTTGGGGGGCCATTGATACATGTGGTAGTATGATTGCTTGTGGGGTACTCCCAGGTAATGGATGGCATATTGAAATCACCTAGCATCTCTGAAAGCCATTCCACAGCTGAAGACAAAAGTTCATACACTGAGAACAGTGAAGTAGGTGGAGCATAGAAGGTCATAACATAAATGATCCTGTTAAGAGACTGTAAGGAGACGCAGGTGGTCCGAATTTTAGTACTATTAGATTAATAAAGAAGTTTAATAAGCGAAATAACTCTATAATTTTCACTACGTGAAAGCTGTTCAGTTATGTTCCCTTGCTAGGCAATAGAGAATTGAAAAAATCGAGTCAATAAAGATCGATCTGTAAGTATTTTCCGATTTCGCTTTTTGCCTTTAAAAAATCGATACCCATAGATCGAACAGATCGATTCAATTTATTTCAAAACTAAAATTTATTTCAACATTTTTAAATAACAAATCATTAAAACTGTTTCTATATAAAAATAAAGGCTCATTAATAAACCAATTTACTAAAATAAAATAGACTATGGAAAACCTACTTACGCGGTAGAGACACGTCAGCTTACTGTGATTTCGTCGATTGTTATGACAGCTTTTTCGCGTTGTCTTCATCGTTATACATGGAATACCTTGATACTGTTCGCAATAACTTGTATAGTGACCCTCTAAACTGAAAACTGATAATTATCCATCTATAATGTGGTATAACATGTCCTCCAGTTGCAACGCATCCGATACTGCCGATAACTTTGCGTTGTTCTTCGAGAGGGCCTTTTCTTCCAGCAATTTTGCGCCTTCCCTGGAAGAGTTTGATCATATCCAGGAGCGTCCTGCTGCCTCTGTCCCTTTGCCCAATATATCTCGTGATATTATCATGGATAGTATCAGGGAACTTAAAATGGCGATGGTGGTGTTCCACCTGCGTTCGTGAGGTCCTGCTCTGACGCATTACTCACTCCACTGGAACTCATCTTCAGCAAGTCTCTTCAGGCCGGTAGATTTCCCACGCTATAGAAGAGTTCCTTTATAATTCCTGTTTATAAAAAGGGTCATAAAAACTTGATTATAAATTAAGGGGGCTAATCTCGTCTAATCAACATGGCTTCCTGCCTGGTAGATCGACGACAACTAACCTGCTTGAATTTACCTCCCACATAATCTCTTCCTTTAAACAGGGTTTCCAGACCGACTGCGTCTACACCGACTTCAGCAAGGTATTTGATAAACTCCCTCACTCTGATATTATGCTCAAACTTAGAAAGTTTGGTTTCCCGCCTTTTATGCTTGACTGGAACTCCTCGTACTTAAAAGATAGGAAATATCGAGAATCTTTTCGTAACGCTTTATCTAGAGTCGTTAGAGCTTCTTCTGGTGTAGCTCAGGGAAGCCATCTTGGTCCGCTGCTGTTTATTCTGTCCATTAAAAACATTGTCCCCCTGATTAAACACTCTTAATTTATGCAGACGATATGAAGATTGTCTCTTGCGTTAGAAACAGTTATGATTCTTCCTGCATTCAGAACGATTTAAATACCTTCAAAGTTTGATGTGGATCAAATGGCCTGCAACTTAACCTGGATAAATGTGAAGTTATGTCATTCTCTAGGAACCTCAGTTAGCTCGTCTTTGATTATACCTTTATACTACTATCCGTCGCGTGCAGTCCGTTACTGATCTTGGTGTGAAGCTAGACAAAAAGCTCGATGTCACTCTGCACATAAACTATATTGTGTCTAGGAATAATTCAGTTCTGGGTTATGTAAAGCGGTGGTCAAGGGAGTTTTCTAATCGGAGGATCTTAATTCACTTATTCTGTTCTTTGGTCAGGCCAATCCTCGAGTATGCACCTCAGGTTTGGTCTCCCTGCTATGCTGTTCATTCCAGACGCATTGAGTCGGTGCAGCGGAACTTTGTTAGGTTCGCACTAAGAGACCTTCCATGGAATGATCCACTTAGGCTTCCTCCTTATGTGGATCGCCTCCGATTGCTTAATATGCACTCTTTAGATGTACAACGCAGAGTTGCTGACCTGGTCTTTAATCACCAACTTTTGAACTCGAACATAGATTCTCGTGCCCTCGCAGGTAAGGTTTCTAATACACATACACCGTATAGCTTTAGGAGACTGCCTTTACTACATGTCGTTCACTCTCCATCTAATTATGGTATGGCCGTATGTTGTGCGTAGTCTAGTTTTGATTATTTATGTTTTTTGCATGTTGGTGTGGGAGCCTCATTAAAATCGATTCAAAGATCGAAAGCCCAAACATCGATCTTTCGAGATCGAATCGAAGATCTCTCATCTCTGGTTTCTCGTGCAACATCTGGCGATTCGCATCTTATCAGAACAAGAAGCGAATCGTTAACCGATGAACTGAATGCATACGCGCTCGAGGTTCTGTGGTGTTCGCCAACGCCTCCGCCTTTGTCAGTAACTTGACCACGATTTCTCTGGCCTCTTCCTCTTTTATTGGACATTTTTTCCGACGCAAAGTCATGATATGAAATAGGTCTATTCCACCGATTTTCGTGCACAAACTTTCCAAATCACCAAAAAAAACCAAAAAATCGAGGGAACATGTCTCATGCAAACTCGAAAAAATCAAGAAGACGAAAATTCACGGAACACAGGGAATCTATTTAAACTGCACTTCTAATTATAAATTGTTAATCTTATCATTTCAATCACCAAAATATCCTTTATTAATAACTTTATTCAATCAATTCACCATGAAACAGTCACTCAACCTAGCCTCACTTTCTAAACAAAAACACCGAACAGCTGTTTGCAAGAAAAGATGGCCGGTCATGCACCAGCATGGATAAGTTCCTGCAACAGGGGAACAGGTGAAGTCGCGAACGCAAAATGTGTAAGTTCGTGCACATGCGGTATCCCGCATTTCCATCAGGAAACAGATCTAATACTTCAAACGCGTACGCTATGCACACTACCAAAAAAACTTATTACGTGTGGAGAACACTCTCGATTTTTGTCGCCCAGTCGCGAAGCGTTAGTGTTAGCTGGACATAGGGCGGGAGATGAACTTCACGATTGCGAGTGAACCTACAATTTTAAGTGAATTCCGAACCACCGACATTTTAACCGCCATTGACCTTTTTATCGTAATTTACAGAAAACAACCATGGGTCGCCATCGAACCTGGGACCTCCGGGTTGGAAGGCCGACACGATATCACTTACTCCACCGAAAACTTTCTATATAGCTATAACTATACGGTTTTTTAAACTTACCTTTAATTTGAGGGAATGTATCCAGCAAATACTGTCGTTTTTCCTTGGTACTGCAAGTGGTGTAAACATCTAAGCCGTATGCAAATGCCACTCTTATCGCTGCAAGACCGACACCACCTGTCCCGGCATGAATAAGTATCGACTTTCCTTTGCGAATATCGGTACAGAAAAAGAAGGCATAATAAACGGTAGTATAAACGACAGGTATCGTGGCGCCTTCCTCAAAAGAGAAGTGTTTTGGAATAGTCCATTTAATGCCTCTGCTTGTGTTATTGTAAGAAGCTAATGCTCCTGTTAGTACCATACCCATTGTGCGTCTACCTGTCTTGTCAATTCCCGCATATTCAAAACCAAGCATATTTGCTTGTTCGGTACGACCACTTCCGTACAAATCTACTGATAGACGGCCTGTTGCAAGCATCACGTCGCGGAAATTAAGCGAAAAATAAACAACTTTAGTGTCGCAATCGTCATAGTTAAGCGGTCCATGGAACCACGCCATTGATGATAAATCGCCAATCACCTTGGGATTTCCAACTATTAAATGTTTATGGCGTTGCTCAATGATATTTTGCTTCAGTTGCAAATGACGATATGATCCCCATTTACCCTAAAATGCAAAAATTTATTCAACACTAAATCAAAATTATTGTACCTTAATTTACGTTCTTAAAGATATTCATGCTCAATCCTAGTTTCAATTGGCTTTTGTAGAAAGGCAATTCCATGTCAAATGGTGGCGCTTTTAGATCATCGATAAATACACATCTAACCGAGTCCCCTTCAGGGTCCTTTCTTAGGCAATTCACGAACCCAAGCAGACCGTTAAACCTTTCATTTTGAGCGACAAGTAAAACTGGCCCTTTAGCCATAGCTGTTTGGAGTTTCTTAATCCATTCGAACTCAGAGTCCTTTTCAGAAATAGATACAACAGTCGGATACCCATAGAATTTCTTGTCTAAACGTTGCAAAAATATAAACGTTTCATCTTGCGTTGGCAATACTGCTATCGTATGGAACCCAACTGGGGCTTGCAATTCATTAACATTCAAATTCGCACTTTCCCTAGCTACTAAGAACGCTCTTGCGTTTAAGCTTTTTTTTGCTTCCTCCATAAAGTCGCTATTACTCAAAATGTTTGCGGCTACTATAATGTTACAATTCGTCTGTGTCGTCAGTTGTCTGTTCTCAACAAAAACGCCAGTGAGGTCGAGTTCTTGTGTTGTTAAAAGTACATGTTCCCCACTTATTAGGGGGAGGTCATCAAGAGAGTCAACAAAGTGCGAGATAATTTGTTCTAAGTTCCCGGTGTCCACTTCCACTATTTTTAATTTAAGTGTTGGACAATTTTCTAAAGCTAATTGTATACAGGTCCTTACAGCATCAGCTTTTTCTAATTTTGGTGTTGGGAAGTAAGGTATAAATTGATATCTCTCTAAAACTGGAATTCCTGGCGGCCTTCTTCTAGAAATTGGACTGGCATGAAGACCATCTATTTCAATGCCGCCACAAACAACCCGACCTAACTTGCGAGATGATTGCACTTCTAAAGCCATATTATTTGGATCCATATCACTTAAAAGTTTCTGGTGATACTTTCCATTAATGCGCATTCTACGAATTCGTGTTGGAAGTAACAAGTTCCTCGAATCAAAGCCGATGATGTGACTTTGAAGCATACAGTCGATGAAAGTTACCCAGTTATAGTTCCATTGAATTTTAGCCCAAACACCATCTGATCGTGCTTCTTGTACTGATCTGAAACCGCCATTATAGTGGTAACCCCTGAGGCGCAATTCTTTGTAGAAATCTTTACTTTGAACTATAGGAGCATTTGATGGTTCTAGTGGTGAAAGTGGTTTCGGAGGCTGTGGATTGTCCCATTCTCGGATAGTTCCAGCAACAACTAAAGTACCATTTTCAGTTATCTAAGAACAAAAAAAAAGATATGAACCTTTCTACAGTGAATCAGTTGGATTTAGTCACCATCTGATTGTTTTTATTAAAATTCCTTTGCAATTTATGCAAACTCTACAAACCTCAAAGTTTCCGGTTCCGTAATGTATCATCACTGTTAAAGTGGTTTTAATATCTTTAACAAGGGGAGTAGCTCTTACAAATTTAACGTCCTCAAATTCAATAGACATATCCATAAAAGATGGTCCATAGCGCATCATCGAAAGCGTCTCCCATGCGTACAGTAGATAGGCTGAAGCTGGCATCAATACTTTTCCATCAATAATGTGCCCATTCAAGAATTCATCGTCATCACTTTTTATATTGACTAAAACCGCTCTTTCTCCAGTTTTTAAGACTTCAGCAAATCCGAAGTTCGCGACGAACCATTCTTCAGTGTGATCCCAACTTATATTAGGAGAAATCATTAGAGTGCCACGCGAAACAGGAAATTGAACAGCAGGATAAAGCGATTCAATAGGGAAATGAAGTCCATTGAGGTATATTCTAAAGGAAAGCAAATATATTAACTGAATTTGTGAATTAAAAATATACCTTCCCAGTGCTCCAAAGAAATAGTTTATATTATTTTGATTCAATCGTTGTGTTAGTCCAATATGAACAGCGTTTGGCATTGACTTTCGTAAGATTGCTTGTAAGAGACCATGAGGAGCAATTTCGATAGTTAGAGCATTTGATGGCAACAGAGCTGAGGTCTCTTCAAACAAAACACTACTCAAGAGATTATTTGTATGATACTCAGCTGAGCAGAATTGATTTTCTTTTAGATCCCATAGTGCTTTAGGAACACTTGAACTCAACCATTTAGATGAACGTTGTTTTGGAACTGGTATAACTTCCTTCAAACGCTTTAATAATGCTGGTCCCAATTGCGCAATATATCTGGAATGATAGGCAATGTTTGAACATGGTACCTCTTTCGCGAAAATTCCTTGGGCTTTTAATTCTTCCACAAACTTAGCTACATCCTCAGAAGGGCCGGATATTGTACTAGAGTCGGGACCATTATGGCAAGCAACTTCAATAGCAGGCGGAAGAATTTTTACTATTTCCTTATAACCGAGGCCTACGGCCGCCATTGATCCTTTAATTTTATCCACTTCTAAACTCACTATACCCCGAGAATATGACGAAAGAATCATCTGTTCGGCAGTAAGACTTCCATCAGCATAAGCACAACCCAATTCTCCTACAGAGTGTCCTATGATATAGTCCGGTTCAATCTCAAGTGCTTTTAAGATATCAACGATAGCTATTTGAATAGCTGCAATACCCACAAAAGAGTGAAGGATATTATCGTAGGTAGTTGAATCAGTCGATGTCAGAATGTCGATAAGATTCAGTCCTTTAGGCTCAAGTACACTGTGACATCTTTCAATGGACTGTCTGAATGTAGGGATATACATAAGTGAAGTGCCCATTTCAATCCACTGGGAACCCATTCCACTAAATACCCACACAATCGGCCGCTTAATGCCAGTATAATGTTGGACTTGCTTTGCAATGCACTGAGCGTTTTTACCTTCCTGATGGCAGTACAGACCATATCCTCGGAATACCATTCCAGGAATTGGGTTTCGTTGAATATTATGCAACAAAGCGACATATTCAATATCTAACGGATTTGACTCCAAAGCATTGAAAAGAGCATGAACAGACTCTTCAGTACGACCTGACCATGTGACCAATCGGGGTAACTTATCGTGAGGAGCGCCGAAATTATCCTTTTCCTTACCACAGGCTTTAAGAAGCGCGTGAGCATTTGCACCTCCGAACCCGAATGAATTAATCCCGATATATGGACTTTTTAACTCCTCAATATTACTGGCAACTTTCAAGCGTCCATCAGCCAAAGCAGGAATTTCTTTTTTTACGTTACTGAAATTAATGTTTGGTGCGATTTTGCCGTTTTGGAAAGCGAGGATAACTTTTACCAAAGAGCAATTACCAGAAGCAGCTTCGGTATGCCCAATGTTGGATTTGACTGAACCAACAAGCAATGGTTTTGTTCTTTGACTACACAAAACGTTGTCGATAGCTCGGCACTCTTCAGGATCACCCACAATAGTTCCAGTGCTGTGAGCTTCCAGATAACCTATTTCGTTTGGGTGTATATTGACGTTATTATAAAACTCTCGTAACAGAGTTTCTTGCATTGGGCCAGATGGATAAGTAATTCCTTCTGTTTTGTAACCATCACAGTTTGTTTTCGAATATATCAGTGAGGCATAGATACGTTTTGCATCTTTCTTTCGTTGCAGAAATAAACAGTTAACAGATTCTGATCTTGTGTATCCGCTAGCGTCTTGATCGAATGGACGGCAGTAACCATCAGCAGCAAGAACACCAAGTCTAAAAGTACAAAACTAAGGAAAATTTGTCTAAGTAAATAGAAGTTATGTAAAGCTTGCCGTGCAAACTGCAGAGTTACGTAGGGATGAAGAATTAAGTTAGCTCCCCCAACGAGAGCAGCATCTATCTCACCATTTCGAAAAGCTGTAAAAGCGTTGTCAAGGGCGTACATGGAACTACTGCAAGCCGTATCGACGAGGTAAGAAGGTCCATTCAAGCCAAGAATATAGGAAATCCTGTTGGCCAACATGGCTCGACTGCAACTATGTTAAAAAAATTGGAATTTATTTGTAACAAAATTATTATATTAGCGTTATTAACTTACCCTGTAATACCGAATCCTCCAGGAGATGCTTTGTCATAAAACCAAGTTTTTTCGGATTCAGAAATGCATGCACCCACATACACACCTGTACGAGTTCCAGCAAGTGATTTTGGATTAACACCAGCATCAAGAATTGCTTCGTATGCACACTCGATTAAAATCCGACACTGAGGGTCCATAGTATGCGCCTGTTTAAAGTGAACACCGAAGAATGTTGCATCGAATCTATCCAAATCGTATATTTTTCCACTTCTTCTGGGAATTTCGGGATTAAAGTGCTTCCAACGAGTTTCAGCATCATTAACCATATCAGTCTAAAAGGCAATGACATTTTAAAATACATATGTTATGAAATATCTCATATTGTAGGATATTTAGAATTTACAAGTTTTAATGATTATTAGATAAAAGAGAGTCATTGAGTCGTCGCTGGAGTAAGTGATAAACGTGTCGGCCTTCCAATCCGAAGGTTCCAGGTTCGGCTCCCACCGGCGGTGATCCATGGTTGTTGTCTGCTGACAATAGATTACGATAAAAATACCGTTGGGGGTTGAAGAGAAAATGTCAGTGGTTCAAGATCCACTTTAAATTTTAGGTCCACTTACAATGCAGGTCGACTGCATTTTCAGTAATTTTAATAAGGCGTTCGATCGAATAAATCATAAAATTCTTGCTCTCAAATTCTTCTTGTTCGGGTTTCTATTTGTTTTTATTGGCTGATTACGTTCATATACATCTATCCGATCTTAGTCAGCGAGTCTGGTTTCGTGGAGCTTTGTATGAGCCAATTTTTAATAATTTCGAGGTGTTACAGGGCAGCCATCTCGAACCATTGCTTTTTATCATTTACATTAATGACATATCTTTAATTGAGTCTGATTCTAAAATTCTGTGTTATGCTGGCGATGCCAAGATCTTCCGTATTGTGTCGATCGTCACCGACTGTCTTTTTTTTTAAGTAAAACTTCTTTACGCACGCTTGACTTGGGGAGTAAGCTGGTGAATGCGTTACGAAAAATGTGATCGGGCGAGGTGAACGGAAGTTGAGAGGGAGATATACGGTGATTTCTTGATTATTTCGTAATTTCATTTCGTTTATCAATGAAAACCGATAATAAATTTAAATATTTTTAGAAAATTAATATATGTATATGTATATACATGTATATATTATACATATATACATATATAAACATACATATAGATGGAGCTAAAGAAGTTTTACTTCAGTCGTGTGGTCTAAAGCACACTCATATTTTTAAAACTAACGTGGACACCCAGGGCCACCAAGTGGGGGGGGAGGGGGGCGAAGGAGTAAACCCCCGGGCCCGGGTTTTCAAAAGGGGCCCGTCATCTTTTTTTTTTATACGATGTAGCCAAATCCTAGGGGACAACCCTTCGATGCGTTAGCATGGTTTTGGCCGGGAGGGAATTAGGGTAAGAGAAGTGAGGAAACTTGAGTCTTGTTTTTGCATTGCTGCGAGCTAGACAACAGCCCAGAGACGGAGTGGATAATTTTAATTTCTTAATAAAAGCTCACGGGGTCATCTCGTCTCGAACCCGGGACCCATGGCATGTTGGTCTTGCCGCTCAACGTATTGATTCAACTCCGTCTCGGTCTCCGTCTCTAAGTCATCAACAGAAAATTTTTTCCATTTTAATTATATATATAAAAAAAATGTTTCACGATCGAAAAAGTGTAATGTACTAGACAGATTTGAAATTGAAAGTCACTCATTCGATTGTATATGGGCCCTAGTCCCGGGCCCGAAATTCTTTTTGCGTGGGCCCGTATATGGTACCCCCCGGGCCCGAATTTTGTCTCTACAGGCCTGTGCACACCTTCCTCAACTAGTACTCCATCAACCGCCCTCCACTAAACATCGGTAAGTACACAACTTTGTCCTTCGAAAAAGAAACCCAGTGAAGTTTAACTTCACCATCATGGCTGCCACCTAACATCCGTTGAAAAGACTAGGGATCTGGGTGTCTGGCTGAATTCACGTTTTTTCATTCGATGACCACCTTGATGCTACAATTAGTAAGGCCAACGCGACCTTAGGCTTCGTCAAACGTTGGTCGAATAGTTTGATGACCCCCACATCACTAAGCTTCTCTATTGTATTTTCGTCGGACCTATTTTGCCTCTCCCCTTTGGTCCCCATACTACTCAACACACATCAACCGCATTGAGGCGGTTCAGCGGAAGTTCGTTTTGCTCTGCGTGGTCTTTCCTGGAATATTTCCCTTATATTTCCATCTTACCGCGACCGGCTCGGATTGCTTCATCTAGATACCCCTGAGGGAAAACTCCGCAATTCCTGTGTATTCTTCGTCTGCAATTGCTTGCAGGGTTCAATTGACTCTCCTGAATTACTGGCTTCTTTTAGCATATCCATTGATGATCGTTCTTTGAGGAATCACGACTTCTTGCATGTGTCTCATCGTCATAGTGGTGGCATAGGCTACGTGATGAAAATAAAATCAAGTTGTGTCTTGTGCACTGTGCATGTCCTAGATTTCGGTAATCAGAAAAACTTCACATACAAGAACAATTGGTTTCAGAAGTGTGATGGGAGCACAAGATTCTGTATCGACTACCGTCGAAAGATAATTATTCGCTACCTCGCATAGATACCACTTTCGTCTGCACCAAATATGGGGCCGTTCAAGTATTACGTAACGCAGCCCAGGGGTCTTGTGAAACGTTACGGTGCATTATAAGGGGAGGAGGGGGTTTTGGTTGACATTAAAAGTCCTAACTCTTAATTCGTAAGTCACGGCTCAGTTTATATGGTATATCTACACTACACATATTTTTTTACATACGAAAAGCGTCGCGTCACTGAGTATACAGAAGTATATATATGGCAAATAACCACAATAAGCCGTGTACCAGGAGCCCATAGTTTAGAATCGAAGAGTCCGACCGTTGCGGTCAAGCGTAACCACCTAAACTTACGAATTTCACGCACACACATTCGGGCCAAAGCGGGCTGAAATTTGGTCTAATTTACATTGCTTCTTATTCCGGTATTTTGCGCAACATAATTGACATTGACATTTTTAGGTAAAAACAATCATCCGAGTATTAGGTAACGTTCGTTGCGGGGGGGGGGGGGGAGGTCAGAAATCTATATAATGGTTTTATTAGGGTGGTTAGTTGATTGCCAAGATCTAAAGTGTAAACATGATGTGCCTCAAAATGTTCATACTATGAACACTTTCGTCTGCACCACATATGATATGATATAAGGTCCCTTATAAATTTCCTATAAGATGGTTTTATTTTTTGGTATGCTTTAAAATATGACAAGCATACGTATTAAATTTCAGAACCGTCAATACATACAACTTAAAAAAATTTATCATCACTTTACCTTGCTGTATAAGTTGTGTTCATATTCCGCAACATTTCTTGAATTCGGAAACCTTCCCGACATTCCACTAATAACAATTTCATCACCTTCTGTTGCCGGATAAATCCTAACTAACTTAGGCTCCTCCCCGATATATTTTGTTGGATTCGGCACCATATTACACGTAGTTTAAAATTCTTTTTGAAAATAACAAAAGGCTCCTTATTACAAATAATAAGTATTGCACTTTTCACTTCTAGTTGATAAAACCACCAAGGTAATATTAGAATTGTTCATCAACACATAACAGAGAATAATATTTTTTTGAATAATTGAATAAAAAACTGAAATTAAAAACAGCAATTAAGCAGTACGCGAATTGCTCAATTAACCGCAATTAACTTTCGGGACGTCTAGCGCTCCTTATATATATAAGGTGGTGATCCACCACCTCATACCTGTTACGACAACTCTTGATAATTATGCCCAAAATTATGAATTTTAATGACTATTACTTAAATATGCCATTAATTACTGTACTGGTTGTGAGCAGGAATGTGAAATGAAAATATCAAAACCTTTAATGTGTAAGAATAGATTATACCAATAAGTGTGCTATAAGCTTTTAATTTCCGTACAAAATATGATTCGTTTTAAGTTGCATACTAAGCCTTTACGATTCCATTGATTTCAATGCTGAATCTTGTGAATATAAACAATTTGAAAAATGCACCACCCCAGGTTCAAGCAAATCGTATAATTCTTGGCCTTTTATTTCATGTCTGACTTAAATAAGGAAAGGAAATGTAATTGGCATCAAATTTTTTATTTTATAACAAGTGCAAGTGTGCAATTTTGGTAACATTTTTACTGCTCCATAGAAAAGGAAAGTAAGCATTAAGAATTGCGAGTACCCCATGGTTAATTTAATGAAATTAAAGAAAAATTTGTAGGTGAAATTCCAACATTCTGTACGGCATCAAAATGCACACTATACTTTTTTTTATTAATTAAATAAAGTAAACGTAACACTGGCAAGTAATTATTCATTAATTTATTGTTTCTGAATAATCGTCGTTAACGTGAATATAAGAAAATTTGAATGGTTTTATTAATTAATAAAAAAAAGTCATTTTTTCGATTTTTTAAATGTTCCGGTAATTTTTTCCATTGCAGTATACCTTTTTTCTACCATTTATCGAAAGTAGACATAACAAGGATTAATTGAGCCAAAACAGAACTCGTAGGAAGCATAGTTTTAAGAGGAATCGCAATTAAAAGTTGGTAGGGGGAGAGTGGGGGGTGGGGGTTAAACCTAACTTTGTAACGCGTAGACCGATTTGAATAGTTCTTTTCTGTTGTATAGAGTGTGATCCCCCATTGCTAATAGGAGAATAATTTGGTCCTATGGTGGGGGTGGGGGAGAAGGAGGGGAAGTAACTTCGTAACGCGTGGACCGATTTCGATGATTCCTTTTCTGTTCGGTAGAGTATGTTCCTTGATTGATACCATGAGAAAAAAATTTCAGTGGAATGGAGGTGGAGTAGGCGGTTAAACCTAACTTTTTAACGCGTGGACCGATTTTAATGGTTCTGTTTCGTTGTGTGGAGTAGAAGACACTAAAAAGTGGAAAATAAAATAGTTTTTAAAAAAAAGTTGAACCGACTTCCCAAAAAGCTTTAAAAAGCATAACATAATTTTTAATTTTATATCTATTACGACATTTTGAAGTTGGTGCAAATTACACAAATAACACAACTACAGTACCACAATTGAAAATAATACTACCTGAACGTTTCAGCGTTTTCGGGATTAAATTACTTTTGTGGTAGTTGTTTGGTTTGTTTAATTTGCACCGACTTCAAAATATCGTCATAGATATAAAATTAGTAATTATGTTATGCTTTTTAGCGCTTTTTGTGAAGTCGGTTCCACTTTTTTTTTAAAACTATTTTTAAAAGAGCTTGTTCGACAATATTTCGCTGTCTGATTGCTGTAACGAGTTTTGTTGTTGTTCGACCCCTATTTCTGCTGGACTATTAGTTGAGAATTTTTTAAATTTGGCAGAAATATTTGAAATGTGATACAAAAGCTTTATAATTTATTTTTTTGTTACTTTTCTCCGACTTCCTTCATTTTTTTTAATCATCAACTAATTTGACGCGGTCGGAATAGTTGAAGAGTCGCTTGAAAACTCACTTATTGAAGATTTGGCTCGTAGGTCATAAACTATGATAGATAAAAGTACGCTTTTGCATAATAATTTTTTATATTTAAATTGGCGCTTTATTAACTGACTCATCGTTATAAAGGTAAAGATCCTATAAAACTATAGCTACCCTAAAAATTTCACAAATACTAAAAAGACACTATAGTTAACAATTAAAAAGGACATACAGGGTGTTTTTTTTATTCATTCCGTGGAAGGAATAGAAGGAACAGAATACGCGCCAGAATAAACGGAATAGAAGCAATATGTAAACACAAATATTGGAACATTCCTTCCAATTGAAAGTTGAAGTCAGGTTAAAGGAGACGGAGTTGGATCAATACGTTGAGCGGCAAGACCAACATGCCATTTGTCCCGGGTTCGAGACCAGATGACCCCGTCAGCTTTTATTAAAGAAATAAAAAAAAATCCACTCCGTCTCTGGGCTGTTGTCTAGCTCGCAGCAATGCAAAAACAAGACTCACGATTTTATTTATTTTGCCCACTGATAATCCATGGTAATGTACATATAGTAGATGATGTGTTGGTTGGAAAATACATACTACCTCCGTCCCACAATAAGTGAGCCATTCCTATTTCTGGCTTAAATTATTTAATCATGAAGGGCATGATGTCCTGAAATGCGGTAAATATGTTTTTCATTTCAGTATGGATCGAGTTACATCTGAAGTCGGAAGTAATTTTCGTGTGTTCCTGAGTTAAATAATTTCATAACTATAAACTGAAGCATGTGTCTAAAGAAAAACTTCGTCCGAAGGGACGACTACCAATTAGAATTCGCTGCAACAAAGATGCTATTAATATCGCAAAAGACATCCTTAATCGTAATCCTTGCAATATTAAACATTTGTAATAATGTTACTCCTGAATTGTGAGATAATGAAGTACCATTAATTTACTTTAACAAATGGCTCACTTATTTTGGAATTTTTAACAAAGAGTTATAGCTCACTTATTGTGGGACAGAGGTAGTGCTTTTAACTACATTTCAGAAATTTGTTATTGGAAAGTAATAGTTCATATTAATTTTGTAGAGGTCACTGTGAACCGCTGCACGCTGAACATAGTTTCTTGGTTGACAGTCCTGCGCGGAAATTTTTTATCGGAAAAACAACGAGGGTTTCCTTCTTCCGTTTTCAACCGGGCTTGGGGCTGGTTACGATTGGAAGTCATTACCAACGAAGACCTATACAAATTTACAGGCCAGTATTCTAGCAAAAGTGGCAATGGATAGACCTCAATCTAAGAAAAGAGCCAAACAACGTCACACAACAGGCTCTAGATTGGAATTCCGACGGAATCCAACGAAGACGACGAATTGGACGGCCGCGCAACTCATGGAGCAGATCCGTTTAGAGGGAATGTACCCAGATCAACAAATCGTGGCCATAGTTGAATGCGTTGGTGCGAAACCGGACCAATTGGAGGAGTCGGTGTAATAGACACCATATGCCACACAAGGGGTTAAAGCTTCAGTTAAGCGTGACCGATTTTAAATAAAACACTAATTTTTCACAAAAGAGACTGTCATCTCTCCAAACAAAATTCCCAAATTTTTGAAAACAATTTATTCAAGCTGGAAAAATAGTAAATATTCGGGAACATTTTTTATATAAATAAAAACAACACTTGCTAAATTCCACATTATCAAGTGAGTGGCTAAACTGCTACTGAATTCTTGCTCTAGTGGTAAATTCTATTAGCTGGTTTTTTTGTTTAATAACATAATCTATGTATTTACACGTTCAGAAGTTTACGATCAAGTAAAGGGCTATTATTATTGAAATCTAATTGATCGTTTACCAGGAATGAACCTTTATCTTTTGCTTTTTTTATTTCAACGATCTCATATCTGTCCAGTATCCTTCCGCCACTTAAGCCATGTATAAGTTTAACGTTATTTATTGACGTGGTATGGCCTGTGTCAATAAGATGTTTTAACAAACCATAAATGGGATGACTATATATTTTACAGCCGAAACATGCTCCGAGTATCTAGTCTTAATTGAGCGTTTTGTTTTTCCTATATATATCGCATTCACAACAAAGCTGTCGCTACAACAACATTTTGAAGAGAAACTGTCTACGGCCAAAACCAGCATTGGAAGTACGTGGAGCACTTTAATGGCAAAGAGGGACATTCCACCTTCGAGTAAGTATAAGCTCTTTGAAGCAGCTTTAAGGTCAATACTGTGTCACGCCTCACAAGTGTGGGGTTTCAGGGAATATGAAACCGTAGAAAGACTTCAGCGTTTCTTCATCAAGAGATTGTATGGACTTCCCTCAAATACACCAAATTATATGCTACAAATTGAGACTGGTTTAAGTAGTATATTCGCGTATACTTTTAAGATGCATACTGACTATATACGAAAAATTATGAAATACCCAGACGGGAGATTCCCAAAAATTATAGCTCAGTATGTTATACGAAACAATGTATATTGATATAAAGAGTGGTATTCGCTAGCAGAGAAATATAATCTACACCGTAATTTTGATATGAGTGATTTAAACTGGTACCAAGGGGTCATACATTCCCGAGAGGAGGTAAGTTCAGCACAGTTTTTGTGCATGAGAAATAAAGCAGAATCAGGCGGTTTTCATGATATGTATAATCAACTTGTTCTTTCGCTATTCCCCAATTACTTCGTAGATGAATACGGGGTCTACAAGACCCGTTTCATCTTTAAGGCAAGAGGGGGACTACTAAATTTGAATGCCCGTGCATGGAAAAACAATACAGATGGCAACTGTGACCTGTGTAATTTAAACCAGCCAGAGAATACATACCACTTTCTCGGTCTTTGCCCTCAATTAAAAGACCTTAGATATAGGTACCTGGGGAAATTGGAATTGTCTCCTGAGGAAGCTGCTGAGTTTCTGAAAGGCAAGAGTTGGGATCATTTGTTTGAATTTTTAAAGAATGCTATTATAAGAAGAGAGTTCCTCTTAAATGAAATGAACTTTTAATGTGCCTAATTTTTTATTTATTTTTTTCTCCTGAATTCATCATTTTTTTTTCTTTTTTTCTTCTTTCGTTTATCCAGGCTCTAGAGAATGTATCGCCATGTAATTGTTAGGTATATTGATTGTTTGAATGGGTCTGTGATCAAAAAGCTAACATGTATATAGATGTAGGCAAGATTGAAATGAAAGATAGCTTAACTATGTATATTGAGAAATAAATTGAAATTGGTATTGCTATACAGAATTAATTAATATTGTAATAATATCTTTGAATTCATCTTATTATATTAGGAGTATTTAGGTAGATTGGTAGAACGCTAACCTGGTAGACGACCTCGGTCATTACCTTTAGTTGTTTTAGATATAAATTTTGTCAGTTATTATCCTATTTTTTTATATCTATTTATATTTAATAAACAACTGTTATTATTATTATTGTTACATCGCATCACAATCACAACAACTAATACTGTAAACACCACTTTTTCAATTTTATCTGTTTTAGGGGTTAATTTATTGTTAATGATCAGTTTACGGAGATTTCTTTTTGGATTGTAAGCTGGATTTATATTTCGTTTTTTTAATATATTCTCAATGTTTTTAGATATGTTTCCAACATAAGGTATTTTCTTCCATTTTATTTTACTTTTTTCAAAGTTTTGAGGGTAGGCTAGTTTAATGGCATATTTCTTCTTCTTTTTTCTTAATAATTTGTAGATGCAATTCTTTGAGTAGTATTAATTTCTTTCCTGTAATTTATTTTATTTAAAGGGGTTTTAATCAATCTATCAAGCATTTTTATATTGTTAGGATGATTCGAGTTTTTGGGTATAACAGTATCAGTTGAAGTCTCCTTACGATATATACTGAAGTCTAATCTATTTTCTAAAATACTAATAGTTATATCTAAAAAGTTAATTCTGTTTCCACCGAATTCCACAGTAATCTTGATTGAGTCGTCAATTTCATTTAAAATCTTACTAACAAAATTATTTACTTGTCGCTCAGAGCCTGTCCAAATGCAAAACACATCATCAACATATCTAAACCACCACAGTATCTTATTGCCTATATCATAGTTGTTATTAAATATTTGATGTTCTGTATGGTTCATATAGAAGTCCGCCAAAAATTGTGACAAAGGTGCCCCATAGCTAAGCCTTCTGGTTGAATGAAGAATTTGTCATTAAATGTAAAATAATTGACCAAAATTAAATCCAGTAAATAAATTATTTGATTACTTTTTTCTGAGACAATAATATTTTCTCTAATTCTATTATATAGGAGTGTTTTTAATTTTTTTATCGGAATAGATGGAAACAAATTGGTAACATCAAATGATACCAGTTTAGCACTGTGTGGAATATTAACTGAACTTAATTTAGTAATTAAGTCCTGTGTATTTTTTATTGCATATATATATTTCAGGTAAAATACTGTTTAATTTTTTGTTCAGTTCTTGGGTGGGTGCATTAACCGCGGAAGACACTGGATGGATAGGATGTCTATCCTTGTGGATTTTCAATAAGCCATATAAAGATGGGATAGAGGGATTACTCATTTTTAATTGATACCTTTCAATATCGTCAAATATTAAAATACTTCTGTTAATGGCGGAAACAACTAATCTATTAAACTTTTTTGTCGGATAATTATTTAATTCTTTAAGATCCATTCCAGACATTTTGTTTATATAGTCAGACTTTGTTAAGATGCAAATTGAATTTCCTTTATCTGCTTTTGTGACTATTAAGTTATTTTCTCTAATTTTTTTATTAATCTGTTGTACAATTAAAATATCTTTATTGGTATTAATATTATTTGAAGTTAAATTCTGTTTAATAATCCTGGCACATTCTACAACAGCTAATAGAATCTACCATTAGAGCAAGAATTCAGTAGCAGTTTAGCCACTCACTTGATAATGCCTAAGTAGGGCGAAGCGCGTCGTGTTATTTAATAAACTGTGGAATTTAGCAAGTGTTGTTTTTATTTATATAAAAAATGTTCCCGAAAAGTAACAAATTCCACCATGTGCCAATTGTTATTTCTATTAATTCTATAAAAGTAAATATTCATTAAAAAAAAGGCCACGCTTAACTGAATGCATTTTTATATAGAATAAATACATGTAAAATTGAAGTTGGTCTGATTTAAATTGACGGAAATATACTGTGAACCAGTCGCGATAACGTCATTTTGACAAAAACGTGTTTAAGGTGTAAAGTTTATGAGAGTGGCGCACGAGAAAGCGTAAGTATCGTTATTTTGTGAATTTAACTGTAATGTTCTAGAAGGATATTCTCCATAATTCAAACTTTCAAAAAATACAAGAAAAAATTCGATTTCTCAAAACCGTTAGTGTTGCTCTCCCTTAGTGGCAGTATACAGTAAGCAGAATCGAGTTTTGAGTTATTCTAAACATGACACAATTTGCTCTACCCCAACCATATCCACACAGCCTACTCCAGATAAAACCGAAACAACTTAGAATGTGTCAATGACATCAACACTTCTTTGGATTTGGGTAGGAGAGTGTGCAGTTTTATTTGTGTGCCGGGATTAGTTAATCTGTGGTACAAAAAAAAAGCGAAATAGGGACGAAATGGAGGTAAAATGGCTACGACCGTCATATATTCTAGGCTTCTAATTAGAGTACGCGATAATATCGACCCAAAAATGCGTAATTTAATTTCTCTAGATTCCACAGAAATTTTCCACGGAATCAAGAGAGAAGAGAATTATTCAAAATGTCTTTTTATGAATAAATTTCAAATTGCTTTGAACGCTTTAAGAAAATTCACTTATAAATAAAAAACAAAATTCCCGATTTCAATAAAACTCTTGCTGGAATTTATAACGCACGTACATTTACGGTCATCTTGGCGCGAAATCGATGCAAATATAATGTAAATTTCATTGGCCCGTAATTTTACGAATACTTTACTAGTGAATTTCTAAAATTAATTAATTTTAGCGCTAAAACTAAGAGTTTGATTTAAACGTTTAAATTATTTTAATTCATTAATTTATTTTTGAATACCATGGTGTTATTATTAGAATAACATTCGCTCATTCTCTTTAAACTCATGAACTTATGATTCATTTCACTGGTGAAGCGCAAATTGAAAACTCAACGGGAAGGATTTTTTTATTAATTAACCTGAAAAAACAAAACAACAAGTATAAGGTTTCAAACTTTAATTATAAAATTGTCCCAACAGAAATTCATTATATTAACTTTGATTTTAAAAATTAAAATTTTTGTAAAAGCAAGTTTTACATGAAGTTTTAGATTTGTTCCATCATTACATCGAAATATATTTAATTTATGTTAATTTTCTTATTAACGAGTAATAATCAGCGAACATAATATTAATTACTTAACATTTTGCAAACTCAACACCTTTCTGTATATTTTTCTTTAATTCAGGAATAGCAGCAGCGAGCAATTCCTTTTCAAAATCGTTTAACTTTGGCAAACCACAATTTTGTTCGATTCCATTTTTACCTAAGATCAAAGGCGTTGAGAAAAATGCGGCTTCTGTTACATCTGATTCGACATAAGAACATTCAACTACTCCGCTTGCTCCTGAAAGTCCTTTTAGAAGTGAACCAGCAAAACGTGCCCCGGCATAGGCCATTGATAATGTAGCAGAACCAGCTCCAGCCTTAGCTTTGACAACTTCTGTGCCGGCTTCCTGAATTCTTACAGTAAGCTTTTTAATATCGTCTTGAGATCCCTTGTATTTTGGTTGTGATTGTGAAAGTATTGGTATAATTGTAACACCTGAATGACCGCCGATTACAGGAATTTCGACTTTTTGTGGATCAACATTCAAGGCGTGTCCAATAAATGCTCTAGCCCGAACTATATCTAAAGTTGATACTCCAAATAATCGTTTCGGATTATAAGTGCCGTTCTATAAAAAAATACAAATAAGTTATCCTACTGAGATCACAACAAATTATTTTTATTTACCTGTTTCATAACTTCGGCAGCGATTGGTACACAAGTATTTACAGGATTTGTAATAATTGCCACACATGCTTTTGGACAATTCTTAGAAATAGCATGGGCAAGAGTTTTAACAATGCCGGCATTTACGTTGAACAAATCGTCACGTGTCATGCCAGGCTTTCTGGGAACGCCAGCCGGAATTACAACAACATCAGCACCTGTTCAATGTATAAAAAATATCGTTATTAATATTTTAGGGTACGTTTCAAGCTCTCTTGAAAATATGAAAACATTTTAAAGATTCCAATTAAACTTCGTTTAATGAGGGTAACTAACTTTAGGGTAAATAGCTTATTTTAAACTTCGAATTTTTAGTAGCTCATTACTAAATTTTGGCAAAAAGTGAACTTGGCGGGTTCTTGCATTACCTATGCTATGTACCTACTCTTAATCTCAATTTATGTATGTTTCCATTTCATAAATAGTACGTAAAAATTCCTAGCTAACGTGAGCTAAAGTTCTACCAGTGTATCCCAAAATCACTTTAATCTAGTTAGGTGCTTACAATAATTGAAATCAAACTAAGAAGTTAAGTGAATTAAATTAAAATTGTTTTAACGATATTTCTATTAAGTGGGTCTGCTACCTTACGACGCCGTTTTTGATACTGTATTTCTAAGATGAGTCGTAGGGACACCGATAACGCAATTGAAATGCGGTTTTTTGGGTTCAACTCGTTTGTTTTTATACTTTGAAAGTGAATTTTTCGAAAATTTTTATTGTTTCTGGTTTGACCTTTGTTCGACCTTGAAGTACCCCTTACGGAAAGTTCATATCAAAACGGTTGACACGATTCAGCTCATAAAAGTCGTCTAAAACAAAAAATCAAAAAACATTTAGTTTTACTATCCCCCTGGTTATCGTTTAACGAACGGAATTTTCAAAGTTTTTTTCCATGTTTTTGGGGTCAAAACAGCTGTAAAAATTGTTAAGATGTAAAATTTTCAAAAAGCCTTTGTGTGACGATAGCGACATGTTTTTCAAAGATTTTGATAACAGATTTGAATTAATCGATCAATTATTTTTCGAGATATCATGTCAACCAATTGCAAAAACGCAACTTTTGGGAAATCTCATTTAAAGATGTTCATTCATGAACCGTGGGCGAAAAGTTACTTACGACCAATCTTTTTTCCGACGTCAAGTTTTCTTTGAAACTGAACGAACCCACAAATTTCACATAGTTTACAGAAGAAACACACACACAGTCATATACAATAGACAGTCTGGATGTCGTTGGTAAAACTCGTAAAACAAGTTTCCGGGCTGCCGCGACGAAGCGTCATAAAAACGGCACGCGGAGCTGTGTTTTACTGTCTCTGACATCCCGAAATAATATGAATTCCGTTATATAATTTCCACGATATGTTCCTAACATGTTCTGGATTAGAAAAATGCAAAAAAAAATTTTTTTCGATTTTTTAAAACCCTTAATGATGAACTCTTGAAATTTACTCTAGTTCAAGAAAGGTATTGCCATTTGGGGCACTATTCAACGAAGCAACTTATGTATATACAAAATTCGAAGAACAAAGTTATGTAAAAGCAAATTGGCCTTTGCGCACACCTAACATTTTTTATTAATTGTTATAATAAATATTGTTTTTAACGATTTGTTTATAAAAATAACTTTTTTTTTCTTTTTGTCCTCAATTTTTTATTTATTTTTTGTTAACTATAGGTTCATGTAAAGTGGAATGAAGTGGAATGGTTTATTGATTTCAGTTACCTACAAGGATCTGGGCGTTCCACGGCGCAAACCCGAGGAGTCAAGTTTTATCCGCTGTATCGCCGCCATTTTGTTTTTTTCACTAATCAAAAAATTTGTGTGTATACATTTAAACGTAATAATTAATATGTAATAGGTCTGTTTCTTTACCTGCAGGAATTATAATTCCTGCGCAGGAAGCTGCAGAAAGTCGTTTTCAAAACAAACAAAGTAGTGAAAATTTTTTGGTTGCTTTTATATATTTCCCGCATCGGGCAATCCTGGAGTCAGAACTAAAAATTTGTTTTCCGAGAGAGTTTGTGGGTAGGAAACAAGTATACTTTTTTTATGTGCATTTACAAATGTCAAATGTACTTCACTCATTAAAAGATCAGAATATATTGACAGTTTGAAAGTTTCTTACGAACACAAGTAACTATCTCAGTCATGTGATTCACATAAATTCTTTTTATTGGTGGTCTTTTTTGGCACATTTTTCTCTTCGATAAGATTTGGCGGTACTTTTTTGAGAGAAGGCTGTGATTCTCTCCGAATGAGAACAGAATTTTGACAGGAGTAAGTGATTCTCTCAAATAATTTTGACAGGAATAAATGACTGCACACTACCTGTACTCTTTATTTGCATGTATATTCTTATGACCTTAAAAGCTGGATATATTTCGTTTTACTGTGGTGCCAGTGTTACTTTTTCATATTAGCTGGGTAATTTAGCGAGCCGGTTATCTAGTAGTAAGTAATCTTTGACTATACCTTACTGTCACCGGCTGATGTCAAGTTGCTGAGTTGTGTATTTCGCTACAACTTCACTTGTCACTTTTGGCACTCTTCTACTTTTTTCAGGAAACTTCAGAAAACTGTTTTCGTACTTTTGACAACTCCACCCCCACCACATAAAGAAGGAAAATGCAGGAACTTTCAACTGCAGAAGAAAAGAAACAGATCTAATTTCATTCATAACAATAAATGCTCACAGTTTTTTGTAAAAAATTATTCAAAAACCTGTTGTCCCCCTTTAACACATTGTTGACCACAGAAACCATTTCATGTCACCGGCTAATATTTCGTAATTGAATGTGGAAGTAAAACATTCTAAATAAACTCTAATTAACTTTATGTATACTTAATGAAATGAAATCATACTTTGGACATATTTTTTATTTTTTGGTATGAGAAACTGTATGCGCTGTCCTTGTGAATAGCATACTCTACACCTTCTAGTTATATTTGTTTTTACGCCACTGACTATTTGTTCTTTAAACCACTTTATACTTTTTCGAAAGATACTGCTGTTTACCAAAGACTGATCTGCACGATCGACTCCTTTGATGTGTTTATTGTATTGTATTATGCACTCTAGATTTAACTATATCATCCGTAGAGTTTCTCTTTCGCTTTCCATTTTCGCAAGCCACGGTTATCCCGTGTGGTAAAATTTCTACATCGCCCTGGGTTTCATAAATTCAAATAGATAATGCAATGACGAGTTAACTCGTCATCGGTCAATAACGTTTGGGCATGAAAAGACGAGTTAACTCGTCACCGGTCAACAATGTGTTAATATAACTCGAACGGAGCAAGAAATATTTAAAAAAAATTCTTCTCATGAGGGCGTTTCTAATAAAAAAAAATTTTAATTCTTTTCCTTTTTTCCTTCGTCAACAGCAGCACCAAAGGGTAAGATTTTTTTTAGCTGCTGGACGTCTTTGAGACAAACCGAAAACTAGATGTTATCCAACTAAATCAAACATCAAACTAGACACAAGATCACTAGCCCTATCACATTACCTTTCTGTAAAATATTTTTCAAAATTGACTGAAATTTACGAACAAGTCCCAAAACAAACGGATCAAAACTCGAGAAGAGCAAGAAATATTAAAAAAATGTCTTGACATTAGGGCGATTCTAATAAAGAAAATCTAAATAAGTTTGCCTCCAACCATCAACAGTGTTTGATTTAGTTGGATTAACATCTAGTTTTTGGTTTGTTTCGAAGGCGTCCAGCAGGTAAATAAAATCTAACCCTTTGGTGGTTTTTCAAGGAAGTTGAGTGAGAT
The DNA here is from genome assembly GCA_964036015.1 of Leptarthrus brevirostris. Lineage (NCBI taxonomy): Eukaryota > Metazoa > Arthropoda > Insecta > Diptera > Asilidae > Leptarthrus > Leptarthrus brevirostris. The sequence continues at coordinate 3,692,596 of OZ038371.1, read as the reverse complement.
AAGAGCGATCCTAGTAGGATAGAAAGGAAGGAAGAAGGGAGGCGCCAGGGAAGGCCGCGAATATTGAACCTAAGGAATCTGCGCTGAACAGCCTCGATCAAGTTGATGTGAACGTCAAAATAGTGATCCCATACCGGGCAAGCATACTTCAGAATGGGTGTAACGAAAGTGCAGAAGAAGAGCCTCTTTTCTGGACCACCTTTTTACAAAGCCGAGCATGGAATTAGCCCTACCCACCACGAAGTCCAAGTGGTTTCGGCAAGAACAGTGAGAAGAAGATACACAGAAACCGGCTTATTTTGCAGATGACCAGCAAAAAAGGATCAATTGACTCCACGCATGAAATTAAAACCGTTTACTGTGAGCACGAATGCACAGGAATTATACTACAACTGATTAGAACAAGGTTTGTGTAAAAATGTTAGACGAATGAAGTTTAAAAGTATTTTATCGAGCCAATCAATTAAATTGAAATATTCTAGGTAATTTTTAGCGACTAATGTAGGCTAGAAGCAATGTCAGAGTCACACCGTTTTGTACCAAGATGGAAGAAATCAATGAAGACTGCGTCCAAAGAAATGGTTTCGAGTTGGACCGAGAGACTAGGTCCAATTTATTTTGTGGAGGGTACTTTGCGAAAGGAGCAGTATAAAAATATTTTAAAGGACATTCCACTGCCTTATATGTACTCCCTACCTTTGCCCAATTCAGAATATACTTTCATGCAGGATGGCGCGCCATGCCGTACTGTCAGATTGATCACCAATTTCTTAGATGAATGGGAACTTTCTATCCTTCCTCGGCCCGGGAATTCTCCGAATCTTAATCCTGTCGAGAATTGCTGGGCTCTTGTAAAATATAAAGTGTACGCTCGACTGAATACTTCTCTACAAATTTTGTAGCAAAATACTACAGATATTTGGCAAAATTACGAAGATCTAAGAGAAATGATCAACAGTTGTATCAGAAGCTTATCACCTCGAATAAGAGAAGCCATCATTAATAAGGGCAACGTGACTAAATATTTAAAATTGTACACTTTTATAAATAGAAAATAAATTACTTATCCAAGCACTTCAGTTTGTGTTTTTCAATTTTTTTTCGCAAAAAGAAACCATTAAAACTTAACAAACCTAAAATTGTTTGCTTGTGCCAAGTTCAATGACCACATACTGTAGAAACTTTTTTCGACAGCCAAGTTATGCAGAAATTTATAAACAATGAAATAAAATTTTGATTTCAGACTGGCGCCGTGACATCACTGCGCAGAGCCAATAAATATTTGATGTAAAAAAAATTATTTTTGTAAAATGCAGGGTTGTGAAATTATAATTTTAAAAAAATCAGGTTAATTGGGCTCATTACGCAGAAAAAAATTCCAAAAAATTACCTTTTCTTTGACTGATACACTAATTGCCCTCCTAATGATCTTATACCCCGCCTCAAAGATTTAAATCTTTTTCATTTCTTTTAACAAAAGTCAAGGTCTCTTGTAAAATTAATGATTTGGGACTTAAGTCATACCCCTTGTGAGGCATGGGGCAGGAGAAGAACTTCACCCGATTCGACGACAGCGATTGCAAGTGGACTTACAATTTAAGATGCATTCCGAATCATGGACATTACTCTGCAACATCAGATGACTTCTAAACGTAATCTGCTGTCAATAAAACCCTCATGATGGCAGGCCAAGATGTTATCACTTAATCGTCCGACGACTTTGGTTTTCAGGTTAAAAAACAATATGTCAAACCTAAATAGTTCGAATTGCATATAAAAATATTAAAAATTTTCTCAATATTTCCAGTTTAGTCATATTGAAACAAAACTCGCCTAGTAATAGTAAAATAGTAAAATATATTGAAATTTTTGTCTCCATATATTTTTCCAGTTGGTCTTTTGCTTGTTAGATTAATATTACCGCAGGTTTGTTTGTAGAAAATATTCGTTAGTACATTTTTATCACACACACAAAACAATATAATATTTCTAAGCTTCAGCTATTTATGCCCCAAAAATCGTTCTCCGCAATATTACTTCTAGAATTTTTTCCACATTTTACTTTAATATACACCTCTCAGGTGAGGTAGTGTAAAAATACACAGGCTTCAAAATTACATTAAAACTCATTTAACTAACCGTACGAGTATCAAAAAAAGACAAAAAAACATACATTTAATTTTGTATTTAGTAACGATAGAATAACTTAAATTCAAACATTAAAATTTGTTATAGAGTATATGAAAAATAGTTAAAGCACGTGTTATTCATAGAATTAACATATTTCCCGTTTCCAAAGTAGCAGCCAACAAAGGTCATGAACTATTTAATGGATCGCGGCGATAAATAGAATTAAAATTGCAAATCGATAAGTGTTACCTTTCGATGCCAATCATATATTAACTACATTCGTTTTATAAGACTTTTACAATTATCAAGAAAATTAAGAAAAAAAGAGGAAATACATATAAAAAAATTTCGCTAGGAGAATTCTTAATACTTAACTTAAAACTTATAGGAGCTCCAACAATTGTAAGAGAATTGTTTTGAAGTCTTATAAATAATGCCGCTGAACTTTGCGACCTGTAGTTAGCAAAAAAAATCCAAACATTAACCTAATGCCGTACGTAACGACGAAATATAATTATATCGTTAATTAATTATGTGCATTCAGCCTGTAAGCAAAAACAGCGCAGTACGATATGGTTTCATGTTCAGATTGATATTAGCAAAATAAAACGAAAATTTTAAAAACATTAAGCCGACTTCAAAAGCAGTAAATAATTATTTCTTATTACTTCTTTAAGTTAGTTGCGAAGTACGACCTTTTTTTTTTTTTTTTTTTTTTTTCCGGTTTCGCGGTTTCTTTGAAACTTTTAAACGCGTTTTTCTCACAATTAGCTTTTTCAGAGACGGTGTCCACTGTATCTCAAAATCTACTGGCGCGATCCTATTGAAATTTTGTCCACTCTTTCTTTACATAAATTACGAGGTAATGACGTCGAATTCTTTTTATTGATTTTTTAGTTTGAACGTACTTTAAAATAAGAAAATTTTCAATTTTTTTTAATGAAAAAACGGCATTTTGACTTCTCAGTGCTGTAAAAAGTCGAAAAATCAATAAAAACAAAACTCAACGTTGTTACCTGCAGAAACTTTTCAACTAATAAAATCATTTTAGTTTTTTGATTTAAGATGATCCAATGATGAGTTATTTGAGGCACCGCAAAAAAACTTTTTTTTTACACGTCCGCGAAGATCCGCTGTCATTTCACAGAATATTCTTCAAATGTTACTTTATTATTATTTTTTTCTTACGACCCTAGGGGACAACCCTTTGATGCGTTAGCATGGTTTTGGCCGGAAGCAACAGCCAAGAGACGGAGAGAATTATTTTAATTTCTTAATAAAAACAACTCACGGGGAGACCTGGTCTCGAACCCGGGACCCACGGCATGGTGGTCGTGCGGCTCAACGAATAACTGTCTCGTAAAAAAAAAATTATGAAAAATATGCGTTTTTTTCTATAATTAACGCTAATCCCCACTTAATTTACATGTTTTTGTTGGACAGTAAAAAAGGGTAGTAATGTGAAAGTAGCATAAACTGAGAAAAGAAACTTTTAGTGAAACTGCTGTTAAAACTGTAAATCTGCATCATTGAAAATACAATGAGATTGAATGAAAAAAAAGTTCAGTAGAGCAACATCTGAAGCAGAAAGCTGGGCTGGCAAAGTTGGCGCTCACATGTCGGTAAGCAAGACGGAGCTATTCTCCGTCCCGTTATACAGGAGCTAGAGGACTTCTTCAATTATCATCCGATCTTTCTCAAATTTTGCACACTTCTTTTATACATAAATTACGAGGTAACAACAAGATTTTGTATTTTTTATTATTATAATTAATTTTACAACAACAAATTCGCCGATTTTTATCAATAAATTTTCATAAATTCAAAAAATTCGTCTTTTTAACCGACTTCCCAAAAACAAAGAGGTTCTAAGTTCGACGCGTGTTTTTGTTTTATTTTAATTTTTTTATGTCTGACCGGGCATAACTTCGTAACGCGTCGACCGATTGGTACCATGTCAAAAAAATTTTTGGTAGGGTGGGGGGTGAAACCTAACTTTGTAACGCGTAGTCCGATTTGGATGGTTCTTTTTGTTTTTGTACAGAGTATGATCGCCCATTACTAATAGGAGAAAATTTGGCCTAGGGTGGGGGGAGGGGTACTCTAACTTTGTAACGGGTAGACCGATTTGGATAATTCTTTTTCTGTTGGATAGAGTATGTTCCGTGGTTGATACCAGAAGAACAAAATTTTGGGGGGATGGTGGTGGGGTGTAACCTAACTTTGTAACGCGTGGTCCGAATTCGATGGTTCTTTTTCTGTTGTATAGAGTATGATCCCCCATTGCTAAGAGGAGAATAATTTGCTCCTATGGTGAAAGGTGTGGTTGGGGGGAGGGGTAGTCTAACTTCTGAACGTGTGGACCGATTTCGATGATTCCTTGTCTGTTCGGTAGAGTATGTTCCTTGATTGATACCATGAGAAAAAAAGTTTAGTGGAATGGGGGTGGGGTAGGGGGTTACAACTAACTTTTAATGCGTGGACCGATTCGGATGGTTCTTTCTTCGTTGTATAGAGTCGGAGACACTAAAATGTGAAAAATAAAATAGTTTTTAAAAAAAAAATTGAACCGACTTCACAAAAGGCGCTAAAAAGCATAAAATAATTTTTAATTTTATATCTATTACGACATTTTGAAGTCGGTGCAAATTAAACAAATAAAACAATACAGAACCACAATTGAAAATAATACATAATACCACCTGAACGTTTCAGCTTACGGGATCATAAGAAATGACGATTAATATTTTTGTTGCAGTCGTTTGGTTTCTTTGATTTGCACCGACTTCAAAATGTCGTAATAGATATAAAATTAAAAATTATTTTATGCTTTTTAGCGCCTTTTGTGAAGTCGGTTCAATTTTTTTTTTTTAAAAACTAAAATAAAATAAACAAAATCTCGACGTTGCTACCTCGAGAAACTCATAAACTAACGAAATTTTTGGTTTTTTGTCAACAGATGATCCAGTAATGAGTTATATGATCACCGCAAAGCAACATTTTTTTTGGTGTATACGAAGATTTGTCAAGTTGTCACAAAATTTTACAGAAGATTCTTGAAATGTTGTACTATTATGTTCTTAACTTAAAAATAAATTTATATTTACCATATTTTTTGTTTGTTTATTTAAAAATTGGTTTAAAATATTGAAAATTAACCTCCCCCCCTCCTTAATCAAGCTTTTATATGTCAAGTTCTTCGCGGTTTTTAGCAAATGGTGGTCATATTTCTTGCTTTTAAAGAGTGAGCAAATTGAGGAAATTCTGATTCTTTATATTTTTTAAATGATTTACAGCCGTTCGCACGATTATTGCAATATTTTGCGAAAACGAAGAGTGAGTAAAATCAGAAATGAGCTTGAGAAAAATAAGCAAATTCAGGCGAGTCTAGATACGAGCCTTGATACGTTACAATTGATTAATATTGCCCGACAAACTCAACACGGGCGCAAAAATTGCTGAAGGTAAGTTGATTTGATATAACGTTACGACGCTTTCACTGTCATTTAGTGATCACTAATTATCACAAGTGCGCGTAAGGGAACAGTCCTAATGAAAACATACAAGACAAATTTCAACATAGCTTCTGACAGCTTGCATCGATTTCGATAAAATCTGCAGCAAAGTTCAAGCCAGCATTAAATTTCGAGCTGTACTTTTGTGTTATCATATCTAAATTACAATAAGTCTGCTCGAAAACTTAGTTTTCGACTAATGCATTAACAGCCAATTTTACCCAGGGTAGGAATTCTCACGAAATTGGTTGTTTTCAGACAACCTGGTTGCCTTGTAAGTACGCAAAAATGTAAAAATGTGTAGAGGTTGAATTTAACAAGTGTGTGTTCAATCGGTTGAAGAGGAATACGAACCGTTTTACAAAATTTTTACTCATGGCAGTCCAAACGCTATGAAGTGTCAAAATCACACGCCAGCTTCCAAATAGGCGACTGAGGATTTAGATCAGTGATGTCCAAACCTATGCCCGCGGCCAAGTGAGCTTTTGAGCTTTTAAATTTGTATACGCACTTGTTTGGTTGTATTCGATTTCCTGTTTTTGCGTTTTTTAATTAATAAAGCATACAAAAGTTAAAAAAAATCGTCATATTTAAGTAGTTTTGTAAGCGATCACTGATTTAGATGCAAGTTCCGGGGAACGGCATGGGAGAATTACAGATCATGCGCACAAACGTGACATATTTATTCGTTGCTTTATTGAAACGGTTTGGTTGTCTGAAAGCAACCATTTGACTGAGAATTCCTACCCAGAAGTGTTGACGTACTCAAAACATCGGTGAAACCTTGCGGCCGTAGCGAAAAAATAAGTTTAGCACTTAGTTATCGCTTTAGTTTTTGTCTAAGCATACTCAAACTTGTACATGTACTCTTCGCATTTGGTAATTTCTCCTCTTTGGGTGTATTTCTTTATTCATTCCGTGGAAGGAATAGAAGGAACAGAATATGCGCCAGAATAAACGGAATAGAAGCAATATGTAAACACAAAGGAATATTCCTTCCAATTGGAAGTTGAAGTCAGGTTAAAGCAATTATTCAATAAACAATTTTTGAGGTTTAAGTTCTTTATATTATTTAAAATGAACGCAAAAGACATAATCCAACAATAAATTGTGTATTTATTTACAATTATTACTTTATTTTGCTTCCCTTTTGATACTAAATTGTTTTTTGGCAGTTTTATTCCGTTTATTCCATCTACAACTTCGGTACAAAAAGAACGCGTTCTGAACGCACCGGTGCTAATAAAAAAACACGGAAAATTAGGAATACAATATTCCGAACGAATAAAGAAACACATTGGCGCGTTCCGCTCATTCGGAATGAATAAAGAAATGCACCCTTTAACATTTTTACTCACAGTAGGTCTGTTCACGTACTTTTTGATCAGAAATATTCTGAGTAAAAATGTTAAATAGGAGAAGTTTCCAAATACGAAGAGTACGTGAACGAGTTTGAGTAGTTTTGGACAAAAACTAAAGCAATAACTGTCAAAGTGACAATTAGTGGCTTTATAACAAAGCTTAACAAAAGTACTCAACTTATTTCTTCGGGTAAATTTGGACTAAAATGTTAAAATAGGGGAAATGTGACGTCAGCAAATTTACCCCCATTTCATGAGTACGTGAACGCGGTTGGGTAAAAATATCATAATGCATTTACTCAAAACACAGTACGTGAACAGACCTAATATTTCAGACCATAAAGAACGCTTAGTGAATTGAAAACTCAGGCTGACGAAAAGCTGCAATCGTGTTTTTTCACATAAAATATCAAACATTGATTAAAAGTTGTAAAAAAACATCTTTTTACCTTGACAAGTTGTTCAAAACATTAATATTTTAACTTTCAGGTAAATTGAAAGTCAAAACATTAATAGTATTCCAAAAAATACTGGGAAAAGTAGAACTTTGCTTATAAGTCCTGGCAGTTCGCACACGCTTTTAGGCGTGTATTCAGACGCTATGGCTAAAGACACACTAAAGAGATCGAGATGTGATCGCCAAATCACACCCACGGCGTAAATTGTCGTTGGGATATTCAAATAGATTTATTCAATTGTCAAGTGAAATTGTCCTACAATGTTTGCCCACCTATAAAACTTATTCGTAGCTTATTATACCAAATGGTTGCATTCAATCACTGAAATGATATAACCAAAATAAAATTCAATATCTTTGACCAATAAAAAAACCAAAAGAATTTGCACATTGATTATCTTTTCACTAATTAAAAAATCGATCATTGATATGGTTATCAATAGCGCAACAAGATTTTTGTCATCGATAATGGTGACTGGCGACCACAATGAAATCTGGTTAGCGATAGAAAAAAACAAATTAAGACACCAATTCAAAAATGAGATAAGTGTACAGGTACTTTACGAATATGAGGTTTTTCTGCAATATTTTCAAGCCTTTATAAGCAAACTTTGGACGTTTTATAAAGATTTTCAATTTTTTCTAAACTAAAAGTAAAAACACAGAGCTAAAAATGTTGATAACCGTAGACCGTCTAAAGAACTTAACTCTACCTGCGGGTGATTTTTGTGTCTTCTCAGATGTTAAATTTCACATGGGAGTGTATACGATCTCCAAAAATGTCATAGCATGCCGATCAACACCGAACGACATGGCAGAGCGTTTGGACGTATGGACACTGTGGCATAGTGCTACTCTTCTCGACTCAGGCATAAATCACCAGCTTGGCATGCCACTAACCACATACATGCCGGAAATTACACAAGCATCCCTTAGGACTGCGAATGTAAGATGGAAAAGGGTACACACCTGCCTTATTACCCGACAGATCCAGCTGATTCTTGTCCCAAAGCGGTTAGGTTCAACTAATGTCAGGGACTTCGGTTTATCAGGAGCCCTAAATGGTTCCCGATTACGTGACAGGGCTAAAAGCCTTGTCACCTCCTGCTCTAACCAACAATATATTGGGGTCGCCAAGACCTAATTTCTGCTGGTGAAGGAGTTCTAACTCCGGCTATCATGAGCTCCAGATCAGGCCCTCTTTCTATCTTTAGGGATTTAAGTAGGGTTGAGTGCAAAGCCTCTAATAATCTAACCATTATGTGTTTTTAAAAAATCTATTGATTATATTCTTTGTACTTACCCTTTAAACATTCGTCAAGTTGCTCTGGTCCCATATATCCTTTAACATCGCTGTGAGTATCTATGTGTGAAAGATCAGCCGCAACTCCAGGAGTATGGACAATATCATATAACGCTAACTGCTTAACTAAGGGATTTTGTTTTAAAAGTAATGACAAGGGCTGCCCAATGCCACCAGAAGCTCCACAAACAGCAACCTTAAAGTTGTTCTAAAAATAAAAATCAATTATTAATAAACACATTGTTTTTAGCAGTTTTTTTTCTAATTTCCGAAAAAAATACTCTTTGGAGCGTTACGTAAACATATTTACACTTACTTGGCTAGTGGTGGAAAAATTTCTCGCTGTTTGGGCAGATACTTGTCTTACAATTTGAGTAAACATTTCGAAAGCTTTATAATTTACTTTTAAAGATATTATTAATATAAAAGATGAGTAAAACGGAAGCCGACCGACCTCTAAAAGGTTAAATAATAGAATACAGATACGAGAACAAGTGATGTTGTACGTACGTAACTGACGTTTTCGATAAAATGTAATGTGTGAAGATAGCAGCAACTGTTTTGGTAGCGTTCCGCATGACCAGAAATTACCATACCAGTTTACTGTTTAGCTTGGGTAAAGGACAATTTAACATTAAACAAGAAGAAGGAAAAAGCGTCTTCTTGCAAGATTTGACATTTATTTTTGAAGACTTTTTTAACATTTTTAAACATGTCCATACAAACTTATGGTGATAAGCCTGTCAGCTTTCAATTAGAAGAAAATGGTGAATACTACTATGTTGGTTCAGAGGTAACTTCGTTAATAATATTTATCATTTCCGAACTGAAATTGTCTATAAACTTTTACTTTAGGTCGGAAATTACTTGCGTCTTTTCCGAGGTACTCTTTACAAAAAGTTTCCTGGAATGGCAAGGATTGTTCTATCCAATGAAGAAAGAAAGCGTCTTGCAGATTCCGGCTTAAGCAATCATATCTTAGCAAGCTCTGTGTCGCTTTTGAAAGCATGCGAAGTTGATGAAATAATTGAAGGGAATGATGAGAAGTAGGCTGTGATTAGTTTCTTTTACACCCAGTAAAGTATTTTATATTTGAAAACTTTTCAGATATCGAGCAATATCAGTAAATACATCTGATCCGCCAATGCCGCGAGAGGGTAAAACAAAAAAACCTGCCCCTTGGGTACCTACAATGCCCAATTCCAGTCATTTGGATGCAGTTCCTCAAGCTACTCCGATTAATAGAAACCGAGTTCATAACAAAAAAGTTCGAACATTCCCAATGTGTTTTGACGATACTGACCCAACCGCCAATCTTGAAAATGCAGCACAGCAAGAAGTCTTGGTTCCAATACGTTTGGATATGGAGTTGGAGGGACAAAAACTACGCGACACATTCACATGGAATAAAAATGGTTATTTATTATTTTTGATATTTAACAACAACTAATTGTCATTTTTACAGAAAGCATGATTACCCCCGAACAATTTGCTGAGGTTCTTTGTGATGATTTAGATTTGAATCCCGTTCCGTTTGTTCCCGCAATATCTCAAGCAATCCGACATCAAATCGAAGCATTTCCAAATGAGCCACCTATTCTGGAAGAAAGTTCTGATCAACGTGTTATTATTAAGTTAAATATACACGTTGGTAACACATCGTTAGTAGATCAAGTTGAGTGGGATATGGCTGAAAAGAATAATAATCCAGAGGAATTTGCGATGAAACTGTGTGCAGAATTGGGCTTGGGTGGCGAATTTGTAACTGCAATTTCTTACTCGATTCGAGGACAATTGTCTTGGCACCATCGCACTTATGCGTTTAGTGAAGCGCCGCTATCTACAGTTGAAGTTCCATTTAGAGCGCCAAGCGAAGCTGATGCATGGGCTCCATTTTTAGAAACATTAACCGATGCTGAGATGGAAAAGAAAATTCGTGATCAAGATAGAAATACAAGAAGGATGCGTCGATTAGCTAACACAACAACAGGATGGTAAGAAATTCATGACCTTTCATATGTTTTACCAATAATAAATGTGGAAAACCGAGTTATTTTAGATTTTTTATTTATGTTGTTGCGTCAAAAATTAAATATTAAGACATTTTGTTATTGGTTGGTTGTTTGTGCATAGGCAGACTTGCTTCTTGCGTAAATATTTTTCGTTACGAGAAGAACTGATGCGCAGACTCGCATTAGGAATACTTTAACTGCATTTAATACACTCGCCGGTTGAGTAATTAATAACGTGTTGCCCTTCAACCCGGAGATCCCAAGTTCATCAAAGTTTATAGATTCATCAAATACTGACTACTACATCAAAATAGCAATATAATTACATAAGAAATAGAGAAAGTAACCCTAAAAAAGCTCAAGTGAAAATCAATTAACTCAAAATGATTATTAAAGAGACGAGACTTAGATGTAATAAGCTCGTGCATACCATATTTTGTGCGGTAGTGGGGAATATGCATAAAGCTTTGGTTCCTCAAGGGCTAGCAGGAATCGATTAATACAGAACCCCCAGCAAGCAAACCAAGGCAAAAACAATTTGGGATTTCTCGCGCCTACTTTCAAGGGACTCTAATGAAATAAGCTATAATCAGTCCGCGTAAGGAGGCAGCCGAAGAGGACCGTGAAGGGCAAATCTTACGAATCCACGCTATATAGCCTCAATGCGATCGCATAAAAAGGAGCACGCTGGAATAGCATACACCATATCGATGTCACGCTCATTCGTCCAATCGCAGAACAAAAGCCAATTATTAAGTTTAGAATAATCAGCCTTGCTAAAGTTATAACAAAAATTACTTGAATCATAAGATCAAAACTAAGAATGATATGCAATACCGGATGATGACGACACTCTGGATCCAAGGGAGATAGACAGTGCTTCACGACAGTACTCGAGCAGTCAGATGAGAACACCAAATCCAGAAACTTGCCCGAGTCATCACGTCAGAGGACTGTTGTGATAAAGCGCAAGAGGCAATGGAATCTGTGAAGGCCAAAATGTACTGTGGAGCAGCCGAAAAAGATGGTAGTAGGCAATCCTTGTCAAAGAAGCGCTCCCAACCGACCCAATGCATATTTAAATCTCCAAGAAGCAAATCAACCAGTCTTTCGACACAAGTAGATATCAACTCATAGCAATCAGAGGGTGATCCAAGTGGAATATAGACCGCGGCAATGTATACTTTTTTGTGTGGGAGCCTGAGAACCAGACAAAGGTACTCGAGGGGATCAGATCCCGCAACATCAACGACCAGAGACCACAGAAAACACCAGAGGTGACGGTCATGACGAAAAACCAAATACTCGGAGCCAAAAAGCTCTGCGACTGCAATTCTTCCACAAAGCCAAGTCTCAGTCAGGCAATGAAGAATCGGGTCGTTTTAGAATACGATAAAAGGCCATTGATGTTGCAGAGTTAGTTGAAGTTTCGGAATGACTTGATAACGTTCTTTAATCGCGTGAATATCACCCACCCCATTCCTCACAAGGGATTACATGAACTAAAAAAATTTGGCGAATTCCAAATCAGGATTTGCTTTTAAACGTTTATGCTGCAAGACTGTCAACATTTTTGTTAAAATTTTATTGGTGAAGGGCTCGATAGACTCAAACACCGGATTAAGAAGGGACATATTTCTAGCAGACGACCGATTTCCCACAAGGTCGGGGATACATAAATAGCTTCCTTTTAGAAGATCAAGAGTTCTGCAGTATTAAACGAAAACTTTTGGTTCACTCTACTCTGTTTATTACAGTTTTACCATTATTTTGAAACAAAAAATAAGATTTTGTTTTTTATATTCATTTAAGCATCTATGGAACAACGTATATTAAAAATTCAACGATATAAATGATCTGCTTGCAAATTGGATGCAATTTCCGATTCCCATTTATCACCGTTATTCAAAAGTTTCTCTTTGTTATAAAGTAGTTCTTCGTGCGTTTCAGTTGAAAACTCAAAATTGGGACCTTCAACGATAGCATCAACCGGGCATGCTTCCTACAATTAAAAATGCTCAAATTTTTCGAACAAATAGACAAACAGTCACAAACCTGACAAAATCCGCAGTAAATACACTTTGTCATATCAATGTCGTATCGGGTGGTCCTTCTACTTCCGTCCGAGCGTTCCTCAGCCTCAATTGTAATTGCTTGAGCGGGACAAATGGCTTCACATAATTTGCATGCAATACAACGTTCCTCGCCACTAGGATACCGACGCAAAGCATGTTCTCCACGAAACCTTGGACTCAATGGACCTTTCTCAAATGGGTAATTTATAGTAGCTGGTTCCTTGAAAATATGAGCTAATGTTACAGCAAATCCACGAAACAATTCTGTCCAGAACATCGTTTGTGCTGCCCGGTCTGTAATATCCCTAAATTCCATACTTGGCTCCTCATTATTAACGTACACATAGCCTTTCTCCGGCTCAACCAGATTTCGGGACTTTGGTTCTGAAGCAAACGTTCTCAAAGCTGGCAGAACTGATCTGTTGCCTGATTATATTAAAATCTTAAGTTGTAAATTTATTTGTTTTAGAAAAATATGAAACGCAAAATAATATTTGATGACATAAGATATCATAACCTCACTATGCGCCTTAATTATGATATTTACTTAAATAATTTACCATTTTTTGCCACAGAGAAGAATTTAACTGTCAACATTATTTCCGGCAATATTTTTAATATTCAAACAAACTTCTACTAGCTGCCGAAGCAAGATCCAACACAGAAGAACAAATTTTCGACTACGGGCATCAACCAAAAACAGTTGACAGTTAAATAACAGCTGATGTTGACATCAAAAGAAGCCATATAATAAATGTCAGTAAAAGCAAGAATGTCGAAAGATTCCGCTGTATAAAAACACTAATTATTTTAAAACGAAAAATAATCCTAAGTATGCTTTTTTACCTAATTAATTTATCTAAAAGTAATATATAAATGTTTTATTAAGGCACAGATTTTATACAGTGCTTGCTTTCGGAAAAAGTCTCCTTTCCAATCTAGTCGCTAGTGACAGGTGGCCGCTGTATAGAAACCAGTTGAGTGTAATTAGAGGAGTATGGCGAGCGCCTTTTTCCATTTCCCGAATAATATTGTTTGTAAAAGCCGTCTTTATTAATCAGACTGATTAAAAATGTAACAAGTGCAATAAACATTATATATTTGCGTTTATTTTTATTTAAAAAAAACAATATATGTTTATAAGTTGTTCAGTGTTCGAAGTTTGTCGTGTGTACAGGGAAAATGGACGCCGCGAAAATCAAAGATGACTTGTTTGCAAATGTTAAATACTTTACAAGCGGTATCATCGACGATGACGTAAGTACTTTCCCTAATTATTACCAAAGTATAAGTATTGAATTACTTAGTAATTAAGCAATTATTATGTTATTTACAAAAACATAGGTATTATTCACTTTTGAAGAAATACGAGTAAAAATGAAAAGGGAATTTATTGCAGCCGATTTTGACTATAGAAAATGTTCATTTATGGTACCGCTTAGAAGTCTATACTATCCCTGAAGAGAATAATTTTTGATTGTTCAGTAAAGCCCGTATACCTATTTATCCTTCGCTATGTGCACAACCCGTACTAGATCACAAAATACTAAACATTTAAAAGTTGGTTTTGTTTTAATTATACCCAAATTGAATGTAGATCTGCATTCTTAGCCCTCTTATATATCTACCCCTGTTTTTTAGGGCTCAAGCTGGTTAAAATAAATTATTTTTTCGGTTAGCTCCACAAGTAAAACAATAAAACTGTCTAGGCCATTACCTATACGAAAAGAATGAAAAGAAAAAAATTTCACGAATGTCTTCGCCCACCTAGCTTTTTAACGAGTGTGAACAGCCACACTATTGCCCTACATGACGCTGGAGTAATTGTGCCTAGGTTTTTTAATTTATATGCATGTTGCAGAGGACCAAGGCCAAGATTCTTTTTCATAAGTAGTGCAAATTTAGATAAATGTAAGAACGTCTTTATAAATTCATGTAGGATATATTAATAGTTAGTTTAAAGAAATATTAAGGCAGAATGCAATTTTATTAGCCACTATAATTGCAACAAGAGGAATACGAATTTCAAGGCGGTGCGAGTCACAATTTTTCTCGACTTACGCCGAGTGGAATGAATTAGAAACTATTGTTCTGGCACTAGAACCAGCTAAGATAGCGACGAAAAAGTTGCAGGGTGAACAAAGACTTTTCACATCTGAGGCTTTTGTCGTAGCAATTTTTCTAGATTATCGGTACAGTATTGTTTTAAATAACGGAGTAGGTAAAAATTACAAAGCAACTTTTCCTGCTTATCTGGGGCCGTGGATACAACTTCAGGTGTCCCACAGGGTTCAGTACTTGGAACATTGTTATTTCTTTTATATATTAATGACATGAAGAAGGTTACACAATTTTCATAGGTCGCGTTGTTTGCTGACGATAGACTAATGTACTTAAAATTAAATTAAAATTTTGGAGACCGTGTTGAATGCACGACGAATGAAATTTCTCTCCTAGACGTCTTCTCACAATTCCACTTGCTTCTGTGAGGCATTGGAGCTATCTGAAAAATATTAAAAAATTACAATTAAAGCTTTAAAAATTAAAGAATTCTGGAGTAATATCAATTTATACCTTTTTCCAGTATGGTGTCTTGTGAATATTCACTAGCAAATGCACGTCTCGCTTTTTTCATCCTCTCAGTTACACGTGTTTTTTACGGTTCGTCTACATTGAAATTTGTCATCCTTCAATCTCCTTCGCAAAGTTCGGTCCAAAATTCCCACGCCAGCGTCATGGACCATTTAATTGAGTTCCCGCAAAGGTGTCAAGCGGTTTCCAGTACCAGTTTACATCACTTTGCGGTCTCCCCTAGGTGTGGTCTTCCTCGACAATTTACCCGCTTTAGCTTTTTGTACCTTAATATTGAGACAAATTTTTCAATTAAGACACCAAAAGAACACAGTTAATTAACCTTATGCCTTTTTTCTTGGAAAAGGGACATGGTCACAATATGCTTCAGACGGCAACTTTTCATCTACAGTCATCTCCCAAAAACAGGCATTCAAAATAAGTGACCTACCATACGCACCAGACCCTAACAGAATCCTTACAGACCGGATCACCCTTCAAGAACTAAGGATTTCACTTAGTAATTGTAAGGGCAGCACATCCGGACACGACAAAATTTCCTACGGCATGTTAAAAACGCCGATTGGTTGCTCCAGCACAGAATCCTGGATCTGTATAACAAAATTCTAAGCAGTGGATATTATCCTAGTTCATGGAAAATTGCAATACAGGTTCCACTCAGGAAAAAGTCGAACACGTCATCAAACATAATAACCCCAAAGGATCTAAGACCTATATCGCTGCTGCCCTGCATATCGAGGCTTCTCGAGAAGATCCTCGGTGCAAGACTGGGACAAATGATAGAGGAGGAACTATCCGCACAACAGCACGGATTCAGGAGAAAGAGAGGTACTACGTCTCTACTCCTGGAACTAGAGGCGTGTGCGGGGAAAGCCTTATCTCAAAGAAAAGAGTACCATGTCTTATCCTTGGATCTGGAGAAAGCCTACGACAGGGTATGTAGCCACATAATCATTAAGCAATTGCTCATCTGGGGAGTTGACAGATCCTTCTGTCAGCTCATCCAAAACTTCCTAACAAACAGAACACTTCGAGTTAGGGTAAATGGGTTCCTATCTGGAACTCGCGCATTAAAAAACGGACTTCCTCAAGGCTCACCACTTTATACTGCATTATACAACACTTATCAACACGGACTAACGACACTACTGGACGACCAACACGACATAAATTACTTCACGTACGCCGACAATATCATACTGGGAACAGCAGCGGAAAACCCTAACGAAACTTTTAGAAGAGCGGTCTTCAAGATCCAGGCATGGTGCGCGGAAACGGGGGCTATGCTACCAATTGAAAAAGCAGAAGCTATAACCCTAAGCAGGAAAAGGGCACCAACAACTAGCCCTATCAGATTTTATGATGTAGTGATAAATAGGGAAGCTAACCTTAGGATCTTAGGACTAACGCTGGACAGAAAAATGACATGGAGAAAACATACAGAAGCAGTCTGTAAAAAACTAACTAAAATAAACGACTTAGCAAAATGATTGGCCGCTAAAAACAAAGGCGCGTCAACGTCTAGTATACTAAAAATAACTAACACATTACTGACAGGGCACATAGGCTACGGGCTGCTTCTGTATGGTAGGACAAGACAGACATACATAAAACAAATACAGACCAACGTGAACAAAATAATAAGAACATCTACAGGAATGCTAAGGACTACGCCGATCCCAGCACTAACGATCGAAGCAGGGATAAGTCCGATAACAGACAGAATTATTAAAGCGAAAATCAGCTTTACTGCGAAACATTTCATGACCAACAAAGGCCCACACAAGGAGACCATAAGCAGGTATATGGAAGCAAGACGACAAGGGAGAACATCACCCAGGAACGCAGTAGAGGAAGCGGTAGAAGTAGTAAATAAGCTAAATGTCCCCCTAACCCCACCGTCTGAAGCCCCCCCCCCCCCCCTGAAATCCCTCGTAGAATGACTCTTGTGGCCGTGCATTCGGGGACGAACGGACATATGACGAGACAGACATACAAGGCAGAAGACCACAAGAGAATACACCTAGAAACCTTAGAACGTCATAAGGGAAAAAATATAACATACACGGACGGATCAAAAACTAATACACAAGTCACGGCAGCTCTAGTCACACACAGCCCAGGAAGAGAACAAAGGTTCCAAGCCCAAAGAACCGTCCTGCACCAGGAAAGTTCAGTGTTTGAGGCAGAATTGGAGGCCATAATAATGGCAATAAAAAACGCCAGTGAAGAAAGAAAACCTACAATAATTTTCTCTGACTCTAAAAGCTGCGTGGAAGCATTAAACTACAGCAACAACACGGAGCCTCTAATAAAATGGGCCAGACATACACTATTAGCAGGAAGAGGTCACATAGAGGTGCAATGGATCCCAGGACACCAGGGAATCCCGGGGAATGAAGCAGCCGATCAAGAAGCGAAGCGGCTCGTAAATCAAATGGAGGAACGATACGTCCCGCAAACACAGGCGTTCATCAAACGAGTCGGACTGAAAGAGTTAGCAAAAAGGAAAGACATGGCATGGAGGTCCAACAACACCTTTCTAAGGACCCACTGGGACAAGACAACACCACCAAAGTACCCGGCAAACTTGAAAAAAAACAGAAACAACCAAGCTAATGAGGCTAAGAACTGGCCATACAAGAATGACGCACCAACATCTATTTAACAGGACGCCGACTCCGGGATGTACAAGATGCCAACAAAGACTTACTATTAAACACATACTGAACGAGTGCGCGACCACAAGAGATATTCTACAAGGCGAAATCCCACCCCTCTCCCAACTACTCGACCCCATGAATTTTGAAACATTGAAAAAAATTTTAATTAATTTAGGTATTTATAGTACAATATAACAAACAACATGAATTAAATTGGCTAAGAAACTAATGAAATGAAGTAAATAGGATAGGCAACTTTATTTAAGGAAATGAAATAGTATAGAATTGAGAAAAACATTACAGATAAGAATATAATGGACAAGCAATTATGAAACAAAGTTAATACACAATGAAATGAAAATAACAAAGCTATAAAGAAACTTGAATTTATTAGAACTGAAAGGAAATGCAAATAAAAGATAATTGAATTAAAATAAAATAAAAAATAGAAAAAGCAAAAATGTAAAGAAAGTCAAAAACTGAAAAGAAAAATTAAATTAGACTATGGAATGAATGAAGTAAATAAGGTAGACTGAATTAAACATGAAATAAAATATAAAGAATAAATAGTTTAGTCATGAAACAAAATAGGTTATATAAGTGAAATGGAATAAGAATTAAACGCAAAAAAGAATAAAAACAGAATGAAGAAAACAAAATGTACTAAAATCAAAACTAGATAAAAGAGATGTTCAAAACTAGAATAAATATAAAATGAAATAGGATTCAATAGCTACTTATAGAGCGCTTTATGGACCAGGATCCCAAGCGCATAAGAAATATTGTTTTATACTTAGTGTGTAAGGCAATAAAGAAATTTGAATTTGAATTTGGAAAAGGGATCAACCCTTCGTGTTATTACCGTAAACTTAATAGGTAATTCCTACCAATAAGCATTAATAGCTAAACACGGATCCAAGAAGAAAGAACGAAGACAATTACAGGTAATGATGAAATTGACAAGTGTTTGTAATTTTTTGGCCAGGAACAGTACAGTTGTCGGTGGAGTAAATGATAATGTATCGGCCTACCAATCCGGAGGTCCCAGGTTTGAGTCTTCCTGACGGTGACCCATAGCTGTTTTCTGCGGACAACAGATTACGATAAAAAGGCCATGGGGATTGCAGAGAAAATGTCAGTGGTTCAGAATCCACTTTAAATTGTAGATCCACTTGAAAATATTTTTATCAATTTAACTTCTTCTTAGTAATAAATATTGTTAAATTTAATAAATTTATTAATGACTTTACGCGTTTTACTTTTTAACATGAAATTTATACCAAAAGAAAAATTCCTCATACACACATTTGCCTTTTTTTGATTATTTACTAATACTTAAGTATATTTTCTGAATACTATTTCAGTTGGAAAACTTACTCAAAAATGGAGGAGCACAAAGTCGTCCGTATATGTCGGAAATTGTAACTCACATTATAGTTGGAAAAAATTACAACGAAGAAGAAATAAGTTTGACTTCAGATCTTTACAATGTGCAGCCGGTCACAGATAAATGGATTTTGGCTTCGGCAAAGCTTGGACGTTTAGCATCTATTAAACCCTATCATCCAAATCCTGCAAACCTGTTTTCTCGAGTTGTCGCAGCTATAACACAAGTTGGTTTTGAGGATAGAAAAAAATTATTTGCACTAATTACGTTTTATGGAGGAAATGTGCATAGAAACTTTAATGTACATACAACACATTTAATTACTGGAGTTGCTGCTGGCGCTGCCTATACAAAGGGACTAACATTAGGCAAAAGCATCAATATCGTAACGCCTGATTGGGTAATTGAATGCGTTAAACGTAAAGAATTACTTAACTCTGATAGCTACCATCCACGTTTGTTAATAGTAGAACCGCCAAAATTTATAAAAATAAATCCGCCAACAGAATCAATAAACAACAAGAGTCTCTCAAGTATAATTGGCTTTGATGAACCTATGCAGCAAACCGAGAACAAACAAGTTAAAGTATCTAAGGAAATGAGCACACAACAAATATCAAGAAGTCAGCAAACATCATCACAGTCAGCAATAATCGGTTCACAGACACAAGTTTTACGAACTGTATCAGGACAAGGAAATTTCATAATTACTAGTTTGCCTTCAAATCAGCAAGGACAACAACAAGTTATTTTTGTACCGCCCAAGAACGTACAACAGCAAATAATTTTGCAACAAGCTCAACAACAACAACAAAATCAACAACAGTTGCAACAACAAAATCAGCAGCAATTACAACAACAAAGCCAACAACAAAATCAACAACAGTTGCAACAACAGCAGCAGCAGCAAATGCAGCCACAGCAGCAGCAGCAATTGCAACCACAGCAACAGCGACCACAGCCACCGATGCAACAGCAACCGCAGCAATCACAGTTACCGCAGCAGCCACAGCTACAGCAGCAACAACAACAATTGCAACAACAACAGCTGCAACAGCAACAACAGCTTCAACAGCAACAACAACAGCTGCAACAGCAGCAGCAACAACAACTGCGAGAACAACAAATTCAACAGCAACTTCAACAACAACAGCACCAGCAACAAATTCAACAACAACAGCCACGTCAATCTCCGCAGCCCCAACAACAAGTTTTACAGCAACAATCCCAGCAGCAACAACAACAGACGCCGCAATCACAACAGCCACAGCAACAACAGCAGCAAACAGTGAACTTGTCGCCACATCAACAACAACAAATATTACAACAGCATATAATAAGGCAGCAACAATCGCTGCAACAGCAACAGCAAGTATTGCAGCAACAACTTAATCAACAACAACTTACGCCTCAGCAGCAACAGGCACTTCAGAGACATATACACCAGCAGCAACAAGCTCTACTTCAACAGCAGCAAGGCTTGCACCAATTGCAACTCCAACAACAACAACAACAGCAGCAGCAGCAGCAACAACAACATCAACAAAGTCCTAGACTTCAACAGAACCAAAGCCCGGCACATTCTGAGACCTCACCGCAGCATCAGCAGAATACTCCACAGAGTATTCCGCCACAATCTCCTTTACAACATCAACCAACACCATCCCCACAAATGACACCCCCTCCTCCACCACCTCAATCTCCACAAACGCAGCAGCCTCTTACAGTGCAACAACAATTACGACAACAAATCCAACAAAGTCGACAAAATGCTGTCCAACAACAAATTCAAATGCGGCAAGGTGTAGCACAAATTATCAATTCGGGCTCTTCATCTCAAGGAATTCAACAACAAATTTTGGCGTTTAATCAAACACAACAGAAAGTTCAACAAATGCAGCAGCAGCAGCAGCAGCAACAACAACAAGCAGGGTCTACGCAGCAGACACAGCATCCTCAGCAACTCATATCAAAGCAAATATTATTAACAAAGCCGATTGACCCCACTGACCCAGTGCAAGTTGCGCAAGTTTTGAGTAGAGCCACTCCTAGCCCAAGTCACCAGCAACACGAGCAAAATATTTTAATACGACAACAATTTGCAGCCCAGCAATTAAAAACGCAGCTACAGCAACAGCAGCAACAACAACAGCAAGGGCATCAAATAACGCAAACTCAAACCCCTCATCAGTCTCCTCAACAACAAATCATAATCAGAGACGGAAATCAAATTATTACTCAAAGACATGTAATAAATACTTCAACCACTCAGGGGCAGCAAATTATTCAGAGTCACATGCTCAATATTCAGCAACAACAGCAGCATCAAAAACAACTTTTGCAGCAGCAACAGCAGCAGCAGCAGCAGCAACAACATCAACAACAGCAGCAGCAGGGTCAAAGTCCTAGTCATGCTCCGCAGTCGCCTCAAGTTACTATGCACCAAAAGTCAGGTCAACCGTTCCAGTTTCCGCAAGCACAGGGACAGCATCAGGTACGAATTATACAAGGACAACAAATCATTTCCCAGCAACAAACCCCTCAGCAGCAATCACAAAGCTTTCAGCAAATAATTGCCACACATCAATCACAACAAGTGAGTGCTGCTTCACAAACGACAAACAAACCTCAGGGACAATTCCAGACAAAATTAATTATCAGCCAACAACAATTCAATCAACTGAATCCTCAACAGCAACAACAGATCTTACAAAGTCAGCAAACTCAACAAAATCAAAACATAATTATTATCAACCAATCGAGTCAACAACAAATTCAGCAAACACAGCAACAGGCTGCGATATTGCAACAGCAACAAAGTGGTCAACAGTCGCAATCTATTCCATCATCGCCACAAAGTGTGGGCTCCACCA
This sequence comes from Leptarthrus brevirostris, assembly GCA_964036015.1. NCBI lineage: Eukaryota > Metazoa > Arthropoda > Insecta > Diptera > Asilidae > Leptarthrus > Leptarthrus brevirostris. The sequence continues at coordinate 3,670,228 of OZ038371.1, read as the reverse complement.
CACCAACTCCTCAACATATTACTGCTCAAATACTTAATCAACCTCATCAACAGATCCAGGGCACTTCAAATTTGAGCCAAATGTTAAAAAATTTCACTCAAAAGCAACAACAGCAACAAATTTTTGCACAACAGGTAGCAACCCAATTAGAGCTAGAACCAAATACTAGTGCCCAGCCGAATCAGCAACAACCTATTATTATTAATCAGTCAACTCAGTCACAGCAACAGCCACATCAAGTTGTTATCAATGCTCAGCAACAGCAGCAGCAGCAGCAGCAACAACAACAACAACAAATAGTAATAAATCAGCACGTCCTCAATCCGCAACGTCTACAATACTTACACCAACAACAGCAGTTGCAGCTTCAGCTACAAAGTAAACAACAAATTTTAAATGCTGCCCAACAGCAACAGGGCACAGGGCAACAGATTATTATTCAACAACAGCCGGGGCAATCTACGACACAATCGGCTAACGCTTCCCCACAAAATCATTCAATTAATCTTCAAAATCAAAGCAATCATGCAGGGCAAGGTCAGAAGATAACGATTCAAAATCAAATCATTATCCAGCAACAGCAGCAGCAAGGTATCGTTCAGCAACAACAAACTCCAATACCGATTCAGACTAATGAGCAAAATATTCTGCCCCCTCCAAGTCCTAATCAACAAGTGATTTTGCAACAGCAAAATCATGGTACGCAACAAATTATTCAACAACAGGTGGCTGGACCTCAACAAACTCAAACCGTGTTAATTCAACAACAAAGTGCACAATCATCTCAGTCTTCTCAGACGACTTTAGTAGCGGGTCACCAACAACAACAGCAGCAACAAGTAATTGTGCAGCAGCAACCCGGACTTGTGCAGGCTCAAAATCAGCAGCAGTGGAGCCCTCAAAATACTTCTCAACAACAGCAACCTCAAACAGCGGGGACAGCAACAGTTTCGCAACCGCAATTTATTCGCACTGTACGGCCTCAGTGGCAAGGCGCTGCACCTGGTACTCAGCGTCAATTAATTCAATTAGACGACAAAACACATGCGCAGTTTATCACTTTAGATCCTGTTAAGAAAGCAGAGTATATAGCAAAGCTGCAAAGTAAACAACGCCTTATGCTTCGCCACCAAGTGTCTTATCAACCAAGAGCTGCTGCTCCAAATGCTGTAGCCGGGGGTCCTCGTCCTACTGGAACTCCTCACATCATCGTCCAAAGCCAAATGCCTTCAGGATTAACTCAGCAGCAACAAATGCAATGGTTACAACAACAAGGAGCTCGACAAGTTCTAGTTCGGTCAGGTAATGCTCCAGGACTAAGTCCGCTTTCGCAGCAGCCTTCTCCGGCACCTACACCATTTCCTATCGAGACCAATGCTTCATCGACTAATCAGCAGCAGCAGCAGCAACAGCAGCAACAACATCAGCAGCAACTCTTGATTCAGCGCCAACAACAGTTGAGATATCAACAACTACAGATTCAACGAGAACAGGCTCAGAAAAATACGCAAGTCCTGCAGGCTGCAAACATTCCGACAACTCCAGAAGTTCAAACACAAACAGTACAGACCACTCCTCTGCCACAACCATCAACATCTGCAGTTATAATTCAAGAAAGTGTTGCACCCACACAACAACAGCAAATGAATTCAAAAACTAAAACGGCTCTTGCGAATATGCTAAGCAATCGATTAAGCAATACTGGATCTATGACTGTTATTCCTCCGGAGGCTATTACAGCAGAACCGTCTGCAGCAGGAACTCTTCGATTAATGACAGCACAACATAATGCTACTCTTAATCAAACTGCTCCGCCTAGAACGCCTCAAGAAATTATAGCTCTTCAACAGCAACAACAAAGACGGGTTGCTTTAGGTGCTATTTCCAATGCCGCACAAGTGGTGGGAGCACCTGTGGTGGGTCAAGTAGCTCCTGGACAACAAATCGTTGTACCTCAAACTCCAGCTGCTGTTATAAAATGTCCTCCATTTAGTCCTGTACGTGCGCCAATACCTGCTCGCACAGCTCCCAACTTTTACGGACACAATCCAAACTTAAAGCTGCCCCCACATAAATTCCTTCTTGGGTGTACTTTCTACATAGTCGAGTACGAAGAAAGCAATGGAAAAGAAGTTCCGAATTGGGAGGAACTAATCCAAAAGTATGGAGGAGAAATAGAAAAGGTTTACTGCCAGAAGGTAACTCATGTTTTGTGTCGCACTCAACGTCATGGTGTAGTAATGCAAGCTATTCGGGACTCAAAACGGTGTGTGACGGCTTACTGGTTGAGCGACGTTGTTTTAAAGAAACAAGTGCTTCCTCCATGGCAGCCCTTACATTTACCAATGCCAAGCACTTTTGGTGCCCAAAAGCCGGCTACAAAACACATTATTGCTATTTCGGGCTTTGAAGGAGATGAACGAGAGCGGCTTAAAAAAATGATCGAAGAAATCGGTGCTAAACTAACCGGGTATATGAGCAAACATAACACTGTGTTGGTATGTCGTCGCCCAGAGGGACCCAAGTACAAAAAGGCTAAAGAGTGGAATGTACCTGTTGTTAACACCACTTGGCTTAATGATATAGTAATTGGAAATTTAAGCGGCATATCACAGTATGAAAGTGCTAAGTATCAGCAGTATAATTTGACTGGACCACCATTTAAAATTGACTATACATTGGTTACACACCTAATGGGTAACTTATTTTTTAATTCTATTGCAAATAAATAGTAATGATTTTGTATATTTTTTAGGCCCTTGGAAAGCTCCAATTAATTTAACGCAAGAAGCCCACGAAAGACTTAAAAGGGCTCTGTTAGAACCTCCAACTGAACCAGAGCCAAAGCGTCCTAAAATTGAACCGTTGGAAGACGTTCCGGAGAACATAATTTGCAAAGAGCTTCCGGATCCTGACAAGATACCAAAAGTGGCCTTTTCTCAAATAGACAATATCGAAGGACTTACGCGGGCAGTTACGTAAGATTTTAACAATTTTATCAAAACAAGTTTATTATAAATAATTTTAAACTTTAATAGGTCACTTGGAGGAGTTGTATGCGATGAGCCTGAAATGGCTACCCATTTAGTTATGACAAGAATTGGGCGCTCGTGTAAATTCTTAAGAGCGTTATGCGTGGTAAACTTTGTGTTAAAAAGTGACTGGTTGGTGGAAAGTGCAACAGCAGGAAAATTTCTTCCACTGGATAACTATCGCATAAAGGACAACGAGCTAGAGATTGATTTTAGTTTTACGATTGAAAAGGTTCTTGAATCAACGGTTAGACGTAATCTATTTATTGGTAGAACGTTTTATGTAACACCAAGTGTCTTCCCTGCTAAGTCTGAAATAATAAAAATGATAGAGTTGTGCGGAGGAAAAGTAGAACCAAAACGACGCGGTTCTGTAGCAATTGCTGAAGCAAATGCTCAGTCTCCAGATAGCTACATAATTATTACTTGTCCAACTGATTTACATCTCATGGCTGACCTTACACGTCCTGGAAAACCTAAATGTTTGATTTGTAGCACAGAACTTGTAATGAGTTCTATTATGAAACAAGTGGTGGAGATTGAGCCCAATATAATACCGCTAATTTACAAGAAAAATTAGTATTTTCGCTTTAAAGTAACTTTGCTTTGTTGTTAATGTTTTTGAATTATTATTTTGTTATATCTTTATAAATTTATGAGATAGAGGTTAATAACTATAGGAGGAGAAAGAGCTATTTCTAAAGAAAAAGGGTTATTTTTAAAATAGTTAAAATAGCAAATGAAATATATCAATCAACTTAAATATTCGAGTCTAATAAATTCTTATAATTACAAAAAAGGTAAGCGTATTTCGAAAATTTTTGCATCATAATTCCACGTACAGTAAATAAGCAGTATAAAGGTAGGTACACACTGAACCAACAAACGCAAACACGTGTTTGAGCTCTTGTTTTTTATTAATGTGTACGCGTTGCAAATGCAAACGAATGTGAACTAGTTTCTATTGATGACAGGGATCTAGCTCGACCTCCAGGAGAGTTATAGATAGGCTCTCCTCCTTCGTTAGGGGTTTATAGGTTCAGTGTACAGCCTCCATTGTGGTATCACAATGGATCCTTTTAGCATAAGCGTGCCTTTGAAAAGTAGCTTCACTTTATTGGACCTCGAATAACAAAAAAAAAGCTCCGATAAATTATTATCGCGCAATTTATAGGAATATACAAAATTACTTCTGGTGGGTCCCCTTCCGTACATATTGTTATTTTGGAGGATCTTACCCCTGCTCCATTATACTTTTCGCTACTATCTCTATCGCTGCGATTTCAGACTGAAGAACAGAGGAGGTGTTATTTACCCCTCCGTATATCTCCAAGTTTAGTTCCTCGCTTGACACTTCAAAACCACTGCCACGCTCCTTTTTTGAGCCACCTGTAAATTTCTATGGTATTTTCTTGCATCACACTCCTGTTGATCTATTCTCTTTTCAACAGGAAGCAACTTTCGAGATTTACCTCCATATTGGGGTTACCAGTTCTTCCCCGAATGTTCTTTCAGTCGTCCCTGCATTCCAGATTTAAGCCATCTTTTCATGTTGGGTGATTTGTCCCCTAACCTTCCACACCTTATTCATGCGTAAACGTGCCGCCGAGTTTAGGACACACATTTAACATGGAGTTCCAGTGGAGATGTGTTTAATATGACCTTGAAGGCCCTCGTCGGTGTTGATCTAGCTGTTCCTTTGATGCCTCAAGAGCACATGCGTTGCACCTGGTCCATTATCTTCCTTAATTCCTGTTTTCTTTGAGCATCAGAGTTCCGTTTTATCTGGGTTAATTTTTATTCCGCATTCCTGAGCCCGTGAATTGCTGTGTTGACTGACTGCTTCTTGAAGTGAGTATTCCAAATTTTCTTCAAACTTACCTCTTACTACTATCGATAGCAGATAACATAGAACCTTATTTTACAAGGCTTCGAGTAATTCATCGATCACTATCAGCCATAGGAATGGTGCAAAAATCCCTCCTTGTGTCAATTGTTCATTTCCGAAACTCGTTTTACCGATTCGGTTTCCCAACATCGACTCGATCCAGCTGATTATTCCTTGATCTGCCCTCTTTTCTCTCAACCTATTAGAAATCTTTCAAAGAATTTTCCACCATAAATACACTAGTTTACAAAATTTAAAAAAATTTCTGCCCACCATATCTCACCATGTTTTTCTTATGCATTTGAGCACCCTACACACGGAAATCAAACTCAAAAATTTTTTTTTATATTCGGAGATGTTTAGAAGTTTTTGAGTATATTTCGAGTTCTAATCAACCGATTTGGCCAAACAAGCACTCAAATTAATGGCAGTAAAACCTTCCACACTTTTTAGAGATTGGCCTAGTAGTTCAGATGCTATCGATTTAAATATGATGATAAAGTCGTTTTTTTTTTGCCAAAATCGAGGTCGAAAATTCACATATCATCCTGAGAAAATTATAAATCGTAAAGGTAAGTCCAGTTTACATTTTTCTACGTGAATCTAACAATTGAATGGAATAAAGAAGCTACTGTTGATGAAAATTCATCGATAAATAGGAATGTTATGAATTTTTCAGTGGAAAACTAAATTTTAGCATTGTCTTTCTTTGATTGAATCAATTGGAAGTGATCATGTTGACAATTACATTTTTGTAAAGATATGAACATGTTAATTCTGGCTTTGTTTTCTGTAGCTTTTTTTGCCCGTTTCTCGTATGAGAAACTCGTCACTCATGTCTTCCATATTGTCCGGAAAAAAATCCAAGTGAGAATGCAGGAAGCTATATGTAATTCCACAAAACAAAGTTTGGGCCATTCCGATTGGTGAACTTTTTATCCGGAGAAGGATATAAATGAGGAGATATAATTGTATCGAGTCATTCTTACCCGGTATTTATATCATCGTTTTAGTCAGTTGATAAAAATCCCCCCGAGATAAAAAAGTTGTTGAAAGATGAAAAATTTCCAACACTTTTATCACCTGTTGAAACTGCAGCATGAAATTCGTTCAAACTAGTTGTTGCCAATTTTCTTGGAAACAATAAAAGCCCAAACAACAAGGCTATTGTTGACGATTTACTAAAGCAATGGGTATGTTTTAATTTTTTTAATTAACTAGAAGAAACTCCACACAATTTAACGCTGATCTAGACAGCTGTATCAAATTATGATCACTTACACTGTCCCACTAACCTCGCGGTAAAAATATTTTCAAAAACCCTTTGGTGCTGCTGTTGATAACGAGCCAAAGGAGCTTAACTTTTCTTCATTAGAAACGCCGATCGTGTTAAGAAATTTTTATATTTCTTACGTTACTCGAGTATAAAACAATTTTGATTTTTTAGTTTGTATTTTTGTGTTTGTAAGGATTTTTGGAATTATTTCGGTAATTCCACGTGCCAGTTTATTGTCTGAACTTAAAAAAGCGTAATTTTCATACCCTTCATTAGAGTGGAAAGTCGATGCGAGCTATTTGCCGTGAAATCCATTGATCCGATTGCGTTATCTGTCGATATTTAAAAAAATTCTTGGATAAATAAAAATACTGGACGACCGAAGAATTGCAAGCATTGCATCCAATAAAACGAAAAGCTGCAATGAGATTAAGAAGAAGTGCAAGCTATCGGCTTCAAGAACAACAATTTGAAGAGCATTGTGGTACAATCAAAACATTGTAAGGCAAAAAATGCAATCAGCGTCTCGTCACAAAGAACACCATAAATCCGTCAGATTAGAATTTTCGCCCCAGAACACAAACAGGGACTGGAAAACAGTAAGTGAATTTTATGAATACGAAATTTTACAATTAGATCATATGAGATGGTTGTTACTGCTGATCACAGTTCGTGAAACACGTATTTTTCGTTACAGGTAATATTTAGCGACGAAAATAAATTCAGAAAGAACCGAGATATTTCTCCAATCGGAATTTTTGAGGAGATAGCTTCATGGTATGGGGTACATTTAGTTCGCTCGGAATGGTTAATCTTATACTCTTACTCTCATTTTATACCTTATATGAGAAGGTGCGTCGCATTCCTCTCTCTTTCCAACAGGACAATGCTAGTAGTCATGTAAGCAGGAGTACCATGAAGTGGTTTTTTGAGAAAAAGATTAGTGTTATGGATTGGCCGGCATGCTCTCCAGACTGTAACGCAATGGAGAATATGTGGAAAATGCTAACCAGAGCTGTTTATGCCGATAATCGGCAATTTCAAAATGTACAAGACCTAAAAGACGCTATTTCTCAAGCATGGACTGCATTTAGTTGAGGAACAATAAAAAAACGGGTCTTCGAGGTCATAAGTAGAAATTGTAATTGTTATCTTAATTTTATTTTTATTAGAATTTATAAGTAGTGAATGATTGTTAACTCTTAGTGCATTTATAGTTTTGAATTATGGGAAAGTTAATACTTAAGGCAAAAATCTGTGATATATAAAACAACGAGCGAAATATTCTTTCGTAACAGATTTCCTATTGAGTAGCCAACACAATTTATTGTAACTTTCGTGCAGTCCTTACGAATATATGTAGAAAATGTAGGGTGCGCTTATAATTTTGAAATGTGAATTTTGAGTGTAGGACAATTTTAACTTCAACAATTGCAATATAGTCAGACTTTGTAGGTTTATAATCTTTACTTGCAACAACAACCGACAAAATAAATAATAACTAAATCGAATGCCGGAAATTCTGTAAAAAAATTTAATGCAAAAAGCTGTACTTATGCGATTTTTGAGAGATGCTTCCCTAAGTTTATATGTATTAAATAACTGATATCGTTCAGTTGCAGTGAAAATCGAAATACAACCAAATTAATTACTTCAAATGGACTGATCGCCAAATTCTAAGACAAATTTTGTTTAAAAAACCGGTATACCTGCGATTTATAAGAGGTGCTTCGCTGAGTTTTTATCAGGTGAGTGATTTATGATTTTTACGAAATTTAACAAAAAATAACATATCAACAAATGCAATATTTTTAACATCTCTAGCAAATCTAATGTAGATTACGAACAACTTTAGTTTTTTATTCAAACCACGGAGATCCTTTTGTAAGAACCCGGTCAGGCTTGAATTTTTTTTTATATATGATGATGCCAAAGCTCAGGGGATGCCCTATGATGCTTAAGCACAGCCTTGCCAGGAAAGGAATTAAGGATGAGGGAAATGGGTTAGGAGGTTGAGTGAAGGAGGTGTAGATGTACGCCCCGTTTGAAAGTTTTAGGCTCATAAGACGAGGGAAAAACAGAAGATGGTAGACTGTTCCACATACGTGTTATTCTGCTTAGAAAAGATTCCCGAAATTTGACGGTACGTCCAAATTTGACCTTGAGAGTATGGGGGTGGGAGCGATTTGTAGATCTTGTATCACGCGTTGTCATGTGTCTACAAGGAATCAGGCTAGCAATTTCGTTAGAACAATGGCCATGGAAATAACGATAGAAGAGTGAGAGACAACCGACATCCCGTCGATGCTCCAGAGAGTCAAGGCCCTCAGAGATTGAGGGATCGCCAATAAGTTTAATAGCCTTACGCTGGACTTTGTCTAACGCCCGTCCGGCCCCTGCCCAAATATGGGAATTATATTCACGTCTAGACCGAATGTGGGACATGTAGATCAGCGCTAAGTCAGGTGGGGTGAAATATTTCTTACATCTCTGTAGAAAACCAAAACATTTTATCGCACTTTTAGCGATTGCAAATATATGATCAGTCCAGCTAAGATTGCTGGATATCTCGATACTCAAGATATTTAGGGAGGGCGAATTTGGTATATTCACTTCGTCGACTGAAATGAATTGGGGGTGAACCAGGCGTTTTTTAAGGGACATTAAACAGCATTGAGTTTTGGATGCATTAAACGTAACACGATTTGCTCTGCCCCAAGCGAGCACCATAGAAATGTCGTTGTTTAATGATCCAAACATGCGTTCCCGATTGACTTCTGTAGCATTTCCACGTGAATTCATTACAGAATCAAATGAGTACGCGAAATAAAGGGTGCTGTCGTCGGCGAAACTATGAATAGGATTGAGAGTAAGGGTTAAGAGATCATTAATAAAATGAAGAAATAAGGTTGGTGAAAGAACTGAACCCTGAGGTACACCGGCATTTATTTCGTAGGAATCAGATGTAACTCTGTCAATTACTACACGAATTGAACGGCCTAACAAAAAACTCTATCCATTTAACGAGGGTAGGGTGCAGACCAAATGTTTGAAGTTTGGCTAAAAGGGCAGCATGCCAGACTCTATCAAAAGCCTTTGAAATATCAAGAGGACGATTTCGGACTCACCAAAATTGTGAAGACAATGATTCCAACGTTCCGTTAGAGCCGTTAGTAAGTCTCCGGTTGAGCGGCCAGTGCGGAAACCGTATTGCCAATCGTTGATAAGATGGTTATTTTCTAGATATTTCAACAACTGAGAGTTGGTGTTGAGTGATTCAAAAACTTTAGATATGATCGAGGGTAGTGCAATTGGTCTGTAGTTAGAGGGTTCGCATGCCTCTCCTTTTTTAAGTATCAGCTGGACATGAGCAAGTTTCCATACACTTGGAAACATTCCTGTTGAATATGACAGGTGAAAAAGTTTGCGCAGAGGTTTAGCCAAAGCAGAGGCGCAGCATTTTAAAACAAGGGGCGAGAAACCATCCGGCCCAGTAGCTTTGGACACGTCGAGTTTTGAAAGTACTCTAAAAACTTCCCGAGTGCGAAAGTGTAGCGGCTTTTGCCTACTAGTACACTGATGGAGATAGAAGTGGCTGCGATGAAGGTGGTAAGTACGAATTAGCAGCAAACAGGTTGGCCGTGTCCAATGAGTCAGTTAAAACATTCCCATTTAAAAGAGTGGTGGTGTTGACGAACAGGTGAAATTGTTCTTTACGGTTTTTACTAGAGACCAGTAGCCCTTGCTACTTTTTTGGATAGAATACCTTCCGTCTGATTTTCTGGTCGAAATTGAATTGAATTTATATGCCTGGAAGGCTGCTTCCTTATTTTTAATGGCTGCGAAACAGTCATTATTGAACCAATTGGTATTAGTTGGTTTACTGTTCTTGGAGCTATGAGGAATAAAGCGATGCATTCTAAACTAAAGGATGTTTAAGATATAATCGGCGCATTTGTTAACGTCTCTCACAGAAAAGCAATCGGACCAATGGCATTTTTCAACGAAATCTTTAAAAAAAGTACTGTATTGCTCTTGAAGACATGTACAGGGCCTTTAAAGAATTTCAAATACTTTTTACCATTTGACGTAGAAAAAGTTAAGTCTTCTAATAGTTAGGGCTTCTGGCTTTCTAGAGGCCAGGTTCTGAGTAGATTTTGGAAATTGAGAAATGCTGTTTCTAGTTTCTTAGAAGTGGAAAATGAAATACCAGATGAAAGAGCTCGATTGATTGACAACAACTGGCTATTTGATTTGGCATTTTTAGTTGATATTACTAGCCATCTCAATGATCTAAAGTTAAAACTACAAGGCAAGAATAAATTATTTCCTAGCTTAGTAAATAGCATCAATTCATTTGAAAATTAAATTAAAACTGTTCATCTCTCAGTTAGAAAATGAGGATTTGAGTCAATTTCCATGCTTGAAAGAATAGAGTGAATGTGCTAAGAATAATATCAATTTAATCATATATATTGAAAAAATCAAGATATATCTAGTCGTTTTCAAGATTTTGATAAAGAAGAAAACTGGATTCTCGCCTTTATAAATCCATTTGCCCTTAGTGAACAAAACATAATGCAGATGCCTTAATGGAAGTGATTGATTTAAAAACAAATTCATTTTTAAAAACAAAATTTAATGAGCTTTAACCAAATCAAAATGCTTCTGAGGTAATTAATTTCTGGCGTTCATTACCATATGAACAATTCCCAGAGCTAAGGAAATTTGCAAAAAGTTATATATGTCGCTTTGGAACGACATACAGATGCGAACAACCATTTTCATCAATGAAATTGATTAAAAGCAAAAACACGGTCGCGAATAACGTTAAAAAATTACTTCTAACTAGCAAGCAAAGACAACAGGCAGATCCAAGTTCCGAGCTGATCTCGCTTTACGTGCCAACAATTACGGTTCAGACGTCCATAGTTATCTTCACCAAACGAGACTCTCACGACCATCATGAAAGGATCACCCTTTCGTACAGGAGACCATTGTAGATTGGTGTTTCATTAAACTGAACGTAAACTAATTTAACTTCGTGTTTAATTTATTCCTTCTCCTCTCCTAAGCGAAGTATATTCCATCCTTATCTCTATTTACCTAAGCCTTAGGTAAGAACGTGAGAAGGTATAAAATTTTTTCGAGTCATATGACGCATCTGAACTCGCCTATCAACCAAATTGGCGGATGGCATGCGAAAGGTTGGCCACCCGTGCCCTAACTGCTTCTTCCAGGAGAAATACTGAATCTACAGTTGTGGCAGTTCTGCAGTATGAAAATTTTTATTTTACAGCAGTATTGTAGCAGGATGTTTTATTTGCTGACATTTAATAATAGAACCAAAGTTTACTTGTACAAAATATATTTTGTTTTTATAATATATAAATTCTTATAATACATTTAAAAATTATTTTTTAACAAATAGATATTAAGAAAGACCATCATCATTCACCTCGTCATCTTCTGCTTCAGGTAGGTCAAAATCTCTGGTTCTAACATCACAATCTTCACCGTATTGAATGACGTCATCTATTTGCATTAATAAATCATTCGTACTTTCTGAATCATTAATATTCAAAGGAATAAATCGCACAAGACTACAAAATTTGATTATTAAATTTATAAAGTTTTAAATAAATTAAAATGTTACCTGAAATCTTCAATTAGAAATGCAATTACTTCCGATAGTTTCCTATGTTTTCTACCCCAGGCAGATTCATTAGTAATTTCACCAAGAATTGCATTAACATCGGGATTTAAATATTTATTTAATTGTGCTCGCGCAGTTTTAGTTAATAGGTCTATTTTGCTGAGAACATTAATATGAGGCATTTCCAAATTAGCCATAATACTCAAGGCTGCCATGGTGCCCGACAAAAACTTAGCGCCGTCAGTTATAAATTGTGAATCAATTAGAAATACTGTACACACCCTGAAGTTCCACGCTGTAAGCAAATCGACAAAATCTTTTCCCATTTTCATGTGAGTAAATAATTCAATTTGGCCAGGCATATCAAATAAAATGTAGTCATCATCAGGATCTCCTGTAAGTGAATATTAGTTATTAGTTTACGTAACGCTTATCATTGAATTTACCGTCAGCATCCTCGCCTCCACATAGTTGGTCTTTTAACCAGTCGTGATTTTCTATCAAAAATTCTAAGCAAAAAACTAAACCCCCATTTGGCCCAAAATGCAGCTGCTCATCTTCCATAGCATCATCCAGTTGTATTAAATCTCTGATATCAATTACGGCCTGATAATCAAAATTTTCAGCAGCTGGGTCTAAGTTAACAACTTCAATGACTCGTTTTGTGTCAGCAGCATGTTTTTGCATAAAGGAGCAGTACGTGGACTAAGGTTAATTAAAAAACAATTAATAAAAGATAGTAGTATTGGAAATTATATAGTTGAAACACAATCTACCAGGCTCAATTAGAAGGAGTTTTTTCTAGGTTAGTATGATGTTTACATTTATGTTCATTAAAGTGCTTCATTTTAAAAAAAAATTACTTGCAAATTACTGCAAAACCCCAATTTCGTCCTAAAAAAACTTGCAATTATCCCATTTGAATCATAGTTGTGCGCCCCCTTTCGGCAGCGTACCCTAAAGTCCACTGTTGAGCCAACTTATTCCCGTAACGAAATGGATAATTCAATTATACTCCGATTTCTTAACTTCTGCTAAATCTTTGCAGTAGTATGTTCCTTAGGTTCTAGACCTTTTTTGTGTTAGGACTGAGCATTGGCAGAGAACGTGTAATACGGGCTCGTCTTCTTCTCCGCATCCCCTGCATAGACTGGAGTTCGCAACTCCCATTTTTATAGCATGAGCTCACGAAGCTCAAGAAATTTCAGCTTGGCCTTCTTAAGCTTAATGATCTTTTCAAATTCATGTGCATTACAAGTTCCCAAAAACGCCTTTGTATGTCTGGCGATGTCGGATCCCTCTCATTTGCCTCCTCGTTGCTCCCCTCCGCGCCAGCTCATTAGCTTTTTCATTACCTGGGATATCGTAGTGCCCCTGCACTTATATTAGGGTGAAATTGTTTTGTCTCCCTAACTCCGTGAGGGCTCGTTTACATCCCTCTATCGTTTCAGATTTTACCGCGGCGTTTGTTAAAGATTGATGGACGCCTGACTATCTGTACAAATTGCAATTCTAGAAGATTTTACTCCGCGTTCTTTTAGCTGTATAGCTCCTATCTCTATCGCTGCGATTTCGCACTGAAGAACCGAGAAGGAGTAGTTACCCCTCCCCATAAATCCAGGTTAATTTCCTCCCACGATATTCCAATGCTACAGCCACGCTCGCATTATGAGCCGTCTGTGTAAATCGCTAAAGAGTTTTCTTGAATCACCCTATTGTTGATCTATTCACTTTTTGTCGGAAACTGAGTTTTGAAGATTGTCTCCATATCGGGATTACCTGATTTGAAGTTCCAGCAATCTTCTTCCTTAAACAGTCTATTGATCGTATTTCCATTACATATTTGGACGATCTTTTCATGTTGGGTTTGTATTCCCCTTACCTTCCACAGTTTAGTCATACGTGAATGTTATATATTTTTTGGGATCTGGAGCGTATGGTAGGTCGCTTATTTTGAAATTGTACTTTTGCAGGATCACAGTATTATCAATGTTCTCATCGAAGGCAATTTGAATGGAATTATGATATGTGCAGCCGTTTGCATGTAAATTAGCAATAATATTTGGCGCCATGAAATTATTTGACCTTTTTCCACGCATCGGCTTGGTTAATGTTTGGATAAATGGAACTCACCAATTTTTCCCACGATTGTTTTTTCGCTAATTTTATTGTCCTTTTGGTTGGTAACAGCCGATTCCCTGCAATAGGAGAAAATATTCTCCGTTGTAGGTTGCCTTTCAACTTCTCTTCAAGCTCTATTTTTTCTTTCTTTCTTTCTTTTTTATTCGAATTGAAACATAACAATCAAAAGGCTCTAGACCCGCAAAAGATTGGCTTATAACTAAATAGAGGCAATATCCAAATACAAGTAGAAAAGAGTTAACTATGTTAACTAAATAGCGTAACTAATCCTAGAATAACACTAAAACTAAACTACAAGCAATGCAAAACATCCCACCGCTATCCCCACACCAATCCAGCTTGATAAATTTGAAAACTAGATAATTGGTACAGAAAGACTGCACAGCCCCATGGCGGCGAAAATTGCGATGACCGAGCCTATTAGAAGAAGGAAAGGCAAAAAAGGATGAAATACTAAGATGATATGTTTTGCCAGGCAACATTACATATTAATTATTAATAGTGGGTGGGGAGATCAGAGAAAGAAGAAAAAAGGGAATAGTTCGAAACGGAAAGGTGTGAGGAGTCGTTTTCTATCATTAACCATGCAACATATCAAGACACCTAGCTTTAAAGGAGCTCGGTGACCCTAGGAATCTGTGTTACACAAACCGCCCTAACCTGGAACGATAAATCCATAGCGGGAGACTGAAAGGGCGGCAATAGCAGCAACCTGGATCTCACCGACCTGGAGAAGCTGAATCTACAGAATAGGTAACTGAAGAGCTTTGACCTTAGAACCCGGTAAAGCGGCTGAAGTGTCCGCAGGGAGAGGAAATCCAAGAACGGGCACCCAAGGCATGTGTGTTGGGCCCGAAACGTGATCTCTCCTGTCCAGCGAGAAGGTGTATCTAACCCCTGAGTTGAAACTAGCTTTTAGTCTATTTAGCTGACCTACATTGCACCCCAAAAGGCCTCGCATAAATAGCAAATGATCGGCATGAGTAGTGACCTGAACAGCAAAGCCCTTAGCCATTTTGTGGTGAAAGACCTAGCGGAGTATAATTTTCGACGGCCAAAAATCACTCTTTTTCTCACCTGGCTAACGTGAGGGGCCCAGGTAAGGCATTCATCGAAGATTAAGCCCAAACTAGTGACTGTTTGCCTGAGAGGAATAAGGGCGACGCGATCCCGAATCGGGATGCGATAGCAAGCCAGAGCAAGCGTCTTAGACGCGTTGAGGTTGAGTTTATTGGAGGTCGTTCAATCACATATCGCCTGAAGATCCCTGTTTATCGATCCTACACAGGCATGCAGTTGTCCCAGCTCATAATTTGTACATCGTTAGCATAAAGGTGGACCAACCCACTACCGACACTCAGTGAGATCGTTAATAAATACGCTGAAGAGGATTTTATCCGGATTTGTCTAAGAATATTTGAGCTCATCCAAGTTAAGCATTTGCACTGCCGTATTTAATAAATAATAAATTTGTAATTGTAATATATAAAAAAAAAGCATATAACTTAAAAATAGTATCCGGAAATTTATTTCTCACAAAAGTGCACGTTATAACATCATGTTCATCCTTTTGGGTAATGTATTTAAAATTGGCAGTTAAATATGCTTACCTTTCCGACTCCCGCCGGGCCCATAACTATTTGCGCATATCGCATTGTTGATCGTATATAATAATAAATGCTTTTTAACTAAATTAAATACCAAATGAAATCACGTCCGAACTCCAATATTTATACAGTCAAAACAATGCTTCTTCTTGAAGAAAAGGCACCTCAAAAACTTAAACCTAAAAAATTATACCTCACATATCAAATGAACTTTTTAATACGGGATATTCGAGCTTTATTTTATCGAAATATTATATGTTGTTTACTTTATCAATGCAATACACATTTATTAAAGTAATACAATTATTTAAAAAACAACTTGAAAATCCGACGAATCATGAATCATAAGCTGACAGCAATTGATTCTCATGATTCATACGTTAGTCATTGCGACATTTCGTTGTCAAATCCAGCCTGTGGATGCACGGGGGCTTCTTTTTTCAATAAATTTCAAAAAATCAATTTCACTGAGCAATACTACATCATAATATTGTTCTGCTTGTCATAATATACAATTAATTAGAATGCCGGTAAGAAAACTGATTACAATAAGTCGATTAAATCATGGGTGTGTCGATAACATCATGTCGGATAACGTAAACATTGCACCCTTTAACAAATTTCTTTGTAATATTTAGGCTTATCACTCCCAAATTAAAGAATACCAACAATCATTTGGCAATATGGCCCTTCTTCCTTTGCGGACGCAATTCAGGGGCCCGGCACCTACAGCTAGTATAGACAATGATATAATTGACGAATCATTATATTACTTTAAAGCCAATGTATTTTTTAGGACTTATGAAATAAAGGTATTATGCTAAAATTTACCATAAACATACATCTAATATTTCACTTGCCTGCAGTCGGACGTTGATAGGGTGCTCATATATATAACCCTATACATAACAGATTGCTTAAAAAAGCTTCAACGCTGCTCCAATAAAAACCAGGGAATGCAGGAAATGTACAGCTTGGCTATCTCAAAATTTGATATTCCAGGTGATGCAGGATTCCCTCTAAATGCGGTATATGCTAAGCCAATATCACCATCCGAAACAGGTATATTTAACAAAATTTGGACAAAATCGTGGGAAAGTAAAATTCTCCTTAGATCAAATGCGCCAGTATCTTCTGCAATTACGACATGAAACTGGTAATCGAGTTTGTGAGAAAGTATTTTCGACCGAAGATGGAAGACCAAGCAAGTGGTGGCTTTGCTTTGCCAAAAAGAAGTTTATGGATAAATCATTGACTGGTCCTGGACAATAAATAGATTCAGGAAAATGTTGCATTTTCTACTTGAAGTAAAAATATATATGTAAGATTTATCTATGAGAATAAATAAGTCAAATGAATATAGTTAATTTGGTTTTCCAGGGTGGGGGAGGCTGTAGTGGACCAGTTGTACGCCCCCTACTCGGCAGCGTAAGTCCACTACCAAACCAGCTAATACCCATAAAGAAATTGATAATAGATTTATATCCCATCCTATTAAATTCTGCACGTCGGCGAAGTATGTTCCCATTATCCTAGGGTAAGCACGGGCATTGGCCGGGAATGTGCAACTCTTTTCTTCCTCGCAACCTCTGCATAGACCGGAGTCTGCTACTCCTATTCTTCTGGAATGAGCCATTATTCGTGCAGGTTCCGTAACGCGGCCTTCATAAGTTTTTAGTTGGTCCTGATACAGATTCATTGAGAGTTGCTCAGAACGCTTTAGTATGTTTAACTGTTTCGGATTCCTCCTTCGTTGCCCATTCCAGTATTTCTTTTTCGACTTCCTGGACAGGAATACACAAGTTGATCGTTGTTAAAATTTCTTCGTTTGCTTTTTCATTACCTGAGCCCTGACGCGTATATTAAAGTGACCTCATTTCGCAAGCGCCTGTTTGTAGCGCTGGATATACGTACATATATCTATTTGCTTCCTCGCTCCTATCTCTATCCCTGCGATTTTACACTGAAGAACAGAGGAAGAATTATTTACCCCATCGCAAGTCTCCACGCTAAGTCTCCCAAAACTACAACCACGCTCGTTTTTGAGCCATCTGTGTATATTGCTATGGTGTTTTCTTGGATCACACGATTGCTGATTAATTCTATTTTTGCCGGGAAGTTAAGCTTCAAGGTTTACCTCCATAGTGGGGTTGCCAGTCAGGAAATCTTCCGCAAATATTCTTTTCATGGTCTCTGAATTGCAGATTTGAGCAATCTTTTCATGTTGGGTAAGTTGCCCCCTTACCTTCCACACTGTATTCATCCGTAAGCGTGCAGCCGAGTTTAGTGCTAGACATTTGACATGGAATTCCAGTGAAGTATTATTTCACATGACCTCGAGAGCTCTTTTCGGTGTCAATCTAGCTGCTCCTCCTAAAAAGGCACACCTACGCCTAGGAGGCCCAGTTGAGGCTGCAATTAGACCCCTAAAAAGAAGAGGGTCAACCTATTACTCTCTATGCATCGAGCCACATGCTTGTCTCTAGTTTAATCTAGTTCGCGAGGAGTCAATATAAATATTGGCTGGGACGGAAAGGGTTAAGTCTTAAACGTTATCCTGACGTTCGTGGAGCCTAATTCCGTTAGTTCTTCGGAAAAGGAGGAAGGCAATACTTTATCTAGAATCATTAGGGCTTCATCTGGTGTGCCGCAGGGTAGCCATCTGGGGCCGTTGTCCTAATTAAGCACTCCAAAGTTTTAATCTACGCTGATGATATGAAGATTTTCTCATGCGTTAGAAACAGTTATGATTCTTCCTGCATCCAGGAGGATTTGAATACCTTCAGTGTTTGGTGTGCCTCAAATGGACTGCAACTTAACCTGGATAAATGTGAAGTTATGTCTTTTTTTAGGATCATCAATCAGCTTGTCTTTGATTATACCTTTGCGGAAACTACTATCCGTCATGTGGAGTCCGTTACTGACCTTGGTGTAAAGCTAGACAGACAACTCGATTTCACTCTGCACATAAACCATAACGTATCTCGGAGTAATTCAGTCCTGCGTTTTGTTAAGCGGTGGTCAAGGGAGTTTTCTGATCGACAGACCCTCATTCATTTTTTCTTTAGTTAGACCAATTCTCGAATATGTATCTCAGGTTTGGTCTCCTTGCTATGCTGTTCATTCTAGACGCATTGAATCGGTGCAGCGGAACTTTGTTAGGTTCGCACTAAGGGACCTCACGTGGAATGATCCATTAAGGCTTCCTCCTTATGAGGATCGCCTCCGATTGCTTAATATGCACTCGTTGGAGGAACGACGTAGAGTTGCTGACCTAGTATTTATTCACCAGCTTTTGAACTCGAATATAGATTCTCGCTCTCTTGCAAGTTTGGTAACTTATAGGCATACTCCGTATAGGTTAAGGAGATTGCCTTTACTACATGTTGCTCATTCTCGGTCTAAGTATGGTATGCATGAGCCTATTAATCGCATGTGTAGATACGTGAATCTGTGTCCTATTTTTGACCTGGCTCTTACTAAAGATTTGCTTAAACGATCTCTGTTATCAATGCACCCCTGATTGTTTTGTTTGGACGTGTTTTGGTTTTTTGTTTACTAATATTTTTCTTTGCATGGGTTGTGGGAGCCTCATTCACCTCAATATATGTTATATTCTGGTGAATAGGTCAATTGGTTCCAGGCTTCTGCCTGTGAAGTGCGCCTTCTGAGTTAGAAGGGTTAATTCTATAAAAAAAAACGTCTAGAGTTTCATTCAACAAAGGTGACACATTTAACTGTAAGCCTCGTCTTTCAGAATAGAAGTCCGCAACTTGCGGGAAGTACTGCGGGAAGAGTATGTCTTACGTCGAACTGGGAAGATAATATACGCGACTTGCATACACCGGTTTCGAAATTGTCATGCCTTCGTTTAGAGTATTTTTAGATGAGTGCTTTTGATCATGAGAGGATAAAAAAAGTGGCAAACGGCTTTGTGCAGTGTTTCTACTCACGAGCAGGAGCTTTGAGGTAGGAACTTCACTCAGGGCTTTATCTACTGGTAACTGTTTCGGTTGATTTCGTTCGTTCGATTTCGATTTTTTTTTTAAATGTTGTGTCGTGTAATTCTGCGTGTAATTCGGAGTGCTTTTCATAAAGAAGGTCACCTGCCCTTTCACCAGATCTGTGTCCAGTTAATTGGCACACTTAATTCAAAACACTGTTCAACTGTTCACTCCTTTAATTCATTTTTCATGTTCGTTATAGAACGTATACTGAACTATGACTATAAAATTCACTGACTTAAAAACTCACTTTCTCTTACCTCTCTGTTTACACGACAGACTTGTACACACTCTATCTCTCTAAGACTCAATTGCTTTAGGACTGTATAACTATGACTCTATGACTCTATGGCTTTTTCACTGTATGACTCACTAACTGTGCCGTCCCACACTTGTGCTTCCGCGCGATGAAGTCCGCATGAGTGCCCACACCTGTCGTGTCGGATTTTGTGTAGTACATGAAATATAGTGTGTGTAGTGGTAATATTAAAGCATTGTTCGAACCAAAATAAATCTTGCTTTGAATGTATGCGTGCTGTTGCGACGATAAATAGGTAATATAAGTGCGGATTTCCCAATACACCCTCTCTCCAACAAACTGCGATGAAGAGACCCGATCGTTGGCCACAACCCACTTTGCATTCATGACCATTTAGTAAACCCATGTTTACTTCATCGATTGAATAATGCTAACATAAGTTCAGATTACATCATGGCCTGTCTTGCATATGTTCTAGCATTGCGCTCTCTTGCTGAGAGGCGGAAATGCCAGAAACTGGGACGGCAAATGCAGTAAAAAAAACTGTTGGCCCAATTTGAAAGGGTTAACAAAATTGAACTAAATTGGCATGACCGTGAAATGTTCTTATGGTCATGTTATTTCAGACATCATGAAAAAAAAATGTGGAAAGTGACCGTGGGTGATCTATTAAGATGTGCACATGTGATCGTGGAAAAATAGTAAGTGAAAGTAATGAGTGGCTCGACAGTGGACTTTAAGGTACGCTGCTGAGCAGGGGGCGTAGAACGGGCCACTAAGGGCCTCAGTGCAAGGAAGACATGTATCTTTCCTCCCTCGAAAACCAACCAACCAATGAGTGAAAGTAAGACTTTACGTTGGGGCGGTCACTCTTTACAGTTGATAAACTTATCTGAAGGCATTTTAAAATTTGTTTTTGTATTTTCCTGTAACAGATTTCGCCTACAAGTTTCAATCATTTTTATTTGATCCTTATCAGAGTATTCCCTTGAAAAGAAAACAAGATCGCCTTTTAATTTGAAAATTATCTCTGAATCTCTTTAGATATTTCGATTTTATAGTTGAATTTAAATAACTTTTCGATTTAAAATCTATTTACAACAGTAGAGAAAGGACGTGGATTATGTTACTCTTTGTTGAGTATCACATCAAACAGTTTCTTCAGGTGGGGGAGTGTTAGCTGTATTACTGTCGTCTGGTTTACTTTCTAGTGAAAATGGAGGTATTCGACAATCAAACGTGTGTCCGTCTTCTCTTTCAAGTCTGAAAGTTCCCCTGCAATAAAAATGGAGTGAATACAGTTTATTATTGTTATAGAAAAAAATTACCACATATGGCCACTAGGAGCTTGCAAGCTTACATGGCTGCTATATTGAAAAGCTGGCAATCTAGGACTTAAAACTGGCTCTTGACCAACAACTCCCCTTCCTCTGACAGTTTCTAGAGTTCCCGATAAAGAAAATATTCTCCAATGTCGTTCTCGCAATTGAACACTCAATTCGCCAAGGTTTTCGAGTCGGATGCAATAACGCCACTATAGTAAAAAAAACGTTATAAATGTTTAATTTCCTAATCGTAAAATATACCCAATATACTGATGCTGCTGGAGTTTCTCGACATCCCATATAAAATGGTATTACAGTAACACGGATACCTTCTGTGGTTTCCTTGTGGACATCGGATAATTCTAGCCAAGGGTGATTTTTCTTTTGCCAAGCCTTTAGAGTGTCCAGTGCTTCAAATGGTGGATCTTTACTCGTATTGTATATCAAAAATTTATCAAACAGTTCGTGGTGTAATGGATTTTGTTCAGCTGATGAATACGGCATTATATCCTCGTGGCCTACATAATCCAATCCAGGAATTGCATATAAACTACGATTAGAGTCCTGATTCCCGAGAAAAGTCACAGCTTCAGTTTGCGCCCTCTTCAAATTTATTAAATCAAAAACAGCTCCTTTAGTAATTTAATATACTTACAATATACGGGCAATCTCTCGAGTCAATAAGAACTTGATAAAATGTGTGTAATTTACCCTTCACTTCTTTTGCAACGTTATCACTTCCTTCCGCTTTATCCGGTTCAGTTTTACTGTGATTTGGCTGGTCACGGTCATACACTCGAGCTAGCCAAGGAAACAAAATCACACCTCTGTATCCAAATACGCGATGCAGAAATAACTGTCCTGTGTCGTATTTACCCTCAACTTTTGGTGATTCAAGTTTGCCTACCTCTGCTAGCCTAAAACCGTAGAATATTATCAAGGTTGCAAATTATATAAGCTAACGATTGAAGACATTTGCGCAGATAATTGCTTCATACTAACCTCGTAAATTTTGGTGTTTGAGTTGAAATAGCCCGAACAAAGACATCTATGTGAAACAGTTTTCCAAAGCACAAAGTTTTCTTTAATAAACCCATTTCTTATTGTAGCTGATATCCAAAATAAAACCAGAAATTAAACTTGTTTGAAAACATTTGCAACCATACTTGTTTGTTGTACGATCATATGTTCAAGTGACAAGATTATTTTTAATGCAAAAGTTTATCGGTTGTTGGAAAGTTTTATATGGAATTGAGAAATCAAAATTTATTATAAGTATATTTTAGTTTTATTACACCATGCAGCGAAAGTTTTTTATCAACTCAAGCACCACCTTGTGGAATATATATTTAGATTTATCGGTGATATTTTACTAGTTTTTGTCATACTTTCTATTCAAACTACGCTGTTGCTGATACCGCCATTTTGACAGTTTGGAAACCGCGAAATGTCAAACTTTCGTTGTTTAATTTGCTTGGGAGTTTTAAAACGTTTATAATAAAGATTACATTTAAAGAGATTTTTACAGCAAACACTGTTAA
Organism: Leptarthrus brevirostris; assembly: GCA_964036015.1. Taxonomy (NCBI): domain Eukaryota; kingdom Metazoa; phylum Arthropoda; class Insecta; order Diptera; family Asilidae; genus Leptarthrus; species Leptarthrus brevirostris. The sequence continues at coordinate 3,647,498 of OZ038371.1, read as the reverse complement.
AATATGGAATTCCTAGCACCGTTTAGCGAAAATGAAGAGGTTTCAGATGACGAAGAAGAAAATCTAACTCACCTTCGAAATTATACTGCGGAAGTTGCGGAGTTTCTTGTCTTTCACGATACCGTTTCGGTGGAAAATGCATTACTAATAAATAAATTCATGCAAAATATGCTGATACATTTAAAAAACAAATTAGTAGATATGCTCCAAAATTGTCGAGAGAAGTACAACAAAAATGAAAAATTACTAACGTCTGGTATTTTAAAGTATAAAACCAATAAAAATCGGTCATACATAAGGAATTATACCTTTTGTGGTGCTCCATTTTTTAAAGATGAAAAACGATTTGCAGCCCCTTCAAATGAAGATTATTTGTATCGTAGTAATGTTCTTAAAGAATTGTTTCCAATTGATATGAAAGAAAGGTCAATAGCAGTTTGGACACTTAAAGATAAACTGGGACTTATACAAGGCATCAAAAGTCAGGTAAACTGGTTGAATATATAATTGAGAATTTTTAAATCTGTAGCCTAAAAACATAAACAATGACAACTTTGAAAACGATTTATGAAGTCATTTGTTATTTATTTCCTACACTACTAGGTTCAAACCTAGAAAACTAAGCAAAATAAATGAAAAACTAAGGTACAAGTTTATAAAAAGAAATTCAGTCCCTCTTGTTATTACTATTTGTGGTTTATAATAGGCCGAATATAGAAAGCATGCAGAAAGCTATTTTGAAAAAATTTAAAATTGTTTACAGCAGTCTTCAATAGATATTTCGTTTACAAAGCAACGGACCCAAAATTGACCCTTGTGGTTTATTTCGATTTGTCTTTTTCATCTATGTTAGTTTTGGTTGTTTACTATTTCAGATAACTTGTGATACCCATTTGATACAGGAAGGTTACCAATAAATCGCGGCCCACCGTGTCGAAATTTTCTTTAACACTTTCACGTTCGGTGACACTAACGTCGTGCCATTGGCAAGCCATTTACAAAGCTTTTCAGAGCGTCAGTTGCTTAAATGTTTTCAATTCAATTTAATTCATTTATTAGAAATATTTATGCCATACAACCACATACAACGGAAAATGATCTTGTTGCAGTGATTGATTTATAATTTTCAGTATCACAGGGCCAACCTGTCCCCAGCAATTCAGCATCGTACGAAATCTATCTTATTTGTATCTCTTTCATTTTTCATCTCCAAACATATCTTTCTTAATTCATTTATACTTATCTCTTTGAATACAAATTCGTGTTGCCTGTATAGATGCACTAATTTTTTTCGCCCTATCCAGAAAGTATTCGTTAAACTTCTCCGCAGTTTGCGCTTTATCCCATAATACTCCTTCCTCAAAGTATATTTCTTTAATTTCAGGAATATTTTCTTTTAATACAATTTTTTTTTTAATTTCTCCCCATTTCCTTTTGACTGTTAGCACTAACGATCCGCTGATTTATATTGGCTGTATTCAGCGGCACTCAGCCTTCTCAGCGTAGGCTGATGTGCGTGACGTCAGGCTATTTTAAAGCAGCTTGCTTGCGCTGAATGAAAATTCTAAGTTAGCTGCTAGTTTTGTTAATGACCCGCTGTTTTTAGTTCATTATCCGCTGTCAGCCTTTTTAAAACTTGTGCATTGTCTGTTAAAGAGTAAATGCACTCACCAACTTGAAAGTTTTTAGTTTCCATTTTCACTAAATTTATCACTAAGTAAAAACTGACGGAACAAACAAATGGAACTTCGTAACGTTTGGACGGATTTGGATGATTCTTGGTAACATGTTAAAATCCCATCGGTAGGGTAGGGTTGAATATTTTTAGAAATTGTTGCTGTTTTTAGTCCGTTTTGGAACTCTTTTTAACCGACTTCCCAAAAGCAAAGAGGTTCTAAGTTCGACGTGTATTTTTTTTTATGTCTGACCGGGCATAACTTCGTAACGCGTCGACCGATTTTGATGATTCCGTTTTTGTTGGGTAGAGTATGCTCCCTGGCTCATACCACGAGAAAAAAAATGTGGGGGCGGCGGTGGAACCTAACTTTGTATCGCGTGGACCGATTTGGTTGGTTCTTTTGCTGTTTTATAGAGTGTGATCCCCCATTGCTAATAGGGGAATAATTTGGTCCTATGGTGGGGTGGGGGAGGGGTAGTCTAACTTCGTAACGCGTGGACCGATTTGGATAATTCTTTTTCTGTTGGGTAAAGTATTGTAACTTAAATGGGGCTCTTCGGACTCGATGGATTAATTAAGACACTTATTTTAAATCACAAAAGTTCACAATTTTACTTAATTCACTTAATTAGTTCGTTGCACAATTTTCTTGACAATATTTCTTCACAATATTACGTTTCACTTTAACAATTAGAATTTATCACTTCACTGGTTAAAATACAACTGACTCTTCACATTATCTCATGTAAACACTTCGCAGTCTAAATCAAGACTAAACTACCTACGCAACTGCTCAGCCCTATTTATACTACTTAGCTTAATTCTAGAAAGTTCAGTCACTTAATTCTAGATATTTCCGTTACACATTTTCACATCATATATTCACCATGGGTTCGAGTCGTCCTTGACTTTCCCCGTTTGGCATTTCCTTTTCTTGATTTCTGGCCACCTGGGATATGCGCATTACACGGTTGACTATTTACCTTTTCGTGGCTTACCTCGTGCACGTTACAGTATGCTCCCTGGTTGATACCAAGAGAAAAAAATGTTGGCGGGGTTGTGGTGGTGGTGGTGGGGGGGGGGGGGGGGGGTGGAACCTAACTTTATTACGCGTGGACCGATTTGCATGGTTGTTTTGCTGTTGTATAGAGTGTAATCCCCCATTGCTAATGGGAGAATAATTTGGTCCTATGGTGGTGGTGGGGGAGGGGCACGGGTAGTTACTTAGTAAGGCGTGGACCGATTTCGATGATTCCTTTTCTGTTCGGTAGAGTATGTTCCTTGATTGATACCATGAGAAAAATATTTTAAAACAACTACAGTACCACAATTGAAAATAATACATAATACTACCTGAACGTTTCAGCTTACGGAATCATAAGAAATGACGATTAAATATTTTTTTTTGTAGTTGTTTGGTTTGTTTAATTTGCACCGACTTAAAAATGTCGTAATAGATATAAAATTAAAAATTATTTTATGCTTTTTAGCGCTTTTTGTGAAGTTGGTTCAACTTTTTTTTAAAACTATTTTATACTATTTTCGACTTAAACTAGTTACTTAAGTTCTTTCTGGCCGGCATTTTCATATAAAACTGAAGAAAATTGCTTAGAAAAATGTCTAACTTATAAACAATTATCTTCCAAGAATAAAATATTCACGTAATAGCATTGTGTTACCAATTTAGGAAAAGTTTCTAAATTTTTTTGTTTAAACAAAACTGTTTTAGTTAACGAAATTTTTCATTTTTCATTTAGAACTTAAGGGTTTAGGCTTTTTTGGGGGTTTTTTCAGGAAAACTACAAAATAATTCGAGATTACAAAAAAGGGTGTTTATCATACATATTAGTGACTGTATATAATAATTTTTTTGAAACGATTAATTTCAAAATAGCGCTAATGCACCGATTTTGCGATGATGTCTCCGTTTTTCCAGGGTCCACGGCCGGACAAATAGCTCCTGTTCTTTTTGAATTATGATGAGCCAATGAATTTTTTCGATTATATTTAACAACAGCTATAAAAGTACGTAGAATTTTTTCGATATATTGATTTGTTGTCAAATGGCGCACTTCTAAAGTGAAAAGTGGAACATTTGCCTAAAAAATCATCAGAAAATTGTTAATAACAAATGAACTATGCAATATAAGGAAAAATCCTACTTACTTTTATAGACAATGTATTTTTAAAGATACATCCAAAATTTCAAGTGAATCGGTTGAAAATTGTCTGAGTTATGTTTCCGGCCAACTTGAAAAATACGATTTTGAGATAAACGCGTTAGAAGCTTTGAAAATCTTGAATAATTTTGCAATACCTCTAACCTAAAAATTCGAAAATGTAGTACTTAGAGATTTTTCCCGGCCCTAATCTTTTGGGACATCATTTTTGAGACTATTTGGACTATTGGGACTATTTAAAAAAAAGATAAAAAAAATAGTTTTTTGCAAAATTCTAGAGTAGCCTAACCCCTTAATGGAAAATAAAAACTTTTTTTTCAAATATGTTACAGAGACGGCAGAATATAATTAAGGATTAATGGAACTTTACATGATTTTAAAGTTTTGTAATAAATAGCATATTAGTTATAGTTAGTATAGTTGCTACTATACTTTTGTTCACCATTGTACTGTAGAAATTCCGCAACGGGATAACAAACTGAATAAGTGTGTTATGAAGAATTTTTGAATGATTTATATAAAAATATATAATAGAACCCTTCTCCCCCCCCTCCCTCTAAATCGGTGTCTGGACATTTTTGCTTAGATCGAAAAAGCAAAATCAAATCACTTCTTGGTACATATTACTTTACCTGGTTGATGATGCAAGATTTTATATTCATAAAATTAATAATTTACAGATTATCGACTATTTGGACGGGAGAAATTCAAAGTCGCTAAAAAAGGCTGGTCGCAATTCTGAGAAAGTTCAATCATTGGAAAAAAATATTGCCGTATACACTGGACGACTAGTAGATTTACTTTCAAAAGCTGACGACGGATTTAAGATAAATTGGTATCGAGTTTCTATGGAGCAACTTGGCGGTAGACATCCAGATCACTGTTGCGAAGCAATGTGGAATTTGTATTTAAGGCCTGAACTAAATCATGGCGAATGGACTGAAGCTGATAATAAAAAGCTCTTCAAAATATCACAAAATAACCGTTTTCAAGATTGGGAAAAAATAGCTCAAGAAATGGGAAATCGATCTTCTTATCAGTGCATTGTTCACTTCCAAACTGTTCTTACACCTTCGCTTAGGGATAAAAAGAAAAGATGGACAAAGATGGAAGATATGCTTCTTCAAGAAGCTGTTGATGCAAATCGTGTCGGTGATGTTATAAAATGGAACAAAGTACTTTCTCATTTTCCTCATAAGACAAAAACTCAACTTTATGTGAGGTGAGTAAACTTATCAATTTTCAATATAATTAATTTTATTTGTTTATTTTTAAAAATTTATTATCTAAATTTTAAATTATAGCGAAGGGAAATTTCTCTTCGCTCACTGATTTGACTAAAGGGAAATTTTAAAGCTGTTCTTCTATTTAGTATCTATTCTATACCGCACGTTTACTATTGATTGTTCGGTTAACTACCAGGTATACAATTTAAATAAAAAAAAAATAATTAGGCGTACATCTCAGTGCACATGATGGAAGTGAAATTTCTTTGGCTGGTTCTTTGAGAATAGGAGAAAGGATTCTAAAAGTCATATAGTACTTAAAGCATTAGAAAAGGAAATCCTTGAATAAAATATTAATTATATTTGGCTAATTTCGTCGATTTTCAGTTTTTTCAGTTTTTTGATTCAATAGGTAAAGTAGATAATATAGCATAGTTCGCCCAAGTTCTAATATTTATAGTTAAGATCGTTCTGTTTTCGTAAATACTTGCAGCATTTTTGTGCTTCTAATAAAGTTATTTTATAGGATAAATATTATAATTATGAACTTATCTTTATTTTTAGATTCAAATACGCTTTAGATCCTACTATTACAAAACGTGGTTTTACTAAAGAAGAAGATTGTACTATACTTGCCGCTGTTCAACAATTTGGTGAAAATTTTAAAAATATCCCGAAATCATTATTTCCGGGCCGATCAAAAATTCAAGTAAAAGGTCGTTACTTCAATGTCCTAAAAAATAGCAGAGCACACCGATCATGGACACCCGAAGATGATAAGAAATTATTAGAACTTGCTGAAACCCATGGAACATCAAATTGGGTTGCCATCTCAGAAATATTGAAATCTCATTCCCGAACTAGCTGTCGCACACGTTACATGGTCATACAAAAATATTTGAAGAAATATCCGCACAAAACTGTTGAAGACATTCCCCGAAAACGAAAAAAATCTTTAGCAGATGTACATATGGACAACTGGATTGATAAGATAATTGAAATCAAGAAAAGTGGAGAAATTTCTCGGCCAAAGATTAGGCAAAAAAAGTCGGAAACCTACCGAGAGCGACGGAGAAGTGTGGAACGAGATTATTATGAATTTTTTAAATACTCGTATAATTTTAAGTATGGTGAAGTTAGAGGTCCTAAAACAGGTAGTGTAAAGGGACTTTTATATCTGAAACATTTACTTCATATTCAGATTGATTTGGAAGTTCTTGAGTTAAATAAAGATAAATTTTCGCATAAGGAAAGAGATTTAATAAAACAATTGTTAAATAATAAACATACGGCATCAATTTGTAAGAAAAATACACCAGCCGATTTTAAATTACCACCCAGTTGGAATACAATACTTGGCCTTCGGGCTGTCTGTATCCAATTAACCTCCGAAACCTTATGTGAATCATCAAACATAACTCCAGTAATTGAAAGTGATATCGACGAGGAAGTGATTGCTAGTCATAAAGAATTATTTAAACAACGATTCTTAACAGTATTTTATAAGACAGCTCTTTTGGCCAAATTATCACCATCAATTCGCGGAGAATTGATGGGCGATATGTATACTATTGAGCCAGTTCCTAAACGAAGAAAACAGGTATAGATTTGCAGAAGGAATTAAGATAAAATGTCAAAATCGTGATATGCTTGTTTGTAGCTAGTTGAAATAAAAATTTGACATTACTTTTAAATAGAGTTTTATATGTTTTATTTTAAAATGAAGGAGGTCAGAGTAATTTATACGGGACGTATTTCCATAGATGGTGATTCTAAAGTAGTTTGCATTTAGATTTTTTTTCATGTGGGCCTTATGCTAAATAAAGGATCGAACAGGCTAATTTTTTGTCAAGAATTATTTTGAGGGCCCGCAACAAAATCGTGCCATCATAAAACATCACGATTAAATAATTTGTGAATTAGAGTCATAAAAAAATATGAAATCGCTGGTCTCTTAGGTATTTCTTTTCCAAATAATTTCAACAAATTCATATCAGTTTTTTATAGTTTAGCAGGGCTTAAGTATGATGCAATAAACAGTTTTAAGCAGGAAGGAACGAGGATAACAGGGGATCTGAATTGGCAAATGAGCAAAGCAGGCAAAGAGAAGACTTAAGGTGCGGGGGAGCTCTTCCTCAACTGCAGCACCAAATAGATAGCTTTTCTTTAAAATAATGAATAAATACTAAGCACTCGCTAGTATTCTAATCTGTGTAACCAACCAGCTAGGATAAGAGCCAGTGACACCAGCTCGACCCGATGTTCACATTGCCATTTTATAATACTCAGTCGAAAGAGCTCTGAACTGCCTTTCTATATACCTTTAGTAGACTGGAATCGTGTGGCTTCAGTGCTCTTGTTACACAATCTTCCGCCGAAATTTTTTGGATTTTTCCGGCACATATTATACTACAATTAATAAAGGTCTTTATTAGTGGAAACCGACTGAATACCAGTTGCGGCGTGTTTTATTGCGGGTCCCGAAACTACCGCGCCTACATCGATACCTTCATTGGCATATGCACAGAAAAATTTTATTTTATTTTGCCCTGTTTTTCAGGGGCGTATAAAAAATAATTGCTTATCGAACATCGATTAAAAAATGCATTTAGTTGTTGTTTTGTTTGTTTAATTTGCACCGAATTCAAAATGTCGTAATAGATATAAAATGAAAAATTATTTTATGTTTTTTAGCGCTTTTTGTGAAGTCGGTTGAACTTTTTTTTTTTAAAACTATTTTATTTTTCACCTTTTAATGTCTTCATATATACGACTCGAAGAATGCTGCTCGTATGAACAAAGCAATTTAAAAAGTTGTAGAGGTAGTACACTAACAAAAATAGCCAATTCCGGTAACATATTACGAAATTAGTCACAGTCACCCTTTAATACCCTCACCTTAGAAAATTCGTAACATGATCCTAGTACGTAGAATTAGCGTAGTCAAAATTTTTTTATCATTTATCAATCAGGAAACGTATTCTGTACAACCGAATCAAAATAGGTCTGTGCCTTATGAAGCTAGGGGCCGCCCATCCTCCAATTCCCGCCACAATTTTTGTCAGAATACAAGCAAATACTCTATGTATTCAGAATCATCCAAATCAGTTCACGCGTTACAAAGTTAGGTTACTCCTCCTCCCACCCCAACCCTAAGTCTACATTTTTTTTATTCGATGTGGTCAAAGCCATATAGTATCAATGGGGGATCATACTGTACACAACAAAAAAGAATTTTCCAAATAGGTGTATGAATTAACACTACCTCACATCATAAATTTTTGTAGTCGTATGAGTGAGGCAACATATTCTACACATCAAAAGAAGAATCATCCAAATGGGTCCACATGTTACGAAGTTACATTACCCCTCATCCGACCACCCCAATTTTTTCATTATTCCCGATGGGATACCCCAACAAAGAAAAAATCATCAAAATCGGTCCATGCATTACGAAGTTAAGTTTTACCCCCACCCCACCAAAAAATTTTTTTACATGCTACCAATCGCGTAACATTTTTTTTTGCGTGAGGGTTGAAAATCTTCCAAAGACACCAGGACATCCGATTGTCTCCGGTAGTGTGATATTTTTACTCACTAAAAACACCCCACTACACCCCACTTTATCCGGGTCCCTTTTCGCCCCCCCCCCCATTGTGATCTCAGCGAGAGAGACCCGGACTAATCTAGTATTCTTCCCTCACCTCGATTCCTCGGGTCCGCGCAAGCATTTGCTTATAAGACACCTCTGCCAGTCTTCTTTTCCATCCAGTGGTGCCCCATCAGCTTTCTTCTTCTGCTTGATAGTAAAGAACACTGGCACACTATGTGTGCCGCCGTCTCTTGCTCCTCCAGGCATAGCCTGCAGGTATAGTCCTCGAGAATGTTCATCTTCTTTAGATGGCACTTGAAGTTACCATGTCCTGTTAGTAGTACTGTCAGCCATCTCAAGGTCCTAGATCCATATCTTCTGGTCGCTACAATCGCCATCTTAGCCTGTCTGCACGAGTCCACGACGTTCCCCTGTTCCCAGTGTTCCCTCGTGGCCCACGTTCTTAAGAGGCCCTCTGCCGTGTCCCTGCCTATCGCAGTGAACGGCTCCATACCTTGGAAACTCGAAGCAGCTCCTAGTTTTGTCAATACGTCCGTTTTTTCATTTCCTTTGACCCCTGCTGTCCTCGGACCTACGCCAATATCATCTCATTTGATGAGACACACGCGTTTAGTTTGCGGACACACTCCAAGGCCAGCGCTGTGTTGAACTCTGTACCGTCCATACCGATCACCGCCTGATTGTCGAGTGCCACCACTATCTTCTTGTCCCTCACCCGACTCTCCAGCAAGTAATCCAGTGCTGGATCCATCCGTGAAAATTGTAACGTCGGTTAGACGATTTTCAGGGAGGGACCCATCCCTTATAACCGTTTCGTGGTGTCTATCAATTACCCTTACTTTGCTTATACAATCAACAGGCATTTCTAATTCCGGTATCTCATCTTTGACAAGTTCCAGTATTTTCCTATGCCCTTGGTTATCACGAGACCTGTACCAGTGTGCGCCTCGATCCATGTGAACAGCTGCTGATGCAGCAGTACTCTTCACATGTACGTCTAGAGCAAGCCCAGTATCGTCTCAAACGCCATTGTCGGCGTGGTTCGAAAGGCCCCTGTTATCGCCACACACGCTAGCCATTGAACCTTACTCAATTGCCTTTTTACGGTGGACTTTGAAGCGCTTGGCCACCACACCGCCGTTGCATATGATATAATCAGTCTCACCATCATGGTGTAGATCCAATATGCGGCCTTTAGCGAGATGCCTCACCTTCGCCCACACACCCTCCCATATTTATGTAGAGCCCTGTTCGCTCTTCGGATATTCTCCTCAACATGTCTTCGCCAAGACTTCGTAAGACTTGAATGTAGGAATACCCCCAGATACTTGCCCGAACCCGAGACCGAGGTCTTCCCCAAAGAGTTCTACTGGTCTAAAGTCTAGATTCTTCCTTTTTCTAGTGAAAACGATTAGATCAGACTTCTTCGCATTTCTGAAGAGCCCCTGTTCCACACACTATTGCTCCACCACCCCATACCTCTCCTTATGGTGTCTGATACGGCGCGTATGAACTTGCCTCTTGCCATAATTGCTATGTCGTCGGCATACCCCACGGTATGTATGCCTTCTTCCTCAAATCTACGAAGTAATGAGTCAACAGTAATGTTCCACAGAATGGGGGCTAGCACTCCTCTCTGTGGACATCCTCTGGCTACCCTCCCCCGCAATTTCGATATGTTTACTGTTCTTGTCTTTAACATATTGCCTTACGTAGGATTAGTTCGACGTTCGATAAGAGAATCCTCCAGCCTTCCGAAGTCTATATTGTCAAAAGCTCCTTCAATGTCCATTATTGCGGCCATCGCTATGCCTTTGCTATTAAGCTCTTCTTCTGCCACTCCCAACACCTGATGGATTGCCGTTTCGCTAGATTTCCCAGGACAATAGGCGTGCTGGATCCTACTTAGTGGATAACTAGCGAGCGTAGTCGCTTCGATGTGGTAAGCCACAGTCCTTTCCATTGCTTTCAACAGAAAAGACGGCAGGCTCACGGGTCTAAAGGACTTCGGCTCAGTATAGTATTTTCTTCGCGGTTTTGGTAGAAATACGACCTAAGCCTCTCTTCACGAAACTAGGACATATGCTTTTGCTAGGCATGCTGTATATATTCCCCCTAAGTATTGGTGCTGCAATCTCACTGCCCCACTGATGCAGGGCTGGGAATATACCATCTAAACCTGCTCATCGTCATACCCTTCAAGCGTCACAATATTTTCCGCCTCAGAGCGATCCGTGGCATTCGCACCCTATTTCCTCATATGCCCCGGCATGTCCAATTTATGGCTTCACGAAAAATGAGTTTTCAGCAGGATTTCATTTGTTTCGTCCCAGGTCTCTGACATTTTTCCCGTTCTGTCCCGAACCAGTCCGAGTGGGGGAACCAAGACATTTGAGAACATATTCTGAAGTCGGCAGACTTCAGATATATTTCTCGTGTTCGAGCAAAAGTCCCTCCACGATTCTCTCTTCTTTCTACATAGAGGTTTCTTCAACTCTTTTTTTAAGGCCTTGTATCTGCCCCAGGCTTCCAAATCCTGAGTCCGTATGGCTCGGTTGAAAGCCTTCCTGCACTACTTCTTCCGTGCTTCCAGTTCCCTGTCCCACCAAGGGGTTGGGTCCTGGTCCACTACTTCAGTTGGAGTGCAGGATTTGCGATACGCCTCCATTACTGCTTTTTGTAGAGTGTGCAACTGCCTCTACATGCAGTGTATTTTTTTGGTACTCTGGGCGTCCATGCCAACGGTTTCTCCCTTAACACCTCCATATACTTTTGGCTGTTGGTGTTTTGGTAATCTGACCAGCCTTCTACTCCGCCTCTTGTGTACCCGATGTCGAATGTTAAAAGTTTAAGGCTCTGTGATCTGACAGCATCATCACACCAGCCACTCTATAGTTAAGCACTCTATCCAACAGCTCAGTATTGCTAAGGGTGACGTCAATTACCTCCGTACGCCTTCCATCCACGAAGGTTTGTTCTGTCCCCCTGTTAAGAATTGCCAAGTTGTTACCTACAACGAATTTGAGAAATCTTCGCCTCTCCGGTTGTCGTCTGTGCTGCCCCACACTGTATTGTGAGCGTTGGCGTTACACCTAAAAGTAGGCCTACATTTCTATCCTTGCAGTATTTCACCATAGCCGCCACCTCCCCAATTGGGGGCGATGCCGGTCAATCATATGGGAGATAGCCCGAAGCTACTACCCTACGCTCTTATCCCGGACCCAATACGAGCCACAGTAAGGTCTGGCGTACTGAGTTGTGGCAGTAATACCGCCTGAACTCCCCGCCTGACTAAAATGCAGGATCTCGTTCTGCTATCTGAGTTTACGCAAAACAGATTAGCGATTCTCTCCGGGAGCCCTTTTATACTCTTTCTGAATAGCCAAGGTTCCAACGTCTCTTCCACAAAACATCGGCACAGCATATCTGATGCTGCCTTACTGTGATGCAGATTGCGTTGCCAAACTTTCGGGGTGTTCCCACCCACCTCGCGGAACAAAAAAAGAATCATCCAAAGCATTCCACGCGTTACGGAGTTACCCTCCCTACCCCACCCAAGGATCAAATTTTTTTCATTGCTAGCAATGGGGCATCATACTCTTTACAACAGAAAAACTATCAGCCAAATCAGTCCACGCGTTACGAAGTTAGGTTTCACCCTCACCCCCACCCCACTTAAAATTTTTTGACATGCTACCAATCAGGAAATATACTCTACCCCACAAAAAAGAATCATCAAAATCGGTCCCTGCGTTACAGAGTTATGCCCGGTCGTACATAAAAAAAACCTGTCGAACTTAGAACATCTCTGTTTTTGGGAAGTCGGTTAAAAAACGGTTTTCATGGGAGGAGGGGGGGGGGGGGTGGGTTGGACTGGAAAACCCCCCGTAGATCCGCCACTGATCGTAATTGTGATACTAAATAATTGACTGACACTAGTGGTTTATATTGGACTAAAGTGTGATACAAATATTTGTGTATTTACTGTTTGTGGACATTTGGCTGAATCACCGTCTATATGATACAAATTACAATATCTACCAATTGCCTCTCAACCAACCAACCAAGATCCGCGCTTGTATTTTACCATGATCGGGTACTGATATATTCTTAGGTTTTACCCGAGACTTTTTCTAGCCAGGTAACAGGAGACACCTGTCAACTATAATTGAAAAAGTGTCTCTTTAGTTAATCATTTACAATCATTTCTGGTGAATTGGAACGGAAAAAGAGGCACGCCGATTATTATAAAAGAAATTTCAGGTTCCCCATCATAATCTGAAATAAAAAAAATGCGGCTGACTTTTTATGATGTTTGCAGAAATGAGATATCATCAAAAGCATCATTTTTTCTACAAGCTCAATGACACCATCATAAACCAGTACCAGTGCGAAATAATTTGGTACATGGGGATCCCCAGACAACATTCATTAATCACATTTTTAGAAACATGCTATGAGTGTAAAACTATCTTGTAGCACGATCTTGTCGATGCCAAATCCGCATAATAACTCTTTCCATTGCTGGCCAAGTCACTGTCTTTAAATCAAGTACATACTAGAAGAATAACTCTTAGCTTGTGCAGCTTCATAGTGAGCAGTATATGAAGAATTTTAGCAATTTCTCAAAAACCCGGGTTTATTGCGGTGATCTCGGGGACACGTAAACTGGAAAATCAAACTTGTCACAGTATCTCATCCTGGGATTATTCAGAATTGCGATAGCACAATTTACTACGGCGGTTGGTCAGTCAATTCAGAACCGTCGCAGCAGCGGGTATTTCGTGTTTAGTTATATGTACGGATGATAGTGTGTGATGTGCTAATTTTGTTGTCATCCGTACATCAAGACGAACCTGGAACACACCTTGTTGTTCCCCGGTAATAGTGGTATGTGAGATATTACGAGCAAGAATTTAGTCAGTTGTTCTTTGGATTACAGCTCGGTAAAGAAGGCTTTAACAATTGCTCCGATCAGTGTAATAATTTTTATCAATTACAAGTGTAATTACTTTTATTTTCTTGGTGTCTCAAGAAAACCCTTATGAAAAAAAGCATATCTTATATTTACTTTGGGTGAATAGTTCCTTAAGGGAACTTATTTCATCATGAACCGCAGTTTGTACCACACAAAGGCCATGTTGTTGTTCTTTTTCATTCTTAGCATTGCGGCGAGTCATCCGCAGAATCCGTGCCCAGAATTATTTCAATATCAATACGACGGGTCTCAGTGGTTCGGCTTGATTCAGTTAAGGAATATTTTAGTGGGACAAACCATAAATTTAAGTGTCAACCTATCCTTAGGAGCACTTTTAACATCGGTAGTATAAATCAAAATTACAGAAAAATAAATACTCTTCGATATTATTTATTAGAGATATGTAGGGATGCTTGAGCTGCTCGAAGGGCGACAGAAAACCATCCAGACAGTAGTCAATGGAAAGCCAGTGCTATATAAAATTGTGTTTCCTCTTCAAAATCCCCTTCCAAGTGTTGTGGAAATTATAGTCAATAATCAAATTTTGTGCCGTGGATCACCAGGTAAGAAGAGTGCAAAAGTAATAAATGTTAGTAATAAGAAATTCTGAGCTATCGAATCCCAACTTTTCTTGAACTCAAACATCACTTAAACGTCTATTTGCTATGCCTGATGTTGGTATTTTTATTTCTTCACAATTTATATTCAAAATTAATTCTTAACAATTTGCATAAAAACCAGATTTTCATAAATCAATAATAAAACTGCATTTTCTTCTGCGTTGAGGAAAATACTTGATAGATTGAAATTTATCGGAAATACATGCACGTAATCATACCAAGAAGGATAATATGAAGCATTGATCCATTCATTTCTAATTTAAATTTATATTACTTTTAGCGAAGAGTTGAGATGCTAATTAAAAGCACCTTTAGAATATTTGTGACTACCGTCCCTACACGTTTTGCGATTGTCCCAAAGGATGGACGGCAGCCGTGATGAAGTATCAAAAGATAAACTCCTTTCCAAAAAGGATCAGTGTCATAGTTCTGCTTTATTATTATTTATTATTATTATTTTATTTATGACTGGTTTTAGTACAAAAGATCCTTAATCTTATAATAGTACAAAAATAATTGCGGATATAATATTTCATTAGTTTGTGTACATAAAGAGCTAATTTTGAAAGAGAAAGAAAGAGAGAAAAGAAAATACAAATATGAAATCTATACAAAGCAAGAAAAGCATAGAAAAAGAAAAAGAAAAGTAAACTAATTATCCTAAAAATATAACTAGAGAATACATTTAAAGCAAGAAAAGCATAAGAGATAAACTATAGAGGGAAAAATAAGAAAAATTATCCTAAAAATGTGAATTCCAATATGCAAAAAAAAAAAAATGAGATACGCCAGTGTGCAGCCCGAAAATGCATGTAAACTAATTCGAAGATGTGAATACAAGACCGAGGAGCCTGTCGAACATTTCAGGAGAACTTGTGCGTTGTACAGTGACTGGTAATGAATTCCAATTGCGTATTGTCTGCACAAAGTAAGAACGTTCACCAATTTGAGTCCTGAAACGTGGCAGTAAAATATTTCGATTTCGATCTGATGACTGAAATTGAATATGATCTAATAAGTAGGATGGCTCTCTGAAAGTACTGAGAGAGTGCAAAAACTTTAACCTTTTTCGTGTGAGATAAGTTTCAATTGAACATCCAACAAACGAGCTGATAAATGATGAGATGTGAGAGAACCTACGAAGTCTATTGATGTAACGAATGGTGTCATTAAACGCAACGTTTAGTCTCCTATTGCACTCACCATCAAGCTTAGAATAAACTAGACTTCCGAAGTTGAAGTGTGGTAGCACAAGGGCCTTAGCGAGTCTCAGACGTAAGTCACTAGATACAAATTTGGCACTCATTCTCAATTGTCGCAGACAAGCATACACCTTTCCCAGAACACTTGAAACGTGACTGCAACAAGTGAGTTGATCATTGAGCTGAATACCCAAATTCCTAACCGAGCTGACAAAGGGTAAGACAGTATCGTTTAACACAATTGGCGAAATATCAGTCACATCCAAGCTTGACCTATGCACTAACATACTGGTCGATTTCTTTGGGTTCAGTATGAGCTGGTTACGTTCAGCAAATTCAGTAATTCTCCTTAGATCATCATTAAGTCGGCAAATACAATCCTCACGAAGCCCCATTGGTCTGTCAAGGTAGAGTTGGACGTCATCGGCATACATGTGAACCTTAGAGTCAACCAAAACTGCTGGCAGTTCATTTATGTAAAGGGAAAAAAGAAGAGGGCCGAGTATTGATCCCTGAGGTACCCCACAGGCTACAGAAAGAGGCGTAGAAACGTTTCTACCAACCCTGACAGACTGACTACGACACGATAGAAAACTACTGACGAAGTTCATAGTTGAAGATGAAAAGTGAAAGTACCCTCGGAGTTTTTCAAGTAGCCTTTTATGATTAACTTAGTCGAAAGCCTTTCTAAAATCCAGCAATACAAGGACAGCCATATTATCATTATCAATAGAATGAGTGATATCGGATACTACTTTTAAGACGGCACTTTCACTGCTATGACGTGCCCTAAACCCGGACTGCCAGCCAGACAAAAGATCTTTTTGCCTTATATATGAGGCCACTTGCGCGTGCATTAACTTTTCTAACACCTTTGCTAGGAAACAATTAAACTCGTAATTATTTAAGATACAGCAAGAACATGCGATGGACTGTAAATAATAAAAATCAGTTAAGAAGCTAGTTTGAAGAAGCAACCACAAAAGATTTCCAAACGCAAGATCTTTAAAATTTTTTCTTATTACAAAAGTATAAATAACGTAATGATTACATACTAAAAAGCTCTTTAATTCGAAGGAAGCTAATTATCTTTTTATAAGTTTAGTTCAATAACAACAATTATGCTCGAAAAGTAAGTGAATAATTTTTTTCTCCTATTTTGTTGAGATGTGTCTGTCAGGTAAAGACCAAGCGTACCTCCTATATTCCAAGAACAAGCGTACCCCTGACGGTAATTTGGCGCAGATTGACCTACCTTAAAATGTTCAGTTAATAGGATTAACCTCAGAGGCGGGGCAAAATCTAAATTTGATGTGGGTAAGATGAATTTTGCGAGGCCACCTAGTGACGTAAGATGACGAATTTTTTATACAGAAAAATTATTTGATTCAAGATAAAAGCAATATAAATATGTAGGTAGTGTTTATTTAATTTACATTACTTGTAACATACAAAACACAAAATTCTATATTTTATTTAAATTTTAATATTTGTGTATAAGCAAATTGCGAAAACCTCCAATGTTTATTACATTAAGTAAAACCTAATCTCTCTCTCTCTGGTT
Source organism: Leptarthrus brevirostris (assembly GCA_964036015.1). NCBI lineage: Eukaryota > Metazoa > Arthropoda > Insecta > Diptera > Asilidae > Leptarthrus > Leptarthrus brevirostris. The sequence goes on along the minus strand of OZ038371.1, from coordinate 3,630,437 downwards.
CCTTTAACCCCTTGTGGAGTACGAGAGAGATACGTTTTATCTTGTTTACATGTTCAGAACATTTGTAGGTTAACCTCAAATAAAATCTAATTTAAGACTTTAAATATATTGCGATTAATACTACGAGAAAGTACAATTCCTCAAACTTTTCCTTATGAGTACTGTGGCAAGTTTTGGTTTGTATGTACCACCAATGCTCAGCTGTTAATGTTAGTTTCCAAACAGTACATGTAAAGGGGAACTCTATTCGGTGATTGCTCGGTGATAATTTCGAGGGTGTTGATGTAATCGCTGCAGGAGAAACCCTCACAAAAGCCTGCCTGTTCATCGCTATGAGTGCGCTCGATTGTATTCTTGATTCACATTAAAATGATTTTAGCCATCAATTTAGAGTCTGTATTAGAGACTGTGTTTAGAGACTTAATTAAAAGACAAATACCCCACCAATTGCTACAACTCCTCAGGTCACCTTTTTTGGTACTAGAAGTTTAGCTGTTGCTAATATAGTCAATGTCATTATCAAACAATATCAGCGACTCTTTTGTAGGATGACCAAGAGTTTTGGCATGTGCCATTACTTCTTTCAGTACAGCTTTAATCTTAGACTTCTTTTTGACTGGAAAACCGTAACGAAACTTTGTGTAGCTTTCGTTAAATACAATTAAGTGTCTCTTCTTAGTGAATGACTCGTCGAAAGGTCCACACACATGAGCAGACATCAGCTCTCCAGGTTAAGCTGCTTTGATTCTCGTGCCAAATGGTAGTCTATCTGCTTTTTCATATATATATATATATACAGCGTTCATAATCGTCGTTGCCCAACTTGACTTAAAATAAATATAATTTTCGGTTTCGGTTTCGGTTAAAACCGAAATGTGAAATATAGTTTTCGGTTGCGGTTAAAAACCACGTAGATAAAATTTTCGGTTTCGGTTACAACTGAAACGTTAGGGTTAGAGTTAAATTACTGTCGTTGGGATTTTTATATAATATAATGAAGTCATCCGACTCCCCTCTACTCCCTACCACCCTCCCTTCATCTAGACATTTACTTCCCTTCCCCCACCACTCCCCTTCCCCTCCCCTTCCCCACCCCTTCCCTTTCCCTCCCCTTCCCCTCCCCTTCCCCTCCCCTACCCTTCACCACCACCCCTTCACCACCACCCCCTTCCCCTCCCCTCCCCCTTCCCCTTCCTCCTTCCTTGTTATTACCGTAAATCTTAAAAACCAGAAAATTCTAAAACCAAAAACCAATAAAAACCCAAAAACAGCAAGTGAAATCGAAATACAAATCTTTAACAAATTCAAGCACAAGTCGTAACGAGTAAACAAAACAATCCAAAGAACGCATTAATGTCGTTCAACAAGAGGAAGACCACAAAATGTATGTGGGGATGCTTCAAGGCACGCTTGATATTCTCGAGCAGCATAAAAATTTTAATATGTTTTGAACGGCTGCAGATATCGAGCTAATCTCTTGTTTGTTGTAAAGAGGTTCCTGAGAGCCTCTTAAGGAAAGAAATAAAGTGAAAAAAGTGTAAAAATTTTACAGGATCGAGGATAACATACCAACATTTAGTGCAAAATGTTCCCAATATTCATGTTTGAGGTTAAATAACTCGAAAATTTGTGGATTATGGCATATTGAGTACCATTAGAAAGGATAAAGTGTCCTATTTCAAAAGAGCTTTAAATGTTAAACTTGCGATGTAATTAAAAGGATTTAAGTGAGCGTAAGTCCTTTCAAGGACATCGCAAGACCAACATTGAACATTTTTTGAAAGAGGACACTTTATCCTTTGAAGGAACCAACATTTTCAAACGCGATTTTGATGGGGAAGAGTTCATTTTATGGGGGGGGGGGGTTAGGAAGGGCACTTCAAAGAATCTATTGGTATAGGGTTTCCTACACATTGTCCGAACACCCTGTATACGAAATGACAGATTTAATTTTAATCTTTGATATTGTTGTAAGAAAAATATAAAAATCTTTGGAATTACTGAAATAAAAATTATAAGAAAAGGTTGTTCTAATCTGTAAAATGCTTACACAGAAAGAAATATAAAATGATTGTGAAAGTTTTCATCTATTTCTATCGCCTGCATTTAATAGGTAACATGACGTCAACAAGTAAGAAAACCGGGTTGAAAAAAAGATGCTTGTCGAGTATGAACTCTTACTTAGAGGCCGTTCAAGTATTACGTAACAGTTTTTGCAGATTTCTGACCCCCTTTCCCTTGTAACGCGCCGTAACGTCTCGTGTTACCCCCCCCCCCCCAAACGTTACGTAACACACTTAGATGGATGATTATTTTTACCTACAAATGTCAAATATGTTGCGCAAAATACCGGAATAAGAAGCAATGGAAATTAAACTAAATTTCAGCCCACTTTGGCCCTAATGTGTATGCGTGATGTATGCGTTGATGTATGCGTTCATGGCTTGTAGTTTAGGTGGTTTTGCTTGACCGCAACGGTCGACTCTAAGAGTCCGTGGTACACGGCTTATTGTGGTTATTCACCATATGGGTGGATCTCCGGTTAAGGGACACGTTCGATCGCGATGAAATTTTGTTGATTTGTTGACCTTGATGGGACATAAAAAACCTAAAAAGGATTTTACCCGCAAGTGCCCTATAAAAATTTTACGGGGGTTCAAAGTTCTGGGAAATTTTAGTTTCCATGGCACGCCGATTTGACAATGAATTTCGATAAAGAACCCCAAAATAAAACGAAAATAATAAATAAATTTTTTTGATATCTGGCTTAGTTTTGGAGATATTCTATCTTAAAATTTTAAAAACACATCACTTCACGACTTGTCAAAAGAGGTGTATTAATTAGGCTTTTAGGTGTTTTATTAACTAACCAATGAAATATATGCCTCTGCAGGGTGGGGGGAGTTAATAAAAGAACTAAAAGATTAATTAATACACCTCTTCCTCCCAGAAAGTTTAATAAAAAAGTTCGCGCTACTTTTGGATTATTTGTTGGTGGCCAAGGTCAACCTATCCATGGAAATTCGAATTTTACCGGGAAAAAAGGCCTAAAATGAATAAAACTTTGAACCCTCATAAAATTTTTATGGGGCATTTGCGGGTAAAATCCCTTGGCGAAATTTCATCACTAATCAAGGTTATTTCGTTAAAAAATTTTGATCCGATTTGGGCGTGTCCCTTAATCGGAACTTTATCCCACCATATATATCCGTACCTAAGAGCAAAAGGGTATTAAGTCACAAAATGTAAATTTTACAGGAGATAAAATAAATACAATAATTTATTGTGTTTTACAGGCTACAAAGTAACAAACCGGAAAATTTCAATTTTGGACTTAATACCCTTTTGCTCTGAGGTACGGATATACTTCTATATACTTAGTGACGCGACTTTTTTCGTATGTAAAAAAAATATATGTAGTGTAGATATACCATATAAACTGAGCCTTGAGTCACGAGTTAAGAGTTAGGACTTTAAATTTTAACAAAAACTTAATTTTACGTAATGCACTCCCCCCCCCCCCCTGTAACACACCCTCCTTAACTGCGTTACCTAATACTTGAACGGCCCCTTATGAATGTCGTACCTTTAGTACAATGTATGTATGTACAGTTCCGTTTCAAAAAGATCTCAATATTTCACAAACTCTTAAATTTTTTTTTTAACTTTCCTAATCAGAGGTGGCCTTAAAATTAACTTGCTAACGTTGTTTTAAGTAAATTATATATTAATTAATTAATATATTAAATGTGTGCGTCAGATAATATTATTATTTATAGAAAGTAGTTTTAATTTAAAAGACTTACGCAATTGAAATTATTAAACCTGTATGTCGACTTTGCAAAATTTTTTCAAATATTTTTACTTAGCAATTAAAGCTTATCGTTGTTGTTACATGCTAAACCGTTATCTCACTTGTTTATTTATTTATTTTATTGTCGAATATTTAAAGTACGTGCTTGGTATTTCCCCATCTATCAATAGCTTTGCTTTTTCGCTATTATTTTAATTTCAACAGTTTATCTGATGAACCGGAACCGGAACCGGAGGTATTAGCCAGATTTTTTATCTTCTCTATGCAATTACTAGTTTTTGAAGTCTCCAATAGGAATATGAGTATAAAAATGCAATTTGTGAAGTCCAATCTTTAAGTCGTTTTTTTTTAATCTTATGTTTTAATGTAAGATAATAATCAATTCATGCATCGAGCGGAGAAGGAACACACCTAATTACGAGTAACTAAAAGTGGACCTACCGCTTACGATGTATGTAGTACTAATAAATATAACTTTATAATCCTCACTCCTTCAGTGTGATACTAAAAAAAATTAATTGCTAAAGTAGCGTGCAGTATGGTAATACAATTTCCAGTGAAACATAGCTAGGCATCACAGTAATTTAGTAATTTTTATGAGTTTTCATTAGAAATAATTAGTGATACCTCTGATTTCAAGGTTTAAATTGACGTAAATACTAGTAAGCACTGCGAAACTTCTTGTACATATTAAAAGATGTACGTAGCTGAAATTATAACTCAGTTAATATACTGGTGTGAATGAAAATTAAGACCTACAGTGTGTCAAGTTAAGGTTTCAAATAAATTGCGAATTTAATTTGTATTAATAAGGTCAGGATCGGACTGGGCCAAAGGGGCATTACGAATTTAAGGGCCCGATTATGCAGATTATGGTGACCATCAGATCAACCAACGAACCAGATAACAATGATAGTCAAATAGGCAAGAGTTTTTGGAAATTTTTATTTTAAAAGACAAAAGTTTCCATGTAAAAAAACGTTTTCATCTGATCATTAACAAGCTAGCGTACGTAAGTAGGCTACAGGCGGCTTATCTGGAACCTCTCTTCTTTATTGGCTAGCCTATCAAAATTTTTTTAAAAGAGGAGAATTTGCAGCTAGATTTATCTATAACTCGTTCGTAACAGCTGCTATTCTCGTAACTTAGATGGTATTTTTTTTATATATGATAATGCCAAAGCTAAGGGGATGCCCTATGATGCTTAAGCACAGCCTTGGCAGGAAAGGAATTAAGGATGAGGGAAATGGGTTAGGAGGTTGAGTGAAGGAGGTGTCGATGTACGCCCCGTTTGAAAGTTTCAGGCTCATAAGACGAGGGAAAAACAGAAGATGGTAAATTGTTCAACATTCGTGTTGTTCTGCTTAGAAAAGATTCCCGAAATGTTACGGTACGTCCAAATTTGACCTGGAGAGTATAGGTGTGTGAGCGATTTGTAGATCTTGTATCACAGGTTGTCATGTGTCTACAAGGAATCTGGCTAGCAATTTCGTTAGAACAACGATGGTGTTTAGGATAATCAACGAATGCAGCAGTTCCTGCCCACTGAGATGTATTAAAATGGAGTGACTTATAAGCTATCTCATATGGGTACAATTTTACTTTCAGTGGAGGAAAACCATTTTTAATTTCCAATGTTTACTGTGAATTTGCAGCTGTTGCGAGCAGAATAAAATAACCATATATATCCGAAAAGGCATTCTTAATTTAAATCTTTTATATTGTTGTAAGGAAAATGTAAAAATCATTGGAATTACTGATATAAAAATTACAAAAAAAGGTTGTTCTAATCTGGAAAATGCTTACCCAGAAAGAGATATAAAATGATTGGGAATATTGTCATCTATTTCTAACGCTAGCATTAAATAGGCGACATGATGTTGGCAATTTAGAAAACCATGTTGAAAAAAAAGATGCTTACCCAGAAAGGGACAACTAGCGAAAAGTGATACCTTTTTCTTGAAGAAATTTCATGGCACCAGTCACTCCAGTATTATATATCTCAGTGTTCCTGCCCCAGTAGAGAGCGAAGCGTCGTCTTTATGCTCTTCAGCGCGGAAAATCGTCTTTCGCAAGATACTTGCGTAAACGAGATTGTGAGAATTACACAATAAGCGACGTATAGGTTGGAGTTAGTGATGGGTTTACACCCGGGTAATACCCTACCTTGGGTAAATACCCGTAAATATCCATTTTTTCCCTCCTGACGGGTAAATATTAGGGTATTTATTGTTTATGTGGAAAATGTACCCCTCTGCTGTCTGTTTGGATTGCATTTTATTATTTTTAGAACAATCGCTAACGCAAGATTAGCCTAGCATGGATGGTTTTACTAGAAGCTCCTTTGTTTCTCCTAACTCTTCACTTCTCTCTGAAGAAAACAGAAGTAATTTAACTAAGCAACTAGCTAAGGCTATTTTCGTCACTGGCTCGCCTCTATCTATGGTCGAGCATACTTTGTGGGTAAAATGTTTGAGGAACTTCAACCTTCCTATAAATTACCGACGAGAAAAGCCATCGCTACAACACATTTAGACAGGATTTACTCAGAGATGCGAAAGGAATTGAATGACGAGCTAAACGGAGCGAATTATTTACATTTACAATGCGATGGCTGGAGCAACATTCGATACGAAGGCATTATAAACTTTCTGATATCGAAACCGGATCCTATTTTTATAGAAAGTTTAAATACTGAATATAGCCATCATACAGGCCAGTATCTCAGTGAGCAGATATTAAAAGTCATGAAAACATATGAAAAGCCTTCACAATTGCAAAAGATAGACACCCTCATGTTATACCACTGGGTTGTGCTGCACACACACTTAATCTGCTTAGCCAAGATAGGAAAAAGAAAAGATTTTAGCTTCAACCGACAGAAGGACAACCGATTGTGTAAAACCAATACATTTGGCAGCTTTCTGGTTAGATCCTAGAACTCAAGGAGTTCAACTTGATCAGACACAAGAAGTTCAGGCTATGGAGTTCATCTTCAACGTGTCGCAAGACTTTAACTTTGACGTAATGCCGGATATTGCTAATTATAAAGCTAAGGAGGGCTTATGGGGAAAGGAGTTCGTGTGGAGTAGTCTACAAGATATCTCTCCTGGTGTCTGGTGGAAAGGCATTTGTGGATCAACGCAACTTAGTAAAGTGGCGGTGCGCATATTGACGGCTCCTTGTACATCGGCAGCTACAGAACGCTCTTTTATTGTTCAAGGAAACATTCACAATAAGCCAAAATAACATTTATTTCTTACAAACCTTCTCCACAAACATGAAGACTGTGAAGATAATGAAGATTTACCCAATGAAGAAACGTCAATAGTTAGTTCAAAGATGAAGATAGATGAACTGCAACCCTCAATATCGACTGAAAATATTAATAATGATTTTGAATATGTTAAATTTCATAACGAAAGATTTGATAGCGACAGTGTATAGAATGACATAAGCAGTTTAATTTTATAATTGCTAAGAAAAGACGGTTATTATGGCTTATATTTATATAGTGTCTGAAATTTTAAAAATATCTTAAATACTAATTTTATAATACACATTTCTAGTTTCATCATTATCATTACTGCATTCCACTAAAGCAAATACCGAAATAAAAGTTGGTAAACAATTGCATGCGTTGTCAAGTACTTTTCAACCTTACATAGTTACATATATGTTAGGAATGTGGTTCAACCCCACAACTTGGAATTGAATTTAAGTTTCATGAGCTTTAATAATACTAGTAGAACGTATACCTTCATCTGCTTTAGTTCGCTAACATACATAACACTACAATGTTTGAAATATTTTAACATTTTTACCCATCCCAATACGGGTAAATACCCTTTTATACCAAATTTACCGGTATTTACCCATTTTTACGCATCAGGTATTTACCCACGTCCCATCTCTTGTTAGAGTACGTCGTTATGAAAAATCATCTCTTTGGGTCCGCAGATAGTAGTCCTAAGTACGAGATACCTTTTGATATGAAATGCTTGTACCAAGAAATAATTATTTGAAATTGAACTAATGGACACCATAAAACCAATAACTATTCCATAAAGAGACATCAACTATCGAATAATAATTTGATAATCGAATAAAAATTTTTTATTTTTAAATTCGAATAAAAAGCACCAAATAACAGATAATTAATTTACAAATAAGTCATCATATAACGAAGAATTATTTGATTATCAAATAACCCACGATCGAATAACAAATAATTATTTTAAATTTTAATAATCCGCACCAAATAATAAATGATTATTTACGAATAACTTAAAATAAATTGAAAATCAAATAATAATTTATTCGAATAATTTTTTATTCGATTTTAAAAAAAAATCGTTATGTGATTGAAAATTTATTCGAATAATGCCCGTCACTGCACCGAAGTACAAGGAAAGTACAGGGAAAATACACGGAAGTACACGGAAAGTACACGGAATGTATACGGAAAGTACTCGGAAGTACACGGAAAGTACAAGTACAAATTTCAGAACCAAAATATCTTGATGAAATCAGTATACAAGACGAAATACGAATTGTAGATGGAAATGATTCAAAAATGTACAACACATTTCGATAGTAATATGTAATAACTAATAATTATTAGTTATTACATTTATTTATCAAATTAAATTAAAAATCTTGCATATTGGCCGATTCTTGACCCGAAGCGGACAATAGAGCTCATATTGTTTGGACGAAATATTATAAGCATTGTCGTGGACGTCACTTCGGGTCATTGTCTCAAAGGTAGACACGCCGACAGACTTGGCGCGAATTTAAATGACTTCTGTAGAAATTACCAAGACGAGGACGAAGAAGAAATCATACTCCACCCACTCCGCAATTGCTCGGCTCTAGTCAACCGTTGGAACCAGTCCTTGGGTTCCCCTTTTTCAAAGAGTTAATCGAATTAGGTTCTACTGATGTCACGGACCTAGTTCGGTTTATCGAGAGCTCTTAATGGTTCTCGGCTACGTGTCAGAGCTGCAACCTTGTGATCTAGCCAACCAGACTTGCTGGTTCCCTAAGAACTAGGTTCTAGTGATGACTGAGATTTAGCTCGGCCTTTTAAGAGCTCTAGGTGGGGTCTCCTCTCTCGTTGGGGATTTATAGAGTTGCGTGCATACCCTCAACTGTGGTATCACAATGGGCCGTTTTGGCCTAAGTGTGCCGTTTTAGGTAGCCACCTTAATCTAATCGAACCTATACGTAACCTTTGCGATTACATATAATCGTTATTTCATTATACAATTTATGAATTTTAGAAAAGCAAGATTTTGAATTTAATCCAAACAGTGATATTGTAAATTTTTTTTTATACGATGTGGCCAAATCCTAGGGGACAACCTTTTGATGCGTTAGCATGGTTTTGGCCGGAAGGGAATTAGGGTAAGGGAAGTGAGGAAACTTGAGTCTTGTTTTTGCATTGCTGCAAGCTAGACAACAGCCCAGAGACGGAGTGAATTATTTTAATTCCTAATAAAAGCTCACGGGGTCATCTGGTCTCGAACCCGGGACCCATGGCATGTTGGTCTTGCCGCTCAACGTATTGATCCAACTCCGTCTCCGTCTCTACATAAATAAATTGCGTAGACACTTTGTTGATTTAATGTAAAACTTTTCTTAAACTGCATCTTTCTTTTCTTCTACAGAAGTTGGACCTCAAACGACAAGAATTCATTTGGAGCACACATTTTATACCACAGTACTCGACAGATTTGGAGCGTCCATGCCAAATCCTTTCCTTGAAGGAAATGGAAATGTTTTTGGAAATAACTTCAATCAATTTTCACAGAATCTTTCCGACGGACTAAACGCTTTTACCGATCGCTTAAATACACAACAACTAAATAATGATTTCCCGAATTACTTGCTCAATAATGTAAACAACAATAGACCTAATTTGGGATTTTTAAATATCAACAATGGAAATAATAATCAACCACCACTATTTAGTACGGACAACAGTAATTCTCAAAATAATATACCAAGTTTTGGTATGGCCAATACAGGCACTGGTAGTGGTGGATTAAATTTTTGGTCCCCTAACGATTTTGGACCAGCAAGTAGTCCTACCTTAAGGTAACTTTAGCAAATATACTATCAACCTGTGTTATGAATTTGTAATATTTTTAGTAATCCTCCGAAAAAGAGTAATAACATATGCGGTCAAGTGGATCCAAAATTCAACATAAAACGATTAGTGGTGGGAGGTGAGAAAATTCAACGTGGTGCATGGCCATGGTTGACTGCAATCTATATGAGTGAACCGGGGCCTTTACAACATCAAGGTCCTTTTAATTACAAATGTGGTGGAAATCTGTTATCCTCTACCGTCACAATTACCGCGGCACATTGCTTTAGGTTTCAAGGGACCGTTTACAGTGCTGCAAATACTCTTATTTCCCTAGGGATTTATAACGTCAACAATCGAAATGACCCTGGATCAATAACAATGGGTAGCAGCGATGTTCATGTTCATCCTGACTATGAGGATAAGTCAAGTACCTTTGATGCTGATATTGCTCTAGTAATTCTGCAAACTTCAGTAAGGTACGTTTGTCATTTCAGTTTTCGTAAATAATAATCAATTTATCAATTTTAGTTTTACAGATTACATTCGTCCAGTTTGCCTTTGGTCAGGATCTTTGCCTGTTAGCGATATTGAAGGAAGTAGCGGAACAGTTGTAGGTTGGGGCCGAGATGAGTTTGGTAATCCATATACAGCAGAACCAAACAAGGTTGATGTAACTGTCTATACTGATAAAACTTGTGTCCAATCCAATGAAATGTTCCGTCCTATTACAAGTAAGAGGACGTTTTGTGCTGGCTTACGAAACGGCAAAGGACCATGCACTGGAGACTCGGGAAGCGGACTAATGATATTTCGTAATAATCGATGGGAACTTCGAGGAACTGTTGCAGGATCATTGGGTGACCCTATGACAAACACCTGCAACTTAAATGAATTTGTTGTTTATGCAGATATTATGCAATTTAGAGACTGGATCAATACATATATGTGAATACGATTTACAGTTTAGCTTTCAATACTCAATCAGCCTTACAAATTAATATTACGAATTGAGCACGTTTACTGAAAGGTTCATTTTAGAACATAAAACTATTTTACAAATTTATACTCATAAAATACTTAAGACAAGTTATGTAAGAAATGGAAATGTGATAAGTAACCACTCATATGATAGGCACATTCATATATTTTCATAAAAAATTTTAAGTTGTTTTATTGCCAACCCTTAGCAAATATGATTCCTTATAACAGAAGAGAGTGTCAGCAAGTACACTTCCATATTCCCGGTACACACATAGGCCAAAACGGCCCGCTGTGATATCACAGTTGAGGCTATGCACTCAACCCTATAAAACCCTAAAGAGAGAGGAGAGCCGACTAAGAGCTCTTAAAAGGCCGAGCTAAATCTCTGTCATCACTAGAACCTAGTTCTCGGGGAACCAGCAAGTATTGTTAGCTAGAGCACAAGGTTGCAGCTCTGTCACGTAGTCGAGAACCATTAAGAGCTCCAATAAACCGAACTAGGTCCGTGACATCAGTAGAACCTAATTCGATTAACTTTCCGAAAAAGGGGAACACCAAAAACTGGTTTCTGCGGTTGACTAGAGATTAATTAATTACAGAGGGGATGGAGTATGGTTTCCTCTTCCTCCTCGACTTGGTTACTTCTACAGAAGTCATTTAAAGGCGCGCCAAGTCTGTCGGCGTGTCTACCTTTGAGACAATGACCTAAAGTGACGGCCACGACAATGCTTATAATATTTCGTCCGAACAATATGAGCTCTATTGTCCGCTTCGGGTCAAGAATCGGCCATATCTGCCGGGTAATAAGGCATGTGTGATCCTTCTGCCATCTAACATTGGCAATCCTGAGGGAAGCTAGTGAAATCTGCAGTTTCCATGTAGCTAGCAGCTTGCCAAGCTGTTGGTTTTTATCCGGGTCGAGAAGAGTAGTGCCGATTATCGTCAGCTCAGTTACCCAGAATGTTACTATACCTCGGTATCCAAATGAGGCGTACATTCAAACGCTCAGCCAACTTGTTCAAAGTTGTTATATCTGTTTTGGCGTCGTATACACTACCGTGAGGGATTCAATAGCAGCCTGACTATCTGAGAAGTTACATATCGTCGCTTAAGTTCTAACACCACGTAAGTCATTTTTGGCTGTTTTCCCACTTTGATGCCATTCACTAGAAAATCCAAATACACGTTGTTTCGGCGAATCAGAAGGAAGAAATGTCCAATAGAAACTCGTAAAAGGAGTAAAAGTAACAGTAATAGCAATGGAATCTATGCAAAATTATGCCGACTTTTCGCTCTCCTGTAAAGTTGGTAATTTTGACTTACGTGGTGTTAGAACTTAAGCGACGATATGTAATTTGCAGGCAGCATTAAGTACTTCAGAAATTCTATGGCTACCTTTATAGCCATAATTTCAGCCTGACAAACACTGCAGTAGTCAGGTTAGCGAAATGAAATGCTCAAGTCCAGGTGTTCCGAAAAGATACCACCACCCACTCTGCCCTCCTCTTTGGAACCGTTAATGTAAAGAACCACTGAATTTCCCCATTGAGGGAGACCTTCCTCCCATTTCGACCTGGTGGGAAAACAAGAGTCACATTTTACATTAAGAAAAAGGCTTGGGCGTAGTATAGTCAGTGTTTGTTGTAACTCTACTGTCCAGGATTTTGAAGTGTCCGTAATTGATACCCTTCCAAGTCTGGACTGAGTTGACGCAAATGGCAGACAAGGATGCGGTTTGCTTCGCAAAAAGATCCACCGGTAGGAGGTGGTGAATTGTGCTGAGGTGTTTAGAGGGTGTGATTCCAAGAGCACCTGTTATCAGTAGTGCTACCATCCTTTGAACCATTTCAAGTGCTTTCAGGTAGGTTACTTTATCCAGTGCTGGCCACCATACGACCACTCCATAAGTGAGTATGGGGTCGTATAACACTGGCATAGAGCCAGTACACAATAGTTGACTCCATACCAAATCTTTTACAAATTTCTCTTTTGAACGAATACAACGCTACTGTAGCTTTACGTACTTCTTCTTGGATATTAGGATTCCAGCTAAGTTTCCTATCCAGGACATGGCCTAGATATTTAACTTGGTCACCTAGTTTCAGCCTGACTTCATTTGGTTGGTTGGTTGGTTAGTCGGGCTGTTTGTTACTAAGAAGCACTCGGAGGCCATGAAGGCCCATTGTGAATTCCCTTAAAAAGAGGAAGCATGGTCAAAACTTAAAACCACCCACATCTCTGTGTGAATCTATTTAGGTCCACCAGTGCTATCTCAGCTAGGTCGTCAAAATTTTCAAAGAACCTTGTTCTCAAACAGGCGAGTCGTCGTTCTTTTAGAGCCGGACATTCGCAGAGCTGGTGCACTATGGACTCAATTTCTTCTTCATCTCTGCAGCTTCTACAGAACTCATTCGATGGTATGCCGAGTCTAATGGGCATAGCTCCTATGGGGCAGTGCCCGGTTATGACGCCAACTAGTGTTCGAATTCGATTTCCAGCGAAGGATAAGACATTTGCAGTTCTGCTATGATTCAGCTCCGGCCAGATACTTCGTGTTGTGAAGCAATAATTGATATTTTTCCACCGTTCCGAAGTCATGTTGGAGTAATGTCTATCAGTTTGATTTTTTGCTGTGTTAAGGGGAGGGTGTACCCTTTCCACCGGCATATCTTTGTCTGTATTTGAACCATTTTTGGCCAGTTCGTCGGCTTTTCGTTACCCCCTATACCGACATGTCCTGGAACAGAGCAGAGCCTAACCGTATGGTGTGAAATATTTCTTAGGGCTCTGATACACATTCTGACTTTATCATGTTGGAGTTCAGCGCCTTGAGTACTCCTTGACTGTCCACACAAATAATGATCTCAGTTGCTGATATCTGTTTTTCTTGGGCAGTAAGTGCAGCTTTCATTATAGCGTATATTTCCGCTTTTAAGATGCTGCATTCGTTGGTGAGTCTATACGACTTACTTATTTGCATCGCTTCCGTGAAAACTCCAGCTCCCTGACTCTATTTAGTATAGGGCAGTTTATAGGAGGAACCATAATCCGCGAAAAGAGTATCAACTCTGTCTTGTCCGGGCTTATGCACAGACCACACCCATTACTCCATAAAATACCTTAGAGAGGGCATGTTGCGACACTTCAGCCAATGTGCTTACCTGAACAAATCATGGCAATATCCAGATAAAGGAGTAGCTCGTCAAGAGCGAGAGGATACCTCTCTGAGGAAAGCCTCCAGTAACAACTATTTGTATCTTGGGTCCCACAAAGCTGGAGTTAACGATCATGCTTTTTAGTGTTAGATCAATAATCAAGATGAGAGAACCGTCCAGATCCAGATCAAGCATGCCGTTAGCACCTCTGGCTAGATGTTAATGAAAGCACCCTGAATAACAAGAAAATCTGCAATTGAGTATTCTTTGTGCATTAACGATCGCTCAATACTTGCGATGAGTTCATGCAAGGCAGAGTCTCAGCGGACCTACCTTTGATGTATGCATGATGCGAAAGAGACAGCTTAGATGACTCGACTATCTCCTTAACGTAGACATCTAGAAGTCTCTCCAGGGATATGAGGAGAAGGAGGTAAGACTTATAGGTCTAAAGTTGTTGGGCTTACAGTGTGAGGCCAATGAATGAAGCAATAAAGATTACCTCTTCCGTTATCCACGTGGATGGAATGTAGGTGAGGTTAAGGCAGGCCTCGTAGATGACCACCAGCCACGGAATAACGAGCCTTTCAAATTCAAAAGACAACAATGTCTAGAGAAAAATATGTAAAATGACGGTAAGTCAAGTGAAAAAAATCTAAGTTCAGCTGAGATGATACTATCTAAGCCCGGTGGCTTATAGGCCCATTTCAGCTTCCTCTTACTGAGGATCTGTTGGACTAGTTCATAACCACTCGGAGCCCTTGTCAACCCAGCTGTACCAGCTGTTTAAAAGCCCGTAAAGTGGGTATCATCAACAAGTAGCTTCAGCGTCTCAAGACTGAAAGAAGTCTAGCTACCATCCTGTTTAGATAAGACGCGGGGTATGCTGGGTGTCGTTGAGAGCATTTTTCGCAAGCGACTCGATTCAGAGGTGCTCTCGATTTGATTGTATAAGCACTCCTACCAGGATCGTTTAGTCTTCCAAATCATCTTCTTCAATTTGCTAAGGCATTCCTCATAGGAAGTCCATACATTAGTTCTTTTCGCTTGGTTGAAGAGTTTACGACTCTCCCTCCTGAGGGTTATGATTTACGTCTAGGCTTATCTCCAGGATGCCGGTCAGGACAAGAAATTTGTGTCGCCGTATTACACGCAAGCGTTAGAGTGTCCACCATGTTGTCGAGAGTTTGCCTATTTTCGATAATAGGGGAAGCTTCAATGGGTGGACTGTTACGCAGGATAGTTTTATATAAGTCCCAGGTAGGTCTATGCCAATACTTTTAGGGAGAACGGACTTGCTTGTGAAATGCTGATCCGAATTCAATGTAAGCGTTGTAGGAAAAGGATGGTTCCTTAGATAACTTAGATCCTGTATAAAATGAGAGGATTGTTTCGAGACTAACGTAATATCAAGAACTTAGTATGGAGGTTAGTGCCAAGATTAAAATCAAGAAGTGACTCACTCACTAATCTTATTAATTTCCGAGCTGCTCCACACTGTGGATAATTTCACATACTTATCTTTGAATATTTGTTTCACCTCTCACAGTGGTCTTCCTCCTAAGAAATAGGTGATTGATTAACAACTCTCTCGACCTTTGTAAACCTAATTGAAATAATAATTGAAGGAAAAGGAGACTCAACTCTAATAATTTTATCACATTTATTTACAAAGGAGATACTGGTATCTCTTCTAATGTTTAACACTATTGAATACTTATACTCAAGAAATAACTTAGCAAAAACTGTAGAATCGTCTATCGCACAAATGACTACTGCCGAAAACAGGAAACAAGTTACATTTTAAAAACTTCCCAAATTTAAATTCCTCCATCTCACGTTAGGTTCTGAGGCGAGGATTGACCTATCATAATACTTGGCTCATCTGGAGCAATATCTTTAACTTGAGATAATCTTTTCGCTCTTGGTGGAGGTACAGGTGCTATTTTTGAATCATGACTTTCTGTATTGGACTCTGGCGCAATTGCATTTGATGCAGACGTTTCTTGATTGCGTTTCCATCGCAGAAGTTGCTTTACACGTTGACCGTGATAATGATATAAATAAATGGCAGCCAAAGCACAAAGCACAGTAAGTAATGTAAGCGAAATAATGAGTGGAGCAATATATGGTGTCGTTTCTGGAATTTCTTCTCCTGCTCCAGTTTCTGGAGCTTCGTCTTCTGTTTTGGGTGTGGAAGTCTTGACACCAGGTCGGAATGGTCGCATAGTAGTTCTGCCAGTATCTCCAATTGAAATATCGGAACAAGCCCTAAATTCTTCTTGTCGCCCACATCCTACAGCACCGGTACCATCTTCGCAGGTTCCCCAATTGTTTCCTGCTATATATCGCCATTGAAGAACACAATTTTCGCATTTTAAGTCTATCGGAATTTTATCATAAATATTAGTAAACAAAAAAATTTATTTTACACCATACCTGACGGCAATTTTGCCTTTATTTCATATATTCTACTCGCATTCCTTGGATAAAATCGTGTGTCCAAATCTGCAGGGCCAGGTACTATTGGAGAGCCTCCAAGAATCTTTAAGAGATATTTATCCAAACAGTCCTGGCTCGCATTTATATCAGGACAAATACGGAATTCAAAGTATCTACAATTAAAGATATGTTTATGCAAAAATCGTGAAAAGGTAAAATAACTAACCCCATATGACTAGCTGTAAGTTCTACCCTAAGAGTTATATCAGATCCTGGATTATATTTTCTCACGATTACTCCTTGACCCCATTTACCTCCATATTCATGGGCACGTGGCGTAGGTAAATCCCAGGCGTCTCCACAAACTCCGCACTTTCCTTCATTTTTATTCCATTGCCTTGCAAAACCACCACAATACAATTCGTGGTCGTTGTAATTTGGTGGTGTGTGAAATCCATAGCGCCATGCTGAAGCTCTACTAGGTGGCTCAATTAGCCTTCCATGACCACTGCAACTCTTAATTGATAGAGCGAATAAGCAAATGGTTGTTGTTATTATTATTGACTTCCATGATTTTGGCAACATTTTCTTGATATTGAACAGGTTATAAGACGCCATGAAGTAGATTTCTCTGAAAGTAAGAAAAGGTAGCGTTAAAAAAGAGTTTTTCTCGTTGTTATAATAAATTTAAGCACTATTTGTTTGTAAAAACTCGTTCCCACCCAAGAAAGGAAAACCTGAACCTATGTACCTCGTAATACTCTGAACCTCCTTAGACAAAAATGTGGAAGCTCCAATAAAAAAGTATTAAAAGGATTTGGAGAACTCAAAGGTGACGTGCTAATTGACCTTCAACTTTCAGTTTTATAGACGTCCTAACCAAATTGAGAAGTTATTTTTATACCATGCGCACTATAGTAAAAGAAAGGAATTTCTCAACTTTTTAACCGACTTCAAAAGAGGTAGCGTATGTTCACCGATTGGTACCATGTCAAAAAAATTTTTGGTGGGGTGGGGGTGAAACCTAACTTTGTAACGCGTGGACCGATTTGGATGGTTCTTTTTTTGTTGTACAGAGATGATCCCCCCCTTGCTAATAGGAGAAAAAAATTTGGTCTAAGGTGGGGGAGGGGTAGTCTAACTTCGTACGCGTGAACCAATTTGGATGGTTCTTTTGCTGTTGTATAGAGTATGATCCCCCATTGCGGGGATAATTTGGTTGGAGGATAATTTGGTTCTAGGGTGGTGGAGGGGGAAGGGGAGCGGTAGTCTAATTTCGTAACGCTTGGATCAATTTCGATGATTCTTTGTCTGTTGGGTAGAGTATGTACCCCGATTGATACCGCGAGAAAAAAAATTTTGGTATGATGGGGGGGGGGAAGGGGTTGAACCTAACTTTTTAACGCGTGGACCGATTTGGATGGTTCTTTTTTTGTTGTACAGAGTAGAAGACACTAAAAAGTGAAAAATAAAATAGTTTTTAAAAAAAAAATTGAACCGACTTGTTTGGTTTGTTTGATTTGCACCGACTTCCAAATGTCGCAATAGATATAAAATGAAAAATTATTTTAAGCTTTTTAGTGCTTTTTGTGAAGTCGGTTAAATTTTTTTTTTTAGAAACTATTTTATTATTTTATTCCTAGTTCTCTTGTCTTGCTAACATCCTTTCCTTAATTTTTGTTTTTGAATTTATTCATCTTAGATTGTAACATTGTTTTATTTTTTCTCTTTACTTTAATCGAATTTTCTTGAATTTGTGATGCTGGATATATTAGTTTGTTGTTTTTTGTTAGTTTTGGTTCTATCTGTATTTATTACCTACTCTATATTTAATGATTGCGCTACCTTTCCCGGAATTGAGTGCGCTTAGATGTTTGCAGTTTGAATGCAAAAAGCCTGCGTCCTAAAATGGATGAGTTTCGTGAAATCTTTGCTGGGTCCAACATTGATGTAATATTGGTTAGTGAAACATGGCTCCAAACTCATTTACCGTTCTCTCTTGTCTCAATACCAGGATTAAGGTTATTCAGAAATGATAGACCAGGAAGAATTGGAGGTGGAGTCGCAGTTTATGTGAGGGAAAGTTTGAGGGCACGTGTAGTTAAGTGTTCCACATCTGTTCCTCTGGAGTTTACTTGTGTTGAAGTCTCATGTTGTACTCGTCAATGTCTTCTATCCTCAGTTAACTTTTCTCCAAATTGCGTTGCTGGGGAAAATACACTTGAGTTTGAACGAGTTTTTAGTGAGCAATCTCACGGGTACGCTGACTTAATTAGTGGAGGGGATTTTAATGTTAATATTCTACAGTCTAACCCCCAAACAAGCTCCTTCTTATTTCCAGTCTTCGGAAAATATGTTAGGACTGCCTGAAGTAAACCTTGCTAACAACAAGAGTGCCCGAGTTTATATTAGAGTTCAAGAATTGGTGAATAAAGACTAAGTCAGTGACTTTGCGTCTTCTTTTCTCAAGTGAGGACAAACCGAGCAAAGGGAGGTGGTCGGTGTAGGGCGGGAGCCTAAACGGATCGTCCCAAGGGACCCGTTTTAGTGAAAATCTGACGAAATTACTTTGCACTGATTCGATCCGCTTGGAATGAATAGCGTTGTAGGGCGACCAGACCTGAGATGCATATTCTAGAATAGGTCTAACTAAGGAGCAGTACAAATGAATCAAAGTTGGTATATCCGAGAGCTCTCTAGATCAACGCTTTACAAGGCCTAAGATTTAACTGCTGCTAATTAATATGCAAAGTAAAGTTAAGTTTTCTATCAAGTTTTGCTGCAAGGTCAGTTACGGACAGCACGCGACGGAGGCCATTCCCCGCAAAGCTGTAGTCGAAAACTTGTGGATTAAGTCTCCTGGAGAAGGACATAGCCTCAATTTTCTCAAAATTGAGATGAAACCCATTGTGCTTGCTCACTCCAGGAACGTGTCCTTTTGAATGAGGGCGGCGTCACCACCGCCCTTAACATAGGAGAAGATCTTCATGTCGTCAGCGTAGAACATAACATTAGAGTGCGAGATCAGATGGGTAATGTCATCAATGGCAAGAACGAATAGTAAAGGGCTGTGATGACTACCTTATGGCACACCAGATGAAGCTCTGAAAATTATTGAGGTAGAGCAACGGAGCGGCACAGAATATGTCCTGTCTCTTAGATAGGATGAAACCCAGTTGAGAAGAACAAGGGAAAACCCAGCCTCTTGAGTTTTAATACAATCACGGAGTGAGGGAGTTTATCAAAGGCTTAACTGAAATCCGTGTATATACAGAAAAATTATTTTCTATGTCGGACACGACATTACTGGAAGACCCCTAACAAGGTATTTCTTATAGAGCGTGAAGGATAATGCCTTGAAGCTATCATAACAGGTCACAAAATCAGAATGTGCTGTTGCGCTTTTATAATGCAAATAATTTTTCCAGATTTAGTTCTTCCTATTCCTAAGGGTGGACCTAATCTGTTTTAATGGAACAAAAGAGTTAAGCAAATCATAGATGCTATTATAAAATAAGGAGGCGAGGAGGCCGAGAAATCTACTGTCAGGAGATTTGAGGTTATCTCAGAGAAGTTCAATCTGTTGACACGATTTGCCCTATTCGAGGATTGTAGAAATGTAATTTTTTAACGATTTCAACATGTGTTCTCGGTTAATTTTTGTAAATTTTCCAAGAGAATTCGCTACATAATCAAAACACGAAAATTCCGTCAAAATGCATTACGGTATAGCCTACTCTAGATACAATCCCGGAAGCTGCACGAACAGCTGGGCATTGGTGGTGTAAACAAATGAAAACTGTAAAGAATAAGAAAAACTTGGGAAATCCTACTTATTCGTAGTATTTCTCGCAGTCTCAACTTGAAATTTACTTGACGTGAACCTACAAATGTTCTGAACATATGGTAACGATAAAACCTTTCTCATTTACAATTTTCATGTGTTTTAATGGGAAGACTCTCTCTTGTGTTCGTTTGGTTAAAGTATTGAGTTTAGAATGCTTCAATGACATCAGCATTTCTCTTTAATTTTGGTTAAGACAATTTTATGTGTGCAAGGAAGTGCATGTTTTCCGGGCTTGTATCTAGAGTAGGATGTGATTAAGGGTGTACATCGACGAAAATTCTGTGATGAAATTTTCGCAGCGGGTATTCCCTCTAACTAGTGCGATGCATACCAAGGGATACCTGTGTAAGCAAATTTCAAATTTTTCCTGAGGTTGAAAATTTTATTTTAACCTAGAGGCAAAGATACCCTTGCTGCAAATAATAACTAACAATCTTAGGAATTTACAGATCATACCTTTTTGCACTTACCGATTTAAATGGATATGTTAATAACTTTTAGCTAAATTATTAAATACTTATATTTATGCAGCTAAATCTGCTTGAACTAAACGATTCGGCCTCACACGCAACATTTAGGTGTCCAGTCCACTACATTCCTCAGATGTAAGTGGGAGTTCTTGCTACAGAAGCCTTGAACGGCGGTACTAATTTAATTTTTTTTTAGAATATACAATTGTAGGTGTAGTAATGCTTTGAACTTTTACCAATTACTTTTTTACACCGCCATACAAACTCGTAAAAAGTTGTTTAAAAGCTACATTTTCTCACATGTCTAGCAAAAAAATTCTTAACAAGGTCAACAGAAACTTTCTCTTTAGACAGTGTTACAATTTATCACAAACATTATGCTTTGTACAGATTTAATTAAATGAGACCGATGCATGTTCACACATTACATTTTTACCTGTGAATGGTCATAAGATAAAGACGACAACCTTGGGACATTACCTGTTTTCTAATGAGTTTTCACTTCGTCATCTCGAGACTAATCTCAAGCTGAGAATATGTAAATTATATTATCAGTTTCAAGTGTAACTTGACCTAAACTGGAGTCAACGACTAAATTTCTGTCTTGACAAGAGAACAGGTGTTTGAGAACTTTAATAAAGCAGCACATATTGTTTTAGCTGTGGTTTGTGGATTGCTTCAGGTAAGCAGAAACTTGAAACCTGAAAGCGTTTATTACTCACGCTTGGCGTACTTTTACCGATTCATGATACTTTTGTCTGTTGCCGGTTTTTTTGTTTGTTTATATTTCATTTACTTGGGCAACTATTTACGGAAATGGGTTAAGTTGTTTGTCAATTTCCGCCTATTTTTCTGTCCGTAACTTGAAAATCTTAAGAAGAAATTAATGCAAAGCTCTTTTATATACTTACGAGTAGATAAATGTAAATTTTAAGCTCGTGAACCAGCTACAGCTCCTATTTTTTCGACAAAACGTAATTTTGTAAATATGGCGTTTTACAATAATGTCAAATATGCACAACTTCATTACTAGCGCAGAAACAATTTTGAAGTTTTCTGCAATATGATTATCTCAGTTTAAGAATTATTCTTAGATTATAGAATGGACAGAATGGGCTTTTGCGTGCATAGGCCGCAACGTATTTTTAATACTATTGTGTAAGCCCCAGGTACGAATAAGCCAATGGGCCAAACTTGGGTCAAACCAGTGCCACGGGTTCCCACTGGCCCAAGCTTTGATCAAGGTTGGACTGATGTCCGTTGGCCAAGTTTGGCAAACCAATTAATTTAATTAATAATTAAAGTATAAAGCCAAGGGTAACCGACCGAGGCTTGGTTTACCAAGACAATCCCGAGTTTGGCCCGTTGTTTAACATTGGAAGTTCCTACGAATTTGGTTCCCGCGTTCGTTGGTTCGATGTCGCTAAGACAGTCAGTCTTCGCACAGGTTCAATCTTCTCCTCTGGTGATGCATTGCCATGCTTCAAATGTCCAAATTGGTCTTGTACTCGGCATTTCCGGCAAGATATTGAATCGTTTTCACTTTGTCCCATTTCTTTCTTCATTCTCTGTTCTTCGTAAGTCCTTCGAAATCGACGTCCTCTCAAAACACCTCCATCGTTTTGGCCACCTTCTATTGGACTGTAATTCTCTGACAAATGATCAAGGGTCATCCTTCTGCAATCGCTTTGCAGGTGACCTTCTTTACCGCATGACCAGCATCTGTACTTGCGACGGGGCACTTTAGCTTCGTTGTTCCGATCGGTACCTCTCTTCAATCCAAATTCTTCTTGTTCCCTTCTGCTGCACTTTGCACAACCAGTCTTCCTCGTGTCATATCCCGGAAGGGTTGAACTCCTTTGCTTCCTGCAATCTCGTCGGAGATGACCTTCCCGGCCACATGTCCAGCATCTTGGACGGCCGCGGTTGACCTGGGTACTGAGTCGGTAACAAATATCTTTTATTTCGGTTTCATCTGTTTCGTACATAGGTCTTCTGAAGGCTTGTTTTGCTGCCTCCCAAGCCAGAGCGTAAGCCAAGACCTCAGCGTTTGTGTTCTTTCCAGACAGTCGTACTGCTTGCTGTAGGTCACGATCTGCAAGTGAACCAATAAATGCTTCTCTGGCTACCTCATTGACATAATCTTGGCTAAACGTGGGATAAGCGAAATGTGTCAGCCTTTCTATGTCCGCAAATAACTGTTGCAACGTCTCTCCATGCTTCTGTGTTCGACTCCGTAGCTGTAGACGGTAGTCCTCTTGCATGTGTTGGTTGCCGTATCGTAATTCTAAGGCTTTTATTAAAGATGAATAATCGTACCTTAGCTCTGCCGGTATAGTCTGCAACAGTTCAGCGGCTGCTCCTCTGAGTGCCAAAATTAAAGCTGTAGCTTTTTTCTCATCAGTCCAATAGTTCATTGCTGCTGCTGTCTCGAACTGTAGTGTGTATGTCTGCCAGGGAGTTTGACCATCAAAACTTGGAGTATGAAGTTTCTTGTTTACAGTCACATCCGTAGATAAGCTCGTCGTTTGTCGCTTCTTGACAACTTCTAGTTCATTTCTAATTGCGTCCACATCACCTTTCACCTGTTCTTTCAGTTTCTTCTCTATATCCGACTAAAGTTCTCCGATTTTCTTTTTCATATGGGATTTGAGATTTAACTTCATAGAGCATTCTGGTTTTGAAACTGTTTTTTGCACAGACATTTCTATTTCAGCTTTTACTTCTTCAGCGGAGACTTTAAGTTCCGCTACTGATGACTTTTGTTCTTCCAGCGATGCCTTTACCTCAGTTACGGACACTTCCATCGTCGCTTTCAACTCTGCCGTTGATGATTTCTGTTCGTCCATTGATGCTTTTAACTCATTTACGGAACCTTCCAGTGACGATTTCAACTCGACTGTTGACGATTTCTGTTCTTTCATTGCTGACTTTAACTCGGCTGAGTTAAGTTTCAACAGAGCATTGAAAAGGTCTGTCATGCTTGGAGTAATTGCTTGTTCTTCTTCCTCTGGCCCGTCTTCAAAAATAAAAGCCTCTGGATCCTTTCCTTTCTTTTCCATAGTTTCCTGTAGTATCGCTACCAGGGCACATTTATTTCCAATTGTAGGAAGGGAAAGTTTACTTAATTCCACCGTCAAGTCTTGAACACGTAAGTCCTTTAATTTGCGACCCATATTTAGATTATTCTCTGCACTAGTTCATAGATGAACGCGTGAAGAAAGCGCCAATAGCGTTCTACGCCTGCAAGAGGATGTTTGGCAAGAAATGGGGTATAAGCCCTCGTACTGTCCACTGGATGTATACCTCCATAGTAAGACCTATTCTTACATACGGCATATTAGTCTGGTGGACTGCTCTAGAGAAGGAGAGCAATCTAAAGAAAACAAACAAGATTCAAAGAGCTGCCTGCTTGGGCATCTCCGGAGCTATAAGCACAACGCCAACGGCTGCAATGGAGACTATACTCCATCTCCTACCGCTCGACGTCCACGGTAAAAGTATAGCTGAACGCAGTGCTGTTAGACTGAAAGAGTCCAAGTGCTGGAAGAGCTCTGATAACGGCCATAGCAGTATACTAAGGATTTATCGGGGAGGCTATCTGCAGGTGAGCACCGACTACACCACCCCGCAACTGAGTTTTGGGAAGGTCTTGTCCACAAGAATCCCAACTATAGAAGAGTGGGAAGAGTGGGGGTATGCCACAGGTGCAGAAATATCGGTGTTCACGGATGGGTCTAAGTCGGAGGACGGGGTGGGAGCAGGGCTCTTCTCGGACTGCCTAAGCATATGCAGTAGGTACCGGTTACCGGACCATTGCAGTGTATTCCAAGCGGAGATCTTGGCCATAGAAAGGGCGGTAGCACTAATACACGGGCGCCCAAACCTACCAATGGGTAGCGAGATATACTTGTACATCGACAGCCAAGCAGCTATCAAGGCGCTGGACTCAAACTTAGTCAGGTCACAGCTGGTCGGCAGGTGTCTGGCGGGTCTCCGGACGTTAGGGGCGAGACACAAGGTAACTCTCTGCTGGGTCCCTGGTCATAGTGGTGTTTAAGGGAATGAGGCAGCTGATGAGCTGGAAAAGGAGGGATCACAACTGGATGATTCCTCTATTGACAGATCGGTTGGCTGGCCGCTAGAATCAGTAAAGAGAGAAATTGACCTTAAGGCTACTCAGCTCGCTAATCAGAGATGGAGTAACTTAACCACTTGCAGACTATCAAGGCAGCTGTGGCCTCGGGCTGAAGCAGCTCCTAAAGTTTATTAACAGCTGCGGCTGGTTTTACTTTAACCCGGCAATCAGGCACGGTTCCACGGACACAACGGTAACACAACGGACCATTTATAGGTCTATGTGAGGCTGATCGGCTGTAGGGCTGATGGCCGCCACCCTAACCTGACCTAACCTGCACTATTTCACTTTAATTTCACAGTGACTTTTTCTTCTTTTTTTTCAAGTCCACTTTTTATTCTTTCTTAATAAATCCCACTTCTGACACCAATTGTAACGTAAATGGGGCTTTTTTTGCGACACTTCTTTCTTCCTTAGTTCCTCTTGATTGGAAGATTGCCATTGACGTGGTTGAGTTTCTCTATGTTTTCAAATTTCGTATCAACTACTGGACTACAGTGCATGTTACAATATGTATAGAAATCCTAAGTACTTTTTATGAAAATTGCTAAAAACCAAAATCCCCATGATGTAAGCAGTTTACGCTTCCAATACGCAGAAATTTGAGATCGATGACTTTAGAATTAAAGAAAAGCGCAAAAAATATTATCCATAATCCCCAATTTGGTATCATGGTCCCAATTTTGGAGAATAAAAATCTGAAATTTCTAGAATAATGTAAACAAATAAAACGTTTCGAGTGACCGCATATTAAATTTAGAACGAATAAAAACCGGTTCGTTGCTTAAGTCTTTTGATTATCGAATTAGTGCAGATATTAAGGGCGCTAGCAAAAACTAAATGAAAACATATTTAAATTGTCGGCATATGTAGTCTATGTATATTACTATAACAATAGTGGAAATATCTCATGGAAATTAACCGTAAAAAGACGTGACAATACCAAAAAGTGCCCTCATTTCTTCACCTGAGGTCAAGCACTTGCAAGACCAAACAAAAACTAACCCGCAATGAAATGCTTTTCCGGTTGCCTACGTATTTCTTTTCTGTTAATTCAAAATGGACAGTTTTTTTGCAATTTGTGGATAAATTTATTCAAGAAGATCATATCTTAGTAAGTTCAATTTCTGGTATTGTGCACAGTGCAGCAGAAATGCCGTTAAGGTAAGTATAGTCATTCTTTTTGGTTCGTTTTCATACCGTCCTCTAACCAGCCGTATCACTGTAAAAGAAAGTTAGCAACGTGATCTCGATTAACGTGAATAGGTGTGTAAACCACAAAGTTGGTGTGCTAGTTTTTGATAAGTATCTCCAGGTATCCACTATCCAGAAGCTTTCACCAGAGGTGAATTCCAATCTGTTTTTTTTTTGAGTTTCCCTTTCTGTAGACATATGGGATTCGTGTGTTTTCGTCTTCATTACCTTCCAGCCGTGTAACCCTTTCCGCTTACTAACATATGAAAATGTTTAGAATTTGTGTGGAAGATTGAATCCGCGACTATCGAGGTTACCGGATGTTTAAGACGTTGTTTACCGTGTGCGTAATTCTTCGACTGTTAAAGTGTTAAGCATGCGAAATGCAACAATGAAGGTTACGATTGTTGTTGTCTCTTTATTTTCGCAAGATGTGATTGATTATGCAGATTAGATCCAGAACCCCGGTCGTGTCGCCAAATAAATGACACGCAAATTTTACTGTCGCCGATTAAAAATTAGTTGAAACTTCATCGCAAAT
Organism: Leptarthrus brevirostris; assembly: GCA_964036015.1. Taxonomy (NCBI): domain Eukaryota; kingdom Metazoa; phylum Arthropoda; class Insecta; order Diptera; family Asilidae; genus Leptarthrus; species Leptarthrus brevirostris. Next base: position 3,603,758 of record OZ038371.1, on the reverse strand, counting down.
AAGGTAGAGAGTATCTCTAAAAGGTAAAACAAGATTCGAAGATTGACTGAAAATGTAAATAGCCGCGAGTCATCAAAGATCGGGGCGAGTTCAACAAACCGATTAAACACGGAAAATCTTAAGTCTGAGTTGCGATGCCCGGTTACGGAAGTGTTGCTAAATCTAGCGCTTTGGTTTAAATGCGTTCGGTTACTTTTAGGCCTTATTGCATTATCTAGTCACGTTCAGTCAGAGACAATCAAACTAAGGCCGATTATAAATTTTATTACGCGTGTTTTAATTGTAAATTTTTCGCAAGGGACCTATTTGACGTAGTTTTTTGTAATCTTCAATTTCAAGGAATTTGTCCTCGAAAATCAAATTACAAAGCAGAACGGAGTATATTATGCGATATGCTAACCAAATTAATGATAAGTTGTTACAAACGATTATGAATATAAATATGTATAAATTATCTATGGAAGACTAAGTTAAAATTAACTATTGGAATTTGGTAAGGTTAAATTGCAGTATTTGTTAATTATTTAGAAATGGGTTTCTTGGCGTCCGAGCACGCCAAAATATTTTAAACGATAAGAATGTAGAATGTACATCAAAAACTTTCTTTTAAAAAATTTTCGAAAATCAATTATAATAAATAAATAAAAGTTTACACCCGCCCATGTTCATTTCTTTCTGCTATGATAGTTCTAATTCTGGCGATCCCAACTTAGATCAGTTGGTTTTTGATTTTAAAAAGGCGGACTTCTCTGATCTTGCAGATATGATCCTCTTTATCGATTTCCCACCTGTATTTTATAATAAAGATATCGACGAATGCGTATCCGTGTTTTATATCCTGCTACTCTCCCCCTTGGTATACTAAAGAACTTCGGAGCCTTAAGAATAAAAAAACAATAGACTATGGAAAACCTACTTACATTGTTGAGACACGTCAGCTTACTGTGATTTCGTCGATTGTTATGACAGGTTTTTAGCGTTGCAGAGATGGGCATTTTTTATTCGAATAAAGATAAAAGCTAAAAGCTCAAAAAAATTGAAAAATCGAATAAAAGTTTATTTGATTACAAAAATTATTCGTTATTTGATGACTTATTCGCAAATAATTATTTGTTACTTGGTGCTTTTTATTCGAATTTCAAATAATTATTTGTTATTCGCTTTTCAAGTAATTATTCGATAGTTGATGTCTCTTTATGGAATACTTATTTGTTTTATGGTATCATTTACTAAAATCTTTACTGTAAACATCGAAACAAAACAACGCAGTTTTAATTTCCTAAGTACGAGACACCTTGTGATATGAAATGTGTACCAAGAAATAATTTTTGGAAATTGAACTAACAGCACCAACAACAAATAATTATTTCATAAAGAGACATGAACTATCGAGTAATTATTTAATAATCGAATAACAAATAATTATTTGAAATTGAATAAAAAGCACCAAATAACAAATCATTTTTAAAATAAATTGAAAATCGAATAAAAATTTATTCGAATAATTTTTTATTCGATTTTTTAAAAAAATCGTTATTTGATTGAAAATTTATTCGAATAATGCACATCACTGTAGCGTTGTCTTCATCATTATACGCAGTTCTGTCAATTGAAGCGGAAATAAAGACGCCTACGAGCCCATAATCGAAGCGATCGATACCCTGCTTGAGAACGCTAATGCGTCCGATGAATTTATTTTATTGGTTGACTTTAACCTCCCCCGTATTCAATGGTCATTGTCCGAGGACTGTTCTCACTTTGTCCCCCTTAACGTATCTTCGGCCAAAGAAGCCTTCTTTACCGATCAGCTCTCCGTTTCAGGTCTCTTTCAAGTAAGCGGAGTCAGGAACTTCCTGGACAGACAATTAGACTTAATCTTTTCTTCAGACCCAGTTAACTCGGCTGTCGCAGAAAGCAACCATCTTCTCTCCTCCCTCGACCGTCACCATCCTCCTTTGTTCCTCGTTTTCTCCTACGAGCACCCTCATGCCGTTTCAAGCTCCGAGTCTTCTTTATCCTTCAATTTTCGTAAAGGCGACTTTGACAAATTAAATCACTTGCTCCTCAACTCTAATATTGGCACAATCCCTCAACATCTACCAAATGACGTTGCTTTAGAGGCGTTCTATTTGGAAATATGCGCTTGTTTTACACAATCAATCCCTCTTCTTCCTCGTAAAAACTACTTATCCCCCGAATGGCACGACAAAGAATTACGCTCTCTCCGCAACAGGAGAAATAAACGTTGGCAAACTTTTCTTCTAACCCAGACTGAGCCTGACTATTCTTCCTATCTATCTGCTTATACCTCTTTTTCTGAACGTTGTGATACCCTCTACCATGAGTACCTCCAACGGATGGAAACTAGCCTCATATCCGACCCAAAGCGGATATATAGCTTTATTAATTCTAAGAAGAAGTCCAATGGTTACCCTTCCACCCTAAAGCTCGAGAATACCTCTTCATCTGATCCTAAGGTTATCGCTAACCTCTTTGCACACTTCTTCAGTAAATCTTTCAGAGACAATTCTCTACAACCCGACCTTAACTATTTTGCATTCATGGCCAAATCCACTCAAACGTCGTTTTCATCTTTTGACCCTGATCCTGAACTAATCGCCGCCAGTATTAATAGGCTTGAGGACGACTTTCACCCAGATCCTGATGGCATTCCGGCCATCGTTCTGAAAAAGTGTGCCATGCATCTAGTTCAACCCCTTACTTTGCTTTTTCGTCTCTCGGTCACTCAAGGGGTTTTCCCTCAATTATGGAAAAATTCGTATATTATTTCCATCTTCAAAAAAGGTTGCAAGAACGATGTGTCCAACTACAGACCCATTGCTAAATTATCATCCATACCTAAACTATTCGAAAAATTGGTCTATGATTCCATGTTCTTCCACTGTAAGTCTATCTTCTCACTCTCCCAGCATGGCTTCCTCAAAGGTAGATCTACAACAACCAACCTTACTGACTTCGTCTCTAAAACACTATGTGCCCTGGAAAACGGTAAAGATGTTGATATTATCGCCACCGATTTTAGTAAGGCCTTCGACAAGATCTCCCATAACGTTATATTGTTTAAACTTGATCGCCTAGGCTTCCCCCCCCCCCAGATTCATCTCCTGGATTCGATCCTACCTCAACAACCGTCAGTACAATATTCTTTTCAGTTCAGCCATTTCTAACCCTATTGTCGCTCGTTCCGGCGTCCCTCAGGGCAGCCACCTATGTCCATTAATTTTTATCCTCACAATAAATTATGTTGAATGTGTCATCAAACACTCAGAGTTGTCGATTTATGACGATGACATGAAAATAATCAAACATATCTCCTCCACTACCGACTCTCTTCTCCTGCAAGAAGACCTCGATTCATTCATCACATGGTGCATGAAAAACTTTCTAGAGCTCAATGTCTCCAAATGCCAGTCCATCTCTTATTCCCGCAAGCGTCTTACCACCACCCTGAGAGTCTATATGTTAACCGACGTACCAGTCCCTATCGTTACCTCTTTGTGTGACTTAGGAATAATCTGTGATAGTGAACTCAATTTCCGTTCCCACATTGACAGCATAATTAACAGAGCTAACTCCGCGCTAGGGTTTGTGAAGCGCTGGTCTAGAAAGTTCTCCAATCCTTATGTTTCCAAATCTCTCTACGTCTCCTTCGTTAGACCTCTCCTTGAATATGCTAGCCAGGTATGGTCCCCTACACAAACAACTCACATTAATAGGATTGAATCTGTCCAGCGTAGGTTTATTCGCTTCGCTCTACGTGATCTTCCGTGGATTGACAGATTCAACCTTCCACCCTATGAAAGCCGTCTGAAACTGATCGACTTACAATCTCTAAGCAAACGTCGTGATCCCATTTACCAGGATGTTACGAAAAGTCAACGACCTTTCCTCTTTTGACTTCCATCTGAGTAATCATCCCTCCACAAAGCCTTATATCTTGACCCCGCCCATCTTGATCCTGATCGCCTACTTTAATTCTTCTTATTCTTCTTCCTTTCGCCTTCTGCCAGTAATCAATATATATAGCTCATATTGTAGCTTATACTTTTTATTTATTTATTCTTAATTATATTTATTATAGTCTGTAGAATTAGTATTAAGTTATAGCTTGTATTTTATATTTTTATTTTGTATTTTTTATGCAATAGCTTGTATTAAGCTTAAATAAATAAATTAGCAATAAAACTCATATACTCATATATCAGTCTCAATCTATTTATCGTTTTCTTTCTGACTGGGAAATAAAAGAGGCCTCGCAAAGCTGATGTCGCCGACGTCAACATTTGGTCTAGCACCGCCACTGGCTAGTAGTCCAATCGCTTACTTTACCCAAAGCACCTGACACGACAGAGAGTGAAAATTATTAATACTCATCCATTCATAGAGCATAATTTGCCTAGAACAACACTGATCCTCCACCTCATTCGGTTCCAAGCTATACCGTTAAAAATCCTTGCCCTATTTGTGTTTCTTTGGATAACTGCCAAAATAAGTCCTGTTCAGCGACGTTATTAGATTTTTTTATTGCGTGACCCAATCTTTGTCACTTCCATGTCCTTACACAGATTTAATCCATATTAGTCAGGAGGTCGTTTCAATACAATAGTAATAATTTTACGTTTTATTAAAAGAACCTAAAGTGAAGGTGAGAGTATTGAATATGTAATCAGCTTCTAAAATAGTAAAATTGATCTGCACGTTCTATCTGTTGTCCATTAAGAGATAAATTTGATTTTGTCCTGATTGCTCATAAGCTTGGATTTGAATTTAAGCCCTTTCTTATAACCTTGTGTATCAAAGGCATAAATATATTCTAATCCCAGCTTATCGTATCATTCAAGTTCCATAAGTTTTTGTAGCTTATAAAAAATTCCAGAAATATCCGTCTAGAACAGCTCACAAATCTTAAAATCTATTAACAGATAAATAATGTAAGTAGGTAACTATTATTTGTATGCTTTTCCAACTGCATTATGCCTACAACAATGGATGAAACTCGATTTAAATTTCTCTTTCATCACACCAAATCAACGCATCACCTGTACTACGGCTCTCTTGAATCGCAACAAAATCAGAACAAAGTTTTACCATGAATTTTTTATGTTTATTGCCGCATTGTTTTAATTTTCTCATGGGCTCAACATTTTTTGTTTATTGTTTGGGTTTAATTAATTAGGTAGATACGTACTGAATAGCGTCAGCGATAATGGTTTATTGTGATAAATTTGCATCATTATAGGACCCGGGCAATTTACTGTGCAGCAAACGAGATGTATTCAATAGAAACCGAGGCTGACTGCACAAATTACGTATTCAATTTAAGTTACATTCTCTACTTCTTTTTTTGCTTCTTTTAATGCACATCCTTAGTGTGATTTGTATAAACTTTCTTTACCGATAGACTCCTAACAAAATATTGTAGCGTGCACGAGGTAGGCTACGAAAAGGGAAATAGTCAACCGTGTAATGCGCATGCCCCAGGTGGCCAGGTTTTTTTGAAGACGGGCCAGAAGAAGAAGCAACTACTCCAAGCATGACAGATCTTCTCAATGCTCTGATGTGTGAGATGAAATCCTCCAAGGAAGAATTAAAAGCATCAATGGCTGAACAGAAATCATCAATATCAGCCGAATTAACGTCATCATTGGAAGAACAGAAAACAGCGATAGAAGGTTCCGTAAATGAGTTAAAATCAACAATGGAAGAACAGATGTCAGCGGTAGCGGAACTTAAAGCCTCGGTTGAAGAAGTGAAAGCTGAAATAGAAATTTCCGTGAGGAAACAGGTTGAGGCTTTAGAATCAGCTGTTGATACGTAATTGGAAAACATAGAGAAAAGATTGGAAGAAGTAGAAATTTCTGGACAAACGAATATTAAACAAGTTTAATGCGAAATGGAACAGTCAATGAAGAAAAATTTCGAGGAAATCAGAAAGTGAATAGAAAGTGTCCAGAAACGGCATTTATCGACCTTATCTACAGATGTGACTGTGAACAAAAGGCTTCATCCTCCAACATTTGACGGCCAAACGACCTGGCAAACATACAGACTGCAGTTCGAAACGGCAGCAGCAATGAACTTTTGGAGTGACGAAGAAAAAGCTACAGCTTTTATCTTGGCACTTAGAGGCGCAGCAGCAGAATTGTTACAGACTATACCGGCAGAACAAAGGTATAATTATTCATCTCTAATACAAGCCTTAGAATTGCGGTATTGAAACCAGCACATGCAAGAAGTCTACCGTCTACAGCTGCGGAGTCGAGCATGGAGAGACGTTACAGCAGTTATGTGCGGACATAGAAAGGCTGACACATTTGGCTTATCCCATGTTTAGCCAAGATTATGTCAATGAGGTAGCCAGAGAAGCATTTATTGATTCACTTGCAGATCGTGGCAAGCAGTACGAATGGCTGGAAAGACCACACACGCTGAGGTTTTGGCTTACGCTATGGCTTGGGAGGCAGGAAAACAAGCCTCCAGAAGACCTATGTACGAGACAGAAGAAACCGAAATAAAAGATATTTGTTACCGACTCAATACCCAGGTCAACCGCGGGCGTCCAAGATGCTGGACATGTGGCCAGGAAGGTCATCTCCGACGAGATTGCAGGAAGCAAAAGAATAACCGACCGATCGGAATAACGAAGCCAAAGTGCCCTGTCGCAAGTACAGATGCTGGTCCTGCGGTAAAGAAGGTCACCTGCGAAGCGATTGCAGAAGGAAGACCCTTGATCACTTGTCAGAGATGTACAGTTCAATAGAAGATGCCCAAAATGATTGCTGGAAATCCCGAGCACAAAACCAATTTGGACATTTGAAACATGGGAATGCATCACAAGAGGTGAAGATTGAACCTGTACGAAGACTGACTGTCTTGGCGACGTCGATCCAAGGAAAACGGGAACTACAAACTATTGATTAAGATGCCTTTCTACGACGTTCTCTCACCTGTTTTACTCAATGTGTTCCGGTCTCCTCTTCCCGCCCTGCTCGCTCATCTTAGCCCTGGATGGACGGCTCCCTTAGACGCCTCAAAAACTTGAAAAGTATGGCGTGGAAAAATTTCTGCTCCTCTAGGTGAGACACAGACTTCCAGATTTACTACGACCTCTACCTTCAGTTCTTTCGCGATCTGCAGACGTCGCACAATAGTTTTCTATTCAACTCAAGAGCCACTCTGCTTTCCAACCCTAGACAATTCTGGAGATAAATAAATTCTAAACGACACAGCGACGGTTACCCCTCCTGATCGCGAGAGCAGCGACCCTACTGAGGTGGCCTATTTCATCGCCGACTTCCTTCTTGCTTCTTTCTGTGACGATTCTAACTATGATACAAGTTCTACTGATTTTTCTCATTTTACTAGGCTTCCACCCACTTCTCTTGAGCCTAAGGACATAGTTTTTGACGTCGTCACTGTCACTGAATACTTGTCAAACTTGTCGGACGGATTTTCTTGTGGTCCTGATGCTGTCCTTCTACGTTTTTAAAACAGTGTTGTTCGTCTGTTGGCCCTGTTATTTGTTTTCTGTTCAACTTATATTTGTGCTGCGGCCGTTTCCCTAGGCTCTGGAAGGATACCTTCCGGCGTGCCTCAGGGCAGTATTCTCGGCTCTCTCCTTTTTATTATATTTATTAATGATGTTTCGTTGCTCCTGACTAATTCGAGTATCCTATGTTATGCCAATGATGCCAAAATCTTCCGCGTTGTCTCTTGTGATGACGACTGTGCTTTATTAAATTCCGGCATAACAATTTTCAATGCTTGAATTTCCCATTCTTTTTGAGTACTCTTTGAATGGAAGTATGCTAGGGAGGGCTAATCGGGTCAGGGACCTGTTGGTAGTTCTTAACTCCCATCCATGATTGAAAAGATGGTCCAAGGAGCTTGACGAACCCTACTTAACCAGGCACCTCTTCTGCACATTCGTTAGACCTCTTCTAGAATATGCTTGTCCGGTATGGGATCCCTATTTCGCCGTCCACATCAACTAAATCGAGGCTGTTTAGCGCAGATTCCTTAGGTTCGCTCTCCGCGGCCTTTCCTGGAGCGACCCTTTCTTCCTTCCATCCCTTAAAAAGAGACGATAAGATTGTTTTTTTGTATGATTTACTGCAGAGGACAATTAACTCCTCCGAACTACTGAATAACGTAGGCATTTGCATCCCGGCCCGGTTATTGAGGAGCACTGAATTTTTCCATATTCCACACCATCGAACACTTTATGGAATGCACGAGCCGGTTACTTCTATATGACGCCTTTCCAACGATTGCGCCGCCTACATTGATCTTGGGTGTTCCAGACGGCAGCTGAAGAGCCAATTGGGGCTTATTATTTGACTAAGTTTAGCTTTAGCTAATATTTTTAATATTCGTTATTTTTATTTGTAGTAACCAGTTTGGCGAATCTGTTTTTCAAGAAATAAATAAATACATCATAATAGGAAACGTCCAAATCGGTCCGTGTTATAAAGTTACGCTACCCCTCCCCCTCCCCACACCCTAAGTCAGATTTTTTTCTTAAGTTAGCAGTACCTTAAATCCACGTAAACCGTATAGCTAATTGCAATTTACTAATTTAGCAAGCAATGTAAAATATAGGTGGAAATACTGCAATTAATTGTAATGATAACTTTTGTTTAAATGAAATAAGTAATTAATTAAAGTTTTTGGGAAGCTATTATCAAAGATGGTAGGATAGAGTCCTTTCTAAAAATTCATTAATATTTAAGGGTTGTTTCTTTTAGCAACACTCAATATTGCGCAGTTTCACTTGCAATGTCAAGATACTCTAAACAACAACTTAATTTCTTAAATTTATTACTTCTTATAAAACTGGAAATATCGGAGATACTCCTACTCAAAATGTCATGAGTGTGAAAAAGATGCGCATTAGATTCTTTGAACTTCGCATTACCTCTCATTTCATGCTGAAAGGTTTTATAAATTATACCATTCTTGGCTAAGACCAGGTGCTTAAGAGAAATTTATTTCTTTGGGAAATGCAAATTTCAGCCAGTGATGTTTCGTTTAAGAAAATAAATTGGTATACTATGTAGATTACATATTGTAACGCAGATGTAAAATGTGTAATATTCTGCCTATGATTCATTTATTTTTTCAGGTTCACAAACTCCAATCCCAACTTAATTACACACTAAAGGAAGTGAAAATGTTTTCTATCTACTTTATTTGTATTATGATTTTTGAGGTAGATGGTAAAACCAAAATAAGTGAAAGTAGATGCACCCAAAAAGCAGATTCCCATTTTAATAAAATTTAATGTAAAAAAAGTACAATAAAACTCGACCTCAAAAAAGTGGTACTAAATATTACCATTAGTGGGAACAAGCGTAAAATAAAGAAATGACCTTTCGCCTTTTGGAAGTTGTTTTATATGGCCAACGTAGTCATCGAGAAGTACTTACTTAAATTAATGCATATTACCTCTTTACAGAATTTCCGTATCCGCAAACAGATAATTGTAAGTCAGCGCGGTAAAGGATCACAGTAATAACGAAGTTTCGTGCAGTAAACCCGCGGTTTCGTGATTCGGAACTATAGAAAATATACGAAAAGCAAAGAAGAATAATGAACTTTTCCATAGCAAGCATAGCTCTAATCGTGGTAGGTAATAGGCAATGAAAAGCACCAAGCAAAACTGCAATTTTATTATGAGAAGTTCAGTACGCCTCAAGGCAATGCCGATGACCTACAATGAGACAGATTTAATGTAACTGACTTTTGAATATTTTATAAAAAAGACTCATTTTTACCCTTATATGAAACTAGCCGGCCTTTCAATTTCAATTCAAGGAAGATAACTAAAAATCAAAAACATATGCAACAAAACAGGTATACAGGTATCAAGAAGTTATTATTATGGTAAGCAATAAGAAGGTTATAACCAGGTCGAAGCATTCAATGGATTTAAGAATTCAATCCAAACTTTGTTCAAGGGTTGTATTTCTCAATTCGTATTTTCCGGTATCTTCAAGCCTCATCACAGTAGTGTATGTTGTTTGTCAGTCCTTGCCATGGAAAATGTCAACAACTTCAATACAACTCATATATATATTTTTCTATAGAAATATAGAAAAAAAAACCCTAAAATTGCATCAGGTCTTCCTCCTCTTCTAAATTGCAAATAGAGACGGAGTTGGATCAAAGGGTTAATGACACGATCCCTACGCTATAGATGTAGGTTCGAGCCTCGGACTGCCTATGAGGTTTTCATATGCAAATTGCAATATTGGTCTTAACGTGGTGGAGAAATAATGCGTGGAACAGGGTCTGTTCATAAATGCAAAGAATTCATCATATTCACTAGGAAGAGGAAGAATCTTGAATTTAGACCAGAAGAACTCTTTGGAGAAGAACTTACTCTTGTCTCGGATTCAATCAAGTATCTAGGGGTATTCCTATATTCAAAACATACCTAGAAAAGACATGTTGAGGAAAAATCCAAAGAGCGAACAGGGCTGCACAACAATATAGGAGGTGTGTGTGGTTGAAGGTGGGGTAACTCACCGAGGGCTGCATACTGGATCTACACTATGATGGTGAAATCCGTTATTTTATAGCTTCTTTGTCTGGTGGGCAAGTGCTTCAAGTGCTACTTTAATACGAATTCTCCTTCGCCACTAGATTATATTCTTACAACAGACTCGAGGAAAGACTTATTCCATAATTAATTTATGACCCATAAGTTTGGCTTGGGGGGTGGGGGGTTGCTGATATAGCTTTAGCTTAACCTTTACATACAGGGACTTCAAAAATCTTAACAGTGCTCAGCTGATTGACGAATGTGATTCTATGCCAAGGTCCGACATTCTAACATATTTGTACAACAAGTATGTACCATTAAAGATGTGCCTGGTTCGGTCGAGAACATGCCCGTGGATTACTCAGGAGATTCACAATCTCGGAGCTACAAAAGAAATCATGATATTCGAATGTCAAATAGATACAAGCAAATTACAGCAATGTTTCGCACCTGTAAACGAACTTATTATGCATCCAGGTTGGATATAAATCTACCTTTTAAAAACTTATGGAGGAACATTAGGAATCTGGGTGTATATGAGCGAAACGCACCTTGTGGGGGTTTTGACCCTGACACTCTGAATGGATTCTTCACTAGTGAAATTGGAGATATAGCTCAGTCTAATCATTCGAGTGACGCGCATATCTCCGACACTTTTGAGGGTTTTGCTTTTAGATGTGTCAACACCGGTTAGATTTTACTAACTTTGTATTCCATTAAATCAAGTGGTCCAGGATCTGATAATCTTCCTCCCAATTTAATTAAATTATTAGCGCCTTATGCTTATATAATTATTCCATTACTACACATTTATAACTTCGTATTAACAAGATCACAGTACCCTACGAATTGGAAGAAAGCTGTGGTTTTTCCCATTTCAAAGAAGACCTCTCCTACTCAACCATCAGATTGTATAATAATCAGTTTATTAAGTTTCCTTGCTAAGATACTGGACAATCTCATTTCAAGACAGATAATGGAATTTATAGAGAAGAGTGGACTGTTGTCTCCTTGACAGTCAGGTTTTAGATCTAAACACAGTTGCGAGACTGCTCTTTTAAAGGTGAAGCTCTTGACAGAGGCTATTTGACAATTCTTATCCAGCTTACTTTAGCAAGGCATTCGACTCTGTTAACCATTCCAAACTCCTTTGTAAATTGGTTGATAATTTCAGTTTTTCATCATCAGGGGTTAGGTTTGTTAGAAGTTTCTTATCTAATCGGTGCCAATACCTGAAGATCGACGGCTCAAACTCACAGACAGAGTACCTTTATTCAGGTGTTCCGCAAGGCTTAATACTTTGTCCGCTCTTATTTAGTCTCTATCTTAATGATCTACCATCTACAATCAGTAATTCTTCCACACACCTGTACGCTGATGATGTTTAAATATATCTAAGTAGACCTAGGTTTGATTGAGGATTGAGTCTGTAGTATTAATGAGGACCTTCGTCACATCAACAAAAGCTCAGTAAGGATCAATCTATCTATTAATCCAGGTAAGTCGAGTTGTTTGGTCGTTTATAGAAACTACATTGAGAAGTCTGAGCTGCCTGCTGTCCTCTTAGGTGATTGTGTCCTGGAATACGTCGACAGAGTCAGGAATCTAGGTGTCTGTCTTAACTTAAGCTTCAGCAGGTCTTTCACATGTTGAGTAGGGTGTATGGTGGATTACGACGAGTATGGATAATTGTGCGTATGAAACTGGCCAAATCGCTTATCTTATCCAAAATTGGACTCGATATGCCGGAGGAGGTTGACGGTATCCTTTAATGATGTTATGATGTTATGCGATACGTTTACGGACTTTCCCGAAATGCTCATGTATCATACCTTACACCATTACTAGGCACTTAAATTGGAGTATTCCTTGAGCGTCGTCAACTAATTTTTTTATATAAATTGTTATCTAACATAAATGTCCTGCATATTTGTATGTAAAGCTGGATTTCCTGCGATCTCTCAGAGGTATTAGGCTTCTGGTTCCAAGACTATACGTAGATGGAATACTCTTCTGATTAGTGTTCAGAGGGAGGGCTCCATTCGAGTTTTCTTGGAGGGGTTGGAGAAAGGTGGTGGTTTTGAATTTGAGTGATATACGGTTTCGCGGGGGGCATATGATGCTAGTATTTTTTATTTTCTGTCTTGAATGAAAGTTTGGATTTGAATTATTATTTTGATTTTGGTAGTTTAATTCTATTTATGCTATAGTATTACTTTTTTTACTTTATTTTATTTACTTTTGAAGAATGCTTCTACGACGCTGGAGTTCGTGTTTCTTCCGGAAATCCACGATTTCCTATAATGGCTTCAATCTCTCCACAGTAATTTCAAAAATTCAGACATGCTCGAACGAAATTTAGGCAAGCAAGCTTTGCTTAAGAAACTAAAGCGCTATGCCTTTGCACTAGGAACAATTTGTTCAACATTGAAGTCCATTTGTTATAATGAGTGTCCACAAAACTACGAAATGAAGCTATTCATTTATCAAATATTTAAATTTTAAAACTCCAATCAAATAAACAACATATAATGCCTCATCCCACCCAAAATTGCCAGAAACTAGCTCAAATCATTTTTTTATTAAGAGTTTTCACAGGTAAATAACTTTGTTCTAAAATCCAGGTAATTTACATAATTGGTATCAACAAGATTAGAAATTTCTTCGAAGCAAAACTTTGTCATCAACAACTTTATATTCCTTTCTAAAGTGGAACTCACTGAGTCACTTTCCAATCGATTTCCGGCCAAACACAGTGTAAGACACCCATAGGCCTTGAACTAGCCATTCATCTTTAGTTAGTTTCAGTGTAGCAAGAGATTCATGTTGGAACTGGTTTCCACAACAACATTATGTTAACCTCAAAACATTTTTGTTCTTTTCATCTCATGATGCGTTTTCTGTCAGAAGTTTTATGCAAGTAAGAATCTTGTTTCAAAAGGCTATCACGTAGCTGGTGTTCTTTTTCTTTAATGTTACCAAACCCGTTCGAGTTGACTTATTTTTCCTTGCATACCTATTTTCTTAAATATAGAATTCAACATGGGATTTTATAATGGTTCAATGCAGGCAGCCTTCACAATTGTTTAAAATTTCGGAGCATTTGATCCACATTTTCCGGTGCTTACAGTGATTTCATGACCCATAACAAAAATAGAAGTAACAATTTACTTAGAAAATCTAGAAGACTCGAATTATTAAAGTTAATATAAAATGGCTGAATGGGAGGAATAAATGAATATTGAGTAAATAATTATAAATTAACTTTATTACGTTATTGAGTAGCAGAATGAGATTTTAAATTTGGAAAAACTTGCCTTGATATGAGTTGATTGGGGGCTTTTTATATACGACATGTGACGATATCGACAGGAACGTATCTGGTTTCTACGAAGTTTTGTACGAAGCTTTCGGGAGGTTTGTTCCCTATGTCCGGGTTACAAGTAGAGAATCCGCTCCCCCCTCGTTTAATAGAGAATTAAAACTCTCAGGAATAGGAAAAATAGACTCTGGAAAAAGTACCTGTGTGTGGGCAGTGTTGACTCTAGACGTGAACTTATTCTCTGTCACGAACATTTTATAGGTCTATCTCGTTCCCTATATGAAGAATACCTTCAGAACCTGAGACGCAGCTTATTCTCTTACCCCCGTGCATTTTTTGATTATGGCAATATGAGGAGAAGGGTAGATAACTATCCATCGACTATGGAATTCGGGTTAAGTTCCAGTAATGATTCTAAGATTATTTGTAATTTATTTCCTAAATATTTCAGGGGCGCATTTGAATCATCCGATTTTTATCCAGATAGAAGCAACTTTTCGCATATTAATAACAGAGATACACCCGCCGTATCTATTCCATCTATCACGGAGGAGATCTTGTCCAAACATATTGTAGGTCACTTTTCTTATGGTCCTGACGGCGTTCCTGCTGTTGTGTGTTCTTCGGCGTTATTACGTCCCTTACTTTTACTCTTCTCGGTGCGCCGTTTCCCTACACTCTGGAAGACATCATTTTAACCCCCATATTTAAGAGTGGCAATAGGACAGAGATTGCTAACTACAGACCAATTGCAAAATTATCTTGCATTCCAAAACTCTTCGAACAGATGATCCTATTTCAATTGTCCATGGAGTGTAGGGATTTAATTTCTAGCCGGATGCATGGTTCCTTCAGGGTAGGTCCACCGTATCCAACTTGTTGGAGTTTGTTTCTGGCAATGTGGGTGGATTTTTGGATCGCTGCCAAACTGACTGCATTTATACTGATTTTAGTAAGGCCTTTGATAAGCTGTCTCACTCTATTATCGTTTTCAAATTGGCCAGGTTGGGTTTCCCGCCCCACTCATTGCATGGATTAAGTCGTATTTATCCAATAGGACTTATAGAGTGCGTTTTCGTGGAGTGCTCTCTGACGCTTTTGTGGCTCCTTCTGGCGTTCCCCAGGATAGCCATCTTGGTCCTTTGTTAATCATCTTATCTACTGATGATATAACTTATTTGCTTCAATCAAATCTTTTGTGGATTGTGAGATCTTGCAGTCACACCTGCACATATTTAATAGCTGGTGTGTCAATAATAATCTTAAATTAAACATTGGGAAATGTCAGGTTATGACCTTCTCGAGGTCCCGCAACTACTCTACTTTTTAGTGCAAGTTTGATGGTACTTGTATTCAATGGGTGGAAGGAGTGAAAGATTTGGATATGTACCTTGATAGACAACTTAACTTCATCCCCCACATTAATAATATCGCTTCCAGGGCCAACTCAATACTAAGATTTATCCTTTGTTGGTCCAGGGAATTTCCTAGCCCTCACATAAGACTTCATCTGTATACATCCCTTGTTAGACCACTGCTGGAGTATGCTAGTTCGGTTTGGTCTCCGTTTTACAGATCTCACATTAAACGTATTGAATCCGTTCAGCGTAGATTTGTGAGATCGGCCCTTCGTACTTTGCCCTGGAGGTACCCTCTTATTCTGCCTCCATATGAAGAGCGATTGGGACTGCTAGAACTTGCTATTCTCGAGAAGCATCGTTGGGTGTTTGATATAATTTTTCTACACCAGCTTCTGCAGGGGAGGATTGACAGTGAGGAACTTTCTTCCAAAATTTTACCTAGAGAACTGTCCTATTCCCTTCGAAACCGTCCTAGCTTACGGATAGCACTAGGTACGATATGATTGAGTCAGTTAACCGCATGTGTAGGTTTTCTAATGATGTTGGTGATGTTTTCAGAACTAACGTGGACAAGGTTATATTAAGGAGGATCCTCTATAACTTGTAGCCATCCTGTTGCATTCACTCGTTTTTGTAAGGCTTTTGTAAGGTTTTTTATGTTGGTTTGTTTATGTATTGTATTGGTTTGGTTTAAGCGATCTCTATTGGCTGCACACCTCTGATTGTTGTATTTGGGTGTGTTTTGTGCTTTTGGGTACTAATATTATTTTTTTTTGCATACTGGTGTAGGAGCCTCATTCACCTCAATATTTTGTTATATTCTGGTGGGTAGGTTAATTGATTCCTGGCTTCTGCCTGTGAAGTGCGCCTTCTGAGTTAGAAGGGTTAAGGGTATTTTGTGATGCAAGTTTTTCATCAGAGAAGAAGTCTGTATTTTAAATGAATACCCCTAATTAAGTATGTACATTGCATATACTTAATAATAAACATCTTTCATAACTGTTCGCTCTCACTTACGAATGACATCTTTAAGAAACCGACTGTACAAATCGTACTACCATTTCTTAAAATGTATTTCAAAAGGGTCTCTTAAAATTTTCGCGGGGGGTCCTAAATTCTTATCTACGTCACTGAATGATTTGACCATTTAGTTAGTACTTTCAATAAAAAGTATCTTTCAGGTTCCCGCAGAAAAACTAAACTCTAATAGTTTCGGTCTGCCCATCCGAATATCTGTATATCACGAAGACCCCCCCCCCCCCCCCCCACTATAGCACAAAAAGTGTATCAACAAGTTTTTTACGTTTGATATGTATAAAAAAAATCCTTAGAATGATAAGACTCGTACAAAGTTCTTAATGTTGTTATTGTGATATGTACTCTTAATATATGAGGGTATAATTTATAGATCACGTGGACAAATGTATAGATGTACAACAACGGTTTTCCTTTGTCTCGTCGTATAGTTGTGGAGCGTATTAAAACTAAACTTGCAGTCAGTTAATTGAGAGGCGTCCTTATGAACAGTCGATGAGTATTTTCAATAATATGTACAGTAAATCCTATCCTAGCCTTCTTTGTGAGTTAGTTATTGTGAAAAACTGTAATATACTATATACTGTTCACTTAGAAATTAAGTTCATTGGTAAATAAAATAAATACTGTACACTTTTGTATCTTACTACAAAGCTTGGTTTGCACCTTAAAACCCGTTTCTGACCAGGATTTAGGCAGCCTTGGGTCAGATTTGGGTAATATTTCCGTACCATCATTGTCCCTAGTTTTAATACTACCCTTGGGACAAGTTTCAGAGCTAGCCCTGCTCCAAGGTTTAGTATAGTTCTTGGGCCACTTTATAATGCCAGGGCTGGTACGAAGACTTGAACCATGCTTCGATATCAAGTTTGGGCCAGTGTCAAAAAGGATTTGCACGAGCTTGGGGCAATCATGAGCCTTTTGCTATATCCTACATGCCACACCTAGTTGTATATCTTTGGCTCACAGGGCTCACTTTTGTGAAGAGTTTACGTAGCCTACATGTAAAAGGTATACTGAAAAGGATGTGTTAAGGTCGACTCTCTTATCCCTAATGATAACAAACATAACTGAATATTGAATCCCCTATTAAAGTATTCAACCTGATTAAATCACTGAAAATTCCCTAAACGCAAGTCTATTACATCGTAAATGTAATATCGGACTGATTCGAGTGGACTGAGAGACGGTAAATTAAATTTTCCTTCCGACAGAACACCAGTTTGCATATTTTATACCATCCAACCTCCACTACTGGTCGTCGTAGTGTGCTTTTAGCGAACGGTAGCCCGCAAAACTTTCCCGAATTGTTTCTTAAACGAGGTAATAAAGTAACTGACAACGATTGCAGATTCCAGTGAATACAGTCTTCTCTACCTCGAGTACAATATACACACCTATAAACTTCAGGCATTAATCCACTGCATGCCCAGGAATCAAAAGATTCCTGATACTTATGAAGCATCCTGGAGTCAGACCAGTAAAAAAAACTATCATTGAAGGTTAACGGGTTTTTCGTGCAATGTGATTCGTCGTCTGTAAAATTGCAATGTTCATGTTCCATTGGCGTATATCCTCAGAAAGAGAATGTAATCTTGTAAATGTATTTATATTATCATTCGCATTCAAGAATTGCAAGAACTCAGATAATAAATAGACTACTTTAATGATGAAGTGCTCTCTTCAGTCGGTCCCCTTTCAAAAATATCCGAGACCATAGGCTTGTTGTTCTGACTTTCGTGAAATAAGAAAACTTTTTTACTAAGGCTTTTCTTGAGCGGAGGGATCAAATTTGTTTAAAACCAAAAAGTAAAGGAACTAATTTCGTGCAAATTATTATCATTAGAAACAAGAAGAAGCTAGAAATGACTTATGACATTTCATCTCATTTCACTAAGTCGTGAAAGAATCTGCATTAGCTAATTTTCCAAACAAGTTCCTGCTGAATGTGAAATGTTACGCCATTGTTTAAGCCAAGAAAATAAAGGAACGCAAATTCGGTACCTTCATGAATAATCGTGTGAATGAGTCGTCCCAATAATTGGATAAGGAACAGCCCTCATATTAGGTGTTCGCGCCACAACACCTCATAATATTTAGCCTTGTTATTGGGCTCTGCCATCAACTAGGATAGCATCTTAACTAGATTCCTTAACGCTTTCTTTTTGCCTGTTCTCATTTTGATTACAGCCGCAGACGCTCTTTGTTTGTAATTATCTTGAGCCAACGATCATTCAAGACGTTGAAATAGTCTTGCAGCTTATATGTTAATTTTGGAACACTTTTTATGTTGAATAGATGCATATGCAGTGGGACTTTTTCTCAAAAAATTCAAATCAAGTTCAGGAATAAAAATTTCCGAACGATCTAATCACTTTTAAAGTCCCCAAGATGTAAACAATTACTTTAGAAGCCATCACTTACAAACCGAGTTATTTTTTCACAAACTTCAAATGCGAGTATTCCGCAAAGCTTTACATAGAAACCGCCGCGTATTTCTTTTAGACTCCTAATCAGCGTGCCATTTAAAATAAAATAATGTTTATTAAAAATTAATTAAGGCGAAGTCACCTAATGTAATAATTACCTTTATTTTTTTAATTTAATTTTTATCCAACATCGACAAGTCTTTCTGAGAAATTTTACCTCCGGGATTTTGTTTTGCCGATTTTGTCCACGATTTTGTAACTTCAAGATTCCAGGATATTGAATTCCAAAATTTCGTTACCATCCCAAGTAAAATGGGGTCGACAACAGACAGAGTCTGCATCACAGCACCGCTGAGAACACTAACTATACTAAGCAAAGCACTTAACCCAAAAATATCGATTAATCAATACATTTGGTGGATCCTTCTTATGTTCCAATATCCGAAAAGTTTTTTCATTAAATCATATAATAATCTGTTCGGCTCCCAAAAAGAGGAGAATGTTATTTTAGCAACAAAACGTTGACTGACATTTCTTGACTGCCGTAAGACCCGTAATTAATTAGGAGCACGGTTCTTTCACAATCTGGACGACTCATCTAAGATAACACTGGTGGATTTAAATAGCTTCATATAGAGTTCTACCAATAAATAAATTTCCCGTATTTAACAAAGGGCCCAGTATGGACGCAGTATAGGTCGCCCAGCACAAAGTACTTGTATAATACGGGCTGACAGTAGGCTCAACACGGTTTACCAATATTGGGCAACATTTTTTATCAAGCATAACTCGTACAATGCCATGCTTGGGTTATGAATACTGAGCCTTATTGTTAACCAAGCATAGGCCCGTAAAGTGCCAACTTTGTTTTTTTTATTTACAGTGAAAGAATTGACTTTATATTATAATTATTCCAGAGACGTATTTTAAAGTGTGTTTTTAAATAAATTGGTTTCATACGAACAGTATGTTATTGTCTGTTTGGTTCAACGAATATTTAGGAGAGGTCAAACGTAAAAAAAGTGAAAGTGCGGGCAGTGTATAGTCGGAGAAATGTAGCGCATTGGGATGAATACATACATAAAAGAGCAAATAAAAAGTATCTCTAAAGATCAAAGAGCTTATGTAAAAGTGTTATAAATAAGCTTTAAACCAAAATAATGATAATCAACTCAATGAAATGATATTGAATGATGAAGTTATTACTATTCAAAGTGCAATTCCCGATAAGCTAAATGAATTTTTAGAAATTAGTATTCCAAGTGTGCAATATGCTTCCATAATGAGTTCCGTAGAATCTAGATTTTCATTTATTTACGTAACTGAATCTTCGTTGAAAGAACAGTATGGATGGACAGTATCTATGGACTGTGGAATTTTCCCGGAAAGTTGACAGTTGAAGAGATGGACATTTTTTATTCGAATAAAGATAAAAGCTCAAATAAATTGAAAAATCGAATAAAAATTTATTTGATTACAAAAATTATTTGTTATTTGGAGGATTATTCGCAAAAAATTATTTGTTACTTGGTGCTTTTTATTCGAATTTCAAATAATTATTTGTTATTCGCTTATCAAGTAATTATTCGATAGTTGATGTCTCTTTATGGAATACTTATTTGTTTTATGGTATCATTTACTAAAATATTTACTGTAAACATCGAAACATAACAAGGCAGTTTTAATTTCCTAAGTACGAGACACCTTGTGATATGAAATGCGTGTACCGAGAAATAATTTTTTTAAATTGAACTAATGGACTCCAACAACAAATAATTATTTCATAAAGAGACATGAACTATTGAATAATTATTTGTGGCGTGGAACGAGGAAACGTACCTTACAGCACCAAAAATCGAATTTCAGGTTTTTAATGAACCTGCATGAAGAAAGTACCTAGAATCGAATGAGCATACCTTCAAGTTTGTCCGATAAAAATTGAAAAATCTATAGCGCATTTTGTAAAACCTATTTGAGAATACGAGCTTCGCGCGAGGGGAAAAGGTCCACTCCCTCCAGCCGGAGATAGACCATCGAAAGAAAAACGTGAAAAACGTGAAGGAGAAGCGAGAAAACGATGGAAAACGCTTTCACGCCGCTTGGCTCAGCCAAGTTGACTGACAGTGGTATGTATATGGAGGGGGAACTCTCGTAGGAGAAGTGTTCTATACCTGCTTGAATGGGACCCACAGACTCGTCCCTTTCAAACACGTTTTTCTCGAAAAGCTAAAAGGTGCTGTAAGGTACGTTTCCTCGTTCCACGCCACATTTAATAATCGAATAACAAATAATTATTTGAAATTCAAATAAAAAGCACCAAATAACAGATAATTTTTTGCGAATAATCCTCCAAATAACAAATAATTTTTGTAATCAAATAAATTATGAAATTGGATTAAGGAGCACCAAATAACAAATAATTATTTGCGAATAACTTAAAATAAATTGAAAATCGAATAAAAATTTATTCGAATAATTTTTTATTCGATTTTTAAAAAAAATCGTTATTTGATTGAAAATTTATTCGAGTAATGCCCATCACTGCTCTGACTTAAAATCTACGAAAAATGCGTATACTTTGCCATATTTCTAAGCTTGATAAATTTTAACGATGTTGCATAAACTGAATATGTTCTCAATAGTTGAGTAACCAGGTCTAAATCCAGCTTGAGACTCATGTAAAATTTTGTTGTTCTGCATCCTCTGTAATTTTCCGGTTGATTCGGATCACCTTTTTTATATATAGGAAATATGATTGAGTGAGAGAATCTGTTAGGTAGATTTTCGTTTGCGTACATAGTATTGACATTTTTTAGTAGTTTCATTAGAAAGCTTGTAGGTGCATTTTTAAAAAACACGTAAGGTATACGATCAGGTCCAGGTGCCTTGTTCTATTTTACTTTTCTTAGGACTGTTAATAAGGTTAAGGAAAGTACGTGGATAGGAAGCGCGCTATATATTGTCAGTTGGGTTGTAAAATCGCGTTTTTATCTTCGATTTAGGAAAGGCGTTAGCGCAGAATCGGACCAGGTGGAGAGTCGAGGAGTTAACGGAACCAGAGAGGGAGATAAAATATTATTTTGCCCACTACATATTTAGTGTATACTTTAGTAGCTTAAAATCTATAAAATATGAGAAATAATAAATAAAGCTTTTTCATACTTAATGTAATAGATAATTAATTTTTTTACAATGAAAATTTACGAAATTTGGAAACTAGCTGCAATGGTTTTCCATGCTATAAGAGTACTGTCGCGTTTAAATGCATCGAACTTAATTGAATTCATCAAAAATTTCTATACCTATATGTATATATGCATGTTACTACCGAACACCGAACTACCGGCGGTATATTCCCTTAGCCTTAGTCTTAGCGAGAACATATAAATTATAATTTCATAATCAAAGTCTTATGATACAAAGGTAGGCAACATTTACATACTTTTAATTAATGAAGAGTATATTTATTCCGAATTTAGTTGATCTGCTCAATTAAGCTGTAATCCATTTTCAGAAGCTCAAATATCACAACACTTTTAACTTTTTAACTTGTTAACGTTTTACAAAATATATCTCGGACACGAAACTAAATAAAGTAAATTTAAATTCTTATCACACAACTGACACAAGAAGAAAATTGTCTTCAATTAGCGATAAATGAAATCGAAATTACCATTCGATTGGCTTTTTTTTCGAGTACCTTTCACTACTCAGTAACATTGACCAACCGGCTTAACTCGACATCTACCAACAATTGCTTGCCTACCTCAACCACCGCTCGAAGAGAACTAAACTTGAGTCAAATTACAAGTCTGGTTTTGATCAAAGTTATTGCCGCTGGCTATAAAGTGTTGTTTATTCCTTCTATAGTATACCAAACCGACCGGGTCGCTCGACTATTGCTGGTGGCAGCTGGGAAAAGTCAAGATAAATGACAAACTGCAGATATAAGACACAAACTACATATTGCAGCTGACTTACAGAGGTTAGTAACTTGCGTGCCTGTTGACGGCGAGAAGATTGTACATTTCAATGGTAGGAAAAACTACCTGTGAAAGTAGGAAAATTTCCAGATAGCCAAGTTCTTTCTAAGCTCGGAAAGATAATAATAATGCTATTTAAGCCACGCGTTGGTTGCTAATTGATGTCAATGTACTGCCATATCAAGTAGACTACGTTGAATAGCGAGGAATTAGAACTTCAGTGATTTTTGCAAAATTGCTTGAAACGATGATCATTTTCCAGAAATTAAGGAAACTTTTTAAATTTAATTACACAACTATGGTACTTATATTAAAAATGTTATATGGCTATTGCAATCGCATCGAATCTTTAAATTACGATTACTAGGCTCATTACACTACTAATTGTTATTAATTTTAATTCAGTTCACCAATTCATCGACGCAAATAAATAAAAGAAATGAGTAAGAGTGAGTTGGGCACGTACATGATAGGCTAAATTTTTCATTAATTATTTCTGCTACTACTTTTTTTTTGCTACTACATATTAAAGCAAAAATAAAATATAAAGTGAATACACTTTTCACTCTTTTCTGTCTGTCTGACTATGCAAGCATCACGCCAAAACTACTGGGCGGATTTAAATCAAAATTGGTGTGTTGGTAGCTTATGCTCTAGGTCAACATATAGGATAATGTTTATCCCGGCCAAAAAGGAGTTCCCACAGCCTAGTAAAAATAACTATACATATCTAATCTAATATATAAAAATAAATATTTGTTTGTTCGTACCTTATGCACTGCCAGGCATAGCGAAGGTTATAGGCATATAGTATATAGTACAAGTCTTCTTCTTTCAAATTCCGTTGAGTTTGCTCAAATATCTTTTTTTCTCTCAGATATCGCATTTTGAAATTTTCATGTTCATGAATTTCTCGGTATATGAAAAGTATATGGTCACCTTATTCAAGTTACCATAAAGTTTTCGTATACCGAGAAACTCACTGTACTATAAGATCTCATACACTGTTTTTTTATAAAGAAAAAATTCGCAGTGCTACATAACCTTAAATATGTCAAAAAAACAGTGTTTTTAGCACTTTTAGGTTAGAATATCTCAAAAACCAGACTTGACTTGACTTGACTTATCATCGATGCCAAAAATTCGTAAAGGGATGGGTGGGTGTTTGTGTGGGGGTGGTATGTACAAACTCGGAAACGGCTAATTCGATGGGATATAATAAGTATAGATTGTTTTCCTGCTATCAGCATAATTTTCAAACTTTGGAAGCACTGGTCTGACAAGACCTTAGATAAAATAATAAACATGATCGGCCATTACGTTTATGAATCGTGTACGTGAGACCAGCTATTTTGCTTGTGGGAAAGGTGGAGACAGGGAAGGAGGCGAAGTTCTCTAAGTTGAGCTATCAACTTTTGATTTCGGCGATTTCTGTCTAAAGCGTTTGTCAGAAAAGTTTTTTTGATTTTATAAACAAGTTATAAGTGAATTATTAGATTTGTGTGTAACTAAATAGATAAAGAACGATATAAATAGTGTTTTGGAAAACTCTGTGAGAAGTTAAAGTGTTCTAATTAACTTAATTTGGCAATGAATTGTGATATTTTGTGCTGTGAAAATAATTGCTGCAATTCGCGAGGATTATCATTATTCAGGAAAGTTTTAGTTAATAAATAACTTCTTATGTTTATTGTCTATATTTACTTACAAAAGTGTAAATACACAAATAGATATGCCGAAGTTTTCTCAGCTTATGGGACTTCCTTCTTAATTATATACTCTAAGGACAAGACCGATTTCTTAATTTTCTGTGGACAGCAAGTATGGGGTATTCCAACAGGTTCTATCGGGTAAGACAACATATTTTCTGATGTTAAGCCATTTATTAAAACATAGTCTTAAGGAAACCTGTTCTAGGCTACGTCCTGGACTATTATGATGACGTATTTCTATCCAACAAAGAGAGTTTTATAGCTCAATATCCGAAGACATAAGCATAGTATAAATATCAATAGTAGGTAAACTTTAAACAAAACGGCAAACAATTTCCTGGAACTTAGTTTCATTTATTATTTAAATGGTAATGTCCTTGAGAGAAAATTGGGTAATCAATGGAGGATGGACGGATGAGTTGAAGCCTTCTAGGACACGGCGATCCTCATCTGGACATTCTCAAGTGTTAGTTACACCTCCAAGCGGTATCAACCGGGAAATGAATCCTAGAACGTAGCCAAGTAACTAATGCGGGAGGAGATAACCTCTTGAAAAATCCCCCTAACTCCAAGGTTGTAGTAGGCCATGCCAAGAGATTCTGCAGTGGTGTCCTCCTATCTGCAGGACCCAGGGGTAATTGGGTCGCGAATGGCGTCTCCTCAGGCACTTCTGTAGGAGTGGAGGTGGAGGGTATAATAGACCCTAACAGGTTGGCTATACCCACGGTATCCACAACACAACAGAAGCAGCTTTGGGAAAATTACCTTTAGAAGGTTCTGCGGCGGCTATGAAGGCTAGCTTGCGCCGGCTGAAGGTTCTGTAGCAGTCCTAGAAGAAGGCGCCGTTTACAAAATAATAACTAGCACTTCCTCAAGTGCGGCGGTGCAGAGATACGTAGTAGACTCTAACGAGTTGGCTATCTCCGCGGTACACGCACCAGTAGAAGATACAGACCTGCCTTCCGAAGGGTTAGCTGCGTTTAATCCAGAGGAAGTTACTGGTCCTGGCTCTGGACTAAAGTTGTATGGCCTGGAACCCTACAGTGCCGTGGAGAAAGAAGGGGTGAAGGTTGTAATTAACGCATGGACCAAGCAGGAACACTGGGGACGGTGGGACAGCATGGATTCCTGCAGATAGGCTAGGATTCTAGCAGTGGCCCAGGAAATCGAGGTTAGTGGCGAAAGTGAGATAACTGGATACTCAGCTACCCCCTCGAAGGGAGACTGAGAGGGGACGAAAAGGGACCCGATTCTATTTGGTCTGTTTCGGCTAATCCCCAGAGAGGTGTTTTTAGTTAGTAAGAATTTCACACTACTGGAGGGCACGGGCTGTCCGGTGTCTTTTGGAAGATTTTCACCTCTCCCACTAAAAAAAATTTCATTTAATCCATGTCAAAAGAATTGTGAATCATTAAACCAACACATATATCCATCCATACGATTAATGAGATTCCTCTCCTCAAAGATAAGAAATGGAAATCTTCTAGTTACCTTTTGCTCATCGCTGCGCTCTCGTGTATGTCGAACAAAGCTCTGTTCAAAGTTTTATCGAAACGGAAAATAATAATATCTTTAATGACTTTTTACTCAATGAGAGATGGAATTGGATCAATTGGTTGAGCGGCATCACCGCCATTCCATGGTTCCCGGGTTTGAGACCAATCTCTCATGGGTTTCTAAAAAAATTTAATTAAAAAATCCACTTCGTCTCTGGGCTGTTGTCTAGCTCGTAGCAATGCAAAAAGAAACAGGACATGCAAGTTTTTTCACTCCCATTATTATAGTTTTTTTATTATTAATGTTTTTTTGCATGCTGGTATGGGAGACTAGTTTGCCTCAATATATTGTTATACGAGTATTCTAACGAAAAGGTCAATTGATTCTAGGCATCTGCCTGAGAAGTGCGCCTCCTGAGTTAGAAGGATTAATTCTATTAGCAAATACTACTATATAAATATATGTAACTTGAATAAATATAGATCATCTACATAAGTGGAATCTAAAATTTAAGCTGCGTTCCGTTGGGCCATGCAGAGTGATGCAGAGTACGCTGGCGTGCATCAAAAGGTTTGTTTATTTCGCTGCATGAAATAGTGTAGAATGTAACCGATGTGACGTCAAAAGTGTAGGAATTTTCCCTACACTAACGTCAGCGAAACAAACATTTTAAGTGTAATTTGCTGTCAATAATATTTAACGGAACGGGTTTTGTTTAATACAATTTTTTAATATGACAAATAAAATCGAAAATAATATATTGCCGACATTAATAAAAGAAATTATGTGTAACTCGTCTGATGATTAATTAAAATCACTTCAATTTAGACCGGCTTTGTTTGACAATTGCCTGACAGATGTCAAATATCTGCCTGCACTTCATTCAAAGCAAGTTCAGAAATTTCCACTTTTTTGCAGCGAAACAAACGTTGTGCAGTTGCACTAAGTTTAGTTTGATGTAAATTTTGCACTGAGTGCAGGCAGTGCAGAATAAATGGAGCGAAACAAACACACCTAAAGTACGCTCAACTACACTAGATGGTAGGTAGGTGTAGATTACAATAGTATTTACGTCAAGTTTTTCCGCTAGGGTTTTTGTGCTTCAAAAGCTCTCAATAGGTGACTTTTTGCTGTTTAAGGTTATGACAAATATTAAAAGTGTTTAAAAAGAAACATCTGCTTCCCGCATATATCAAAGAAGTTAAATTTTTTTTCCAAAATTACTATAATTATCGAAGCACATACCATATTCTTCACGGCACATCAAAACACAGGAAGTACAATTTATGAAATGGCAAAATTGACAGCGGACTCGGCATACTCAGGTAAAGAAAAAGTGTCCCATTAAGGACCTAATGGAACGCAGCTTTTTTGGTAATGAAGTGAAATAAACATCTCCAGATGCAATTTTCATATAACCTAAAAGATGTCTCCACCTCTCCTATATGAATTTGATTACGTAAACAAGTTCGATTTAATCGTTGCAAACATTTATGTTACTTTTATAATATGATTAATTTAATGCAATCTAATACCACATTTAGTTAGGATCTTAGAAGTTAGGATAGGTCGAAATATATATTAGATTGCACCAAAAGAGGTTAAGCCTACATAGACACAAACCGACTAATTAATTGTGTCTATCTTCAAGTAAGAAAAAATCCAAACCAAATTTCCCAAGCTGGTATGGCAATAGTGGCAAAATTGTAAAGCTGTCAATCTGCGTAAACAAAAATTAAATCACTGTAATTTTAACAAAAAATAGAAATTTTTGCATGATCTAAGAATGTCGTCAGGCTCTGTAGAATTAAGTTCATACCGTGATCAACATTTTAAGGTAATTATTTTGATAGTATTTTAGAAAAGATGCCACAAATTATTCATAACCTAAATTCGTGTTATAGGGCTCCCGAACTGACCAAGAAGGCTTATTGAAAACTACTAGCACCCTATACGTAGGAAATTTATCATTTTACACTACAGAGGAACAAATACATGAATTGTTCTCAAGATGCGGAGAAGTTCGAAGAATAGTAATGGGTTTGGATAAATATAAGAAAACTCCATGTGGATTTTGTTTCGTTGAATATTACACAAGAATGGAAGCTGAAAATTCTATGAGGTAAGCGAAACATGACAATCTATTAGCTTAATTTAATTAGTAAGCCTCGTCAATAGAAAACTACAGCATTATTGCTGGTATAACTATAATTCTTGTTTTTTTTGTATATGCAAAATGTTCTAGTTAGTTTTGGTTTTATTTAGATTTATTTGAGTATCAAATTAAATTTATGTAACAGATATTTAGGAATTACAAATATTTGACAATTTTTGTGCTCTGAACACAATTTTCACCGTGCTACGTCACCTACACTTGACACACTTTCATTGAATTGACTACACCTTACAACCTCGCTAGCTTTTTTCTCTTTTAATATCAAAAATTTTGAATTAGAACATATTTCAAAATCAATTAACCACCTGCTATTCTTTCTTCATATGTAGTAAAAAATTTTTGTTTTTCTAAAAGCAGTCAAAACATTTAATAAATTTAGAAAACTGGTAGTTAGATTCGGCCAATTACTAAAATGGATTTTTGTTTAAATTAACCCAATATTATGGAATCAACTTGAGTATACCTTAGTAGTAAAGCGGCCCTTGCAAACTAAAAGCACGCGAAAGAAGATGAAGATACAATCAGACTAAGCATCATTTTATAGCGAGAATATATAGCAATATCCTAATGCAGAGTCGTATAATGTACACTTATGTTGCACCATCCACAGACTAGTCTGCTTTGACTTTGTAGACCCTGCAGCAAGATTCTCGCTACAAAATTATGCTTCTGATTGTCCCTCCACCTTCCTTCGAGAACCCCACCTGGGGTCGCCGGGTTACTTTATTCTTTATTCAACTTGATACATAACAATCAAAAGGCTCAAGAGCCTTGTACAAAGATTGTAGAAGAATGCACAAAAGATAGGCTTATAACTTAGTGGAGGCAATATCATAAAATAAATATAAGGGAGTTAACTGAGTTCAATGAATAAATTAACTAGATAATGATCAAGCCTTTTTGGAGAAGAAGGAGAGGCAAAAAAGGGTTGAAGTAATAAGGTGATAAGTTTACTGTATAAAATTAAAAGATGAATAACATGATAAATATGCAGAGTAGCATGAAATGTTAATATTAATAATATAGGGAGGGTAGATTAGAAAAAGAAGAAAAAGGGGGAAGGTAGTAGCTAGAGCTGGAAATGCATGAGAAGTCGTTTACTATCATTAACTATGGTACATTTCAAGACACCTAGCTTTAAAGGAATTCGGCGACCCGAGGTACCTGTGCGCCAAAGGTAATCGATTCCACAGACGGGCCGCCCTGACCTGGGAGGATAAATCCATGACGCGAGACCGGAAGGGGGGCAATAGCAGCAATCTGGCTCTCCCCGAATTGGAGAAGCTGAACCTACAGGACAGATAATTGGGGAGACTTGAGCTTAAAACCCGGTAAAGTAGCTGAATCGTCCGCAGGGAGAGGAGATCCAAGAAGGAGCACCCGAGAAATGTATGTGTTGGGCCGGAAACATGATCTCTCCTGTCCAGCGAGAAGACGTATCTGACCCCTGAGTTGAAACAAATCCTTAGTATATTAAGCTGGCTAGCATCACGCCCCGAAAAGCCCTCACATCCATAGCAATTGATCGGCAAGAGTAGTGACCCTACCAACAAAGGCCTTATCCATTGTGGAGTGTAAGACCTAGCGGAGTACAACTTTCGAAGAGCACTTGGCTTATGTCAGGAGCCCAGGTAAGGCACTCATCCAGAATTAAGCTTAAACTAGTCGCTGTTTGGCAGAGAGGAATAAGGGCGTTGCCTAACCGGATAGCCCCAACGCGATCCCGAATCGGGAAGCAGTAGAAAGTCAGAGTCTTAGACGCATCAGAAATCGCCTGAAGATCCTCATTTATTAATCCTACACAGGCATGTAGCAGCCCCAGCTCAGAGGAGAAGGTAATTTGTACATCGCAGCATAAAGATGATGGACTGACCCGGTACCGACACACTCAGAAAGATCGTCGATGAATACGCTGAAGAGGAGGGGGCAAAGCACTGAGCCCTGGGGAACGCCCTGGAAATTGGCTGGAATCCCGAAGAGACCTCTTCCACACGGACGCATTGGGTCCTGTTAGTAAGATAAGAAAAAATCAAGTTACAAGCCGAGCCTTGATTTCAGTTTCGTGCACAGCAGGGCGTGATCGATGGTATCAAAGTCCTTTCTAAAATCAAGGGGGGGGGGGCAAAATTGTGGCTTTGTGGTTGTGTATGTTCATTCGTATCTCCTCACAAACATCCACAAGCGCAGTGGTAGTGCTGTGCGACCTTGGGAACCCGGACTGGCGATCATAGAGACGACCCGATGATTATAGATAGATAGTTTGTCGCCTGCTCCCTTGCAAGAGGCTCCCAAGCCTTGGAGAGTAATGGCAACAAACTAATTGGTATGTAGACAGTAGCATTCGATGCATGACTTTTCTTTGGAATTGGACGAACCATGACGCTTGGGAAAGCTGAAGTATTGAAAATACTATTGAAGAGGTGAAGTAAGTGGTGTGATATAGCTGGAAGAATCAATTTGACGAACCTGATTGAAATCGAATCCAGGCCCACCGCATTGGACTTGACATTTTAGATGGACCTATAAATGTCCTCAAGAGAAACATTGCAGAAGGAGAGGGCATTCTGGACTTTAGGTACAAGTAGGTCCATTCGAGAACTGGACGAATATAACTGTGGCGAGTCAAAGTGGAAGTTGAACTCTTGAGGTGTTATAGTAGGGCTTCCTCCCGACTCCCGACACAACAGACCAAGATCGTCCACCCTACGCCAGAGTTCCGTAGTGGTCATGTCGCTCTGAAAAATACTGATACGTTACTATATCTATACGATTACTATCTACTATACGATTAAAAACATTACGCAGTATTCGAAAATCCGCCCAATTCTCAGAAGTGCAAGAGATGTCTGAGATCATGAGTAAAATTTCACGTGTTAGCCAAGGTCGTCCATCTCGATGCACTCTTAAACGGAGTGGCACGTGGGTCTGGAACAAGTGTGAAATGGCCACATTTAAGGTTTCAAGTTGGAAGAGAACATCATACCAACATCAATATGAAATGCTGAATTTCGAGCTAGGTGTCTTGATATGTTTCAGGATTAATGAAAGAATCTGACTCCTTATGCCTATCTATTTCTCCCCTCCCCTCCTATTAATATTATCTAGTTAACTTATCACACTGCTCATCTTAGCATTTCCTTCTTTTAACTCTCCTTCTCACAAGTTCGCTCATCGCAATCTTCGCCGCCCTGGGACTTTGCAGTCTTTTGCAGTGGAGGGGTAACCATTGGATTTCTTCTTGGAATTAATAAAGCTATAAAAACGCTTGGGGTTAGATATGAGGGGGGGGGGGGTATACTCTATCAAAAATATACACGAATGCGTGTACACACGTTAGCAACACATACGGGTCAAATTAGGATCATCCTTTTCTGGACGTCGGTTAAAAACAACGCATCCTTGTCTAACTCAGTTTGTACTTTGAAACAATATTTCACTATTGGAACGTTACCGCTGGAATCGTTGTTTTCTTTTTTATTAAATAATTGTATTCCTCGTAGCCTTATAGTTTCCTGTACACCGAGTCAAACACTGCGATGTTGCTCTGACCGAAGATCTTGGTTTTTGTTTTCGAAAAGACTGCGGTTGTTGGTGGTTGTTTTCAAAAAGACTGCACGTTTTATATTCTCACTTTAAAGGAATTTAAATTCTGCAAATATACATTGTTTCGCAAATTGTGCAAGTTAATACGTTGGATATTGTAGACAGCTGGCTTATGGTACATAATATTTATCGGTAAAAATTAGTTGTCAAGATTTTTATTTTTATTTTCAGTGATAAATAAAATTAAAAAATCTGACAAATTCAAATATTTACCATATTTTGCTCCTGAAACACCTAAGCTTCATTTTAGAATAAGACATTAGTAAATAAAGGCGTCTTGTGTACTTTTTCTCCACTAAGGAAAAATTCTGTTTTTGCCTGGGAGCTATATAAATATATTCGAATGTGTGTCTTTTGCAGATATATAAATGGGACTCGACTAGACGATAGGTTAATACGTGTTGATTGGGATGCTGGTTTCCTGGAAGGTAGACAATATGGCCGTGGAAAATCTGGTGGGCAGGTAAGAGATGAATATAGAACTGACTATGACGCAGGAAGAGGTGGATACGGAAAACTTTTACAACAGAAAATTGCTCCGAATACTGATAACCGCTGACTGTATTTTAAGACTAAAGGTACATTTTGTATATAATTATTGTAAAATTACGTTTTTAATAAAAGATATTTTGAACTTACGTCTGAGATTTTATTACAAATTTTATAAATTTTTCAATATTAAAGCTTAGCCTACATTCTATAAAAAAAAATTAATCTTTTGCCTTTTCTACAGCATGTATATAGAACGCTGGATTTTCTATAGCATCCAAGGACTTAAAATCTCCGTATAACGTGTACTTTGCTTTATCTCCAAAAACTTCGTGCAAAATCTTTTCGAACACTTTGAGTTCATGTGGATAGTAAGAGAGCCGAAATTCGTTAATTTCTCCATTGGCTTCAATCAAATAATCCAAAGTAACCATGGCTGGCTTTCCACAATAGAAAAGAACTGAAGTTTTAATATCAGCCATATGGCTAGGCTGCGGAAACAAATTGTTTTTAATTTCTTAATTGTGCTGATTTATAAACTTACATTGTAGTACAGAGCTTTAGCTGGTGTGGATCCACATTCAATGATATTGTCATAGTTTCTATGATCAATTAATAGAAAACCACCAGGCTTTAAACATTTTTCAAAGTTTTTAATTGCTTGTTTTTGTTCACGTTGATCGCCATAAGAGTCCATTAAATGCGCAAAAGAATTGCCCAAACAGATTACAGCATCGAATCCATCTTTGATAACATCACTAATGTCGTCATAAAGGGTAAGCCAATTTGCTTCTTCAATAACTGTTACAAATTATTAGGAATGGTTTATTCATTATCAAATAATACATTTTCACGTCTTACCCCACTTATCAAAAGCAGGTTCTTTACGACGATTCCATCTTTCCTTAAGTGCATGTTTTAGCATTTTATCGGAAGCATCTACAGACACGACCTCGAATCCCTCTTCCACAAGCATTATCGAATCCACGCTATATAAGCAAAAATGTAATCAATTAAGTATTAAAATATATTTTCCCTCTTACCCCGTTCCACATGCGACATCCAATAGTCTTTTGCAACCTTTTTCTTTTAACATTCCAACTAAGAAATTTTTATAATTATCGGTTCTCGATTTTTTATCACCAATAAAAATTTGCCAAACTTTTGCTGCTTTTCCATCCGCATATTGATCACGTACACCTTCGGCAGAAATCCCTTCTGACCGAGCTAGGAAAACACTGTCTGCAGCAGGCATCTTGTTCTTTTGTCAACCTTCCAACAAATACTGATCAGTTTTCCACTTTCTTAAGAATAATTTACGTCCTCCTAGTTTCTCGTTATCAGAGATGAATCTGAATGACTTCGTCATTCTACAAGTCTTATCACTTTTTTTTTACTGACAGTGACCTTTAATAAACAACTTGATGATGATTTTAGAAAAATAGCGTTCTCCTCAATAATGTTTTTTTTTTGCATATCATGTGTTTGACGCTTTGAATGTGTTTACAAAAATAATTTGATTAGCGAGTTGCTAGTCGTGAAGGAAAGAATTGATTGCAATAAATTTGTAACTAGCCAAGATTCGGGTCACAGTGGGTGTGTCACGTATCCTGTTCTGGTTTTATAAAGAAAATATATTATAAAATCTGCTTTTTAGTTGATTTATTGTCTTTAATCACTTTAATTTCTTGAAAATATTCATCCAATCGTATTTTACATATTGAACTGTGATAAGATACTTAAACACAGGATGTTTTCCTCAACTTTTATTTCTGTTAAAATGTTCCAACATTTAATTTGTCAACTTGTTGACGAAGAATAAATAAATGCGAATGTTTGATAGAATACAGTAAAGTTCCTAAAACTCGCCAGTATACCTTTTTTTAAGCCTACGGATTTCCCTTGTAATATTTATATTACTAAATGCGAGGTTTTGGATACAATCGGCGAATTGCATGCACAACTTTTTAGAAAAACCCAAGTATTGACGATTATTTCAATACTATTGAGTTCTAAAGACATACTTTGAACTGTAGAAATCTGAAACACCTGTGTTGACACCTCAAAAAACTTGAAAACTGAGAAAATTTAAAGAATTGTATTTATTCTTGTGAAGTCATGGAATTCGCATGAACTTTCAGAAATTTTTTCTAATAATCTACGTACTAAAATATTTTTAGATTTCTTTCTGGTTCGTAAAAACGTAAATGAGTTGAAATAAATAATAAACTAAAATACCTTTATACCCTACGCAGATAACTGAGCAAGGGAGATTCTCTTTAAGTCTAATCCAAATTAAAAATTCAGCTATTAAATATGCGTCAAGGTTATCTCTCTGAGACTGTCTATTAAAAAAAAAGAGAACAAGAAAATATGATAGCACTGGTAATGAGAAGCCAAGAAATGTTTTAATTCAGAAATAAACGATGAACCCAAAGTATTTAGTAGCTCTTTCTACATATACAGATTAAAGCACAATCTCTTAAAGTTAACAGGGAAGTTGGTTGAATATTTCAAACACGAAAAATACCTTATTGTGCAGGTGTCGCATCTGTAGTGCTTACTGCAGGGGGAAAACACATCGATTCTATTTTTCGCGTTGATTTCACGCACATACTTTCATTGAAACACCTAGTTTCAGTTGAGTGAGAAATTTTAAAATGGAAACCATGGAAACAAACAATCATTCGTACAAATACAAAGGTACAACAGTACGTACAATAATTTGGTCACCGTGCTTTTTTGGCAGTAGGCACTACACGTCCCCCATAGCACTATCTCAAACATACAAAAGATGGATTTTTTATCGAAATCGAATGATTAATGATAAAAGTACTTTCGTTTTGGAGCTTTATATCTGCTCACTCGCTCTCTTGTTATAACCCCTTGTGGGGCATGGGGCGGGAGCACCCGATTCGAGACAACGATTGCAAGTGGACCTACACTTTAATGTGGATTTCGAACCACTGGTAATTTCGCTGCAACTCCCATGGCCTTTTTACGGTAATCTGTTGTCAGCAGAAAACAACCAATATATGTCGCCACCGGTGGGATTCAAACCTGCGACCTCCGGATTGGTAGGTCAACACGTTATCACTTACTCCACCGACGACTTGCATGATATGGTAGATAGATTAAGCTCGTGCCTGACGCCTGCTCATACCAAATGGGTACCATTCTCGCGTTGATTGGCCATTCGCCACCCTTGAAGCAACCACCCAGTAGTTTATTTTTCTGGCATTTTTTACATTTCTTATAGGGCATTATAGGAAATATATTTCTTTGTTATGGAAAATATGTATGAATATTACAATTTAGGATAATAATTATTTTTGCACAACTCTGCTGTTCGTTTCACTTTATTCATTTTTAGATTCTTCTATCCTTAATTTGTACATTTGATAACTTCCAATAATAAGAACATATTTACGCAGGAGTACTCATTTAGCGTTCGGTCCTTTAGTTCAACAACAGCGAGAAGAGGAAACAGCGATCGTTTCATCCTTAATTCCCGGTGTCATTCTTAATCTTCCTGTCCTGTTCATTAGCATTTTATCTCTCTATCTCTCTGGGTTCTTTAACGCCTTGTGGAGCATAGGGCGTGTACTACACCGACTTTTCAACTTCGTGTAGTACAGTTCTGCGCCAACGCCTTTAATTGTTGCTACGATTTGTTGATCTCGGTGCCTTCCATCTCTACGGTTCTTCTCCATGTGTTGCGTACGGGTTCCAATTTAGAGCTTGTTGAGCGATGTTGTGCGGATACTGGAACCATTATACCTTTTGGAGCCGGAGTTGGATCAATTCGTTGAGCGGCACGTTGGGTACCGGGTTCGAGACCAGATGGCCCCGTGAGCTTTTATTAAGCAATTAAAATAATCCACTCCGTCTCTGGGCTGTTGTCTAGCTCGCAGCAATGCAAAAACAAGACTCAAGTTTCCTGACTTCCTTTACCCTAATTCCCTTCTGGCCAAAACCATGCTAACGTATGTCCCCTAGGATTTGGCCACATCGTATAAAAAAAACCATTGCATATTCTACGAACATGAATGAGGACTCATGCTCCTTTTTAGAATTACCACCCAATTTATAAAAACCCATTCTCTACAAAGCAGGTTTTCTCTTATTTTGAATGTTCAATTTTTACGGTACGATACGAGGCGTCCCCTGTCACCATTTTCTCTTAAAACTCTGACTACGTTCTTTTAAACCCTAACATAGCCACGCTTCATTTTTGGTGTTCCTAGCAAACATCTTTTAAGTAGGCAATTTTATTTCTATAAAAAATTTAAATTAACTTTAACATTGTGTAACTATGTATATAATTTTTACGAGCAAACTTTTAATAAAGGACCCTTCTATTATGATTTGTTTTAAAAACTCTTGAATTTAGACGTAACATATCTAAAACTGTTTTCGCTTTTGAGTGTCTTCAAGTCAATACTGACTCCCTCGCTCGTTGAGAAATCGAGATTTTCTTAAAATCCCGCAACATTGCACAAATTACGGTTTACACGAGCCTATCACGTCAATGTCTCGGTTTTTGAATTCTAATCTTAGCAACAATGATTTCAATCTTTCTAATAATTGCGTTAAGGCTAATCTTTTCTGACACTTCTTTAGTTGTTTTGTAGAATTTTTTATTTTATATTAATTGTTTTGTTACCTTTTTTACCAAATATTGTTAATTTAGATTTAGCAAATAAGTAATAAACCTGGCATTCTCATAGTTTCTGAAAAAAATAATGTTTTCGTGTTAACCTATAAGACCAGTTGTGCAAAATATTTTTTTCCGTTTTGATATAACGTAACTACCAATTAAAACAAAATATACAGGCACCTCTGTTTTTTAGCGTTTTCAAATCTACCTATTTCTATATGTTCAGCAAAATAATACAGGAAAACTATTTGGATGGTCACAATTTGCATAGTTTTTGAAAAATTTACATATACATATAAAACACATTTGGATAATGTAAATAAAAATATTGAGATATTTGAATAACTACTAATATTTGAGTTATTGTTAAAAGTTCTTTAATTTCCACATATCGTTTCAGAAATAGACTTACGAACTGCAGGTAAAATCTCGTAAAGTACCATCGATGAATCGATAAAGACAGAGCCCCCCACAGTTCTTGGGAAGTAACCGCGCCTTGCAAGCCATCCAAGGCAAAAACAACTCTGGAGTTGTCGCGTCTACTTTCTAGGAACTCCAATGAAATAAGCTTTAATCGGTCAGCGTAGGGAGTAGCCGAAGAGGATCGATCCAAGGAAGGCCGCGAAGGGCAAATCTTATGGATCTACGCTGTTCAATTAATATGAGTCGCATAAAAAGGACACCACATAGGACTAGCATACTCCAAAGTAGGTCCTACGAACGTAAAATAAAGGAGTTTAGTTATATACGGGCCATCAAACTCCTTAGACCATCGTTTGACAAATCCCAGAGCAGAATTAGCTTTGTTTACAATAGCGTTGATATAGTCGTCAAATGAAAAGGCTGTCTTTAGCGCGACCCCTAAATCTTTGGTGTTGTCAAGTCTGTTCAAAGAGCCACCGTCTAGGTGTAGTTAAAGTGCACTGGTTTTCTTGATCGAGAGAACGACATGG
Organism: Leptarthrus brevirostris; assembly: GCA_964036015.1. Taxonomy (NCBI): domain Eukaryota; kingdom Metazoa; phylum Arthropoda; class Insecta; order Diptera; family Asilidae; genus Leptarthrus; species Leptarthrus brevirostris. The sequence goes on along the minus strand of OZ038371.1, from coordinate 3,565,971 downwards.
TAATACACTTGCTAATATTTAGACGAAAGAAGTTTGTAGAACACCAATTATGAAAGGCGTCTAAGTCAGAGTTTAATAGTGCACAGTCGTTCGCACTCGAAATAACGCGGAAAATGTTGGCGTCATCAGCGTAACGACGAATTCTGGAATTAAGGATACATCATTGATGTAAATGATAAAAAGCAATGGTCCTAGATGGCTGCCCTGAGGAACACCGGAGGTGGCATAAATATCGTTAGAAAGTGTACCTCGAAACAGAACATGTTGCGTGCGTTCACACAGATAGGAACGAATACAATTAACGAAAATCGATGGAAACCCTAAAAAAGATAACTTACGAACAAGAACACTATGGTTTATTCTGTCAAAAACCTTGAGAAAATCCGTGAAAATGCAGTCGACCTGCTTACCCCAGCTTCAATGGCAGAAATATAGCAATTAAAGAATTCCATCAAGTTGTAGTAGATCTACCTTTCATAAAGCCACGCTGAAAGGAACCCAGAAAAGGTTTGCAGTGGAAATTCAGAACATTGCACACCAGGGCTTCAAAAATTTTACCAATCTAACATAAATTGCCAATGCGGCGATAGTTTGATATCTCACATTTCCTTCCCTTGTTATGTATTGGAAATGATGACAGATACTTTCCAGGATTTTGGAAAGACACCACAACAAATAGATAAATTAAATAAATGATAAAGTATAGAAACTAGGGACATGCGACAGTTTTTTACAAAGCACGCAGGGATACCATCAGGACCACACGAGAAACTATCAGCCAAACCAGAAATATGCTTTAGGACAGTATTCTCGTCAAACACTAGGTCTTTGGTTTCAAGGGTAGTCGGCGCAAACCTCGTTATATGAGTAAAATCCTTATCTCTAGTATCACAGTCTGTAGTCAAAAATGTGGTGCTAAAAAACTTGCCAAATAGGTTAGCATTCGTCAGGGGATTGTCACTCTCGACGTCAGCAAAACTTAAGACAGAAGGGGAGCCATCACAATTACGCTTAGAATTTACGAACCTCCAGAACTCTTTAGGCTCAACACGCAAAGTCGATTTAATTCTCTCCAAATATATCAAGTGCGGAGCAAAATTGGTTGCGTAACATGGAGTAAGCGAAGTAGACAGCATCACTCCATTCTTTAAGTGCTTCACGGAACTATTTAGCCAAGGCTGATATGTACGCGAACGACGAAACCTTGAAACAGGAACACAATTAGCAAAACAAACAGAAAGAGATTCGTAAAATAATTTTACAGCATTATTGATGTCACGTTCATTCAGAACATTCGTCCAATTACAGGCAAAGAGCCAATTACTAAGTTTAGAATAATCAGCCTTGTTAAAGTTATAAGAAAAATAACTTGAATCAGAAGATGCCGTCAATACAGGATCAAAACCAAGAATGATATATGAATGCCGGATGATGACAAGACTCAGGAACTAAGGGAGATTCATTCATCACATCACAGGCCTGTGATAAACCGCAAGAGGCAATGGAATCTGTGAAGGCCGAAATGTACTGTGGAGCAGCCGAAAAAGATGGTAGTAGGCAATCCTTGTCCCAGGAGCGCTCCCAACCAACCTAGAAGCATAAGGTCATCCGACGGAACCAGCAAATCAGCCAGTCTTTCTACACAAGTAGACATCAACACATAACAATCAGAGGGCGATCCATATGGAATATAGACTGTCGCAATGTATACGTTTTTGTGTTGGAGCCTAAGAACCATAAAGGAATTCGAGGGGATCGGATCCCGTAACATCTACGACCTTGCACGGAATGTCACGGCGGACAGCGCAGCAAACACCCCACGCCTACCAAAGCATCAGGAGTGGAAAGGTGGCGGTCGCGGCGAAAAACCAAATACTCAGAGCCAACGAGCTCAGCGTCTGGAATTCTTCCACAAAGCCAAGTCTCAGTTAGGCAGACCACGTCGAAATAATTATTCATCGAGCCAATAAAGAGTCGAGTCGTTTTAGAGTGCAGTCGGTGGTCTATTAAATCAAACTTTCATATATAATAAGCATATTCCATCCACTTTTTATTTTGGGCTTACTTACTTTTATTTATATTCTGTAACATTAACTTTAATTTTATGCTTATTGTTTTATAGATGCATATTTATCTGGATATATGTACATGCCTTCACCAAAACATGTGGTTGTTTTAGTTATATTACACGCAAACTTGAATTTTTTATATATAGGTGCGACTTGCGTATCGCGCAACAAAATCATGTCTGATAATTATCAGTAATCATGTGGTCTGGATTATTCAAGAAAGTACGACAGTATAATTACAATAAATTTTCTTGCTGAAATTTCCTAATACTACCTATAAATCTTTGCATAAATATTTACCTTTTCCACTCATAATCAGCCATTCATCATCATATTTAGCATATTCTATAGTCCTTTGAACAGATATTTACTTAGTAGTGCAAAAAATAAATTTCGTTTGTCGTGAATTACCTCGTATGTTGCAAATAACGAAGGCGAAACGGACGTGTTCCAATCTAACGTGAAGTTCAATGTTTTACCACTGGCGCTGAGTTAAGCAAGAAATTCTTTATATGTACGCAAGTGAAATGTCAATCGATTTTATTATCATTTCTTGTTTGTGAGGTTAAACTGGGTGAGAAATTGTTGTGTAAAGAACATTACTTTTTTTTATAGTTTAAAAATATTAAAATTTAACTTATTTTTAATAGTCTCATATAGCAGAAAATTTGAACTTCTTTTACTTTGGATTCTTGATTTCAAAAGCACTGAAAAGAACTCATTGTAAAAGAAATTTCGTACAACAGCAACGTTTAGATATTTTGCTTACCATAATAAAATACTTGTTAAATTTGATATACTAAAGGAAAACAAAAGGTTTTCTACAGTATTCAATGCGACCATCCAATTTTCCTTGGAAAACAAGTTGGATTTAATCAGCATTGGATATTGGTAGAATTCCCGTATCGACTGCTTATAAAAATTTAGAGTAAAATTTTTTTACCTAATTTGTGTTGAAACAAAGTGAATTTATCTATCGTACTAAAAAAATAGCATATCCAGTTTTCTGGTAATCAACGATGGAAGACGATGAGACTCCAAATAAAAAACCACGACTGGAGGATAGTGAATGTTTTGGGATTTATTCGGGAAATTTGTCAAAAAAATGTGATCTTTTCAAAGAATGCAAAGTTAAGTCTGAAATAAACAAAACTAGTGTGGAAGCGCCCGGTTCTGGTATAGAAAACCAGCTTAGGCAATTTCAAGTTCTCGATGAGGTACGATGTGATGATGAAGAAGGATCCGGATCTGGGGTTTCAGGTTAGTAAATTTTTCCTTAATATATTACAATTAATGTTATTTCTGTTAATAATATAATTTTTATGTTCTTACATGTTAATAAGTTGCGTGTGGTGAAGGTGACGGGAGAATATTGCTTATATATTAAATAAATATTTTAGACCGTCAACATTTGTTTACAAACACTTCTATATGTACATTCGTTTGTACGGAAGTTAAATAACCAGAAAAGATGTACAAATGCGAGAAGATAAAGTAAACAAACACTTGATGCGACAGATAATATAAACAAATACTTGTAGGAACATTGATCTCTGAATTAGCCTTAAATGCAGTATGAAAGAGTGACAAAATGTTACTGTTCTTTTCTGGGTTAATATCCTAAAAGAAATTGCTAATTGGCATTAACCTTTAACACAGATAAAAGCATGGAGTATAAGTAGATTTGATAGCAGACTTGTAATACAAAACCTTACGATGATGGTTAAAAAAAGAAGAAGATTATTATACTTTTACTTAATTCTTAAAAGCCAATAAAGTTTTCCTGTATTTTCCTATCGTAGGGCAATATTGATCTACAAATGAATGAGTTCGTTACAAAAGAGTTTTTAATGGGGCAGCACATTTAAATTGCTTTGTTACGTAGGATATTTGTTAAACCCAAAACCTTCCAATTTCTTTAACTGCTTATATGTGACATAAAGAATCTTTTTCAAGATTTATAAATTATAATCTGAAGCTTTGTAATAACTGAATTTATACAAGTCCAGTTTAATTCGAAAACGTTAATGGTAATCTCTGATACTAGCTTCTATTATAAAACACAGTGTATCTCTGTCTGTATGTCCGTACTTGCACTAATGGCTCGAGAACCACTGATCGGATTCACATGCTTTTTTGTTAAGTTTACAAATATGTTCTCTGGCCAGGTTATAGTATACAGTGTCGTTCAAAAGTAAGTAAACATTAATATGTTTTATGTGAAAGAGTGTTGTGCGTTTCTAAATAAATTTATTTTAACAAAACTATAATTCTATTACAAAAACCCATTTATTGTCTGTTTAAATATATACATTTTTTTCTAATTGCTATTAAATATATTATTGTATTAAAATTAAAAACAAAAATGGTTAAATTTAACTGGCTCATAAGTAAGTAAACAACTCCTTTTATATCCGCAATGTCCTCCGTTATTTTGCGACATTTTGGCAAGTCTTTTAGGAAGCGGTAGAGCATACTTTTTGCATTCTTCTGAACGAAACGTATACCAAATTTCTTCTATCAAATGTTTCAGTTCCGTTAAGCTTCTTGGTGCCCTTTCGCTAATCTTCGCCTTAAGCCATGCCCAGATATTTTCTATTGGTGCAAGGTCTGGAATTTCTGGAGGCCAATCCAAAACATTAATTTTCTCTTCCTCAAGCCATTTTTTAACAATATTTGCTTTGTGAATTGGCGCATTGTCTTTTTGGAGAATAAAATCGTCCCCAACTAATCGTTTACCTTCATTAACTATGACCTCTCTCAGTAATTTTAAGTAAACTTGGGCATTACCTTTTCCTTCAAGTATTACCAACTTGCCAATTCCACCAGCGCAAAAACAGCCCCACACCATAATGCCCTTATCCAGATCCTTTAAGGTGGGTTTTGTGCATTTGTACGATAAGGCCTCATCTCTTTTCCTCCAAACGTACATCTGCCCATTGCTGGTTTTTATCCCGACCATTGATTCGTCAGTCCAGAGTACCTTACACTAAAAATTAGGCATGTTCTACGTAGAAACTTAATCGTTTCTTAATATTTATTTTACTGACGTGATGAACTTTACGAGCTACACGACCACTTCTTCCACTTTCCCGTAATCCCCTCTTTACTTTAGCAATGGATGCTGCATTTCTCCCTTCTGTTAGCAATTGTGCCCGAATTTTAGGGGCAAACATGTAGGGACTGGCTTGGAAAATGTTTACAATACGTTTATTTACCCTTTCATTGGTCACTCTTGGTCGGCCAGATCTAGCGATTCCAGAAATTCGACTGCTTTCCTGGAAAACTTTTACTACCTCATAAATAGCTGCAGGTGTTTTCTTGAAAGTAGCTGCTAATTGTCGATAAGTTTGACCTTCGTGATAAAAATCAATTTCGGCGGTTAAATGTTAAAATTTGTCCATTTTACGATATTGTTTGACCCCAATATCAAAATAGGACTTTTACCTGAAAATCAAGAATATTTCTAATATCAAACTCAGTTAACATATAAAAAAAATACCAAAGGCTTCTATAGTTATATCCTCTAGATCAGTTTTAAATAAAAAAGCACAAATTATTAATCAGAATGCCGATTTAAAAAAATTTTACGGTAAAATCTCACTTTGTTCACTTATTTTTGACCGATGCACTTCAATAGCTTCTTGCAACTGGAAGCTCTCCAAACTCTAACAACGCAAATTCTCTTTCTCTGTTGCATGAACATTACTCAGTAAGTCTACCCCATTAATAAAATGTCAGCCAAAGCAATTGATTTGAAAAATACGGTTAAGAAAATAGCACCGAAACGAATGCATCAATTCTGTTTACTTACTTTTGAACGCCAATGTATGTTTTGTTACGCTAGGTAGCATAAAGAACAAGTAGTGACAATTTTAGTATATCAAATTCGAATAGCGGATGTGGAAAGCAGTGGAAGAGGGCAGGGCCGCCGAGAGGGGGAAGGGCGAAGGGGGTAAACCCCCGGGCGCCCCGTCATCTAAGTCATCAACAGAAAATTTTTTCCATTTTAATTATATATATAAAAAAATGTTTCACGATCGAAAAAGTATAATATACTAGACAGATTTTAAATTGAAAGTCACTCAATCGATTGTATATAACCCGTAAACGCTTAGTCCCGGGCCCGAAATTCCTTTCACGGGCGCCCGTATGTGGTACCCCCGGGACCGAAAATTGTCTCTACGGGCCTGGAAGAGGGACACGTCGCAGTAGAGGTTCGGTGCGTTAGAGGAGTGGCCGGCTTTGGTCGTTGAATTTTCAATTTTGGTAGCAAAAACTGCGGGGATATTGGGAGGAACTGCAAGTACAAATATTGCCCACTGCATATTTAAATCAGAACGTTTTCAGATGTATCAGAACAGTTAACACAGATTACTTTTCCCTTGAAAGTTTTACGTTAAATTTTTGCATCAATTTTGCTTTGTTAACATAAGTACCTTAATTCTGTTGCTGCTTAACGTGAGTGTACGAATTTTGTCTCGTATTGTGTGTGGAATGGCGAGGTTTTAAAATAAAGATTAAATAAAATTTCGCAACTTTAAACGGAACACAAAATGCCATTTACACTACCACAACTGTATTGGACCTCAACAAAACAGTAGTTCTGTCTATTTATTTCTGCGTAAAAAAGAAAATTAAAAATGTTCTTCTGGTTGAGGGGATGAAAATGCCAAAGTTAACAGACGCTTTTTGGGTAAATTTATGTCAACTGAAGAACTGTCAAAAGGGGCATTTCAGGCGAAGCGGACAGCGAAAAAAATTTCAGGTGTTGGATTTGGTTGGTTGGTTGGTTTTCGAGGGGGGGGGGGGGGGGGGGGGGGGAGATGTGTGTCTTCCATGCACTGAGGCCTATAGTGGCCCGTTGTAACCCTAAAGTCCACTTTCGAGCCAACTGATCCCCGTAACGAATTGGATAATTCGATCATAACCTGATTTCTTAACTTCTGGTAAATCTTCGCAGTAGTATGTTTCTAAGATTCTAAATCTTTTTTGCGTTAGGGCTGGGCATTGGCGGAGAACGTGTAATACGGTCTCGTCTTCTTCACCACATCCCCTGCATAGACTAGTATTCGCCCTTCCCATTTTTATGGCATGCGCCCTTAGTCTTGCATGTCCTGTCACAAGGCCAACAAGAAGTTTCAGTTTGGCTTTGTTAAGCTTAATGTGTCTGGCGATATCATCGGATCCCTCCCATTTTTCCTTGTGCCTCCTCGTTACACATTCCATGGTTTCTCTTTTAATTTCCTGGTTCTGGATTTAGTTCATATTTGGTTTAATTGTACTTCTATAGGTCCTGAATTTATTTTTATCTGAAAATGTAGCTTATAGTTCATAAATAATATGTGTAAAATTTTAGAATGGGATCTGCATTCGTTTTGGAGATAGAGAATTTAAACTTAAATTTTTTCAGGTTTCCACATAAAACAATCGCACTGGCCAAACGCCGACTACGCGCTGCACTGTGATCGAATGCAGATCCCATTATGAAACTGAACAGGCATTTACTAAAGATTCTCAATCTGAATAATATCAGCTGAGTTCTCAAGCCATTCAAAGAGAGAAATACCATTTTCTTCAAAATATTGCAGGGATACTCTGGCTTTATAGGCAAGCGCACCATCCTGTTGATAAATAAAGTCACTGTCCGGAAAATGGGTTTTCAATATTTGGAATTAAATATGCGTCTATACTTTAAATATAAGCTTCCGTATTAAATTTTTGATGCAGTGATACACGATTCATCAACACTTTCATTTCTAAAGCAACCCCAAACCATCATTTTAAAAAATCACGTGCCGCTGGAAAGAAATTGCTTTTAAACTCAGTTCGAAAGAAAAAACGGTTCCAATGGTCACGGGCATCAAAAATTTAATACGGAAGCTTATATTTAAATTTTAGACGCATATTTAATTCCAAACATTGAAAACCCATTTTTCGGACAGTGACTTTATTTATCAACAAGATGGTGCGCTTGCCTATAAAGCCAGAGTATCCCTGCAATATTTTGAAGAAAATGGTATTTTTCTCTTAGAATGTCTTGAGAACTACCAGATATAATTCAGATTGAGAATCTCTAGGCAATAATTAGGAAAAAAGTACAGAAATTAAGTCCAAAAGCCTAAAAGTGAACTGATTTAGTTTATGCGTAAAGTATGGGATATTACAACTCCAGAACTGTTTAGAATGCTAATATCTAATATGCCAGCAAGACTGGAGGATGTAATAAATGTAAAAGATGTTACTAAATGGTAAATCTGCTATATGGTATATATTTTTTAACTTTATTTAAGAAAAAAATACAGTAAGTAATTATTATCCCATACTTTTGAGACAAATTTTCTTTGACACTGACAAGTTTTAGGAAAATATTTAATTATGTTCGACATTGGATATAATAAAGATATCAAAATAAGAGTTGTTACAATTTCTTTGTTGAAACCTGTGAATTTAAATAATATAAATAGCTTAACAAAAATTTTATTTCCCAGCTTAGTGAATTCGCACTTTAGACGTAGGTTCACCAAGAATTATTGAATATCCCGAATTTTTGAGACATACTGTACATCTTAAGTTATTTTTTTAACTATTTAAAAAAAAAATTTATTTAATTTTAAATATTAATTTTGGGTTTTTTACATGAAAAAAAAATCCAATTTCGAATTCACGACTGTGAAGAGCGTGCAATTTCCTATATTTGGATTCAGCGTCTCAAATTTATCCTATACGTCCTATATGGCCCGAAATTCCGCGTTTTAAGGGGTCAAAGTGCAAATCTTCTATGTTTGCAGAGGAGAAAATGCGATATAGGAAAACAAGTTTTCTACACGGGCAAGAAAGACTTGTTCTTTTCGTGCGGGCGAGAACAACGCGAATTTTTTTTTTGCGCGGGGAAAAATACTTAAAATTTTCGTGCGGGCAAAAATTAATCGAGTTTTTCTTGAAGGCAAAAACGACTTAAGATTTTCGTGCGGGCAAAAGCGACTTAAACCGTTAAGTCGTCTTTGCCCGCACTTTTCCTTCAATTCATATTTGCCCGCAACCTCATGCGCATAATTTTTCCGCGCAACAATTCCTAACCCACTTTTGCTTTAAAATACGCAATTTTTCTCTCGGCCTGTCATTTCAACCAAAGAATTTACTTTCTAAACGCAAAATTCATTTATAAAATAATTACCTCATTTTTCACCGATTTTACCAAAAACACACCACTTTTTATTAATACAAAAACCGGCAAAGTGATTACAAGATTTGTATGTGGAATGCGTGTGTAATTTTTTTAATGCCCATGAAATGGGCAGTTGGAATATATGGGATCTTTGATATGGGGTTAAGCTGCAAAAATGATTCAAAAGCTTTTGGATTATTGTAAGCGCGGGAATCTAATAGTTATCCTCAGAAAATCGAAAATTATGATATTTCAAAAAGGTGGCGGACTGAAGAGACAAACAGAAAAGAGGTTTTATTCGAATGAAGAGATTGAAATCGTCAACAAATACTAATATTTAGGGATTGCTTTGACTCCGAAATTATCGATGACTGAACATCTGAAACAACGACTCCGCTTGGCTAAGATTAACCTTAGCAGTTACCTGGAAACATTTTCTGCAAAAACCATATATCAACCACTCTGAAAAATTAAAAATTTTAGTGCTATCAGTTGAGCTATTTTTGTTACGGAGCACAATTGTGAGGATTTTTACAGTATGATCACGTAGAAAAGTTGCAACACTTCTTCTTAAAACGGATGTTAAACTGTCTCAGCAAATACCGAACTATACGACGCTCCCTTTATCTAATTTGTATACAGTGCTGTCGAAAACTTTAGGACCAAACCTCGATTTGGGGCAAATATTCTATACCCTAGTCCACAAAGAGAATAGGGATTGTGACAGGTTGTGTATATGAAATCTTTATCTGTCCTTAATTATGTAACAAAATTTTATTTTAATTCATCCACCAACAGTAGCAAAAATAAACAAAAACTTAATTCAATTCTGTCGGAAATTATTAGACCGATTCTCTCAGCCTTTAAGGGATCATACGAAGTGAGAATGCCGAAAAAACCGATTTTTCAAGAATTTATTTTGGAGAGGCATTTTAATTTATTAACACTTTATACAATATTGTCATATTTTTTATTTGTAAAAATAATGATTTTCAAGGTCACAGCAGACGATCTCCGAAACCTCCTTGGAAAAAAGGTGTTTTGCGGTGTACACGATACCTCGCGACTTTGTCATTTAAAATCAAAAAGCACAAAAGATTGCGAAATTATCTAGAAATTAATCGAAGAAATAAGCAAAATATTGATTTTTCACAAAATGGAGATTTCTAGAAAAAAATCGATTTTTAAAAAAAATGTTGGCCTTAAATTGTATATAAAATGAAAAATATTTATTGGATTCGCAAATCCTTCGATTAATTTCTAAAAAATATATTCAAAAAGATTCTGTTATAATTTGAAACCGATCGGTTCAGCCGTTCTCGAGATATCATGCACACCGACTTTAAAAACAAGATTTTGAGAAAAATGTGTTTAAAGTTTCAAAACTATTTTACATATGGAAATTTTGTTTTAACTTACACAGAGTCGTCTATTTCAGGACCATATAATACACAAGAGAAATAAAACAGAACGTACAAACGAGCGGACCATCTTGCTACTTGGCAGTACAATAAGGTAATAAAAGAGGGGGCGCTCCAGGTAGGCAGCTGCCGCTCGGGTCTCTGCTCCGCACACTTTAACTCGCGCCGAGGCGTCTTTACAAATATGATTATAACTCCGAGAATATTTGTCAGATCGACCTGAAATTTTGTGTGTACAGTCTTGAGTATATGTAAATTCAATAATTTAATATGCTGTCCTTTGGCCCTTATGACGTCGGCAAGGACTCCATCAACTTCTTTGCGAAATCTTCCCAAAGTCCTCTCCAATTAATTTATTATGCTTTAATTCTTGGAGGGTATGCGGTCTTCTCTTCGCTACTCTATCTTTAAGGACCTTCCACACATTTTCTATGATATTGAGGTCAGGACTTTGAGGGGGCCACTCCAGTAAATTGATGTTTTTATTTCTTAACCAGTACACGGTGTACGTGGTAGTATATGGCCTGGCATTATCCTGTTGCAACAAAGACCCTCGTAAGGGCATTTCATCTTCCTTGAATGGAAGGTTTTCTTCCAAGATGTTCACGTAATAATTTTAATCAAGTGAGTGTATAAGTGGAGGTTAGTGAATCCGTACCAAGACATAACACTCCATACCGTTACTTTTCCTCCACCACTGTGCATCTCGAGATTCACGCATTTTGGAAGATACATTTTCTTAGAGAATCGCCGAACGCATACTTAGCGATTTGTAAAAAGCTGGAAGATGCTCTGATTGGTGAAGACTAATTTTTTCCAATCTGAATCAGACCAAGAACGACTGGTGCGGCACCAACGCATTCTTTTGTCAATGTTGCGCTGGGTTAGGGCAATTTTTTTTGTGCAGCGGTTCGCGATCGGTAGCCAAGAGAGCACAACTTTTCTCTGATTCTGGAATAGCTTATTGAGGTTCCAGTTTCCGCAGTCAATTGCTGTTCAAGCTCAGCCCTTGAAGCCGTTCGATTTTTTATGCATAAAGTGACGAGACGTCCTGTGCCTCGTTCAGTGAGGTTTTGTGACCTACCTGCTATTTTCCTGTGTTGCATATTGCCCGTCTCTCGATACCGTTTATTGGTGTTATGAAAGTTTTGTTTATTCCCAGCTGTTGTGAAATCTCTCGCTCTGTATAATTGTCATGTAGTAGGTACTATGATCTATGGAAATATGGCATATATAAGTTAAATCTACTAAAATTAAATATTCTTTTTCCTACCTGCCATAATGTGGACATCTCAACGGATTTTTTTTACCATTTTTGCCACAAATTCAACAATTCTTTATGATTTTAGGGAAGGCTTTAAATTTTCTCTTTATTTAGTAAAAATTCACCAAGTAATAAAAACGATTTGAATCACAAAATTTAAACTTCAATCTTTTCTGCGCAAAAATTTTAATTTTTATCGTAAGAAAAACGGCACTTTCCATTTAAAGAAAGAGAAAATAAATTAAATATAATTTCCGAGAGAATTAAGTTTTTGTTTATTGTTGCTTTTGTTGGTGGATGAATTAAACTAAAATTTTGTTAAATAGTTGAGGACAAACAGATTTCCTGCACACCCCCTATTCTTTTTGTTAACAAGTAATGAAGTAAAGAAATATTTCTTAAAATTAAAGGTACTGAAGATGAGTGGAGATAATGAAGTAGAGCAGAGAGCTAGCCGCACGGTTAGGCAAACTCAGTTACTCCATTGAGGTCAATTGTTTTACAAATGAGTTCAGTTTGAAGAGGATCAATGTAATAATGATGTACAGGTGTGGTCCTCTCAAATTAAATGCTAGTCCATAGAGAAATGAGGGTACAAGTTTGTGCTTCTTATGTAATCTCTCTTAGAATGAAATGTTATTGTACTTTCTTGGTATATGTTCTATTATGTCTGAATTTCGTGTCAAGATTTCAGGTAAAAAATTATTTACGAAGGAAGAAGTAATTGAAATGTTAAATGGGAAAAATTCTTGGTTAATGAATATAACGATTTAAACTTGAAGTCAGTGTCAATATATCGTTAACTCTTTTGGTATATTATTTGCAGTATGTAGCTAGATTAGCGCACCGGATTTTCTCAATTTCAGAGTTTATGTTATACTTTGGGCAGTAATCTTTTAGAAATAATATGATGAGTCGATGTACATATGTATATAGTTTATTTGCACCTTATTTTTATTTTTTTTATTATAAACTCAAGTCAAGAAGGAGACTGTTATAGATAAATCTGGAGGAGATATTCAATGTATTATTGTTAAAAATCTTAGAGGATCACAATAAAGCTAGTATTATTATTTATTATTATTATTATTATGTATAGATATATTTCCATGTAGATTTAAAAACTAATTTATTATCTATCTTCAGATTTTTACTTATCTATAAAATTGAAATATAATATTTGAAAGGCTTCAGGTGTTTTCAATTCAACTCAGTTTTATTGGTTAAATTTGCAATCAAACTAACTATAAAAACGAGGCACGATGCAGTTTCTATGGCATATTACATGGGCTGAAAAGTCTTTAGCATACCAATGAAAAAACTATATTTTTAGTGAAAAAACTGTTTTATTATTCGACATAATCTCCATCTGGAGCAATGCACTTATTGTAACGGTTCTCTAACATTTCAATGCCGTTTTTACGGTGCAGCGACCTCCTCATTTGAGTAAAATTTGTTGCCGGTAAGCCACGTTTTCAATCTGGGAAACAAAAAATAGTCGCTGGGGACTAGGTCTAGAGAATACGGTGGGTGGGGAACGAATTCATATCGCAATTCGTTCAATTTATCGGTCGTATCGCGAGCAGAATGAGCTGGAGCATTGTCCTGATGAAAGAGCATTTTTTTCTTTGACATGTGCGGCCGTTTTGCCTTGTACTCGATGTCTAGTCGATCCAGTAATGCAGAGTAATATTGTTTGCTGATTTTTTTACCATGTTCAAGGTAGTCAATGAATATAATACCGTATGCATCCCAAAAATACTGGCTAAAACCTTGCTGGCTGATTGTTGCGTCTTTGGGCGCTTCGGACGACTTTCACCATGCAATACCACTCTGCCGGCTGCCGATTGGACTCAGGTGTGTAGTAGTGGATCCATGTTTCATCCATTGTCACAAATCGCCTCAAAAATACTTCTTATTGCGCGTAATCAGTGCCAGATTCAACTTCGAAAGTTGGACACGTTGGTCTTTTTGATCAATTGTTAAGAAACGCGGCACCCAACGCGCGTAGAGCTTTTTCATGTGCAAACATTCATGAATGATATGATCTACAAGTTCCTTTGAGAAGCCTACGGTCTTAGCTAGCTACTTAATTTTACTTTGCGGTCAATCAGCACAATTTCACGAATTTTTTTGATATTTTCTGGCGTACGGTCACGACGAAATTCAGCATAACAATATTTAACGGTTGAATTAGCTGGGGCAGATGTTCCGTAACACTTCAACAAGCCATTGCTTTGCTTGAACAGTGTTTTTTCCCATCAGGTTTTATCAAAATACGAAATTCACTTTTTTCCATGGTAAACAAAAATAACAGGGTAGCGTCACTTCGAGAGCAATAACTTGAGAACGAGTGAATGAAATGTCATGAAATTTTGACAGTATTCTAGTTAAGGTTCGTACTCTATGGTAAGCATACGGACTTTTGATTTGTGGCGCCATCTCTAAGGCAGGCCAAAGACTTTTCAGCTCATGCAGTATAGTATTCTGGGCAATATCGAAATTAAAATTGACCCAAGGCATATCTTTTCGGTGTCTTCTTGCTTTTTGAAACATTTTTCTTTGTAAGTATATAGTTTACTTGCTTTTAAGTTATATGCATAACTTTTGGGGACCCGTTTTCTTGCATATTTTGTTATTATTAGTTTGCAATGTTGGATTAATTAATGTTAATAGTAAATTTACACAATGTCATACAAGTGAAAATTCTTATTAGGCGAAAGTGAACAAGAGTGCGATTCATCCGATTTAGACTTCGATGAGAATGAGCTCGAGAATTTGCTGGACGAAGGCCTACCTGAAGATTTAAAAGTGAAGAGAAAACCAACACAGTATGAAGAGGAGTTTAAAACAGTTCTAGAAGGTAATAAATATATATTTTTTAATTCTAATAAATAATTAACTAGCATTTATGGCAGAAAAAGGACGAAACTATTTTGAAGTATTGCCAGAAGGTTGGGTTCAAGTCACTCATAATAGTGGAATGCCACTTTATCTTCATAAAACGTCTCGAGTTTGTTCTGTTTCTAGACCATACTTTTTAGGACCAGGAAGTGTTCGAGTGAGTTAACTTAAAATACTATTTCTGAATGCGATGTTATTAAGCCAATTTAAATATTAGAAACACGAAGTTCCGCTTAGTGCTATACCTTGCCTTAACTACCGCAAAGCTCTTGAAACAGAAAATCAAGAAAGGGAAATATTGCTTAATGGTTCCGTAAATAATTTGTCATCAAACGAAAATTCGTTGGAGAGTGAAAGTGTCGTTGATGGTTTATCAAGCAATAACAGCGCAGACGTTGTCAACAGATATGCCTTAAATGGTACCTTAAACCCTACTGAAGCCCCCAAGCTACCTAATGCAAAAATTGAAACAGTTAGAGAAAACTACGAATCTCATTCACTTACATCTAGTCAAGTTAACGAATACTGCCGAAAACTTTTCCGCTTTAAAACAATTAGGGTTAAGAGATTTAAGTAAATCAATTTAAATATAATAAACCAATTTTAAGCTTTAATATAATTTTAGATCTTGGGCAGCAAGAAGAAAGTTTACAAAAAATAAAAAACAGATTAAAAATCTCCAGCGACCAACCTTACCGGACGGTACTAAAATTATTACATTTCCTGTAATATCACCTCAAACCAATAGTGCCCGAGCAAGGAAAGAATGGATAATGAATCCAAATGGAAAGAGTTTTGTGTGTATATTGCATGAATATGTTCAGCATGCTTTAAAAAATATTCCTAGTTATGAGTTTAAAGAATTAGAAAACGCGGCGACTCCATATTCGGCTACTGTTACAATAAATGGATTAAAATATGGTACAGGTTACGGTACAAGTAAAAAACAAGCAAAATCCGAAGCAGCTAGAGAAACTTTGGAAATTTTAATACCCGAAATGAAAGATAAATTTACTGCGGAAAAAAATTCGGGGCCTGGAAAAAATAATTTTAAGGACTTATCGGTAAAAATGGACACTTTAATTTTCGATTTTAATCATATATTTAAATTTATTAGGTTTTCGATGAAATTAAAATTGAAGATCCTCGAGTATCAGAATTTTGTTCTAAGACTACCGAACCGTTACCGCACGCAATACTTCTTACTTGTTTACAACGTAACTTTGGTTTAGGCGATATTAAAATTAATTATGAAGTAAGCACTACGAAGCATAAAAAGAATGAATTCACAATGACAGTGGGGAAGCATACAGCAACTGTAGTTTGTAAAAATAAACGGGAAGGAAAACAATTGGCCTCACAAGCAATTCTTCAGGTAAGTTTCGTTGATTTAACTCAAATGAAAGCCGTCTATACGACATTAGCTGCTAAAAGGCATGTACTCTTAAGCACGTTTTTAAGCATTTACAGCAACCAAAAACTGTGACTTTTTGCGCACGTTATTTGTTTTGCTCAATTTTGTGATAGGATAGCTCTAATTCATTTCTACAATTTGGGGTTCATTTTTTCTGATAATCATTGAATTTGCTCTGATCTGCTATAGGCAAAGCTGTACGAGAGGGGAATTCAAATCATTGTCTAACAAGTTGTATGAAATTGACGATCTTAAAGAAAACATTGACGTACGAGGGCCGTCCAGAAAGTAAGAATACAACACTTGTTGAAAATCGAAAAATGAATATATCATAATGAAATTTACAGCGCATGTGCCAAAATATGTTGTCATTTCTCCACATAATCGCCGTTTAAATCAATCCACTTTTGAAGCTTTTGTATACCCTTGTAGTATACCTTCCGCTCCTTAAGCCACTGTTTCACGTCTCCATGACCTCATCGTTCGAAAATCGCTGTCCACACAAGAACTCCTTCAATTTGGTGAAAAGATGGTAATCCGACGGTGGCAGTGAGTCACAATGTCTAATCCAAGCGACACGAGTAGGTTCTGAGTGAGCCGGGCAGTATGGGGTCTGGCGTTGACGTAAAGGAGTGACGCGCCACGTCAGTCCCTTTGGACATGAAATCGATTAACAAGATTCGGCTCCGGTCCTAAAAAACGATTGCCATGATTTTACTCTGTGAAGACTGAACTTTGAATTTTTTGGATTTTGGCAAATTTGTTTAGTTACCACTTTTGGCATAAGTCATCGGGTGGAATGGTTTTATTTTCTAGAGCTGTTGATATATTTAATCGCCTTGCAGCATTCGCCAACTTTGCAAGCATTATTTAAAGTTCCAGTCTGTGCGTAAATATGAATGGCAATATATCGATACGTAATACCCGTGACAGCAAAGAGAAAGTTTCACTGAATGATCATTCTACTGAATCCTTATTCCTTTTCGAAGATGACACACGATGCTATGGCAACCTTTAAATTGTTCAAACAACAATTTTTTTATCAATCAATCTTTTCTAGTCTTCTCCTTTTTTGAACAAAGTTGCAACACACCTAGCTCTCGTTATACTGTACTAAAGTTTCGACTTGAAAACCAGCTGTTAATACGGACACTTCCAACTTAATTCTTGCAAGAATTAAGTTTTCCGAATTTCGTCGATTGAAGTAAGAAATTAAGCTGATGGTTTCTCGCCCCTGGTGAGTCGATGGAGTGAATATACCCAATTCGCCCTCCCTAAACATCTTAGGTATTCAAATATTCAGCAATCTTAGCTGGACTGATCATATATTTGCAATCGCCAAAAGTGCGATGAAATGTTTAGGTTTTCTACAGAGATGTAAGAAATATTTCACCCCACCCGACTTAGCGTTGATCTACAAGTCCCACATTAGGCCTAGACTTGAATATAATTCCCATATTTGGGCAGGGGCAGGACACACCGCATTGTCCGCGTTAGACAAAGTTCAGCGTAAGGCTGTTAAACTTATTGGCGATTCCTCAATCTCTGAGGGCCTTGACTCTCTGGAGCATCGACGGAATGGCGGTTGTCTCTCACTCTTCTATCGCTATTTCCATGGCCATTGTTCTAATGAAATTGCTAGCCTGATTCCTTGTAGACACATGACAACGCGCAATGCAAGAGCTACAAGTCGCTCCCACCCCTATACTCTCCAGGTAAAATTTGGACGTACCATCAAATTTTGGGAATCTTTTCTAAGCAGAACAACACGAATGTAGAACAGTTTACGGCATATAATTCCGAAACTTTGAAACGGAGCGTACATCGACACCTCCTTCAATCAACCTCATAACCCATTTCCCTCATTCTGAATTCCTTTCCTGCCAAGGCTGTGCTTTAGCAACATAGGGCATCCCCTGATCTTTGGCAGCATCATATAAAAAAAATTCCAGGCGTTCTTGTTACATTCGATTGCGTCTAGAGTTCCTGGCAACGGAGGCCGATACATTCAACTGCACTTGGCAGCCTTTATCGTCGGTACGAAACGGAAGGCTCGTCTTTCACTGGAAATAACAGGCCGCGGATTTGCATCAGATTGCCCACGAAGCTTCTCTTTGGCTTGGTATTGCTGCAAGTGCTGCGGGAAGCATAAGTCTCACGTTGGAATCGTAGAACTGGAAGGATGATGAGAGCAGTTTGCAGACGTCAATGACTGCAGACTGTCCCGCGGGACTCTAATTAATTCGAAATTGTTGTGCGTTCGTTTAAAACATGTTTGGATGAGTGCTCCCGAAGGAAGGAAGGAAAAGTGGCCAACGGTTCTACGGAGAGGACATTTGATTGGGAGCAGTGGTTCCCGAAATAGGAACTTCTACCCTCTGACAATAATGTTCTAGTTTAAGTTTCGTCACTGTTAATTTTTCTTAGAGCTGGCACTCGCTTGGAGGCATTTTAAATTTTCTTGTATTTTCTTTTTTACAGATTTTTTACTTTTAGAGTCGTTTTTACGAAACATCTTTAGAGTAACGTACCGTGCCATTTCTTATGTTCTTTTTGATCGTTAACCATTGTGTCGTTTTTGTTTGGATTATTATACATTTTTTAGGGTAGCAAGATTTTTGTAGGATTATTACTTTATAATGGTTGTGCGAAATAAAGCGCCATTATATATAAAACAAATTATTATTATTATATAAACTTTTTTGTTTTAGATACTTCATCCTCACATCAAAACATGGGGTTCACTTCTCCGTTTATACGGAAGTCATTCAGTTAAAAGCTTTAAGGAAAAGAAACTAGAAGAGCAAGAGATAACAGTATTACAAAGCAAGGCAGCAATAAATCAGCCAAATTATGCTATTCTCGATAAACTAAAGTTAGAAATGAATAAATTAGCAGAATCAAAAGACGCCATTAAACCAATTGGCACATTTATTCCACCAAATGATGTTGACTTACCAAGTTCCTCGGGTTCAAATCTTAAAAACGTTGACTTATGAACATAGAAAAGGCAAAGACTAATAATGCAATGTGGCCATACTCGTTTTGCATATATTTTTGAGGCTTATAATGTTTCGCAAGTCTTTTCCTGTCGTTTTTGGCTACTTTTACTGAACTGTCCTTTTTTTTAATATAGTTAAAAGACATAATTTATAAATGGTTTCGTTTTTGCGGATGGGTTAATTAACATAGCGACCAGAAAAATAGCTTTAAGCGCACCAAAAAAAAACTAATCGAATAGTAAGTGTATGTGTAAACGTATTTTATACTAGAATTTTAAAGATTTTTTAATTACAAAGGAAGTATGAATTTTAACTTAGTTTTTAAAAATAAATAATATAATAATTGTATTCTAAAGTTAAATAATTCCGAGAGCAGTGATCAATTGCTTATTTATCTTGTCTTCCCAAAATCTAGTCGAACCTATTCGAATGAATTGAATAACTTTGTAATTTGTAAAGTATTTCAATTGATTTTAATTGGTTTTTCAATTCGAAATTTGTGATATTCAAGAAATAAAAATGTCCGATTATTAAAATCGAATTATTGTTGTTAAATTGCCTTTCCAGTGTGTACAAGTTGTTTCATTTTTCCATACAATGGAAGGGTTTCAAAATGAGTACACGCGCTTTTTAATATATTGACTACGTAAGAGGGACACCACTTAAAATTTATATTTCCTTTGTAGAAATCGCAAAATAAACAAGTTGTGTATCTTGATTATTTTAAAGCCTTTTATTATTTGTATTTAATAGTTAATGGCTTGATCCCCGCAAATGGACAATTTAAGGTAGATAAAATTGTAAAATTACACACATTTGTGAATAAATGTTACAAAAGAGTAAAACAGTAAACTGATTTTTTTGCACTTAGCAGATCTATTAGAGAGGATTGTAGAATTAGTAAAAAAATATTTTTGTAACCATAAGTACCTAAGACCACAATCACATAACACAAAACACCAATAAAGAATGGACATATCAATAAGCCGAGGATGCTGCTCATATGTAATTAGCAATAAAATGATTTTTTTAATGTTTTATAGGAATTACTGAAAGCATAAAGTTTTATTCAATAAATCCTAAACTAACACTATTATTTCATCTGTGTAACCGACAGAGGCGCTTACTTGTTAAATATGTTGGGAGCCCAGTTCTTCTATGGGAGGGTTGCATATGAACTGAGTTTCACGTTTAACATTCTTATCACCCACTGCAAAGTCACCTGCTACAGTGATTTACTCATATCTAACAAACTGATGTTCTTTTAAGAAGTTGACTAATTATAAAATAGTGATATTATAGAGTTTCTGTTCAGAAATAAATACAAATAGAAATTTAGAAATAAACGAACAGACAGCATATACAGTTATGTGTTTTACTAGACATACATATTATGATAATGCCCTTACTATACTGCTGGTCTAAGTAAATTTATGTTATCTGTTGTTGAAATAATATTCATTTCTTGAGATTTAAAACTGTTTCTAGAAATATTGAGTTTGGTATTATAACCCTATACAGTGTGTCGCATAACTATACGACCGCCTAAATTTTTGACAGTAAAAGGAGTTCAAATTTAAGGGGCTATTCTACTTTGTCACTTTCAAAAAATCAATCAATTTTTTCCACATATTTTGAAAGTAAATACTTTCAAGAATATCGCGTACGTACGTATAACACATACTCTACCTAACAGACAAAGAATCATCAAAATTGGTCAAAGCGTTACGAAATTAAACTACCCCTCTCCCTCCCCTTCCCGCTCCCCTCCCCCACCATAGAACCAAATTATCCTCCTATAAGCAATGGGGGATCATTCTCTATACAACAGCAAAGGAACCATCCAAATCAGTCCACGCGTTACGAAGTTAGACTATCCCTCCCCCACCCTATCCAAATTGGTCCACGCGTTACAAAGTTAGGTTTCACCCCCCAACTACCACCCCACCAACAATTTTTTGGACATGGGACCACCTCTGAAGTATGACCTACCAAACAAAAAATCATCAAAATCAATTCATAATTGGCGGAATGATCGCGTAACAAACATACAGTCGAATTGAGAACCTCCTCCTTTTTTGAATTCGGTTAAAAATGCATAGAAAAGGTTCGAGAACAAATAGAGCACATCCATATGAACCAGTAAAACGTGAATTTAAAGGCAATCGACACCCTGATGATACCAGTAAGTCAGCCGAAAACCTACAAAAATCAAAGGATGCTACATTTGATGTTCACCTCGATTGGGTAGGAATTCTCACGAAATTGGTTGTTTTCAGACAACCTGGTTGCCTTGTAAATACGCAAAAATGTAAAAATGTGTAGAGCTTGAATTTAACAAGTGTGTGTTCAATCGGTTGAAGGGGAATGCCAACCGTTTTACAAAATTTTTACTCATGGCAGTGCAAGCGCTATGAAGTGTCAAAATCACACGCCAGGGCCCGTATTTGGTTTCTCGACTCGATGTCGATCTTTGTCGATATCAAGAAATTAGTATTTCGTAACTCGATATCGACAAGGTTGCAGTCGACGGTGATCGACAAAACTCTCGATGAGATTGACGTTGTCGACTATAATGTAATGTCAGGCAAGAATCGGTTGTAAAAATGTAAGTAAATATCAGTTGCAGGTTGCGAAATTCCAATTAAGTAGGATTCTCTAATAGTCTCCTGAAATGATCCAGTTGCAAAAAAATAGGCGGTATTGATGCAGCTCTTTTCTGACTTGGGGTCACACTTATAAAGTGGTCTAGCAGCTAGCAAAAAGCCTTTTTACTTAAGAAAAATTGTTTAACAAATCTTCATGACAAAGTAGTTTTAACAAGGTATTTTGATTATTATAAAAAGTTGTTTATACCTAGTGTCTCGTAATGATAAGGGGTTGGATGAATCTCGTAGTGATTTGAAATTAACTCTTTCATTCATTTCGTCCCGTAGAAAATGTATCCCGATTGAGCCCATTTAGAAAATTTTGAAATTAACCGAAATAACTGAGAAATATTTTAAAATTTTCAGATTAACACTAACTGCAGAACAAATTTTACAGTTCAAATAGATGATACGTTGGTTACAATTCATAATTTAGATAACAAATTGGTGCTTCAAATGGTAACTCTTTTTTGTCGATTCGATCGAGTTGCCAAATACCAAATAGTAAACAAATCGACAGAAGAATTTTGTCGACTCGATCAATCGAGTCGAGAAACCAAATACGGGCCCAGCTTCCAAATTGGCGACTGGGGATTTAAATGCAAGTTCCGGGAAACGGCATGGGAGAATTACAGATCATGCGCACAAACTTGACACATTTATTCGTTGCTATGAAATTGTTTTTCTGTTGCCACAACATTTTTTGGACATGCGCTTTATTTATTGAAACGGTTTGTTTGTCTGGTTCTGAAAATTCCTACCCCTCCCCCTGATGTCAACTTACTGCCTTTTGAACTTTTTTTTAGTATTTTCTATGCTTCAAAATTACGTGAAGCGTAAATTTTGTAATGGAAATGTTTCGCTTTCTCGATACGGGCAACGAGGCTTGGATTTCAAAGTGTGTGTCAGTTGTGAGAAATGCGGAGATTTTTATATAAACTCGTGTCCTATGATTGGTAATGGCTATGAAGTAAATCGTCGACTAATTTATACAATGCGGTTGATTGGTATAGGAATGAATACACAGCATGAAATTGTTCTGCAGTTTGATGGAGTTCGGAGAAGGATTTAATAACAATACTTATTTCCAAATAGTCAAACACATAAGTGTCGCCACAAAATCTGTATTCGACTAAGTGATGCGCAAAGCTGTTGAAGAAGAAATACGTTTGAATGTAGAAAATGAAGGTACCGAAGATATTTTATCAGTTTCTGGCGATGGTTCTTGGGCTAATAGAGGTTTTACTTCTCTCGTTGGCATCGTTTCACTCATTGGAAAATATAGCGGCAAAGTTTTAGATGTATCTGTGCGATCGACTTATTGTAAAGCATGTGAGAAGTGGAAAGGTATGATAAGCATAAAGATCAATGTCCAGCAAATCATGAAGGAAGTGCGGGTAAGATGGAAATGGACGGTGTGGTCGACATGTTCCTACGATCTCTAGAAAAATTTCAAGTGCGATACGGATATTATATCGGTGATGGGGACTCGAAAACGTTCAAAATGATGTTCATCCGTACGGCGAAAATTTTGATGTAAAAATGTTAGAGTGCATGTTACACGTGAAAAAAGGCTGTACAAATCATGCTGTTGAGGCTAAAAAAGCTCTTACCCAAAAGAAAAAACAAACAGACAGTTGCCAAAAAATGCCTTCGAAAAAAAAAAATATCTCTTAAAATTTTATATTCCCTACATGTATAACTATCGCCTGAACTAGGATTATGCCAAAATATTAATTTTTACTATTTTTTATAACAGAAAACTAAAAAAATCGTGTTTTTCGATCCTCTCTGTTTAAACAGCCACCATTTTGTTGTTTTTGCATAAATATGAATAAACCTAGTTCAGGCGATAGCCCTTGCTCTACTGATTTAGAATCTGTTCGATTTTTATGTTTCAGATCGTCCATTCCTTCAAAAACCGTGGAACAGTATGTAGACGACTCTGTTTTTTAAACGCCTATGTATTTTCATGTATTGTGGCTATATATATATATATATATATATTTATAAATAAAAGTTTTTTTTTGTAAGCTTAAAAAATGTATTCATTAAACTCAAAAAGAATTATAACATATTTCTCAAAAAAAATTCGTGAAAAACGTCGATTTTTTATGCCGTTAATATAAAATAGCTCCTTAAGCAAAAAAGAAATATATCATATATTAGCCATGGGGTAAGAAGTCTAATTACATACATTTCTAATTACATATTTTTAATATTATTTAAACTTTTAAGCTACAATACATTCAGAAAAGTACTATACGTAGAGAGAAAACACATAAGTTATGTTTAACGAATCCAGAAGTTTACTCTATGTCTGAATAGAGATGAAGAAAACATAAAAAGGGAGAAATTGGTTGGACACATTCTTCTTATCATAGAAACTTAAGGTTTGCGAATAAACCTGTAGAACCTTAGACAGTGGGTGGATGTTTCGAAAAAGAACTTCAAATATGTTTCAAGTCTTAAAGTGCAGCAATTCTTTATAAACTGCTACAGCCAAGGCTAGTGTATATTGAGTAGCTTTTAAGGGCCTACGATCCGAAGTAATCATCGTCCTGTAGGACAAGGATATCATTAAAACAACAAAATTACTGTTTACGATGATTGTATTTCTTCTCCATCACCCGATGGGAATATAATGTTTACAAGTTCACTGAATGCATTTGGTAAAGATTCTATAGCACTCTTAAAATCAGTTTTATGACCACCAGCAGACGCGGTAGCTTTACAGTTGTACATTTTCCAAAGTTTTTGTATATCCATAGAAGAAAATGCATCACGCTGCCCCATTGTTTCCTTGATTTTATCCTGAAAACCGTTAAAACAACCATAAATTTGTTTCTAAAAATCGTTAGGCAATATACTTGCTTTTGCTATAATCGTCGGTTGTCCATTAATAGAGAATGCGTTGGCTGAGTAGTGCATAATACTTCCAAAATCATAACCAACACCGAAGGCTGATGTCGTACCTTTTGGAGCTTTTTCGAAATTTGCTTCTGTTCCTCTTTGAATGTTTTGAAACTGTACGATAACATGATTATCCCGTTCTTCCCTATTTTGTTCATGTAGAAATCCAAGAGCATGCATTAGCTCATGCATTACGGTACCGACTTTTATCAAACATCCAGGACTTTGCAAATTAACAATTTGCGGACCCCCTACACGTCCAACGCTTGACCAACATCCGCTTTGACCATTTTGAATTGATATATAATCCTTGTCATCAGCCGAACGGGAAACGAATTTAATGCACGTATTTTTGTGGTACGCCGCCATTGCAGCTTTTATTAGATTGTTTTGGTCTGAGTCTAGAAAAAATATTAGTTGGGTATTCAAAAAATTTTGAAGAAAAAAAGTATTATTATATACTGAAAGTTCCTCGAATCTCGAATGGTACTACACCACCTGGCCATCTGTATGATTCCGCCAGAATTCCATTCCTGCCAAGAGGACGAGGTACCAAGATGTCTCCTTCAGCATACGATCCTACCTCTTCTGGATTGATAATCATAGTTCCATTTTTTAATAACTCATTCAAACTTTCGCCAACCTCCGTGTCCGGAGCACCATAAATTCTTGCACCCAAATGAGATAAATCTATAGCTTCATCACCGGTAATGGCATCGTCATTACTCACAAACAGACATAATGCAATATCCGCGATTAAGAACTGAACGAAAAACAAATTCATTGCACTTTCGATGGCGTTAAAGACAAACCGATGGTAGATCGGTGCGCTGCGTTTTTATAATTGTTAAATTTTACACAATTCGCTGCTTCATTTTGATAACAGCCAGTGATTTCTTGCAATTCGATGTGGACCTTGGCAATTCTTATCATGAATTAATTTTAATGGGACACCCTACCGCTACACCCTCGGACAAAATAAATCACAGCTTAAACTATGTTTTGAGGTTGTTAGTCGATTGTTTTAGCGAAGAGTGAAAAGCTTCGATATCAAGTGCAATTAGTGTGTTTCATTAGAACAAAGTTATCATACCAAAATTGCATTTCTTGCATTACAAGTCGGTCATTTTGGAGTTTAATTTATTAACGTTTTAACATAGAGCTTACATCAGTAATGCTTTGAATTGTTGACGTGCCGTAATTTATGGTCAGATATCAATTAAGTTAACTAGCTATTAAACCTACATAGTGTAAAATTGTAATTCCTTATGAAAATAAATATTAGTTCATTCGAAAACATAATATGTGCCCATTTATGGTAGAAGTGAAAAATGTACGTAAATAAACGCTTTTTTGATTGCTTGGACGGGAGAATCAATCAATTCAATAAAATTAATTGCTAATGATCTAAATCTTTGATTTAAACTCCAATTTGAGTTGGGTCCTTGAGAGATGCCACTTTCCATTAAGGTGACTACATTTTTTATCAATTCTCCATATTGCAAGCTGTTGAGGTATTTGATACCTGCCTAAACGGTTATAAGCTATTACTAGATCCAAGGAAAAAATACAGAGGTCAGGTTCTGAGGTCAAATAGTTCTCTAGGTCCAGTAGTAAAGAAGAGGTTCTTCTTGCCAACATTTTTTGGAAGGTTTGTGGGAGACAGAGCATTAAAGAAATAAACAAAATCAAGTTAAAATCGTCAAGCACAGACTCAAATAATATAAAGTAGCAAAAATTAAAATTAGATTGTTTACAAAAATATACAAGGCAACCTTAGGGAAGCTGACTCCTAAAGAGGCTCTTAGACAGGCGAAAATTAATGGAATCAGAGGAGAAATTAAAGAGCCGTGCCATCGACGATATTGGTTCAAATTTACCATAATTAGTGCGGTGATAACACATGCATGAAGTCGTGATTCGTTAAAGAGCGAGCCGGAATTGAATTGATGTGTTAAAAAAAGCTAATAATTGAGGAGTGTCACTTGAATCCTGCAGGCAATTGAAGGCAACCAAACCAATTGAAGAGAATCTAAATGAAACAACCCAAGTCGATCAGCATATGGTGGTAAAATAAGGAAATTGAAGAATTCAGCTAGACAATCAGTTCACAGTATTTTTCGAGTGACGTTACGGGGAAACCATCGAAAATTAAACTTCGCAAGATTTATTTTCCAAGACAAGGATATAGATGTGCACTTACCAATGTTTAAAGGGAGGCAATTGATGGAGTATCAGATATGGAACGCGTCAAAGTCAGAATTTAAAAGAAGACAGTCGGAAACAATCTACACAATACGAAAAGTCCTGGCAATGTCAGCGTAACAAAGAATTTTAGAATGAGACAGTGTCAACGATACATCATTGATCTAAATAATAAAAAGCAACGGTCCGAAATGGCTGTCTTGTGGCACCTCAGAAGTGTTAAAAATTGGCTCAGAGAGAGCTGCGCGAAACGAGACTCGTTGAGTTCCATCAGATGGACAATCGAAGAAAGAAAGCTTGAGAACAAGAATTCTGTGATATATTCTATTGAATGCCTTGCTCAAATCAGTAAAAATGCTGTCAACCTTCCTACCATCCTCAATAGCAGCGATGCAAAAATTTCAGAATTCCAATAAGCTGGAGGTGGTCGATTTGCCTTTAATTAAACCATGTTGGAAAGATTAGCCTTCAAAATCTTAGAGACACAGCAAAGATTAGTAGATATATTGCATAAAAATTAATTAGATATACTGCACCTGACGTATTTTTTTATGCAAAAAAACGACATAGTTAAAAACAAAACACCAACAAAAAAGTTTGGCTATCGGCAGAAGATCATGGTCCTCGCTATCCTCGGAAGACAAGGAGGATGGGTAACCAACAGAGAGTAACGCTTTGAGTTATCAAAACGCCAGAAACGTTTAAGACCGATGCGCATGGTAGCCTTAAGTCTATAGATGTAGTCGGTGTAGAAGCCTTTTTTAATATATTGAATGACCTATTTTATATTTTATTTCCCTAACTGCTCGTGAGGCATGCGGCGAAAGAAAAACAACACTCGATTGTACATGGGTCGCCGCCGGTGGGATTCGAACATGGGACTTCCGGATTGGAAGGTTGACGTTATCTGTTACTTGACCAACGACATTGTAAGCTAAAAACTTGACAAATATAATGTATCGAAGTAATGGTATGTGACGTTCTTACTTTTCACTGCAAATCGTTCTTGGGGTCCTTGTAAAATGCTCAAACTACTGCACTTCTGTTATCGAGGTTGATAAACAAATGAATTGTGTTTCTACCGGTTTCAGTAAGGTCTTGATCGCATTGATCACAACTTGCTTGTTTTCAGACCTATTATGTTGGGTTTTCTATTTCCTTTCAAACAATTAATATCTTCCTATCTCTCTGACCGAAAACAGCTTGTTCTATTTCGGAGTTCTCTCTCTAATGAAATATAATTCACTTCTGATGTGCCCCAGGGCAATTATTTGGGTCCGCTTCTATTTAGTATTTTTTATAAATCTTATCTTGCGAGCTCGAAAATTTTATTATTTGCTGACGATCCTAAGATTTTGCGTGTTGTCTCTCTTATTAATGATTTTCTGTACTAAAATCTAATCCTCAGTTTTTACATTCTTGGTCTATTGCGAACAATATGCCTCTAAATTTTGATAAATATACGTTTGTCTTGTATTCAGTCAGTATTTCAGTGGCCGCTTGCTAACCATACTGAATGGAATAAAAAATCTTGGTGTTGTTTTTGGTCCATATTATATAGTTAACAAGACTAATGCTTCCTTCACTAAACGAAAAGGAAATGCGGTCAAAAGCGCAAAACAACAGGTAGTGAGTACAGTATTTACTGCGGAGAGCTAAAGAAGAGCGATCGCTATCAAGTAAGTCTTCAAGGGCTACTTTACATAACATTGGTGTGTGAATAGTGAGACGTCAACTTTTTTAATTTGGGAAAGAAGCAAAAATTAAAAATGTGATTTTGATAGTAGGTTGGCTTAAGTGGCAAGAGCCGGTCAGCGAGACAAACCCTCCAATTAGCGCTAAATGCACCGTTTTGTCACCACAACCTGGAAGACCTTGAAGTTATACACAGCAATCACACGTACGCGGTAAGGATCAGATACGCCGCTGAGTCGTAAGGAATGTGCTAAAACCAACCTGCGGAGTTGAGGAATTGGGCTAACTCCCCAATCTTTACTCCTGAGATTGCTTGTAGGTTTTCAAAGAAATATTCTTCCAGTGACTTCTTTCTGACCTACAGAGAACATGAAGCACAGATTCCCTTTTACTGGTGATAAGTATAGTGGGGAAGTCCCAGTCCCAGAGATGAATTCTCGAGACCTGCTGCGCAGCTCCGATGTTATATTCTTGTTGTACATATCTCGGCCAAGTCGCTCTCGAAATGGCAGAGAGGTAGAGGAAGCGCTCCATTTGAGATTAGACTTCGCTAAGAAATGTCAGAGAAATTCGCAACTTCATCCGCTCTCTCATTCGCTGGAATGTTTCTGTGACCTGAAACCCAGATATATTGAATTTCCCACCTAAGTGCCGTCCCACACTTGTCGTGCTTCCGCTCGATGAAGTCCGCACAAGTGCCCACACCTGTCGTGTCGGATTTTGTGTAGAACACGCATGCCGTTGCGACGATAAATAGATAAATTCCGTGCGGCTTTCCCTATACACCCCCTCTCTCCTACAAACTGCGATGAAGCAGAACAAGTGGAGTGGGCACTCGTGCGGACTTTATCGCGCGGAAGCATGACAAGTGTTGGACGGCACTTACATGTTCTACAGTCGATAGGGTCCTTCTGTTAAAATTTCTTTAAAATAACACTTTTCATAAGAGAACATCTACCTGTGTCCAACGTCAGGTAAGATAATCGACTTTGTCGGCAATATAAAATGTTTGAGGCTCTGGTGTGCAATGCTCTTAACTTCCACTGCAAACCATTTCTGGGTTTCTTTCAGCATGGCTTCATGAAAGGTAGATCTACTCCGACTAATTTTCTGGAATTCTTTAATTGCTGTATTTCTGCATTGAAGCTGGCAAGCAGGTCGACTGCATTTGTACTGATTTTAGCAAGGCTTTTGACAGAATTAACCAAAGTGTTCTTGTTCGTAAGTTATCTTATTTATTGTTTCCAATAATTTTCGTTAATTGGATTCGCTACTATCTGTCTGATCGCACGCAACGTGTTCTATTTCGAGGTGCACTTTTAATGATATTTGTATCACCACCGGTATTCCTCAAGGTAGGCATCTAGGACCATTGCTATTTATCATTTACATCAATGATGTATCCTTAATTCTACCTAATTCGAGAATTCTGTGTTACGCTGACGCCGCCAACATTTTGCGTGTTATTTCAAGTGCGAATAACTGTGCACTATTAAACTCTGGCTTAGACGTCTTTCATAATTGGTGATCTACAAACTTCCTTTCTCTACTACGTCGTTCTCTCGATCAAGGAATCCAGTGTACTTTAACTACATCTTATACGGTGGCTCCCTGAATAGACTTGACCAGACCAATGATTTAGGGGTCGTGCTGAATACAACCTTTTCATTTGACGACCATATCAACACTATTGTAAACGAAGCTAATTCTGCTCTGGGCTTCGTCAAGCGATGATCTAAGGAATTTGATGACCCATATATAACTAAACTCCTTTATTTTACGTTCGTGAGACCTGTTTTGGAGTATGGTAGTCGTGTGTGGTCTCCGTTTTATGCGACTCATATTAATCGTATTGAGGCTGTACAGCGTAGATTCGCGGCCTTCCTTGGTTCGATCCTCTTCGGCTGCCTCCCTACGCTAACCGATTAAAGCTTATTTCATTGGAGTCCCTTGAAATTAGACGCGACAACTCCAGAATTGTTTTTACCCCCGATGGCTTACAAGGCGCGGTTAATTCCCCCGAATTGCTGGGGCTCTGTATTTATCGGTTCCTGCTCGCTGCTTGAGGAACCAAAGCTTGCTGCATATTTCCCACCACCGCAAAAATTTTGGTATGCACGAGCCTATTACATCTATGTCTCGTCTATTTAATAATCGTTTTGAGTTTATTGATTTTCACTTGTCGTGACCTAAACTGATTTTTCAGCTTTGCTAGGGTTACATTTTCTTTTTCGTTGTAATTATATTGTTATTTTTTTTGTAGTAGTAAGTATTTGATGAATCTTAAATGTTTACCAAATACTAATAAATATGTTTAAAATAAATTCCGTTTTTATTTGAATAAAGTACATTTTGAAACAATAATCTTCAGCATATCAAAAGGTGATAACTTGTCCATAATTGTATACTCTGTAGAATTCTGAAAAGAAGAACTTATGCCCTACCTGACTTACCATTACATTATGTGAGGAATTTCAGGAAAATTAAAATTTTACTAACTTAATTAAGTTTTTTACGGAGAAGAGATAAATACATAAATAAAACCGTTGAAAGGAAAATTTTTGTTGTCATTAAATTAAAAATGAAAGCGGCTCCTAAGCCGTTATTACCCAGCTGGTAGCCGATGAATGAAGCCGCCAAAACGCACAAACCAGCAGGGCAAAAATTAAATCCCAATGAAGTCTTCTGATTATAATCGAACATACGTTCATGTAAACATTCATGTCTTTACTAAGGAATACTGAAAATAAAACACGAAACGTATGTCGAATTCTATCCAAATAGTTTATTCACAAACCACAAGCTTGCACGTCAGCTCACATCAGCTGCTAATTTCAAACCAGTCGAGCGCTTCAGTTTGACGTTTCGCTTTGTGTAGGAAAAAGGAGATTAATTTTTTCGGTCATTTGTAAAGTTTGAAATATCATAATTGTGTTGCTTTGAATTCTTCTGAAATTCAGTGTTATGTAAATAAATTAATATTGGTATAATGTGTAGAATGAAGGACAAGTGAAGTAATGCTTATGGGAAACCATAAAGTGTAAATAAGATGGGGATACTGCCTCTTCTGGACGCTTTAGTAAAACCCAGAAATATTTTATTATCTGTAGCGATTATAACATCAGTGGTAGCTGTAGTAATTGCTAATTTTCAAAATGTACCCCAGGATTCAATTGAACAGTTGCCGTTTTGCGGAGACGAGAGTGAACGCACAGTTGGTCGCAGGTAATTTTTTTTCCAATCCCTGTCAAGGTCATTTCAATACGAACTACGTGAAATACAAACAATTTTGATAAGACAAGCTTTTTAAGCTACAGCAATTAATGATTAAGAGTAGTGTTTGCTAAATGAGTCATTTAGAGCAATGCAAATGTTTGTTTGGTAGGAGGTACCGGAGGTACCAAAGTGACTGAGACGGCGATGATGCTCTTATGTTCATGCACGAAAAAGCGAAAATGAATTTATTAAAATCTTATAAAATCGGTGAAAGTATAATTTCGCGGGAGAACATAACTAATGACATTTATTACCTACATTCATTTATGAGTTCCAATTTTTTTGGCATAATTAAAACGATAACAGACACTTCAATATAATCCTAATCAGTTTTATGTTGTAAGTGATAACGTTTTGCCCGATGTTGCGTCATTTGTTTTCTATCTACCTTTAAATAATTTTCTGCCCTTAATTAATTGAAGCTGTGACTAGTAAAAGGGATAACTTGGCCCTGCAGCCGTTATTCTCACGTTCGAATCCTGTATGCGGCTATACATGATTGTTTTCTGCCCACAACACATTATAACTTTTAAGGCTTTCGCGGTTCCTCAAAATCATTTATTAATATTTTCGGATTAGCCGCGGAAATAGTATTTAACTTATATTAGTACTCACTCCGAACGTTTCGCTTCAAGTTACATTGAGCGTGTTCACCGGGAAATTGCCTGAAGCTGTTATCGATGGTTTATGCTATGCACATTATATCGGTGTACATCGTACATTGGGCAAACACAAAGAAGTATTGCAACCCGCCTGAAAGAACAAATAAATCCGATCAGTAAAAGTCAGCAATCAGCCAGCACATACTGGACCATCCAAAAGAACATCATTGGATTCATTTTGAAAAATCTGCAGTCCTGTCTCGCGAATATCGTTATACTCCGCGTCTTGTACGTGAGGCGATTAAAATTAACCGGCGACAATAGTTTTCCGCTTTCACATCGATGCAGTTGATTCGAAATGATTTATCCTCAAAAACTGGCGTAGTGAGTTTTGTTTGCCTTCAACAACACTCTGCAACAACAGCAAGTGCACCAACCGAAACAACAGCTTACGCACCGATTTAATCTACGTAGCTTAAATCATTGTTAACAGCTTCCGGCAGTTTCCCGGTGACAAAACTCAATGTAACTTGAAGCGAAACGTTCGGGTGATTAATAATATCAGCACTCATATAAGTTAAATACTATTTACGCACAACACATTACCATAGTAAATAGAACAACAGCTCCCTAAATTTCCCTGGTGAAACGTAAACGAAATAGTCAATTTTTGTATGGAAAAGTAAATGCTAACTGTCAAACAGTTAATACTAGGTCTGTTTCTTTACCTGCAAGAATTTTAATTTCTGCGCAGGAAACTGCAGAAAGTCGTTTCGTACTAAGTTGGACTTCCCCTCCTGCAAGAAAGTTCAGAAATTTGCAAAAGGTCTGTTTCTTTACTTCTGCAGCTGAAAATTCCTGCATTTTACTTCTTTATGTGTTGGGGGTGCAGTTCTTAAAAGTACGAAAACAGTTTTTTGAAAATTCCTGAAGAAGTAGAAGACTGCCAAAAGTGACAAGTGAATACACAACTAAGCTATTTGACATCAGCCGGTGACAGTAAGGAAAAGTAAGGCAGTTTAAAGCTACTGAAAATTTCTGCAGCAGGGAAAGCGGCGACATTAGCAAAAATCTGCTGTCAAACTAAGTACGAAAACCACTTTCTACAGTTTCCTGCGCAAGAATTATAATTCCTGCAGGTTAAGAAACAGACCTAGTAGCTTTAAACTGCCTTAATTTTCTATACTGTCACCGGCTGATGTCAAATAGCTGAGTTGTGTCACTTTTGTCACTCTTCTACTTTTTCAGGAAATTTCAAAAAACTGTTTTCGTACTTTTGACAACTGCACACCCACCACATAAAGAAGTAAAATGCAGGAATTTTTAGCTGCAGAAGTAAAGAAACAGACCTAATATCTGTCAAAAATCAGTGAGCGAGAATCAATTTTGTAACTCTCAGAGAGAAATTTCCCTTTTCGTCGATTAAGCGGACATGTGTGTAGCTTAAGTAATTGACAATTCTAAAAATTCGTTACTTTCGTATGAACTTAGTCCGTAAATCTTCTTCAATTCTTTCATCTCTTAGTTTATGTTTGAATGGGACAGGTTCACCGTGATCCCTGTCAATGGTCGTAATAATTGAATAAAAACATTCACCTGCAAATTGCACGCATAACCAAACTTTTTACTCGGACGAAATGACATTTACAACTACATACAATATGACTGAGAGATTTCCCATTTGGGTTATTTCCTCTCATCGACATTACCATTTAAATGAATTAGTTCCGGGAAATTTTTGCAGTTTTGTTCGAAGCTGGTCTACGATTTGTATTTATACTATGACATTACGCTAAAAGCCCAATAGTATTGTAGAGCCAAGATTTACTTTGCACCGTAATGACCTTCTCCCGTAAAAGACGTCCTTTCCTCTTTGACTACACTATTGATAACGTTACCTTGGGCAGGGTCGATAAGATGAAGGACCTGGGCGTGGTCTTCAATTCTCGCCTTTCATTAGAGGACCATGTGGATTAGATCGTTGGGGTGGTTTGGTGGGCTAACTCGATGCTAGGTTTCGTTAAAAGATGGTCTAGGGAACTCGGTGATCCCTACCTAACTAAACTTCTTTACTGCACCTTCGTCAGACCGCTTTTGGAATATGCCAGACCTGTGTGGGCTCCCTATTTCGCCGTTCACGTCGACCGCGTCGAGGCAGTGCAGCGCAGATTCCTTAGGTTCGCTCTCCGTGGACTTCTCTGGATTGATCCCTGGTTACTTCCTTCTTATACTGATCGTTTGGGGCTGATTTCTCTTGACTCCATTGAAAAGAGGCGTAACATCGCCAAACTACTATTTTTATTCGATTTATTGCAGGGAACAATACATTCATCCGATTTACTGGCTGCCGTAAACATCTCTATCCCGCAACGCACCTTGAGGAATCGCAACTTCCTGCACGGTTCTAGCCATCGAACCCTGTATGGGATGCCCATGACGTCGATGTTTCGCCTCTTCAACCAACATTTCGCCAATTTTGATTTTAATCTCTCCAGGCTGCAACTGAAGGGCAGTGTCTTGGTTGATGTGGGGTCGTGGATAGCGTCAACCGTCGTCCTTGGATCGTTCCTGCCGATTTATTCTTGGCTTTTACTTCGTAGTTTTTATTGTAGTTAGTTTAGCCATCGATTTTGTTTAAAGGATGTAAACGAACACCAATATAATTAAATATAAATAATAAATAAATGTTAATAATTTGTTTCCCCCGTGGCTCTGATTACAGCTCGTACCTTTTTCCATTCTCCGTATGCATTGGAGTATCATTTCCTTTATGAGAATTGATACTCACATATACACAACAGATGACATACAGCATCGCCAGGATTTTAGTGTGAGCGAACAGTCCCAAACTAGGAAGGAAAAATTAGGGAATTACCAGGGTGAGCGTTTCGTGGTTGGCGTGCAGGCTGAATATCTAATCGGGGTGAGATCTTGCCTCCTCCTTCGGTTCACTCACCCGAACATAAGATTAAAGGTGTTGCGAGCTGGGACCAATACTGCCGCGGGATGACTGCCCAAGGCAGGCTATGCCTCTAGACGACATCAACTGAAAATCAGCTGATGTGAATCAGGGTCACGGCCTCCGCTGGACATTCGTCTGTCAGCAAATGTTTGAGCAGGATTTGGGATGGCATGCTGGCAAGATAGGGGCTGCGTTAGAGTAGTGGGGGGTTAAAATTCATGCCGAAGGGTGAGGAAAGATAAACGAAAATAAAACTAAGAACAAAAGAAAAGGAAAAAAAACTAAAACTGAAAAAAAAGCAAAACAATACAGGAGAAAGGATTGCAGCAGGCCTCGCTGACTTACCGGATTGCATTGGGGGAGTCTGATGTTGTGACTCGATGTATCCAGAGGCAGGCAAAATATACTTAAACAACGTTTAATATGAACGAAATCCTAAAACAGATCGAGGGGCGGGAGTGGTTTTGTGTGCAAACGATTTCACTTTCAAAGCCAGGCAACTTTTGTCTGAAACTTTTTTCACGAAAACCTACCCTTGGGAAAATATTGGACATTTGCCACATCATGTATATACCCAAAAGTAAAGTATATGATCTCTCGTTAAAATTGTAAAGAACACTTTTTTCAATTCCGCCACTCATTTATAATGGCAATGTTTCTACTGTCTCATTGAACAAAGCCAACCTGTTTGATGCCAATTCCTACTTGCCACATTCATCGCATCCTCTTCCATATTCTTCGCAGTGCACTATCAAGAAAAAGCCGCTACATTTCCGCACTTCACTTAGTACAAAAACAAAACTAAGGAGCTTTTTAGATTTGGCAAACCTGACGTGAGCTGATCATCAATTTGATTATCGGTTACTGTCAACTAAGAAACCACTTAACAAAAATCATCAGAGCAACTGACCCCACCCGTGTACTGCGTCTGGAGGTTGACGAAACTCCTCTTTACATCAATATGTAAGTACCCAGATAATTGCAGAATTTCGTGGAAATCTTTGGGAAGTCCTTGTTGAAACCCAAAGATTTGGAGAGACCAGTTTGTTCCACGAGTTGTTGCTCATTTGCAAAGAGATCAGCTTGACTTAAAGAATAGCGGGGGTTAGCACAATGGGCCTTACTGGCCATATCACTTTAGCAGATTACTGCTCCACACAAACCTTAACGTGACCTAATAAAAAAATAGCCGTCTTTTCCGAGGTCAAGTGGCAGTAAACCGAAAAATGGGTTATTTTTAAAGCACGAATGTAGCAAAAATCAAAACAGAATTTTTGTATAGGCCTTATTCGCAACTGAAGCAGCTTAATACTTGCTAATGAATTCTCGTTAAATACATTCAATTTGGTATGCGTGTACTATTTTGAATGCTGGATGGAGAATAAAAATGAACCGACTCACCAGACTGTCCTTTTTAATGTAGTATAAAAAACCCTACCCCTTGACGGGATGACACTTTAAATTTATGCTAGCGGGACAGATTTTAAGCCTGAAACATAAATTTGGGGAGCAAGACCGGCGGCACGTATGTCTCCGGCAACAAAACTCAGCTCAACTTAGATGATCCCAAGTCTATTCTGTCACTAAATAATTGACCGAAAGAAAGTGGCATAAAATGCTATTAAAAATAGAAGATAATATCAGAAGATTCTCCCAGAAAGAGAAAGGAGTGGTTCAACTCCACAACTTGGAATTAAATTGTTTCTTCTCTTCTTTTTTAACATCATTTAAAAATTAGTTTGTATATAAAATTCAAATTGTGTAAAATATACTAATAATGCATTAAATTACAGACTCCTTTATATAACAACTCTTGATGGCAAATTAACTGCCTTGGATGTATCTAAGGACGGACAAGAGCGTTGGAGTCTGACAACTGGCCCAGGATCTTTAATTTCTTCAAGTATACATCGTTTGGAGCTTACCAATAACGGACAACTGGTTCGAATGATTCCATCTCTAAATGGTGGCATCTATAAATTTGATGGTCATACCATTGATCCTATACCTATAACGGCTGATAATTTACTAAGCGCCTCCTTTAAATTTTCCGATGATCTTGTAATATCAGGAGGAAAAGAGACAAGATCGTATGGTGTTTCTGTTCGGACTGGACAAACTCTTTATGAGTGCAACATGCACGGAT
This sequence comes from Leptarthrus brevirostris, assembly GCA_964036015.1. Classification (NCBI taxonomy): domain Eukaryota; kingdom Metazoa; phylum Arthropoda; class Insecta; order Diptera; family Asilidae; genus Leptarthrus; species Leptarthrus brevirostris. The sequence continues at coordinate 3,528,282 of OZ038371.1, read as the reverse complement.
GTCACAATTACACTGATACGTTTTCTGTCGATAGTCGTGATATTTCAAATGAGCATGACCCGCTCTTAGACGATGTTGTTATTGTTCGAAGGCAGACGCAGACAGTACGCGCTGTAGAACCACGCACCGGAAGTGAGAGGTGGAATTTCAGTGTGGGACATCATGAATTAGAAATACTTAGGAGTCCCGAATGTCATGATCGTCCACGAAGTGACTTCGAAATGGCCATGCTTGACTTGGAGATTAAGGTCATTGTACCTGAGGGGATAATTTGTGGTTTTAGTAAAAGCAATCCAGGCGTTATGTTATGGAAACGTCAGGTATTTATAAATAGAGTACGACATAATGTTAGGATAAATTATGCCTTTTTTAGTTTAGCAGTCCAATTGTAAGCGCATGGCAGATTGATAGAAATAACGTCTTGAAGTCAGTTGATATATTTGATTCCGCGCAATGGGTTTGGACTCCGAAAGAAGAAAACTTGGCGGAAAAACTTGTTCCGCCCTCTATTTACTTAGGGATGTTCCAGAAACAATTATATATTCAGGTGAGTTTTAATTTCCTTTGGAAATCAATCAGAATAAGTCCAACAATTTCTTGTTATAGGAATCATCTCAAATGAGAAAACTTGTGATGGATAAAACCCATGAGTTTAACTATCATATTATTTCTAGTGAATCAAGTTTTCCCAGTATTCCATGGAAACCAGTTCCTGCGACCAGTTCAGGCTTAGCGCTAATTGCCGAGGATATAACTAGTGGAGCCGCTTCAAATAGCCTTATACCTCACGAAAACAATCCTACACCACACCAAGATGAGGAAAATACTTCAGTAACTGCACTTTCAGTATTATATGCTTCAGAATATGTTAACGGGAATGGCTTTTATCTATACAGTTCCGCTGATCTTAACAAAACTCAAAGAGCGCTATGCGACTCAAATGCTTCTATATCAGAGAACATAATTGAGAACGACTTAGATTTCGATTTTATTGGCTCGGAACCACCTGTTCAAATAATGATTTTATCTCTGTGGTATTGGTGGAAAGAAATTCTCGTAATATCATTAACTTCTGCTCTTGTATTGAATCTCCTCCTTTCTCCCAAAATTCGTAGAGAACGAGAAGTCGTAGTAATTGAACGACACATTCCAGTTCCGACAGGTGTGGAAGCTACAGAGGAAAACATATCAAAAAGCAATAGCTCTGGAAGAAGCCTGTCAGAATCCGCAAGTATTAATTCTGACAATTTTATATCGCGGTTCCAAAGTGATTTTGATCTTATACAGTGTCTTGGTAAGGGAGGCTTTGGCGTTGTTTTTGAGGCTACAAACAAACTTGACGGCTGCAATTACGCAATAAAAAGAATAAGTTTGCCAAACAAAAAAGATTCGCGAGATCGCGTAATGCGTGAAGTTAAAACTTTAGCAAACTGCGAGCATCAGAATATCGTGCGATATTTTCAGGCTTGGGTAGAAACTCCCCCACCTGGCTGGCAGGAGATCGAAGATGAAAAATGGCTGCAAAGGGATGTCTTATCTACATCCATTGACATTGAGACACCAGATGGAACAACATTGCCCAAATTTCCTAAAGATTCGATTTCAACCATAAATTCATTGTTGAGTAACAATAATAAAATTTTAAATTCGTGGACTCAGATGAAAACAAGTGACCAAAGCAAACAACTTGATTCATGGTTTTCTGAGATTAAAAATAACTACGATTCAGAGGAAGATTCCTGTTCCTTTATACAATTCAAAGAAGACAGTAAAGCCGCAGGAGATAGTATTGCAATCGACATGATGTCTAAGAAAGGTGCTTTTGTACCTAATATAGACTTGTTTAGTGACAAATCAGACTCGTTGCAAATAGAGTTTAAACATTCCACAAATGATCAAAACTTGAGTGAAATGTCTGAATTTAGCAAAACTTCAACACCTCGGCGAACCCATAAACGACCTCTCTCTTTGGATTTGACAAGTAGAGGAAATGTTATTGTACCTGTGCAGCCTAGAATCCAAAATAAAGTTTATTTATATATTCAGATGCAACTTTGTAGGAAGCAAAGTTTGCGTGATTGGTTACGGGAGAATAAGGCTGACACGCGGCAGCCCCACATTAAGGGGATTTTTGAGCAAATTGTTGACGCAGTGGATTATGTTCACTTAAAAGGACTTATTCATCGAGATCTTAAACCGAGCAATATATTTTTCTCTCTTGATGGTCAAATTAAAATTGGTGACTTTGGTTTAGTCACCGATACATCCGACGTTCCAAGCATAGTCACAACATGTGAAGATAAAACCGGATTACTTCAGCGTGCAAAGCACACTCAACAGGTAGGAACACATCTTTATATGTCTCCCGAACAATTACAAGGCAAGCCTTATGACTTTAAAGTAGACATCTATTCATTAGGATTAATCTTTTTCGAGTTACTTAGATATTTTGATACCGAAATGGAACGTATTGTTACGTTAAAAGGGCTTAGGGATGGTAAATTTCCTGATGATTTTAAGGAATTTTTCCAAGATGAATTTAGTTTACTTCGACTAATGTTGTCGACTATACCCCATGAACGCCCAGCAACATTCCAAATCAAGGAAAAATTATATGTGATAAATCCGTGGTCAAAAAGTTCAGCATTATCAGAACAAGTCAATACTACATGTAGGCTGGAATATAATTCGCATTCTAAAGCTTTGGACGAAATGAACGCTAGTTAGATATATTTGTATTGTTAAGGTCTTATTAAATAACTGTAAAACGCATTATGTTCATTTTTCTGTTTATAATAACGCCTCATCCATCATCCACCCACCCTTCCTTAAAATGGCTGTGCCAATGGTAGCGAAATGCGGAAATTTCTGCAGACAACTAAATTGGGTCTAATAAGTATTCTAAGTCGAAATTATAATGGTCTAGACAGCTAAGTATTAATTTAGTTCATAGAATTTGTAGTGAAAGGTCAGTAAATAAAGACAAAACTTGTGAAAACTAATTATTTTCTAATTTAACAAATTAAAAATAAAATTTTAAAGCATTTTCTCAAACACCAACTGGTTAGGTAACCGAGGTACATCTCGTAGCTGCACATAAGGTATGTCGAATGTGAGATATGTGCATTTTACGATAGCCCGGACTCTGACTTTGCTTATACCATCAACAGGCATTTCTAATTCCGGTATCTTATTTTTAACAAGTTCCAGTATTTTTACTATGCCCATGGTTATCACGAGATCTGTACCAGTTTGCGCCTCGATCCATGCGAAGAGCTGCTGATGCAGTGTTATGTGAGCCTTTTTGCGGCGTTGAACAACGGGACAGAATCAGCTGTTGATAATTTAGCAAAGCAGCAAAACGTCCTGATTAGCTAACATTGAACTCCGTAAGTTAACGCTACAGCGGAATTTTTTTTTCTGTTGATGCGCCTCTGGTCGTTATGTTACAACCTATCCAGTGGTCCCGTATCACCTGACCACTGGATTAAGTTATGCGCGGAAAACGTCTTTTAGCCCGTTGAGATGGTGCTCTTTTGGGCTTCTTATAGATCGGACCAGCAAAGGGAAAAGAAGTAAGAAAATTAAAAACGGGTGCTAGAGTTTCTGGAGAGTGTCGGTGTAGTGAAGGGAAAACGAGTAATTTTGTTTTGAAGTGGTTATATAGAGGATAACGAAAACCAAAAGAAAGAAAAAGAAACGGTGGACCGAAAAGAAGGAAATAAGTTAATTACACTGACTAACGATAAGATTAACAATTACAGAAGAAGTGAATTACACGACATAGTTGCGTTTGGTCGAGTATATATCAAGCGCTTTACAGTATTTGAAATTTATTTATAGGTGTCTTTCTATAGTTGATATTATAGGAAATAAATTCTGTATTGCTGTATTGATAAGGCTCACGAATATGACCTTAAAACAGCCCGATTATCTTTTTGAATTATAATTGCAAAACTTTGATAATAGCATTTCCTACCTTCGTCTAACTCCGGACAACTGTCCAAGGATATTGGGACTGTACCAAATGATGGCGGGCCCCCCACCTCTTCGGTCACCGACCAAGCCTGCGCGGCTGCTATACGCTCTCCCCGCTGTTCCCCATAACCTTCCCAATCGCTTTTTTGTTATGAGTTACCGCTAAGTTGTGACAAACAACTTAGTGCTGCTCACAACCCTCAATCCAATCCATGTCCGCATGCAGCCATCTGTTGGTCGCCGGTGAACATGGATTTCACACGCTAACCAGTAACAGCAGCAGTTATCTTCACATATATATCTTATGGCAGCAAACCCAGTATCATCTCTAATGCCATTGTCGGCGGTTCCAAAGGCCCCTGTTATCCCCGCACACACTAGCTTCTGAACCTTACTCAATTGCCTTTTACGGTGGCCTTTGAAGCACTTGGCCACCAGACCACCGAGGAATATGATATAAACGGTCTCACCATCATAGTGTAAATCCAGTATGCGGCCTTTGGTGAGATGCCCCACCTTCATCAACACACCCTCCCAGATTGATGTAGAGCCCTGTTCGATCTTTGGATTTTCTCCTCAACATGTCTTCCAAGTAAGTCTTGAATCTAGGAATACCCCTAGATACTTTACCGAACCCAAGACAGTAAGTTCTTCTCCAAAGAGCTCTACTGGTCTAAAATACTACCTTATGGCGCGTATGAACTTGCCCCTTGCCATAATTGCAATGTCGTCGGCGTTGTGTATGCCTTTTTCCTCGAGCCTACGTAGTAATGTATTAACATTAATGTTCCACAGAATGGGGGATAACACTCCTCCCTGAGGATATCCTCTGCCTACCCTCCCGCGCAATCTCGATTCACCCCTCTGGATGTTTACTGCTCTTGTCTTCAACATATTAACAATCCATCTCCTCGCGATAGCATTAGTTCCACGTACGACCAGAGCATCCTCCGCCTTCCGAAGTCTATATTGCCAAATGTTCTTTCAATATCCATTATTGCGGTTATCGCTACGCCCATGCCATTAAGCTCTACTTCTGCTACTCGTACCACCTGTTGGAGTGCCGTTTCGGTAGATCTCCCATGACAATAAGCGTGCTGGTTCCAACTTATTAGATAACTAACGAGCGCAGTCCCTTCCACAGTTCTCCGTTGCTTTCAACAGAAAAGAAGTCCGGCTCACGGGTCTAAAGGACTTCAGCTCAGTATAGTCTTTTCTTCCGGGGTTTGGTAGAAATATGACCTTAGCCTCTCTCTACGAAACTAGGACATATGCTATTGCTAAGCATGCTGTTTATATTCCCCTAAGTATTGGTGCTACAACCTCACTGCCCCACTGATGGGGGAATATACCATCTAATTCTGCTGCCTTGAACGGTTAAAACGATCTAATAGATCGTCTTACCCCCTCAAGCGTCACAATCCTTTCCGCCTCAGAGCCATCCATGGCATTCGCCCCGTTTGCCACGGCATGTCCGATTTGAAGCTTCCGGGAAAGTGAGTTTTCAGCAGGAGTTCATTTGTTTCGTCCTAGGTCTCTGATATCTTTCCCATTCTGTTCCGAACCAGTCCAGACTTCAGAAATATTTCTCGTGTTCGAACAGAAGTCCCTCCATGAGTCTCTCTTCTTTCGACGTAGAGCTTTCTTTAACTCGGCAGACATCATATTTCTCGTATTCGAACATAAGTCCCTCCACGACTCTCTTCTTTCTACGTAGAGCTTTCTTCATCTTTCTTTAAGGCCTTGTATCTGAAAGTCTTCCTGTACTCCTTTTTCCGTGCTTCCAGATCCCTATCCCACCAAGGGGTTGGGTCCTGTTTCACTACTTCAGTTGGCGTGCAGGATTTGCGATACGTCTCCACTACAGCTTTTTGTAGAGTGTGCAACTACCTCTCTGTACATGCAATGTGTTTTTGGGTACTCTAGGCGTCCATGCCGACAGTTTCTGCTTTAACACCTCCTTATACTGTTGGTGTTCTTAGGGAACCTGATTAGTCCCTACTCTGTGTTGTTTACCCCATATTGAATGTCAAAAGTTATGGCTCTATGATCTGACAGCGTCATCACATCAGCTACTCCCCAGTTGAATACTCTATCCAACAACTTAGTCTTGCTAAGGGCTACGTCAATAGCCTCCTTAAGCCACAAAGGTTGGTTCTGTCCCCCTGTTTAGAATTGCTAAGTTGTTACCTCCCGCGAATTCCAGCAAAACTTCGCCTCTTCGGTTGTAGTCTGTGCTGCCCCACACTGTATTGTAGGTATTCGCGTCACAACCTAATATTTCTTTCTATCCTTGCAGTATTTCACCAGACCCTTCACCTCCCTACCTGAGGGCGAGGCCGGTAAATCATATGGTAGATAGCCCGACGACCACGCCCCTGCCACGGACCCCATACGAACCACCGAAAGGTCTGGCATACTGAGTTGTGGCTAATACCGCCTGAACTTCCCGCTTGACTACAATGCAGAATCTATTTCTGCTGTCTGAATTTACGGCAGGGTTCCTGCAGCAGCGCTATGTCCATCTTCTCTTCCACAAAACATCGGCACATATCTGATGCGGCATCAGAGTGACTGTGAGTTGCCAAACTTTCAGGGAATTCCCACTCGCCTCCCTCGGTACGGGAGATACCTGCTCTGCATACTTGACCACTCTGCTGCAAATGTTCTTGGTCGACCAAGGTTGGTTAAGAGTGTTTGACAGTTCCTAGATTGTCTGACATGGATTTGCTTCCACTTTCCGCGACTTTGAAGTACACAATGAATTAAGTCTCGCCAGAAAAACACTGCGTTTATATATTTATACTTACTCCTGTAAAATACCACAAACAAATTTTAAGCCTGATTGCCAGGGTAATTGGAAGCAAAAAGCAATATAGTCAAATTCAAAGATAACTTACCGAAAAAATTTAAGCAGTCGTGTTTAAAAAGTTTACGACGAGTACTTTTCAGAAGACAGTTTTAATAGCATACTGCGGTATTTATTTATAATTTTTTTTTATACGATGTGGCCAAATCCTAGGGGACAACCCTTTGATGCGTTAGCATGGTTTTGGCCAGAAGGGAATTAGGGTAAGGGAAGTGAGGAAACTTGAGTCTTATTTTTGCTTTGCTGCGAGCTAGACAACAGCCCAGAGACGGAGTGGATTATTTTAATTTCTTAATGAAATCTCACGGGGTCATCTGGTCTCGAACCCGGGACCCATGGCATGTTGGTCTTGCCGCTCAACGTATTGATCCAACTCCGTCTCCTTTAAGAATATGTAGGGTGTAATGACAAATATGAGAACTCACTGGTTTAGAATTTCCTAATTTTAACCACATCGTATTTTACTTTTGATTTCAATACGGCATTTTTAGAAGGCAAAGTCAGCTCGTAATCTCCTGTGAAACTGGACTAACATTAAGTCTATCTAAACAAGATCTTCATTTTCCAACTTATTCAATGAATTTTAATGCTTCGATTTGGATTGTTATAATTCTATATTGTATAAAAAATTATTAAATCGATCACTGGGCTAATTTTGATACGTCGAAGCACTGAGACACAAGTCTGTTTGTTACACTGAATAAATTTGTCATTTGTTAAAAATCAAATTAAGTGCTCCTTTTATAATTGTCTTGAATATACTCATTATAAGCTGCATATGTCGCACATATGTACTTCATTTGAATTTAAAATGTTGTGCCGACAGGGTTACACGAAGCCTTTCCTTGTTTTAATACATTTTACTTTACTTTTTATAAAACATCAACATTTCACTTGATGACAATTCGTTCACTGTGATTAGTCTCAAATCTTAGAGCAAAATGTGTTTTAATTAGTTTTCTTAATTTTTCTAAACCTAACATATTTCGTACAGGCATATGAATCTTTGAAAAATCTGAAAAAAGTTTCTCAAGTTGTGATGCGGATGCAGGAATTTTCAGTAAATTCTTAGCCAACTTACTAAATTCGGGATGTTTTCTTTCTGCTAAACCCCAAAAAGTCATAGGAGTTATAATATTCTTTTCCCACATAACTTTAAATATTCCATTATTAGCTTTAAAGAGAAACAAATCATCTAGGCCATCTGCAGAAAGTTGTTCTAAGAAAAAATCCTCAACTACATCAAGCTGTTGGTCAGTTAGACATTTTCCTCTAAAACGAGGATCCACAAAATTTGCCGCCATCGCACAGGGACTTAAAGCGACCTTTTTTCTCTCTTCTAAGACATTCTCAAATTTCTCCGATAGATTTAGAGTGAGCCATTCTTCAGCAGCCTCTGATAACAATGTTTTCTTTTTTTGACAGGTATAAATTAACTTGCATATTGCGTCTAGGGCTTCAGAGTAACTCTGCACTTCGCTGATAAAATTTTCATTTAAAATAATTTCTAACGTTTTCTTTGGAACTTCAATTTTTCCTGATAGAAGAGTTGAAGACATTATTGAAAAATTCTGAATAAAACAATGTATAGCCTCTCTGTATGTACACCATTTTCCAGTCCAAGGAATAACAATACGAGAGTTTGGTGCTAGTTTTTCTTCCAGTTCAGGTTTTTCAAATAATTTTAGTATTTCGATAACACTTTCAATAAGATTAGGATCAGTGACATCTTGAGCCAAAAGATTTGCCTCGTGACTATTGCATGTTGTACACCACAGCGAATCCAGTGAAGCTGATATTTCAAGACCATCAAATACAGCAGCATGCACTTTTGAATTAAACAAATCTTTTGCTATTTCTCTGCAATCATCCAAAATTTCATTTACTCGATTTAATCTTCCATTTAATTCTTCTACTGATGTATCACTTCGGCCACAAATCTCACCATCGAAGTCCCAAAAATTCAAAAACTGTCGACTTCCGTCATCTGTTTGAATGCACGCAACAACCCCATTGGAATGATTAAATCCAGATAACAGTAATACTGATGTTTTCTCAGGGTCTGTTATTATTTTCGGAATACACTTGTGCTTCTCATGCACTCTATCCATAAGATTGGAAATCAATTTTTTCGTTTTTGGTATTGCATATGAACTGTTGAGTCGTTTTACAAATTTATGAAAGTGAATCGAGTCAGCCACCGGGAAAGGTATGTTGCACGCGATAAAAAACTCAGCTAGTGTTTCATCAATGCTATTCTCCTCGGAATTTCTATTGGAAAATCCCTCTGACGTGGAGGTCCCTTCATTTACCTTAAAACTGCATTGATCATTAGACGTCGTTTGATCATTTTCGAAAAATTCACTGCGATCCATCTTCTCACAAGAAAACTCCATTATTTCCTTTTGACATTCTTCACCCTCTTGAATGAAATCCTGTAATGAAAAATATACTATTTAATTTGGAAAAATCTGGCAGCTTTTAGATAGATAGATAGGTTTATTTGTTTATACGTCTATATACTTGCATCATAACATCTTCAATCTTTGATGTCTAGTTAAATAACTCATTTATATAAATAAATACTACAAAATTTCAATAGAATATCAATGAACATTTTCCAAGTTTATTCCTCTTTCAATGAACTAGGAGGCAAAGCGTTAGGAAATTTCAATCCTATGTACAACATTGAGTTTTGAGTGCCCACACAGTTCCATCTCTGTAAACTGGGGCCTTATTACTGAACACGATTCGATTGAAATCGATCGTAAATTTTGGAAATTGAGAATTAAGTGGACCTTAGGCTAGCAGCTCAAGAAAGTATAATATTTCTTTTTAATGTCATTCAATTCTACACTTCGATTGCAATCGAATCATATTTGTTAAAATGACTGCTGAGACAGTGATTTCCACGCAGGCTTAGCATCGAGATTTCTTGATAATTTGTATGCTCTAGATTCAAATTTATTCCATGTTTCTCAGCTAGCTCATTCCAAGTTTCAACCAATAAATTTTTCCCTCTATGATAGCTTGTATGGAAGTCTCATCTCATTGTAAGAAAATAAAGCTCTCAGAATATATTTAAAGTGACAGCGAAGACTATAAATATAAATGTCTGGTAACTCAGTCTCCAAAGCGAGAGCATAATTTGGGGTATATTGTGGCAAACAAAATAATTTTTTTAAAAAAAATCATATTGAATATATCCCCAAACTTGTGAAGCATAACATAAGATGGATCTGCTGACCGCATTGAATATTCGTTTTTTTTCTGAATGCTTTATACAGTCATTTTGTATGAAAGACTTCCACGTGCAATTTAGGCTAACTTTAGCTGTACCTAATCGAGCTTTCAGATGTTCATTTATAGATATTTTGGGAGTTAGCAGGAAGCCAAGGTAACTATATTTTTTTACAATTTCGATAGGCTTATTATCAAAAGTCCATTTTCAGACGCTTTTCTGACCCCTCCACCACGCTGAAATATCATAATCTTAGACTTATCTAAATTAACTATAAGATTCCATAGTTTACACAATCAATTACAGTATCACAATGTCATCAGCATACATCAATATTTTTACTTCTATACTATTTATAGTTACCCCTACTCCTAAATACTCTGGCAGGTCATTAATAAATAAGGCAAACAATAGGGGACTGAGTATGCAACCCTGTTTCACACCTGAGTTGGTATCAAATCTTTCAGTAAGAATCTCACCGTCCCAAACCCTAGCTCTGGTATTCTTGTAGAGTTCACACAATACTTTCATAATTTTGGCTGATATGTCGTAATTAAATAATTTGTAAAAAAGTGCATCTCGGGGAATAATATCAAAAGCTGATTTAAAATCAACAAAAAATGCGTAAATCTTCTTAATGTTAACGTGCTGCGCTATCTTTATTACGCTGATAAGATTATAAATATTATCTACCGTCGAGTACCCTGCACGAAAACCAGCTTGACTTTCCGAGAGAATTTTATGCTCATATTCCCACTTCATTAACCTTTGATAGATTATTCCAACAAAGATTTTGATAATAGAGTCCATAAAAGAAAGTCCACGATAGTTGTCAACCTGATCTACATCACCTTTTTTGTATATTGGAAATATTACAGATTCCTTAAAGCAATTAGGCATTTCTGCACTATTATATGCTTTAAGTAGTCGATGAAGGAATACATGCGGAGCATTTTTATAAAATTCATAAGGCACGCGGTCAGCACCAGGAGCTTTATGTTCTTTTAAGTTTGCTAGCGTTGTTATCAGCTCATGCATTTCAATTTCCCCATCCAAAAAAGCATCTTGCGTATTTGGAGTGGCATATAGCACAGGAGCACTATTTATAGCGGGATTTAAAACTGTTTTAAAATGATTACTAAAGTCCTCTATGCTAACTTTCGATCCTATCGTGTACGTTTTACCGCGAAGCTCTCTCGCTACCCTCCACCAAGTCTTAGAGTCCTGTATTTTGTCTAATCTAGAACTAATTTTTTTTAAGTATTCTCTCTCTTTTTCGTTACATAATTGCTTGAATTTTTGATTGTACTTCAGATAATTCAGTCTTGCTATGTCAGAGGAGGTCCAATGTAGCATCTACGCCAGCTCTAACAGGTCCGTTGTTTTTGCTTTTAATTATGGGGCAAAGTTCAAACCTTGCTGCAGCAATGACTCTTCGTCCGTCGAAAAATTGTTGGAATCAAGTTCACTAACCTCGGGAAAAGTCCTGTAATTCGTTGAATTTTTATTATTTCCAAAACGATGGTAATTTGATTTTGCTTTCAAATTCATAAGTTTATTTTAGCTCAGCTTGACTGTTTGCTCTTCGCATTGAACCATATTTTATTGCAAGTCAATTTAAATGTTGTTAATTGTGGAAAATTCAAAAACAAGTGTGCTTTCATATCACTAGAATTAATTTTGGATCTCAAGAGTTTAGTATTATGATTCAAGTTATAAGAAATCTAATTACTTATTATTTCATTTATAGATAACAAATATATTAAACTTACCACCTCATATAATTCTTCATATTGTTCTTGTTGATCACTCGAATCGTCAGCAACCTCCTCATTAATTTCTTGCTCAGTACTGGAAGTTGATGGGTCGTCCTTGCGAACCGCTTGAATTTTTTCAGTCTTAACTTTAACACCTTTGTAGCTTTCCGATTGTTCAACTTTAACAAAGTTTGTGTTAACCTGTTGTATTGCTGATTTCTTTCTTGGGCAAATATTTCTAAGAAAGTAAAAGACAAGTTCTTATGCTCTAACTACATCTCACTAGAAATATAAAAACGATGCATACCTGTGCAAAGCAAGCCGAGATTTTGCAGTATTTTTTAGTATCTTATTGCAGAGTAGACAAAGAGCTCTACTTCTTCCTTCCACCTTAATTGCTTCAAAGTACGCCCTACTCCAGTAGTCGTGGTAGGGCCTTCCTCCGTTACTTTTATTCATTTCAGTTAAGCAAATAATCGTTTTAAACTGTTATCAAATACTCTGTACAAAAATTGTAAATTACGACTGTAAATTACTATTTAGCCAGACATCATAAGCACACACCACTGTCATTTTTATGTCAATTTCATTTCCGAACAATTCCAAAGCCAGGGCTGTACATTTTCCTGTGCTAAATAAATTCATTGCAATTTTATACCTGATAGAGGTTCGAATATTTGATAGCCTTGTGTACACACAGAATTGAAACAATTTATTCGTTGGTCGTTTGAAATGTGAATTAGTAATTTAAGTAATTTAGGAATTGATTTTGGTAAAACTCTTGAATATAACCCAAAATCTATCTCCTTAGATCTTCTCCAAATTAATTCATATCAGAAGATTGGGTAGAATTCTTGATCTAGTGTTTTTTAGTGCTTCTCTTAATGGGTAATTTACAAAAAGATGAGCAATGACGCTGAGCTCAACTTTTGGAGCAATTGCTTAGGATGATATGCAGAAAGCATAGTTTATTCATGAGAGAAATCTCAATAGCTGAGCTACATCTAAAATAAAAAGCTTCAATTGAGCAAAATCTCACAGTCGTATGCTTAATGTTAAACTAGAGCTAGTTAATAATAATAATAATAGAATTAACCCTTCTAACACAGAAGGCACACTTCTTAGGCGGGGGCCCAGAATCAATTCACCTATTCCATCAAAACGATAAAATGAGGCTCCCACACCAACATGCAAAGGAAAAAATAACAAGCAAAAGAAAGGACCGCGAAGAAAACACCTTGCTGAGAGTTAAATCAAAATTAGGAGATGCATTAACAGCTCTATATAGACGATTAATTGGTTCATGCATGCCATAATTTGATCTTGAACCATCCAGATGCAATAAAGGAAGCCTTCGAAGGTTATGTTGGGACTGTCTGAAGGTAACCCTGCTAACAAGCGAGCCTGAGTCTATATTAGAATTCAAGAGCTGGTGAATAAAGAACAAGTCAACGACTTTGCGCCTTTTCTCAAGTGATGGCAAACCGAGCAACCGAAGGCGTTCGGTGTAAGACGGGAGACTAAACGGATCGTCCCATGGGAGCCCTCTTAGCGCAAATCTAAGAAAATTGCGCTGCACCGATTCGATACGCTTGGAATGAACAGCGTAGTAGGGAGACCAGGCCTGAGATGCATAATCTAGAATAGGTCTAACTATGGAGCAGTACAAATGAATCAATGTTGGTATATCCGGGAACTCTCTAGACCAACGCTTAACAAAGGCCAAGACTACACTACCTCTAGACACGATATAGTTGATATGAAGAGTAAAGTCAAGTTTCCTATCAAGTTTTACCACAAGCTCGGTTGCGGACAGTACGCGACGGAGATCATTTCCCGTAAAGTTGTAATCCCACGCTTGTGGATTAGGGCTCCTGGAAAAGGTCATAGCCTCACATTTCTCAAAATTGAGGTGTAAGCCATTATGCCCGCACCACTCCAGAAACGTATCTAAGTCCTTTTGAATAAGGGCGGCGTCACCACCATCCTTAACATAAGAGAAGAACTTCATGTCATCAGCGTAGATTAGAACATTAGAGTACGAGACCAGACGGACAATGTCGTCAATGGCAAGAACGAATAGTAGAGGATCGAGATGACTGCCTTGTGGTACACCAGATGAAACCTTGAAGATTCTAGAGGTAGAGCCGCGGAGCGACACAGGATAAGACCTGTCTCTTAGATAGGATGAAACCCAGTCAAGAAGAACAGGGGGGAAACCCAGCCTCCCGAGTTTAAATATAATTACGGAGTGAGGGAGTTTACCAAAGGCTTTACTGAAATCCGTGTAAATACAGTCAGTTTGCATGCCTCGCAGAAAGTTTCTGCCAACACAAATAAGAAAACCGGCTTTAAAAAATTCCGATCTGGTAAAATTTTGTTCTAAAGAAAGGCTTGGGCGAGGTATAGTCGATATTGTTGGCAGTTCTTCTGTCCAATATTTTGGAGTGACCGAAGTCAGTTCGCTTCCAGGTCTGGATTGAGTTAAGCCTAATGGCGGATGCGGTTTGCTTACCATAGAGATCCAACGGTAGAAGATGGAGAATAGTGTTCAGGGCTTTAGAAGGTGTGGTTCTTAGGGCACCTGTTATCAGCAGTGTTGCCATCCTCTGAACTTTATCCATTGCTTTGCGATGGGTTGATACATTTAGTGCCGGCCACCAAACAATGATCCAATACATAAGTATAGGTCGTATAGAGCCAATGCACAATGCGTGGCTCCATACCCCATCTTTTCCCAATAGCCTTTTTACACGAGTACAGCGCTACTGTGGCCTTCCGTACTCTTTCCTGGACGTTAGGCTTCCAGGTAAGTTTTCTGTCTAGGACTAGAACTAGATACTTAACCTGATTACCCAGTTTCAGCCTAACCCCGTTTAGTGTAGGGCAGTTAATAGGTGTTTTATGCCTCCGAGAAAAGAGGATTAACTCTGTTTTGTTCGAGTTTATACCCAGACCACACCCATTACTCCATGATAAAATCTTGGAGAGGGCGTATTGTATCACTTCAGCCAGTGTGTTAGGGTGTTTACCTGAACATATCAAGGCAATATCATCGGCGTAGGCGATAACCTTGTGACCGGACAACTCCAGGTCTGTGAGTACCTCATTCAGAGTTAAGTTCCATAAGAGTGGTGAAAGTATTCCTCCCTGAGGAATGGATGGATCCACAATTTTACGGCGTTCTGAAGTAATTTCTTATTCATCTTACAACAAAGAAGTCATAGCTAAATTTTCATCCGAGAAAGAACACATTTTTTAAACAAATGGTATATACTACATTCGAAACAACTTGACTTGTATCAGTTTTAAACAAGACTGAAATTTCATTAAGTTTGAATATAGGGTTATTCCCCAGAAAATCGAAAAATTTCAGAGATATTTCTGAAAGCAACCTCTCAGATCTTTTTGAAATTTTGCTGGTTTATAGAGTTATGCAAAATAAATATACGGATTTTGTCCTTTTACTTTCCGTTGCCTTTTTTTTTGAAGTTTTATAGCATTTTGAAAATTCCACGATTGAGCAGTTCGGACCAACTTTAAAAATTCATAACTTCCGGTTGCCATATAGTAGGAACGTAATTTTAGTCTTATTTTAAAGCTTAAGTTTAATATTTTCCATAAAAATTTACTACTATGAAGAAGTAGGCTAAAAGGATATTAAGGACACAATTTTCGTCCTTCGTCCTTTAATATCTCAAATGAGTTTTATTTTTACATATATTATTTGTCCTACTGATATCTATAAAATACCAAATTTTCAAGTAGACGGAAATGGGATCATAGATAAACCTAAAACAAACTGCGCCGGCTACCACCGCACAGTACATATTTTCCACGAACTCAAATAATTGTAAGCATTATAAAGTTTTTATTAAAGTTTCATGTTGGAGACGGAGTTGGATCAATTCGTTGAGCGGTACGACCAACATGCCATGGGTCCCGGGTTCGAGACCAGATGACCCCGTGAGCTTCTATTAAGAAATTAAAATAATCCACTCCGTCTCTGGGCTGTCTAGGGTTGTCCTCTAGAATTTGGCCACATCGTATAAAAAAAAAGGTTTCTTCAAACATCTAACTGTTTAAAACTTATAATATAACATAAATAAGAATAATATGTATATCTTTTTCTCTCCTCCCAAAAAAATTTATGAGTAACTTCATCTAAGGAAAGAGAGAAATACTTAGCTTTAACTACAGTTGCACCGATATTTATGTTGACATCGCCGATTTTTTTATTTTATTAAGAGAAAATATCAGTTTAATAAAAAGATAATGTAAAGTAATACATTTTTATTTGCATCTTATCCTAACAATTATATTTAAAATGTTTTCTAGGAGAAAATTCCGAGTTACCCTAGCGCAATTCTTTTGGTCATTATCCTGCATGAATATAAATGCGTTATGCATTCCCAATTTATTTACTGACTCAAATAAATTTTCTCTCAGCATATCAACATATCGCCCGCCGGTTAAAATTCTGTCTATAATAGGCATGCAAATTTCACATGCCTTGACCAATGAAGCAGCCTCAGACCATAATTGAACATAAGCCATGCTTAACAATTGGCTTGATCAGGTGTTTTTACGTATTGCCTTCGTTTGTTTGACCGCATCTTATATTTACTCTCATCACTCCAAATTATTGAATTCCAGAATGATTGAGGCTTACTGGCATGTTCTAGAGCAAACTTTAGGCGTTTCGCAGGATTTTTTTCTCGATATAAACGGTCTCTTCCGTGCTACTCGTCCATGTAATCTGGCTTCGTTAAACCTCTTCCTCACCTGAGTAGCTCCTATTGATAAATCTAGGCATTCTTTTATGCTCCTAACGGAAATTAATTGGGTTTTTCGGACTTCGTTCAAAATCTGTCAATCCTGACTAGCAGTGGTTTTCCTTCTACGGCCAGGTCTTTGCTTAGTTTCAGGAGTCCCAGTTTCTGAAATGTTTTGAACAATTTGTCTTACTCCTTCTCTCGAAATCCTGAAGTCGTTTGCAATTTTTTGGAGCGTCTCACCTCCTTTCCGCAGTTGAAATATCTGCATTCTCTCGTGTGCGGAAAGCTCTCTAGTTTTTGGTATTTTACCTGGAAATTGAAAGGTGGAGATACGCAAAAATGATATAAAACAATGGCTGAGGAGCAAAAAAATATGTAGTCAACAAAAAAAAACCAAAAGAAGCGATTAAGAACATTAATGCAGTAGTTTAGTTAAAACTTAGGATACTGTCAACTTACTTACCGTTTAAGTATTCCACAAACTTTTACTTTTCTCTTATATAAATAAATTTTTTATAACTCCAAGATATAAAATTATTTAATACTACTCGATGACAACTTGACTGAGAATGAAATTGCAGCAATTTTCGTTTCCACGTAATAATAAGAATTGTGCGCAAAATCCGTTTATCAACATAAATACCGTTGCAACTGTATGTCTTTAGAAACAGGCATAATTTGATGGACTTTTCTAGTGAGGGGAAGTTGTTTTAACTTTATGAATGGGCAAAAGAAAGTATTAAAAATATTAACTTCGTACAAAAACGAAGTTAATATTTTTAATACTTTCTTTTGCCCATTCATACAACTTATAAGGAATTTGATTATCAAAAGGTCTTTGAAGACCTTTGAAGTTTTGAAGTAATAAAAACTTTTAATAGTCGGTGCAGTTTGTTTAGAGTTTACCTATGATCCCATTTCCGTCCCAACTTGAAAATTTGGTATTTTATAGATATCAGTAGGACAAATAATATGTAAAAAGTCCACAGAGGACTCATTTGAGATATTAAAGGACGAAGGACGAAAATTATGTTCTTAATATCCTTTTAGCCTTCTTCTTCATAGTAGTAAATTTTTATGGAAAATATTAAACTTAAGCTGAGAGTAAAATTACGTTTCTACTGTATCACAAACGGAAGTTATGAATTTTTAAAGTTGCTCCGAACTGCTCAATCGTGGAATTTTCAAAAGGCTATAAAATTTCAAAAAAAAAGTAACGGAAAGAAAAAGGAAAAAATCCGTATATTTTTTTTGCATAACTCTATAAACCAGCAAAATTTCAGAAAGATCTGAGAGGATGCCTTCAGAACCATTTGGCGATTTTCTGTGGAATGACCCTATAGCCCTTAACGTCGCGCCGTTGTCGGTCCGCTGTCTGTCAGTCCGTTGTCGTCAAATATAAATCGACCCTTATTTCTCATTTCGACGTTCCCTTCAACGCAGCTGTTCAGATTCTTTACCGTCATATGTGAATGCTTTGCAAAAATGCTACTTCTGGCAGTGTGGTAGACTCGATAGACCCTCATTCACTTATTTTTTTCTTTAGTTAGACCAATTCTCGAATATGCATCTCAGGTTTGGTCTCCTTGCTATGCTGTTCATTCTAGACGCATTGAATCGGTGCAGCGGAACTTTGTTAGGTTCGCACTAAGGGACCTCACGTGGAATGATCCATTAAGGCTTCCTCCTTATGAGGATCGCCTCCGATTGCTTAATATGCACTCGTTGGAGGAACGACGTAGAGTTGCTGACCTAGTATTTATTCACCAGCTTTTGAACTCGAATATAGATTCTCGCTCTCTTGCAAGTTTGGTAACTTATAGGCATGCTCCGTATAGGTTAAGGAGATTGCCTTTACTACATGTTGCTCATTCTCGGTCTAACTATGGTATGCATGAGCCTATTAATCGCATGTGTAGAGCCGTGAATATGTGTCCTATTTTTGACCTGGCTCTTACTAAAGATTTGCTTAAACGTTCTCTGTTATCAATGAACCCCTGATTGTTTTGTTTGGACGTGTTTTGGTTTTTTGTTTTACTAAAATTTTTCCTTGCGTGGGAGCCTCATTCACCTCAATATATGTTATATTCTGGTGAATAGGTCAATTGGTTCCAGGCTTCTGCCTGTGAAGTGCGCCTTCTGAGTTAGAAGGGTTAATTCTATATTTTTAGTAACTGAACGTACGTTTGCATTGATGCAAGTACTTTCCAACGTTTTCGAATGAGCCCCTACTTAGTTTTTATAATACACAGTAGAATTGCAGGGCAACAGGTAATCTAATTTTTTATCTTACAATTAAAACCATCCGCTTTATTGAAAATTTTTAATTTTTTATTAAGGTTTCTAAACTAAAATAACTATATTTCATGAATAATTTGATTATCTTTATAAAGTAAATAATTATAATTAACAAAATCACTAATTTCAAATATTACTTTTAATACGTACATTAAAAACCACCTTTGTTTACTTAAATAAAGTATACGTATACGGATGAGTGTGAAAAATGCTTGTTCACACTTGACAAATAAAGTTTTAAAAAAAGTAACAAGGATTGTAAAAAAAAGTAAAACTAAAAATGATCATAGAAGGGACCAATGGAAGGATATTTGTTATTGGCTTATTCTTCCCAAGTCAATTGAGTGCTATGAACACTTAAAAAGGATTTGTGTGATCATAGAATTTAACAAAATTGAAAAACCGAATTTAAATAGTTGCATTTGATTTTGTTCTCATATCTTAAAGGGATCAATATACGTAAACGAATTACAATTAAATCACAAAATTCCAACTCGTCAGAACATTTAGGTTGTCTTATATTTTAAAAGAATTAAATATAAACAAAATTAACGCGTGGACAACTTTAAACGATTGAAAGATACAAATAATACTAATGTTACATTAATGTGTTCGAGAGACCTCTATTACCCTATTTTTGTGTATAAATATAATCATTACCTTTATAATGTCATGATCAACTTGGTGTTTTCCTAGATTAGACTATTGTTACGGTTTATAACTAGATATATTTTTAAACTTTTCAACTTCTTTCATTCTTACATAACACCATTCGCGCTAATTTTACAACGTATACAAATTAAGTGCTTAATTAATGCTATGTTTTTTTAAATCTAATGGTTTGCTTGTTTGTGACAGTAGTGATGTTGTAAGAGTGCTTCCATTAAAGTAGGAGAATTATCGAAAGTTTTAAATTTATAAACAATAAAATGCAAATTCTCATGCAATAGTAATATTAGAAAATATATTGACAACAATTTCAGGAGCAATTGATTTTCCAGACGCCAAAGCTTAAAATGGCAAATCATTCTTTTATTATTAGAATTAACTCTTCTAACTCAGAAGGCGCAGTTCACAGGCAGAAGCCAGGAATCGATTGACCTACCCACCAGAATATAACAAAATATTGAGGTGAATGAGGATCCCACGCCAACATGTAAAAAAACATTAGTAACCCAAAACACACCCAAACACAACAATCAGGGGTGCACAGGCAATAGAGAACGCTAAAGCCAAGCCAATACAAAACATACACAAACCAACATTAAAAAAAACCTTACAGAAACGAGTGAGTACAACAGGATGGTTACAAGTTTTAGAGGCTCTTTCTTAATGTTACCTTGTCCACGTTAGTCATTATCAAACGTACACATGCGTAAGTAGGTTTTCCATAGATCGAACATACCATAACTAATGCGCGAGAAAGCTATCTGTAAGCTTGAATGGTTTCGAAAGGAATAGGGCAGTTCTCTAGGTAATATTTTGGAAGAAAGTTTCGCACTGTCAATCTTTCCCTGCAGAAGGTGGTGTTGAAAAAATATATCAACAACCCAGCGACGCTGCTTCTCGAGAGTAGCAAGTTTTAGCAGTTCCAACCGCTCATCATAAGGAGGCAGAAAAAAAGGGTCACTCTAGCGCAGAGCACAAAGGGCCGATCTCACAAGTCTACGCTGTACGGATTCAATACGTTTAATGTGAGATCCGTAAAACGGAGACCAAACCAGACTAGCATACTCCAGTTGGTCTAACAAGGGATGTATAAAGATGAAGTCTTAGTCTAGGAAATTCCCTGGACCATCGGAGGATAAATCCCAGCAAAGAGTTGGCCCTGGCAGCGAAATTATTAATGTGGGGTATGAAGATAAGTTGTCTATCAAGATACACAAACCTTCACTCCTTCCACCCGTTGAATACAAGTAGCTTCAAATTTGTACTGAAAAGTACGGTAGTTGCGGGACCTCGAGGAGGTCATAAACTGACATTTCCCAATGTTTAATTTAAGATTATTATTGCCACACCAGCTATAAAATATTTGTAGGTCCGACTGCAAGATCTCACATTCCACAAAAGATTTGATTGGAAGAAAAATCTTGATATCGTCCGCTTAAATAAGTATTTTGAAGAATCTTTGAAGCAAATAAGTGATATCATCAATAGATAAGATGAATAACAAAGGGCCAAGATGACTACCCTGGGGAACGCATGAAGGAGCCAAAAAAGCATCAGGGAGCACGCCACGAAAACGCACTCTATAAGTCCTAGTGGCTAAATACGACTCAATCCATGCAATGAGTGGGAAACCCGACTTGGCCAATTTGAAAACTATAATAGAGCGAGACAGCTTATCAAAGCCCTTACTAAAATCGGTATAAATTCAGTCAGATTGGCAGCCATTCCACTCACATTACCAGAAACAAACTCCAACAAGTTGGAAACCGCGGACCTACCCTAAAGAAACCCATGCTTCCGGCTAGAGATTAAACCCCTACACCCTATGGACAATTGGGATTGGATCATCAGTTTGAAGAGTTTTGAAATGCAAGATAATTTAGCAGTAGGTCTGTAGTTAGCAATTTCTCTCCTATTGTCACTCTTAAAAACGGGGATTAAAAATGATGTCTTCCAGAGTGCACGGAAGCGGCCCACCGAGAAAGACTGCCGGAAGAGTAAAAGTAAGGGACGTAATACCGCCGAAGAACACTTCTTTAAGACAACAGCCCCGTCACCCCGTCAGGACCATAAGAAAAGTCACCCGGAAGATCTATAACATGTTTGGACAAGTTTTCCTCCGTGATAGATGGAATAGATACGGCAAGTGTATTTTGGATTATTAATATGTGAAAAGTTGCTACTATCTGGATAAAAATCAGTTGATTCAAATGCGCCCCTAAAATATTCAGCAAATAAATTGCAAATAATCTTAGAATCGTTACTGGAACTTAAACCGAATTCCATAGTCGATGGGGTAGTTATCCACCCTTCTCTTCATATTGACATAATCAAAAAATGCACGGGGGTCAGAGAATAAGCTGCCTTTTAGGTTCTGAAGGTATTCTTCATATAGGGAACGAGAAAGACTTATGAAATGTTTGTGGTAGAGAATAAATTCACGTCTAGAGTCAACACTGCCCACACACAGGTAAATTTTCCAGGGTCTATTTTTCCTATTCCTAAGAGTTTTTAATTTTCTATTAAACCAGGGCGAGCGGATTCTCTACTTCTAACCCGTACATAGTGGACAAACCTCCCGAAAGCTTCGTAGAAACCAGATAAGTATGGAGGTATAAATCAAATGTTAGAATAGAATTGCTGAGCCCAGCAGACAATAAGAATTTAACCACTTACATGAATGAGAGTTTGAAGTGCAGCCCAATACAATTATTATTAACCCTTATCGGTCGTAAGTCACTTCTGGCGTGACAACAGTAGTTTTCTGCAGCGGTCGTATGGCACGTGTGAAGTGACAAGGCGGATCATATCGAAACACGCTGTCTATTAAATGTGCATACGATTGTTGTTTCAGTTTATCATTACCAACAGAGCATTTAACTTGTTCAGTGAAATTTCAATACTTTTTTTTTGTTCGAAAAATGAATAAAGAAATAGTGGCAGTGAATTTTGCGAAGATAGTTTTGAAAGTAATTTTAGTTCTACAAATCGCACATTAGGCCTAGACTTGAATATAATTCCCATATTTGGGCAGGGGCAGGACACACTGCATTGTCCGCGTTAGACAAAGTCCAGCGTAAGGCTATTAAACTTATTGGCGATGCCTCAATCTCTGAGGGCCTCGACTCTCTGGAGCATCAACGAAATTGCTAGCCTGATTTCTTGTCGACACATGACAACGCGCGATACAAGAGCTACAAGTCGCTTCCACCCCTATACTCTCCGGGTCAAATATGGACCTACCGTCCGTTCGGGAATCTTTTATAAGCAGAACAACACGAATGTAGAACAGTTTATCATCTTCTGTTTTTCCCTCGTCATTTGATCCCGAAACTTTCAAACGGGGCGTACATCGACACCTCACTCAACCTCCTAACCCATTTTCCTTATCCTTAATTCCTTTCCTGCCAAGGCTGTGCTTTAGTATCATAGGGAATCCTCTGAGCCTTGGCAACATCATATACATATGTATAAAAAAAAATTCTAGTGATGAGGGTAGCAGTGACGCTTCTTTCCTAAGAAGAGAAAAGTTGTTGTTCCGATAAAATATTAAAGTAAAGAAGAAAATGGTGCAGAAGCAGAAGTTGATAACTTAGACGATGATTGGATTGAAATCGAGAGTGATGGTGATGATGGTTTCCCTAATAGGATTCCTTTTTTAAATAATGGTGGTCAAATTTTTGGAAATGTTCACAACTTTATTCCCGGAAAAGAAATATGTGTGGTTGAAGCTGTGGCGCCGGTCAAAGGCAGTTTCAGTTGCCTATCTTATAGTCCCAATAAGTGAACTAAATGGGGAATACATATCGTCGCTTAAGTTCTAACATCACGTAACTCAAAATTAGCAACTTTACAGGAGAGCAAAAAAACTGCATAATTTTACATAAATACCATTGCTGTTACTTTTACTTTCTATTCTTTTAACGAGTTAGGCATTTTTTGTTTCTAATTGGCCGAAACAACGCGTCTTTTGCTTCTCTAGCGAATGGTATTAAAATGCCAAAAATGATTTACGTGGTGTTAGAACTTAAGCGACGATATCTTTTGTCTGACTCAAATACTGGATATGTGTATTCAATATTGCCCTACTTTGGAGCTTGTACGCCGGAGTCTTTAATTTGTCCTGAACTTCCTGTCAATGCAGTGCAGTTAGTTTGCATTTGGACAAGAATCTGCTCGAATCTTTATGTCGGCAAATACTATACAAGTGTTAGAAAGTTTTTGCCAACACAAATAAGAAAACCGGCTTTAAAAAATTTAGCTTATCAGATTACGTTCAAGAAGAAGTAAGTTGTTAGTTTTATCATAGCGAGATAAGCGAATTATTACTATGTTAAGCTCTTACGATACTGAATCAATGATAACTACGTCAAGAATAACACGTGGTGGCAATCAGGTAGAGATTACGAAAACACAAGTAGTATTGAGTTATAATAAATTCATGGGCGGATTGGCCCGACAAGATCAAATGGGAACTATGTACAAAATCTTTAAAATGGGGGCTGAAGGTTTTTTTCTGGGGAATTGAAGTTTATTCTTTAAATTTCCTCATTTTGTATACAGCCGCTTGTAATAATAACAACACTAAACCACTGTCGCATAAAAAATTTATTTGCTATTTATTTATTTATTTACATCGCTAGTTGGTGAATTTCGTGAAGGGGAAACTGCACGATATGGAAGGTCCCAACATCAGACAATGAGGAGAGATTGGATGGGAAAATACATATTTTGCAACCTGAAGGTAAAGGAAAACATAACGACTGTTTAGTATGTTCTAATCGTAAGTTGTCTGAAGGAAGAAAAACAACAGTATACTTTTGTGAAACATGCAGAAGAAAACCATACATTCATGTTGGAGATTGTTGCAAAAAATACTATAGATTAAAAACATAAACGACTTACACTTAATTCCATAAATTTATTTATTGAGAGACCACACACGGTTAATGGTACTTGTCAAGTAAAATGTATGAGATTGCAAGTCAAGTAACATTGATGGAGGTATAACCCACACATTATTCCGCGAGGCCCCACACACGGTCCGTGATACTTGTCATTATATTTGATATAACTCATCCTTCCAGGACACTTGATCGTTTGTAACAAACTTCAAACTGTAGATTACATATTAACAAATCTCATACGTGCTATCAGCTAGGCTGATTATTCACGTCGCATATACTTTGGAAATATTTTTTTAGAACTTCATTTTGTTTCTCAGCTTTTTTTATCATATGTCGTTCAATATCTAAAGTCCTCTGGAAATTCCCACTAACCGCCGATACTTTAGCTGCGTTTCATTGGGCCATGCAAAGTACTCCGGCGTACTTTCCCAATGGAACGCTTTTTCTTTGCCCGACTACTTCGAGCCGCTCTCAAATTTCGCATTTCATAAATTGTACTTGCAGATTTTTGATGTGCTGTGAAAAATATGGTATGTTATTCGATAACAAGGGGGGTTTCTATCTTAAAATTTCGGAAAATCAAAAAAAAAAATTTATTGCTTAATTCGAAAATAAATATCAGCAAAAATATGTTCTCACTGTGCTTGGAGCGAAATTCAAGTTGAAAAGTTTTTTTTATAGGTGTTATACTAAGTCACCTTACAGAGGGCATTTTTGGCGTTTCAAAACTTTAAACGCGTTTTTCTCAAAACCACGTTATTTTGACTGGTTGACACGATTTGAAAAAAAGTACTGGACCGATTGCCCTGATTTTTGGATATGTTGTTGTAGACATGTGTGGCTATGGTCCAAACTAGGATCACATGAATTGCTTTGAATTTTCCGATTTTCAGCCGATTTCCTAACCAAAAATTTTAAAAGCCGCTATTTTGTAATTTCTTGATGAAATTAAATTATCCTAGTTCGGACCATACCCACTCCCATACAGAAAATTATCCTATTTTTTCTTTAGGTCATCCAGTCGGCCGATATCATATCAACCACCAATTTTCAGCGTCTTAACGATCTTATGGCCTAAAAGTAGCTTATAAAAATTGAAAAAATATCAATAAACATATCTGAAAAGTTTCAAAATTATAACTTTTTCCTTTATATAAAAAAAAATTGATGGAAGAAACCAGTTTTTCTTAGGAAAATATTTTTCAAAATGGTACCGTCATATCTCAACAACCGATCGCCACTCTTTTGGCGCAGTCACGCCTTAAGCCGTTGGTAACAGATTGACGATCGCAATTTTTAAAAATAACCAAAATTGTTTAAACAAATTACGATAATAACTGATATTTTTGACCGAATTTTCGTATATCAGATTCATGTGCCGCCATTTATTTTAAGAATAATTTTCGGAAACGATGATCGTCAATGTTTATTTATCGTTAGTATTTCCCAAGAGTATTATTACTTGAATTATCTAGGTGTCATAGTTGCCAGACAGCGTTAACCTGACGGAGTTGCATCAATGTTGAGGGGGAGATCACCACGCCATAGGTCAAGGGTCAAACCCTGGACTGCCTATGAGTGTCTCATTTGCAATAACTAAAAAATACACTCCCTCGCTGGGCTGTTGTTTAGCTTGCAGCAAAAAACAGTCATTAAATTTTTTCATTTCCTTTACGGCTAAAGCTATGCTAAAACGCATCATAGGGTTGTTTCCTGGGCTTTACCTACATCATGAAAAAACCAATTGCAAGACTCATGTTACAGTTAGTAAAATATTTGTCAATTATTTTCCAACCTGTCTTTATTTTAAGTCAGGCACGTGTGTTTTTGTGCTGTTTCGCTGAGTATTGGCAGTTTTTAGTAGATTATTTTGAAAATAATAATTTATATTTAATAGGGGAGAGTGGGGCATAGTCATCACTAGCCTTTTTTTAAAGTAACTTTAAATTGTATGAATCTAATTTTTTTAGTGAAAATGAGCCCTACTGTACCGACGGAGTTTAGTGGAATTTTAGGATATGTGCGTTGTTTATAGCGTGACAAGTGTTTTCGACGCACAAAAGTAATTTTTGGCTCTTGAAGAAATTTTGGTCCAGTGTTTATAATATTTCAGCGTGCAAAAACATCGAGGTAAGTGTTTTTATTCAGAAAAGGTTGCCGAACACGACCACGTACTGGTTGTCACATTTATTTTGAATTACGATATATTATTAATGTTTGTGTAAAAAAAATGTCGCGTGTGGCATTGTCATCACACTGCATGTGGGGAAAAGTCATCACAAACGTTACCTAATACTAAAAAAGTAAAATATGTGAATTCATCATTGTTATTCCAATCAATCGTTATTAAAATTATTCCAATCGAATGGATAGTGCATTTACCTATAAATAAATTAATATATGAAGGAATAAATTGAAAGGAAGTCAATAATTTTCGGATCGTTAAATGTAAACAAAACTTTTACTCATTGCTTTGTCCTGTTCGCAGCATTATGGTACGCAATTATAAATGGTGACGAGAAAATCAAAACTGCCGCCGACAAATTTGAAGCTCCCAGTTTAGTAAGCTGGCTGAAACGGACTACAGTGGAACAGACGGAGAAAAATGCATTAACAACATTGGTCCATGGAAATAAAAAGGTGCGTTGTTATCTAATTTTCGGAATCTCACCCTTTGATTTTTCAATTTGTGTAGAAACATTTTTGAATTATTATCGGTAAGTTATTACAGAAAAATAGTTATAAAAATAATAATTGAAATTTGAGGAATAAATAATTTTGAAATAAATTACCAAAAAATTGCGCACAAATTTAAAAGAATTTCAAATTTCAAAACAAACCGTGAATTTCGCTCGAGCCAAGTATTTTTTATGTACAGTAATACCCCGACTTACGCTACCCCGTTTTACGCGAATTCGGAGATACGCGGTTTTTTTTTATCATCGCGCGCATCGGCGTGTGCACGTGTTCCGTGTGGAATAACAATTCCAATTCGGTTTATGACAAGTTCGGAGGTGTTCCTTGTGGAATTATTTTACGTACGCAGTGCACATTATTGGTTTATCTTGCCATCTAAAAGACCAAAAAATGAGTCATGTGAACCTAACAAGAAACGAAAAACACTGTCTTTGGAGTGTAAACTAAATATTATCAAAGACTTTGAATCGAAAATAAAAATTTGTGAATTGGCAAAGAAATTTTACCTACCGGAATCAACAGTCCGAACGGTTATAAAAAATAAAGAAAAAAATTACTGAAGCTGTGAAAGGCTCTCAATCTTTGAATTCAAGCATTATTCGTAAACGCCACGGTATTATCGCTCAGATGGAAACAATGTTACAGTTATGGTGTGATAATCAAGTAAGACTTAAAAATTGTCCTGTTGACCAAAACACAGTGTGCTTTCAAGCTAAGCAGATTTTTCAGAGACTAAAAGAAGAAGCTGGGGAGGCGGCCAACAATGAAGAGTTTAAAGCTAGTAACGACTGGTTCAACAGATTTAAAAGTCGTTGTAATTGGCATAGCATCGCAGAAAGTGGAGAGGCGGCAAGAGCTGACAAAGAAGTTGCGTCTCTTTATCCAGAAAAGCTCAAGAAAATGATTGAAGATGGTGGCTACTCTAGCCAAACCATTTTCAATGCAAACGAAACCGGTCTTTTTTGGAAGAAAATGCCTAAAAGAACTTTTATTTCGCTTGAAGAGAAAACCTTTTCAGGTTTCAAAGCCGCCAAAGATCGATTGACAGTGATGGTCGGTGCGAATGCAGCTGGTGATTGTAAATTGAAACCTCTCTTAGTTTATCGCTCAGAAAATCCAAGAGCCTTAAAAAACAAATCTAATGCTGGTTTGCCCGTCATTTGGAAATCTAATGCGAAAGCTTGGGTGACAGCTTCTCTTTTTGAAGACTGGTTTGGTCATCATTTTATTCCTGAAGTCGAACGTTATTGCCAATTGAAAGAAATTCCATTTAAGGTGATGCTACTAATTGACAATGCACCAGGTCATCAATGCAAGTTGTATTTTTGCCACCAAACACTACCAGCTTGCTTCCTTGCTACCAATGGACCAGGGAGTCATTAAAACATTTAAAGCTTACTACACAAGGCGATCATTTGCACATCTAAATGAAGCTATGAGACAAAATAGCGAGCTTTCTGTCAAAGACTTTTGGAAGCAATTCAATGTTTTAGATGCTGTAAGAATTATTGGAATTTCACAAAAAACTTTGAATGGCGTCTGGAAAAAGCTGTGTCCATTTTTTTCACCACAGAAACCGAAGGAGAATCAGCCTCAGATCCTGAACAAATCGATGGTATAATAGAAGAAGTGATCGATATTGCCAAACAATTAAATTTAGAGGTGGATACTGATGACTTCCAAGAATTGCTGGATTCACACAATCAAGAGCTAACAATTGACGAGCTGATAGAAATGCGTGAGCATGATCAAGACAAACTGATTCGTTAGACCCAGTTGAATCGGAAAATCAAATGACGATTTCAAACTTAACAGAAGGCCTCAGTACAATTGAAAAGGGGTTACAAATTTTAGAAAAAATAGATTCCAATGAAGAGCGCGTGTCTACTACAAAACGGCAAATAAAAAAATTACTGGCATGCTACGAGGAAATTTTACGTGAGAAGAAGAAAAACTTAACTCGTCAGGCGACATTGTTAGAATATATGAAGCCTTCGACATCAAAATAACTTTGCTTTACGTTGTTTTATTCCTACTAATGTAAATTGTTTTAATTATCTAACATTTTATTAAACATACTTCTTCTAAATTATTGTTTTCTTTAGACTCTGGTCCCGATTACACAAACTTTATACGTATGTATGTACATACAACATATTTATATGCAAGGTTGAACCCCGACTTACGCGAATTCGACTTACACGGCTATCTCTTGGTCTCACCTATCGCGTAAGTCCGGGGTATTACTGTACATAGTTTGTACACTTCGATAAATATGTGAAAAATATTTTACCGAAAGGTTAGTGTGACAGTGTTAGTGATCTAATGATACTACTATCAAGTTCGGTGTTTGATTTAGCTGGAGTTAGATCTAGTTTTCGGTTTGTTTCGAAGGCGTCCAGCAGCCAAAGAAAAGCTAACCCTTTGGTGCTGCTGTTGATGACGAGCCAAAGGAATTTAGCTTTTCTTTGTTAGAAACGCCAATCATGTCAAGAAATTTTAAATATTTCTTGCTCCATTCGAGATTTAAAAAATGCTTTGTTTTGAAATTTTTTCTTGAATTTCGCTCGTGTTTTTATGTACATAGTTTGTACACTTCGATAAAGGTCGTCAAATTATCAAGTTATCGCTGTTTTACAATAAAAACTTGTTTTTTGTTGAAATTTGAGCCAATGTCTTGCTTTTGTCCAACAACGCCAGACGAAAAAAAAAGTAATTTTGAGAAAAACGCGTTCATTGATGCACTGAGGAGGTATATGCTTTCATTCATAGGGGATGTAAATAAATTTTTTTTTAATTTTTTTTACCAGATTAAATGGTTAAAACTATAAGTCAACTTAAGGGATCATTCTGGTTTATAATTTAAAAAAAATCGATTTTTTTGGAAGGTATATATATATCTAAAAAAATCCTGGTGCATTAGCAATGTTTTGGCCGGAAGGGAATTAGGGTAAGGGAAGTGAGGAAACTTCAAAGTCTTGTTTTTGCATTGCTGCGACCTAGACAACAGCCCAGAGACGGAGTGGATTATTTTAATTTCTTAATAAAAGATCACGGGGAGATCTGCTCTCGAACCCAGGACCCATGGCATGGTGGTCGTGCGGCTCAACGAATTGATCCAAGTCCAACTCTCTAAAAAAAAATTGTTAAAATTGATTGGAGCAGTCTAACTATATTATTTTGCGATATTTACGTTGCTACCGTCACGATTTTTGTCTTCTCCACTCTCCCGCCTTTATTCATTGAAGCAACTGCTTGCTCAATGAGAACAACAAAACCTAAAAAATATATTGCTCAATTGTTCTTTTGTATATAGGCTAGCGATTCTGAAAAACGCCGCTTGTCTCGAGTCAACCAAATTATTAAAATGCAAGAGAAAAAAAAATGTTCATAGCAACGAAAAAACGTGTCAAACTTGTGCGCATAATCTATATAAACTGTGTCATTTTGACACTTTATGATGTTTGGACCACCATGAGTAAAAATGTTTGTAAAACGGTTGACCATTCAATTTCAATTGTTTCAACATATACATACGAGGGGTGGGGTGGGAGGGTGGGGAGGGATGTCAAAAAGTAAGTTTCCCTCGGGCTCGTACCGCACTTAGTTTCTCTTAAGGGGAGGTTACCGTTCATAGGCATGAAAAATGCGTCAACTTTGGGATTTTTTTCTTTGGTATATCATGAATATTTATTGAAACTGCAGTTAATATAATTTATTTCTTCATAAATAAAGAATACTTTTAAGTTTTTTCATTAAAAAAAATCCAAAATGGCGGCCGTAGGTCCTATAAACTGAAGCCATGCACCGCGTGCATTGGTCTGCGCGGGGTGTTCCATCCCCTTGTCCATCCGAAACAAAAACGGGTAAAAATTTATTAATCTAGATGAAATTTGGAGGGCCGTATAGTTTTAAAATTTTCTGGTTTTTCCGGTTTCAGAAAATTTTAAAGTTTTGCATTAAGTTTTAAGTTATATAGTTAACAACTTTATAGTTTGACAACTTACATCTAGTCAGCTATCCCAGCACCATAGAGGCAGCTTTTGGCTTCCTCAAAGTATTCGTTTTGCTGGATCTGCAGGTTGATCAGGTTGATTGATAAGGTAACGGAAAAAGGTAAGGCGCAAGAGCGCCTCAGCTACCTATTTCCAGCCGGCGGTTCCACTCAATGCACTGTAACTTCTAAACTACATCAGATTTTACAAAATTCTTTTAACTACATATACTACACACTATAAGGATTCAAATTATGTAAACAAAAAAAATCAATTTTTTTAACGTCATGAACGGTAACCTCCCCTTGATTGTCTACCGGTAAGAGCGGAACAAATTTTACCGGTGTAAAATATTTTTCTCATCAGTACGAGCTCGGCAATCATAGAGATGTCTATACAAAGAGTGTCCGACTGCGAGTTACGTGCAGTTATATACGTTTTCTAACTACAAAAAATCATAATGGCAACGAAATCCATCGTGAGTTCACTGCAGTGTATGGTGAAAATTATATGAGTGTGCAAATGGTGCGAAGATGGCGAGTAGATTTTCTTGAGGGACGCTCAGAAGTTCACGATGAACAAGGCAAGTTGTCGAAAAGTCTTGCTTTTGCATAACAATGCTTGTCCTCATTCTGCTGCAAAAACAAAAAATTTATTGGAAAACTTCAAATGGGATATTTTCGACTATCTCCAGACATTGCACCAAGTGACTACCACCTTTTACCGCTTTTGAAAGAAAGCCTAGGTGGCAGGCATTTCCGTAGCACTGCGCATCTCAAGACGGAGGTAAATTCATAGTTTCGGAAACAGGACACACTTTTTTTAAACACGGTTTGCAAAAATTATATAACGGATATCAACAATGTATTGAAGTCGAAGGCGACTACGCAGCAAAATCAAGTATCCAAGAATCGAATAAACATAATTTTATAACCTAAAAATTTGTTTTTCATTTAGTTCCTAGCTAGGGAAACTTACTTTTTGATCGAACTGTCAAAAGTTAAAAACGTAGGCATTTGATATCGCCGACAGAATTTGTAGCGCACTATTGCCTACTTTCAACTTCTTGGTGCGCGCCAAATGTGACATTTCTAAATTAATGGATTTGGAGCACGATTATAGAGGAAAATTTAATTAAAACTATTCGGAAACAACAAGGCAAAACTATGGAAAAAGATTTCAGAGGAAAGCGGAATAAGTGTTAAGTGCTTTTATTTCTGTTAAGTTGTATTGTTGCCTCTACTCTCGCGGTTTCAAAAAATCTATTTTTTTTTAATTTCAATCTATATGTATCTGAGAATACGCCACAGAAAGAATTTCGTGAAAATCGCATTTCTTTGCATGTTTCTAGGAACCGAAAGGTACCTGTTTTCGGCCGATTCCGAGACCCTAAGCGCGGCGCGCCACGTCGGCGCTTATCCAGTTAAAAATCATTGTCTAAAGAATTCACGGGTCCGTTCTTGACATTGATTGACAAGGGAGAAGAATGTGGACAACCGAGAACGTCAACGTGATGAGGAAGGAGAACTCTACGGCCTCGGTATAGCAGATTAACTCGTTAGTTACTACAATCAAGTTATACACCGTAATTTATCATTAACGCGTTTTCCCGAAAGTAACAAGTGGGATGAAAAGTTCGTAGACTAACATAGTAAAAAATATTTTTTTGACAAAATTCGATTTTATTATTCAATATAGTTGCCTTCAAGGGGCGATACAACGATTATAGCGGTCATACAATTTTTCGATCCCATTTTTATAGTACGATTTCTCTTTAGCCTCAAAATAGGCCTCAGTTTCGGCGATTACCTCTTCATCAGTGCTACATTTCTTTCCAGCGAGCATTCTTTTAAGGTCTGCAAACAGGAAAAAGTCACTGGGGGGCCAGATCTGGAGAATATGGTGGATGAGGAAGCAATTCGTAGTCTAATTCATATAATTTTGCCATCGTTTTCATTGATTTGTGACACGGTGCATTGTCTTGATGAAACAGCACTTTTTTCTTCTTCAAATGGGGCCGTTTTTTCGTGATTTCATCCTTTAAACGCTCCAACAAAGTACGTAATCAGCCCACTTGTTAGTGTTTTTTAGCTGCCGAGTAAGACTTCTCATAAAAGTATTGGTGCGATTTCAATATTTTTTTTTCAATTATTCAGAAAACATACCGCCATGTTTTCCGGAGTACGATTTGCAAAATTTTATTTTGTTCCATTTTTATAGCCTCTAATATGTCAAAAAATGACGTGAAAATTGGACATTTTTAAAAATTGTTGCATAACTTTTACAAATTGCAAAATAAAAAAAATCTGTCTCGGGAAAACATAGACAACGTAATTATGATTATAAAGAATATCAATTTTCTGATTACAGATTACCCAATTGGCTACAAACTTTGCTTAAGCGGGACCCATGCAGTTTCAACATCAATGTCATCAATGACGTTTCAAGGTCGCGAGAGTTATTTTTTTTCGTCTTCAAAAATAAAATTGAAAAGTCAAAACATGTATCTTCGAAATAAAAAAAAAATTTTAAAATGTATTCAATAGATCCTTCGCAATTTATTCCCCAAAAAACCGCTCAATTTCAGGCCTCGAGAGAAGAGTTTGAGTTTTTTTGAAGCAACTTTTGAATACAAAATTTCAAAAGTGACAGTGCTACATATTCTGTTCGTACTTCGCTACAGACCGAGCGCCAGCTCCAAAAGTGAGCGCCAGCTGCAAATTCTGTTTCCCACTTTATAGTACAAGTCTTCCTCTCTCAAATGTCGTTGAGTTTGCTCAAATATCTTTTTTTTCGCTGAGATATCACATGTTGAAATTTTATTATTTATTTAATTTTATTGTATTGAAAAGTGACCATAAAGTTTCGTATACCGACAAATTCATGAACATGAAAAATGCGATATCTTTGCAGAAAAAAAATTCGCAGTACTACATAACCTCAAATATGTCAAAAAACCGTGTTTTTCACTTTTAGGTTAGAATATCTCAAAAACCTGACGTGATATAGGAATTTTGAGCCCGGAGTCGGTTTCAGCGGGAAAAATTACATCGGAAACAACTATTCACTGTCCAGGGGCACTTTTAAAAATTTTGTAAACTAGTGTTATTTGCTTTTCCATTATAAATTACTGGTAGTGAAATCTGGGGGTAGTAAATGAAATCCGGATTTTTTTAATATCCGAATAGTTGATTTGAATAACTGGATACTTAATTATCCAGATAATTCCGATATTTAACTATACGGATATCAAGAGCTCTAATTTATATTACTGATTTTATGTAAGGGCAAATATATTTTTACCTTGTCTTTTTATATCACTTTGGATTTTTTCGGCAATATCTGTTTTCTTAAATTTTCCTGCACCTGATATTTCCAGTGATTTCGCTCAAGGTCAATCCAAATAACCACGACATACTGTATAACTGAGAATTGTTCGGATACCAAAAAGCTTCTATAATTTGTCATACCTCAGAACTGTTGGTTAATTAAAATTGTTGATTAGAAGAGATTAAATTTCAGAAAATTTACACTTAAAAATCTTTTCAATTAACACTTAAATCACGTTATTATCAATTTTTAATATTTGAAATCTAAAATTTTACAAATTTTACAAGTGGACTGAATTCACTTTCAAAATAAACGACCCTTTTGAGCACAATTTGAAAGAATGATTTGCCATAATATTAACACTAATGCTGGAATTTACTTTTTCATTAAGACATATTCGGCAGGAAAATATTAATAAATAAAATGTTATTCAAAGGACAAATACCAAATACGCTCAAATTAGAATGAATAGGAAATCTTTATTAATGACAAAAATTACTGGTCGTAGCGACTGACTATTATAGTTATTTCATTTCAAAAATCAAGAAATGCTAAGGCATATATTTTGTTCATATAATCGGAGATAATAATTTTTGCATTTTTATCCTTTTAACAGAAACACTCTCACAAAGCCACTATATTAGAACATTACTTCATATTGCATGAATTTATACTATTTTATCATTGCTATCGTTTTCTAGCAATTCCTTGTGAAATTGTTGTATCATTAGAATCTTTACTTGGCAATTTATCATGATCTTCGAGTGTAATATTTCTTACGAATGATATTAAATATTTATACTAATTCAAAATGCAAATATTTTTAACGTATTGTATAATAAGTATGACCTTTTTATAAATATACTTTTTTGTACAAACTTATTTACTAAAGCATCTTCAAGTAAAGAAGACATCTAATTAAAATATGTTCCAGTAACACTAAAATCTCAACAGAAGATCCCACATATAATAACTCGCTCTCGCTACTCGCAGTGAATGATTTAATACTACAAAATGATGAGATTTTAATACTTATAATGAACAGTAGTAGATGCTTACAGAAGGAAGATGTTTATAAATGTAATGTCTTTAAGGAAAAAGTAATAACTTTCGTCTCATATAATATAAATAAGAATTTAGGCTAAATTTTAAAAAGAACGATAAAAAACAACATTATGACAATATGATCTTTTTTTTCTATTGTGTATAGTACCTTAATCTTCTTATGTAATCCATAAATAAATTCACGTAATTATTTTTCGCTTAAATTAAGAAGGTATGTGAATGAAAATGGTTAAATTTCTTAAACTGAAATTGGCGTTGCGTTATTTTACTCCGTTAGTTTTCTAATACGTTTTGGAGGATTACATTCATCATCGTTTGTTTCATTCTTTTTAGCATATTTTGAAAGCCACTTATTCAGCTGCTCTTCAAAGAAATTTTCCAAATACCTGGCATGACTGTACGTTTTAGAATCCTCCTGCAGTTGGTTTAGAGAAGTAAATGAGAGAAAGACTTGTTCATATCAATAAAAATAACTTACCTGGTAAAATAGGTAAACATTTTTGAATAATAAGCGAACATCCCCTACAAACGTTGAAATTTCTTTATAGTGGTTGGGACTAGAAGGGTCTAGTCGTGTGCGAATAACATCTAATGACATGGGGCTGCAAAGGAAATTATTTTTTTAATATAGTAATATTTTCATAAACTTATTTACTTATTTATGTAAATACTTCTCATTAGAATGTAAGATATCAACAAATACTGGCATACACATTTCTTACAGAACAAATTTAAATATTAGAGTTCCCCATAAGTAATCAATTATTTTATCAAAACCTTATTTCGCAATAGTTCTATGACAACCGGACAAGTGTAAGCAAATATATTTTGAGTGTTATTCTTCAATCAGTTTGTTAGTAATTTATTCCCAACAATATAATTATTTTTTGTAGCCCTATAACAAAATGGCGGACTTTATACCTTAATGAGGATACATGACCTTGGTATACCATCACCTTGTTTGTAGATGAGCTTTACATCCCTTCAGGTTGAGTCCGCAAACCTGGTCTCTGACGACCCAAGGTTCTTGGACGGGGACGAGCCACTTTTTTTCTGTTCTAGACGAAGAAGGGCCGCAGATGCTGCCTTCGAGTAATGAAGGTTAATCTGAGCTGTCATTATCATGCGTTTAAATGAGGATCCTCTATCGCAGTAGGTCTATTCACGTACTTAGTTTTGGGTAAATGCATTATGATATTTTTACCCAAACGTGTTCACGTACTCATGAAATGGGGGAAAATTTGCTGACGTAACATTTCCCCTACTTAAAAATGTTCGTCCAAATTTACTCGAAGAAAAAGTTGAGCACTTTTGTTATAAACGCATTGATTGTCACTTTGACAGTTATTGCACGACTACTCAAACCTGTTCACGTACTCTTGGCATTTGGTAATTTCTCCTATTTAACATTTTTACTCAGAATATTTCAGACCAAAAAGTACGTAAACAGACCTAATGATATCAGCAGCTTCCCCTTCGTTTCTGGCATCTTCATCTGTGGATTAACGCAAAAACAAGTACTCCAACTCTTGTCCGGGATAGGGAAGCGTGTCAACCTCCATAGTGAAGTTGAGCAGCTTTCCCTGGTGTTCCTCCTTCTTCAATGAGGTGTTATCAATGAGCGCCCTCTGGCCTTTTTGGTAGACCTTCAGTCTAATGGAGCTGAAGCCGTAGCAGATAATGCCATTGCGTTCAGTAAGAGGGGCAAGGGATTTTTCATTCACGATCACAATGGCCTGCCTAGAGTTTCCTTTGATTTCACTTACTTGAGCTACTTTCCAAAACATGGGTAGGTAGCCCAGGGTTAGCTAATTGAATCAACTACAAGATCTCTGCAGGATCCGAAGGTTCAATTGGGATTCAGGCCATAGATCTAGGTCTACAAGAGATCTGATCTCTGGGAACGACCTCGATCCTTGCATCAGATCAGATTTCGCCGAGACTGGAAATCGCCTGGTTAAGAAACTACACCGACCTTTGGTACGAGCAAACAGTAGTAGTTTGATATGGCCTTGATTACAGCCAGTATCAAGACAACAGGAGACAGGGCCAGGGTTCCATGAAAGAATCTCCAGATAGACCTTCAGCAACGCGACCTTTCTCATCTTCCATCTATCGAGCATGATAGAACCGACCGCGTTGCTGTGATCAATGATCGCCTTGACCAGACCCTTTCGCTATGTCGCGTTGAAAGATTTTGGAGCTTATACTTTTTATTTATTTATTATTAATTATCATTTATTATTGTCTGTAAAATTAGTATTAAGTTATAACTTGTATTTTGTATTTGTATGTAATAGCTTGTATTAAGCTTAAATAAATAAATAGGGGACCAGACGTCTTTGCTCTTTTAGAAGATGGCTGCGGTATTGCATAATGCCGGATTTAGTGGAACAGAAACAAAAAAAATTTGTGATAAATATGAAGATGTGTTTAAAGTGAACAAATGTCAACGTTGGTTCGGAAGACTTGCTGTTAGTGATTATGATCTGTCAAACAAGCATCAAATTGGACGCAAAGTTCAATTCGATAATGATGCCATAAAATCTCTAGTAGAGTCCGATCAAAGATTAGGTATACACAAATTATCAAGAAGCCTTGGCTGTACATGGTCCACCATACAAAGGCACTTACAGTTGCTCCAAAAAGTATTCGCTCACCAACAGTGTTTGAAGAAAAACCTTTATTAAGCTCAGAAGATAGCCTTTTTGTAAAAATTGTTTCTTTATAGGTCTTCTATAAAAAAATATTACCAGGATGTAATTAAAATACGTAATAAAAGCATAATGAAACGCAATATTAGCGTATCTCAGTTTCGATGTGTAAAAAGTATTCGCTCACCTTTCAATTCTCCTATTTTCCCGTGTTATTAATTTTATGATGTTGCAAGGCTGTGCAGTGTAATGTTGGTAAGTGAGTCAGTCAATTCAGTTGCAGTAAAGGTAAGTAACTTTCAGTGTGTTAAAAGTGTTACGTATGGAAAATGGGCAGAAAAGGGAGAGAAACAACCGTAGAGGAGAGAAAAATCGTTATAGATTTACGAGAACAAGGAAAGTCTCTTCGAGACATTTGCACAATTATCAAAAGACTATATTCTACCGTCAAAGGAAAGGATTTCTGAAAAACGAATTCTAAACAATTTACTTAGATGTGGACGGCCAAGAATTCTAAGGGACTCCGAGGTCGAAAAAATAAATCTGCTCCAAGACTATCTGCTGAGATAGACGGGATTTTGCGAAAGTTGTATCATCAGGTACCGTACAAAATATTCTTTATAAGGCTGGATATCATGGGAGAGTTACGAGGAGGAAATTTTTTATCAATAAGAAGAAAAGGTTGAAAAGATTCAAGTTCGCTAAAGAGCATAAAGATGCGCCACTGGAGTTTTGGAACCGTGTTGTCCTTACCGATGAGGTCAAAATCGAAGTCATCACCAGTTGCCCCCCTCCGCACCCTAAAACTGTCTGCAACATTTTTTTTCATTTATATGTTCAAATTTTTTCCTTTACTTCAACTTTAAAGACTCTAGGTTAACGGAAGGTACCACATAGCTTTTGATGTGTCCGTGAGTGAGTTAGTTGTCAGTAAGAAAATACACTTTGAAAGACCATAGCTTTTTATTGAGTCCGAATTTTTTAAAACAACTGACTGAGTGTCTGACTCGTGTTTCTGACACTTTAGGGCACGTTGCGCAATTTTAGGGTATTTTTTTATCATCGCCTCCACACTCGTGCGCAACTTTCGGGTATTTTTTTATCATCCTATGGTTTGGGATTCATCGCTTTATTTCTCAAAGGTAAAAAATGTGAAACCGACTAACTTCAATTGATTCAATAATGTCTGCTCTACAGCTAAAAACAGTCTTCCAGTCATATAACTAACACCACTTTGTACAATAATGACTATTCCCCAACTATTAAAAACAACAGTCTTCCAGTCATATAATTGTCCAATTCAAGCACGTATTCCTTTGAAAAATTACACGCAATTCAATTCACTATGCATCGGTCTCTTGGTGTTGCCAGATTTATACACAAATCATCATAACATCAAAAATTGGTGTGGTGCTATTGTTGTAGTATAAGTAGTTATTTCAAGAATAAATTTTTTACCTTCCATTTGATAGATCATTTATTGCTGTAGGATATGTAGAATCAACTTTCAATGCAAACATTTCATTCTTACATATCTCAAAATGTGGAAGGTTAAAATTTAAAAAATATTACACAATTACTACGCTCATTAATCTCTACCAATATAAAAACTTTCGTAAAAATCGAAAAGGGTTTAATCCTGCCTGATTGTGCAATTAAAATGAAAAACAAAGCCCCGATGAAAAACCTTGGTTTCATAAAACTACGACACTTATTTTCAATAGTTTCAATACTACTTATATAATAAAGATCATTATCCCTAGAAGACATATAAATGAAAAATTTTAGGATATTAGAAAAATACTTACTTGCAAATAATTTCATAATATGCTGTATTTGTGGCTGGTTCTGGCTCTCTAAATGGTAAACTTTGTTCATATTGACAGTATAATTCCAAACATATTCTTTGAACGACTTTAAGTTCATTCGGTCCTAATTCACCAGTTCGTTTATCTGCTTCAATATTAGAAACAAGTTCTGCTAAATTTACACAAAGCAAACATTGCCATGTCTCGCTCTCATCTGGCAGGGAACTAATTGCCGGAATATGACAATTCTGATGAAAAACCTTAGGACATTTGTCACAACACATTAGTTCACCACCGTCAAGACATACTGCGCACCAGTCCTCATTCGGATCATCTTTTTGATCCGTTTTTTCTGAACATTAATAAAATATTTGTCTAAACTTTTGAATAATTTCAGTTGAGAGTGTCACTCTCAAAAATTTACCTTCTTGTGTGTGAGGAAGATCTGTAGAACTGTGAACTTGCGGGGAAGTTGTCTTATTGCGTCCCTCGGGGAGGACTTGAACTCCATTTGAATCCAATTTTGCAATTGTCGCCATTAAGTCATTAATTGAATCATCACGTACTTTATCGATGGGCTCTGTAAAATCTTTAGAAGTCTGAGAACAAAAAAAAAAACTTGTAAAAAAATCGAAAAATATGTTTCCATATTGTAAAAATATTACATCATTTGTACTTGGACTTGGTGTTTTCGGGTTTGTAGAGGTTACATTCGGTATGACATTGGAAGACCCATTGTTCTGTCCATTTGGCGTTGTGCTTTTTTGCAGCGTTGTTGGAGATTTGAGTGAGATTTTAAAATTTTCCGCTGGTCTCCCGTTTGGGAATTGCATTAAAGGACCCTGTGTTGTAC
This sequence comes from Leptarthrus brevirostris, assembly GCA_964036015.1. Lineage (NCBI taxonomy): Eukaryota > Metazoa > Arthropoda > Insecta > Diptera > Asilidae > Leptarthrus > Leptarthrus brevirostris. The sequence goes on along the minus strand of OZ038371.1, from coordinate 3,487,383 downwards.
CTGGAGTACCTAAATATTTTAAATATATCATCAGTCATATAATCTTACATTGACTAAAATAAAGTATAAATTTAAATTAATATTTTTGCAGAAGCAACTAACATACACATTGCTCACCATTGGATTGTTGTGCAGACTGAGGAATATGCCATTTTGCTACGGAATGCATATTCATACTTATCTGCTGAGGTGAATTTTGTGGACTTTGACTAAAACCTTGTGGCCCAGGAAATCCCAAATTCTGAAAATAATACATAACTACAGTTGGAGAACAAGTTTACTAAGTACTATTTTTGATGTACATTCTGCATCATTGGTCTCATATTTGCAGGCCCTTGTCCTTGCATATTTTGTGGATGACTATTCATACGTTGAAAATTTTGAAACCGTGGGCCATTGTTTATAAAATTTGGTCCATTTGGACCCGGTTGATTCTGTGCATAATTTTGATGTTGCTGTCCAGGAGGTCCGCCAATAAAATGTGGTCGCATTTGTGGCATGTTTTGATGTGGTGGACCATTTTGAGGTGGAGCACTGCTGGGATAATTTGGTGGCCCATTATATCCCATGTGCCCCTGATTTTGTGGTTGCCCACCTTGATTATTAAGTAAACCTCTTAAGCTTATGTCTGCTAAATGATTTTTGTTTTAAATTTTGCAATTATTATTCCTAAGTAATACTTACCCATATTTTGTGGGTGTGTAGAAGAACTAACATGAGGCTGACCCTGTCTCTGTATACCAACTGGACCCATTGTGGTAAACCGTACAGCTAAAAGTAAAAATTCATCACAATTGTTTCAATAAAAGTACTTCATATATCCTACATGGACCGTCCGCCCCAAATGGTCGATTAATAGGCATATTATTAAATTGTTGTTGAGGTGACGTACTATTATAAATTGGCGGACCATTCTGAAAACCACTTGGTCCACCTGGAGATATTTGTGTCATTCCTGGCGGAGGAAGACCCGGTCGAAGTGGTGGTGCCATGTTTGGACTTGGTTGCTGCCTCGGTGGCGCATTGTTCTGATTTGGGGGTGGTGGATAGGGTTTACCATCAACTATTATTGTTCCCAGTTGTGAGATCACTGCGGAAAAAATGGTGTAAACGAAACTAAAAACTAAAAAATATATAATTAAATACCTTTTTGTAATTCTGGTACTTGATTAAGTTGAACTTGTATTCTAACTGGAATTTCAGGATTTGGAATGTCAGCTCTCTGACATTTAAGTTTTTGTAAATGCCTAGCCAATGATGTTTTACTATAAAGTATAGCGCAGTCACTACCTTTATCAAGCGCAGCTTGAACAAAGTCTATACAATGATCAGTGTTTTCTGATAGAAGTTGTAAGGCTTCCTTTTTTTCATTAAGAACTTTAAGTTTACTATCACACACTTCATTTAATCGCATTGCAAGCTGCTTCCCTCTTAAATTTACCGTATTCGTTATTTTGACAACCATTGTCGTAATTTCTTTAATTAATTCCTTTTTCTTTTCTGCTATCAGGTTTTGTCTGTCATCTATTACCTATTTACAAAATAATTTGAATATTTGCTAAGTTAAAGTAATCTATATATGTATATAATAAGTAAATACAAGAACAATAAAAAATGTTCACAACACATACACACTTATGTAAAGCTCCATACGAAAATCGCGCGAAAAGAAATTCTGTAACGTGTTCACCATATTGACCGCAACTGTATCAGTATTTTGTGAGTAAATGTATGTAAGATTGCAGTACATCAATAAAAAATCATTGTGAAAACCCATTACAAAAATAGGAAAAGTTACGCTGCGACCGCTCGCAAACTTCGGGGTCGAGAAAGTGCACCTAATGTGTCAACAAATCGAAGAGGGGTCAAAAAATTTTAAGAAACTGCGTCGATTATGGACGGTAAGTCTCCTTTGCGTCGACGCACCGCTCGATCTCTTGAAAACATTGCTGCTGTAAACGAGAGTGTCGCCGAAAACATTAATTCGGCATCTTTCTCAACAACTTCAAATTTCACAAAGCACTACGCAGCGAATTTTGGCGAAAGACCTCCACCTTCACCCACATACAAGATTCAGCTTACTCAAGAGCTCAAAACAGCAGACCATGCAAAGCGCCGGCAATTTGTTCAAGCAAAGTGAAGTGAATACTGATTTTTCGAAAAAAGTCATCTTCACTGATGAAGCGCATTTCCATCTTAATGGCTTCGTGAATAAATAAAATTGTCGAATTTGGGGCTCAGAAAATCCTCACGCGATCCATGAGAAACAAGTCACAGCGAGCAGTTGTCTTGTGCGGATTTTGGTCAGGAGTCGTTGATTGGGCCCTACTTTTTTGAAAATGAGGCCGGAATTGCAGTGACAGTGAACGGCATTCGTTACATGAACATGAGAACGGAGTTCTTGTGGCCTCAACTGGACAGCATGAATCTGGACGACATGTGGTTCCAGCAGGACGATGAAACAATCGATTTATTGCAGCAACGATTTCCAGACCAAATCATCTCACGAAATTTGGATGTCACCTGGACACCAAGATCATGCGATTTAATGCCGTGCGATTTCTTTCTTTGGGGTTTTGTGAAATCTCGCGTTTATGCGAATAAATCAGAAAGAATTACTGAGCTGAAGGCCGGGATCCAACGCGTCATCGGTGAGATACAGCAACATCTTTGTGAAAAATTCATCGAAAATTTCATCGAAAATTTCATTGAAAGAGCAATGGCCTGTCATCAGAGCCCCGTTGGCCATTTGCCGAATATTTTATTCCATACTTAATCGGAATGTGTAAGTGAATTTTTATTTCTCTTCCCTTGTTTCAGTCTTTTTAATTCAACATTATAATGCTTTTTGAGCAAATATTTTGTTTATAATGTTTGCTAATCTGTAAATATAATTGACAGTCGTCGGTGGATTAAGTGGGTCCATGAATCAAACTCCACCCTCGGCGAGCCATAGTTGTTTTTTGGGTCTTGTAGAGTAATGTTGGTTGTTTGAAATACTCCTTGCATTGTAGTTACATTTGCATTCGTTGTCATCGAATTGGGTAAGGCTCTTCTCCAGCCGTCGAGTTACGGAAACTAGCAGTTAATTGGCTACTTTGAAAATGTCTTATTCATCAAGCTGAATGCGCAGCAATTTCAACTGATTTTGAACCGAATCCACTCTAAATTTCTCACTTTCTTTTTGGGGTCGCAAATTCAGAAAATGACCTTAAAAATTCAAAACTCAAAATGGCAGACACAAAATGGCCGACTTTGGCTCCGAAAGTCATCGAAGACATTGATAAAACAAATTTTTTAGAATATCTGACACAATATGGCCGACCGTAACCTCCAAAATTATTAAAGATATTAGTATTGCTCTTCAATATTGAGAACCTGAAGGTTTTTGTAGATCTGCGTGTTTTGAATAATAGACAACAGTGTTAAATACGAAAGTGTTTATTTCGTTATAAAACTATTCAATTCGTACAATAGTAAAAAGAATCACACAAATTATTCGCTATCGGAACTGTCATCATTTCCGTCATGTTTACTTCCACTCTCGTCATTGGGTGTTTCGCAATCGGAATCCTCGGAGATTGGATACGACAAGAGAGCGATTGCTTCGGGAAATATGTAGTTGTTTCCCTTTTTTTGGTTTCTGCTTTCCAATACTTGAAATCAATGGATCCGAAGAAGCCAGAAGCCGGAAAAAGCCGTCTCTCATTCTGCAATTTTTTCGTGAAAAGTTTTCGCGATAATTTCTGACATCTTTGTTACGAGCTTCCTGAGTTTCAGCTCCATGAATCAACACTTTATGCACTGTTGTGTGCATGGTACCAAGGGTACAGGCGAACGAACATTTTTGCATTTTCATGACAGTATTCGTCGAAAAAATTAACGTTTATATTAAAACCGCTAAGAAGCTCGCGGGACTCCAGAAAATGTTCATAAAAAAAGGGGGAAATGGGGAAGCACCGTTAACGTCATTCGATTCTCTACACATTCTTACACACGAATCAATTGCCAACTCCGCGGGATCTTGCGAGATAAAAACTATATCGACGCATGTTTATAAAATTCGTGGAAAGAACGACGATTTCAAATTGTCGCATGCGAACGTTGGCTTATATAAACGTGATATGGAAAAAGTTGGCATTATTGCATATAGAAATACTCTACTCACCTTCAGAAACATCTTCCATTTTAACAAAATCCTTTTTTTCACGATTTCACTAAGTTGTCACGTTTCTTACGCACCGCTTGAACGGAACTGAACGTGCAAATCACGCACGTTCCTTCTCAAAGGTACCACACCCAGAGCACACCTGGCGGTCGAAAATTCAATACAACGCTTTGCCGTGTTAGAAATTGATGTATCAACAGCAGATTTACGAGTTTACATTGTACTTATACTCGGAAGGTAACTTTAAATTTTTAGGTTTTGACCAGGATTCTAGACCACTGTGCGACGTAAAGGTATTTAGGAGCACATATCCAAAACAAGAAGTTAAGGTTTCAGTTGCAAGTAAATAAACTAAGGCAACATGGTTCATGGGAGCACCGTATACACTGCATGTGTATTGAGCAAAAAGTAAAACAATTATGTTTACAGCGAACCCAAAAGAAGCTGCCAGAAAAGTTTCTAATAACAAAAACAGATTTATTTATGAAAGTGATACACCCTTTAAACATATACCTAAGCAGTATAGACATATATCGAAGCTAGGTTTTCGTTTTCTAAAATTGTATGGTACTTACTGGCATTAACACTACCTTCCAAAAAGCCCAGTTTACTACGTCGGACTGACATATAGTCCAATACCATAACATAAGTTGGAAATTTAACGCTGCACAATATTTATGAAATGCTTCCTCGTGCTTATTTAATATTCGACCTCGTAAACCAGCTACATATACCTTGAAGCGCGATTCCTTCCTCTATAATGCGGAACTCTACTACCTTACAATATACAAAAATTTGGATGTCTGTAAATAACAGTGTTCAACAAAATATGGGGTCATGATTTTCCCTGGACAGCTGGGGGTCAGTTCCGAAGTTAAATCCAATCCAAGGTCAGAATTCGACCATCACGTCAGGATTTTTAAATATTCGGTCTTTTTTTTTCTAGTTTCATAATTTAGTACTATTCTTGCTCTTCAGAATAAGCTATGCATTTTTTTCTTGCAAAGTTACGACCATTTTAAGTTATAAAGTTAATAAACCAAAGATTTTTGGTCTTGTTTCTTTTTAGACGAACGTAGAAAATTCAGTTTAGCCGAACTATTTTCAATTGTACAATACAACAATTTTTTTCCCAACTGTAAATTGTGTTAGAAAATTGTATAATCGAATCCGAATTAATTATTTTAAATCAAAGAACTTTAAAAACCTTTTTAATATAAAAAGTGTTATTGTTGCTATGGCATGCAAGCTTTCATTCAATTCATATCACTCTAAAAACTTAAATTAATAAAAAAAGCGATCATAATACCTTTCTAGCACTAGTGAGTAAAAATCTCTTGTAGTTAATTTCACTTAAAAGGGAACTTAAAGCAGTTCGCGTTTCTGTGGCAATTTCGTGAGCAAATTTGTATTTATGATCACGATGATCAGCCAGTTGACAATCTCTGCATGTAAGTTTATCACAGGATTCGCAAAAAAGGGATAATTTTTCCTGCGGATGAACAGTGCACATCAGACTTTTGCTATTACTTGAATTATTCTGTGTTTCAGTTGTTGCTTCCTCTTTAGGTTTGATTGTGTGATCTTTTGTAATTTTAAGTCTTTGATGAGCTTGTACGCAATTATCGCAAATATATTCAGAGCAATCAACACACCATGATGTTGCATTAGCGTCGTCACTACAACTACTACATTTAATAGATCCCTGTTGTTACAAATAAAAAAAAAATTATTGAAAATTTACTTTTCCAAAATGAGAAATATTCACTTACGGCATTATTAGTTTTATTTTCACTTTCCGATGAACCCTGTCCTTCTTCAGTCGAATTATTGCTTTGTTCCATAAGAAACTGGTTGTCAATGATAAATTCATTTTGGCTGGCCATATTACACATTGGACAATGTATTAACGGTGGCATAGTCCTATCCAATTCGGAAAACTTTGTTGTAACGCATTGTGCACATGCAACATGAAGGCATTCAAGTAATTTAGGACGATCATTTGATGTTAGTACTTGAGAACACCAGACGCATTTTGTTGAACTTGTTTCACCTGGCGCAGCTGTTTCATCAACCTGTAAATGAAGACAGAAAAACAAAATAAATGAAACTTGTACAAATAATGACAACCTGAATAAAGAGAGTTTTTTTTTATAGAAGTAGTAGCCATTTGAATGGACGGCAAGGTTAGGCTTGTTTACATTGAACAATGTCCAGCAAGAAATTATTTAAGAATTTATTATACTCTAAATGGAAGCTTTTAAATTTTATTTATTTGAACGATTTTATAACAACGAAAACCTTATTGACGCTCATTTTTCGTTTTTTATTGTGTTACCGGGATGTCTTTTCATCCCGGAAAATTTATACTTTTAAAACTATTATAGAAGAAATTGTAAATACAAAATCAGAGAATTTACCTTAAATTTTAATAATTTCGCAATTGTAGCTATGACATAGCTTTCTGTCAAACGGAAGTGATAAAATTACATTAAGCCACAAATGGCGATTAAAATACTTAAAAACACTTTGAAAGTAAACGTAATATAAAATTAATAGTTATTAATAATTACCAACAAAGGGTTAGTATTATTTAAATGGCTAAAAACAGTTATTTTAGTTGTCGGGATATTGTTTCACGTTATCTGCGGAAATGGTTACTACCACTCTCAAATTAATTCAATGGGTTTAAGTACTTGAGCCAGCCAGGCCATATTTATCAAAAAATGTTTGATTATACCTTTGCTAGATAGTTTCTTCACAATTTGGTGCTGTGTGCCGTATAGTTTTAACTAGATTTTAGAAATTTATATTAATATTGTAGAGGACGCTGTAAACCGCCGCAGATCGAACATGGTCCTCTGTTTGACCAGTCCTGTGCGGATATTTTTTATCGGAAAACAAATTGGGCTAATTATTATCACTAGCACCTTCCTCACATGCAGGTAATTATCCCGGAAATTCAGCGAGGTGTGTAATGGGTAATAGTATTAATCGGTTCATTAGAATTTGTTGTGCAATTGAGAACACCAGATATTTTTACCTGACTGCATGTTCCTATAAAAACCAGATCCATTTTGGGTAAAGTTTCCTTTTGCTGTACAAGCAACTTATAAGACCCGTCATTACGTACTGTTTCCCTATTTGGCACACCATCTCCCCAACTAACATGCAACGATTCGGTAATCTCGAGAGTAAAATTCTCCGTGCATGCACGGGACTCTACAGAAAGGAGCCTCACAAATACTACTCCAATAGCGAGCTTTATGAAGCCGCAAACATTACTCCTATCAAGGAATACCTAGTACACCTACCAACAAAACAAATGGAAAAGATTCCATTTCATCCCAATTCCCTCATAAACAACTTACCGGACCTTCTCATACCGGAAGACTTCAGATATCTCTCACCCCTGCTTCTCACGAAGCCTGAAAACTCCGACATTTATTTCCACAACGGAAGAGTAACCTTTTACGATGTGAAAGGAATTCACTACCGAGGGTAGTCTAGCCAGTCTAAAGCTCACCAAAAATTAGGACCCAACTGACCCTAAGCATCCTCCAAATTCGCAAATCCTATTCCTTCACCCTCCCTTAATAACTAACACTTAAAGTGAAAGACAAACCTACGGCTGATGTAGCGCAGCAGCCGTACCGAAGGAAGACAACTCAACGAGAAGTTGAATATGGAGACAAACATCGAAGAAGGACAACGAAGGACGACAACAAATCGAACTGAAGGCCGAAGATAAGCCTCTACGTGGAGAGAAACCATCCGGAATCGAAGAAGATTAGAAATTTACAGTGTTTTAAAAACGCGCGGTCCGCACTTGACTTGACTGACTGACTTGGGTAAAGTTTCCATTTTGGTGCGATTTTTCAACAGGCAACATTAAATTAAGTAAAGTGTTTTTTGAATTACGAATTACTTGTTGGAAAAATTGTTTGTAGGTTCTATTGCCAAGACTATCAGGGTCTCTTTTGCAAGGTTTGTATTTTTTACTAAATTTTATCCATATCTTTATTAAAATATATTAAAAGTGGTTCTTTTTAAACAAAAGGCGAATATTTGTACACTTCTACAACTAGGGCATCATTCTACGCGAGAAATTCCTCGAAGGGAAGGAGTATCACATCTTGTAGTGTTAAGCTTAGCTAAAAATCTGAAGGAGAATATCCCAATTGAACAGAACAAAAGAAGAAATTTCCGTTACAGACATAAAACCACATCGAGGGAAGATAGAAAAATACTATCCACAGCTCTGCAACACAAAAGACTTCCAGCTAGAGAAATAAAAAAAACTTTGAGGAGAAGCTTTTCAAAAAACAATCTCAAATGTCGACGGCCAGTGAAGAAGTCAAGGCTGACACCCATGCTGAAATCAGCTCCACTAAAATGTGCCAAAAATCACAAGACCTTTACAGGTAGGCATCCATAATTTTTCTCCTTGAGCGAAGATAAAGAATCGAAAAACAATAAATTTCTTAATTTTTTCTTGTCACCGCAGATTTTTTTCTCCGATGAATCTACCTTCAATACGATGACGAAGGGTTCAACATTTGTTCACCGTCTGAAGGTTGAGCTGTATATTGATGTAGTTTCAGTTAAGCGTGGCCGAGTTTAAAACAACTAATTTTTAACAAAATGTCAGTCTCTCAAAGAAAGGAATCCGAAATTTTCAAAAATATCGAATAAACGCTTTTTTTTCGGAACGATGTTTTAAGTGCTCGCCGCTCAATTTTCTCAGGAACTATATTCGATTTTGTTGAAATTTTGAGTGGATGTTCGGAAGAAGAGTAGTTATTGCACGAAGCTTAACCGAGTCGGTATTATAAATGTAGGAATCGGAGAAAAAACAGCAACTGACGAGGTCAAGTCTTGAATCGAAAACCATGCGAATGATACGCCATCACCCCAACCAATGGGTTAGCAGCGTTGTGGCTGATTCTTCGTTCCAAAGTTCTTTTCATGGAGAAAACCCTCAACACCACCTAAATATTTTTCATTTCGCGCCCCAACAAAGTCGGAATAATCCTTAAGGGGGGTGGCGGGGGAAGGGGGGTTAATGGATTTAATGATACTTTGACTAAATTTTAATGGATTTTGATTTTAGATGAGCTGAAATACAGTGAACACGCAAATATCGTCTATTTCTAAAGACGTTCTTGGAAAAGCTCCGTGACCAGCTTGTTTGTCGATATCTTCGCATGAAAAAATTTGACAATGTTGTTGAAACTATATTTAATAATGTACCCCTCATCTGAAAACTTCAACTCAAGAACAAAATGACTCTGCTGGCCTACCGATTCACGATTATAGGAGAGATAAGGAAGAAAAACGGAACTGAAGAAACTACTCATTTAAAGAAGAATCCCTTATATGATACACCGATGAGTGCATAATGAATTGGTAAGCCTTTGTAGGAATATATTTATAAAACTTAACGCAAACTCCAAAAAATTTATGGTGCCAAAGTCTGCGAACACAAGTTACTCAAACGGGTTACCCTAAGCTATCTGCCTTAATATACTAAATAAATGAGTAGAAACAGATATCGAGTATCAAGTTGATGTATTTAAGAAAGAAGGGCTCCGGAACTGAAATTTTTCGGTCCCAAATTGTTCTGGGGATATTTCTGGAAAAACAGGAATAAACAAAAATACTAGTAAACTTCCTGTGGCTAAAACAATCGAAAAGGTTTATTATATGCTCGACACAAAGGCAAACAACATTTCTACCTAACACTGAGTAAACCCGAACTAAGGCGTATAACAGATCTTCTAATTGGATACTGCCCTCTGGGATATCAATTTAAAAGTACAGGCGAGGATAACACATGCCGCTTCTCTGTATTGGAAGAAGGTGAAACGGCACGTCGAACATACCCTTTGTCATTATAAAGCCTTTAACCGCACAAGGCTTAAGCATTTGGGAATGGCATTTCAAACACCATAGCATCTTGTAAAATCAAAAACCCAAGTCAATAATAGGATTCATAAAAACCTTTTGTTTAATTGGGTTTACTAATGTAGGTCATGTTACAAAACATCGGAAAGGTTGGAGATGGCAGACGGTAGCGACTACAACCCCTAAACAACTCTTTTTGTTATAATAATAATAACAGTATTAAAAATTTTTAAAATTAAGTTAAGCTAGTGAGTTAGTAAGTTCAATCCAATTTCTCAAAATTGCCGATTTTTGATGATTAAATATAAATTTATGTTAATCGTGAAATTTTGGCCCCTGGGTACAAATTTAGTATCTGTTAAGAATGTAAAAGGAACAGGATTGCCCAAATTGTTGTTACAAAAGTTTCTACACTTTTGTCGGCTAGTAGATATACTTCAATGCGTCATTTTTGTTTCAGCACAGGGTTGAATAAATAAATTCCCCAAAAAGAATAAATTTAAATTGATATTCCTTATTTGTGTTTGTCAATGAAAAATTATCTCATTCATTACAAAATAAAATTGAGTTTTAAGTATGCTGAAATGCGTAACGTCACCGCATTTTAAGGTGAAGGCGATTAACATGATTATTACAGACGAGGCTAAAGACAATTTTCAACAAGGTAGGGTAAGACTTTTGGAAATATTTTTACAACTTTAAGAGCTAAGGAAAAAAAATCGATGAAAATAACGTCAAGAAAATTTGCTACACGTGATTTTATTTCGAAGACAATTGGTAATAATATGTAGGCAGTAAAAGTGCCATTCAGTTCACGTGTGGAATAAATTTTCTATTGATTTGTAAAAAAAAATTTGTTTTGTAATAAATTAAGCATGTTACATTTAAGATTGCTTTAATTAATCTGCAAGTATATTATTTATAAATAAATCTTGAAACCTTCTTTAAATACACGACTGTAACAAGGAATTATTATTTTATTGGATAATGCCTGCACAACTTGGAAACTAACACTTATCCCCTAATAACATCCGCCCACGATGGACAAGCAACATAGTAGACATCTTACGATATGCAAGTGATTTTTACTAGAGAGAAATAAAACATCCCACACAAATGTTTTATGATAAAAAGAACACCGTGATCACAATCTAGGCCTATTGTGGGTCTTAATTTGCTTACATATAATCTAACCATATTATGTGGTATATATGTATGTCATAGGTAACTAGTAGGACTATCGCAAAATAAATTTATTCACAACTTTACACGAGAAAGTCACTTACTTAAAAATTCAAAAGAATGTTAAAAGTAACCTTACCTGAGCCTTAGATAGGTAAAAATTATTATAGCCAAAAAAAAAATATTAAAAAGTCGTGACACCCACCAGATTACCTCGTGGTGCAGCACAGTAATTAGTGCGATGATGAGGCATTTAAAAAAAATCGTGATTCATCGAAGAATAAGGTGGTATTGATATGTTAAGAGATACTTGCAAGCAGTCTAAATAAAGTTGCATCGCCTCTTTTCAAAACTATCAAAATTAACTAGCCTAAATCTCTTTGTATAAGTCCTGTCGCATATTTGACTAAATCGTGGAAGCTAAATTGCAGTACTTTAGTGATTATAGAATTCTCTGGACCATCTATTGATAAAACCATAATCGTATACTCCACTTTGAGCTATTTTGAGTTAATTGCATTTTCGTTACGTTTAACTTTTTATTGCTTTTACTGACCTTAAACAACAAATATGGCCCATTTGAGTTATACGTAAGGTGCGGATAATTACATACATAGATGTGAGATTTACTTCTAACTGAATTTCGACAAAAAGTGAAGGTACTTCTTTTTCAAGGGAAGCCATCTATGACAATGTGGAAACAATTGAGGCAATTCCGTAACTACCCACAAATATTTAAAAGAACTTGTTTCACTAACAAGAAGAACTGGTTAACTCCAGCGATATATCATTGATGAAAATCATGAAAAGCAATGGGCAAAGATGACTGTTCTGTGGCATCTCGAGCTCTATTCGTTAGCGTTTATTGTATAATTTAATTATAGTCGCAGGCGAATTTTTCACTTCTTTAAAGCGATTAACAATTGAAATATTTATAGCCCCACAATGGTTAAAGTTCGAGTTATGCCTGTTTAAGGTGCGACATTGTAAATAATAATTTATCATAGCTAGGATTGTGCTGAATCAAATTTTGCAATTGTTATTTGTGATTTACAAACATCATAAAGTAGTAGAAATTCATATAACTTTTTATAAATAAAAAATGTTGATTTAAAAACTTTAGGAATTCTCAGCCAAATTGTTGTCTGCATACAACCAAACCGTTTCAATAAATAAAGCGCATGCCCAAAAAATGTTGTGGTAACAGAAAAAAATTTCATAGCAACGAATAAATGTGTCAAGTTTGTGCGCATGATCTGTAATTCTCTCATGCCGTTCCCCGGAACTTGCATCTAAGTCCTCAGTCGCCTATTTGGAAGTTGGCGTGTGATTTTGACACTTCATAGCGCTTGGACTGCCATGAGTAAAAATTTTGTAAAACGGTTGACATTCCCCTTCAACCGATTGAACACAAACTTGTTAAATTCAACCTCTACACATTTTTACATTTTTGCGTACTTACAAGGCAACCGGGTTGTCTGAAAACAACCAATTTCGTGAGAATTCCTACCCATGTATTAGAATATGATTTTAGGAAAGCTAATTTTTCTAGTTTAAATAATTTCGTTTCAAATCTTAATTCGTCAAATATACTAAAAAATCTCAGTGTCCAGGACGCATATGATAAGCTTAAAGATAGTATACAGTGCGATTTGCGCTAATTTGTGCCATTTAAATCTCCTTATAATAATAAACATCCCAAATGGTTTAATAAATCACTTCTAAGGCATAAATAATAATACGAAAACCAAAGCTCAAAAACGGTATAAACTAAGCAATAATGAACATGATCTTAAAAATTTTGAAAGATTGAGAAAGGAGCTTGAATATTTGCACAGATTCCTTTTCAAGCAATATCTCGGGAATGCTGAAATGACACTTCTGGTGTTTTATTCAAAATATGAAACAATCTACGTTTTTTCCCATTTTAATGGAGTATAATGATAGGAAATCCTCTAACTTACAGGAAACCTGTGACCGATTTGCTAGCTTCTTTGAATTTGTTTACACCAACCAGAATAGTACCACTTTTCGTAGACCACCTGTAATTCATTCAGCTTTAAAGGTTGGATCGCTTGTTTTGGACAAGTTAGCTATAAAATCCCTTAATCTGGATTATAAGCAAGACTCTGATGGTATTTCATCTGCGTTGTTAAAAATTAAACCGAATCGTTGACCGAAGCTTTGCTTTTTATTTTTAATCAATCCCTTAAGACCGGTATATTCTTGGAATCATAATATAATCATCATAAAAGCGGTGATAAGCATCTCATTAATAACTATCGGGCCGTGGCTATAATGAATGTCATTTCCAAACTTCTTGATTCCAATATAGCTAGCAAACTTTCATTTCTGTGCAAAGCATATCTGAGTGGTGTGAATGGAATGGTATCCAATTAAATATATCTAAATGTAATGTTATGTCATTTTATCGGTCCTTAAACCACATAAAACATACGTACATAATTAATGGAGAGCCTTTGCTTAGTGTGGAAGACATTACTGACCTCGGAGTACTATTTAATGCGGAATTATCATTCTCAAAACATTCAATTCATCACATCAACTGCATCCAATCTTGTAGGATTTATAAAAAGAAACAGCAAGGAATTTGAAGAATTATTTGCCATAAAGGTTAGACCTATATTGGAGTTTGATGTTTGTCAAAGATGTATTATGCTACAACATGGTTTACCCAGACTTACTCAATCTTTTTCAAATTTACGCAAGCGGAAGACCTATGCGATCAAGAAACTTACTTAGTGTTCCTTTTGATAGTACCAATTACGGTGCTCACGAATGTGTTTTATTCTGTATTAAAAAATTTAATCTTTTTAGTGGATTTGTTGATTTCACAGATGCAAGAGATGAATTTAAAAAAGAAATAATAATGCTAGAAAATGTAAATAATATAGGTTCTTAGTAGTTAGTTATTGTTGTTCATTCATATTAACATATTTTTCATTAGCTTATTATTGTAGTTTATTTCTTTTATATTTGTAAATGCCATAGTCTGTAAGATTTATATTGCCTGTAGACCGAATAAATGAATTGAATTGTTACTAAAGTATGTTTCCTATAAACAAATTGTTGTACTACTTAAAATTCTCAACTTGCCCGAAAGAAATTTTTAAGTACATCTAATTAATATGTACCTGTAGGGATTTTGGCCCTAAGACCGTAGTTGGAAGATCACTGATTCTAAAGTTGCTTTTCTAGACATATACTGTCCAAGGTCAAAGTTTTCTCTTGGGCACTGGACGAAAAACGAACTTCTACAACAGCTTTGGATATTTGCTAAACCAAAAAAACCGTCGAAACATCTGTTTATACCCTGTATGAGGTGCTGTTAGTTATATATTGTGAACAGCAATATTGTTTTGGGTAATAGAATCAATCAAACAATGTTCCAGTTAAAATTAATTAATATTGTCCGGATAATGTACTAAAATAGAATTCCTTAAAATAGTAAATTCCTCCCTTATTTAAAGTTTTACCAACTTTATTTCATCTTTGTGTTTTAGTACCAAACAAAATCCTCTCAAAGGTCACGTAAAGGATTAAACTAGGAAATTAAAAAATTATCAAAAGGATTTTGGATCATAATAACGATGGGATATTAAAAATCTCAAATAATCAGATTCATTTCTGCCTTGATATGCTCGCCAAAATTACACTTATCAGCCATACGATCAAAGATTAAATAAAGAGTTCTACTTCCATATCAAGAACTACCACTTGAGTTTTACGATTTTTCACAGAATCACATCTTGTAAGTCTTTGAAATAAAGTTAAATTGAAGTAATATTTAAAACATCTAAACGTACATATAAACCTATAATTGTGGTTGACTTAAAATATTTATAAACACAACTCTCTCTTTGAAAATCAATACTTTTCTTGGCAGGTTCAGCTATCCATTACATGCCAATGCAGTTTTGTGCCAAATATTTCTGCACAATTTACTTGCTCTTAGACATTTAAGTGTACCCTGTTTTATTTTTTATCGAACCTGCAGAAACTTATGAACTAACAAAATCATTTTGGTTTTTTGATTTGAGACGATCCAATGATGAGTTATGAGGGGCACCGCAATCAAACTTTTTTTTTAGACGTCCGCGGAGATTCGCTGTCAATGGCTCATTTCTTCATAAAAATTAATGAAAATTTCACGAAATGTTCTTCAAATGTTATTTTATTATGTAGTAATTATAGAAATAAATATATATTAACTGTGTTGCTAAAAAAGATTACCGAAAATATGCTTTTTTTGTATCGAATTAACCTTACTCCCTCCTTAAATGGGAGAAGGAGCATGCTTTCTAAAAACAAAAAGAAAAATCATCCAAGTGGGTTTACCCGTTACGAAGTTAGTTGCCGCCAACTGCCCTAACTGAGGAATTAAGTTTGTGTAATGTCAGCAATGGGTTAACATACTCTTTCTAACAAAAAACAAATCTTCAAAGTAGGTCCATGCGTGACGAAGTTAGCTTAAACCTTACTCGAAGGTGTTAACTTGGGTTTTTATTGTATACTTTAAACATGTTTACTTTAAAGTCCACCTTCACTTCTTCTTGTAATAGGAACCTACCGAAAGTTTACAAAAAATGATCTCATAAGTCTCTGAACATGCTGAAGAAAAAAATCTTGTTTTCCACCACTTTACACGTTAGGATAATTATTCACTACACTTCATGACTTTTATTAAGTAAAATAATAAAAAAAAAATTTCAAAAACAATTTTTTTTCTATGTAAATTATTCTTGCAGATAATTATTCTCACCCTATAGCTTATTTTTTTTATATAAATTTGACTATAGCAGGTTATATTTTGATGCTTGAAAGTAATTAATTCAAGCCCGAATATTTACCAAAAGCGAACTCAAATTGTTCGGTTAAACGAAAAAAGTATGTCATATGCACTTTAAATATTTTTGCTTATCCATAATAATTTATTTTATCGATTTCTCAATTAAGTGCTTAATAGCAAATTCTCTTTTAGGCTTTAATAAAATGAGGTAAAAGAAATTTTAATTATTGTGAGCTAAGCATTTTAACATGTGGAAATAATAAATTGTTTAATTTTAAGAACATGCTGAGAAATTAGGTTAGGACTTTATAAATTTCATAAAATGATAACAGACTGATTAGGTAAATGTTACTTGATCCCCACTTTCGTATCTGATATTACGTAATTAAGATTTCTTATTTCAGACAGAACTAACAGGTCATTGCACTAACTGATAATTTAAATCGTTTATTAATTTCTTTACAAAGTTGGAAGAGCTCGGAATATAATGTTATTTTCTGGTGTTAACAGCATCTAGATTTTACATACTAATTTTTCATCAATTTTTAATTATGTCCTCTGGACCGGGAAACAAAATGTAAAAGTTATCACCTCATGGATACATTTCGATGCTGTTACCTGTTATTATACTTATAAAATATATGTTAGAAAGAAAGAAAGGAATACGGAAAATGTGATATTGTATACCATTTTCAAGCAACATTTCATAGTTTACAATTCAGAAATATTACATTCTACTGCAAATGCAACATTTAATGGCACACTTGAAATGAAAACAATATGATCTTGAATGTGAAACTGTTAGTTTAAAATGTATTTAAACACAACCAGTTAGGTCATCTCGCGTGATGGGCCAAACAAATCTATTTTTTTAATAAATTGCTTCTATACATCTTTAGAATTTGTGGCTAACAGAATATTTCGATATATGAAGTCGTTGAAAAATTACCAATGCTGAACGGAGCAGGTAATCGGAGCTTGTCATGCGTACCTGAACTTTCAAACGCCTTTTTCTGAAAACTGCATTTTTCAAAGTGAACTACTGGTGTGTATTTAACATACCTATAGTTTTAGCCCCTACCAGAATTATTGTGATATCTGTCATAGTTTTTTCTTTTAAACTAAAAAAGCCGAAAAAAATGACGAAACACGGCATTTTTTAAACTGTGCCAAAATTTGATTTTTCAAAAATTTAACCTAATTCTGGTACCGGATATAGCCACAGGTCTGTAGACTAAAACGGCATTTCCTTTTTTGATTTGGCATGAACAAAAAATCATGTCAGCCGTGAACAATTTTTTTATGTGTATCGAAAGCTGTAAAGTCTATTTCACTCTATATTTTGGCTGCACAAATTTCTAAATGGTTGTTAATAAATATCTAGTGAAAATTTCAAAATAGTATATTTTTAGGGTTCGTCAAAAAAAAATTTCAAAAAAGCGAAAACTGGACCAATGCAAGTTGGAGTGATGCACTGAGGGTTCCGTAACACCTATCAGACTTCAAATTCACATTTATAAATAATAAGCGCTACACTGGTAAGAATAATCTTATAACTAAGTGTAGGAATTCAATCAAAATACAATCTACTGACTTAGGTAAGTGATAACAGAGTTAAAAGCAAAAATTATAAGAGCGATTACCAAGCTAATGTGTACATAAATAATTCAATGATATATTTATATATAAATAACAAATATATATAATATATAAATAACAATTGCATTAGATTTAGAAGGATTCAGCAATAATTAGTAACTTTAGACCACAAATATAGCTGCTTTAGGTCCTTGTTTATCCTATGTACAGCGTCGTCTAGTAAACCCAAAGGCCTAGACATAAATAGTTCAGTATCATTCGCGTATATGTGGTAGCAACAGTTTTGAAGCACAAGTGGGAGGTCGTTGATGAAAATAGAAAAGAGTAACGGTCCAAGGATGCATCTCTGGGGAACCCCACTATTGTACATGTAGAAAATCAGAGGAATTGTTACCACAGAAGACTTTTGCATTCGGCCTAGGACTAGCATGTCAAACTCAAAGGCTAAGATATGCTTAATAAACAAGGATTAAATTTATGTGGGCCACAAAAGAGCAAAAAATTCAATCTTCATAAAAAGCTTTATTTTCTAAAGAACATTATGAAAAAATGTATTGTTATTTGCAAGAGAGGGATGGGAGTGAAGGATGTGCGGCGTGGGCGCAGGCATGAAGAGGGTTGATCGTACGTGGACTGGTGGCGACATTAAGACCAACAGATTAATTTGCGGGCCGCTTTACACTTGTTTTAAAAAAGAAAGCGAGGCCGCAGAAATATGTGTTGTGGGCCGCATCTTTAAAACGTCTGGCCTAGGAGATATGACCATATTAATTTGCACACTGGTTTGGAAAAAATTAAAACGGTTGATTAACTTGTGAATCAACAGTTTGTGATCAATTTTGTCCAAGGCCTTTGAGAAATCCAATAGAACCTTGCCATCTTCAAATTATACACAACTTACAAAAAGCGGGTTTTTGTGATACTCCTGGTAATAAAGTATGTCTAAAAACCATGTTCCTCTCCCCCAAAGTGTCAATTAATGTCGAAGAAACTATAAAAGCTCTTTCAAACGATACCCTTACAAACAGGCATGAGGTATGGCGCCCGCTGCAATAAAGTTTTTATAATTTTTAATACGATTTCTGTCTGTGCGGCCAAGGCTTTAGATATTACATGTGAATTTCAAGTAGGTGTCTCAATACGTTTAGAAATAAAAAGCCGCTGGTGTGGATGTTCTTAACTTTCACTGCAAATCTTTTTTGGATTCCTCTCAGCATGGTTTCATGAAAAGTACATCTAACTTATTGGAATTCTCCAACTTCTGATCCGCTTGTGGCATCGGATAGCAATAATTAAGCAGGAAAAAGCAATGCAGAAAAGAGATTATGAGTACCAAATTTTCACATTTAATCGTGGCTATGCATTTGTTTTCTGTTGCCACAATAAGCATTCTGTAGTTAAATTCATCTCCATTTTGTCAAGGTGAAATATCATCCAAAATGTTAAAACAAATCAATGATGGTATGGGATCGTGTGTCACTACATAAGAATTTTATCATTGGCTCTCGCAACGCGTTGTCTGTCTAGGCCTCTAGGGCATTAGCACTGAGCTGTATTAAAATGGAGTGACTTATAAACTATCTCGTAAAAATTTTACTTGCAGTGGAGGAAAACCATTTTTACTGTAACTTTGCAGCTGCTGCGAACAGAATAAAATAACCAAATAAATACGAAATGACATATTTAATTTTAATCTTTTGTATTGTTGTAAGGAAAATGCGAAAATCATTGGAATTACTGAAATAAAAATTACAAAAAAAAGGTTGTTTTAATCTGTAAAATGCATATTCAAAAAGAGATATAAAATGATTGTGAATAATGTTATCTGTTTCTACCGCCTGCATTTAGTAGGTGACAGGACGTCGACAATGAAGAAAACCGAATTGAAAAAAAAATTCTCACACAGAAAGGGATAACTAGCGAAAAGTGATCCTATTTTCTTTGAGAAATTTCAGAGCACCAATCACTCCAGTATATACCAATATCTCAGTGGAGATTACTATTTTAAACTTGAAATTTGTTGTCCATATTGATTAGTAATTACTTAGTACTGTTTTGAATCAAGAACTAAAAAATAAACCTACAGTCAGCTTTGTTCCTTCGTAGTCGGGTGATTTTCAAGTCATGTGAGGACAGCAGAACATTTTTATCTAAAATCATTTTTAATTCAGTCTCAATCTCGCCTCCGTTGCAAATTTTTAAAAAAAGAATTTTATTCCAAATTAAACTTTCAATTAAAATTTTACATCAATGGAGGCGAGATTGAAACTGAATTAAAAATGATTGAATGTATGTCCTTCTATCTGCACATGATTTGAAAATCACCAGACTTTGAAGGAAGCTGACTGTGGAATTATTTATTTTTTGTTCTTGATGCACAACAGTACTAAGTTATTAATATGTAAATAACATTTCTACTTGTAATACAAATCTATATACAAGCGAATCGCCAGAAAGGATTTTTAATTTACATTTATATTCATTGAGGAATTTTAAATATTCGCGGAAAGATGGATGTCAAGGAAGTCGATGACTATGAAGATCCTAGAATTTTTCTTTCTGGCGACAGGCAAAAGGAATGGAATCCATAAATCGAAATCCGGAATGTGTGACTAAATTTATTGCTTTATGGACAAGTACAAGTATTACAAATTTGTGATTCTGTAACAGGAGTCTAATTTAAAAAAAAACATATTTTAGTGAATTAGATTAAAAAATATTAAAAATAAGTGGGTTTTATGGAATATTTATTAAAACTAAGAAATTACAATATATTCTTATATAACATTGGAAGCTTATTTAGAATGAATGTTATTGTGACTCAAGCCTCAATTTGTGTGTGTGTCTGAATCTGCTTTCATCTTAATTTTTCAATGCATCCTTTTTTCCGACAAAATGATTAAAATAAATGATTCAACCACACATATTAATACGTCTGTATAAACATGTTCATTTACTTTCCATTCATTACGCAACCTGAACCATTTAAAATTGTCTGTAATTTCCATTTTACATAAAGTTATGTTAATTTTAAACTGAATACTTATCCGGGGTATAGTGGCACCCAATTCCATTAAAATGCTAATGGTAGGCACTATACCTTCATAAATATATAATGGAATATCCCGGTGTTTGGTATAATTTAAAAATTTTAATTTACACTTTAAGTTCGGTGTGATAAAAGGTTTTTATTTGGGAAATAACGAGTAAAAGATGGTAAATTAGGTTTTTTATCTTTCTTTGTATACTTAATTACGTTACTATAGCACTTTTATATTCCAGTTTTCATTTTACTTTAGAGCAATCATAAAATGGCGATAACTTTCTAGGCCTAAATCATGTCAAAGTATGCATAATTAATATTTGAAGTAGGCTATTTGAAATATTGAAATTATACCAGAAGTAAGGTTTTAGTAGAAACTCGCATTATACTAAAGTCAGAAAGTTTAACCATTTTTTTTATACGATGTGGCCAAATCCTAGGGGACAACCCTTTGATGCGTTAGCATGGTTTTGGTCGGAACGGAATTAGAGTAGGGGTAAGGGAAGTGAGGAAACTTGAAAGTCTTGTTTTTTTGCATTGCTGCGAGCTAGAGAACAGCCCAGAGACGGAGTGGATTATTTTAATTTCTTAATTTCTCACGGGGAGACCTGGTCTCGAACCCGGGACCAAAATCTAAAAATTGCTACTATACAAAGGCAGACAAGAGTAACAATATTATTATTATTTTTTTAGCCTGGGGATAACCTATTGATGCGTTAGTATGGCATTGGCCGGAAGGAAATTAGGGCAAGGGGAGTGGGGAAATTTAAATGGCTGGTTTTTGCATTGCTGCGAACAAGACAACAGCCAAGAAACGAAGTGGATTTTTTAGTTTAATATTTAAAAACCCACGGGGAGGACTGGTCTCGAACCCGGGAACCATAACAATGATGGTCGCGCCGCTCAACCAAGTAATCCAACTCCTGTTCAATTATTATGGAAATATAACAATATGACAACAGAATAACCAAGATAATTACTGAAGGAAACTACAATGAAGTTAAACTCCTAGTAGCAAAAATGGTAAGGGAAACATCTACGGCACTCAATGAATTTCAAGATGTACTGGGATTCGCCAGACAAAGGAGATTGCTAGTTTCAAATCCATCGGTGCCCTAAACTGTATGGTCTATCCAAATCACACAAAACCAGGTTATAACATGAGACCAATAGGTTTAAATATAAATGATCCATCAGAAAAATTGGCAATGTGGTTAGCAACTGAATTCTGCAAATTTACCCCCGCTTTATCTATGCCGGGTTAGAAACTGGAATTTGTAAAAAAAAATAAAAGGTTTGACTCTTTTTTTTTATTATGGACCTTATGGGAAACTAAACACGTGTTTATCTTGAAATCACATTTTTTAAAAGAGTGAAGGTGAACAAGATATAATAACTGTAACTATATAACTGTTATACTGATCGACCCAAAACTATTTTAGGCTTTGTTTTGAATACTAGGGGCTCGTTCGTGAACGAAATATTTTGTTTATAAGAACTGTCTTAATTTTATTAATGAAAAAACCCAAAAATTTACAGATCGAAAAATTTATTTTTGCTTTAAACGGTCACCATTTTCTCTCAAATCAGTTTTTGATAAAGCCCTTCGTTTGCGGAGAAGATAAGCTCATATACTAATAGAATCTTGTTGAGTTTTCGATTTCAGATGATTATGATTTTTACTTTTCATTATATTATTTTTATATAACGAATAAAGTACAGGGGACAACCCTATGATGCGTTAGCATGGCTATGGCCGGAAGGGAATTAGGGTAGGGGAAAGCCAATAGCGAGAGACGCAGTGGAATTTCCGTATCGGTTGGGTACATATAAAAAGAAAAAATGAAAATGGGGGGGGGGGGGGGGGTATAAAAACCAATTTAAGCCCATAGGGTATCTGTCTTATATCTAGAAATTTGAATTTTTTCATATACTTTGTCAAGCACTGAAATTAACAATACTAAATAGATAACAAGAAAAATATAGGTTACTCCAATCAAATAAAAGCCGTTTATTGTATCATATAAATAAAAGTCAGAAGAAAATCAGAATAATAATTTACTATAACATTCCAACTAAAACAGGCAAGTGATTGATAATGTACCATTTGTAAAAAGGGATAATATCAGAATTTAAAAAAAAACACAATTGTATTCATTTGAAACCAAACAAAAAGTATAGGGCCAAGATGACTGCTTTGCGGGACACCACATGGTGTAATCGTAATAGTGTCCAAGTGTGCTTTGTACGACATTGTAAGAAGGGCTTCACCCAGTTAAAAATGATTATAGGAAACAAAAAGTTTAAGTTTAATAAGAAAGATAGTCTAATCAATCAACAAACATGAAATCAAAAGAGAAAACCAAAACAATAACTAGTAAAAAAAGAGCTAAAAGCAAAAGGAAAAAATATATAGCAAGAATTAAGTTCATAAAGCAAGAATATGTACAAAAGGAAAATAAGAATAAAAATTATGTATGTATGTAATTTTGGGATTGTCTTGAAGTTCCCGAAACCCACCGCCGTGCGAACAACTAAAGGAAGATCATGCCAAAGTCTGACTCGATGGACAAAGAAACTACGTGAGCTAAACAATGTTCGGAATCTATTCAGGAGTAATAACTTAGTGTGACGCGATGAAATAAACTTAATATATTCTCTAAGATAATCAGGGGAAAAATTATTAATAATTTTAAACATCATAACACACAGTCTAAAACTAAGGTAAGTATTGAACTGACAACTAAAAATTTGCCTGGAGAAAACCAACACATGATCATATCTACGCAGCCCAAATACATATCGCGCGCACATGAATTAAACGCAACAATGTTAACTCCCAAATTTTTCACTACACTAATATATTCAATGGGTATATCGTTCAGATGCAAAAGTGAACACCTAAAGTATCAATAATCCTATTAAAAAGAATAATGCATTGGGTTTTTTCTGGATTCAGTAAAAGCATATTAGTTCTCGCCCAAAAACTAATTCGAGATAGGTCAAGATTAAACTTTAGACATTAATAGCACTATTATCAACAGGACGGTAATAACAACTGGACATCATCGGCATAAAACAGTATTTAGGAATCCCAACTGTATCATTAGTATATAAAACAAACAATAATGGGCCCAATATCGACCCTTGTGAATGAGTGATGAGTGTAGTGGTAACAAATTAGAGCAACATGAGTCCACTACATTTGCTTGACTTCGATTTGTAAAATAAGACAATATGAAATTAACTGCAGAGGTGGAAAAATTAAATTGACTTAATAATTTGTGGTATAGTATATAATAATCAACAGAGTTGAATGCTTTGGAAAAGTCAAGTAAGCATAGAATTGTGCAGCTTTGGGATTTCACATAACATCGAACAGATTCAGTTAATTGTAAGAGAGTAGAGAGTGTTTAGGTTTAAAGCCAGATTGTTGTTTCGCAATTATACAAAGGTCCCAAAATACCTGGCAAAATGAGTCTAAGAAGACGAATAATTAAAAAAAATATTACATTCATGAACGGCTACATGAAAACTAAGGCGTGCGCACCTTGTATGATTTTTGAGTACATTCTATCTAAAATCGCGTGATTCAATGTTAAGGCTATCATGTCTTAGACAATGAATGATGAATGAAAGAATGAAAGGATGAAATAATTTTTAATTATTCGTAGTTTTCTGTATAATTTTTTACTTTTTAAGAAAAGCAAGTTTTTAAGAAATTTTTTATTTTTTACTTTTTAGTCATACTTTAATTAAGTAAATATTATACATTGCCTAATTTTAAATTAGTAGGATCATTTAGGTTTTCAAATTAAACATTATATATTTAAATTTCACATATATTTGGAAATTATCCAACAAATATTTTTTCAAACCGTTTGTCGTCAGAGTAATAAGTGAGTGAACTTTTTGATTATTGGAATACAATTTCAAATTAAAAGAACTTACAGAGCACTATCCAACAAACGAACATTTCTCGACGTTGTTAACAGAACAATAGGAACGATGTAAACGATCAATCAACTATAGAGTGCTCATTAAAAAATCATCTCTTAACGATTAGGTTTGATTTCTTAGTCATTTTCCTTATATCTGGGGATAATGACGTGCAATAATGACAGGCAACCAATGTGCAGCTCCCTCCTACTTGGAAATATTCGTAAAAGTAAAGATGGAATATTGTATTGTCATCCATCCTTAGTAATTATGTAATATTTCATCAATTAGTTATGTCAGGAAGTATGTTACAACAGATTAGAAGACAAACATTCCTAAAAACTGAAAACTACAGAAAAGTAAGTAAAAAAATATGACTACCGAACCAAATGTGAACAAAGCTTAACGCAGTGTGCATTTCATAAGTTAAAGTTAATTTAACATCGGCTAAAATATTCTTACTACAAAAGTAAGTTATTTTTCATTATTTAACCTGTGAAATTAAATTCGCGTTATGTTTTCGACCTTCGCAATCAATTTTAATTCTTAGGACAATAAAATTAGCACTATTTCACCTAGAAATAAGGAAAAGCGTAAACAAACGTGACAGCTAAGCTAAATTATGAGAGCAAGATTTTACACGCTATGTCCTCTCCTTTTAGTTTCTTACTCGTAGGGTGTTTCGTGTCCAAAGTTGTTGTGGATATATATATATTTTTTTGAGTTAATATCCAAATACGAAGTGAATTAGTAGATTTGTTTGACTTAGTAGCCAAAGACCAATATAAATAGTGTTTGGGAAAAACTCTGTGAGAACTTAGAAGTGTTACGAATTAATTTACACAATAAAGTGCAATGTTTAGTGCTGTGAAAATAATTTAATTTAATATACCAACAAAAGTGTTATTAAAAATAAATGATAATAAAAATTAGTTTTTACTACTATTTCTAGTTTGTTTATATCTCCATTATGTCCAGTATTAACTATCTCACTTTGTCAAAGGCTGTTCTTGGTTCTAAGCTTCAAATGGGGCCTGCATGATTCGAAAGATAATAATTTTCTTTTATCTCGTTAATATTGCTTCCCAAAAGATAAGTAGTTCGAAGCAACTGTATGAATTATTACTTAACGGCCATTCATAAATTTCGTAAAGTGCTTTAGCGGGGTCATTGAATTTGTTACGATGGGGGGAGGGGAGGAGGCGGACTGATTTACGTTCAGTGAAAAAAAAGTGTATTTTAGGAAACGCAATCCGTATAATAAGTAATGATGGATACTGAATGTAGATGATAGCGAAGAAGACAATACAAAAACAACGGCATTTTTACAATTAACTTGAACTTAAATCCCCATTATCACGTTGGGAACACGACTTAACTCAAAAAACTAATTCAATATTTTTATATACATAAATACTTATACTTATTAAAACCTCACCTTGAAATTTCTTTGAGGTGAAACTACAAATATTCTGAACATATGGTCACACAATTAAGATTTTTTTCTTTGCAATTTTCATATCAAGTTGCGGTGTTTCAAGGAAAAGACTCTTTAGTTGTCGTTTTGTTGAAGTTGTAAACTTGTAATGCGACAATGACATCAGTATTTCTCTTTGCTTTTGGTTATAGGAGTGTGCAGTTGTTATTGTGTTGCAACGAATGTTTAATCTATGGCGTAAAAAAAGTACAAAAAATAAAAGAATAACGACACGCTTGTATCTAGAATAGGCGGTAGGCCTTCGCTTCGTGGATTCGGTTTCTAACTTAAGGCGAAAAACAAAATCAATTTGTTGGCTTAAATCATTCTTTGAAGTGCCTATAATGGAATTATATCAGATAAAATGCCTCCGGTGAGTCGTAAGCGCCCAACTATGCCTTTCATTGACGAAAGCATGGGTTCACATTGCTCGGAATAATGACATAAATATAAATAGCAATAGATGCTACTTCAAGCATATATATTCATGTAGTATTCTCCCTTCATAGTTCGATATAATTTGTGGAATAGTCGTGTTGATTGTACACCTGCGTAGCGTGCAACCGGCTTTCGTGTCTATTAAACTGCTTGTATAATATAATAAAAAACTGAATTGCAGAGGCACGAAATCCAGCACTTTTTTTTTTTTTTCTATATCAAGAAGACGACCTTTTAATTGATATCACTTAAAAAAGAAAACTGAAAATGTGAGCACATCGGCGAAAAAGGTGAAGGCGAGTACAAATTTTGAGATCAATATGGAAAAAAATTTTTGGTTATTGTTTCATCGAATTTTGACTACAGCGATTCCTGAATAAGTAGTTAGTAAAGTTTGTGGATCGGGAATAAAGTTTCAGCAAGCTAGTTGGCACGGATTTGGTTTCAAAATTGCGGTTTTCTATGACAAGTGCGCTCCGAAGTACATAAGCTCCAGTTCCTGTATATAACAATTACGCTAACGACATTGGGCGGCGAATGATGTTACCTCGCTAATTATTATCGTCACAAAACAGCTGTGAATAATTGGATCCTTACACAATCAGAGCGACACGAAAAATTAGTTGAAAGCTATTAATGTCAAAATTTATAAGACTTAAAAACTTAGAGACTTAAGGTAAAATATTCAGATTTTAACTTAAACGGTATACTACCATTTACAAAATAGTAGAAAAAATAGAAGAAGTGTTCGGCGCACCAAAACCGACTGCAACAAATAAATAGTCAAATAGAAGTGTATTCGCGAAAAATTTAGAAATTTTACCTAATTATTTTTCGGCGAATGTCGTATCGCTCTTATTGTGTTTACTAAAATGGGATGTCATATACTAAAAACACATGACAGCGACCAATTTATGCCGACATTATAATTTTGGCCTTACGAGGACTTTAGGCCAGGTGAACTTTTGTCTCACTGTCTCGGAAGGTTCATTAAAAACTGTGACAACTGTCCTGTTGAGTGGTCGATAGAGCCAGAAACTCAGACAGTGGCAAAACAAAGTTGATATATCAATATTTTCATTTGCAATTTCAACAACGTCAGCAGATCATAATGGAGATAATACAAGTTCTGATCAATGGCAATTGTGCCAACGTACTTTGAGTTTTGTCTTCAAGTGGACCCTCGTCGTATACAGCAGCAGAAAACTTCTATGACTGAAGGCGCTGGAGAAGCCTGCAGACAGGGAATCTCTACTAAAAAAAATTACAGACGCGGAAGATATTGAAGCAGGAGGCCAGTTGTACGTAAGAAAAAAAATTGTAACTCTTTTTTGTTCTAGGTGACACTATTCAACACGAAGCCTGCCCGCAAATTTCAATGCTGCGACACTTTAAGCCATTTTTGGCGCCACCTGCAAAGTGATCTAATGTATATTTCTTAATAACACCTACCAGTTTTAATACTTTTTAACTGAAGAGTTAAATAATACTGTGAAGCCCGTTTTGTGGTTTGATCAACCCAAACAACATTTTCAAAAGTCATAATTTTTCAGGCTCCCAAGGTGGTATACCCCTGAACTGATAATTGGCTGTTCTGACTACATTGTCTTGCTCTACCAAAAGATTAAACCTGTTTTACTACTATTTTCATACCATTCATTTGATGTGCAATCATTAAGATAATTGGTAATCTTATTCAGATTATATATATAATAAATAAATTACAATCTGAAGTATCGAATTTAATCAAGTAAATTTAACTTTTGTTTACAACAAGGAATGTCGAATTAGTCTAACTATTTTTCGTTTATGATATAATTATTGCCGAAGTTCGCTTCTCGAGTCGATTTCGATACAAGAAAATGTCGTTTCTCCAATCTATAAGAATACATGAACAAATACTTTGTGTTGATATGGTTTCTCGTTTCGATTTTGACTCGACATCACGGGAGAAGAACGAAGTATTCTTTCGAAAACAAGTTACTTTTACTTCGCTGGTAAACTAAGAGATTGAATTCGCTCTTGAACTTGTCAGAGATTACGATAACCTTTCGATTCAATCCCGACTCGTAATTGTTGAAGGGCATTTTAAAATAAATCTTTTTTGAAAAAAGCTTTCTAATGCGGTAAAAACATCTTGCGAAATGAAGAAGTCAATTTAAAATTTAAATGTCCAAAGCCGTTGCTCAAGGATTCTCTAAAATCAACAAGGCTTTAGCCAACTTTTACTTTTCAAGAACAGGATCTTTAGTGCTGGGCAAACCGTCTACCGATTTTTGAATACCAATATTAAAAGTGTTATGAAATTTATATAATAAATAATTCGTACTTGAAATTGGAACCGGGTCAATAGGTTGTAAACCAAGCTTAGCCCGAAGTTACTATCGCAATTTCCGACCAGACATTGACCAGTTTTGACATTAATGCTTGGACCAGACTTGAATACCATTGGTCCAGTCGTGCGACAACCTTGAATCCATCGTAACTTTCTACATGTAAATTCGGTTAAGTATAATTAAATTTTGATTACTCTGAATATTTTAGGTGCAAATTTAATTATAGCTCAGACAAAACATTTTCAGATTTAATATTTTTATCTTATTTGAAATTTTCTATGGCTCTCCCTTAAATTTTTTAAAGCTACCACAGGTTCTCACGACCTCGGAATATTAAACAAGTCTTCTTAATCTCACAAAACTTCTCACGAACTTTTACTTTTTCTGTAAATTATAACTTCATTTGAACATAATACAATGATTGTAGAGATTAAATTCTTCTTTACAACATAACCTTTATATTATAACATGAATTCAAAGGTAATTAACTTAATGTATTTACCAGAAAAATTACTTTTCATCACGCCATTTCGAATTATTTAAGCAACCAAACACTGAAGACTTCATGTTGCTTTATTTTAATAAATATTGTTAGTTTTGATAATTTTGTTTTTACGATGTGGCCAAAGCCTAGGGGACAACCCTTTGATGCGTTAGCATAGCTTTGGCCGGAAGGGAAATAGGGTAAGAGGAGTGAGGGAACTGGAAAGTCTTGTTTTTGCATTGCTGCGAGCTAGACAACAGCCCAGAGACGCCTTTTTTAGTTCAATTTTTTTAAAACCCACGGGGAGACCTGGTCTCGAACCCGTGGTCGTGCCGTTCAAACAATTGATCCAACTCCGTCTCCAAAAAACAAAACAAAATTCAACTTAATTCACGTGAAAAGATTGTCTGACGCACAAAAGTAAATTACCTTTAACAGTTTGAAACATATTTTACTCCTTTCATTTGTAATGCTTTACTACCCGGGCTGATTTAGGCTCGATATCTGTATACACTGATAGAAACTTTACACCTAACAGCTCTTCATCTATTCTAAATATTAACTTACCAGCACTGCCGTACTAGCATTTTAAATACCAAATCTCACATCGCAAAAGCATGCAAAATTTCTAAAAAACAATAACATTTTTTTAGAAGTCACTCTTATTACCAAAAAATATTTTGGCATTTGGTTTTTTTTTAGCATTTTAATATAATTTTAAAAATTATTCTATTAGTTAAAAGGTTTTATATTAAACTCTTTCAATAACTATACGAGCTTAAATTATGTAATGAAGGAGTGAGACACCACGAGTCAGCATTCCCTTCCTTTTGCCTTTGATTTGGTCCCATTGGCATTAATTGTGGTCCCTTTGGGCATGAAATTGACCTACAAGATCTCGTTCCGGTTCCAAAAGACGGATGCCGTGATTTTCCTCTGTGAAGACTGAACTTTGAATTTTTTGATGTTGGCGAATGGGTATAGCACCACTGCAGAGACTGTGTTTTCGACTCAGGAGTATAGTGACACATCCACGTTTCGTCCCCAATCACAATTGAATCGAGTAAGGATTCACCCTCAGTTTGTACGTGAGGAAAGGAATGACTGAGCAAATCTCACATTTGCGGTAGTTATGTGAAACACGCGGGGGACGAACTGGTTGACGTATTAAGCTGCTCCGACGACATTTCGTAACGGACTCGATGTTTCATTTTGACTTTTAAGAACACACAGGTCACTTGTATTCTTACTTTCTGGATGTCCCTAATATATAGAAAAAACTATTAAGACTATCAAATTCGGATGGAGTGAATTGGATTCTTTGAAAACAGACGCTGTTAGTAAACTAAAAAAATAAAAAAATTGTTATTTAACATTGGATAAAAACAAATGAAGCAGAAAATCCCTCAAAAACGACTCTCGTTTGAAAGTTGGAAGAAAAAAAACGTTGAAAAATATTTTCCCAATAATTTTTAAAGTTCACACTATTTTTGTAAATTTTAGGCATTAAATAAAATTATGTAATAATTCCGAAACCAATGAGTTGAATTGATTCTGTTTAATTGGCATTTGAAAATGAATTAACGCGTCGAAATACCAGAATCTCCCTTAACCCATTGGATAGCGACTTCAATAAAATTTTTTATTTTTTAGTTACAGGCACATTTTATTAAAAAGTGGAGCTTTACTTAAAATTCCTCTTATTTTAATTATAATGACGTCACGCAACTAAGCAACAATGCATATGAACAAAGCAACGTAAACTTTAATGCGCATACACATGCATAGCTGTTAAAATCGTTCTTAACACAACCTTCTCTAGCTACAAGACTGGATGACACGAACAGCTGAGCATTGGTGGTGTGAGCAAACCGAAACTTGCCACAGTAAAGAATATGAAAAGTTCCGGGGAATTTTCCTTTTTTGTAGTATTCCTCCAATATTTTTAAAGTGTCAACTTAGAATTTACTTGAGGTTAACCTACAAATGTTTTGAACATATGGTCACGATAAAAAGTGTCTCCCATTATATTTTTCATGTGTTTTTGGTGTTCTTTTGGTGGAAAAATCAATTTTTTTGTTATCTCTAATTTTTGGCATCTCTAAGGTCTCTAGAATATTCTCCTAAATCGGTATACTCGAATTTGAATTGCTTGTCACATAAAAATACGTTTTACGGAAAGCAAATCTAAAGAAAGAAACTAAATCGCGTTTTTCTCGAAACCATATTTTTCAAACTGGCGACCAAACCGATAAATCGAATAATTCGCGATCAACTCTATAAAAAGGAGACCGTTATTAGTGTACCTTGTACCTATAAAACATTTAAAAAGTTATAAACAAATCATTTGTTTGTGTGGGGGGAAAAACAAACCTTTTTTTCAAACGCGCATAAAATGGTAAATAAAATAGTTTTCGGCCTAACGTAGGTTGGTTTATGGTACCCCAAATTTTATGTTTTTTTTAAATTCTTCCGATTTGATTTCAGATAAGATGCTGAGCTTGGAGGATGGTAGCAAATCGACGATGTTCAAGCAAAAAACCGCAAAGTCGTAGCTTTAAACCCTTAGAATATTAATTTTAATTTACCCTTTTTTTACCAAAAGAAGTAGAACCTCCCCTTTAAGGGAAAACTCTCTTAAAATGCGTCAATGACAACAGCATTTCTCTTTCGTTTTGGTTAGGAGAGTGTTCAGTTTTATTTGCGTGCAAGAATTGGAAACACTTCGTGATAAAATGGTGAAACTGGCATGTCTTTCGGGCTTGTATTTAGAGTAGGCTGTGTTCTGTTTAAATTGATACCTTTTCCAAAATGAGTAAGGGTTTTGTTTTTAATTTTATATTAAGTAACTGCTTAGAAGAAAATCGCAACGATCCAGAAGTAAAATAAATCCAAAAGTGCTGATACTAAGAAAATTCTAAAAAAGTTAGCTGAATAGTTCTATTTGGTTTTCGTCTAAGTAGCAGATTTTCTAATAAAAGTAAATAACGTTATTACCTGGTTTAAGTAATAAATAATTTTGTTTACTACGTTGTTACTTTAATGGTTCTTAAGAAAATTTCATTTCGTACGTTTTCGAACAACTGACGAAAGTAATGGTGCGTTCACGAACTAGTTGTATTGTCATAAAGCATACGTATGCGTTTACGAAAACGCCCTGTCTGATCTACAATTCGGCCCTAAATTTAATATGGTACTTTTAGCATTTAGCATGGAATTTATACCAGATTCCTACAGATTTAGCATATTTTTTTTGTCAAATCTGGCGTTGAATTTTGAATGTGATATGACAGCTTTGTAACTAACAATGCTAGAAAAAATATCTCATCTATAAACTGGCAGCTGCCACTTTTGATTCTGGTACATTTGTTAAAGCTACCATTTAAAAATTTCTCAAAATAATAAATTTTGGCTTCCTGGACCGCAATTTTGGAACGTTACAAATTCTGAAAAACTCATTAAGTGCACCCCATCCAATCATTCGACACTATAGTGGTATATATTTAAAATGGTGAACTTTTTTGAAAAGTAGATCTACAATCTACACTTCTGAACTACGACACGGAGTAATACAGAGTTTAAAATTAGCATATAATATTGAAATAAAATTGTGAAAACATATAATATTTTTATTTACAAGTAAGAAATAAATATGATTTCCAAAAGTTTTAGAATAGAATACAAAAAAAATTGTTGCAAAAACTTCTAGGGCAGTCCTTCGTTAAAACTAATATATTGATGATTTCTTAAAATATACCGATTCTTGATAAGACTAATTATCCGTTGGACTTAAACAAATCATAATATGATTTGTAAGGCGACGAAATCTAAGGTACTCTATTGACAGGTGTAGATTTTTCTGCAAGAACTTGATGCTTCTATGAGATTTTTTGACTTAATCAGGAATATGTCTATGTACATGCAGGATAGTGTACAATCACAATTCCGTAGAATATAATAATATCATTTCATTGAAATAATGAACAATTCGATACAATCATTTCGAGCTGTTTACTGTAAACAGTAAAACACAAAGACAAAATTCTTCCAGTATTTCCAGAATTTTTGATGCTCGTGAAATAAAAGTTTGCGTTAGTTTTATCCACTTTTTCTGAGATAAAACTCAAAAGAGTTAGAAGTATATAGTACGAATATGTCGGTGGCATATTTCGACGACTATTTCAGCCAAATGAAAAAAGATGCATTGACGATAAGAAAACATTTTTAAAAACAAAACAATAACAAATGTATGGTATGTTTTATATTTTCATTTTACACGGGTGAACTAATTTCAATTTTGAAAAGGGATACGGTACAGAATAAAAGTGTTTTATAATTTTTCTCAAGAATATATTAATAAATATTACTTTATAGGAATACAAACCTTTCTTTTAGTTGAGATAATCGAATTGACTAGACAACGTTCTTGGCCAAAAGAAAATGGGTGATCTAGAAGCTCGACTGAAAAAGCAAAACATGAAATTGGCGGTTTTATTGAAAGAAAGAAATTTCTTTGGGGTTTAGCAAAATATTTATTATTTGCTGAAGATAAAGCAGATAAATTGCAATTTGAAAGTATGTATGTGCTCTTTTCAGTTAAAGACTCCATTTTAAAAATTACAAAAATTTTTTTTTGCTTTTTAATATTAAAAACAATCAGACGCCATAAGAGGCGGATATAGTAAAAAAAAAAAGATTTGAATTCTGATTATATTCTCGAGCGGAAGAATATGATATCTTTTGAAACAATGAAGTAGTGATGGGGTATGGGTTAAAGTGAATTTGATATCAGAAGTACAAAAATAAAGAAAACTAAATAAAGAACGTATAGATATAATAAGAAAGTGTTAACATATTTGTTATATATTTGAAAATATTGTACTCTTAGTATTTTCATCTATGATTTTTAGAAAAGTGTGCCTTCAATATTATCCATACTAAAATAGCGATAAGAACGCTGTCCTAACATTTTAACAACATTACCGTGAAGTCGGTCCAACTTTACGTTACTGCTATTTTTGTATGGCTGTATTTTAATTTATTGCGAAATGTTGGTTGGTTGATTTTCTAGCCGAATCGGCTGAGACAACTTTGGTCTTTCCTCCGAGCAGCCGTGACAAATTGAAATTGAATTTTCTAAGATTTCAAGATAACCAGGAGCATAATTAACTGCACGATGTAGCGTGATCAGAAAAGTAAAAGAAAAACCCAAGACTAAAAGACTTATTACAATTAATTGTTGTCAGACTAAATTGTTTTTTTTAAAGGAAGTAATCGAACTGGGTGATTCTACAAACGAGGGAAGAAAATGAAGCTAATTTCGGGACGGCATTATTTACACGTATGCATAAGACCTAGAAATTACCCTAAGTTCATACTTAGAAGTTCTTTTTACATATTTGAAACCTGCCAGTCAGAGAGATAAAACACAAGAATTGTATAGCCAATTTAAAACAATAAGACAGATCATAAACAGAGAACTGATAACAAAATATATCCTGCAATATTCACAATTAATTTCTTAAAACCACTACTGAATTTTAGCTTGACACTTATTCGCTGAACATAGATTTGTTACTATTAGGTACACCAAAAAATTAAAAAAAAAATTGTGTTAAAGTTTATCAGGACACTGGATAGTTCTCAGTTTATTTCCCTTCAACTTTGCAGGAGACTGAAGCCAGGAGACTAAGATTTTTTTAAATCATTTAAAAAATATATATATATATAGCAAGAACTGTGGACTAATTCAGTACTACACTATTAAGCAAATCATTTACATCGATTACTACAATAGTATGACAACTCGCTTGACATGGCAATTCCCATTACTTTAGCTGGAGTGACAAAATTCAAAGAAGTATGTTTTTATTCAAATTTAGAGTAATGCATCAGAGTAGTATTTAAAGGGTTGTGATTTTTGAAGCAAAAAATTGACGATTTTGTTATTTTGTTTTCAGAAAACCTTTATTATTTGTAGGTACAAAACATTTTACAAAGTGTTAGGCAATTCTTAAAATTTACCAGCATTTTTTTTCGCCGTCATAAATAAATGTACAAGGCCGCGGTGAAGTTGACACCACAAAAATAACATTGCATACGATTCTAGCAATAGCTCAGCCCCCATCGGTTTTAAACACAAAAATCAAAAACAGTCTTGTTAAAATTACGCACTTTACTCAAAATTAAAAAAAATCCTCGTGTATTTTAGTAAAAAAAACAAACAAACAAAATGCAATTTTCCGGCCAACAAAAATTGTACATTAGCTAACTCGGAAACATGATTTTCCGAGTAAAAATATTCAAGTTTTGAAGTGAGGCTGTACAAGGGCCGCAGTTTGAACATTTTGCTGGGTCGTACAAGGGTCGTACATGGTCTTCTTGCAGGACAATTGGGCCGTACAAGATTTTGCCATGGGTCGTACACGGGCCGTACAGGGGTCGTACACGGGCCGTACAGAGGTTGTAATATTGCCTCGTACAAGGTTGTAATATTTTCTTTATCCACCCACGGTAGATCACCTTTCCAACCAACTTTTATATACTTCAGTTGAATTGCTTCACTAATGTCTGTGATTCACTGGTCAACAAAATATGGGGTCATGATTTTTTCTGGACATCTGAGGGTCATTTCCGAAGTTAAATGCAGCGTAGAATCCGAATCCGAGGTCAGAATTCGGCCATCACGTCAGGATTTTTAGATATTTGAGGTCATGTACTCGAAAACTGGGGTTTTTGGCTACTTTTGAGGTTATGTACAGGTGCATTAAATTTGTTGGTCTCTTTTTTCTAATTTCATAATTTAGTACTATGCTTACTCTTCAAAATAAGCTATGAAGCGATACGATTTTTTCTTGCAAAGTTACGACCAAACTGAAATTATTCGCAGTCTATTGATCAAATTTAAGTTTGCTCAATGTTTTAATATTTCAGTATTTTGTAAAGTGATATTGATAAAGTAAATCATCTACATTTTATTCACAATATAATTGTACGGCCGTTTGGACTTTTCACTCGAGTTTGGACCGTGTACGCCCCGATGTACGGCCAAAAAAATTTTTTTTACTATATTATTCTATATAGGGTTTTCTTTTAATTTAATATGGTAAGAAAACAGAAATTCTATGGGTGCATTACTTTATTCATTCCGAATGTGTGTGTTTCTTTATTCGTTCGGAATATTCTATTCCTAATTTTCCGTGTTTTTTTTTATTAGCACCGGCGCGGTCAGAACGCGTTCTTTTTGTACCGATGTTGTAGATGGAATAAAGGGAATACAACTGTCAAAAACAATTTAGTATCAAAAGGGAAGGAAAAGAAAGTCATACATGTAAATAAATACACAATTTATTGTTGGATTATGTCTTTTGCGTTCATTTTAAATAATATAAAGAACTGAAACCTCAAAAATTGTTTATTGAATAATTGCTTTAACCTGACTTCAACTTTCAATTGGAAGGAATATTGCTTTGTGTTTACATCGTATTCTGTTCCTTCTATTCCTTCCACGGAATGAATAAAGAAATACACCCTATATATTACAGAACAGTCGAGAGAATGAAATTTAAAAACAATTATTTCTTTTTAAAAGTCTAAGACAATTTGTTTCTAATTTTAGATATTTAACTGTAACGGGCTGGAAAATAGGTATTTTTTGACATTTCTTTTTTTTTTTAATTATAAAAATGGTCCTTAAAAAAACAAAAATAAAAATAACATTTTTATTTTTGAAGTGCTCGTAAAAGAAGCACTTGGAAATGTCCGTGCTGATGGCTTAGACCAGTTTCCAAAAGTGTGGTAGGCATACCCCCTGGAGAACGGGGAGAGTTTGGTGGGGATACGCACTACATCGGGTTTTGGCTACGCCTGGTGCAACAAACAACTTGCTTTTTTTCGATTGCAAACATAGAAATGACAATAAAAAAACTTCGTTAGTTGTTAGTATTGCGTATGTGTTTTTGTATGGATGCGTAGTCATGGCGTCGCCGGGCGCTGTATTTCCGTGCATTCCCCTCGATGACTTTAGCCGTGTTTTTTTAATGAACTGGTTCATCAGATGATTATAAGAAGAATGATTAAAAGAACGAACAGTTTTCAGGCCCTTTTCAAGTTTACATTTTAAGGCAAAGGTTAAGCCTAATCGTAAAAAGGGAGAGATACAATATTAGATATATTTTAAACACATTGAAAACAAAATTGTGTTTGTAAGTTTAACCAACATTTTAATTTCTTTCAAATAACATTTGCCTTGAAATTGAAGTTGGCAGCATTTTATTTTTAAGGGAAATTTCTTAAATTCCTTTGAGCTGGATAGTGAATCAGATAAAGAACTGG
This sequence comes from Leptarthrus brevirostris, assembly GCA_964036015.1. Lineage (NCBI taxonomy): Eukaryota > Metazoa > Arthropoda > Insecta > Diptera > Asilidae > Leptarthrus > Leptarthrus brevirostris. The sequence goes on along the minus strand of OZ038371.1, from coordinate 3,449,666 downwards.
TTTAGCAGTTTGTATGGCGTAGATCTTCTATATGCACATTTAAAAAACACAGGTAATGTCACAAAATCTGGTGTTTTCGAAACTGAGAAACTGTTTACATGATTGGAAATGGCTCTGTAAATTTGCATACTTAGCAGATATTTTCACTCTTTTAAATTATCGTTGCAAGGCAGAGAAATTTAATTTTTTCACGTGCAAGACAAAGTGAACGCTACCATGGAAAATTAAATTTATGGCAAAAGAAAGTTGGTAATAGAGAATTGGGCTCCGTTCCCTCGCTTCATGAGTTTATAACAAGTTCGGCCGGTAAAATTGGTTCTGATACTTTGAAATGTATAATACAGCATTTAGAGAATTTACAAGTGGAACTGAAAAGCTATTTTCCTGATTTAAACAAAAATATTGATTTGATAGGATATTCAACATTAATATAACATCCATGCCAGAAGGTATATCGTATGCGGAGGAAGAGCAATTGTTGTCATTAGCTTCAAACGGATTCCTAAAAAATAAACATAAGGAATGTACTTTAACATCACTCTGGTTGCAAACGCAACAAGTGTATTCAATTTTAACAGTGAAAGTTCTGAAATACATCTTGCCTTTTCCAACTTCATATCTATGTGAAGTTGCTTTTGCAGCATTTGTAGGCATTAAGTAAAACAATGTAGGCATTGGATTTGATCCGGTCAGAAATGGGCTTAATGGTGGTCTGTAATAGGAAATGACCATTTTGATGGTCGGAAATACGTTTAATTCTACAAACATTTTACATTATTAATCCGTTTTTGGAAATTTATTTTGTTTAATACTTTTTGTAAATTAAAACAATTAAATAAGAACCAAGTTCAGTGGTCGGATATAGGTAACTTTACGTTATATGTTTTTCATAAACATGTAAAAATTGGTCAAACTTTTGAATTAATAACAATGTATTTTATAATAAATGCATGTTTTACTTATAAAACACAGTTTTAGACTGAAATACGTATGATGAGGATTCCTATTCTAAGTCTATTCTAAATTTTTAAAATAAATACTAGTTTACTGAGATTTTCTGAAAGTATACAGACATTGGCACAATTATTCGGGCAATGCAATTTTCATACCAAAGAACAAAACAAATCGAAAAAACTGCTATAGTTTCAATTTTTTTCAGTTCAAATTTATTTAATAAGCTTTCTACAGGCTTTCACATAATCAGTATAAAAAAATAAAACAAACAAAACAATTTGGTTAAATAAAACAGAAAATGTAAAGTTAGCAAAATGACAAAATTATTCCGACATTCATTTGTAGTGACAAAATTATTACGACACCTGCACTATATTATTTTGGGAAAGTAACAGCAATTGCTCGTACAGATTAAATAACGCATGTTGATGAAGTAGGCTTTTGTTATCAATGTGCTTTTGTTTGTTGCCTATAGCTGTTGAATTATCAATTGAAAAAAGAACTGCTATAGTTGCTGACCTTGTAAAAAAAAATATAATTGTAGAAGAACAATATATTATCAAATTTCAAAGCATAGGTGGTGGAAACGTAAAATTTTTTGGAAATGTAAAAAATAATTGCGGAAGGGGTAGAAAAAGGGTTACATCTGAAAGGGAGGACAACAAAATTGTTCGAAGCTACAAGAAAAATTCGTTGGAAAACATCCAAAACGTCTTAAATGAGGTCAATAGTGAACGAGAGAAGAAAATCAGCGAAAGAACGCACCTATTCATACAAGCTGAAAAATACACAAATATTAACATGAACTTCCTCAAGATGTTTTGAAATAGCGGCCTGAAATCCCCGACCTCTATGTCATTGAAAATCTTTGGCATTACTTAAGTCAAGAATTCCACCTCGATAAGGAAGATCACTGGAAGAGTCTTGGAAAGACGTTATAACGGTTTGGAGTGGGACTCCTACAGAAATGCTGCAAAATCTAATAGATTCAGTCCCTAGACGACTCGAAGAAGTCACTGCAGCCAGAGGCAGAAATACAAGTTAACTGTGATGGTTAAGTATGCTATTACTTTTCAGGGTAATATAAAAATGTACTTTTTTCCAAATTTCGGAAGCTTTAAAATAACCCACCCTATTTCATATCATTTTGCTTTATATATTTCCTGTTTTATTGCGCAGAATATTTTTTCCTTTGTTTTTTTTTGTATGTTTATGTAAAAGTCTATAAGAAGCTGATGAAATAAATTTTAACTATTAAAGTAGGTAAACTTCACCTCTGATCAAATATGGTCTCACTTTTACATCAAATAAAAAGATACTTTCGAATTTACTTTCTTGAAATCGTTCAAATGTTGGTTAGCACCTTACTTACTTACCCTCAGAGCAAATAATAAAATTTAGAGTTAGAAATAAGACTGCTGTAAATAGGTATTACTTTAAAATTTTATGGGTGATCGAGATTGATTTCGTTTTGCAAATAAAGATAAAGTAAATGTTCGCTAATAGTTTCGAAAAATGTATTGTCATCTAAAATTTTATTAAAATTATTTTCGATTTCCGCTCTTCTACGATTACTTATCACTATACCAAGTTACTTTTCAAAAAGTCTAGTAGATAAGATGCAGATCCTATCACATTCAGCATGGTAGATAGATATTTTTTAAATTATTCTGCATCCTGCAAAGTAAGAGTTATTATGTAAGTCTGCAACAAAATAAAAAGATAAAAGAAATGCTAACATATACAAAAAGTTTTAAGATTTGTATGTGCTGCCACTGCATTTTCATGACGCTATCAGCTGATTACAAGGGAAATAAAAGTGTCGAGTACTTAGTTCTTATCTCTTTTCTAGTCAAAAATGACCGTACATGGAGCTAAAATAAAATTAAAGTAATGCAGCGCAAAGAGATGATAAAGTTTCACTATTTATTACTGGTGTTCACATGGCTTGTTGGAAATAGATAGTTCGTAGTGTACGTAAGGAATAACGTATGGGCACTTAAAATAGCGATTGAACTTTCCATCATGAGAGCCAACATTAACAGTAAAATACCACTTGAAATTGCAAAGACACATTTGCTGGTTCGAAATCCACCTTAAGTTGTAAATACTCATATATAAATATTTGTAGTTCAAGATGAAGAGAGAGAATTACGAAAAAAAGGAAGAGAGAAACTGAGGAATTGTAATCTTCACTTCCAAAAATGCATTCCCCAATAAATTTGATTAATTTAGAACGTGCATTTACCGTATTTTAACTTCTTTATACACTTCTATTTACAATCGAACATACATGTATTTATAAGTCGAATTTCGCTAATTCGAAAATCTCTGCAGTTCGAGTAAAATATCTCTCCCTTCCCTTTCCCTACAAAACTTTAACAAGAAAACTTACCTCTATAATTCAAAGTAAATACGGTAAGGAAAGTTATTGGTGTGCTGAATTTGTAAGAACGTTCTATTGTGGTTAGCGATTTCAAGTCTTCCTTTGTATTTTTATTGTTCTACCAAGTCATTAACACATAGAGCAAGTTAATTTATTTTAAGACCTTTCGAAATTGAGCAATTTATTTTTTAGCTTTATTACAATGACTGCTCGTAAATTAACAGCTTTGTCAATAAGCGATAAAGTTAAAATCATTAAAAAGGTGCAAAGCTTTTTAGATAAAAAGAAAGTCATAGCCGCTCAATTTGAAATTCCGGCTAATACCATATCAACGAATCTCAAAAGTAAAGACCCTATTTAAAAAAAATCAACGTCAATCAAGGAGGAAGTAAAAAAAACAGTGCAGAGACCAAAACATCCATCAGTGGCAATATATTGAAGGAAAAGGCGTTGGACATACCTGAGTTTAAAGCAAAGAATGAATGGATGGCTCGAAAAAATTAAAGGAAGAACTGATATTATTTTTAGGAAAATTTGCGGGGAAAGAGCTTCAGTGTTGTAATGTTTTTAATATTGACTCATCAAAAATATTGTGGTCTCAACCACAATATTTTTAAAATGTCTTCAAGATAAGACAATGACCTTTAAAAGCGATCGTTTCAGTGTTGGCAATCGAGTGACTCCTATGCTACGAAGCAACATGTTTGGAAATAAGAAAATTTAATAATAGGCATTTCCGCCAAACCAAGGTGTTTTTCAGATGTTAAATCCTTTCTATTGTATTATAAGAATAATAAAAAGGCACGGATGATAAACGAGATATTTTCAAAATAGATAAGAAAATTTGAATTCTGACCTCACAAAAATGTTAAATTATTGTATTCCTGGATAATTCAACTTGTCATACACATTTTGAACTCACTTCAAACAAATTAGAATTTTTACCAGGTTATAGGTTGTATCCAGCAACCTTTAGATCAAAGAATAATACAAAGTTTTAAATATAAATATCGCAAATTCTTTGTAAAAAAGTGTTTAGCTGACACTGAAGAACGAGGGAAGTTGAGAACTAATCTCCTTGAAGCAATGCGTGTAGCTGAAGCTGAATTTCCAGTTTCTTTATCTTGCGAACTACGTTCAACTGATAACAAAAATCAGTGCGTTTCAGAAATTTGGGAACTAATTTTTCTATAACGATATGATGTTAAATATTCGAATTTTATAATTTTTAGTTGTAAGTTCTCTTAAGGAGTTACGCCACTTAGGAATTTTCGGCTTAACTGACAGCTAACAGTGTCAGGGCCGACAACCATTACCGTAGTCCTAAGACCTCATTTCGACACACTTTTTAAAAAAAGTAGAATTAATGTTTCAATTTTATTACTTTATTTTTAAATTTCTCTTCACAAGAAGCGAGACAAGTCCGACATCTCCAATTGTAGACACATCGCTAACTTGTGCCATGTTGCGAAGGCGTTCGAGATCTTAGTCAATCCATCTTCATTGTAGACCCTTTATTTTATATTCCCAGCATGGCTTCATTAAGGGTAAATATACTGCAACCAACTTACTCCTCTTATTGAAACAGACTTGCAGGTTGACTGCATATTTACTGATTTTAGTAGAGCTTTCGACAGAATTAATCACGGGATTCTCATGCATAAGCTATATCTGCTCACGTTGCCGCCGCTTTTTGTTGATTGGCGGTCCTCCTACCTGTCTGATCGCAGTCAACTTGTCTGTTTTTTCCGGAGTGCCTCAGGGCAGCATTCTCGACCCACTTCTCTTTATCATTTTCATTAATGATGCCTCGTATCTTCTGACTACCTCCAGAATCTTGTGTTATGCCGATGATGCGAAAATATTCCGCGTCGTCTCTCGTGATGACGACTGTACTCTGTTGAGCTCCGGCATTCACATTATCCACGTCTGGTGCTTTGTAACCGTCACCCAATTAATGCTAACAAATGCACTATAATTACTATTACCCGCAGAAAGTGTCCCAATTTATCTGATTACTCTTTAGATGGAAGTGTATTGAGCAAGTTTGACAGGGTGAAGGAGTTGGGGGTGGTTCTTAATTCTCGTCTATCCTTCGAGGACCACGTAGACTTCGTGGTGGGCAGGGATAATTCCACACTCGGCTTTGTGGAAAGATGCTCTAGCGAACATTCGTTAATCCCATTCTGGAATACACTTGTCCAGTATGGGACGCTGCCCACATCAATCGGAGCGAGCCTGTTTACTGTAGATTTATTAAGTTCGCGGCATTCTCTGGCTCGATCCTTTCATCCTGACCAGGGCTTTAAGGAACCTCGACATATTCCATACCTGCGAACGCTTTATGGAATGCGCGAGTCTATTGCATCAGTGTCCCACCTTTTGCACGATTACGCTGCCTGCATCGAGCTGGTTTGTTCCAAGCGGCAGCTGAAGAGCCACTGAGGATATTTATTTTAATAAGTTTAATTCTAGTCTTATTTACTTTGTACTTTTATTGTCAGATCTGTTTATATAAATTAAATAAAACAAAATAAAATCAACAATTATTAAGATTTATTAATATTTTTAGTCTTACTAGCTTAACTTTAGACTTACTACTAATTCTAATTCCATAAATTCTATAGTCTCTCAAAAATTCAATATATTTAAGTCTGAGATTGAAATATTGTTTTGTGTGAGTACAGTGGAATTTAAATATAATTGAAAGCTTTTTGCGCTTTCACTTGTAAATTATATTACTCATCCTCAATCAAGGTATACTGGCTGGCTAAAAAAAAGTTTATTTGTCATTACAGCCTGAATCAAATACTCAAAGAGTAAAGAAAAGCTAGTCAGAGAAATCATTTTATTTCTCCTGCAATATTTACATAATCCTCTATCAACTCTAATTAAGGTGGGAGCAATGGAACATTTTTTATCATACGTCGAAAACTATGCGGCTTACAAAATATATTTTATAATGTACAAATGAAGCCCTTTCATATGATATTCCACTTGGCCAAGTAACCCCACTTTAAACTTTTGACTTTCCTTTTTATACTAGGGTACGAAACCCTAAAAACGTCCAACAAACGTCTTTTTAATACCTCACGGTATGATAGAAATAAAAAAATTGGTTAAGGGCTTATGAACACGCACATAAAAGGATTCCGCAAAGTTATTTCTAAATTTTGCATAAACTATTTTACACTGTTCGTTATAGTTTTCATTGAAAGTACGAACAAAAGGGTTTTTTTCACATATTTAGCATCAATAGTATAGAAATTAGGGGGAGGCGCTTTGATAACGACTTTAAAAGCAAATTTAGTGACTAAAGGATTAAGAATTGGTAAGGAAATCGGTAAATTTACCTCTCTCTGGTAATTGTAAACTGAATATGAATAAACTGTTTTTTATAAGCGCTATCTTAATTAGCAACTACTTAGCAACAAATTATGAGAGGGCTAGATTTTTGATTCGAGAAATGTGTTTGGCTAAGTTAAGGTACATGTTAAAATTTTATTTTAAAAGATTCATTCATTGTTTATATTTTGAAGGGAATAGGCGAAAAAATTAATAAAAACGAAGAGATTCGCCAGGTAATTTTTGCCAAATCGCGTGAATATCTTTCTATTTCTTATAAAAAGTTAGTAAAAGAAGCAGGATTTTGGCTTGGCACGAAGCTCTAAAGATTAAGGAGGAAGGGAGGGTAAGGGATAACCCAAGATCAAGGCGAAAAAAGTAATATTAAAACCTATAAAAACAGAAAAGTGCAAAAGAAAATTGAAAAACAAAATGTTAAAAGTAAAAAAGTTAGTGGAAAAACAATTTGTTAGAAAGAATTTTTGAAACATATGTGAAAATGGATTTTTTGACATTGGCTGGTCCTCAATATTATTCCTTTGTGCCTGAAGAAGAACTTGGCGATGATAAGTATTTATATCAAGGAGGGCTGATAACATTTCAAAGCCATGGTGGATCTATCTTAAAATGGTTTGATGATAATCGGGTTAACTACGTTACAAAAGCGCTCAATACACCTAATGAACCAGTATTACGTACAATTTAGCCGCAAAAGTCAAACAGCGGTTGAGAAAGAATACCAAAACAGCACATATACCTAGTCGTGGAGAAATGTGATGATTTAATTTTATTATTTTAATTGTGCCAATATAGAATTAAAATGAATAAAAAAAATTTGTTCTGGCCAGTTCTTAACATATAGACAAACGGACAGACTAAGCCTAAAATGGTTCCCAGTTGCTACGGAACCCTAAAAGTAATAATACAATAATGCGATGTTTTCAGAAAATAATGACAAAAATACCACCTTTTGACATTAAGTTGATAAACATGAATAAAGTTCCAAACAAAACAAATGGTTCCAAAAATTAACCTAAATGTTTTAAGGCACCGTTGATTAGCTTACCCGATGAATACACTTTTTTATTAAAGACAAGAAAGGTGCTGTCATTTATATAGAAAATATTTAATCGATTTTCTGTCATTTCGCTTGGAAGCCATAACTTTGGGTGGTTGGGGTTCAAATGTTAATTAAGAGAGGTAATTGGAATTTACGACAAACCTCTTATACCCTAACAAAATTTTGTACAGTAATAATCTCAGAAAAAGTGAAGAAAAGCGAAGAAAATACCTCATAGGCATTAAAAGCGGGTAGTAAACATTTAGTTAGTTGATTAAAATTTCGAACTGAATTACTGTGATATCAAATTTGACCACAGCCTGCCTACTCTAGATACAACACTGGAAGAAAATATGAACACCTGGGCAATGTATGCGATTTTAGTTCCCTTTTACTAGTCATATTTCAAAAAAATACAAAACGACTTTGTTCAGAGTCTGAGTTCAGTAGCATCCATTCTCGCGCACGTTTTCCTGCAAATTTGATGAAATTCCTGAGGTTATTAAGACCGAAGAAAGAAGCTTTTTCCTCGAAATGTTTTTCATTTTGGCGTACATTGTTTCAATTTTGATCGGTTTTATTTTAAACTTTGTATGGTCTCAGACATATTATCTTTAGAAGTACCCACAATTTTTCAAATCATTCTTTGTTATTCAGCAATCCGCGTTTGAAAAATTTCATTTTCACGAAAAAATGTTTTTTTCCAAAGTATTTACTACTATATTGAAATTTTGTATGCAGATTTTGAGCTGTGTGGTAATATTTTTTTCAAATTTATGTTTCGGATTGAAAATTGGTACAACAATGATGTACGCCGATTGGTCCTGCAGAAAATGACCCACTTCAAGCACCTGTATCGACGCCATTTTTTTAATATTTTTTGGATTTTCATAAAGAAAGATATTGTTTATTATAAAATCAATAATACTTATAAATAGGATTTGCACCTTTTTTCAAAAGGAGTATTTTCCCGTAAGCTCGATAGTTGAGCCTTCTTTTCGACCCTCTTAACCTGTAAAGTAAAGAGTTCTACAGCTTCTACTTCACTTCCCTAGGGTCACATATAACATAACACATCTACTTATAGACGCCGTTTTCAGTGACCATTGAGACTAGATAGACCTCTTGGCTCAAACGATATTCTCGGAACTCGCGTTTGGTCCCACAGGTCTGTAAGGGCGAGTGAGATAGTATGCCAACATAGCAAGCAATGTTTTTTCATTCCATCGTCCTAAATTACACGACAGGGTTTTTACCCCATGATTGATGAAAACCAGTTTTTTTCTTGGGGAGGAAGCGAGGTCAGAGAGGGTCATCTGTGAGACTGTAGGGTTTTTGCTTGGGTTTTTCTTCTTTTGCACAGAAGAGAATTACCGTGAGTCATGGGGTAAAACCCTCTCGTGTAATTTGGCACATCTTGAGTAATTTTTAGTCTTAGAATGAAGAACTAAACGAAGAGCTGTATTCTGTAAATTTTTTATCCGTGAGTGAGTATAATCAGTTGTGGTCGTTCAATAGAGACAAAAACATACTACAAAAAAGAGACAAATATATTTCGTACTGTCAAAGATTGTTTCCACTAAATAAAATACACGAATTGCTTCTATATTTATACTGTAAGCATGTCATGCTCAACTTAGACCTTAGTTTACGGAAAAACTGAGTATCGTGAGAATATTTATAAGGTTAAGATGAAAACTAATTTAATATTCCGTGGTCGTTCGGTCTAGTGTTGTCGCAAAAAATGTTTAGGGGACATCTATAGAAAATCTTAAATAAAATTAAAACAATTACAAAAAGTTCGGTTTGAGCTATAATATTAATACGTGGCTTATTAAATCAAATTATACTTCTTTTAAAATTTACTTTTGGCCACACCTAACTTGGCTAATTACGCTTGTATTCAGACGGACTTGGATCAATGGTTGAGTGGCACGATCCCTACGCTATGGATGCATGTTCAAACCTGGCGGCCTGCCTATGAGCATTCTTTTGTAATTACAATAAATTAAAAAAATCCACAGTCCCTGGGCTGTTGTCTATAGCTTGCAGTAATCCAAAAGCACGACATTCAATTTCTCCCATTCCCCATACACTAATTCCATTCCATGCTAAAATGCGTCATAGGGTTGTCCCCTGAGCATTAGCTAACTCATATGTAACATTTGTAGCAATGGAAACTGCGATTATCACTATTGGTTATATGTACATTGAGTCAATTAATTGTTCACATCACATGGAAGATTTGTTTCCTAGTGATATGCGAAAGGGCAGACTATAAAATGTTTTTTTTACAAAGAAAATGTCTGTGTACAAAATATGATTAAGATTAGAATTGTCACTATTATTAAATAACGGTAAAATATTGTGTTGGTTGTTTTCGAATCTTGTACAATTAGTTGAGTTTAGAAAGTTAAAGTGAAAAGTGGTGTGCGTTTTCAGCAAAATTCTTGAGTTTTATGAAAATATAAATTTTTCATAAATTTAAACTGTTAAATAAAATGTATAAAAATTCAATAAAATTCGATAATTTTCGGCTTTTTATTCAGTTCTTAAAGATGAAGCCAGTTAGTGAGGAAAAGATAGCCGAAAAAAAATATTTATTGGAAATACATATGATATTGCTCATAAAATTCGTGTTGGAATTGGTACATTAACCACAATCCGGGAAAGGTTTTAGATTCAAACTAAGAAGAATTCGACAGGAAGAAAAGCGGTGCATACTCTTGATGTGCAACGAATAATTTCACGCAAATCACAAGTGATTACAACAATGCTGTACAGGTCACCTACAGAGATGCAGCAATGTAAAAATAACACCCGAAGGCTTTTGCAAAATCCTTCGGAGAAATAACCCACAAGGTCGAGTCAAGGGTCGACAATGGACCCGAAAAAGGAAGGGTGAGTCTCTGGAATCGCCACGTCCAAAGGAGTCAGATTCGGTGATGGAAATTTAATGCTTTGGGGATGTATGAGCTTCCGGGGAGTTGGAAGGTGCCAACTGATAATTACCAATCCTTCGGCCTACTGCGCAGTGAGAAAAAAGGTGTGGCACGTTATTTTCAAACAGTTTTCAGTTTTACTGATTAGTTTCAAATTCAAGGGTTTGAAGTCCGGGATTGGCCCCACAGTCTCCGGACCTTAATTTAATCGAACAACTGTGGGTTGAATTTAAAAGGCAAATGATGGCACAAACGTTGGATGAACTATGGAATCGGGTGAAAGTTGCATGGTCTAATATCCAAGTATTTAAGTGCCAAAATTTTGCAGAATACATGTAACGAAGAATAAAAAAGGTCACATCCCAGTAAAAGAAGGCCATGCATATTTTAAAAAGTAAAGATAATTTATTATAAAGGTAAAATCAACTAATTGTTCAAATGTTCTTTTTCCAGCTTCTTCCTTCTTAAACAAAAGCGGTTGTATATTATCGATTACAGTAGACTTCCCTTAAGGGCTCGTTCGTTAAGTACTTTAAGTCCTCAAATGTTGTCTAGTCGAGCATTTTCCTAGCCTTCCGTTAAGTACTTCTATTTCTCAAATTTTGTCTAGTCGAACATTTTTCTAAGAATTCGGCAACTTCACTCTCAAGTGATTATTTTAAGAACTTATTCGAAATATGTATGTCAAAAAGAATAACCTGGATTCGGATTAATTTCAAAGAATAGAAATTAAAATGTTTTCTCTCTCTCAATTTCTCAGAAATACAGCTCGGTGTGTAAATTTATCAGAAATAGGATTCCGAGTGGTGGCTCTATTTATATTTTTCCATTATGGGACTTTCATTAGAAAATAATTTTAATATTATAGATGAAAAAATTCCCTAATTTCAATGACAACTTGCAAATACCTTATCTTTCCCTGAATTCAATGAAATTGAAATAAAATCAAATTCCCTGATTTTTCCTTGTCTACTTAAATTCCCTGTCTTCTCCCGATTTCCGAGATTTTCCACATTGAGCATTCCTCTACAAATTGTGTAAAATTTATATTACAGAATGCCGACAAGAATAGCAAGTTAGTAAAAAGCTAAAGTATATTGAGTTATCTATTAAATTAAATTATAAAAATCGGAGTGCAAAAGTGTAACAATACATCCTTTAGAAACGTATTAATGTTTTTATAAAATAATAAAATAAAACAAATCAAATCGACTTGTTTATTTTTAAATAATTTTTTTTAATAATTTAAAACTAAATATTCTAAAAAAAAAGAATTTAGAAAATATGGGCATTCACTTAACCAAACTATACAGAGTGTTTCACAGTGCGTGTGCGAAAATGAAGGAACTGTTAGATCTAGGTGAGAAACGAAAATAATTGTATGGAGGGATCTATCTCTTCCCCCTCTCTTTTTTTTCTTATTTTTATTTTTGTGTTTGAAATAGTGGAGAACAAAAATCCTTTGCCGTTCTCAAGCGTCCAGCTAATACCTGCCATTTTAAGTAAAAATTCAACCAGAAAGAGTAAACAATAATTTAGGAGGCAGTTGGAATGTTTGCTTAAAATGGCAGTTGTTAGCTGTATGTTTGGTCTCATGTAACTTGAGAACGGTAAAAAATTTTCTTTCGCTTTAAGTTTCCTTTGAATACATTAGCCACTATTTTAAACATGAAATTAAAAAAAATTAAAAATAAGGAAATCTTTAAAAAAAAATGAAAAAAAATTATTTTTTCACGAAAATTTAAGTTTAAAAACTATTAGCAGTAAAAAAAGTGACAGTTTCTAGCACCATTATTGGTAACCTGTCAACTGAGATATTAATAGCGTCTCTAGCGCTGAAACTACGGTAAAAATACGGTTTTTTCATTGAAAAAAAAAATCAAATCCCTATAGCTGGAAGGAGGGTGTATGGGGGGTGGGGGAAAATAGACCATCCTGCCACACAATTTTCTTCTTTTTTCACCTAGATCTACCAGAAGCTTCATTTTTGCACACGCGCTGTGAAACACCCTATATTTTGTTATATGTTTGCTTCTCTCTGTAAATGTCCTCTAAGCTTTCAGCTATTCCGCTGCTTAATACTAGACTAGACTATCGCTTTAAGAGTTTTTTTTATGCTCTATAACTAAAAAGACATGTACCTGTGTGCCGGGGCGCACTGACGTCAAAAAGAAAAGCGTTAGGGCACAATGTACACAAACTATTCCAGAGCGAAATTAAAAAGATTGCAATTACAGCAATTTCTATTATTAAGGGGTGTTCGCTTTTCAGAGATACTATAGAAGCTTGAGGCAAATTGAGACTGGAAAAAGTGTCCGCTTTTCGGAGATGTCCTTTCTCTTCAATTTTGTCCTAGATATTTTGAAAAACTGGCTTTGTGCGTATAGGTATACATTATTGTAAATAGATGTACAATATATTCAAAAACCTCACCTATCAACATGGCAATACTGAACTAGTCAACTGACAATAAGAGGTTTTCTTTCGTCACGACACGACGGGAAATGTAGCATCATTAAATTCGAATCCGCCTTTGATCAATGGTTAACCTTCAGATTACCACTTATTCTGTAGACTAAAAAATCATTTACAGAGAAGAAAAATAACACAATTTGGATTGACACAAAGATACTTGTTGCATTCTTTAATTCAAAACCCACTGAGTTTTAAAAAAAAGGAAACGGAGTTGGGTTGATAGATGAGTGGTACGATCACCACGACATGAATGCAGGTTCGAGCCTCGGTCTGCCTGAGAGTTTTAATTTGCAATCGCAATAAAAATTTAAAAACCCACTCCGTCTCTGGGCTGTTGTCTAGCTCGTAGTAATGCAAAAACAAGACATTGAATTCCCTTTCGGCCTAACCATGTTAACAATTTCTTTGGTTTCCTAGGAGCTTAGGCTACATCATAAAAAAATTTTTGACATATTATAAAAAATGAAAAGAAATAATATTTTTTTATGATAACCGAATATAGAATAAAGTAAAACGGGTTAGGTTTCAAATTTTATTCAAATAGATCGTATTGCTTATGAAATGATTGGATGTGTTCCAAATTTATTATTATAAAACTTTATGATAATACATGGTTACCATAAACTTCACGGTTGCGTTTAGGACAAGTCAGCGAATAAATATTTAAAAAAATTTAACTTTTCAAAGCTGAAGTTTGTGTACCCCAACCAAATTAGCATCTAAAAGACCTAAAACTTTACCTTTCACTTTTGAATTAATATTCGGAGCTATGTAATTTATTTCTGTGTTCAACAAAACTTGACATTAGGCAAGAGTTTCTTACAGTAATTACGTAAAATTAGTTTTATTTGGAGATAATAATTGCAGGACGACGACGATACGGTTTTACTTAATTTGTACAATTTATATAGAAGTAAATTAAAAACTATTTCCGTGAAAAAGCTGATACTTTTCACTTCTCCTTCCAATTTTTACTCTTATTGAAATAATTATATAAAGGCTTAAAAAAAAGGTAAATTCAAGGTGTCATTTGTGTAAAAAAAATCTCATATCTTTAGTAAGGGCTTGGGAGTGGCATAAAATCCAAAAAATACGAAATTTTAAATTTTCTGAAAAAACAGACAAGCAGCCTGAATTCTTAATTTCAAAATCCCGAATTACGAGGCACGTCCATAAAATAAATGTACTGAATTTTAAAAAAAGTTCAAAAACAATATATTTACAAAAGCAATACAAAATTTTGGAGGTTTTAGTTCACACTATTTTTCCACGTAACTCCCTTCCCGATCGTTGAGTCGAAAACTTTTTTCTATCTATAAACAACTTCAGATAGGTAAGAAGATGAAAATCTGAAGGCGGTTGGTAATGTCCCAATCGAATGGGCCATTCCACACAAGTATTCTTGCAGCTGTTGCCGAACCGGTTTTTCGGGGATGAGATAACAGAGGCAAAGAGGTATTTCTACAAATTGCTGCACTTTGGTGAGAAAGGTGCACAAAAATCCAAACCTATTTCACCTGTTGTCACGCACTAATCCAACCAGAGTATAATTTTTCTGGTTTGGAGCGGTCAGAAATTGTTCGTGGAACGCATGATTTGAAATTGACAGGGTTCATTGATTAATAGAATTCCTTTACCTGACAGGCGGTAAGAGAGCAGCTGTTGTGTACATGTTATATGTACCACTGTGGGTTTTATTAACGAAAATAACCACGAATTAGGCTTGCTCAGCTTAATTAGAGTATCTTTGGGTGGGATTTAGGCCTTTAATGTGCATCTCGGATTTTCTTCTAATTCTTGAAGAGAATTTTGATGATACATTCTTCTGACATTGTTGCTTTGATTACTGGAGTATTTAACCTGCCGGTATAGGTATCTTTTTACCTTTTACCTCTTTTGTTATTTTACGGAACATTTTCATGTTCTCCGGTTTATAAAAATTTTTTTTGCTGAAATGTGCCCAAGATGTGCTATCATGTGCCACATTAAAAAAAATATATTCAGAAAATTTTATTTTTATGAGTAGGTCCTTTTTAGCCAGTTAAGTTAGCCCGCTTACTTAACATTAACAAAACCGCCAATATTGTGCTGTAATGTAATGTAAAAAAAATATTTTTTTTTTTTTTGATTTTTCAGATCAAACAAAACTTTTTTTTTAAGTCAAAAATTATTTCTGTAATGGAAAGGTTTATTCAGCATACAGTGGATGTGCTGGAAGCTGTTCGATGTGTGCTATCGTGTAGCAAGAGAAAAAAAATTTATTTCAAAAAGTATCATTTTTAAAGGAAGGTCCTTTTTTGCAAGTATAGTTAGCCTCTCGTCTTTCTCCATTAACACCACGGAAGGGTAACATACTAACCAAAAAATGTGCTGCCGTGGGCAAAAATGGAGAAGAAGTCATATGTTAATTTTATAAGCGAAAAAAATAGTTTTTTGTAGACACCCTCTTCACTAGAAAGAATGAAAAGTGGATTCCATTACACAAAGAATAATTTTTGACTAAAAAAAATTTTTTTTTTATCTGAAAAATCGATTTTTTCTTTTGACTTTGGCACAACTGTGCGCACCATATTGGCGGTTTTGTTAATTTAAAGTAACCGGGCTAACTTACTGGCTAAAAAGAACCTTTTCATAAAAATTAAATTTTCTAAAAAAAATTTTTTTTAATGTGGCATATGATAGCACATCTTCTTCATGCCCCACAAGGGGTTATGGGAACTATAGAGAGCGTGATAACCGTTGCTCATAAAAATATTTTGCCAACAAATCTCGAAATTAGAAACTTGAAGCTTCATAATGGTTTTTTTTATCTCCATACGATCATTTTTTACTAAGAAAAAAAATTCGAAAAATTGTTTGCTCTCCCAATTTTTTGAAGTTGTGTAGTTGGAATGGGTATCAAGGGAAAGATATTGATGAGGCAATTGCAAGCAAATATGTATCTATATATTATGAACAAATCCAATAAGCCGGAGACGGAGTTGGATCAATGCGTTGAGCCGCACGACCACCATGCCAGGGCCCCGGGTTCGAGACCAGATCTCCCCGTGAGCTTTTATTAAGAAATTAAAATAATCCACTCTGTCTCTGGGCTGTTGTCTAGCTCGCAGCAATGCAAAAACAAGACTCAAGCTTCCTCACTCCCCTTTACCTAATTCCCTTCCGGCCAAAACCATGCTAACGCATCAAAGGGTTGTCCCTCATAGGTTTGGCCTCATCGTATAAAAAAAAACCGCGGTTGTATCGACCAATATGTAACGCGCAAGTGCATACTAAGCGACACGATCGTATTATAAAATAGAAACAAGCCAATAGTTTTAATTCTATACTTCATATAGTTGCTAAATCAACAGCATGACCAACATTATCTAAATGAATTGAACCGACTACGAAACCTACAATAATACTTTACTCCCATGGAGGTCTTGAAATACTTTACTAATATTCATTAAGAAAGTAGAACACACTAAAAAGACAAGTAACAAAGTAAGTAAAAAAAATCTGACTGTGTATGTATAAAAAGTTTACTAAACAGATGGAAATAAGATAAACTAGAAAATCCTTTACCTTCGGCTTTAAATGGTCACGGTTCTCAGCCGGGAGCAATTGGAAGGTGATAGAAAATGTCGTGTGCACGCTAAAATTCATGCTATAAAAAGATAACAAGCAGTCGGAGGCATACACAATATTCACATATTGAACAAAAATGTCTGATGCCTCTGACGGTATGTTATTTTTTTATAGTATATATTTTAGAGTGCCCACATTCCAAATGCTCCCTTAAGACAGAGAGCCTTGGCCATTTCAAGCCGAAGGTAAAGGATTTTCTATTTCATCTTGTTTCCATCTTTTTTTTTTGTTCGCTTTTATACGTCGGGTTTATTGATTTTTTAATTTACCTTTTTATTTTAATTATAAGAATTAATTTTCTATTATTCCTATCCCCTAAAAAGGATGAAACTTTGTAATTAATATTTTTTCTACTTTGGCTTCAGCCAGCTCCAATTTTATTTCTTTTTTTGAAATTGTCACGTAAGAGATTGAAGGGCTTATAATGCAAAGGGTTCATATTAGGAATCTGAAAAATGAAAGTGAAATTTTGAAATATATTGCTACATGCTTTAGTAAATTTTTGGGCTATAATAACAAGGTTCACTTTACTATGAAACTATAAATGTTAGCTAAACAATTTAAAACTGCCTGTGAATAATTAAAGAAAGCAATAAAAGCATCATTCTGTATTGATGGACTCTGACAGACAATAAATTCTTTTCATTCTTTACTGCACTTTTGTTACATTTTATTATAGTCCTCTTTCTTGTTTTTTATGGTGCTTGCATTTCAGGTAAACAAGAAAATCTCGTTTAGAACTCCTAAAAGAGTAATTTATCTTAAAAACGTCTTGACTGATATTTCTGTATTTTTTAATACAACAAAAGTGGAGTTGAATCTTATGAACAGTACAATCTTGCGTTTTATATTTTTCTTTGAAGTGTACTTAGTTCTTACTTTTTTTTTGTAATTCTTAAGAAACCATAAGAAAAAGGGATACCGGGAGATAATGTGAAAAGGTTTCATCCAAATGATCACTTCAATATTCAATTTTTTGTTACAACCAAAGGGGTTTACAAAGTGTTACCACCACCGCAGTATCGCAGAGCCTAAAAATTGATTTCTTTCTATTGAGAAAGTTTTGTTTTTAGTAAAAAGTGGTTTGCATGGATACTTTGGCCTTAGTTTTATGAATATTTTATTAGAAACTTTAGGTTGGAACATACCGATATGGTTAAAGGCGCGGTTCAGGTTTCTATTCAACCGGCTGATTGAAAAAAACAAGCACAAGTGGAACATGCCATCGCGAGGTTACTGATCAATCACCTTGTCGTTTAGCTAACTTGGATACACCATATTGGCTGTTTGAAGCAGTATTTGTCAAAATCCAACACTCAACTGTTATAATCAAAAAAAGATCGTTTGACCATGCTCAAGCACTTTTGATGGGTGAAAGAACTGGATGTATAATCTACACTCGAAGACGTTAATATTTTCTTCCTGTAAGTATTTTTGCTGAACTTTCGCTCGATCGATAGTTGCATTGTTTTGTGCGAGAATAAAATCTTCTCTAATCATAAGTGTAGAAAACCCCACATAATACCTCTTTTTGAACTAAATTATAGCAGCGTTTGCAATATAGAATTTTGTGCTGGTAGATAAGTTTCCTATAAAAATTGACATTTGCGTGCAACACGTTCAGTTTAACTTTTTTCACGTAAACGCGTCTGAATGGTTGGGGAATTTGTGCTTCTGATAGTAGTATTCTACAAATTTTGTGCGCTAAGGTTTTCAAATTACACCAATTTGCATTTTTACGAACATTGTTATTTTTGATTAATTGCAAATGTAAAAGGGAAAAAAAATTTTTTTCTGCTATGAATTGATGTATTTCAACCTTCAAGAACCTTATTTTTGACCGTGTTAGGATGGCACTTGGGGTAATTCCAAAACGCATTACTGCCGCAGTGTTTCAATGTTCAGTTTTGTGGTATAACTATGAAGTTGAACATGGCATCACAATGGCAGGAATGCCTTTTGGAATTCACCCTACCCCTACTTACAATGAAAGCTACTGTGACTGAGAAAACCATTTATGGTAGTAACAAATTTACAATGTAGACTATATATAACATAGACTGGTATATATAGCAATGGAAATACATAATTTGAAACGACCAGTCAAAGTTTGTAGTAGTGGTCATAAGCACGTACGAGGGTCATTCAGTAACTATCCGTTTAAGGAATGAAAACGCGTAATTTCGGTGCAACATCTTTTAATTTTTCAACGTTGTCTCATTATAGGACTTCAATCTTTGCCAATGCCTCTGCCATTTCTTTAACCACTCAAAAAGCTACACTTTGTCAAACTCTTAAAACAGGGTGCCGTTTTTCATTAATTATCTTTTTGAATCAGTCCAAAAATTCACTGTAGTACTGTCCCGTGATCGTGCTTCTTTTCTCCAAAACGCCTATAAGAATTATTCCATTCGAATCTCAAAAAGTCCTTGCCATGACCTTTCCTTTACCTTCTTGGGAGCAGATTCACTCGGAATACTTAGTCCATCGTTTTTTTTTTAAATTTCTGTCGTATAATACAACTACGACGACTCAACCCAACAACTCTTGTGGATTTCACTTAAAAAGAGATTCAAACACTGTTTCGCAATTGACATTCGCATCCGCTTATTGACCATAGTGAACAATTGCATCCCCCATCGACAGCTCTCTTACACCTTACTTACCATGTAAGAGAAAGATGCAAACTAGCAGCAAATGTTATGGTTTGAAGTTGTGTTATCAGATTATTACTTTCAAATATTGGGAGTGACAGATTTTTGAAAAAAATAAATAAATTTTAAATATTTAGATATATTAAGCGAGATTAAGCTAAAAAGAATGGCGAAGCAATTGATACATTACGAGGGAGAATCGAATTTAAACGAGGCTTTATTTTATTTTTTGTACGCATCATTTTTCAACAGTATCTCCTGCTTTGGAAACTCATTTTTTCCATCGGATTAAGAGGTTTTTGATCCCGGCATCGTAAAATTAAGAAGGTTGTGTTAGGAGCCAATTGCGTAAAAAGATCTCTAAGCAAATGGGGGGGATCCTGAAGTGAAGTTCATCTCATTACCACTAATTTTTGTCAAGTTAAACGTACAGTATGGGATCGAGCGTTGCCGTGAAGGAAAATAACGTCTCGAATCGTTTGGTCACATCGTTTAGAACGATAAGCGTTCCTCACCTTACTGAAAAGATTAAAGTAATAAGCAGCATTTATTGTGAAAAACTCATGCAAGAAATCAATGTACAAAACGCCAGCTGACAATCGAGTCTTGCATGTTTTTCATTTTCACGTCACGTTCACGCCCTTCCTTGAACTGCTCATGCCAAAAAAAGAGGCGAGTCCTTGACAGCGTTTAATCACCAAACTGTGCAGTTAATTTTCTCAAAATGTCAACTGATTTTATTCTTTCTTGAGTAAGATATTTAATAATAATGCGTTGCGTAGCGGAAGGATGCAGCTCTTGTTCCGACATCGTTCTACTGGCAAGCCGGTTTGAACCGGTCGACAGTCTGCTCTTTCCCTCTCCCGACGTGCCTACCTATGTCCCCTTGAAGCGGTCGCTCGTTCTCTTCAAACTTACTCGCTCAGAAACAAAAGTCACATTTATATTTGATTCACACTCGTAAGAATGACGGTAGGACGCATGAGGTACAAGTTTAAATTTTAATTTTGCGAGAAATCATTAATAGACAGGCTTAACAGCAATGGTCCAAGTACGAAACCTTGCGGAACACCACACTTTACCGACAATCAGCTCGAAAGAGAACCGGCTTAACCCGCTGATGACGATCAAAAATAAATGCACTTATCAAAGAAATTGCAGAGATGCTGAAATTGTAGCTAGTCACAAACTTCCAAAGGAGAATTCCGTGATCAACGCTGACGAAAGATTTAGAGAAATCAAGAAGAACCAAAGTGGTGAAATTGTTCTGGTCCATTGAGGCTGAGACCTTTAATATTGAAGTTTCGCAGCTACGAAAAGAACGGAATCCCGACTCCCAAGTGGTCATCAAGCTGCCAGCCTCTATATAACTAATTACCTGTCTATACATAAGTTTCTCCAGAACCTTAGACAAAAACGATACAATATTTATGGGCCGAAAATCTGCAGGAGATTCAACATTACACTTTTTAGGGACAGGCAAGACAGTAGCAATCTTCCAAGCCATTGGGAAACTAGACGTAGTTAACCAAGTGTTCATAATATGAAAAATTACAGGAAGCACCCACCTTATAAATCGTAGTGGTATATAATCTGGCCCGATAGCTTCGGATTTCAGCTCCTCCCAACTACTGCCGCAAAAATAATATGCATTAATGCTATTATGCAGATCCTGGTTGACATACAAGCAAGGTTATCTGCCTATTACAGGTTTGTTCGAAGACAAAAAATGAGAGTTGAGATCATCAGGATTTAACAAAGAGTGAACACTATCGGTTCCATATACTCCAGCCTGCCGCTAGTTACGCCAAAGAACTTTAGGTTTCAATCCTACATTCAATTTAGCACTGAAATAGCGTCTTTTCGCATTTCTAATAGCTAATGTAGCTTTATTACGCGCAACTTTATATTGAAATCGAGCCTCATTTGTTCTCAAGCGCCTAAAACGGTGCAAGTACTCGCGTTCGGCTAAAGTGAACAAACTTGTGGAGAGAACCAAGGACAAACAACTTTTTGTGTCCGCCTGAATCTTTCCGGAACATATTTCTCAAATAAGTATTCAATCAGTGACGAAAAAATGCTACTTGGTCATCAACCGAAGTGCAATTGAACAAAATACGCCAAGGAAGTGTTATAGTGTGTTGATCTAATATTCTAAACCGCTTAAAGCTTTTATTCCAACATATTTGTATTTATTGGAAAAAATAAAAAACATTTGGAAATGTGCCCTCTTGGTGTAAAGTACAGGAAAATGGTATATTATGTGTGTGGACACTTAAGTGAGCGGGCAGATTAGGTTAGCCAAGGCGTGCGACGCATGCGCACGATCCGAAGGCGATTTTTATTTATATAGCCTGGGGCATATAAACAATAATAAAGGTTTCTTCAGCGACATAGGAAATACGTCTTTTTGTATCAAATTCTAAAAATGTCTACCCATGACAAAAAAATTAAATGGAAATGTGTCGCTCTGTATGAAACTGCGATTTTTAATTACAAGTTTCCCTTCGAAATATCTCTTCTTTGTAATAGATTTTCAACTAGAGGATATACTTTAGCATGATACCGGCGATAGCATTCTTAGGTTTGTTCAAGGACATAAGTGGAAATAATCCATTTTGAAAAATCACTCAACTTATGAAAAGAAGATCATGATCCATAGTGCTGATTGGGCTAATCTGGTTTAGAAATAATACTTTATCTAAATCGGCTGCCAAAAACAGATCAAGTAGAGAGGGAGTAGCTGTATTAAAAAATTTAGGCTCGGTATTAACCGTTCAAATATGAAGCGATTGAAAGAAATGCAGAAACTGGTCAGCTAGAGCGTCATATGATGTAGAATATTCACATTCAAATAGCCCACCCACCTCCACATCACAGTGTAATGCTGTGTGGCAGTTGCCAAACAATTTTTTAGTTCCACTGCAAATTCAACTACGTCCATCAACCTAGCATACAATTTTTAAATATCACGATTTGAGCTGGTGGGTTAATTGTCGTAAATTTGTCGTGAAAAAAAAATTTTATCGCCCTTCATTTAAAAAAAATAACCCCTGGTAATGCTAACGTACGAGTCTAAATCTACTCAAAAAAGTTCATTGGATTCGCTGCGATGGGCTTGTAGTGCCGGCCGCAACGTTGAATTAGCTTAGAAATGAGTCGAACATCTGTTAAAAAGGAAAAAAACTCAGTCCAAAAATGTATCACATCTAATAAAAACGTACCGTAATTATGTAGTGCAGTAGCGTTCGTAAAAATGTTCAGAAAACTGATCGAACTGCGTAATAAATCATTGACAATCAAAAACTTACTTTCCGGTTCAAAAAAATTGCTAATAGCAGCTACAGTTTTGCTCTCTCAACAAAAGGCGCGGAGAATATTTCGTAGAACTCGACGAGCGCTACCTAGAAATCTTCGGGAAATTAGTTTAACATTTTCTCAGGTGAAATTTTTTTAAAAATTATCATTTTCTTAATTTTCCAGAACTATTTTCACATGTTATTAGGAACGAACTCTTTAAAATACATCGAGAGAAAAATGTCAGAACTGTTTTTTGCAAAAACAGCGGAGCTGCGTGAAGTTAGAAGTTCCCAAAAACAAAGAGGTTCTAAGTTCGACGCGTATTTGTTTTTTTTTATGTCTGACAGGGCATAACTTCGTAACGCGTCGACAGATTTTGATAATTCTTTATTTGTTGGGTAGAATATGTTCACCGATTGGTACCATGTAAAAAAATTTTTTGGTATGGTGGGGGGGGGGGGGGGGGGGGGGTGAAAGCTAACTTTGTAACGCGTGGACCGATTTGGATGGTTCTTTTTTTGTTGTACAGAGTATGATCCCCCATTGCTAATAGGAGATTAATTTGGTCCTAGGGTGAGGGGTATTGGTGGGGGGGTAACTTCGAAACGCGTGGACTGATTTGGATAAATCTTTTTGTTGGGTAGAGTATGCTCCCTGGTTGATACCACGAGAAAAAAATTGTTGGTGTGGTTGGGGTGGGAGAAGGGAGGTGGAACCTAACTTTGTAACGCGTGGACCGATTTGGATCGTTCTTTTGCTGTTGTGTAGAGTGTGATCCCCCATTGCTAATAGGAGAATAATTTGGTCCTATGGTGGTGGTGGAGGAGGGGTAGTAACTTCGTAACTCGTGGACCTATTTTGATGATTCCTCTTCTGTTCGGTAGAGTATGTTCCTTTATTGATACCATGAGAAATTTTTTTTTTTAGTGAAATGGAGGTGGGGTTGGGGTTAAACATAACTTTTTAACGCGTGGACCGATTTGGATGGTTTTTTCTTCGTTGTATAGAGTAGAAGACACTAAAACTTTTAACATTAAAACTTTTCAACTTTTTGTTAAAAAACTATTTTATTTTTAGTTAATTTTACCTGTAATTTCCAAGCACTATTCAACATTTCTATAAGGAACTCCAGAACTATATCGAATCTACCCGGGACTCTAATAAAATACCCGAGTTAGATTTCGACTCGAGGATTTTGTCGCGCGTTGAGTAGGAATTTGTCGTGGCGAAATTTGATTTATCGCGGTCAATAAAATTTTTTTAATTAATAATAAAGCTAATTGAACGTTGCGGCCGGCACTACCAGCCCATCGCAGCGAATCCAATGCACTTTTTTTAGTAGATTTAGAAGAACGATTTTGTCGTACGTTGAGTTGATTTTGTCGTACGTTAGTAGTAGTTTAGCGCCAATATATTGCCCAAAATATTTTTATACTGCATTTTTCGGCCACGACAAATTATTTGATTTATGTCAGCATTAATTACGTTAATTAAAATTAATTTTTGTTGGTAGTAATGCTAACTTGAATATCAAGTTAGCATTACCAGGGGTTATTTTTAAAAAATGTAGCGCGGCGAAATTTTTTCTTTCACGACAAATTTACGACAATTAACCCTCCAGCTCAAATCGTGATATTTAAAAATTGTAGTGCTAGGTTGATGGACGTAATTCAACTCTAAATTTTCCTGGGGGACAATATACGACAGTTAATACACACTGCTGCATTCCGAAAACTTCAATACCTATGAATTCAAGGTCGCCGGCTTCATTAATTAGCTTTTAGATTGTCCTTAATATAAATACTCAGCAGGTATTTTTCGGAGTTAATATCCAACTCATTAAATAAGTATTCAATGGAGCAGTCATCAGATTGAGCTATAACGCGTGTCCTAAAAGTGGAATTAACATTCACAACAACACCTCCACCAATCCACCGATTTGATCATTACGAAATATCTTGTAGTTGTTTAACGCAACCAGATTTGTATTGATGTGGGGCTTTAACCAGGTTTCAGATATACAGACAATATTTATGCATGATCCATTGAAGACGTCACGGAATTCTAATTTTTTTTAAGTAAAACTATAAACCATGCAAAGCTATGATAAATTGAGATTCTTGTTGTTATTTCTGAAAGAATTTGACAACACAAGGGTTTTTCTGAAAATAAGAAGAGTTCTTGATCTTTTTGATGTATTTCCAGGAGGATATTAAATGCAAATGTGTTTATAAATATATTAAAAGAAGCACATGTAGAAAATATGCATAATAAAGACGGGCACGAAATGTATCATTACTCATTTTGAAAACAATTAACTATTAGGACATCTCTGCTTATTATATTTAATAACATGTAATTACTTCACAAATTAAATGTCCATCTTAGGATACAATAGTCTATTATTAGTTAGTTGTTTTAAGTATAAAGTAAAACTGGTTTACAACCCGAAAGTTTAATTAGCCGAAACCCAAGTTAGGGTTAATAATTTAACTGAAATGCGCAGCCGTAAATAATACTACATTATAAAATTGATCATGCTTTGTTCAAGTGCTTTGAACTCGCCGGGAAGCTCTTGAGATATATATTATCGCGGCACCACCTAAACCACATAACACAGTGGAACAAGAAATCTACTATTAAGGAAACTATACTCTATTCGTACGTACAATCACCAAAACCTAACAAGCTTTTAATAATTTTTAGTCAAACTATAAAAACGCTATGCCTCTATCTGCCGACATAATCTACAGCTTATTGCAGCAACAGATTCAAAAGCGAATGTCATAAAAAGGAGAATTGGAAGAAAAGCCACGGCTGATCCAGCAGCACGTAAAAGAAAAAAATATAAAACATCTACAAGCCATAATCGTGCTTGAAGGAGTTCACGCTTAGGCCACATCTTTATTTTTTGTTTTTGTTATCTAAGAAGAGGCAAACGTAATCCTGTATCTTTTGAGCTCACGATGTTCATGAAAGACGAATCCAAGAGTTTAGTGCTGGGGTCTTATGGCCTTGAACCGAGTGCGGGTACCTAAGCTCAGGTATCCAAAAGCCAAGCACAGGTATTAACAGTTGATGCATTCGAATTATATCTTATTAATATTATTAATATAAATAAACTTACTTGTTTTTCAACACTGTCACAAGGATTTCCTGTTGATGCCTCGGTATTATCAAGGAGTTCCTGTTTAATAAGAGGAATTAGTGGTAGAAAATCGTTTTTGTTGATGGTGCTCTCTAATTCATCCAATTCCATTGCCGTGGAATTCATTTTGGACGGTCAAGAACAATTTGCTTTTTACACAAATTTTTCACAAAACTCTTTCCACTTCTTTATTCACTTTACCGAAAGACGTTAGTCAATAAAATCATAAGAATGTGAATTAAGGTACTTCCGAGTAGCATTTAATCACCCAATCCATTGGATTTAAAACCAAAATTCATCAATATATCTTTTTCATTCAATCTCTTTATTTTATTGCAAATGTGAAAGCACTTTCACTATTTTTCACTGAGATGTATATTGCGACAGCAGCAGACGGGGAAACTTGAGATATTTTTGATTATTTCATCAAAGAAAAGTGGACCAAATGTTGTTTCACTGCACAGTTTTTCAAGATTTTACACTATTCACACATTATCACACCTATCGCGAGGCCTTTTATTTACTAAATTCAAACAAAATCATCCTTTTTAATGTAATTATCCTCGACGGACGCTTCAATAAACCTCTAGTAAACTATTGAAGACACATCGGCCATTTTGGAAAAAAAATTTCTAGTGTGTGCGCCCTGTGTATTCGACAATGGTGTTGGTTTTCATTTTGACATTTACCGCGAAATTTGGTGAAGCGAGCGCCATTCGTTCAAAAGAGGTAAGAATTTTTAAAGTGAACACAAACGTTTTTTTTAAACAAACAACTTGCAGAGGAAGGTGAAGTTGTAAGTTAGTTAGATTTTTAATGAATCTTTAAAACTCTTTTTTCTCAGTAATAAGTACAATTTCTAATTGATTGATAAGCATACTTCAGTGGAAATCAATTTAAATCTAAGAAATATAAATAAATTTCAAATCTGTGAGCACAGGGAATATAAGTTGGTAAGTCGAAAATTGCAACTTTTCAGGACGGCAGTTTTTTACTTTTGAACAATTGCTGTAAATAAATTTTTGGGAGGAAATACATTTTGCGGATAACAATGTGGTCGGAAAGTATTAGGGTTATGAGTTACCAACTTGTTAACAGGTTGTATAAGACATTGAAGATGATCACAGTACAATTATATCATTTTGGCCATTTTTCGACTTACCAAGTCATTTCCTGTGACCACAGAGATGTTCATAAACATTGCCAATATTTCTAATTGTGATTGGGCGATCTCTAATATACTCAGTCTCAATGCATCTAAGACACAGGCTACTGCTTTTTACCGCTATCCGATACGAGATAGCATAGGGACTATTTGGTTGGGTAACGCCCGCGTTCCTCTCAGCCAGACGGCCACTAATTTGGGCCTGATACTGGATGAGTGCCTTACCTGGGCTCCACACATTACCCAAGTTAGAAAAAGAGTGTTCTTTACACTTCGAAAGTTGTACTCCGCCAGGTCCTTCACCCCACAGTGGCTTAGAGCACTGCTGGTAAGGTCACTACTCTTGCCGATCATCTGCTATTGATGCGAGGCTTTCTCAGGGTGTGATGCTGGCCAACTTAACAGACTCAGGGTATGTTTCAATTCAGGGGTTAGATATGTCTACTTGCTGAATAGGAGAGTTCATGTCTCGGGCCCTGCACATACTTTCCTTGGGTGCTCATTCCTGGACTTCCTCTCTCTGCGGACTTTCCAGCTACTTTACCGGGTTTTAAGCTCTAAGCTCTCCAATCACCTATTTTGCAGGTTCAACTTCACTAGGTCCGAGAGATCCAGGTCACTGCTATTGCCTTCCTTCCGGTCTCGCATTAAGGACTCATCCTTCCAGGTTAGAGCTGTCCGCCTGTGGAATCGACTACCTGTAGCACACAGGTACCTTGGGTCGCCGAACTCTTTTAAGGCTAGGTGTCTTGAAATGCTCAATAATCAGTGACTATAATGACAATCAATGACCTCTCACGTAATTATATCTTGAACTAATTCCTTCATCTAGTTATTTCTTCTTAGCTCCTATCTCCTCGTATCTCGAATGATATTCCTAATTATAACACATTAAGCTCCATTGCATACACATCATGTTTCTAATTAACGAGACGTGGTCATAATACATAGTGCCGCCATAGAGCTGTGCAGTTCTCTGGTATAAAGTTAATCTATCTTTAATTTTTCTGGGGTGGGCCTGGTGGGGGTGGGTGGTCGATATGCAGATGACTTGAATTGTTCTGGGATTTGATTTTTTGCTAAATAGCATGGTGATTGGTCTAGATAATGCCTAGTATTAAGTCATGCGTAGCTTAGTTAACTTATTGGTTAAGCTTAAATAGTTTCTCTATATACTTTCTCCTATATAATCTTTGTATAAGGCTTAGAGCCTTTTGATTATATTGTAATAAGTTGAATAAATAAATAATTGGTGTTGGTTGAAATCAAGATATTACACTTTTCGGTAAATGAGATTACTTAGAATGAAAAATTTGTAATTTATAATATTTACAGGACATATAATACGGATATGTAGGTGTTACAAAAAAGTTAAATAGTACATATGCTACCTGTACTGTCTCCCAAAGGATTAATTTACAAAAATACATTTCCTGAAATTAAAAATTATTTCCTATCCTGCACTTTATCAGGTAAGAATTACATTCTAGTCAACTATTAAGGAGCAGCCAAAAATTATCCTTGCAGCTTTGTATACAGTTGCTTGACTTACTTTATAGATCTAGTAAAATTATTTGAAATAACAAACCGAATAACACTCATGTGACTCTGCAATAAACAACCTAATAAATAATGGAAGGAAGAAATAGCTTCAAACAAAGTTTAAACAAATAAAACAACTACAGAACCACAATTGAAAATAATACATAATACTACCTGAACGTTTCAGCTTACGGGATCATAAGAAATGACGATTAAATATTTTTGTTGTAGTTGTTTGATTTGCACCGACTTCAAAATGTCGTAATAGATATAAAATTAAAAATTATTTTATGCTTTTTAGCGCTTTTTGTGAAGTCGGTTCAACTTTTTCTTTAAACCTATTTTGTTAGCAATTTTAGTAGAACTTGAAAAAGATGAGAAGAAATTCCTGAAAATATTCTTATCTTTCCACCCGATATTGCAAATGCAGATATGACTGATGAAGATAACGTGGCAGTGAATAACCTACCTGGCCGTTAATTACGAGAAGAAGCAGAAATACTACAAAATGAAACCGAAAATAGTAATGAATACGATAGTGACGATGACTTTCTATTGGATGAAAATAGTGGAAACTCAACCGCCAAAGAGAATTGCTAAACGAAAGTTTAGATATAAAAAGAAAGATCTCACCACTATCTTGCCTGGAGTACCGTTTGTGGATGTAAGGGTCAATTGTCACATGTAGAAACATTTCTTACAGTTTTTGATGATGAAGTGGTCAATATCTTTGTATACTATTCAAATTTGTATGCAAGTTCTCATAATCGAATTGGAGACATTCAAAGAAGTGAAGTACCCTGGTTTTTTGCTATATTATTGCTGAGTGGGTTTGTACGTGTTCCTAGACGTGAAATGGACTGTGAGAACTATAAAGATACAAATAACGTGCTAGTTTGCGAAGCTATGTTCCAATGCAAAACTTGCATTGCAACGATAACACAAATTTAGATAAAGATGACAAATTTTTAACAGCTCGCCCTCTTTTTAATATAATGCACAAAAAGTTTATAGATCTTGCACCAGTCGAGGAATGCCATACTGTTGATGAATCGATGGTACCATATTATGGTCATCATGGAACTAAACAATTTATTCGTGGCAAACCGATAAGATGGGGATATAAGTTATGGACTGGCACAACGAAACTGGGATCTATAGAGTAGTTCGAGCCCCATCAGGGATCTTCCACTATTCTGGCAGAGGAATATAAACATTTATGGTTGGGGGCAAGTGTTGTCCTTCAGTTTGCAAATATTCTACAAACCAATTTTCCAGATATTTTGATAACTTCTTCATGTCGTTGAAATTATTGGAAAAGTTGAAATTACGAGGATGGAAGGGAGCAGGAACAATACGTGAACACAGAGTTGGAAAATATTGTAAATTGCCACATTCTAAAATTATTAAAAAGAAGGAAAGAGATTTTTTGTTGATTATGTTTTTGTACAAGGCGACGAAATTGTAGTCTGTTAATGGTAGGACAACAGTGTTGGTACTATTGCAACCAACAGTTGTCTAGTTTTGTCAGCACACACGGTAAAGACATATTCTATGAAAGAAAAGAAAAACATCAACTTAATCAACCTAATCTGATCAAAATGTACAAAGACAATATTGGTGGAGTTGACCGCGCTGACGAGAATATAAGTTTGAATAGATCACCTATACGCGGAAAAAAATGGTACTTCCCACTCATAGCCCATTGATTGGATATGGCTGAACAAAATTTCTGGCTTGTATATAGAAATAATGGAGGAAAACTAGATCACTGGGGAAGGGAAATTGCTAATGGTTTCTTAGAAACTGTCAATAAGAATTCTAAAAGAGAACACAGCAAATTTACACGTGCATTCAATATACGATGGATATGGTTATTTGATAGTCTACAAGGAGACTCAAATACATTGCGGCCACTGCCATAAAAATGCAATTTTATATGCCAAAATCGCTCTATAGCATTATATGCTGTTTTGAATTTTTTAATAAGAAAAATAAACCTGAATCGTAGTTTAAAATGCCACCGTCCTTTTAAAAGAATAGCACTTGCTGAAAAATAACAACTTTAAGCCCAAATAAAAAATTTCATTTTCATTTATAAAAAAAAAGTTTCGGCGCTATCTGGGTTAAAGAAACTAATGGGCCAAAACCTCTGGAGTACCTATTCTTCAGAGGTGTTTGCCTTTTATTCTCTTGAAATAGAATAGCAATAGTACTATTACTAGTAATAGTTTTTTTTAATATGATAAATTCTTTTGCTTAAGCATATATATATATATAGTTTTCCCACAAAATTTTGTTCTGATAAAATTATTCCCAATACTGGAAATAAACGCAAAAAAGGCTTTAAAACACTTCTCCTGTTTGGTCTTTTTGGCAACGAGAACAAAAACCTTATCAACTAAATCATCGTTTGCTAAAAATCCTTAAGCTGTAATCAATTAAAAACAATTAACCAGGTATCGATACCCGTTTATCTAAGTAATTATTAATTTCCTAGCATTCGTCTACTTACCACATCATTGGTTTCAAGACTCTCCTCACAATTTTGCGAAAGTTCTTCAGCAGTTATTTCCTGCAAAACATCAGTTAAGAAATACTCTTCCGTTGCCCATGAACAGGTATCTTTCATCATTGGAACAGCAGTACGGGTTAAACGTCGCGATGAGCCTAGAACTACATCCTTTCCGAAATGGTCACCGCAAACTCGGGCGGTTTTTATTTTTTTCGGATATCCTAACAAATCTGGTCGACCTAGTGCGATCAACCACTGCTCAACTCTACAATTACGAAATTATTGAATGATGTTGTGTGAATTTGAAAGTATTCATTTATAAAAAATGATATAAATATAAACTTACCTCTCGGGCTCATCAGGTAGACTATAAAAACTTAGATTTGAACCAATAATTTTCTCGTTACCGCAACTTTTAGCAATGCACTTAAACTGCACTTTTAATTTTTCCGTTTCCGTTTCCATTTCCATTTTTTGCATGAGCGACTTAAATATTATTTGCTTTATTGACAGGTATTAATCGTAACAAAATAAATATCATTTCTTTGACTAAGATAGAAACTTGGGAGCTAAAAAATTGGATTTGACATATAAATGAGAATTTTGACAGCCAAACAAGATTTCACGCAGGGTTGGACAAAATTATTAAAAATGTAATCTACATAGATTGTTGTATAATAAACATAGTTATCTTGGGAGACTTTAATGTAAGAATAGGCCAGTTGCAGGTTCTTCCTGAAGAGCTTGAAGTTGGTTCCTCTATGAATATTTGCAGGAGATCACAGGATGCTATTGTAAACGGAAGAGGGAAGCGTTTTTTAGAGCTCTGTAGTGATTTAGGCTTAGCAATTTTAAACGGTCGCACGGAAGGGGACACATATGTGCCCGGAAGTGGTGCTTCTTTGAATGATATTATTGCGGTCTCTTATAATCTCTGCCCATTCGTATCTAGGCTGATAGTAGACGAACAAATGATTTCAGACCATTTTCCTCGGCACTTATCATGGACAATAGATAATTCACGACAGTGTATTAAACCACTGTCGCTGCGTCCTAAGCTCAATTGGAATTCTCAAAACCCTGATATTTACAGATCAAAGCTACAATTGCAATACTAATAATTTTACTGGATCAATTGAGAGCTTAGTTAAGATAATTGGACGTTCTTCAGTGAAGTCTAATTGTAACAAGCAGGTATTCAAACAAAAGTGGTTTGACAATGATTGCTTGCGAGCGCGAAATCTCTCGTTTAAATGGTTAAAGATATTTCGAAAAACTGCATCAGGCTTGGCTAGAACAAATTAAAATTAAATACACTAATTAAATTAAATACACTAAGAGGTTTAAGGAGCTTTCTAGGGCTAAAAAGGACCATTACTATAAAGTAATTATAGTAAAACTGAAAGTAGCGAACGACTCCAAAACATGGTGGGGTTTGGCGAAGGAAATAAACGGCAAGAAATTCATAACTGGCGCCAATGTTAGATGTGGAGGATTTTAGAGAATACTTTAAATTGCTGTTAAATTCTGCACCGGTTACTCACACTATCCTTTACGCTGCTCCACTTATACAAGACAACATATTAGATAGCAATTTTGAGCTTGGTGAGCTGCAAGAAGTTCTAAATAAAGTCAAGGGCATCCCGGTATTGATGGATTTCCGTATGAATTTTATAAACACGCACCTGAGGATTTCAGATGTCTGCTAGTGTTACAATGAAATCTACGAAAATGGTGATGTTCCCAGCAGCTTTGTAAAATCTGTCATCTTTCCTATACACGAGAAAGGGGACGCGAACTGTGTAGAGAATTACCGAGGGCTGTCGCTTATGGATGCTGCGGCGAAACTTTTTGCAGGTATGCTCTATAATAGAGCTTCCCTGTGGGGGAAAGGTATAAAATCCTACACGAGTGCCAAGCTGGCTTTCGTTCTGGATATTCGACGGTGGATAACATATTTAACCTATTAAATATTATAAAGCTGAGTGACTCGCTAAAAACTAAAAAGGTATATGCATTTTTTGTCGACTTTAAATCAACCTTTGACACTATAGATCGTAACTCGCTGTTCTATAAACTTTATAAGTTAGGCATGTCGACAAAATTTGTAAGAATACTGCAAAGCATGTACGAAAATACACAGTCGCAAATATGGAATGGGGATAAGCTTTCTGAGAGTTTCCTTAGTAACACAGGGGTAAGGCAAGGAAGTACTTTGAGTCCTTTGTTATTTGCATTGTTTATAAATGACATTGAGGGGATTCTGGAAAGTGGACTAATGATTGAAGATATTGAAATAAAAGTGCTTATGTATGCAGATGACTTAGTTATCCTCTCCGATGACCCAATTAAGTGAAATACAACTCTACCAGCACGAATTGGTTGGAATTCTCCAATTTCTGCATCTCCGCTATTGAGGGTGGCAAGTACGTTCGAGACGAGAGCGAATAAAGCATAAAATTATCGTTCTCAAACTCTCCTTGCTCGGGTTTTTTCATTGACTTGTTGCGTTCATGTGTTTGTGGAGCTTTGTCTGAGCCAATTTTTAATACTTCCGGGGTTCCACAGCGTAGCCATTCTGGACCATTGCTTTTTATCATCTACATTAATGACAGATCCCTGTTTCTATCTCGTTCAAAAATTCCTTGTTATGCTGACGACGCCAAGATCTTCCGTATATTGTCCCACTGTATTCTTTTAAATTCCCACTTAGACACCTTCCACCTTCCTCTCGATAAAGAAACCCAGTGTAGTTTTACAATACCATTAATGGCTGCCGCCTAACCTCGCTTGAAAAAAACAGAAATCTAGGCGTCTTGTTGAATTCAAGTTTTTCAATCGATACTACAATTGCTAAGGCCAACGCGACCTTGGGCTTCGTCAAACGTTGGTCGAAAGAGATTGATGACCCCCACATCACTAAGCTTCTCTATTGTATTTTCGTCAGACCTATCTTGGAATATGCCTATCCCACTTGGTCCCCTTACTACTCGGCACATATCAATCGCATTTTTTTTATACGATGTGGCCAAATCCTAGGTGACAACCCTTTGATGCGTTAGCATGGTTTTGGCCGGAAGGGAATTAGGGTAAGGGAAGTGAGGAAACTTGAGTCTTGTTTTTTGCATTGCTGCGAGCTAGACAACAGCCCAGAGACGGAGTGGATTATTTTAATTTCTTAATAAAAGCTCACGGGGTCATCTGGTCTCGAACCCGGGACCCATGGCATGTTGGTCTTGCCGCTCAACGGATTGATCCAACTCCGCATTGAGGCGATTCAGCGGAAGTTTGTTCGTTTGCCCTGCGCGGTCTTCCCTGGAATGATTCTCTTATACTGCTACCTTACCGCTACAAACTCGGCTTACTTCATCTGGATACCCTCCAGGGAAGACGACGCAATTCCTGTGTAATGTTCGCCTTTAATTATTTGCAGGGTTCAATTGACTCTCCTGAATTGCTGGCTTCTTTCAGCATATCCATTCCACTCCAAGTTTAGTTGATAATCATAGTTGTAGTCTCTACAGATCTTTCATCCTATCACAACTGCCATGTTTCTCCAAATATATGTCTTTTATCCGGCCTAAACTAGAGTTTGCAATCTCAATATGGAATCCATATTTTCATATATGTATGTATACATGCAAATGAACTGCACGAAGCCAAAGTGTTAGCGATACGAAACTCATTTACACGAAACCTTATTTATACAAATAATTACACCAACGCGCGTTTATCATTGAATGCAGCGATTTCTATTTGGCGTACATGAAGTGCAGTGTAATAATATGTAGATAACAATCCCATTTATGCTATCAGAGCAACTCCAAGCTTTTTTTATTTTATTTTATAGGAGATAAACAAACCCCGGCCATTGGTAACTCACCTAAAAGATCACCATATTCATCTGATGGCTCATCATACCTACCTGGAATACAAGGAAAAAACTTTACTCAAAATAAACTAATTTATTGAATCGTACTTACCGCTTGTATAATTGAATTTGAAATTCTCTTTTTATTAGCTTGTGACCTCATTGCAAGTCTTTGGGTCGAAGCTTCAATGTATCATTGCATTCATACATTCACATCGAATACGTACGAATATAATATGCAATAATTAGTTCATCAGGCTTTTACGGCTTATCACTGATGATGCAAATCGGAACCGTTTTTGGATACAGTAGGCTTGCGTTGAGAGTTTTGCTTTTCTGATCAGTTGTACGGTATTCAACTTGTTCAAACTAATAAGAATTTGTCTTTGATCTGTGAATGCCTAGTCGTTGCCATATTCATTCCCATTTGAAATCAAACACCAAAAATAAATTTAAATTACAAAAGATTATATTATTAAACTTGACGTTTATTTTAATAAAAAATATTTAACATCAGATTAAATTATCAGAAAATTTCTATAAGGCTCAAGGTGATAAAGGAAGAATTTCCAAGAATTTTGAAATCCTAGCAGTATTAAGGGTCCCTCTAATATGTCTAAATATGCGGAATAAAAACTTTCTCGAACGATGAATCTGATCGTTTATTTCTTGTCCTTTGCAATGTTATCAGCCAAGGAGCAGCTTAATCCGGTACCATCTGGTTCGACGTTCAATTCCTTGATAACTCCATCATCAACAATCATGGAAAACCGTTTTGAACGTGTTCCTCCTAGTGGTGGTAAATCAATGGTAAGACCAACTGCGGACGAAAATTTGGCATGCGGATCTGCAAACATTCGCACTTTACCAGCAGCATTGTGCTGCTTTCCCCAAGCTGACATAACAAATGGATCATTTACAGATATACAAGCAATTTCACTAATTCCTTGCTGTGCTTTTAGAGTTCCAGCTTTTTCAATGTAACCAGGAAGATGAGTCTGTAAAAAATAAATTTTATATAATGTGCATAAACTTAAACTGATAATATTATTTTATATAGGATTTTGAAATCGCATTATATGACAATTTGTTCAATGTCTGTCTGATTTTTTGACCTTATGCACCCACTAGGACTTTATGTTATTTATGCCCTGAGCTCTAAATATAATGTAGTAATGCAGGAAGTATCCTGCCAATTTTTTCTGCGCAAACAATGTTAGTGTTGGCACTGTATTCTAAGGTAATGCAGAAAGTATTCTACCAGCTTTCGTTAAGCAAGTTAAAACAGCAAA
This sequence comes from Leptarthrus brevirostris, assembly GCA_964036015.1. Lineage (NCBI taxonomy): Eukaryota > Metazoa > Arthropoda > Insecta > Diptera > Asilidae > Leptarthrus > Leptarthrus brevirostris. The sequence goes on along the minus strand of OZ038371.1, from coordinate 3,413,387 downwards.
CGATTACTCATTTCAATGCAATTCATACTCAACTCAATCACTCCTTTCTTAAAAATTCTTATTTGTCTCCATTTTTGAATTATTCTTTAACTTATTAAATAATTTCAGTTCTTTACACCACAACATATTCTGTGAATATTTTCTTCTATAATTGTCTAATCTAAAGTCATTACAGTTTCTTAAATTATAGGGCTGACAATCACTCACATAATTCAAATTTCTTTTTAAATATTCAGGTAACATTCCATTCTTCATTTTAAAAATAAGCACTAATACATTCAAAATCACTCTCTGATGCACTGACATACATCTGAACGTATCCAACATTAACTTAATAGGTATGTAACGATTACATTGTAAGATCGACCTCATTGCCCTATTCTGTAACTTTTGCAAGCGCTCAATCATCTTATTTGTTCCGAAGAAAATAATCGTCAAACAATATTCTACATAGGGTTTAGGGTGAGTTTATTCGTAATCCTCTTTATAACACCGACTTTTTTACCAATCTCTCCACCAATGTAATTTTTGTCTACTACAATTCCCAAATATTTAATTTCACTGACTTGTCCAATAAGTTCTCCATCCACCTTTAACACACCATATTTATCATAATAAATTTATATTTCTCCGCATTCAGCTTTAGTCTATCCATTTTCAGCCACACTCATACTCATCCTTTTTAGATCCTCTCCTAATCTATCGATACATTCATACAAATTATTTTTAGCCACATACACTAACACATCGTTCGCAAACAATAAAATCTTAGAGTGTATCAGCACTTTAATACAGTCATTCACATATAACAGAAATAATAGCCTTCCTAATACACTATCTAGAAAGCTATTCTTTTCCTCCGAAAATTTATCATTAATTTTCGTTTTATGTTGTCTTCCTGACAGATAAGCAGTAAACCACTCCAGCTATGTACCACGAATTCCGTACTTAAATATGTTTTGCAATAAAATACTTCTGTCAATTGTTTCAAATGCCCTCTTCAGATCAATAAATATTGCTGCAATGACATTTGTATTATGTTTTTCTTTCCAATAAAGTATGGCTCAGTTTAATGCTGTTTCACAGGAATGACCTTTCCTAAAGCCCGACTGTTGATCAATTATTAGTTTATTACTCTCAAGATACTTTTCTAGTTGCAGTTTTTCTAATATTTTTCTTGCGTTATTAGCATATTATATTAACTGTCCTGAAATTTTTGCAATTTTTTATACTTTTAATGTTCTCTATTGGTACTATACAGATTTCTTCCATACTTAAGGGAACTGTACATTTCTCATTGAAGCATTCAACCCCATCCATTATTATTCTCACATTTAATCCATTCACATTCCTTTTCTTCTTCATTTGTTTAAATTCTCAATTAAATTTTCTTATCGAACTCTTGGGATTGATCTAACTATATCATTATTGCTTTCTAAAGTAGTACTTAGTAGTTTATTAGAGATTACTAACTCATTTTTATAAGTCACGCCTTTAAATTGTACTTGCTCAGCATGCTTGACTTATTTCATCCACAACCTTTTTGTAACTACTATTTCCTAACATTTTCACATTAAGGTCACCCGCAATTATACAATTCTCCGCACAATCAGCCACTTCCTCAATCCTTCTAGCAAAATAATCACAAAACACTCTTGCATGACCTCTTTCAAAATTCACTACAGACATCAGAAAAAAAGACTGGAAGCATTTAAAATGTTTACCCTAATAATAAGTTCTGATGTGCATTACTTTCTAGTAATGATTACTTTAATTCCTGAAAATGGCAAAATGGCTTAATCCATTATTTGTTATCGTTGATTTCTTCTATGCCTAGTAGCAGACTGCATAACTTTCGCGGACAAGCCAATGTAAAAATCATCGAGAAAGTAATGGACGAAGTATCCATGTTAGATACTCGGAAAGCGATAACACTATCGAAGAAGTATATGTACATTACCTTTCCTACGGATAATTCAAAATTGTTAAAAAAAGTTGAACCAACTTCAGAAAAAGCACAATTGCGAAGTCGGCGAAAATTAAACAAACAAAACAACAACAAAATTAATTAATTATTAAATCCTCTTTCCTTATGATCTCGTGAGCAAAAATGTTTAGGTAGTTTTATATAGATTGTGGTTTGGTAGTTATCATGTTTCTTTAATTTGATTGAAATTTTTTTTTAAACTATTTTATTTTTCACCTTTTGTGTCTTCGGATATCCTACTCAAAAAATGCCGTTGTCGAGGCAACACACAATATAAAAAGCAAACAGAATCTTTCAAATCCAGCAACACCTTAAGAAGTTAATCCCAGCCACCTTTTCACACCCTCACTTTAGATATACAAGGAAGTAACAAAAGGAGAAGAAAGAAGCTTAGGAAATCGTGGCAATTTTAAGCTTGTAGTTAGAAAAGTATTTTATATTCGCGGGTTTTGACGCGTATTTTAAAATATTGAACTAAATAATAAACTGTGTGCCGACAGTGCAGAATGTACGAAAACAGTGACAGCTTAGACCCAGGGAACAGAGAAAAAGCCTACTTCCTCGTAGCAAAAAGCGAACAAATTTGACTGCACAGACCCAGCCGCCGCACAGAAACTTGCCATGCTCACACACACGACATATACACGATAGGGATTCTTCTTTAGTTACTTCTTCGTAGCGTTAGATACAAAATTTTAACCATGGAGCTTATACCCCAATCTACTCTATACAGCAAGAGAGAGTCCTCAAAATCGGGGCACGCATTTCGAACTAAGGGGACTGCTCCATTCTCTTGTCGTAGTGATTCTCGATGCAACATTTTTTATCATTTACCCATGAGGAAACATGTTCTGTACAACAAAATTGGTATACGCCAGGTGATGCCCACCTCCCACTCTCAGCGCAAACCACAATATCTATCATGCTAAAAACAAGATACTGCAAGCAAGATACTGTATTCAGCAATAAACGAATCATTCAAATCAGGGTGCGGAGATGCGTAATCATGAGTTGCTCATGAATCAGCATTCTATTTTCTTGATTTAGATATATTGCTTCTGAGAGTCGCACATTTTGCAAATCGTGAATCAAACAACCGATTTTGTTTGAGTTATTTTATTTCTTTTCCTTGTTTTAGTTTTAATTTTAATTTAAAATTTTTAAACTTGATCATTGCTCTAAGTGAGTGAGCATTAATGTTCGAATTTTTAAGCAACTCAGAATGAGCATTTGTATTTTTTACGATCCTCTGAGTTGTTCATATGTACGTTTAAAAATAAATGCTCATTCATTTTAGAACAATGAGCAAGTTTGAGAAGCTATAAGCTCTCAAACGCGAACATTTCCGTACCTTGATTCCAATAGATTCACACGATATGAACTTAGGTTCCATTCCTTCACCAACCCCACCCACCACAAACACAGAGCAAGCACAAGCACAAATTTGGAGAATTCTGAGACATGGTCAAAGCGTCTTAAACTACAAATATAACGAATAGCAGCATTAAAAGCCACATTAAGTTTTCTCCAAGATAAAGATTCAAGTGCATAAAAAATCTCACATCCGTAAGTGATGAGAGGAACCAAAAGTGATTTGACCAAGAACATTCGAGTCCTTTGGGGAGTATATGCTGCTGATTCTGAGAGTGCACGGAGAGTATAAAATACCCTTGCAATAACACGATTAATAAGATGATTCCAGCTTAGGGTTTGATTAAAAATGATTCCCAGATTATTAATTGATTTATTGTACGGAATGATCTTATCATTTAACATTAAGACGGGAAAGTGGGACACATCAAGCTAATCTTTAAAGATCACTAAAGAGGTAGACTTCGAAGCATTAAGTCTCAACTTGCTGAGCAATGCCCACGATTGTATATGCATCAGATCCTCATTAGCGCGACAAACCGCATCCTCAATCAATCCAAGTGGTTTGGAAATATAGAGCTGAAAGTCATCAGCATACATATGAAATTTACAATGCTCGACCACACAAGTTAAGTCGTTAATGAACAGAGAAAAAAGCAATGGTCCTAGGATTGACCCTTGAGGAACACCAGAAAGGACAGGGAGAACACTAGAGACTCTACTTCCAATAACAACTTGTTGAAATCTGTCTTTAAGGTATGACCTTATAAGCTTACAGGCGGGAGAAGAAAAGTTAGGGTAAGCTCCAAGCTTATTAATCAAAATTCTGTGGTCAACCCTGTCAAATGCCTTGAAAAAGTCGAGTAGAATAAGTATTGTCAGCATATTCGAATCAATTGAAACACGAACGTCATCACATATTTTAATAAGAACAGTAGTACAGCTACGCTTAGCTCTAAAACATGATTGCAGTTCCGATAAGAAGTTATTATTTTCCATGGTATGTGTTATTTGCCTATGTAAGATTTTTTCAAAAACCTTAGAAAAGAATGGGAGGATAGAAATAGGCCAATATGCCAATGAGTCGGGTGCTGAATTCTTCGGTATAGGTATAATCTTGGCAGATTTCCACTTAGTGGGGAAACATGACTTAGTTATAATAGTATTAAATATAAACGTAAACATCTTAACAAATCTAGGATGTATTCTGTCCATACCAACTGCATTAGATTTAACACCAGCTACTGCTGCAAGCACCTCTACACTCGTCACCTGCACAAAAGAAAATCCCGCAGAAGGATCACTAGCGATGAACTCAGCAGAACCGCCAATAGTATGATCATTAACCACACTAACAGGCGAATAAACAAAACTACGATTCAGTTCATCGAGGTCAGCGTTTACTTTAAGAGGCTTAGATTTACCCACACCAATATCTTTAAGATTCATCCAGTTTTTTAGAAGGATTTCTAACATCGAACTTAGATCTATAGTAGATCTTAGAATGTAAAATTTCCTTGTTCACTGTATTGCGCAAGGTTCGATAAGTACTCCAACAATCGCTTGTGCGAAAGCGTTTCCATCTGCGGTATGCCGAGTTGCGCTGAATGATTAGATGTTTAATTTGCCCAGTAAACCAAGGACAGCATGGATTAATTACTCTCCGAGTCTTCGTTGGTACATATTTGTCAAAAAGATATCCAATGCAATTTTCAATATAGCTGACTTGATCATCAACAGATATAAATGAGTAAATAGTATCCCATTCAAGGTCGTAACATTCATTTAAAAGACCATCAAGATCAACGCATTTAAAATCACGATAAGAAAAGAAATGGTTTCTCTCGTTCACAGACTAAGTCATAAGTAAGAAAATTCAAATCATGTCTAGAAAAACTAGGAATAGAAATTTGATTGAAGAACGTGACGAAAAATTCTACTCATGGCCACAAAACTCTTAAAGCATTTTTAAACAGCCAAAATGAAATCAAAACGAAAAAACTCGATTAAATTTACTGATAAAAACTTAAGAGGCAAACAAATATGCAAATATTTATTGTATAATAATTGCGTTTTAAAAAAAATCCCCAAATATGTGCCACTGACCTTTGAACATCCTGGAGTGAAAGCTCCAGGAACCCCAAAAATGATGACCTTCTTTTTGGCGGCCCATTCAGTTAAATTAATTTTGTTTGCTGGCGAATCTTCATATAATTCCACCTGCGGTAAGCATTCGCTAACCTATTGATATAATTTAATTAAAATAAATTAAAAAATAATTGATCGGAAAATTATGTAATTTTTACTTACAGTGATTTCCTTGCTAGCCATTAGTGTTGTTGAAATGAATCTACAATATTTTATCGAACTTCGTGCAATGTTAATAGAAGACAGCGTTTGCATATTAATCGTAGCCGGCTTGTTTGGAAAAACAACGAAAAGTGTAGAAAAACTTTGCTTGTCACTTTTGACGTAGTACGCTTTTTAATGAGCGGAATGTCAAAATTGAGAAATAATTTTAGTTCGAATAGAGAATATTAATAAAGAAAATATTTTTATTTATTTCCTTATTTACTGATGGCGCACACAAAATATTTATTGTGAATTTTAATTTCAAGTAGTAGCTTCACAATTTTTGCAATTTTTTGTGCATTCAGTTTCTCGAGTCTCGAACCATATTTAGACATCGCATTTGCTTCATCTGCCTGCAGTAGTGATTTTTTAGATTGATAAACATTTTTCGGAAAAAGTTTTAGCACTGTAAATAAGATATTTCACGTTAATTAATAGTCGTGCGAATAATAACTATTAATTTAGATTGTCCGTTGGTAAAAAATCCTTCTTTTGACAGTATGCACTGGACGCACTTACATTTCCGGTTGTTTTGTAAACAATAAACATAACCTGAATGTTATGATTTTGCCTTGGAATAAGAACTATTTATTCTATAATCTAAGGTTTTTGCTAAAAGCATCCCGATAGGACGTAAACCATCGTAAACAGTTGCTTTTTATGCAATTAATGGAAAAAATGAGCAGTGGTATGTAAATTAAAATAAAGTTTTTGGTGATAGCTTTGCATGATTATTATTTATTATTATTAAGGATTGGATCAAGGACTAACCGCATCCTTAGTCACTGCGACCAATTTGATCTTTTGTGACCTGATCCAGGTTCAGTATTAGGAAGCCCCGTCAATCATTAGTTCCCTTATCAGACCTAAAATTTTTCTGGGGGCTGCCTTGGTTATATCTGATGTTGATGGGAAAGCCCCACCAAGTTGTCTAAGCCTGATACGGCCGAGGGCCTCACAGTGACAGAGGATATGTTCCGCTGTCTCTTCCTCTTCTAAACAGAATCGACAGGTGTCATCATCAGCCAGCCCTAACTTTTTTAGGTGGTAGCCCAGGTGACAGTGACCAGTTAGAAGTCCTGTTATCAGCCTCAAATCTGGTCTGCTGAGTGAGTGCAGCTCCTTCGTTTTCTGTTTTGAGTAGGTTATAAACCTCTTTGCTTGTCTTAACCCTGGGATATTTGTCCAGTGTGAGTGCTTACATTCGTCCTCCCATGACCGGATGGGCATTGCTATTCGGCTTTTTGAGTAGCCACAGAATGGCTTCGGTCCAATAAACTGAGAATCCGCACCTTTTTTTGCTAGGTAATCCACCTTCTCGTTGCCTTCAATGCCCTCGTGCGCTGGTACCCATGCTAGCGTGATGCTGTTGCTCTGGGCCAGTTCTTTAAGAGCAGTGAGACAATCCCAGACCATTTTAGACTCAAAGGTGTAGGATCCCAGAGCCTTAGGTGCCGCCTGACTGTCGGACATGATATATATTTTAGCACCGCGTATTCCTCTCGGTAATTTCACGTGCTCAGATTTCGATAGCATGTATATCTGCTTGAAAGATGGTTGGTGTAGAACCGAGCGATTTGTACAGCCTTAGTCGTGGTCCATAGACCCCGTTCTGTCTTCCTAGTTTTGCATGATAATTGCTATACATATAAAATAATAATAAAAAAATACTCATAAGTTTGTACAAACTTTGGAATAACAAAAGTTCTCATAATTAACTTAATGATAAACTCCATATAAATTGCACACAACCCTTTCAAAGCGATGGAAAGTCGTCTCGCACCTCAGTTCCAGCGGAAGGTCATTAAAGATTTTTAAGCCTTCGCATAGTAGGGAATTCTGTGTACTCCTTCTCCAACGGCTCAAACGATAGTTCACTTCTGCCCCCCTCAGATAATATGGTTGCACATCGACTACTAGATTTAACTTCTCCTCTAGATACTCAGGCTGTCTTCACGTTTTCATATTAAATACAGGCAGTGTCTATTTGCGCCGCCGTGTCCGTGTAGGTTGGAAGATTTACACGGACGACACGGAGTTCGGTGTCTATTTGCATCGTCCGTGTAAAAGAACTTTTACACGGATTCATGTACTCAGTGTACGCAACACGTTCCCTCAAATTTTTATTAGATTTTCTGGTAGGAAGAGGTGTATTAATCAGGCTTTTAGTTGCTTTATTAACTGGGGGGGGGGGGGGGCAAGCCTCGGAAGAAATAGCACTGCGGGTGACCTATTAATTCTTTCTCTTTTAACTCGCCATAGGGTGCATGTATTCCAAAGGTGTTGGGCATATTTACTTCGTTGTAGGAGTAGTCAGTTCAATAAATTATCAAGAAATTTTCAACTACAGCCTGAAGAGATTGAGATCAAATATGGCGAAGTGTTGGTTGAAGAGGCGTGTGATAAAATGTCATGTAGTCTGCTTTCAATAGTTTTTCTCCTTGGTAAATTCTGCAATACAGAGAAGCCTGGGAGCAGCCACAGAGGATTTAACTCCACTGGAAAGACTTCTCGACGTATACTTGCGTGAGCGTATTTTACCAAGAGGTGTTAGCGGCTCCCAGCACGCGTATACAAAGGGGGGAAGGGGCTTTCAACAAAGTCAAGGTTGAAGCAATTCACGATGCCCTTATGTCTCACGGTACAGACCAATCTATCTGCCAGTGGATTGGCGCAATGTTGTCAAGCCGCCAGATCTACACAAAACTGGGCAACCACGAGAGGGTCAGGTCGGTAGACAGAGGAACACCCCAAGGGTGTATTGTCACCATTATTGTGGCTCCTAGTGGTCAACGATATCCTGATATCACTTGAAATAGATGGGATAAAGGTGGTGGCTTATGTAGACGACCTGGCCTTACTGGTATCAGGAAAGTTCATAAGCACCATGAGCGAATTGTAGGAAAGAGCACTCGGTAAAGTCCACAGGTGGGCGAAGAACTGTGGTTTGTCGGTCAATCCTCAGAAGACGGAGGCAATCCTATTCACAAAGAGGAGAGTAATCGAAGCCTTCGAACCACCCAAACTAGCGGGCAATATCCTAGCACTAAAGACCCACACTAGGTATCTAGGGGTCATACTCGACTCCAAACTAAGCTGGGGCATGAACATAGATGAACGTGTGAAGAAGGCGTCAATAGCGTTCTACGCCTGCACGAGGATGTTTGGCAAAAAAAGGGGTATAAGCCCTCGTACTGTCCACTGGATGTATACCTCCATAGTAAGACCTATTCTTACCTATGGCATAAAATTCTGGTGGACTGCTCTAGAGAAGGAGAGCAATCTAAAGAAAACAAACAAGATTCAAAGAACTGCCTGCTTGGGCATTTTCGGAGCTATAAGCACAACGCCAACGGCTGCAATGGAGACTGTGCTCCATCTCCTACCGCTCTACGTCCACGGCAAAAGTATAGCTGCACGCAGTCCGTAAGAGTGAAACTTAGTTTTGTGAAGGCCTTCTCCACAAGAATCCAAACTAGAGAAGAGTGGGAAGAGAGCTCGTGAAAACCGTAATTTGTGCGATGCTGTGGAATTTTAAGAAAATCTCGATTTCTCAAGGAGCGACTCGGAATCGCTATATTAAAAGAAGACAACAAGACTGGAGAGTCAACATTACCTTGAAGACATTCAAAAGCGAAAACAGTTTTAGAGATGTTACGTCTGAATTCAAGAGAGTCTAGTTTTATGAGCTTAAGCCTATCTGAGTACGGCGGCAGGATAAGAGGGTCGCTCCAAGGAAGCCCACGAAGTGCAAAGCGAACAAAACGGCGCTGGACTGCCTCTACCCGATCAATTGAGTCACGATAAAATGGTGACCAAACACAACTAGCATACTCCAGAATAGGCCTAACAAAGATGCAGTAGAGAAGCCTGGTGATATAAGGGTCGTCAAATCCCTTTGCCCATCTTTTTATAAAACCCAATGAAGAATTAACCTTAATAACTATCTCATCAATGTGATCGTCGTGAGATGTTAAATGAATTATTTTTCTAACTTTGGTGGTAAATATTTTCTGGTATTTGTTTTATATGATATAATTAGTAGTAAGATTAACCTGTAATTTGTAGACTGAATAAATAAATAAATAAAAACTTGATTTATTTTCACACTCTTTAGGGATAATAATAGAAGTGGTGGAGATGTTCATAAACAGCATTTTGTATGTGCGAGAATTGTATCCGCAACAAATTTTCGAGAAAAGAAAATACTTTAACACACCAGTTTTTGTCTCAATATACCCACCTTTAAATAACTACTTATCAAATGTATTAAAGGCAGCAAAACATTTGAAGGATAATAACGAATTGCAACAGATCGAAATTGTTATTTACAAGGACGATTACACAATTTATGAAAATTATGTTTTCGAAATCGACGATAAAAATCCGTTGCTGCACGAAAACGATGACATTTACCTTGTACAGTTTGAAGAAGAAATACGAAAATCACTTTTATCGCTGTCAGGACGGGTAAAAGATTTACAGAAATTGCCGAAAGACGCTAAATTTAAAGTAAATTTGCACACATCTCAATCAGGGTTTGTTAAAATGAGCAATAAACCTGAACATCAGGTAAGTTGATTTGATTTTAAATACAGTTATGAGTTAAAATTTAAATGTTTATATATAGGATTTTCCATGGCTACAACAAACCGAAAATAGTTTACCTGATAAATCTAAGCTGTCTATTCTGCCCATAACTTCCATTGAAGGTGTAGGAATACAAATATACGGAGAACAATTTTAACTTTAAATTGAAATACTTTTAATATTGTTATTGTTTCGCTAAAAATATTTCAAATCTTCTTCCTTCGGTATCTCTTCTTTGTAATAACTATATTCAGTACACCGCCATTGAATTAGAAGCAGTGTGGACTTCTGCATTTGGAAGGAGATTATAAATATAAAGAACTTGTTTTTTGAATTTTAATGTTTTATTTTGGAATCGACAAGGAAAAATTAATATAAAAGGAAGGAAATGCTAAGATGAGTAGCGTAATAAGTTTGCTAGGTAATAATAAATATTAATAGGGGGGAGATCAGAAAAAGCGGAAAAATGGAAGTAGCTCGAAATGGATAGGCATAAGGAGTCATATCAAGCCACCTAGCGTTGAAGGAACCCGGCAACTTTAGGTATCTGTGTGCCAAAGGTAATCGATTCCACAAACGGACCGCGCTAACCTGGAAGGATAAATCCATAGTTCGAAACCGAAAGGGCGATAATAGCAGCAATTTGAATCTCACCGAACTGGACAAGCTGAACCTACGGAACAAGTAATTGGGGAGCTTCGAACTTAGCACCCGGTGAAGCAGCTGAAGTGTCCGCACGGAGAGGAGATTCATGAAGGAGCACCCAAATAATGTGTGCGTTGGGCCTGAAACGTGATCTCTCCTGTCCAGCGAGAAGATGTATCTGACACCTGAGTTAAAACAAGCGTTTAGTCTATTTAGCTGGCCTACATTGCACCCTGAAAAAGCTTCACATCCATAGCAAATGATCGGCATGAGTAGTGTTTTGACCAACAAGACCTTCAGCCATTGTGGAGCGTAGGACCTAGGTGAGTATAACTTGAGAAGGCGAAGAACACTCTTTTTTCTTACCTGACTGATGTGGGGCCCAAGTCAGGCACTCATTTAAATGTAAGCCTAAATTAGTGACGCTTGGGCTCAGAGGAATAAAGACATTGTCTAACCAGATAGCTCCAACGCGATCTCGAATAGGGAAGCTATAGAAAGCCAGAGCCTGCGTCTTAGACGCGTTAAAATTGAGTTTGTTGGAGGTCCCCCAATCACAAATCGCTTGAAGGTCCCTATTTATCTATTCCGGACAGAAGGTAACTTGTACATCATCAGCATAAAGGTGGACCAACACACTCAGGGAGATGAATACACTGAAGAGGGGGCCATGCACTGAGCCCTGGGGAACGCCCCTGTAAATTAGCAGAAATCCGGAAAAGACCTCTTCCTCACGGACACATTGAGTCCTGTCAGTAAGTTAGAAGAAAATCAAGTTACAAGTCGAGGAAAACCCAAAGTTTGGCACACAGTAGGGCGTGATCGATGGTATCGAAAGGCTTACTGAAATCAAGGAGGAGCAAAATTATACCTTTGCGTTTGTCCATGTTAATTCGTATCACCTCACAAATATCCACAAGCGCAGTGGTAGTGCTGTGTGACCTTCGGAACCCGGACTTAGAGACGGCCTAAATGCTCTAAATGCGGCGTTCACGGGTGATCCAGTGGAATCCATCACGGCTCACTCCTACACGGACTGGCACGTGGGTTTGGAATATTTGTGAGATGGCCACATTTAGAGTTAAAAATTGGATGTTGACATCATTCGCAGAGTATATCAGACCAACATCGATAAGATACGCATCTTTAAGGTAACTGCTTATATTCACACTCTTATAATCTCGAGCTCTCAGCTCAGAGCTCAGGAGCTCTAGTCGTTGGAATAGCATACGATAAGTAAATGAAAGCGTGCATATTAATCCCAGGGAACCAAAAATGTCAGTTAACTGAACCATTTCATCTCGGACGATAAAAAATGAGGGAGGAAGAACAATGCGTTACACGGTAATGAGAGGGTATTTTCAAGTCACAAACTAAGCTCAAACAAAGTTCCTGAAGGAAAGCCTCGCTGTGTCGTTGCATCACTGCTTCCAATAGATTCAAATTAATAGTTTAATCTCCTAATTTATGCTTTTTCAAAAGATTTTGTATAATTTCCCAATTTTCACAGTTTTGTATCCACTCTTGACTTTGCCGTTATATCTTCGCCTTCTTAAATTAATAATCTTCATTGCTTGTAGCTGCAATTACTTGTTTGTACGGCTAATGTAATAAAAAGTTTATTTTGTACCTGATGTGAAGGTCTAGCAGTCTCTCCATTGTCTTTAGTAGCAAGGAGGTTAGACTGATTGGTCTATACGATTTAGGCAGCTCTACAGGCCTGTTGCTTTGTTTGGGGATAAACACCACCAATAGTTTCCTCCATGAGTGGTATGTAGCTCCAATTATAGCTGGCTGTAAACAGGTTGACCAATGGGTCAAGAAGAAATCGTATATTACTCTTTAGCAATCAATGGCATTTTATTATAAACCATTGATTCGTGAAATTCGAACTATCGCTCTTATGTTGAAAGGATAAGTTTGTTGACATCATCGACGACAGTATCATCTTTGCTAACATAAAAAAATTTTGAAATTTACCTGAGATGTGCAGCTACATGAACCAAATTCCCATAATATACTTTTATCGAATGAACAGGTTTTAAGATAAAATCTAACTAAACAAAATAAATCTTTAATATGTGCAAATTCAATAGTTGAAGTCAATGCAGCTCAGCAGTTCATAATTCAGTTCTTATTAATCGAGGGCCCTTCTTCAAGCGTTTCTTCTTTTTCTTTTCTTCCTTTTTAGGCTTTGGTGATGCTTTCATTGCAGCAATTTCCGCATATGGGTTATAATAGTCGGCTGACCTCTCCGACACGTTGATTTCTTGCCGTAGCAAATGCAACATTTTTCTTGTCTTTTCGTCAACTAATTCAGGAATATCATCAATGACTTCAAGGCCCCAGTTAATAATTCCTCGCCAATCTGCGTACTGCTTCAATGCGCGACGTGTTATTTCGGGAAAATGAAGTATCAAGTCGCCAGCAAAGCAAATGTTCTCTACAACAGACACAAGTGCTTCTTGGAGTGAAACATTTTGTGGGAAACCTTCTTTTGGTGAGTATTGTGATTTTACAAATGTTAAATTAACTTGAATTGCTATCTAAAATATAACAACATTATTATATTGCAATTTTTATATTTTTATGGTCTTACCCCTAAAATTTCTTCTAACGCTAACTTTATCATTTTAAACTTTTCCTCATACGGTTTTGTAAAGAGTTTTTCCAAGAAAACAACTTGTTGAGATCGCTGATTTTCTATTATTGTAGCATCTAGAGAAATTTCACTGTTTTACTATTTTAGTTAATTTAAATTTTTCACTTATTTACACATCTTGGCAGTATTTCGGGGTTTGTCTTCATCCAGAGTGGCAGTGATTAAGGGAAACGTTAACAATATACTGCACAATACCCAAAAATAATCCATTTTTGTCTCTATCAATTCGTTTAAAATAATTAATAAAACTACTTAACAAGTTTCCAATAATTAGCGAGCTAAGAACCCGGCACAATTGGGCTCATAATCACGGAATGACGTTTCTAAATATCGAGTCTCGACTGTTATGTAAACATATTTGAAAGAATGATTTTTAAGTAAAAGAAGCAACTCTTTAACATCCTAGTGCTCAACTGAAAGTATTCGTTATTGCTTTAGTTCTGGTACAGCAGTTGAATTCGAAATAGGACGTCAAGTGTGGTGAAATTCTCTAATTGACTTTAAAATATTTAATATGAAAGTTGTTTTTAAAAATATGCTGCTACCAATAAATAAGTCATTTAAAAACAAAATAGTTTCTGTGCCGCGAATTCAGTTTTAATTGCGTTCTTTACATCCGAAAAAATATCCTAGAAACTGTACCGGGAAACTGGCGGAAAGAATTTTTCATTTCCTTCTTGGATACCGCAGATCGGGTTTTGTTTTGGTATTTTACTAGAGTATTCCTGGATTGTTTCAATTAAATCACTCGGGAGATGAATTGTTTATGTGCGCTGTAAAGGACTTTTGCTGTACACGCATATAAGTTTAGAATTATGATTTGTTCCTAAAAGTGCTTTTATATAACCAGGTAGGTACCTTGCTATCAAAATAAAATTTTATTACTGAAATTTTGTCGTTTAAATAAATATATGTTGGAAATTAGTTCCGTTTTAAACGACTTTCTCGTTATAAGAATACCAGTGCACACATAATTTATCTTTCTCCTTGTTATTAAATAATAACTTGCTAACAGACATACTTTCAGACTCTTCTTTTTTTATATATGATGGTGCCAAAGCTCAGGGGATGTCCTACGATGCTAAAGCACAGCCTTGGCAGGAAAGGAATTAAGGGTGAGGGAAATAGGTTAAGAGGTTGAGTGAAGGAGGTGTCCATGTAAACCTCGTTTGAAAGTTTCGGGCTCATAAGATGAGGGAAAAACAGAAGATGGTTAACTGTTCCACATTCGTTTTCTTCTGCTTAGAAAAGATTGCCGAAATTTGACCTGAAGAGTATACGGGTGGGAGCGACTTGCAGCGTATCGCGCGTTGTAATGTATCCACAGGGAATTAGCTTAGCAATTTCGTTAGAACAATGGCCGTGGAGCGACAGAACAGTGAGAGACAGCCGACATTCCGTCAATGCTCTCAGGGACTGAAAGATCGCCAATAACTTTACTAGCCTTACGCTGGACTTTGTCTAACGCAAACAATGGCGTGTGTCGGGCCTCTGCCCAAATATGGACATTATATTTGAGTCTGGTGAGGGACTTGTAGATCAGCGCTAAGTTAGATGAGGTAAAAATTTCTTACATCTCTGTAGAAAACCCAAGCATTTTATCGCACTTTAGCGACTGAAATAGGTTGAGGGTGAACTGGACGTTTTTAAGGAACATTAAACAGCATTAAGATTTGGATGCATTAAACGAAACACGATTTGCTGTGCCCCAAGCGAGAACATAGAAATGTCGTTGTTTAATGATCCAAACATGCGTTCTCAATTGATTTCTGTAGCAGATTTCATTACAAAATCAATCGAGTACGAGAAATGAAGGCTGCTGTCGTCGGCGTAACTATGAATAGGATTGAGAGTAAGGGATAAGAGATCATTAATAAAAAGAAGAAATAAGGTTGGTGAAAGAACTGAACCTTGAGGTACACCGGCATTTATTTCGTAGGAATCAGATGTAACTCCTTCAATTACTACACGGATTAAACGGTCTGACAAAAAACTCTCTATCCATTTAACGAGGGTAGGGTGCAGACCAATGATTGAAGTTTGGCTACAAGGGCAGCAATCCAGACTCTATCAAAAGCCTTTGAAATATCAAGAGCGACGATTTCGGACTCACCAAAATTATGAAGACAATGATTCCAACGCTCCGTTAGAGCCGTCAGTAAGTTTCCGGCTGAGCGGGCAGCGCGGAAACCGTACTGGAAAAATTGTTATTTTCTAGATATTTTATCTACTGAGTGTTTCAAAAACTTTATATAGGACCGAAGTAAGTGCAATTGGTCTGTAGTTAGAGGGGTTGCATGTCTCTCCTTTTAAACCGATTTCAAAAAAAGAGAAGGTTCTCAATTCGACTGTATGTTTTTTTTTGTTTTTTGTTTTTTTGTTACGTGATCATTCCGCCAATTATGAATCGATTTTGATGATTCTTTTATTGTTTGGTAGGTCATACTTCAGAGGTGGTCCCATGTCCAAAAAATTTTTGGTCAGGTGGTGTTGGGGTGTGGGGTGTGGGGGTGGGGGTGAAACTTAACTTTGTAACGCGTGGCCCAATTTGGATGGTTCTGTTTTTGTTCTACAGAGGATGATCCCCCATTGCTAATAGGAGAAAAAATTTGGCCTAGTGGGGGGGGGGGGGGGATTAGTCTAGCTTCGTAACGCGTGTCCCGATTCGAATGGTTCCTTTGCTGTTATATAGAGTATGATCCCCCATTGCTTATAGGAGGATAATTTGGTTCTATAGTGGGGGAGGGGTAGTCTAAATTCGTAACGCTTGGATCAATTTCGAATGATTCTTTGTCTGTTAGGTAGAGTATGTGCCCCGATTGATACCGCGAGAAAAAAAATTTTGGTGGGATTGGGGGGGGGGAGGGGTAGGTGGTTGAACCTAACTTTTTAATGAGTGGACCGATTTGTATGGTTCGTGTTTTGTTGTACAGAGTAGCAGACACTAAAAAGTGACAAATAAAATAGTTTAAAAAAAAAAATTGAACCGACTTCACAAAAAGAACTAAAAAGCGTAAAATAATTTTTAATTTTATATCAATTACGACATGTTGAAGTCGGTGCAAATTAAAGAAACAAAACAACTACCCAACCATAATCGAAGATACAACATAAATTTACCTAAACGTTTCAGCTCACGGGATCATAAGAAATGACGATTAAATACTTTTGTTGTAGTTTGGTTTCTTTAATTTGCAGCGACTTCAAAATGTCGTAATTGATATAAAATTTAAAATTATTTTACGCTTTTTAGTGCTTTTTGTGAAGTCGGTTAAATTTTTTTTTAAAACTATTTTCCGCATGTACACAATGTACGAAATAAACACATGACCCGAGCAAATTTTCAAAAATTTTGGTGCTGGTGTTGAAGACGAGCCAAAGGAATTTAGCTTTTCTTTATTAGAAACGCCGATCGCGTTAAGAAATATTTTAATATTTCTTACTTCGCTCGAGTTTGAACGGTTTAGTTCGGAATTTACAATTCCAGTTATTAAAAATTTTTAAAACTATTTTATTTTTCATTTTTTAGTGTCTTCTACTCTATACAACGAAGAAAGAACCATCGAAATCGGTCCACGCGTTAAAAGTTAGTTTTAACACCCTACCCCACCCCCATTCCACTAAACTGTTTTCCCAATGGTATCAATCAAGAAACATACTCTGCCGAACAGAAGAGGAATCATCGAAATAGGTCCACGCGTTACGAAGTTATTACCCCTCCTCCACCACCACCATAGGACCAAATTATTCTCCTATTAGCAATGGGGGATCACACTCTATACAACAGCAAAAGAACGATCCAAATCTGTCCACGCGTTACAAAGTTAGGTTCCACCTCCCTTCTCCCACCCCAACCACACCAACAATTTTTTCTCGTGGTATCAACCAGGGAGCATACTCTACCCAAAAGAAAAAGAATTATCCAAATCGGTCCACGTGTTAAAAAGTTAGGTTCCACCCTCCCCCACCCCCACCCCACCAACATTTCTTTTCTCGTAGTATCAATCAAGGATCATATTCTGCCCAATAGAAAAAGAATTATCCAAATCAGTTCACGCGTTATGAAGTTAGACTACCCCCCCCCCCCCCCCCACCTTTCACCATAGGACCAAATTATTCTCCTATTAGCAATAGGGGATCATACTCTATACAACAGAAAAAGAACCATCGAAATCGGACTACGCGTTGCGAAGTTAGGTTCCACCCCCCCACCCCACAAAACATACGCGTCCAACTTAGAACCTCTTTGTTTTTGGGAAGTCGGTTAAAAAGAGATGCGATTGCGTGGCTCCTTATTTTTTAGATGCCTTAAATGCCATTTCAGCGTTTTTGCCAGAACAGGACTGAATACCTCCGGGATTGGATATTTTAATAAAAGCATCATAAATTGGTGTAATGATTGTTTTTCTCCAAAAGTGTATATCGATATATAAGTTATTGCACATACAAATCTTTGTGCAGCACTTATCTGTTGGTGCCATTTCCAAACTACATTAAAACTAACAAAATAGAATAAAATCATTTATTTCAGTTAATTTAATAAAATAACAATTGCACATAGTACGGCAGTGTTAAAATACAATACGACTCTTAGCTATCATTAAAATTTACCTTTAATATTACAACAAATGGCATTGTCAGCATATTATAAAAGTAATAATATCACAACTACACATATAAATTTAGAATTTAAAATGTACTAAATATTGCACAAAGAATTCTTACATAAGTAAATACATAACATGCTTGTAATGACTACCTTATAAGTGTACAATTTATTGCTCGATTTAAATATATTTTTAACTTACAAAAAATATATCAAATCAAGTACTTAATGCTGTTTTTTAGTTCATCTATTTAAGTTATTTTGTAAAGAATTATTACAACTAAAAGCAAGATTTAATAAATAACTGCCTTCCTAATCCGAGTTCCCATCTTACCAACACCCTTGTTTTATTAGTCCAGTCAGAGGTTTAAACGTTTTAGTATTGTATAGTTTTAAGAGTAGTTTTAAATGGAATTTACCAGGAAATACTTATTTATGTTTAATTTCAATGGCCACGCTTCTATTTAGTTCCGTGTTGACTGAGTTCTTGAAGCAACTCAGTGTAATTTGACTCCATTCTCTTCCAATACTGCTAATCATTACACATTTTAAAATGTTCTCTCAGGTTGAAGTTTACTAGGCTAGAAACCCCGAACTTCAATTTTATATATCTTTTCTGGTTCCTAGGATAGTCGGATGCGAAAATGACTAATTTTAAGTCTAACTCACAAGCTTACAACACTTTTGACAACTTTCTGTTGATGCTGAATTAGTGAAGTTTGTTATACTGGTAGGATTTAGCACAAAAACTAAAGAAAAAATTTTGTAATAATTAATCTTGCCTTCAAGGAACTTCTCAAATACGATGGTGAAAATTTAACCCTTTTTAGTCCATTACTCTGGCTCTTGTTGTGTATGTATTTTTAACTACATCTCCCCATTTGCTTCCTCATTTATAAGACACTACAGCTCTTAATAGTTATTTAAATCCTGGTCTAACTTGAAGATGAGGGTTTAAAGGTGCTGGTTTATGCAGACGACCTGGCCGTATTGTTCTCTGGAAAGTTGCTAAGCACCATTAGAGCGAACTAATGGAAAAGGTCTGAGTAAAATCCACATGTGGGCAGTCACCAGCGGCTTATCGATCAACCCGTACAAGATGGACACAGTTTTCTTCACAAGGAAGAGAGTGATTGAGTTCTTCCAACCTCCCAAATTGGGCAGCAGTACGCTGGTACTAACTAATCAGGTCAGGTACTTAATTGTCATACTCGACTTCAAACTAAACTGGGACAAGAACATAGAGGAGCGCGTGAAAAAGGCGTTGGGTGCGTTCTATGCTTGCAGGAAAATGTTTGTTATAAAATGGGGCTTAAGCCCTCGTATTGTACATTGGATGTACATTTCCATTGTGAGACCAATCCTTACTTATGGAGTAATAGTCTCCTGGACTGCTAGAGAGAAGCAGAACAACCTTAAGAAAATAACTAAAATTCAAAGAGCAACCTGTCTGGTCCTTTCCATTGGAAGTCATGCTCCAACATCCATCCCTTGATGTCTACTCTAAAAGTATAACTGCTCGCAGCGCTATAGGACTGAAAAAGTCTAAATGTTAGAAAAGTTCCGATCATGGCCACAGCAGAGTACTAAATGTCTATCCTGAAGACTGTCTGCAGATGAACACCGGCTACAATATCCCTATACAACCAAAATTCCAGACAAGGAGGTGTGTCTTTGGTATCACCACGGAAGATATAGCGCTCTTCACTGGATGGATAGAAAGTGGAGGACGTGGTGAGAGCTAAGGTGTACTCGGATTGCCTAAACATACGTAGTCAGTATCGGTTGCCGGACTTCTGCAGTGTTTCAAGTAGAGGTTTTGGCCATAGAGAGAGCGACAAGAATTTTTTATCACGTCCAAATCTACCTAATAGTAGCGACATAGGAACTTATATAGACAGTGATGCGGCAATAAAGGCGCTGGACTCAAACGTTATAAGGTCATAGAGGTCATAGCTGGTACGTAGGTGTCACAATGGACTCCAGAACTTAGGAGCTATGCATAAGGTAACTCTCTGTTGGATCCCGGGTCATGGTGGGATACAGGGCAATGAGCCGACTGACACGCTTGCAAAGGAAGGTTCTTAACTAAACGCTTCTTGTGTAGGTTGATCGGCCGGCCTCTAGAGTCAGTGAAAAAAACCTTAAGGCTTCTCAGCTTGCTAAGAAAATATGGAGCAATTTGACGACATGCGGTATGTCAAGGCAGCTGTGGCCAGTTTGAGACATTAAGAGAACGGCTCTCCTGCTAAGAGGGAAACCACACAGATCTCAAAAATAATGAGGCAGTCATTACTGGCTCCTCTCTCTTCGGAAGACACGCAGAACGCTTATGTATCCCCCCCAACCACTTTTGTATATGTTGTATGGACGAGGATGAAGTGAAAAGCGTTCAGCATTTACTCCGCGATTGCCCGGGCCTGGCCAGGAGAAGGTACAAATCGTTTTGCGAGTACTTCCTCAGTGGACTGAGCAAAGTTGCTAACATAGGGCTTAAGTACCTTCTGCGGTTTATTAACAGTTGCGGCTGGTTCTAAATAAATCCTATACTGACATTCTAGCCTATGTGAGGCTGATAGGCACCACCCTAACCTAGCCTAGTCTCATTTTAAAACACATTTCACGTTTTCTTTATTTGTTTTAGAATGTTGATATTTTTTTTACATTATCAATAAAATTTAAAGAGTTAAATATGGAAAAATCTCGTAATTATACCGCGGAACATGAAATTTGGCACATGCGTTCAGAATAATTTCAAAATCGAAACTCTCCCTCGCCCTTAAAATGTTCAGGTACGGGATTTTGATTTAAATTTTGAAGCCCAGCAAACCCCAAAAATCAAGAAATTCTTTAATCCTGATAGTGAATATGAAGTCTATATTCACTATCAGGATTAAGAATTTCACTCGGAGGCCAAGGATGCCTATCGTAAAAACCCTCCTTAATGAAGACCAAAACAGTTGGGCTTAAACTCACCTAACTCTGTATAAATCTACTGAGATCCATCAGTGCTATCTCAGCTGAGTTATCCAATTTCTTGAAGATCCTTGCTCCCAAGCAGGAAAAGCGTCAATTCTTCTTCATCTCTACAGCTTCTACAGAATTCTTTTGATTGAACGCCAAGCCATGGCTCCAATTTGGTAATATCTAGTACGACACCGCCAACTGTTCGAATGCGTCTTCCGTCGAAGGATAAGAGGTTCACATTTATGTTATAGTTTATTTTTAGCAGGACTTCTTATTGTGAAATAATAGGTACTATTTTCTAACTGTTCCGAAGGTATAATGGAATAGCACTTTTCAATTTGCCGTTTTACTGTGTTGAGGGGAGGGTGAACCCTTTCCACGGCCATGTATCTATCTGTGCTTAAATCCTTTCTATTTTTTGGTCCGGCTTCAAACCATCCACATGAAAATCGCAATTTTTGTTCTCTTAATGAATGTTCGGATAAGATGTCATTGGTGAAAGTATTTTATTCAAAATCATAAACGTATAAATTTTTTCAACAATATTTGAACTTCTCCCCAGAGAGACGCTTTTCCATGCGCTTTTCTAGAACAGTAGTGATAGGAGCCCTGTAGACCGCACTGCAGACGATTTCACTCCACAAAGCCCGGAATTTTCAAAATCCGAAAAAACTATACTCGTCACTATCATTTGTTTATAGGTTCCAATAAAATAGAAGTATTTTATTATTATTATAGTAAAGCGACAGTTGCCCTACAGTTGTTTTTGACGATCGCTGTGTACACCCAGCGTACAATATGAGGTTTCACACTCCATTTCTTACATCTCTTCCATATTCCATTTCCAATTTACTGTAAAGTCAAATATACTGCCCAGAAACTTGGGGTTTGCAGAGATTTTGAGGATACTACTAGGGTTTATCGTAAGGTCGTTAGTTTCTGCTAATCTTGATATGTCCTTTAACGCAGAGTTCATGACATCACTGACCGTTTGTAGAAATTTCCGTTTATCAATAGGACTACGTCATCTGCGTACACTATCATTTTGATATTTTTGGGGCCGGCGAACCAGAATGCCATCTTTAATCGAGCCTTGTTGTTGCGGACCTGTTTTTCAACAAGGCCAAGACGGGATAGACACCAGTATTTGCAGGCGAAAGTGGCAATGGATAGGCCACACACTAAGAAAAGAGCCAAACAACATCGCACAGCAGGCTCTAGATTGGAATCCCCACGGAATCCAGGGAAGACGCCAAATTGGACGACCGCGCAACACATGTAGAAGATTCGTCGAGAGGGATCAACAAATCGTGGCCACAATTGAAGGCGTTGGCGCAGAACCCGACCAGGAGTAATATACGCCCTATACCGCACAAGGAGTAAAAGGAATCTGAGAACCTGGAGTTTCAGGTCATAAGTTTGGTTTCAGCAGCATTAATATGCTTAACGACCTTCTGTACTCAGGGATTCTGACAACTAACCTACACGACACGGTTTATTGGACAGAAAGCACACATTATGGAAATAGTCTAGATGCGTAAGGTGTTTAACATGTTTGCTCGCGATGGGTGGTTATCTAGGCCGTTGCACATTATTTTGAATTTTGTATAAATCTTCACTGTCATTTCGGTAGCATAGAATGAATATTAAATAGAAGAGTAGTTTTTTAAGTTTCTCTATTCAATCGTGAACGTTATAGTCTGGTAATGCTTTAAATAAGTTGTACTGAAAAAGAAAAGTCAAAATTAAATGAGCGAGAATCCATTTTATAGCTCTCAGGAGATCAATTTTTCTATTAGTCGAGTAATTCGTATAGGACATATGTGTTGGTTAAATAATTGACAGTTCTTTTGACTTGTATGAAATTATATTTACAACTCCATACAAGTTTACTGAGCGTATTTCCCATTTGGGAAATTTTCTCTCAGCGGCATTACCATTCAAAGGGAAAATAGGAATTATGTCCATGAAATTTTTTCCGTTTTGTTCGAAACTTCTACTATTTATATTTATTCTATGGCGGAAGGTCGCTTCTTCTTCTGCGTTGATATAATTGCGTTTGCCACGTAATATAGATGGGTAGAAAGAAGTTCAGCAAATATCATAGAAGTAGTCGAATTTTTTGAGAGATAAGAAGTCAACCAAAGCAAATAGCGTTAAAATAAAAAACAGAAGAAAACATCAAAAATTCCCTCTTAACTCAGGTGCTCAGAACTATCGTTAGGAAAGAGAATAGGATGCTATACTAAGTGTTCTGGCTATAACATGTTCATTCAAAATGTTCCAAAACAATCAAGAAATACGTTACCGCGTAATAAGTTATTTCCATCTAAAACATACTCTGAAATGCTATAATTGCGGCAGCTTTCTTTGGCAATATTTTAAAAGCTAACCGGACTAATACTGAAACTAGAAAAATAATTCCAAGGAAAGTTGCTATCACTTCAATGCTGTCGTACAAGATTGCTGAATCATCATGGCAGGTACCCCAAAGAGTCTTCAAGAGATGCACTAACCACTCTCATTGACTGGTAGAAACCGTCGTCTTTAACTGAACTGCGCCTGATATTCGCTTTATCGATGGCTTCCAATTTCGCAAGAATGTCGTTTGTGCTAGATGATTTTTGAGACTTCTTTCTTCTGTTGTTGGAACTAATCGTATCTTTACCATATTTTAAACCTCTTCTAATGTAGTCTACTCCCGGGTTTAGGCTTTTAATATCGGTGGTTTGACTTAGTTTGACATCAGCAAAAACTGCCGCAACTTCGACACTCTTCTTAACACTCAAAGCTTCATGGCGTTTTACCGACTTACCATCTCCACCAACTGTGAACAGTTCATAGTCAACTGCTAATTTGTCTTTACCTGATCGTATCCTTTTAGTAAGTGTACTTTGATCATTATGGTTACGCTTACAGTAGCATTTGCTGGTACTTATGCAACTATCCGAATCACACCAAGTTGTTGCGGAAGTATCATCATTTGTGTCCGCCGTCGAGCAATAGCATTTATCGTCCGTTTTGCATGAGAGCAGCGAATCTCGTGCTCTACTTCTTCTTAATTTTTCATTGACACGATCATGATCAGCACCTAAGCTGCAGTAGCAGCGATCAGCGGATGCACAGGTGCACGCTTCTGAATCGTAGCTACATTCGGAGCAAGATACATACCTGAAATATATCAAAAACTTGAAATGCATTACTGATCTTGACACTACACAGATGTGATTTGTTTACCCGCTTGAACTGTTTCGGTTTGGTCCATTCAAGGTGTTGCTTTCATTACGCGCCTCTGATACATCTGATCCACTGGTTCCTGTTCTGTTGCGATGGTGGTTTTTTGCTGGTCCATTGCTAGTGACCAGTTGATGTTGATAGGTGGTTACTTGTTTGGATTTCGTAGACTTGGCTGTTTTGCTTGACTTACACGATCGAAATTGACCAAACCAAAACACTTTTTTAAGGCCTTTTGCTCCAAGAATTAAGCTTTTGTGTTTCTTCTGTAAAAAATCTGTTAATACTAAAAGTGTTAGCAAGACCATGTGATACTCACCTGTGTGGCACTGTTTCGTCTTTTCAATTTCCTCTTCTTTTGTCTTCTCATAATGTTTTTTGATCTTTGATACAATTCGTCCTTTGTTAGAGTTACGGCAAGTTTTAACAGAAATTCTTTATAAATCGGTTTGAGATCATTAAAGGACATTCCGTCAGCATTGATTATGGCATTTAAGATTTCGTCCAATGAGTGGAGATTCTCGTTAAGGCGAAATTCATTAAAAAGTTCGCTGAATCCAAGCGGGGATCTATAAAAGAAATGAAATGTTTTCGAGTATCTTTTAAGGTGAAGAAAGTGATCTTACCCTCCGCCGCCGCCACTTTTACCAGAATTTCGTCGAGTTGCGCGAGATTTGTACCGTGACAGACCTCCTGTGTTCAGAAAACTTCCAGAACGTGGAATGGCCACCTTGGTCAAGATATCTCCGGTGGATCCATCATTACCATGATAAAGTGGTTCTCCGGGCATGTTGGAGATTTTGGCACGACTTTGTTTATCCAGGAATGACATGGACGTATTGAAAAGTTCACTGTTATTATTCGATCGATTGGGTGCCTTTTCAACGGGGATCGGTGGTGCTCGTTTTGTTTTGTGAGACTTCTTTTTTCGCTCTTCGGTCGTAGTTTCCGTAATTTCGCGCACTGTATCACTTTCACCGCTTAATGAGCTAGTCGCTATTCGTTTCTTTCTGACTGGCCGTACTGGTGTGGCCGGCAACTTGGTTTGATTTCTAAGGGAGTTTTTTCGTCCGACCGGCACGTTTGAAGATTTTGCCACAAAATTCGAATTTGTCAGAGCTGAACTACTAGCAATACTTATACAACTGACTCCGTTTTGATTTCTTGGCGTGCGCCGTTTTGATGTGTGATTGGTATTTGTACTCACGTGTGCCATTAGACTTTGATACAAAGTCGCCGCTATAACAATAGCATCTTCAGGAGTTTGACAAACGAAACCATGACATTCTAGTATTTTGGGAATACCCGATGATCTCATTACAACAGCAAAAATTGGGGCGTGTAAACCGGATGATAATCGTCTTTGATCGGAAGCTCTATGTTTAACGAAAAGTAATCAATTGCTTTTGTTTATTATTTGAAAATCTTACGACAATGGACGAAATAGAGTTGTTTTGTCTATGTTTTCTGGATCTGTTATTAGTGGAAGAAAGGCTGCTCCACCTTCAGAATGTGACACTACAAATTTTACAGCAGACCAAACTGCAATATTATGAAATGGAGTTATATATGGCTCCCTTTCTGTATTTATTTGAACTCTTAGTCCATTTGCACAAATATCCAGGTTGCCATTTTTTTGATTCTGAAAAAAAATGTAGACATGAGTTGGTTAAAAACTAAGGTGTATGACAAGTACGTAAGGCAAAACAATATCTAACTTAAAATATCTATCTTATTCGAGTCTGGTCGAATTATTTCATAGATTGCAGGTAACTCATTGGGGTCTCAATAAATTTCTCTGCTAATATAATATCGTGCTTTCCCGAGCAGCAGAAATATTGGTGAATGACCGCACAGGAAATTTATTTCTCCTGCCAGTCCCCACATGGGAGGATTATGGGAAGCTGGACTGAAGGCATGTGAATTCAAGACCAATTTATCAACAATCTAGTGATCCCACTGACTTCGAATCCTTAACTGCTGGACATTTCCTGATTGGGCGCCCGCTATTGTAGCACCTACCGAACCACACCTAAGCATCAAAGACGCGTACCAGAGGTAGAAATTAGTCACGAAATTACAACAGGATATCTGGGGAAGATGGTCAATGGAATACCTATCATAACTGCAGCAACGTAAAAAATATTGAAGGTCTCAACCTATGCTATCAACTACAATCAACAGGCTTATTTTACGCTGGAAGAACATCAATCAACTGGAATGAAATCATGTTCGCCATCCGTCAAAAACCTGCATCTTTGTACCCCTGCCATTGTATACAACATCCCAACCCATCTTACATTATCGACGCCATTTACGATCGACATAGCAAAACGGAATGTGAAACGAAACATTAGCTAGTACCATCTGGAAGACGTTAATAATGAAAAACAGTTGGTTATACGTCTAACCAGAACCAAAGGTGGTTGAAGTAATCTCCAGAGCAGTGATGGGCATTATTCGAATAAATTATCAATCAAATAACGATTTTTTTTTGAAAATTAAATAAAAAATCATTCCAATAAATTTTTATTTGATTTTCAATTTATTTTAAGTTATTCGCGAATAAGTATTTATGATTTGGTGCTCATTATTTAAATTTCAAATAATTATTTATTATTCGATCGTGCGTTATTTGATAATCAAATAATTATTCGCAATTTGATGAGTTATTCGCAAATAATTATCTCTTATTTGGTGCTTTTAATTTGAATTTCAGAAAATTATTTCTTATTCAATAATTAAATAATTATTCGACAGTTGATTTCTCTTTATGGAATAACTATTGGTTTTATGGCGCCCATTAGTTCAATTTCAAATAATTATTTCTTGGTGCACGCATTTCATATCACAAGGTGTCTCGTACATAGGAAATTAAAACTGCCTTGTTATCTTTCGATGTTTACAGTAAAGGTTTTATTAAATGATACCATAAAACAAATAAGTATTCCATAAAGAGACATCAACTATCGAATAATTATTTGATAATCGAATAACAAATAATTATTTGAAATTCGAATAAAAAGCACCAAATAACAAATAATTATTTGCGAATAAGTCATCAAATTACGAATAATTATTTGATTATCAAATAACATACGATCGAATAAAAATAGTTATTTGAAATTCAAATAATCGACGCCAAATAACAAATAATTATCTGCGAACAATTCTCCAAGTAACAAATAATTTTTGTAATCAAATAAATTTTTTTTCGACTTTTCAATTTATTTGAGTTTTTAGCTTTTAGTACTGGGATTATACGACTTAATAATGATTGCTTCTTAAAAACAAGAGAGGTTACTCTAAAAGGCAGCATAGATCAGTCCTTTGTTGTTATTTCCACGCATACCGTTGAGACCAAACCGGCTAAAGTGGACATTAATTCTAACGAACCTCCAATAACACTAAAACCTTGTTCCTGAATACGACACAATGAGCAGCTGTTAGATCACACCATAAGTTTTGAGATACCTCATCTGGAGGCCTTTAAAAAAGTAGTTACAGCCTATACATTTGCACCTACATCGAAAATCGTACTCACAGTGGGCTTCGTATTGTTAGCATACCGATACTGTACCATTAAGTAGCGCCTTAAGGAGAATCAGCAACTCAGACAGGTTCATCAAGGAAGGGAAGGAAACATTAAAATCTCAGAAGACTACTATCGAGTTTTGGCATCCGCAATTTCATTACGTCACAAGGTAAGTGAATTTGCTGATCGACAACTTTTCATCGATCGATATTATGGGGCAATGCACTCATTAGAATAAACATTTTTGTGTAATAAAAGAAAGAGTCTCACAATAAAGCTTTTAGATTCTATACAAGGTTTGAACTGTTTTTATTAACAAAAGCCACCGTTCCTTAACAGAGGTAAGGGAACAAATGGTTTTAGAATCATCTAAGTAAAATTATACTTGACTCCACACACTGTAGAGTTTCGTACAACTAGTCTGTAGAAGAAACAATTACTTTAATGACATGGCTCCCTTCGATAGTAAGATTGCTTGCAGCGAGAAGTACGTAAAACGTCGCCTACAAGCAAGGATACTTTTTGGAATATTCTACCTATAATATACTAAATCTTGACAATTTGATACACAGCAATCATGGACGTGCGTCGATGGAGTAAGTGCGATATAACGTGTCGGCCTACCAATCCGGAGGTCCCAAGTACAAATCCCATCGACGGTGGCACAGTTGTTTTCTGCTGAAAATATATAACGATAAAAAAAGGCCATGGCGTTGTAGAGAAAATATCAGTGGTTCGGAATCCACTTTAAATTATAGGTCCACTTGGAATCGTCATGAATTGGGTGCATTTGTTCTTCCACCCCATGCCAAAAGAGACAATTTTTATGTTCATTCTGAACATTTGTAGGTTAACCTCGAGTAAACTCCAATTTAAGACTTCAAATTTATTGCGAGAAATACTACGAGAAAGTACAATTCCCCAAACTTTTCTTTAAGTCTACTGTGGCAAGTTTTGGTTGTTTACACCACCAATACTCAGCTGTTAATGTCGGCTTCCGGGCTTGTATCTAGAATAAAGACTTTTACTGATAATAAGGTACAACACCTAATACGCCTCTGGTGTTTACAAATAGTACTAAAAGCAGTGGCGTCTCTCATTTATTACGTTTACTCTAAAGTTTCTGGGCTTTGTCTTTTTATACGCTAATACGTGAAAGGGCTAACATGTATAAACAAACAAATCATATATCTACTTACTCCTTGTCCTGCTCCACTTAGGTACAACTGTCTTAAGGGGTCCTGTAATCCTTGCAAACTTGTGACTTTATCCTTTAATGCCAGTGAACCCAGACATCTAACGGAAAAGCTGCATGCTGTCGCATCCTTGGCTACATCTGTGAACATTCTTTCAATTTGCGCTTGGACACTGTTACTTATTTTTCGATCATCCAGATGCACCGGAACATTTGTATCTAAAAGAATTTTTCCACCTTCTTGTGCTGCATTTCGTTTGGCGGCCAACTCATTTTTACCGTACATGATGATTGATCCGGTTCTACGCGATCCGCGGCGATCATCTAACCGTTGACTTACCACTGACCTGAAATTTGGAGAAAAAGGGAGATTTCAGTTAGAATGTAATTTTCATGTTAATTTTACGACGAAATTGTTCGATTCAAGCAATACAGAAATGAACAAAAGATTTTCTATAGCTTTCGGGAACAATGCGAAACAACGTTCATTCGCACTTTTTGGGTTAATAGGTTTCCCTCTATTTCCTTGGTTGCTCGAGTTTGAATTTTATTAGTTTTACGGTAAAGAGTTAATCGACCTAAAATCACCTGCGCGTACTTCTAGCTTATTTCCCTGCTGTTGCTGATTCACCGGTAAGTGAGGCCAAATGACGAGCATCACTTTTACACTCGGTGGTTACGGATTGGTTTTTATGGATTTTAGCTGATCTTTTCAATGGTTAGAACAGACGGATTAGGCAAGCAGCTGCTGATCATTAATTTTCTAGACATAGACTTATGTAAAAGATCCGGTTGAGGAATTCGGTGCTTGTATCCGTTAGGATTCTTGAAAATGAAATTTGCTTTTGGTGAGAAATGCGTCAAGAGAAAGTATCCGGCTATAGGTAAACGC
Organism: Leptarthrus brevirostris; assembly: GCA_964036015.1. Classification (NCBI taxonomy): domain Eukaryota; kingdom Metazoa; phylum Arthropoda; class Insecta; order Diptera; family Asilidae; genus Leptarthrus; species Leptarthrus brevirostris. The sequence continues at coordinate 3,383,351 of OZ038371.1, read as the reverse complement.
ACTCAATGATATACTGCTGTGTGACATACATCTTAAATGCTGTGCTTTAAGGGCAACCAAATGTTATGAGATAAGTTTTGTATGTTCCTTTTAAAAAAATAATAAACCTTGTGGAGGTATGTACTTGGTAGAGATTAGGAGTGTGAATCTAATTTTGAAAAACAAAGTCACCATCGGGAATTCTTTAGGTTGTGGGCATTTTGTGGTGACTAGAATAGATTTTTCTGAGATAAATGAAAAAACTCTCGACTCTGTGGCGTTACTATGGAACAGCTTATTCTGTTATCGCTATCTCTGTAGATTCAGCCAATTATTAATGAGACCCCAGTTCCTAAATTTGAAATTGCCTCGAACGCACCAGGCTCCCATCGACATTAAAATTTTGCTTTTTAAGTCAAGGACTTATTATGACCAGTACAACAAATAATGGGACAAAATATGTATATAAAGAAAAATTATTTAATTTGCCTTTTATACACTAATTTTTATAAACAAAATTGTTCCAAACCTATTTAGATACATAGTGCAAGAAGCAGTGGCGGACTTACGAGGGGGGGGGGGGGGGGGTCCAGACCGTAATGAAATATGAGAAAAGATATCAAGATTTATTCAAAGTTCGTCAAAGTCTAACTATATAAACGAAACATTGAGGAAACAGTATCATTAAAACCATAGTTAGTACGGTGGTAAGGTACTATGAAGACTCTCGTGTGCACCACATATGATGTGATACAAGGTGCCTTACAAATTTTAACGGACGAATCTTCTTTGGAAGCTTCAATGTTGTTAATGTTATTTGAATAGTAGGGTGATCAGACCGGTCAGGCGTACTCAAGGATGGGTCTAACAAAGGTACAATAGTGTAGTTCCGCGATGAATCGGTTGTTGAATTCCTTGGACCATATCTTCACAAAGCCCAATGAAGCATTAGCCACAGTCACGATAGAATCGATATGATCAGAAAAAAAGTGATTTTTAAGGACAACACCTAAGTCTTCAGTTTTGGCAAGTCTAGATAATAAGCGTCCATCAAAATTATAAATAAATTTAAACGACGATTTTTTTGCGCGGAAACGTCATAATAATTTAAAAGAGTTCAATCATCAACACCAGATATATGTAGTTCGACAAATTTTACCGTCGTCAGCATAAACAAGAATTTTTTAATTTGTAAGACAGTATATACATCGATGATGTATATAATAAAGAGCAGAGGTGTAAAATGGCTCCCCTGAGGAACTCCAGACGGGATACAAATTTCATTGATTGAGAGCGCCACGAATTATAACACGCTGAGTGGGATCAGTCAAATAAGAAGATACCCACTTTAACAGGAGGGAAACCAAGAGAGTAAATAAATTGCATCATCGCATACAAGCACTTCAAATAATTAAGCAATGCAGCTAAGATTAGCGCTGGGTCTGTAGTTAGAGTTGACTCATTTATCACCTTTCCTGTGAAGAGGTATAATCAACGAAAGTTTCCAGGGTTTAGGAATAACACCACAATTGATGGATAAATAAAATAAATAACATAGAACGGGTAGTAACGGTTCAGAAAACAAGAAGGTATGACATATGGAGCATTGGTAAAACTATCAGCCAAATTAGGTATGTGTTTCAAAACTACATCGTCGTTAAATAAAAGGTTCTTAAGCTCAAGAGTAGTCGCTGAAAGCTTGGTCAAGTTAATAAAATTCATAATAGTTATACTTCATCTACATAAGCCTACGGATTCAACTAAATTGTCATACAAATATTGGTGTATTAACTGTTTGTAAATATCTGGTAAAAACAGCATCTATGGTTTGGACTGCCATCACCTTGGCTATTATCACCATGTCTTTGCTCCCCCACTCCCCTCCCGCTCCCTACGTCCGCTTGCGCAGACAATGTCTTAATAATAAGTTTCGCTGTTAAAGTACAACCCCCCGGTTAACTCCTATACCATCACTGATAACAAGTTAATCCTGAACGTAACCTCATTTTCGAAACGTTATAAATGTGACGAACTAATTGTGTGTCGCCACAGTACTCCTCTGCCACTAAAACCTTCGAACTTTGCGAAATCGTTCGGAAGGATGTATGGTTCGACCAAACCTGGTCTTTCTGTATGGGAAATGAGTGTTTCTATCTTCTGAAAACGTTATTTTCGTGTTTTGAATTTGTGTTTTAATTATTTGATCTCTATTGTTCTTTGTCTGTGTATTTACTTTGGTTCGTTCTGTTTGGTTTTGCCGATGTATTTCGGTTCTCCAGCTTTGAATGGAAAGGCACCCTTTTTTTTCTGTTCGGGTGTTTGTTTTCTGGGCATTGTGCTCTGGCTCTAACGACCTTTGTGTTGTGTGTAGACTATCGTTTGGTAATGGTAAATTTTGTGCTGGGTTTAAATATGACCTGCGATTGTGTGTCGAATTTTAAAATTGTTGGTGAAAGGTATTTTGACTATGGCAACTTTAACCTTTGTGTGAAAGTAGTAGGATTGCGGGATAAGTTAACTTCTTTAACTTTTATTAAAATTTTAAAGAATTTGTCGTTCCTTTATAAACCTTGGTAAGGTCCTTCATATGGGGGTTATAAAGCTGGTAGAGTACTGCCCACTCGAATAAAAATAAAAGGCTAATTTCTACTCTTTGAGGATAAAAATTGTTTGTGCAATGTGCCCCGATGCCGGTATTTTTTTCAAATTGTTATTCGAGATCTTTAATAAATTCTGTTTGGTTATTCAAACAGTTTGTTTCGTTAAAAAAATCGTCTGGTAAGCGTAAGTTCTCGCCGTAGACCAGTTTTGTGGGAGAAAAACGGAATTCGTCACTTCTAATCTGAATCCTAAAAGGACGAGAGGTAAATATTTAGATCACTGTGAATTTTGATAGCACATTATAGATGCTGGTAATGGTGTAGATTAACCCTCTTATCTCCGGTTTTTTTCTTATTGTATAAGGCACATCTTCACAAGAATTGGAAAATTTGTGTTGGAGAGGGTCAAGGGTGGGGGACAAAATTTTAATCCCCCTTCCCCACCTCTTTCTTTATTCCAACCAGAATATGAATTGTACATATCGCTCTATAGAGGGAAAGCCAACCAACTGTTGTCGTTTACATGTCTTTGTGCGCCCCCCCCCCCCACTACCCGTCGAAGTTCGAAAACTCTAAGGTTTGCACCATTAATGAGGTATCGTCTTCTCGCTTTTGAAAATTGGGTCATTTCCTTCCTCTTTTGTATATAACGTGTCAGATATAATTTGAAAAAGGACTTGCTTTAATGATATAAAAATAAAGTAACTACTTAACTGCATTAACTTTGCATTACTTTTTGTAGTTAAATCGTTTTTGCCCGGAAATTTTCTACGATCCGTCTTTGCCCAGAATCTCACGCGATTCGTTTTTGCGCGGAACATTTTCTAAGCCATTTTTGCCCGAACCTTATAAATAGGTCACTTTTACTCTCAGCCCGTCATATGTATGTGGGATCGAGGCTTCTCCATGAAAAGAACTTTGGAACGGAGAATCGGAAACGGCGCTGGTTTCCCAGTGGTTAGGGTAATGGAGTATCATGCGCATGGTCTCGGTTCAAACCCAGCTAACCCAATGGTTCTTTTTAACGCAGATTCTCCGATTCCTACATTTATGTAGTAATTTTGATCATGAAAATTCTCTACCCGATCTCCGAAGCCTTAAAATGTAAATTAAGGTTGGTAAAACTAAATTTATGACTCATACTACTGCTTGTAGTGCCAAGAATAAAATCCAACTGGGCTTTGGAACTTGTCCATGCCTGTTGATTTCTCCCCTGCCTTATTGCATTTTTAAAAATTTTACGCTTGTTTCCTCAGAATATCGCGTGAGCTTGAGTTTTTGAACAATTGTTGGCCATCATAATCATCAACAAATATCTTTAAGTGCAGTCGTTAAGTCAGGATAGGCATGCGATGTGAAAAAAAATGAAATTTGTAATAAATAATTAGGTCAAACGTTTATAAACAAATTAAATTCCATCACTGAACAACCTTTGGATTAAAGCTATGACAAGACAAGGAAGATTATCGAGCTAAATTCCAGAGTTTCGAACTGCACTAGGTAGGGGATCGATGTAGTGGGCGTCCAAAAATGGTTTAAGGACCTGAAAGAAAATAAATTTCAGATCAGTAATGCACTGAAGGCAACTAATGCGAAAGAAATATCAAGAAAAAACCAAATCAATTTATTTTAATTATAAAACAACTAAAGATGGTCATGCTCTTAATTCAAGACGATGAATCTTAAATTAAAAACACAATTGTCTTCGAACGTAATTGAATTTTATAATAACTATAGTCTCTTCGAGCGAAATGAACTATATACTCTGCAATTAAGATGCGATTTTTATTTCAAATTCAAACGTCCGGCATAGTTTATTTCTTAAGTATCATTTGTGATGGCGTTTGGTTGTACATAATTAGTATGAGGTCTCGTTTCACAACTGAAGTGTTTCAATAATGAACAATAATTATGTCTGTAATTGCCCTGAACTTCTGAATAATTTTATAGAGATCATTCGATGCGGTTTCATTTCTATAAAAACGTCATGATTATTGCTGGTAGTGATGATCATACTTCTGCTTTTAGAGTTGTTTCAATAAAAATTCAAAATTTGACTTCATAGAACACCTTGAATTTAAAAACTTATTTTGGTTTTCGAAATAGATTTACAATTACAAGCAGTTTAATGCCCTCCTCCATGATTCTGTTGTTATACTTAAATTGAAATACCGACTAAGGGGTTTTATGGCACGACATTTTTTTATATATGATGTTGCCAAAGCTCAGGGGATGCCCTATGATGCTAAAGCATTAGCCTTGGCAGTAAAGGGATTAATGGTGAGAGAAATGGGTTACGAGTTTAAGTGAAGGTGTTGATGTACGCTCCGCTTGAAAGCTTGGGCTCATAAGATGAGGGAAAAACAGAAGATGATAAACAGTTCCACATTCGTATTGTTCTGCTTAGAAAAGGTTCCCGAAATTTAACGGTACGTCCAAATTTCACCTGGAGAATATACGGGTGGGGGCGACTTGCACCTCTTGTATCGCACGTTGTCATGTGCCTACAAGGAATCAGCCTAGTACTTTCGTTAGAACAATAACCGTGGAAATAGGGATAGAAAAGTGAGAGATAATCGACATTCCGTCGATGCTCCAGAGAGTCAATGATCTCATAGTTTGAAGAATCGCCAATAAGTTTAATAGCCTTACGCTGGAGTGCGTTCGGCCCCTGCCCAAATATGGGAATAATATTCGAGTCTAGGTCTGATGTGGGACTTGTAGATCAGCTCTAAGTCAGATGGGCTGAAATATTTCTTACATCTCTGTCTAAAATCCAAGTATTTGATCGCACTTTTAGGGACTGCAAATATATGATCAGTCCAGCTAAGATTGCTGGATATCTAAATACCCAAGATGTTTAGGGAGTGCGAATTAGGTATACATATTCACTCCGTCGATTGAAATGGGTTGGGGGTGAACTGGGCGTCTTTTTAGGGACATTAAACAGCTCTGAGTTTAGGATGCATTAAACGAAACACGATTTGCTCTGCCCCAAGCGAAGATCATAGAAATCTCGTTGTTCAATGATCCAAGCGTGTTCGATTTATTTTGTAGCATTTCTACGAGAATTCATTACAGAATCAAAAGAGTTCGCGAAATCAAGGTTGCTGTCGTCGGCGAAACTATGAATAGGATTGAGAGTAACGGATAAAAAGTGATTAATAAAAAGAAGAAATACGGTTGGTGAAAAAACTGAACCCTGAGGTATACCGGCATTTATTTCGTAGGAATCAGATGTAACAAAAACTTAATGTTACGTAACGCGTTGCTTGAACCCCCCCCCCCTCCCCCCATAGAACGCACCGTAATGTTTAACAAGACCCACCCCCTCCCCCCTAACTATGTTACGTAATACTTGAACGGCCCCTTAGTAATTCTCCGGTTGAGCGGCCAGTGCGGAAACCGCACTGGCAATCGTTGATAAAATGGTTATTTTCTAGATATTTCATCAAATGAGAATTGATGAGTGATTCGAAAACTTCAGATAAGACCGAAGTTAGTGGAATTGGTCTGTAGTTAGAGCGGTCGCATTCCTCTCCTGTTTAAAGTATCGGCTGGAAATGAGCAAGTTTCCATGCACTTGGAAACACTTCTGTTGACTATGGCAGGTTGAAAAGTTTGCATAGAGGCTTAGCCAAAGCAGAGGCGCAGCATTTTAAAACCAGGGGTGAGAAACCAGCAGTCCCAGTAGCTTTGGACACGTCGAGTTTTGAAAGTACTCTTCATTCTAATGATTAAAATGTAGGTTTGGATAGGTGGAGGCGCGAGGTTAAAAATGGCATCCGCGCCACATTCATTCTTTTGAAAATTTGGAGTTGGTGGGTAAGGGAGGGGTAGGAGAGGTAGGGGAGGGTGTAAATTTGGAAAAATATTTTAGGAGGATATAGTAGAAATACAATGTGCCATTGTTGTATGTATTTCACATTTGCGGTTTTGTTGAATTTTTATTATATACCGTAGACCGGGATAAACTGGTACACGTTTTTGTTTTTGTCTATCAATTGTGTTAACATGCAAAACTAATACAGCCGGATAGAGCGATGCTTAATCAAATATTTTGGCTACCCAATACGAAAATCCAAAAAAATATTTTTAAAATATTTGTCTGTTCATTAGTCTGTTTAGCTGTCTTCTTGTTCAGGCTAATTTTAGGAATGGCTGCACCGATTTCACTGAAACTTTCATTAAATGGTAAAGTTTTTTTTGGATATTATTTAGGCTACTCATATGGTACTAGCTTCCATCATGAGAGTCCCAGGTTCAGGTCCCACCGGCGATGCCCAATGGTTGTTTTTTGGTCGTAACAGATTACGCTTAAAGGCCATTTGGTGATACAGATAATATCGATTGTTCGGATTTCACCTCAAGTTATATATTTCTGCCCACAAGGGATTACCGGAACTAGAGAATGAAAAGGACTTAACAAGATCACGAAAAAGAGAATTGAAAACATATTAACATAATTTATTTTTAGTTGGATTTGTTATTCCCTAAAAATACACTTCAATGATATTTAAGTCAAGAGTGACATAAGGAAAAGCCGTTTTGCTTAAGGGCTTTTCATAGACTTTCCAGCTATAACATAAGCGGGATACCTAATTTTTATTGAACGATTTATGTTCAATTTGCTACGACTTCAAAATATAAAGTTTTATATTCTTTTATGCTTTTAAGTTTTTTTTGTGAAGTCTGTTCAATTTTTTTTAAAACTATTTTATTTTTCACTTTTTATGCTACTCGAAATACACTGCTCGTATAATAATGCAATTTCAACAGTTGCAGAGAAACTGCGCTCAACAGAAAGGAACGAGTATCATCATATGAAATTAATCTGAGTCACCTTTAACACCCTCACCTTAGATACAAAATCCTTCCCATCGCCATGACCATCCGAATCAATCCACACTCAACGAAGTTAAGTTCAATCTCCATCCCCCCAAAAACATTTTTTGATATGGTACCAATGAGGGAACATACTCTCCGCACCAACAAAAAAAGGAATCAACCACATCGGTCCCCGCGATACGAAGTTCGACTATCCCTTTCTCCTTCCTCGACCAATTTAACAAGTTAGGTTCAACCCCCACTCCATCAAACTATTTTTTCGACCAATCGGGGATCTTTTCCGATGGTGTAAATCGAGCAAACGATAAATGTGAACTCGGTAATACGGACATCAAATAGTACAAATATACTCTAAGATTTAAGAGTTTTGGGATTTATTTGTAGTTCGTTCTTCTCGCACCACGATGGGCGATTAAAAACGTCATGTTGAAGCAGCAACTAATTTTTGTAAAAAGTTTAAATCTTCAGCGATAATAAGAAAATTAGGTCACGAAAAACCTATGTCTTTCATATACATCAAAAATAATAACGGTCCTAAATGACTTCTTTGTGGAACACCAGACTTTATATTAATTTCTTTTGAAAAAATATTTTCAATCTTAACATACTGTCTGCGATCACTTAAGTATAAAGAAATTCATTAAAGAAAAGAACAACGAAATCCATTGGCTGAAGAAAGGGCGACGGTATTATTCCAGGGGAGGCCACGAAGTGCGGGTTTAAGAAATCTACGCTGCACCGCCTCGATGTAGTGGACGTGCACGGTCCTAAATGACTTCTTTGTGGAACACCAGACTTTATATAAATTTCTTTTGAACTAGAACCATCCAAGTACAAGCGTTACGAAATTAGGTTTAACCCCCACCCATAAAAATAATAAAATTACAAAAAATGAAAAAAAATCGACAAACAAGAGCAGCGGACTCAACATGATGTGACAGATTTTGACATCTAAGTCAAGGCAATGCGAACAGAATGGAAATTTCATTTCGAGAAAGCAATCTAGCCTACAAGCTCTTACAAATCATATGATGGCTTTAAAGTTATCCTATATATCAAACGGCTTACTATTATTATTATTTCGGTTAGTTTAATCGTTAAATGTACTTTGTGACGATACGAATAACAAGTTTTGTTATAAACATGCAAAACAACTCAAAGCCAGTCGAGAAAATTTGAAAGACGACGTATTTTCAAGTCGACCGTGGATTTTAAAATCCGGGACAATTGTGATAAAGGGCATAAAATAAGTGATATGATTGCTGATGTCACTGTACGAAAACTGTTAGATTAAGAAATTAGTTTATGACAAACACACTTTTACCGATGGCCAATGATGATGAGTTATACTAAAAATTATTAACTGCGCTAGATCATCTAAATTATTTAATTTGAATCTCTTTAACTACAAACTCCTTTTAAAGCATAAGATCCGAAAGAAAGGAACTGCAAGCTTACATTTGGACTCTATGAGTAACAGAATGACAAAATGACATGGAGAAGATAGGAGAAGATAGGAGAATATACGCGCAATTTATTAAATTATTTCATGGAACTAATGCATGATAGAACATTACGAACCAGTGACTTAATTTCTTACCATAAGTCCATAGGAGTGGATGTACGACGACCGCGAAACTGCTAAGCCCAGCTTTTTCACCAAGATGTAGGGTTTCTAGACTTAGGACAAAGATTACTTACTACTAGATAACCGGCTCCCTAAATTACCCAGCTAATTTGAAAAAGTAACACTGGCACCACAGTAAAACGAAATATATCCAGCTTTTGAAGTCATATGAATATACATGCAAATAAAGAGTACAGGTAGTGTGCAGTCATTTACTCCTGTCAAAATTATTTGAGAGAATCACTTACTCCTGTCAAAACTCTGTTCTCATCCGGAGCGAATCACAGCCTTCTCTCAAAAAAGTACCGCCGAATCTTGTCGAGACTGAGATAGTTACTTGTGTGCGTAAGAAACTTTCAAACTGTCAATGTATTCTGATCTTTTACTGAGTGAAGTACATTTGACATTTGTAAATGCACATAAGAAAAGTATACTTGTCTCCTACCCACAAACTCTCCCAGAAAACAAATTTTTAGTTCTGATTGAAGGGTTGCCCGATGCGGGAAATTTATAAAAGCAACCAAAAAATTTTCACTACTTTGTTCGAAGCCGTTTATCTAGTAATAGTAATCTTTGCTTAGGAGTTGTAGAGTTAGGGGCTTGGCTCCACATGAGATCTGATAACTTTTTAACAGTGAAAGCGCTATGAGCTTCTGAGTCTTGGCAACCTTCTTTGCATGAAATATTTTTGGTGGGAATTCATTTTTTTGTAAAATCTCTCTAATTCTTTTTATTTTTTCGGGCTGTATTTCTTGTGCGTCAGCTATTCTTTTTTTCATTGCCCACTCTCTAGCGTTGCCTCTTTTCCTTGTTTTTTTTATACGATCTGGCCAAATCCTAGGGGACAACCCTTTGATGCGTTAGCATGGTTTTGGCCGGAAGGGAATTAGGGTAAGGGAAGTGTGGAAACTTGAGTCTTATTTTTGCATTGCTGCGAGCTAGACAACAGCCCAGAGACGGAGTGGATTATTTTAAATGTTGGCTTATTATTTGCAATAAGCGATAAATCAGGTTGGTACTTAGCTATTAACCGATTATATTCAACTATAGCTGACTGTTGTGCTTTATATATATTAAAGCGGACTAAATTTTATCTTTCCAACAAAGTAAAAACATATACACTGAAATCTCTGATTAAACCTGAAATTTTAGTCGCAAACCAAAAATTTCCATGCAAAACGCAAGCAGTAAATCATGGTCCGACCATGGTCTGGTGCTTTTAGGCGTAAAAATGCTTGTTAGTTTCTTAAATACGGTATGACTATTTTTACTTCATTCGAAAGATTGTTTTGTTAACTTCAAGTAAAAAAAAACTGTCTTTTCATAGAAGCAATAGATTAGGCACTAGGACGAGTTTAAAGAAAAATCACCCCCCGGCGGCCCTTCGTTCTGGCGTAGTCGAGTGAAGAAGGTATTTCTTGCCCGCCAGCAGTTCCGTTCTTCATAGCACATTCACTTTTTAGTTGTTTATAATAACATAACATCTAGCTTTGATATAAAATTTCAGCTTTCCAGAACCTCCCTAGAAGAAATTTTATATACAGACCTGCACCCCATCTATGGGGGGTTGGAGGATGAAAGTTATAGATTTCTTAATATTTTCGTTGTTTGTGTGCTAATCCTAGCTAGCATACCAAATTTCAGCTTTCTAAGACTTCAGGAAGTACCCTAGTGGTTGTGATGACGGAGCTTTTGATGGCGGAGGAGTGGTGAAATCGACGTATTTCAGGTATTAATAAAATCTAAAATATAAAAGCTGCACAAATGAAACTTAGTGTGTTTAATTAGTCTGGTAAGCTATGAGGGTTTGAAAATACGACGAAATGCTTCGAGAAAAGGTAGGTAGTGCGCTGTCGATGTAGTCAAACGTTCAGTTTCACTGCACTATTCGCTGCCATAGTCCTAGTGGCAATAAGTCGAATGTGACCTCAAAATCCACTGTGGGGGTAGTGCACAAGAACCCAGTTATACCCAGACCGCTCTTTGAACTTTCGATTTCTAAGCTACATCTCTTATCCAGTGCTGTCCACCAGACTAGTACAACAATGGGTTTTAATCCCCATTTGACCCCAAATGTTCTCCTACATGCATAGAAGGCTACACTTGATTTCGCTATGCGCTCTTCTGTATATGGCAATCAATACGAATAACAACAATAAGGACTGTTCTGAATCAGGGCAACTTTGCTGCTTTAATACTTCCCGATTTTTCTTGATCCTTTTATTTATTTTTTTCTCTAAAAGGTTTTTGGTTCTTTTAAGTGTAATACATCTGCTATTGCTATAATACAAAACTTCTTAACCAACTGCTACCAAGTGGTCTGTGTGGGTGACTCGCTTTGCAGTGCCCTAGCTCTCTCTTCTGGAGTACCACAGCGATCAGTACTGGTATCCCTGCTGTTCAGCCTCTTAATAAATGAATATTTCAAGATGTGAATATTGTGACACGTATGCTGATGACGTTCAGCTATATTTAAATAGACCCATTGGACTGTATTGTTTGAATTAACGACGATCTTGAGAAAATACATACGTGGTCGAAGATTAATAATTTATTCCTGAATCCTGCGAAGTCACAGTGCATTATCGGATCTACCTACACATGCAAACTAAAGTCACGACCCTCGGAATTACGCTGAATCACGACATGAAATAATAATAAGTAGTAGTAAGAAATATTCACTAGTAGTAAGATATGTTCACTAGTAGGGCAAGAAATGTGATATTTCAAACTATAGGCCCAATACAAACTTGTGTTGCATTGCTACTTAGATATGTTCACTAGTAGGGCAAGAAATTCGATATTTTAAACTATAGAACCATTGCAAACTTGTGTTGCATTGCTACTTGCATTTTGAGGCTAGTTTGACATGTGCTTTATTGGAGTTTAATCCTTAACAATCGTTTTTTATATAGGCAGCCGGTACGCACTTTCAAACTAGTGGACTAAAATACGGTGTTACCAAAGTAGGTAGGAGATAAAAGCGTTTTATTCTCGTTCTACTCTGCCCCCCCCCCCCCCCCCCCTTCGCCGCCAGCTGTTTGGTTGCGTACGGTCGTGAGAAGAGGGGGACGGAGGCAAGGAATATTAATACCACGGTAATGTTTACAAACACGCGCATACATATCCAAACGCATACATACTACACTCATATATACAGGAAAAAGTTGAAGTTGACTTGTTTCTTCTGAAATTTGAGAATGGAAAGATATATTAACCTAAAAAAACAGCTCAACAATATAGCATCCACAAGTTTAGTTAACATCGCGCACAAACTACATTACACAGGTCACAGTTGCCATCTGTATTGTTTTTCCATGCATTCAAATTTAGTAGTCCTCCTCTTGCCTTAAAGATTAAACGTGTCTTGTAGACACCGTATTCATCTACGAAGTAATTGGGGAATGGCGAAAGAGCTTGTTGTATATAAACATATCATGGAAAACGCCTGATTCTTCTTTATGTCTCATGCACAAAAACTGTGCTGAACTTACCTCCCCTCGAAAATGTATAACCCTTTGGTACCAGCTTAAATCACTCATATCAAGATTTAGGTGTAGATTATATTTCTCTGCCTGCGAATACCACCCTTTGTACCAATACACATTGTTTCGTATAACATACTGAGCTATAATTTTCGAGAATCTCCCATCTGCACCTTAAAACTATACGCGAATAAACTACTTAAATCGGTCTCAATTTGCAGCATATAATTCGGTATATTTGAGGGAAGTCCATACAATCTCTTGATGAAGAAACGCTGAAGGCTTTCTACGGTTTCACAGGTTTCGGTTTCATGTGAGGCGTAACACATTATTGACCTCATAACTGCTTCAAAGAGCTTAAACTTGCTCGAAGGCGGTATGTCCCCCTTTGCCATAAAAGTGCTAAATGGATAGAGAGTTTTTTGTCAGGCCGTTCAATTCGTGTAGTAATTGATAAAGTTACATTCGATTCCTACGAAATAAATGCCGGTGTACCTCAGGGTTTAGTTCTTTCATCAACCTTATTTCTTTTTTTTACTAATGATCTCTTATCCCTTACTATCAATCCCATTTATAGTTTCGCAGACGACAGTACCCTTGATTTCGCGTACTCATTTGATTCTGTAATGAATTCTCGTGGAAATGCTACAGAAGTCAATCGGGAACGCATGTTTAGATCATTAAACAACGACATTTCTATGATCCTTGTTTGGGGCAAAGCAAATCGTGTTACGTTTAATGCATCCAAATCTCAATGCTGTTTAATGTTCCTTAAAAAACGCCCGGTTCACCCCCAACCCATTTCAGTCGACGGAGTGAATATACCAAATTCGCCCTCCCTAAATATCTTGGGTATTGAGATATCCAGCAATCTTAGCTGGACTGATCATATATTTGCAATCGCTAAAAGTGTGATGAAATGTTTGTGTTTTCTACAGAGATGTAAGAAATATTTCACCCCACCTGACTTGGCGCTGATCTACAAGTCCCACATTAAGCCTAGACTTGAATATAATTCCCATATTTGGGCAGGGGCCGGACACACCGCATTGTCCGCGTTAGACAAAGTCCAGCGTAAGGCTATTAAACTTATTGGCGATCCCTCAATCTCTGAGGGCCTTGAATCTCTGGAGCATCGACGGAATGTCGGTTGTCTCTCACTCTTCTATCGTTATTTCCATGGCCATTGTTCTAACGAAATTGCTAGTCTGATTTTCTTGTAGACACATTACAACGCGTGATATAAGATCTACAAATCGCTCCCACCCCTATACTCTCCAGGTCAAATTTGGACGTACCGTCAAATTTCGGGAATTTTTCTTTCAAACGGGGCGTACATCGAGACCTCCTTCACTGAACTTCCTTTCCTGCCAAGGCTGTGCTTAAGCATCATAGGGCATCCCCTGAGCTTTGGCATCATCATATATATATATAAAAAAACCTTCCATTTCTCTAGCCAGATCATCGTTTACTCAGCACACAAGATTTATAAATCTAAATATCCTCCGCATTTATATGAAAGCTACAATCATACAACACGTGATCCCTTGGGAATTCAGCATGAAGAAATTTGATTTTAACTATATTTTTTACGGTTAAATTATTATTAATACAACGAAAGCTTAAAACTATAAAATAAAAGCTAATCCTAGCATGTACTAATATTATTTACAGTTCGTATGCGTTATTCCATTAAAATAATATAATGCAAGGTTATGATGAACTAAACTCACCTGGAATCGTCAAACATTGAATCGATCTTGAGTTTGTAGATTGAATTTCTGCTTACACTGGAAACTGTGTCTAATTGATCTCCATCAAGTAATCGAAAACCAGATGATGTGCTAGATGACTTTCTTGGTCTATTCATTTTAGGTACCCCATCAACTTTACATGTCACCATACTGATTTCTATTCTAGAGTGCCAATTATAGAACAATTCACTAAATCTTATTTTTTTAATAAAGCACTAAAAAAAATACATTGCAAAAACCCCCGCACTTTTCGTTGTTTTCGAAACATTTTCACATAAAATTTTATTAACTACATTACTACGGCGAATATAAAGCTCACTTTTATTAAGATAAATTACGCCTGTAACGATATTTCATATTTCTAAGATTTCCAAACAGTTGTGACTTTCACTAGATCATCAGGAGTAATGCAAAGATTTTAATCTACACTTAAGATCACTGTCTTGTTGCAAGAAATATTGTGACTGATCGCGGTACGTGTTTGTACTGTACACTGAATACAGGAAACCGATCGAATGATCAACCGCGAGTACTATCGCACTTCGAGCTCTTAACGGCTTGATGATCTTCACTGCACTGATCGTAACGGTGTTAAGTTCAAATCTCTGAGCTAACCTGCCTCTTCAGATAATGTTAACCGCTAAATTGAAGATCACTTCGGGCAAGGTAAGCGGTATATAAGAAACAAGAAATTACCGCAGGCCTGCGTGAACCAAATAAACGTTCAATATTAACCACAAATTGGTAATCAAGATCGGCGCTTTATTGTTCGTTGTATTTATAATCAAAAAAAAACAACTTCAGCAGGGACTCCGAATGCAAGTTTTGATATCTGAAAAATAAAGAAAGACCAAATTTAATAGGTGTATTTTGTGAATTTAGGTCATTTTGGGAAAAGTCATCTTATGATATTGTTCAATTATAGATTATATGGATGGAGCCTTGAGAAGATCAATTAAATTCACTTTCTCATACAAAATAGCAAAAATAATTTAAAGCCATAACTTATTTAAGAACCACAAAAAATGACATTAATAGCTCGGTTCTGTGTACAAAATCGTTTTATTGGTCGAAAAACGACAAGAGACAAGAAAGGTGTTTTTATTATTCTTATTATGTGCCGTGTGTAACGCAACAGTTGCTGATTTTACTTATGTCTTTACTCGTATATTATCACACGGTTCAATAAATGTATGATTTTTGTCTAGTTTCATGGCTTCATAGCTCATTACTTTGGGTAATTGTTTAATTTTATTCTTTCGTAATTGCGGTTTTCAACATTGATTTTTCCATAAACAAAAACCAATTTGTTGTAATTTTGAAAGTGTTAAAGAAGTTGGTAAAAATAATTATTGCTTAAGTTGACGTTAATTTGTGAAACAATTGTGTACTTGAAAAATTTAAAATATTTTGCAATAATCGTTTGGATAATATTCTTAAGCTAGTAAGTTTCTCATTAATAAATACTACTGCTAGGGAAGATGCTTCCAAAAGAGTCCTGATAGGTTCTTCACTAAATCCAATACTTTACACGATTTAGCCGTAAAAATACAGGGTGTACGTTTCTAGAGGTCAATACGAATACAAATGATAGCTCTCACCTAGAGAAACAAAAAATTGTTAGGCAGGGGGGGGGGGGGGGGGGTGGCAATCTCAACCTAATTTCTAATTTTCCAAAATTGTCAACAATGTTGATCTCGCTACTACCACTGCAGGTACAGTCACTTCCAAAAGTGAAAAAAATGTTTCGAAATTACCAAAATTTCTGCATTTTCCCAAATTTTCTCCGAAATTTATGTAATTAGTATACCTCTTTTTTATTTTTATTGGATTGCTCGTCTTATTACCTTTCCAAAAAGGTGCAATATGTTCACGTAGGGAAAGTATTTAGAAATTTATACGTAGAAATTCAATCGGAGAATATTATAAAAATCAATAATTTAAAGAAATCAAACTCAAATTAATTCTAAAATGCGTTTTATTGGATTACAATTAATCTTGATAAGTAACAAAAGCCGTTAAAAATCTTCACCGCCACTTTCGATGCATTTCAACAATCTCCTTCTAAGTCCCTGTTTAAGATGTATTTCAGCCAGCCTCCCGTATTTTCGTCGCTGCACTCCCAATTCTGCTAACTAAATCATCCCTAGTGTTAACAGGGCTTCACCCTTCATTGTTCCCCATAAGAAAAAGTCCAATGGGCGATCTAGCAGGCCAAGGAATCGGTACACCTCGTCCAATCCAGCGGTTAGGAGATTTTTCACTTAGTATGACCTTCACAATGTTAGCCATATGCGCTGATATTCCATCTTGTTGGTGAAACATTCCCCTAAGATTATCCATATGGTTCTCCTCTATTAGATCTGGCAGTGTAGTGTCCAAAAAGTTCGCATAAATTTCACTATTAAGCACTTGCGGCAAAATAAATGGTGCTACCAAATGTTGCCGATGATACCAGCCCAAACATTGACACTGAATCTCTGCTGGAATGAGGTCACCTTTGCCCTGTGTGGGTTAGTGTTCAACCAGGTATGGAGGTTAACCTTGTTTAACAAATCTATATAAACAGCAATATTGCACGACTTATGAACAAATGACGCAAATACATGGTTTATGTTGCAAGCGAATTTCCGGTTGCAAAATTTTTGAAGTAAAAAGCGGGGCGATAAAGGACCGAAGGCTAAAAATAGCTCGCAAGCCGTCCGAGACCAAATCGAAAACAGGTCGAGATAGTCATGTCACTATTTTTAATCTTATTGAATTCGTGCTTCAATAAGCTTTTATATGACACCCTATACGATATTTCTTAAATATTTTTTCTATTTCCCAATTTACTCCTTGAAATTAAGTTGTCGCAAGAGTAAAAGTATTAAAACAAGAGTACAAATCAGCATGTAGTACTTGTAAGTCTACCAAAAACAAAGTGATATCTGAATTTGACCAAAGTATCAAACGAAAGATCTTTTCTACACGAAGAGAAAATTCCAGGAAATATCACGGTTCCATTCCCCATAATCGTGTTGCAAGTATCATATTCTGGCAAGCTTTAAGCAACCGCACTATAAAATTTTACGATTCTTCCAGTATTTATTTTGACCATAGGCAATTTTTACGCAACATCGCTGTAAAATTTACTTGTCTCATAACATTTACTTTGTAATTTCGGAAAAATTTACAGCCTAATGCGCAATTTTTCCCAAAATAACCGGAGATCTTACGGTTCTTCACCGCAGTTTTCCCAGCTTCTTTTGGAATTAAATTGTTTAAAGTGAAGATTGGCTTTGTGGTGAAGATGTTGGTGCATCCAACTGTAGACTAGGCTTCGAATATCAGACTGTACATTTTTTATTTTGTTTTTTTGCTAAAGGTGAATTAATTTGATTGCTTATAAGTCTTTTGAGTTCTATGCTCTCAATATCCTTAAATAGAATAGGAATTGGATCAATTGGTAGCGCGGCACGACCACCATACCATGGTTCCCAGGTTCAAGAAAAAAAAATCCACTCCGTCTCTGGGCTATCGTCTATCTCGCAGCAATGCAAAAACAAGACATTCACGTTTCCTCACTCTCCTTACCAAAATTCCCTTTCGGTTGTCACCTAGGTTTGGACACAACCTAAAAAAGAAAGCAAAAGATACTCAGGGCTCTTCGCACGAGAGTGCAGTGCTCTTCTGTAAAGATTAAGGTAGTTCACATAAACAACAACATTATTACAGTTAAAAACCGTAATTTTTACCGGAATTCGCATATGCAAATTTTTATTTTTCTCTCAGTGTAGTTCCAAACGTCAAGTTTCGAGCTTCTGGCCGATTGTTAAATAAGTACAGAACAACGTTACTATAGTTCCTCTATTCAAACTCTGATGGTAAAGTTGGCGTCGACTCCATAGATAAAGTAAAGTTTATCACTGTTTTTTTAAGCGCTGAGTCAGCCTACTGCTTAAAGTCATACCTTTAACCTGTGAAATGGTTTGTATCTGGACGAGCCATTTTATTACCAATAATTTTTTTCTTCAGTGTTTTATGCATGTATACTTTACCGAGCGATTTCTGCTCTTTACTACCTTAGAAAGTTAATTATTTATTAACAAGCGCAACTCAGATTATAAAACTCATTACAATGTAAGAAATAAATTATTTAAAATCAGAATTCGTATTCCAATGACCAAAATTCAAACCAAATTAGAAAATTACCAATTATTGACGGAAAGAGAAAATCATCCAAAAATTAAGGAGTAAATAAATGAACAAAAAAATCAAGACAATTTTCAAGTTTAATTAAATTAAACAAAAATAACAATTAATCCTGAATGTGGAACGTATAGATAGTAAGATTTGTAACTGCCAAAAGTACTCTAAAGCTTTCATCTTGAAACCGTAATACTACCAGGCTTTTAACAAATCGCTTATATTCTATGTCAGTATTAAAGAGGGTACAGAGATGTCAATGGTCCGGTTACAAAGAATTGTGATCTGTGTTGCGCTAGGATTTAATAGAAGCACTTATGCGATCAATATCATTATTAAACTTGGACATGCTATGGGCGGTATTGTCTATTGAGGTAGGGCAAGATATCTGGATCTCATCAGATTAAATACAAATAAAGCAGTATTTAGAGGCGAGTGCAATATCATTAACATATAAGATAATAATATAGTTTTTAAAAAAAAATTGAACCGACTTCACAAAAAGCACTAAAAAGCATAAAATAATTTTTAATTTTATATCTATTACGACATTTTGAAGTCTGTGCAAATTAATTGGTCCATCAGTCTACCTCCTGTTTACTTTTTCGGTCTTGAATCGGCCTCATGAACGGAATTTAGTCGAAAATGTCATTGAAGACGAATATTAACTTTCTTACATCCAACACATATTAGTCGCAACCATGACGTTTTGAGAGGTAAATTCGCGTTGGCTGTAGTATTGTGAGATCAGGCTTGGGCAAAACTATTTGGATAAAAATGGGGAGGCAGTGCTTCTCCTGACGGGCCGCCACTGCAATAAAATAAAACTAATAAATAACCATCAAAACGCATAAAGTAAAAAGAAACTACATGTCATTCCCAAATTCGGTAAATCTTATTTAATTTTAATTTTTTGCATTAAATGAATTTTTTCTTATTTGATTTCTATTTCAAAAATAGAAAGCGAGGAAAAAATTTCTTACCACCTACCTATTCCGTAAAACTGACGCAATTTTATATCTTTTTTTATCACTTTTAATTAGTACTTTGTTTTATTTTTGTCAACACCATTGTTTTCGTCAACGCAAAACATATGATATACTTGATAGTATCGAAACTATTATTTGAAATATTTTGAAGTAGTGACTTTACGCATGCTCGAGCTAAAAATTCCATTCCTCACCTTTATTTTTATTAAGTACCGGGGCGATAAAATGAGCGTTAATTCATTTACACTGCTTTCTTAATTATTTTACCTTCCATTTAAATTGTAATTAACAAAAGTTGTTTGGCTTAAAGGTCGGAAATCTCAAAGCATAATAAACCCATTATTACGTAGTATACCTGAGGCTATTATCTTCTATCTATTATTTTACCATAAAAACCATTGATAGTGTAGCATCATGATCCTCTCATATGTTTGCGTGCAACCACTAGATTAATTAATCTACAGACGTAGCGATTAGTATGTTACAGTTTGCGTACTTTCAATTATTTATCTGTGGAAGAAAAATAATTACAAAATTGAACAAAATTTGCCAAATAATGGTGTTCAGCTGTTCGGTCAATCATCAGCTCGCGCGAATGTAGCACACTTCATTGTAATTTTAGGAAAATCCGAATCACGGCTCCGGTACAGTCAACAAAATGTCCAGTTCGATCGAAGATGCTTTAATTCCTTCCTCATTTTCTCTTCCACGCTGAATTGTAACAATTTTTCTTCGGTAAGCATAATGAACTACTTAAGACCCTTCAGGTGTTATCGTAAATAGATCTTAATCTGAAACTCACTGGATTCCTACTTTTGCTTTAAATAGTTGCAGTAAATAGGAAAATTACGTCTGTGGTATATAAACAAATAAATTCGCGGAGAAAGTACTGCACAAATTCCGCCATTGTTTATGCGCAGTAAAGCTGCAGTTTCAGTTTCATTTTAACGTACAATGGAAACAAAATTGTAAATAAATAATTATCGGGGTGCAACAAAGTGCAGTCCAGTGATTGTCGGTAACTACTTTCTTCAACTTCAATTAAGTAAGATGTTATCTAAAATGACAATAAAACAGAAAAGTGCGATCTAGTTCAACTCATTTAATTTGTAGACTATTTAAGGCGTTACGGTTGGTATTTCTGTTGGTGTATGCATTTTTAAAGCAATTTTTTTCATTAAATTTTTACAAAACTAACATCGCTGTCGCAATTTAACAACACATTAAGGTTTTAAGTCATTGTTTGTACTATACTAATCTGAAATGTCAATTATTTTGGTTGAAGTTTTGTTATTTGGAGGGGGCATCCAATGGTGACCTAGAATCCCAAGGTCATTATCAGAATTTCAAATGGAACACTCCATTTTATATTATTGATTCGAATTCTTAAGGTAAAAATAAATAACTTTTGTCCCAAATGGTTTTTTTTTGAAAATGTCAATTTTTTGAGTTTTTCGAGGAACAAAAATTGAAAATTTTTAAACTTTTAAAATTTTTTACTCGAAAAGACTCGACAAGATTTTGAAGAAAATTTCTACCTTGGCTGATAGCCACAGCCACACAAACAAAATTTTTGTTCTGGCCGGGATTCGTTAAACCCAGGGCTCCGAATCGATACAAAATATCGCTCCGCTCCACGTATCGATTCGGGCTGGAGCGTTATGTAAATATCGAACCGCTCCGGAGCGGCTCGTTATTTTCCAAATCTGTTATCGAACCGCTCCGAAGCGGATCGTTATTTTCCAAATCTTATATCGAACCCGAACGGATCGTTATTATTTGTAATTTGAATCGATCCGAACCGCTCGTGGAGCGATATTGATTCGATTCGGAGCGATTAGAATATCGCTCCAGCGATTTGGACCGATTCGGAACCCTGGTTAAACCCAACCACGTCAGGATTTTTTCATAACCTCAATATTCTACAAAAAGTTCTCTTTTTTTTAACTATATCGGGTTCTCTTTTCGTCATAGGACCGATTGAGAGATTTTCGCTTTTTACCTTCTGTTTATACATCTCTTACAATCCCACCTTCCTTGGCAGCGAGTTTCTATAACTTTTATATCTTGTTCTTCGCTAGAATGTCCAAGACTATCGGGAAATTTATCCAGATGAGTGTGCAAAAATTTTAATTTTAAGTTCATGAAACATCAAAAATTTTCAAAATATTCTTTTTTACCATTTTGGTGAAAATTTTTTCATACTGTGGATTTTTCGTATTCCCTCAAAAGCGTTGTGCCACATCTTCAAAACTAAGTCAAGCTGCTTTCTCAAGTTGGCTCATAGTACTAGTGAAATTAGTATTTTTAAACATTGTGCGAATCTGTGGCCCGTGAAAAACTCCTTTTTTCAATTTCGCTTCAGAAAGTTTTGGGAATTTCGTTAAGCAAACCAGGGGCGGATTCAGGATTTTTTTCTGGGAGGGGCACAAAGGCCAGACGGGCAAGGAGTGTCCTCATAAGATTACACTATATCTTTGGGATTAATTTTAAAATAATGACATACAACAGTAACTATAAGAAACATACTTGTAATGAAGGTTTAATAATGATAGTTTTCTTTTATGTTTTCTGCTGAAGATATCAAGTACTTCTGTAGCGTTTATCATTGACGCAATGTCTTGATGGATATGCATTAAAGCCAGTCAAACGATCTTCTGTCATCCTGCTGCGAAGATATGTCTTTAGTCGGTGTAAGATGGAGAAAGATCGCTCTCCTCGACACTTTACGATTGAGCTGCAATCCTTTTCAACCCTACTATAGGCTACCCACACCGATAGAAGATAATGCAAGTTTTTCACATTCCATATTCCGGAATAATCCAGAAATATTTTTTTCATATAAGTAATAGTTTAGGCGCTAGGACGAGTTTTTTTTTTTAGAAAAATCACCCCCGGCTGCTATAAGAAGCAATGTGAATTTTTCGGAAGTTCAGACAACTTGGGCCCTAATGTGTGTGCGTAAAATTTCTTACTTCATGGCTTGTAGTTTACGGAGGTTTTGCAACTCGCGATAATTTGCGCCTACGTATGTGTACGCAAAACGAAACAAACCTAATTATAGCGCGACCTAATTAGCCTCCTTGTGTTTTTTGAATGGTTGGTTGTGACCGTCTGGTGGAAGGGGGGTGGGCACAGGGGCACGAGCACGCCCTTGTTGAAAACATTGACCTTTTTTTATCCAAAGCTTTGACAAATTGTTTCATGAGGCCCAGCTTTATGTGGAGAGCAGGAATAAGGATTTTTGATGGATCTACTAATGACTCATGAATGATATTATAATACATGAACCAGGGGATAACGATGGTCTTTCTGGTCATTTTGTTTGTTTGTAATGCTGCACTCTATCTCTACTTTCTCACAAGCATAAATAGCAAGGATGTTTAAACAAGATCCTTTAACTCCGAACAAGATTATTAAACTCCGACTGGGAGATCAATGATAGAAGCGCTAGTTTTTTGTTCCTGATTCATATTCCGTTTTGCTATCATCGTTGTAATTGCTCTCTGATTCATTTTCTTCCGAGAAATCTTCATTATTTTCCATGCATACACAATCGGATTCAGTTGAACACTTTTTTCGTTCAACTAAGACTGGAGCCGTTAGACTGTGTTCTTATTCTTTGCATTGAAACCTTTAATTTAGTTTAAACAGAAAAGCATTCTTCCTTGTGACTAGGATTACTCCAAATAGCTGGAATAGAGTATTTTATACCTTCTTTATTTTTCCATTCCAAGAAGATAGCAAACGTGTGGACCCAGCTGTTGACCAGATCCATCTTTAATTCGAAAATTTCTTCATACATTTTACATATATCGTCATCAATGGGCACTCACAAAGAAGTTACCTCGAATTGAGAGCAAATGTAGCAAAAAATGTCATGGGTTTTTGGACCCATTTCAAATTGTTTTCTTGTAATAGTAAACTCTACAGTAGCCAAATAACCAACTAATGTAGAGCTGAGGTCGCATGATAGCGACGACTGTGGGTTCGCTTTCTCACCCTGACCAGCCGCCGATACTTGATTTCGTGTGTCTGTCATGACGTCATAAAGGGGACTCTGCCGGATAGCGAGACAACTCCGTTGCCCGTCGTCACTGCGAGGGTTTTCCTTTAACAAGAGTTACAAAGACTAAGGACCTAATTTTCTGGCTCAATTCCCAATTTTTTTTCCAGGATCATTTTGATGCAATCGTTATCAAGGCTAATATGACTCTGGGTTTCGTGAAGAGATAGTTAAAGGAATTTGATGACTCCTGGGAGCATAAGATTAGCCTGACTAAGATCTCATCAAGGATTTGAGCCCCGAAGTTAAAGCCTATTGGGCCATGTGGTCGACACTCACACTTGAAAACAACATCGCTCTAGGAAATTTCGATCAAGGTGCAAGAATCATTAAATAAATACTAGTTCCCAAATCACTACGAAAGCATATACTTGATCAGGTTCACGACCCCTCATTCGGTGGTCACTTTGGAGTTGATAAAACCCTAGGGAAGTTGAAACAGCGTTTTTATTGGGTAGGGTGTACCGCAGACGTCAGGGTCTGGTATAGGGGATGCTCAACCCTACTCAAGCCCTACTGCAAATCTGCAATTTCGGTGCTCCCTTCAAGAGAGTGCCAGTGGATATACTAGGACCACTCCCAAAAACGGATTAAAATAATCGCTACCTGATAGTTTGCATGGATTATTTTACCAAGTGGCCACAAGCCATCCCTGTGGCAGACCAAACAGCCGAAACCGTAGCTAGTGCCTTAATTAAAACTGGAGTACCTTTACAAATAAGGGCGTCAATTTCGAAAGTACGCTGTTCCAAGAAGTTCGGAGTCCAAAATCTCGTACTTCAGCCCTAAACTCGCAGTCATACGGCCTTGTAGAGCAGTTCAATCGTACAACTTTGGATTACCTTGGACAATTTTTAGACGGACACCAGCGCAATTTGGATACGTACATTCCTTTATTGCTGTTATCATATCGAACAACGGACCAAGATAGCACGAGACAAACTCTGGCGCGCCTTCCGTTCAGCAAAGAGTTGTTACTACCCGTTGAAATGACTTTCGGAATTCCGCAAACAAGAGCCACGTTGACTAATGAATTCTTAGAAAAGCTTGGTCGTTGCCCAAAATTGCAAAGTAATTGGGACGGGCCAGATCACCGAGGTAGTGTTTAAGATCAAAAAGTGCCATGGGAGGACACTAAGGCAGTTCATGTTGATCGACCTGCGCCTTATTATGAAATGCAGATTGACATTGCAATCTTATTTTGCCACCGAAATAAATGTGCCAGCAAAGTCTTACCGCTCTTCACAATTCCTCAATGGTCGGACATGGGGTGGAAACAGATAATGGTCCCAGGTTTGAATCCCACCGACGGCGACCCATGGTTGTTTTCTGCTGACAGCAGATCACGATAAAAAGACGCTGGGGGTTGCGTAGAAAATGTCAGTGGTTCGGAATCCATTTTAAATTGTAAGTCCACTTGCAACCGTTGTCTTAAATCCGGTGAAGTTCTTCTTCCGCCAATGCTCCACAAGGGGTTACGGGAAGGTTTATGTTTTAATTGGTTTCTAAATTGGACTTTTAATTTATGATGGCGTAAAAACTTACTTAAATTTTTTATAATTAAGTAAAACTAGATAATAACATTTTTATTCTCTGATTACAGAGCCAGAACATATGCCCTCAATGTGGGAACCCGAAGCTTGCACTTACCCTCTCTTCATTATCAGTGTCGATATAGTTCTGTAAGTACAAATCTATAATCTTCCTATTAAGTTTTCTCAATTATTTAAAAGTGACAATTATTTCAATTAAAACAACTTTTATTGCAAAGATAATAGTTTTCTTTTTTGAACCACATTCTGCGCGTGCTTTCTAACGAATTGCCACAAAAATATGAGAAAACTTCATCAAAAGGAAAGAAAAACAATTATTTGTGAAGCGATTACTAAATGAGCTATTTTATTACTCTGCAAAAAAATTAATCAAATTTGAAAGAATATATTAATTACGATGTAGAAACACTTTGTATCTAATTACGCATGTGCAAGAAAAAATAAATTTCGAACGCTAACTTCAGGTAATCCATTGCGGCAACATCAACCGATTACACGCGAGGAGAGAGTCTTTACTGAAATATGTAAGGCAAGTTGAGGTATAGCATAGATGTCGAAGATTTTATTATGAGTTATTTGTTCTGAGGTGGTTGTGTCCTAAATTCAACGCTTTCCAACTTAATTTGATGGCATATTCTATAACATCATGCTAAATCCGCGTAGTGCTGCTAATATCCCTTAGGTAATATAATTAATGAGTCGAAAAGGCAAATTTCTTTCGCTTTGTCCAAATCCATCAATTTTAACTGTTTCTAGTGCTGCTTTTATTATCCAATAATTGGCTGTCTCTCCAGAAAAGGCTTTTGTCTTACAAGACGCTAATGGTTCTGGGCACAGAAGTATTCCCAGTGATGGGACCAACATTTTCTTTAATGGCGCTTTTTGCCTCAGTAATTTTGTCTTAAAATTGATTTTCTGTTTTGTGTTTGTCATAGTTTTCTGAAGATATGGGTTAGAATTCTACGAGTTGAATAATGTTGAGTCAACAAATTTGTCGTCGTACTCACATGAGAAATGGGATGGAAAGGCATTACCTTAAATTACGACTACAAAGATGCATAAATTGACCGATTAGAGTCTCTAACAAGAATATCTAAGAGTTCCAGCAAACAATTTAAATGATTGGATTGCCATGAAAGAGGGACTCGATCTACATTCTCAATCTTCTACGCTTTTGAAGTCTGTTACCTAGTTCAATGCTAAAAATCACAGCCGGCAAAAACGAAGCTCTCAGAGAACTTCAAAAGCTGGAAATCTTACTAAAAAAACTCCTAAAAAAATTGAAGCCTTTCTTACAGCTGGTTGGTACACCTGCTATCACCCCGGCAGCTTCTGTTGGAATCGTTCTGTACGCCCTAACGATTCTTATTTATATCCCTCGTTGTGTTTTTTGCGCCGCATACAGTATTTGCGAGTGCACAGTACTCGCTACTATGTTTCTCCCTGCCCTTGGGCCGCTTATGTACTGGATAGTACTGTTATTGTTCTCTCGGCTTTAAGTAGGACCTTGCGAATTAGTCTTGAAAAGATAACCCTTTAGTCAACACCAACTCCTAGGTACCTGATTGCTGCGTTCGTTTTATCAACTTGATCTTGTATAGTAAAGTGTATCGGCGCTATCTTCCTTTGATCAGTGAGTAGCACTGCTTCTGTTTTAACTGAGGCAGTTTTGAGTTGTCGCTTACTTATACATTTTATCACCCTCTGTAGCACACCGTTGACTCTGGTCATGATCATCTCTTCGTTTATTGCACTAGCGACTATTGCCACGTCATCTACAAATCCTATCAGGGTAACTCCGTCGGGCTGCTCTATCCCCAGCAGGCCATCATATAGAACATTCCACAGCGCTGGACCCAACACTGAGCCTTGTGGTACACCTCCATTGGTGTTTATCTCTGCCACTCGCTCCTCTGCTTCGAGCACGATTTTTCTTTCAGAGAGGTAGAATGCAATGATGGCTATCAGGCTTTTATTTATTTGTCACTCTTTTAGTTCTTCAAGTATATATCTACCACGAGGTGCTATTTAAGGCTTATTAATGTCTATGGTGACTATTGCACATAGTCGACGGTTTCGTGCTGAGCAGGCACGCGCTTCTAATGCTATTCTGAGGGCTTCTTTGATGGCGTCGATGGTCTGTCGGTCTTTCCTGAAGCTGTATTGCCTGCTGGATAGGTCTCCTGACTTCTTGAGCTCATATATGTGTATTATTCAGATAAGTTGTTCGTACAACTTACTCTCAACGTCAAGCAGGCAGATTTGTCTGTAAGATGCTGGAGCCTCTAGTTGCAGAACTAACAGTGCTTTTGGCTTTAGCGCCATTACTTTGTTAAGTATATCTGTTAGGACATTTGCAGATCCCGGCGCACGCGCTTATCTTTACATCTAGCTTTTAGTGGTCTAACTTCTTACGTTCCCACCCTCCACTGCTTCTACTTTTTGGTTTCCCTGTCGATTTTGTTGTTACAACCTCAAAGTGATTAGTGATTCTGTGGGACTCATTTCCCCATGCTGAATCATACTTTTGATGTCTTTCGTGACTAGCGTGAGGTTTAGGGTATATCCTAAACTTTGGAATGTTGGCTTATCTCCGATGTTGGCGATGTTGATTACAACTTGACCTCTTCGGTTCGTTTACTCTGAGCCCCAAGGGAGGGGGGGGGGGGGCTTTAGCGTTGAAGTCCTCTGCTATAATTCAACATTTCGTTTTGGCTCTGATACGCCTGCCAATGTCATCTAAACATTCTAGACTATACTGTAGCTCAGCAGTATCCTTTGTTGCCAGGGAAGTAGCAGCTACAAATGGTAAGTTCGGGTATTTCCTGGGCCGCTGCCTACTTTTTTTTATCCACTAGCTTCTCATCGAGGATTTTAATAGCTGTATCAGCTTTCTTATCCGATATCCAGTCTCTCCTATTATATATATATAATATATCGATGCTGTCATGTGCGGGGGCCGGGCAACTCCGATTTGTATTTATTTGTAGTATTTTCACACTACTTACCCTTTTTAAGAACCGCTGTCCACCGATCCTTTTTGTTAGGGCATCTTATATGCCCAGAGTTTCATACCTTTTATCTGCTTATGTAAAATATCTAAGATATCAATACTACAACTATGTCCTGTTTCACTTAAATGTTTCGCTACCATTGAATCTAGCTTATTATATTTTTTTTTAAATTTTTTTTAACGAATTTAGATGTCCCTTAAACTTTGCTTTAAAATTACGTCCTGCTTGTCCCATATAAATGATTTAATGACTGAGCTAGTAAGTCATTACAACAAATTTGTCATTTTTTTTCAATTTTTCGTCTTTTAAGACTGCCATTAAATATGAAAATCAAATTCAATCAAAGAAAAGTTCCCGTGCCCTATTTTCAGACATATATTTCCGTAACCAAACATTCTCAAACCAAACGAGCTCTACAACGCTATCGCTCGTTAGTATATCACTATAATTTGGCCAATAATCACTACCGCGTCATTTAATTGCTTAATCTACGGCAAAGTGAATCCAGTGGAGTAGATTAGCCTACTTTTTTCTTTAAGTGCCTGAATAATATCGGGAACATGTGTATATCAGTGACCCACATTTTCCGTAGATCTGTAAGTTAACATCCATTATCCATAGAAAATACAACCGAACCGCTCATTATCGGGAAGAACGAATCTTAAAATTGCGGTAGAAATATATTTCATGGTCCAGTTACGATCTTCATTTGCCTTTACATAATTATGAGCGGCATTTCAAGTAGTTCACCGCCATCAAGTAGTAACGAGCACCAAATTATAGATAACATCCCCTGTACGTGTTTGCTAAATTTCTATCTGTTTGGCCTCCGTCTTGGCCATAATTCTTATGCAGTGGCTCAAGTAGGAAGGAATGTAGACATAGCTCCGGTCCATAGTTTATTATCCAATGATTGCTGGCATTTTCTTCGCACGATTATCTGCTGTAAATTAGATTATCTCTTGATTGCTTGATTTATATTGAGTTTTAGATGAAACTTTTTTAAGGAAACTATATTTTCCATAAAAATCATGTTCATTAAAAATTAAATTTTTTAGGAACAAAAATCCGGAAAAAAGGTTGAGGAAATGACTCTTGAACTCAATCATATAAAGTTAACAGAGACGGAGTTGGATCAATTTGTTGAGCGGCACGATTACCATGCCAGGGGTCTCGGGTTCGACACCAGGTTTCTCTGCTAGTTTTTATTAAGAAATTAAAATAATCCACACCGTCTCTGGGCTGTTGTCTAACTCCCAGTAATGCAAAAACAAGACATTCAAGTTTCCTCACTTTCCTTACCATAATTTCTTTCCGGCCAAAACCATGCTTTTCGCATCAAAGGGTTGTCCCCTAGGCTTTGGCCACATCGTATAAAAAATATACAAAAAAATTTACTACGATAACTAGATTTCAAAAAAAAATTGGTGTGTTACGTTTTAACCCCCCTCTTTTGAATTTTGGTATTTCTTTTTTATGCGTATGGTTGCCCATCGTTAGTCCACGTTTGTCCACCCCCTAGTCATTTATATTTCATTTCATGGTACAGAGTATGCGATTTTTATCTTACTTAAGTTTAATTTTTATGAGATCAGGAGTATTCCTTTACCGCTCTTGATAATAACATACATGATTTTTTTTTAAATGTTATTTCAGTTATTTTTTTTTATTATATCGTATTTAATGCCGTTCAAACATCACGGAACACAGTTTTTGAAGATATCTGACCACCTCCCCCCCCCCCCCCCCCCCCCCTTGCAGCGCGCCGCAACGTTTCGCGTCTATTTCTAGTCTATCTCTGACTCCTATTTTGTGTCATTTTTTTAATTTGTCTATTTGGACAGGCGTGTTTCCTAAACCTTGGCAATTGTCTTTGATTATCGCCATTGACTCCATTGATTGGCCATTGACGGAATTAATCATAAGATTCGTATTTACAAGATTTCAGTTCTGGGCTTTCCTCCAGTCTTCGTGCAGTGGTCATATTCTTATTTGTCCGATCGCACACAGCGGGTTTTATTTCGTGGTGTGCTCTCTGATGAAATTAATAACTCTTATGGGGTGCCTCAGGGTAGTCATTTAGGACCTTTGCTTTTCATCATATACATCAATGATGTATCTTTGATTCTACCTCATTCGAAAATCCTATGTTATGCTGACAATGCAAGGATTTTCCGTGTTATCCCAAACGATGATGACCGTACCCTTTTAAACTCTGACTTAGAGGCCTTTAGTAATTGGTGCGCTATTAATTTGAACATTTTCAAGTGCACTGTTATGTCATTCTCTCGCAAAAGGAATCCTTTGCTTTGTAATTGTGTCAACTGTCTCTAATTACAGATGTAAGACCTGTCGCCCTTCTTGTAAAAGGGAATTATCACAGAGTCCTTCCAAAGGGGAAACGGTTACAACATAGATACAAGTTAAACAGATAACAAAAAACAGGAAAAGTCGATGAATAGCACTTTTTTAAAAAAGACTTTGAGTGCAAGGAAGTGTGAGAAACTTGGTCTCATGGGTAATATCTGTAAAAACCATATCACAGTCAGGATCACAGGACGATGTAAGAAAGAAATCGGCAAAAAAGTTAGCCACAACATTGGGGTCATTACTTTCGAGATCGCTGTCGCAATGTCGCTTTGAGTTGATAAATCTTCAAAACTGTGAAGGGCTGGAATGTAGAGTGTAACGCATGTTGGACAGAAATCTGCTGTAGGACGTCTGCAAGTCGCGAGAGAACTGAAGGTAAAGGTCGTAGTAGGTCTGGTATTCTACGTCACACCTGGAGGAGCAGAACTTTTTTCAAGCCTTACTCTTAAGGTTTTTAAGGTGACGCAAAGGACCATCCATCCATGGCTGAGACGAACCGGGGGAACTAGAAGAGGAGACCGGTACACATTGGATAAAGCATAGCGTATAAAGTGATAACGTGTTGGCCTATCAATTCGGAATTTCTAGGTTCAAATCCCACCGGCGGCCACCTATGGTTTTTTTCTGCTGATAACAGATCACGATAAAAATGCCCTGGAGTTGTAGAGAAAATGTCAGTGGTTCGGAATCCACATTAAACTCTAGGTCTACTAGTAACCGTTGTCTCAGATCGGGTGAAGTTTTTCTCCCGCCCCTGTGGTTAAAGGAACTAATGGAAAAGATAGAGAGCATCAGCTAAGTGGGATTCGTTTGGGACCCAAATATAAGGTAAACTGCATTTATTTATGTTAAACTTCAATCGTTATAAATCTTGCATTTTGAAGACGGATTTGTAAAAGATTTTATTTTAACTTTACTAATTGCACGGAACGCAAGTAAACCCAAATACAAGGCGGTATGAAGTGCAGTTTAAGAAGAAGAATTTTAGGTGAACATTTTCAGGTCGTTTTATTGTAGGTATACCACTGGGCGATGATCCTAAGGTTCCTAAGAGATGCTATATTCTCGATAGCGGTCTCGGTGGAAATTTACCTTATTATTTTCCTTACTCTATTAAAACATAATTAAGATTCTTAGAAATGTATAAAAAATAATTGAATCGATTTTCCAGGATGTTTACCTACTTTAAACACTTCAATAAACCTCAATATGTGTGTCGCAACGGTCATAATTAATCTTGTTCTAAAATTAACTATTGAACGTGCTAAGTAACTAGTACACATACCTGTAACTGTGAAAGACATTTTAATGCTCTAGTTGAGATTGTCGCATTTTATCAAGGCCTAGACGTTAGTTAGTTAAGGAGAGATCCAGTCCTGGAAAGTATGTCAGATGTTCAGATTGAAAGAAGAACGTGGGTCACTATCGTGAAAAGCAACTATGTGCATATACACTATTAGCTACCAGTTATACAGGTATGATGTGCGCTTAGTCCTAGCTATATCTTGATATTGATTTAATCGCGTCTGGAAAAGAACCGGAGAGTGGCCTTCTTCGCCAGTTAGGTTTTATTCTGAGTTAATAGTAATCAGATATGCACCGTTTGGTTGAAACAATCAATACAAATCTGGACGGAAACAAAAACTTGTTCCTGATAAAATCTGCACGTTGTCGAGATAGCGTGGATTACCGATGTGATGCCTTGAAGATGTATTAGCGGTAGTGGTCGTTGCTAATCAGAGCAAAATTAATATAGCGGATACCTAAAAACTGGACAGTAGTTTTTTTTAGTGATAATGGCTTTGACAAAAGTAGAAATGCAAGTAGCGCAAGTGATGTAATGTTAAACCATGCAAGAATAGATTGCGTTGCATGTCAGTTGCCGTTGATGCTGTTGAAAGAACCGTACTGTGTTAATGATTTCTTGAACAACAGCAATCAATAGGCTTTTTTCCAATAACATGTTGCTCAATTAGCTGTCGATAGAATTTCCTATGAGCCGATCAAGGAAATTGTAGATTCCTGGCAGTTAGTGAGTTGTTAGTGCGAAGCAGAAATCAATAAATTTGAGAAAGAACGCATTATCTTGTCATAGGCTCTGCACAAGTTCGCGAAATGATTATAGAAAATATGTGAAAGTTGTTAATATTGTTTTATGCTATGTAAACAATTTTTGATTTCTCTCCAGTTTTATTTATTTCAGATTCATCAAAAGCTGATTGCTTAACAATACTTAAATAAGAAACACGATACGTAATTACTAGTGCAGAATTATAAAATATAAAGACCCCATGTAAATCCAGGCTGAGATAAAAAAACAAGGTCTCAGCAAAAGTGACTTAGAAAATGTTCCACGCAAAAAGTAACCGCCTGAGATTCCGGTTGAAACGAAATCAGAGAAAGAAAAACTCCGAGCAAAAACGACTTAACTACTTAACTCCATTAACTTTACATTACATTTTGTAGTTAAGTCATTTTGCCCGGAATTTTTTGCTGATTCGTTTTTTTGCCCAGAATCTTAGGCGGTGCGTTTTTGCGTGGAACATTTTTAAGCCACTTTTGCTTGAACCTTGTAGATAGGTCAATTTTAATCTCAGCCTGTCATATAAGGATTATCGAATTCCAAAGTCGAATTAGCTTTACTAACGATCGCATCAATGTGGTCATTGAAGGTAAACTGGCTGTTGAGGTAGATTCCCAATTCCTTGGCCTTATTAAATCTTTCCAGTACATTAGTGACGGCAAAATTGGTCACTTTGCTGACTCAGATAATACGAGTAATTTGGCATAAGTGATTCGAAAAAAGGATTCGGCCATTTTGGCCATTTGAGTCAGCTGGGGCCGTTATATTTGTAGAGGGTCAAGGCAAGCATTTGTGCCCTACCAGTGGAGAATTATCAGTTTTTTTCGGCAACTTCGAGCTTTCACTATTATTCTACGTTGTATGGTTGTATAGTGTGGAACGAAGTGCTTTGTGTTTTGCTTTCTGTTTACTTCCGTTCACAACTTACATTTACATATTGTATCATCACTCTGAGTATACATATGGGAAGTATAGGAATCACATGTACATCATAATGTCACACTCACTGAAATATGAATAACAAGAGCAGGAACTACGAAATATTGACGGATTGGGGTTGCGTTAGTTAAGTTCTTGACTCAAGCAAATAGCCCACGCTGCATTGTGCACCGTACTCCGTTTACCACGCTTTTATCTTAAGATGGAAGCAACCTCAAGATTGACAGAATCGATGTGCCTTGTGTCTTGTTCTTAGAGTTATGAAAGGCAAAAGGCAAGTGAACGATTGACCGACATTAACTCAGGTTTTTTGAGTCATTTCAAAATGACCGGGTCCTTCGCGACCGACACATCACTACAGACACAACAATTTATGGTGTAACTGAAGTCAAGATAATTCTTTCTGCGAGTAAATGAAATAGTCGGCGTCATCAACGGATACTGTCCCATAGGAGCTATGGCCATTAGACTCGGCGTACCATCGAATGAGTTCTGTAGAAGCGGCAGAGATGAAGAAGAAATTGAGTCCATAGTGCACCTGCTCTGCGAATGTCCGGCTCTTAAAGAACGACAACTCGCCTGTTTGGGAGCAAGGTTCTTTGACAATTTGGACGACCTAGCTGAGATAGCACTGGTGGAGCTAAATAGATTCATACAGAGATCTGGGTGATTTTAAGTTTTAACCATGCTTCTTCTTTTTAAGGGCATTCACAATGGGCCTTCATGGCCTCCGCTCGCGCTATGCTGAAACACTGTGTAAGCCCAGAAGAAGAAAGCCTGTCGATGAAGCATAAAGAACCTCGCGATGCCGACGAGTAGGAGGAAATCAATCTTTCAACATCCGAAGGCTCCTAGTTAATATCATGCAAGTCTAGATCTCCGAAGAACAATAATTCGTCGTGTGGACACAAGGCAAAGAGAGAATGTCAATGCAAGAAGCAGGCGGATCGTAAGTATTAGCAGTCGCTCCCGGAGTAATGTAACTAACAGGAATAAACACGCTCTTATTCAGCAATTTTTGGTAAATTTTTTATAAAGATATAGCTCAAAATGTGGGAAAAATATCACTTGCCCCCTCCGTTCTTACATATAGTCGTCATTGAAGTAAGTGCTAAAGTGTTGGCCTTCTATTCCGCAGTTCGGGGGTTCGAACCCCGTTTGCGATGACCAATGGTTGTTTCTGCTGAATACAGTTAATGACAAAAATGCCATTGAAGATTGTGATGCCGGTAGTTCGAAATCTACCTTACGGCGACATCCATTTAGCTTTTCAAAGCTAACATTTCAGTTTAGTAGGTATTGACTCATGCTTTTTTTATTAGTCTTGTAGTTCGTGAACAAATAAATGATTTTGTATTAACTTATAAGACCACTCGTACTAATAAAATAAACTCTTATACAATCACTCTTGCGTCTTGTTTGAATATTATTGAAATTTGGCAACAATGGGATATTGCGAAACCCTGATTTCGCTAGCCCGATTTGCTAAAGACAGCCTTTCTCATTTAAACACTAATTTTAATGATTTTCCTTGCAAGCCTTCCCCATCCTCCCCCATCCCCTCATCTTTACAAATGACTGCGGAGCGTTTTTTGCAATTTGTTAGTACGTTTTTTATATTCTGTAACTACTTTTACAGCATTAGAATTCTAGCACACATTAATTTTTAAAATAAAGATGAAGACTGAAACCTTTACTCAGAAATCTAAAAACCGTGTTTACTACCTACTAAATACTCTAAGTAGTTTAATTGGTGGATTCTTATGCCGGATTTAGACGAATGACACAAAGTGTTCATAATTATGACTTTATGTCATTTGAGAATGACTTACTATTTACACCACGCAAAGTAATGAAAAATAATTACTTTATGGGGACTTTCTCACTACGTTTCATAATTTTATGACAAATTTTAATTTTATAATGACAAGCGTAACAATCATAGTATTAACAAGAATGACAGATAGTGACAAGTTGGATTGTGATAAAATAAGAAACTGGAACTCATCTTCAACAAATCTCTTCAGGCCGGTAGATTTCCTACGTTATGGAAGAGCTCCTTTATAATTTCTATTTATAAAAAGGGACATAATAACTTAATGACAATTTACAGGCCAATCGCGAAGCTTTCCTGCATATTTAAGTTGTTCGAATCTGTTTTATATTCACAGCTTGTAGGGCAGCGTAAGGGGTTAATCTCATCTAATCAACATGGCTTTCTTCCTCGCAGATCGACGACAACTAATGTGCTTGAATTTACATCCCACATAATCTTTACCTTCCAAAAAGGTCTCCAGACCGATTGCGCCTACACTGAATTTAGCAAGGCATTTGATAAAATCCCTCACTCTGTGATTATGCTTCAACTTAAAAAATTGGGTTTTCCGCCTATATTGGTCGACTGGATCTGCTCTTACTCAAAACATATGTAGGACATACCGAGTATCTTTCGGTAATACTCTGTCTAGAGTCTTTAGGTCATTATCTGGTGTACTGCAGGGTAGCAATCTGGGGCCGCTGTTGTTTATTCTTGCCATTGAGGATATTGTCCTTTTGATCAAGCACTACAAAGTCTTAATCTACGCGGACGATATGAAGATTTTCGATAGATATACAATTCTCGAGTATGCATCTCAGGTTTGGTCTCCCTGCTATGCTGTTCATTTTAGACGCATTGCGTCGGTGCAGCGTAACTTTGTTAGGTTCGCACTACGAGACCTTCCGTGGCATGATCCACTCAGGCTTCCTCCTTATGTGGATTGCCTCCAGTTGCTTAATATACAGTCGTTGGAAGAACGTCGTAGTCTTTATTCACCAGCTTTTGAACTCCAACATAGATTGTTGCACTCTCGCAGGTATGGTTTCTTATAGGCATAACACGTATTGCTTAAGTAGATAGCCTTTACTGCATTTCGTTCACTCTCGGTCTAACTATGGTAATCATGAGCCTAAAAATCACAGATCCGTGAATATTTGTCCTGTTTTAACCTGACTCTTACTAAGGATTGTCTGTTGTCTGTGCACCCCTGATTGTTGGGTGTGGGCGTGTTTTAGTTTTTTGATTACTAATGTTTTTTTTGCATATTGGCGTGGGTGCCTCAATTGCTTCAATATATTGTTATATTCTGGCGAATAGGTAAATTGATTCTAGGCTTCTGCCTGAGAAGTGCGACTTCTGAGTTAGAAGGATTAATTCAATTTAAAAACTAACTATAACGCAAGAAAACATGACGTAATGTCATAAACTATTAAAACGAGGCAAATTAGTTTTTTATCTGTATTTTTTATTAGCTCCATTACTTAAGATGGAACCTGAACTACCAGATATTACTCTCCAATCCTCAATAGCCATGTTGGAAGTTAGTTAGAAGACAACGAAGGTAACTCGTCAATGTGATCGTCCCTTCAACTATCTTTTTAAAAATTAAAATCACATTAAACCCACACACTGACTACTGGCATTTAAATCGTCTTCTTTACTACTCAACTATCGCCCGATTTAAACAATAAATATCGAAGATCGATAGATCGAACTTACCTCCAAAATTATAATAAAACCAACACTCTACTTTAAAGTCCGCTGATGACTTTGTAGTCCCTGAGTTCTTACAGCACTTCTTTTATTAACTGGTTCACCACTGTTTTTTATGTGTAACACTGCACTTTCTTACTCTCAAAAAATTAATATGAATAATAAATGAAACCAACGGTAATCGCAATAATCTTTTCAAGCATCAATTTGTATAATACCTTTACGCACTCTCGAACTTCATTCAATTGTTATTTTCACGCTTAGCAACTTCACGTTCTATGTTTGTCCGTTAAAAGAAAAATTGTAATCGATTTTGCGCAATCATGACCAGCTTAAGGAAGAAGAAGGTGATTCTTGCTAACTGAACCATTCACTACTGCGAGTGCAAGAATCTTCAAATGGCTTCAAGTGCGGCTAGCATGACCAATACCAGGAAGACGTAAGAGTCAGGTTATGGTAGGTAATAAAATGCATACAAAATTGCCCACAATTGTCTTTGAGTAAGAACTGTCCAACTCTTGCATGGTAAATTGTCCATATGCTCACGTGAAAGATTTGGTACGACCACTTTAAGCACCAGTTCTAGAAGGCGCTTAAAGTACGGGCAATAGTTGGTTGGGGTCATATGAATGGATTTTCAAATAGGTTAGCATCCGCTGCTATGTACATAGTTACTCCATGCCTCCAACTACCTACCTTGACTCATATTTGTGCATGTACATGCACGAATGAAGTAGGCATCTTAAAATTTATGGATATTTGGCGGAAACAGTTGAGCAAACCATAAAAACCACTTGGTTCTAGTTCCAATCCTGATTTATTTATGGGTCAATAGGGGAATGGTTAAGTGGGACACCAATATAGGTGAATATTCGATTTTATCTCTGTAACGGTTCTTCTTCGGGCCACGATTATAGAAAAAGGTGCCAATTGAAAGAATAGAAGTATTTCTAATGCATTCCAATAAGTAGATAAACATGTTCAAGTATGATTAGGACGAACGGATGTATGCGCGTAAACAAATTAACTTATAGTAGTAGATTAGTTCACATCATGAGATACATACATAGATAAAATTTGATGTTAAGTCAACGTGTACTACTATATCGGGTTGATGCGTCCCAGAACTTATGCTAATTTGACATTAGAATATTTCTTATGTAACAAGTTTTTGCAAGTTTACTTAATAAGCCTCTGTCATATCATAAGGTTTTGGAAACATGTGCATGGCGATTTAAAACCCACCTCATCAACTAACGCCATATGCTTAGGTTTCAGCTGCGATTGTTATCGTTGCTACCTCATATTATGTATAATTGCCATTCTACAAGTTCGATTTGGTCGTCGACTTTGAGTGCGGGTTATATGGCTCCAGTAAGGCTTTCGACAAAATTAATCATAGTTTCATTCATAAGTTAACTATTCTTGGGTTTTCTTCTGTTATCGTAGAGAAATAAATTATTTCTCAGGCGTCCCTCAGAGTAGCCATCTACGACCTTTGCTTTTCATCATATACATCGGTAACGTGTTTACGATTATGACTCACTCGACAATTCTTT
Source organism: Leptarthrus brevirostris (assembly GCA_964036015.1). Lineage (NCBI taxonomy): Eukaryota > Metazoa > Arthropoda > Insecta > Diptera > Asilidae > Leptarthrus > Leptarthrus brevirostris. Next base: position 3,344,765 of record OZ038371.1, on the reverse strand, counting down.
GCTTTTCTGATGACGCCAAAATTTTTTTATTGTCTCAAATGAAAAGGACTCTGCTCTGCTGAATTCTGACTTAGACTCCTTTCACAATTGGTGCTCAATTAACATTTTCAACTGAACATTAGTTAGTGCACCTTCATGTCATTCTCTAAACAATGGGAACATAGTATGATAGTCGTTCCGCTCAACCATTGATCCAACTCCGTCTCCGTTTTTTTAAGTCAAGGTTCGTACCACCGTCACCCTAGCAATGTCACTTCGAGTCCTGGTTAGGAGTTCTTTCGACCTGTTTATGTCAAAGTTCGAAGTCTGTCGTTGATAGAAAGTGCACCAAATTCGCAAGAGGGCGTGAGCTCCGGCTGGCTAGCTCTGTCTCTTTGTCCTACACTAGAGCAAGGTGATGGTGAGCCGATCGCTCATCCGGGCTATGATTAGCTTTGAATAAGTGACAAACGGTCATACACAAATAAAAGAAATATAGTAGGTAAAAGAACAGAACCTTTCGGTGTACCGACATTGTTTTCGGAGGGATGAGATGCTAATCTATCCAACATTACTTGAATTGAACGACGAGATAAAGAGCTCTCAATTCATTGTAAAACCATATACTTAAAGCTTAGTTAAGAGAGCATTATGCCAGAATCAAAGGTTTTTAAATACACCAACACAATGGTTTCAAACAAACAAATCCTAATTATGAAGACAATGATCCCAACATTCTGTAAGGAAATTTAGAAGATCTCCAGCAAAACGGCCGGCACGGAAGCCATACTGATTTTGTTTCATGATATTTTGTCAACTTACAATTAATAAGTGATTGAAAAATCTTAGATATGGTTGAAGTAAATGCAATTGGCCTGTGGATTGAGGCCTCTCTAGTTTCTCCCTTTTTAGGTACCGTTTAAACATGTGCAATTTTACGCTTTAAGAGAAAATCTCCTGTTTAATAAGATAGATGTAACAGTTTGCGCAGTTGTCTGGTCAAGGAATGGTCGCAGCACTTAAATACTACATGCGAAATACCATGAAGCCCATCAGCCTTCGACATACCGAGTTGAGATAATAATGTAACTGGAAAGAATTTTGGTTATACCAATTTTTGCAAGGTTACAGGTTGCATGAACACAATAAATACCTAGTCTTGCCATAAATTCTATCACACAATTTCTAATGCGCACTTTCTCAGAAATTAGCCTGGAATTGTACCGTTATGTTGAACTTTATAACAAATGAACTGTACGGCGTAATATTCCGATCAGTTTGGTGACAGTCTTTGACTAGTAATCACGGAGTGGGGCGTAAAAGAAAATCGTATCGTTGTAATAGCACTCCATAAGTGTGGAAAAAGTGCTTCTGAAATTTTGAATTTGTTAAAACCGCTAAAAATAACAAAAAGATTCATTTATCGTGCCATAGAACGATTTAATGGAACCTCAGGCATAGATGATAGAGCAAGGACCGGTCGTTCACGTACCGTTAGAACAGTCAGTGCCATCAAAACTGCCCGAGAGCGCATCCGTAGAAATCCACTGCGCAAACAAAAAATTTTGTCGAGGGAGTTGGAAATCTCATCAAGATCGATGAGTAGACTCATTCGAGATGACCTTCGTCGGTCAACGGCCCGCATGTTGACTCCTCGGTCAAAGGAAATAAGATTGGAAAGATGTAAGCGTCTCTTGCTTTGGCACGCAACCAATGGCCATGAGAACATCCTCTTTACCGACGAAAAAATTTTTACTGTGGAGCAAGTTTTTAATAAACAAAATGATAAGGTTTATGCAACATCATCAGAAGAAGCTATAAAAACGGTTCCCAGGGTGCAACGAGGCCATCATCCAGCTTCTGTAATGGTTTGGTGGGGTGTATCCCATAAAAGTTTCACAACACTCTATTTTTGCGGCGGTTTACCAAACCAACGTGCTTGAAGGTGTTGTGAAAGATTTATTGCAAACTCTCTTCGATGAACAAAATTGGGTCTTCCAGCAAGACTCTGCTCCTGCTCACAAAGCAAGAAGCACACAAGAGTGGCTTCGCAACAACATTCCTGCTTTTATTTCACAAGAAGATTGGCCATCCGGGAGTCCAGATTTAAATCCGTTGGATTATGCACTATGGACAGATTTAGAGAACAAGGCTTGTAGAACTCCCCACCGCAATTTGGACAGTCTGAAAAAATCATTGGTGAAAGCAGTAGTGGCCACAACGTTTAAAAGCTTGTATAAAAGCTAAAGGAGGTCATTTCGAGTAAAGTTATTATTATGTAATAAACAATATCTTATTAAAATAAAATTTCGTTGGCATAAACATATTATCTTTTATTGTTTAGATTTCATGCTACTTTAAAGTTTTGACAGAATTTATGGCACGACTAGGTATATTACTTAACTACTAATATAAAAATTTTTCTCTAATTTCTTAACTAAAATTCCTTGCACTTAAATTTCAAACCCAATTCACATGTCCTCTCTTTGTAATCTCTCTCCTCTATCTACCCTAACCACTTGTGGAGCATGGGGAGAGAAAGAAGAACTTGACTCGATTCGAGACAACTACATGTGAATCATCAATTTAAATTCCGAACCACTGACATTTTATCTGCAAAACCCAATGGCCTCCTTATCGTAGTTGGATCAATTGGTTGAGTGGCATGATCACCACGCCATGGTTGCAGGGTACGAGGCTAGGTCACTGAACCTGGGACGTCCAGGTTGGAAGGCCGAAATGACTTACTCCATCAACTGCTTTCTAATCTAGATACACGTAATAATTAGCGGAATCTAATTGCAGTTAGAGTTTAAATGTTACTGACCGGTATTACTTAACTCCTTTAATATATTAATCCCGGCTAGCTCCTTGAAAATTTTAGATTTTCTAAATATACCCTATCTTCTTGTCAATTGGGGTCTTCACGAACCTATCACTATCACTTATTAAACATCCTTTAACGCCTCAGCCGCTACAATCACGGTCAGCCTCTATTATGCATCTTACCTGCCGATTGCTGATTTAATGTGCTTGCATTCGCCTGTGAGCGTAAGATCAGCGTGTAAAACAATTTAAAATTTTAATTTGCTCGTTAAGTTGTCTGACGTACGGTGTGCTGATACATGTGTAACAAGAGTGGCGAAAATCCGTGGCACATGTCTTTGGCAGAAAACAATGGAAAGCTGAGGAACAGAAAGTGCAAGCAATAAAATGCCACTAAAAGCCGAGGTCTTACTATTGCCACCAATTGGCTTGACTCGATTTATTTGCTTCCTTAACTGCGATAAAATTGACATTTCTTGAAAATTCAATAGTAAGTACCATGGCGACTTACCTACATTAAAACTAACAAAAATAGAATTTAGTTCGGTGAACTTGGCTGGATCCGATTGATTTGCCCATGGAGGAAAGTCTCAATACTTGGATACTTTTGAGCCTGACTACAAATGCATCGAGATAGTCTGGTCGTTAAGCCAAGAGCATTGGTTTCGGACACTACTTAAGACAAGACATGTTTTCTTGTGGTAATTTTTGCTCGCTTCTTTATTTTCTGTGAGTTTACTTAGCGCAATTTCTTTTCTTCATGATAAACTGAACGGAGTCAGCAATTGCTTAGAAAATTTTGTCGAGTTGGTGGAAAAGTTGCCTTGGCTTAGAGAGAAATGTGGAACGGACTGGTATACAACAAGTTTGACTGGATATCAATAGACTTAATTAACTGTTAAAAGGGGGATCTGTTGTTCTATGGCGGAAAACACCGTTGAATTGAGGAGAGCGTCTTTGAATCTTCAGCAAATTCAAGGAATTAGATCTACCGCACAATTAAACCAAATAATTCATAATTATTTGGATGACTATGTATTGACGCAAAGATCGGCAATTTTTTTTTAATGGACCGCACCAACGACAACTATGTGAAAGTTTTCAAAACAAGAGATAAGGTTGCGGCTAGTTACTTTGTTAACAATCAAGTCAAGTGCAGATTTGAATTGAGCGCTTCTGAATAGAGACAGGTTTTCGCCGACGGTTAATTTAATGAAGTACAGCTCAATTAAATTTTAATTGCTTACGCATTGGTCTTGAAACTCTGACTGCGCGAATGGCTATGCTGAGTGGAAAACTTAATGGAAACCTCCTAGTATTGCAACGTGTAGACAGCGAAATTATTATTTTTTAACCTAAGAAGGCAGCTGCCAAACTAATATACATTTAAAGCATCAAACTCTGCATATTAATAAGGAAAGGGGGCCAAGATCTTCAAAGCGATCTTTGAATGCGGTTACATATTTCAGACACCTTAGATGTTTTATGTAAGAAACCTAAAACAAAATTATCAGTATTCGGAAATTGTTGCATAGTACTTAGTGCCCTACTACAAAAAACAATGTTAATTAATAATATCTGGAATTTGCGTCTGTTTTTTTTTGAGGTTGCCAAAGCCTAGGGGACAACCCTGTCATGCGTTAGCATGGCTTGGACTGGAAGAGAATTGGGGTAAGGAGAGTGAGGAAACTTGAATGTCTTGTTTCGGCACTTCAGTTGCGAGCTAGACAAAAGCGCAGAGAGCGCGTTAATTTTTGAATTTTTTACTTTTTCAAGTATTACGCAGTTTTTGAAGATTTTCGACCCCCCCCCCCCCATCCCCCCTTGTACCGCACCGTGACGTTTCGCGTTTAACAATGTCATTGTTTAATAATCCAAACATGTATTCGCGGTTGATTTCAAAGAATACGCGAAATTAAGGATGCTGTTGCCGGCAAAACTATGTTTAGGAAGAAAGATGAAATAAGGTAGGAGAAAGAACTGAACCCTGAGGTACACCGGCACCTATTTTGAAGATTAAACGGCCTGCCAAAAAACTCTTTATCTTTACAAGGAAAGAAAACTAAATGATTGAAGTTGAACTAGAAGGACAGTATGACAAACTCTATACGAAGCCTTAGTTGGAACGGCTGTCGTTAATAAATTGGCTATTTTCTAGCTATTTCATCAAAATTAGCTTAGTCCAATGAGGCAGTCCAAACATTCTCATTATTAATTGGTATTGAAGAACTGGTAAAATTGTTCTGTATTGTTTCCACAAGAGACCAGAAGTTCTTACCACACTTTTGGGTGGTAAATACCTTTCTGCTGAACTCTACTAATCAGTGATTTACATGTATTTCGCGTTTCTGTACAGATACGTCTCAATTCATCCGATGTTTATTTATAGTGGTCGTAGTGTAGTCATTATTGAACCAATTCGTGTGAGTTGGTTTCATGTTTTTGTAGCTATGAGAAATAAAGTGTCACATTCCATTGGATGTTCAAACTATACTCCCGGAAAATAAATCAGACCAGTCCAGATCTCTGATATATTTATTAAATACAGCCCTTATAATGCCACAATGGAATTTTGGTTAATTGTTTTAAGAGCGGAGGTGGAAAATCGGTGGCGGAGATTAGACGGTGGTCTAAATTACTCAAGGGGGTCTTGATCGAAACCGTGTATACATATATATATTTAACGAAGCACGGGTGTACTACCTTAAATGCTTGACGGGAAAATAAAAAGTAACAGACTTACCGGACTGTCTTTTTTAATAGAACATAAAAGCTCTTCCCTTTGGCGAGATAACACTGCACTATTAACGGTTTACTTTACAAGGAGGCGGAACCAGGCCGAACATTTTCAAGCGAAAGATGTATATAAAGCAGCTATGGTCAGTTGTTATTAATATGCTTCACTGAGCTTATAAACAACAAAAGGTTATGCAAAAAAACATATATATTATTAAATGCTTGTACGGTGTTGAACAACTAGTTTTTCTATTCAACCAGTAATGGTAAAGGTCGCGTCGACTAAACAAAACCAAACCCCTGCTTATTATGATACCCTGGGCCTGGGCGTAGATCAACAAACACTTTTAAATTTTGTACTATCAAATATTTTTCTACACTGGTTAGAAATCCTAATTCGACTTTTTTTTTACAATGTGGCTAAAACCTAGGGGACAACCCTTTGATGCGTTAGCATGGCTTTGTTTGGAAGGGAAGTAGGGTAAGGGGGTAAGGGAACTGAAAAGTCTTGTTTTTGCATTGCTGCGAGCTAGACAGAGCGGATTTTATAATTGTCCTGGTTGTGTTAAAATTCGAAGGTTGATGTCGAGGTTGGAGTCAAGTTCGAGGTCGTGGTGTAATAAAGAGTGGGTGATGGAGAAGCCTTAAAGGAGAAAGTATTTCACCACACCCCTTACCATGCCCCTCTCATAAATCTCCTATCACCACACCTTCAATGGCTGCGCACTGGACGCTTCCCTGCTCGCCCCCAATTTATTAAATATAATATCACCACTAATTATTTACAACGAGCGAATATTACTTCATCTTGGACGCTTAGAGCGCTTTAGATCCAGCTTAGGCCATTTAGTGTCATTTGCTATGGTTCGCTTGGTTAGTTGCCACCGCGTTATGTAACAGCTTACAGTTTACTAGAGGCCTACTAACAGGTGTACACGTATGAAATGCAGATTCTAGAAAACAAATGGCGCACCAATGCAGTGTGTAGTATATATATTTGACATATATGGCATTTTGCTGTGTCCAGCTTTCGCGGACAGCATTAATTTTTTTGTTTTCATTTGAATAAAACTGTTGCTAAACCATACCGATTGCTTCGTTTTTGCATCCTATCGTTACCGGGGGTAAAAATAGGATATATTTTGAGAATCGCTAGCGTAAAAGATCATTGGTAGACCGGGACGCACCATCGACATCGACCGCAAGACCGAATCGCTGTGGCAGGAACACGATGCTGTGTGTTTGGTGGAACCAGAGAAGTGTGGTCTATTATAACCTTTTACAAAGCTGGTGAAACGGTTAATACTAAACGCTACCGAGAACAGTTGATCAAATTAAATCAAGAAACCTCAAGAATATAAAAAAAGTCAACACAAGGTGATTTTTCTTCACGACAATGCTCCGTCACGTACGGCAAAACCGGTTCGCTACACGTTGGAAACACTCAATTGGAGAGTGCCATTCGGCTTACTCATCATACTTGTCTCCTTCCTATTACTGCTTGTTTGCATCGATGGGTCACGCAATTGCTGAGCAGTGCTTTGGTTCGAACGAAAATGTGAAAAAATAGCTTAATAAATGATTCGCGGGAAAAGAAGAAGAATTTTACTACCGTGGTATCCACAAATTGCGCGAAAGATGGGAAAAATGCATAATTAGCGATGGAGCATACTTTGAATTAATCACTTCTTATCATTCTTCCAAATTTCATTTATTTTTTCGAAAAAAAATCCGCAGTTCATACCTTACACCTGGTGCCTAAAGAACCTTTATTCGGTTGAATATGGAGTGTAAGCACCATTTCTTTACAGTCTTCACACACACCCGTCTCTGTGAAAGCTGAAGACCGTTTTTTTATTACAGCTACGTTTTGTTCGGTACCCAAAAAAAAACAAAAAAGTAAGAAATCGTTCAATTAATAAACGAACTTTTCGCGGTTAATTAATATTTTTAGGCAACCAAGAAATTGTTTTTTCAACTGCTGAACAAAATTAGAAATTATCAAAACAAGAAACAAAAATATCGTTCAGTAATTACATGTTTATTACTAATTTTAGCCAGCTAGGAAAATTTCATTCAACTACTGAACGAAAATAGTAATAAAAGATTTTAGTGGGAACATCGAATGAATGAATATTTTGCGAATTTATCGAATGGTACGATAGTTTTTATTCGATTCACTAGTATTGATACAACATGGGAGAGAGGTAAGAAGGTAAATCACCAGAGGAATAAGAGATTTCGAGTTGGCCTTCCATCGCAAAGGTCTCACATTCTAACCTCACCATCGGTGAACCCATAGTTATTTCCTGCAGACAACAGAATACGCAATTTTCCTTGCAGGGGATTGCAGACTAATGTCGGTGATTCGGAATCCACGAGACGGAGTTGGATCAATTCGTTGAGCGGCACGACTACCATGCCATGGGTCCCGTATTTGAGACCGGGTCTCCCCATGAGTTTTTATTAAGGAATTAAAACAATCCACTTCGTCTCTGCAACAATGCAAAAAAAAAGCCATTCAAGTTTCCTCACTTCCCTTACCCTAATTCCCTTCCAGCCAAAACCATGCTAACGCATGAAAGGGTTGTCCCCTAGGCTTTGGTTACATCGTAAAAAAAAAATTTTCGAATTTTTCGAATCGAGGGAAGTTCTTTTTTATGACTATCATGTGTAAATTATCGGAACCAAATTTTTGTGATTTCTTTTGGAATCCGCTTCTCTAGAACGACCACTGGGGAGTGGCTCCTCTTTTATATTCAAACTGCTTTTTAAAATACGAAACGATGATAATATGATTTTCTCTTCATTGGATTTGGTTTTTTTGAAGCCTGCCAAGGATTATTAATATTTAGATAAATAGTCACTGAAAATGGAAATAGTGACTTCACTTTTCAAATGCGTTCACGATCTTTCTTGTAAAAGGTCAGGATCACAAATTGTCTATCAAATTAAATCTTACCAATGTTAGAGTTATCCTTAAAAATCCATTAAAAGTTTTATGTTTGCTCCATAATGTCAGTAAAGCACATAAACACAAACTTTCTAACATGCAATTTATCACGGAAAAACATTAAAAGCAAACTTGTTCCTTTAATGATTATTTATAAAATTACTTGAGTTTAAAAAATTGCACACGCGAAAGCGTTAATTAATTAATTGCACTTTCTGCAATTCACGAAACAATTCAACTAACAACGATCTGAATAAACACCTGACGTGATAGGAAAAACAACAAATGCTCCAGCTTCAGATAAAAGTTTAAGATGAAATTACTCATACCTACTTGCCGCTCTTCTAGGCAGTGAGGCAGATCAGGTAAAGGTAGTCGCGGTATAATGGCTCTACGAATACTGCTATTGCTGAAAACATAAAAACATGCTCGCTGTGCTTTTTCCTTCCACTACGTTAAAATTCGGTAGCTTGGTCAGTTACGCGGAATCATCCGCTGTCTGTGATTGTCTAGAGCTTGATGTTTATAATTTCGGTACCATTTGTACTTCTTACTTCTGTTAAATCTGCATTAGATTCTGGAAGTTTATATTTTGCACGCAAGCCTATTAATTTGATTACTACTTTGCGAAAACTTAAACTTCAGAAAATTGCCTCGCTTCCGATGTGGGCGGGTCCAGATAAGTAACGTCTATGTTTCTGTCGTACGCCGCAATTTAATAGATTTAAATTGGTTGGAAAACTCTGTTAGATATTATTAGTAACAAGTATTAAGTAGAGCAGAAAATATACGCGATAAGATAATAGAAAGAAAAGTTAGAAACCCACAATCGATTTTAACCCAAAGAACATTACGTTTCATTGCTAGTACACTAACTTGTGTTGTGATTCGTTTTTAGTGTTACCAAAAACCTTATCATTATCATTGTTCGCAAGGTTGAAAATTTTTCCGGTTTTCCCTTTCAATTTTTTTCTCTCTCGTTTGCAAGTGGACCTATAATTTAAAGTAGATTCCGAATCATTGATATTTTCTCTGCAACCCCCATGGGATTCGAACCTTGGACTTACGTGCCTACGTGCTAGTATGCCGACTGGTTATCACTTACTCCACCGATCTCCTCTGTGATCTCCTTTAAGCACAATACACCTAATCCAATGTAACCTTTCTTAAGCTTTCCAAATAAACGTTAGTTTTATTGATAACTTCAGTATTTAACAAGATTTCTTCTCAGTGACCAATTTGCTAAATTGAAAAAAAGAACTTCTTAAATCTATTGAATACGGTGAACGAGAGGCAATTTAAAAGAACGTTTGATATAATTGTACTAACATACAATTGAAAAGGAGTGAGTGAGTACATTATCATGATGGAAAAGTTCTGTTTTCTTTGCTTACTAAGAACTTTTGGTTTCAATAGTATTGCTCGATTGATCTTATAATGCTATATAATACTCTTCGTTGATGTGTTTTGACTTTTTTGAACTAGCATAGTATTAGAACAATTGCAAAACAAAAACAGTTGCCATACCCTTTTTAGCTGATAGAACTGTTAGAAGCTTTAACTAATATTTTCATTAAAAACCAATAGCGTTTATGTTACTATGTGACTACTATCCCATGGTAAAAATCAAATAATTATTTATGTTTTAAATATATTTAAAAAAATATTTGGATAGAAATTCATAAGTATAGTCTTTAAGTTAGACAATGCAAAAAATAAAAATCTTATACTCTTGAATCGTTCTTCTTTTGTTGCTCTCTTATTTTGCTTCAGATAACGAGAATAGGCGAAGTTGGATCGATGGATGAGTGGCACGATCACCATGGATTCAGGTTCAAGTCTCGGTCAACCTCTCTCTCTGGATCCCTTTAACCTTCTGTGGGGCATAGGGCGTTTACTACACCAATCTCCGGTTCTGCGGCAACACTACCTGTGGCCACAATTTGTTGATCTGGGTACCATCTTTCACTGCGGATCTTCTCCATATGTTGCGCGGACGTCCAATTCGACATCTTTTTTGGGTTCTGCGAGGGTTCCAATCTAGAGCCTGTTAACGGTATTGTTTGACTCCTTTCTTAGTGTGTGACCTATCCATTGCCACTTTCGTCTGCGAATACTGGTGTCTACCTTGTTTTGGCCTGTAAGTCCGGCCAATGGTTGTTAAGAAAGGCTTGTAGCTTAGATATGACAGGTCACTTTCCATGTTGAGCAGCCGTACAACAAAAGAGATTTTGCGTTCGATTCACATATCCGGAATTTTGTGCGTCTGAAGATGTTGTTATTGCATCAGATCTCAGCAAGAGTATTAAATGTAACTCGAGCCTTATTTAAGCGAGCCTACGTATCAGCTTCAGCTCCGCCGTCTGTTGTAACTATGCATAAGTTTTGCTACAACTTATCTACTTGCTCTATTTGCTGCTCTGCAAGATAAATTTCATTTTGTCTCCTGTAGTCCAAGCTCATAAGTTCAGTTTTAGCGGCATTATTCTTAAGCCCTGCTCTGCGACCTTTTTTGCTTAGGGCGTCGGACATTAGGACTACACTACTCTGTTTGAAGTTAAACAATTTTCATCAAATCTCTCGTAGTGGTCGTCTAGGGCGCTACACAATACATCATTAATGACAATCAGGAAAAGCAAAGGTCCATCCTTGTCTTACTCCGTTCAGTACTTGGAGGGGCTGCAATCTGTCCATAAATATACTCGCGATCAACGCTGTCAAACGCGTTCTCAAAATCGACGAACATTACATGTAAAGGGGACCTCCATTCGGCGAATTGCTCGATAATAATTCGTAGGGTGTTAAGATGATTTTTGACATCAATTTCGGTGATTGCAGTTACAAGACAGTTGCTACAACTTTTCAGGGCGCTATTTTTGGGAATCTTCAGAATTACGTGTGTATTCTATGCAGTGGAATATGTCTCGGTAAGTAAGTTCCACTATTATTCCATCAATCTCTGGGACCTTATTGCTTCAGCCGTCTCCAATCTTGTTAGAGTGCTGATGTTTTCAAGCTCGTGCGAAGAGGTATTCGACTGTCCAAAAGCGTTGTTTAGGACTTCAACAAAACATTATCTCCACCTCCGCACATGTTCCTCATCAAGCGAGCAGGACAGGGGAGAGGACCCCCCCCCCCCCTACTCTCTTCCTTAGCAGTACGCATCTATTTGTCCAACTTAGCTGTCTCGCGTCTAAAATTGTCTCGGGGGTTACGACGTTGAATGCCCCGGTAAAGGTTCCCAAGGTATATTATTTTCTTCTTACTGAAAATATTCGAATTCAAATCCCTAATCTGGCTTGGAACCAGCATTCGTTTTATGTACTATGATTCGAAGTAACTATTCAACGGTCAAGTAGTATAGACCTGTTATTATTATTATTATTGGAAGGCGTCTGAAGTTTCCAATATAGTCTCCACTGTGATGAAAGAGGTCAATTGTGCCCAACTCCGTTATGTAACAGACATTCGGCTACTCTAAGGAACGCCGAAGACGAATAAACATCAGTCAAGCTTAGAAACTCTTAGAAACTCCTGATTGACTCCTATAGATCGTATTAAGGCAGAACACAGACGACCTTCTGTGTCATTAGATAGGCTTAACTTATGTATGTGATACTTTAGCCCACAGTGGCCAAATAAATAGCCGAGTAGAAAGATTAGGTCTGCTTTGGTTAAGGCGGTGATTTCAATATAGGCAAAGGGTCTTTAGCTTGTCGAAATCCAAGGATATTTTCCCAGTACAGAGATGGCTGACTCCCAGTCTTCTATTAGGGCTTTGGTCGACGTCCAACCTAGACTCTGATATCGAGATTACGAACCCTCTCTAACTAGTTCATCAGCAACCTCGTTTCCTTCAGTAACGGAGTACCCCCCCCCCCCTCCCTCTTATCCCTGAAACTACTAAGAGTAAAATTTTGAAAAAAATACAAAAAAATAGTTCTTTACTGATCATAAGTCTAGGATCTTAAAATAACATGGTAAATCTGTCAATATTGTGCGTACAAACTTACATTTGCAGTTGGAATGTATGGGAGAACATGTTTCTCAATTACAATCTTCAGTTTGTTCTTGGGAAAAATTATTGGTACTACTCGTTCGACTTAGCTAGCCCAGGCATCCGTCACTTCTCGCATCTACTGCGCTAAGTACCTACAGCTTCGTCAAGTGGTTAATCGTCCGGGGACGTTCCAACCATAGCGAGCGCACGTATTATTGCGATACGCGCTACGCTGCGAGTGTGGTGGGGATGACAAATCAAAAAATTAAATATCAGACTACCTTCTATCACTCGGTCTGAGTCCACGTATTTAAGAATATACGACAAGACAGAATTCAACAATAGACAATATATTCAGCAATTTCCCTCTACAATTCGGTACCATACATACTTTTTTTTAGTTACCAGAAATAAATTTGGGTCAGATTTAAAAAAACATGGTAGATCACATATTCAACGTACGAAACCCTCTCCACGCGAGTTCAACTCGATTTTTCGAAATTTCAGTCTCACATATCTCAAAAAGTAGAACGTTAAGGTTAAATTTTTTTACACAATTGCTGCTCTAATAAATCTCTAGATCTCTCTCCCTCTCTAGTTTCCGTAACCGCTTGTGTGGCATGGGGCGGGAGAAGAACTATGGTTCGCCACCGTTGGGATTCGAACCTGGGACCTCCGAAGTGGTTGGCCAACACGTTATTACTTACTTCACCGCCGAAATCTCTACCAATATGCAAAGTTTCTTTAAAATCGAAGAGGTCGGGTTCATAAGCTTGATCGATTTTTGTGGAATGATCCCTTTTCTAACCAAGATCTTCAAGCATAAACGTCACTAAGAGGAAGACGGCATTGCGTTGGGAAAGGATCCTATATAATGCCAAGAAGATCAATGTGGTTAAACCTCGGTTAGAAGTGAAGCTAGCTGAAGTCTGTAACCAGAACTTTTATGACTCAGTTTTACTGGTATAATAATTTTAATCTTCACTTTTCAATAGAAGTATCCATACGAAATATCATGGTTCCCGTATATGATATGTGAGTGATTCAATTTATAAGACACGGTAAGCTCCATCTTTATACGGAGGTGTAGTTTACATTTTTCACCTAACAGCAGCTTTTTTAGAAAGAGCAGCTTAAAGCTGCTTTGAAGATCAGTTACGATCATTTCGTTTATGTCCATGCTTCTGGAAGCTAGCTTAAAGCGCCCTGTGCTTTCACCATATCGTAACTTGCTGTGTTGTACATACTTTGGTGAGTTTAACAAGAAATCTTTCTGCTGCATAAATTTATATTTTTATTGATTGGCAACGGCCCCAGCACCTTATAGTGGTTACCCCACTGTCCTAAAAATTCTTCGACGTCGATTTGCATATTTGATGAATCTCATCTTTCTCTTATCGCTTGCAACACACGTCCGTTTTTCGTTCTTTTTGGATATTTTCAGCGTTTTCAATTTATTGATGCGAGAAGAGTTTCAACTGTTTTTCAAGTAGATTGGGCTAGATCAGTATAGTGGAGCTCGGTATTTTTGTGTTGTTTTGTTGCTTAGATGAAAGACTATTGCTGCTTGATATTTGCAAGGTGTTGAGAATTTAAATTTTCAATTTCGATTCAATGAAGGAAGCGGTTGGTTCTATCAGTAAATTACAAAATACAAAACTTGATTTATGGTAAACTAGACTTTGTATAAATTTTCAGATCCGTAATATTTCTATATTGGCAAGATCTTCTATCAAAAAATCTTTCCCTTGTCTTGATACAGGGTGATGCAATAATTTTATCAATTCTAAAAAGACTATAATTTGTTAATAAGTCTAGCTGTTGTTCATTATCTCCGTACTTTCCGCAACCTCTAGTGGGGCATGGGGTGGGATAAATACTTCAGCCGATTCGAGACAACGATTGCAAGTGAATCTACAATTTAAAGTGGATTCCGAACCTTTGACATTTTTTCTGCCACTCGCAATTACATTTTTAGCACAATCTTTTGTCAGTAGAAAACAACCATAGGTTGCCGTCGGTGAGATCCGAACGTGGGATCTCCGGGTTGGTTGGAAGGCCGACATGTTATCACTTACTCTACTGACGACTTGCTGTTCATTATAATCTTACAAAAACATAGTAGCTCAAAATTAAAGTAAAGCTTTAAAGCGATTCGTTTCACGTTTGTATAACCTGCACGTATGTATATACTAAAATGCAGGTATAACATGCACACTGCAAATAGCCGTAACGAATGTGATGTCAGAAAGCCTAGACGCTAAGCCTAATCCTAATATAAATTTCATTTACTTGTATTCTTATACACATCTCTTATACAACAATTTCATGTATAGATAAGTAGGCAAGCTAGGCAGATTCGGCCCAAATACTATGAGTTTTCAAAAAATGTATTTTCCGCCATTTTTATTTTGGTGATTTGATTTTGCAGGCTATAATTGGTCTTCTTCTTTGTTTGGTTATGGTACATTTTGATTTTGGGGTGCCTTGGTGTACTTTTGGGGTTAGGACGTAGTTAACTTCTCGGGGCCGTAAACCAATATAATTGGGGTTTTGCCTCCTAGTGGGGATTTCAGAAGTAGGGTAAAGTTTCGTAGTGGTGGTGTCACCTAGTGGTAGATGCCAGTATTAGGGTTCAGCCCGATATATGTTATCAGGTCGATGTTTAACTCTACCAACATAGCCAAATTACAGTATATGATATTGAACTTCGAAAGATTTAAAAGGCTGATGCTTACTTTGCTATGTCAGAACATCCTCTTTTGTCATACCATGTGCTTGGGATGGACGAAACCGATACAATATATCGATGTATCGATGCATTCTCCCTCGGCATCAAGGTTTTCAACTCGATATTCCATTTACAGTACGATAGTCACGAGTATCGATAAATTTTGTTATCGATACTCGCCACAGTATCGCGAAAATTATTGTTTGACCCCGAAGTGAACTGGAATCATCTATAAGAGCATAAGAATCCAAAGTATTACAGGTGCTTTTAATGGTAATGTTATGTTATAAATTAAAATAAAATCTATAAATGTAATCATTTGACTACCCATTCCATCGAATGTCGATAATTCCTTTTCAATTTATCGATACTCCGGCATCATGATATTCCGATACATTGCAAAACCAAGTATCGATATTCTTGCTTTCGATTCCCACAAATTAAAAGGTCTCTGTTTGTAGGCATAATTAACGTAAACAAATTCTTAAAGCTAGCACTGGTACAGTATTATTCAGTCAGCACACACACTGATGACACAACACAACACACTGATGACACAACACCTAGGGGCATGATCCCATAACTCTGATATTCCTCCACTAGATGACACCACTGCCAAAATTTATCCTAAATTTGAAATCCCCCACTAAGTGTCACAACCCCTAGAATCAAAACACCACTAATACGCCCCACGAAGATCCCCAAGTCCTACACCAAAGCACCCCAAAGTGAAAGTCACAGCAAAAAGTGTTCGACTCGATAAATAGGGGTTTTATCTGGCAGGCTTTGCGGCAACGCGGCTTACCAGTGAAAATAATAGAATTAGGAAAGGCCCGATACAGCAATTCCAAATGCAGAGTTCTCTACAACGACAGCTTTGAAGTGAGCTTCGGTGTTCGACAAGGATGATTACTTTCGCCACTACTTTTCCTCATAGTAATAAACGACATCTTTGTCAGCGCTCTCGATAGACGATCAGGTGGTATACAATGGGGACTGCTAGACCGCCTCAAAGACTTCTACTTCGCAGATAATATCTGTTTGCTGGCCCATCGACACCGGGACCTAAACAACATGATACAAAATTTAGCAACAGAAAGTAGTTCGATAGGCTTGAGGCTAAATCCGAAAAAACTAAAGAAATGCGGAAAAGTGCGAGCACCACTTCACGCGCGGCACTAGATTAGCAAGATGTGGGGTTGGTCGATAAATTATGTTACCTCGGTAGTGTCATTACCGAAGACGGTGGAGCAGAAGAAGATGTCAGTTCCCGAATCAATAAGGCGAGAGGCGCGTACTCACAACTGTTCCGAATATCGAAATCAACGAAGATCTCAGTTAAAATTAAATTACGACTGTTCAACTCCTTTATACTTTTGTATGGTTGCGAAACGTGGAAGGTCACCCAGTCCATTACAAGGCGCCTTCAAGTTTTCATCAATAGATGCCTACGTCCCATCCTAAAAATACGCTGGCAGGATAGAATAAGAAATGAAGAAGTATAGCCGTGCCGGCCAGGAAAGGATAGACGACAAAATTCGGCGAAGGAAGTGTAATTGGATTGGCCATACACTACAACGCGACAATGACAAGATAGCCAAGCAGGCCATCGACTGGAACCCACAAGGAACCCGTCGGGTAGGCAGGCCAAAAGCAACTTGGAGGAGAACTCTGCTAGCAGAGGCCGCAGCAACTGTATTGAAAAAAATTTTGTAGTAGTTTATCTCGTAGGCAAAAATAATCCCCGAGAATATTTTAACAATTTGAAACTTAGATTTCTGGCGTTGATTTCAAAAAAGTACGGCATTTGTGTCATGTAATTGTTAATAATAAGAAACTGGATAAAGATGTTAAAAAAATTGCATGTCAACATTTGATTGATTGAAAATTGATTGCCAAAATTTCATTGAAATATTAACACAGTATCCTTAAAAAGTGATTGCTAAATAGGTATAAAGCGGTTTCGGGGGACACTTTCACAGAAGTCGCCGAATCTCCGTGAATTTGTCATATTTTTGATTAAAACTAAAGCAGGCCATACACGATCAAGTCTACCATCAAGTCTGCAGCGGACTTGACGCGGACTTGACATATAGACCACGATCAAGTTTACCGGTCCAGTTTGCATGATCCCGCACCAGTTGAAACTATGGCGTCACCAGTGACGGACGACGGCGCGTTAGCCATCCTAGGGTTATTGCTCGCAATTAAGAAATCAAAAAGAAAAAATCTTTCCGACTAACGTCATGCATACTTGACCGCTCATACACACGTTCAAGTTTGCATGACGCTGCAGGCTTGATCAACTCGGCAGAATCGAAATTCGATTTTGGCTTCAAGTAGACTTGTCATGCACAATGATAGCCATACACCGTCAAGTTTACTGGATGCCGAGTCAAGTCCGCTACAGACTAGACGGTAGACTTGATGGTGTATGGCCTGCTTAAGGGTTTGCACTTTACGAATATGAAATAAATCGATTTTTTCGGCATTTGGAGCCAACAGATACCTCTTACGGCTCTTCTTTAAACTTTACCTGATACGGACAATGCGCCTTGCTCTAGCCCGTACGTAGAGTCAACTACAATGGTATTGAAAAATATTCTTCTTTTAAATTTTTGTATAATATGTTTTCATTTATATTGGTTAATTGCATAAGTTCGTGCCCAATTTTAATAGATGGCGCAAACTTTACTACACGGCGGAGGTCTTTTTTTTATGTTAGGTTGCATGCACTGAAAAAGTGACGATGTTATGTATCAATTGAGCGTAACACATCTTTTACATAAGCCGTACGAGTGTCGGAAAGGCGTGAATGTTGTGACTGCGCAAAAAACATACAGTTTCGAAATGATGATTTCAACTTGGAAGATCAACCCTGCTCTGAACGGCCTTCGGGCGGACATTGATGATGACATTATTGATTCTAGGTGTAAAAAAACCTAAGATTTCTTTCTCTGATCCCTTTGTAGGTCATAGGGCGTTCGGTTCTGCGCGAACGCCTTCAACTATGGTCACGATTTGTTGATCTGGATACATTTCGTCTCTTTATTTGGTGCGGTCGTCCAATTCGGCTTCTACCTTGGGTACCCTGCGGATTCCAATCTATAGCCTGATCTGCGATGTAGTTTGGCGCTTGACACTTCGCCTGTGGTGTCTATTCCGTATTGGCCTTTAAGGCTGTGTAGGTTTTCGTTGGTAATGATCTTCGACAAATGGATGTTAAGGATCCGTCGAAAACACCGGTTAGATGTTATTTGTCAGGTCACTATCCACGTTGAACAGCCTTACAACAGAACCGATTTTATGTTCAATATAAAGATCCGGTATTTTGTACTTATTACATGTTGGGTACATGACTCTATTTGTTGGATAGAAGACATACATTTTCGGCATAGTAACGTGACATTGGGCTCCTTAGAAGAACTCGGTTATGATAATGGTGATTTTTTCTGGGATACCTTTCCTACATAAAGTCATATGTACTAGCGATTAATGCTGTTAAACGCCCTCTCGAAATCGACCAACTCGCCGGAAGTACAGTGGTTTTTACGAATTTGCAGACTTGAAAGTCAAAACTGGTTAATATAAATAACATGCAAGTTTTAAGCCGATGCAAATATTTAGAAGATTCCATATTACTTCCAATTAATTGCGCCTTGAAAAAAAATTTAAATTTATTAATGTTGAGCTTCTAAAAATAAATAAAAATAAATTTCTTAAATAAGTATTTTAAGTTATCACAATTTGTTTAGACAATAACAAAAATTTTGTAAAATAAAATGCACGAAATCACTGTGGAATGTTAGAGAAAACTTGTCGAGTACGATTATTAGCGAGTTAACAACGTTTAACTGCTCAATGATAGTTTCACCGTGCTATTTCGTGATTGAGTACATCTTTCTCGGTGTCGTTTTTGCAAATATAATTACCTTTCGTCTCCAAAATGCATAATTTACTCGAGTTCGGACATGTCAGTTATTTACCAAATAAACAAAATTTTCAATTATCATCAATTACGGACCATTGACGAACAGCCGCATATCAGCAAGACATCATCTCGGAAGTGGTCAATGTAGACCTAGTCAGCCTACCAACGCTAAAAGAAGTCTGATGTACCTGCTCATCCGCATTCCAGGTGTTATTGCAACAAAGTTGTGAGCCAGAAAGAAGAGAAGGAAATGCCAAAGAAAATGGTCTCTTCGACTTGTCAAATGCTTCTGCCGGACTTAAAATGAGTGAAACCTTTTGTCGGATATAGGGTCTTCTGGGGAAACAACAACGTATCTACATGAGCCGAATGAGTTTTTTCTCGAAAGTCTTAATAACAACATGTCTGCCAAGTTTCCTCCGGCTACAGTCCCCGTGTCAACAGGTATATCAGCTAGTCCAATCAAGACTTCGACTGTTTATGTCCAGCAAGTAGACTGAATCGCAAAGACCTGCTATCGGGTTGGACGCGCATTCAACTTGGGATTTTTATGCATAATTAATTGGGCCGTGCTAATATCAGATGGTAGCGTGACTATTTCTTAATCGTCGGGTTTCAATTCTTCTTTTGAGTGGTGCAAACCTTTCATTGTTCTTCCCCAAGTTGTCCATATTTTATTGGAATGCCGTTCAAAAACGAGTACGAATGCCAAATCACAAGAGGGAACGTTTCATCATTAAATCGGATTCGAATGGCAGTGCACTTCCGTTGAGATCTTCAACTGCCAGGTACGGTACCTAGCGTAATGTGATGTTAAGTTGTTTCCGTTTTCCTTACCATCGTGCAAGAAAGGAATTGTGGAAGTGTTTTGCAATAAGATTTTACTTTCAATGAAGCGATTAGTACCTACCTTGTGCCAAAAAATGGTAATTTCTTAATAGCTAGGTGTAATTTATACATAAATATGGAATTATTAGTTTGTGAGAAAGTACGTCGAATAACTGACTGTATTATTTCTTTTTTAATTCACTTTTTATGAGAGCTTACTTGTTGAAGCTTAACTTAACTTTTTGGCTTCTTTATTACTTTCTCGATAATTTTATATCAACCTGCTTGCCAGAACACTATGCCCTCTTGTCACGTCTAACATATCATTGAACTCCTTTCTATGAAGAATGGTATTCATCTCAAAAATATTTGAAAACGACATCTTTTAACTGCTACAATTCCTGCTTTTTCACGATATGAAGAAAGACTTAATTTAGAATATCCTGGTGCTTTTTAATCCCTTGCCAACGAGAGAAGATATAAAAAACGGTTATAGGGCTGTAGTCCCTCCATAAAATTAAATAAGAAAATAATTTACTTTAGAATAATGAAAATTGAGAATAATTTAAAATTTGGCAACGCAACAATATCTTGAAAATAAAATAAAATTGGGCAACAACAAGTCTTATAATTCTGCCTCAGAAAGAATTAACAATAAAAGAAAGATAGTGCAACAAGATATAGTCTTTGAGAAATTCACGTCTCAACCGTCTGTACACTACTCATCATCAACTGGGGGTTTTCTTTTTTAGCGGGAGAGGTGAAAATCTTCCAAAATATACCGGACAGCCCGTGCTCTCCGGTAGTGTGACATTCTCATTCACTAAAACACCTCTCTGGGGATTAGCAGAAACAGACCACATAGAATCGGGTCTCTTTTCGTCCTCTGCCAGTCTTCCTTAGTGGGGGCAACTGAGAATCCAGTTACTCCACTGCCGCAGCTAATGTCGGTTTTCTGGGTCACTGTAAGAATCCTAGCCTATCTGTAGGAATCCATGCTGTCCCACCGTTTCCAGTGTTTCTTCTTGGTCCATGCGTTAATTACAACCTTCACCCGTTCTTTGTCCACGGCATTGAAGCGTTCCAGGCCATAAAGCTTTAGTTCAGAGCCAGGACCAGTAACCTCCTCCGGATTAACCGCAGTTAACCCTTCGCAAGGCAGGTCTGCATCTTCTACTGGTGCGTGTGCCGCAGAGATAGCCAATTCGTTACAGTCTAACATCTCTGCACCGCCGCCCCTGAGGAAGTGCTAGTTCTCATTTTGCCAATGGCACCCTCTTCCAGGACTGCTATAGCACTTTCAGCTGGCGCAAGCCAGCCTCCATAGCCGCCGCAGAACCTTCAAAATGTAATTTTCCCAAAGCTGCTTCTGTTGTGTTGTGGGTAGTGTGGGTATAACCAACCTATTAGGGTCTACCATACCCTCGACTTTCGCTACTACAGAAGTGCCTGAGGAGACGCCATTCGCGACCCAATTACCCAATTACTGCTGCAGACTCTCTTGGCATGGCCTACTACAACCTTGGAGTTAGAAGGATTTTTCAATAGGTTATCTCCTCCCGCATTAGTTACTTGGCTACGTTCTAGGATGCATTGCCCGGTTGCTATTACTTGGAGGTGTAACTAACACTTGAGAATGTCCAGATGAGGGTCGCCGTATCCTAGAATGCTTCAACTTGTCCGTTCATTCTCCAGCAACCATCAATCAGCTGCGTTTACTACCATAATAAAATAAGGCAGAGTGATATAAATAATGTCTAAGAAGTTATATTGTTCTTTTGGTTCATACTAAGATGATCAGTTTCTGCGAATTTATTTTCGCACAACTATTAAAAAAATGAATCATATAGAATATTTATATAACGCCAACAATCCTTTGATGCGTTAGCATGGCTTTGGCCGGAAGGAAATTAGGGTTAATGGAGTAAGGAAACTTGAATGTCTTGTTCTTTGCATTGCTGCAAGCTAAAAAGCTCGAAAACGGGTTGAACTTTTTTTAAATATATTTTAAAAACCCATGGGGAGACCGAGTCTGGAGACTACGCTGTGGTGGTCGTGCCGCTCAACCAATTGATCCAACCTCGTCTATGTAAAGATGTTCCAATAAAAGATTTTATTTTAGATTAGTAAAAAAATTTCCAGTTTCTAGTTCTTCTAGTACAAAATATAAAAAAAATTTTCTTTTAGCCATTCGTAAAAGCATCAACCAAAGATTCCTCCACATTTTTTTGAAAATTTTCCAAAAATCTTCTAGTATTCTAGTACCATTTATGAACTGAAAACTTTGATCTAGTACATTTAGATTTTTTTGCATTATGTAATAGATTTCTCGATTCCGCGAAAAATGAGCATTAATATGATGAGGTTCCAATCAATACTTTCGGAGTTATAAGTTAAGGCTCATAGCAGCGGCCCTTTTCCAAAAATCGAAAAAAGTAACCTAATGCACCCACGGCCATTAGTTCTACGACATCCTTGAAAATTAGCACGTTATGTTTAGCCATTTCAACAAACATAAGCGAACAGTGTGCAAAAAAACGACTCTATTTGAGCCTTAATAACTCCGCCATTTTCCGAGCTAAAATTCTCAATTAACTTTTATCTTAGAATTAACATTCTCCCCCATCCATAACCACCTGAAACTCATCTACGCAACTCCCCGTTATCCTCCTGCAGTCCGTTCAAGTTTCAACTTTGAAGCTCTGCCCACAAAAATTAAGTCTGAGAGCAAAAAAATATACCACTCGATTGGCAGTCTCCCACTATGATATAGTAAACAAAAATTTTGACTTCCTCGTCCTTTAAACGACCCTAATCACACCGATTAATACTGTTCGAATTGAAGTCCATTTTTCGCTTGAAAATCTATCCGATAGATCCTTGGGACAGTAAAAGTCGCATGTCGCATTTTAAATATATATATCATCATCAACTTTCTAAGTGGATAAAAAGTTTCCGGTGTCCCTCAGGGTTCAGATCTTTCACCAGCCTTATTTCTTCTTTTTATCAATGATGAATTCCGTGTAATCTTTTGATTCTGTAAAGAGTTCTCGTGGAAATTCTAAAGAAATCAATCAAGAACGCATATTTGGATCATTAAACAACGACATTTCTATGATCCTAAATCGTGTTATGTTTAACGCATCCAAAACGCAATGCTGTTTATTGTCCCTTAAAAAACGCCTAGACCACCCTCAACCTATTTTAGTCGGCGGAGAAGATACCCAATTCACCCTCTTTCAACATCTTGTGTATTGAGGTATCCAGAAATTTTAGCTGGACCGATTACGTATTTGCAATTGCTAAAAATGCAATGAATGTAAGAAATATTTCACTCCATCTGACTTTGCGCTGATCTACAAATGCCACATCAAGCTTATACGCGAATATAATTCGCATATTTAGGCAGAGGCCGATACCGGACTGTCCGCGATAGACAAAGTTAAAAAAAAGAATAATAAACTTATTTGTGACCCCACAATCTCTAAAAGCATTGACTCTCTGAAGCAACGACGTAATGTTGATTCGCTCTCACCCTTTTATTGCTCCTCGGCCTTCTAACGAAATTGCTAGATTCCTTGTAGACATATCACAACGCGCGATACTAGAGCTTCACGTCGTTCCCACCGCTAAAATCTCCAGATAAAATTTTGACCGACCGTCAAATTTCGGGAATCTTTTCTAAGCCGAACAGCATGAATGTGGAACAGTTTACCATATTCTTTGTTTTTCCCTCGCCTTATGAGCCTGAGTCGTACATCAAACACTTAATTTAACACAACCTCGTCACTCATTTCCCTCACCCTTAATTCATTCCTGTCATTATCATCTTGTTTTAGCACAACATGGTATCCCCTGAGCTTTGGCATCATCATAAAACAACATGATATTGTTTAAAATAGAAATCTAAGTTTTCGTCATTCTGAGGCTGAGGGTAAAAGTAATCTTTCTACAAGGTGTGAGCAAAAGTGGCTTAGAAAATGTTCCGCGCAAAAACGAACTGCCTGATATTCCGGGCAAAACCGAATCAGAGAAAAAGTCCGGGCAAAAATGACTAAACTACTTAGCTGCATTAACTTTGCATTACTTTTTGCAGTTAAGTCGTTTTTGGCCAACATTTTTCTCTGATTCGTTTTTGCCCTGAATCTCACGCGGTTCGTTTTTGCGCGGAACATTTTCTAAGCCACTTTTGCTTGGACCTTATAGATAGGTAATTTTTACTCTCAGCTTGTCAACTCAGGGTATAAAATGGGACTTGCTTTTAATTCGATGATATTTTTTATCCGCGTGATACGTCCCCAATGTTTGAATTTTAAGTTCCGCAATTCATCTTGAATGAAGCACCTTGGATGAAATTTAATAGCTTTTCCACAATATCCACTTATTATGTTTTCCATAGAAAACCAAGTTTTTAGTAGTCTTTCAAGTTTCCGATGACACACTCATGCTGCTACATTGACTAGACAATTGTAAACCACTAGAAGTTGATATTGCTGTAATCTCTCGATGAATATATGACTGCCTGAGGTTAAGCGTAAGCAATATCACAACAAAAGAGTAACATGTCATGTAATTCGGTGGATACAAATGTTTTTCTGAGCTTAAATTTAAATTTTTGAATATTATACTGATTACAAAAGAAAATGTAAATTTATAGAAAAACTGTTGAAGAGTCTTAGTTGTTGTTAAATATTTTATATTAGTGATGCAATCTATCAGCAACAAAGTTGTAAAGAATTTAGTATTAATGGAAATAAACTTCATTAGCTCAGGTAGTTTTACTTAAGTCAATGCAAAGTAAGCTTTCCTATAGAATAGACGATTATTCGCCCCCTTTTTATAGAAAGGCGTCGATCAGACATACAAACTTGGCTGGTTCTGATATTTTTCCCCACTTCCGGAGACGGAGTTGGATCAATACGTTGAGCGGCAAGACCAACATGCCATGGGTCCCGGGTTCGAGACCAGATGACTCCGTGAGCTTTTATTCAGAAATTAAAATAATCCACTCCGTCTCTGGGCTGTTGTCTAGCTCGCAGCAATGCAAAAACAAGACTCAAGTTTCCTCACTTCCCTTACCCTAATTGCCTTCCGGCCAAAACCATGCTAAAGCATCAAAGGGTTGTCCCCTAGGATTTGGCCACATCGTATAAAAAAAAACCACCAAAACACAACAATCAGGGGTGCACAGGCAACAGAGAACGCTTATGGCAAGCTAATACAAAACATACACAAACCAACATACAAAAACCCTACAAACGCCCTACAAAAACGAGTGAGTTCAACAGGATGGTTATAATTTGTAAAGCTTCCTTCTTAATGTTACCTTGTCCTCCTTTTAGGCACTTTTCGCATTACTTCAGGGTGGTGCCTATTACGCCATCATTGGCTTCTTATGTTTTAGGTCTTATCCTACTACAGTTCGTCCAGTGCTTCTGGGGTTTCCTTTTTCTTTTGTTGCATTGTTCTCGATAAATATTGCAACTCGGTCCCATTGCGCTTTACCTCTGAGCATGTTGTTCACTATGTCCTCGGTCGTGAATCCCCCGAGCTCTTCTTCTAGCTCCTTTCTCTCTGCATTCCACCTTCTGCATTCGAAGAAGGTGTGTTGGGCGTCGTCCTTCTGGGAGTCGCCGTATTGGCAGGCTGGGCTTTCTGTTTTTCCCATTTTATGGAGGTAAGCGTTAAAGTACCCGTGTCTGGTCAAGCACTGCATCAGGTAGTAGTTTACCGCTCCATGTTCTCGCTTTTGCCACTTCTTTAGGTCTGGTACTAGTCTAGCGGTCCATCTCCCTCTTGTCTCTCTATCCCAGCAGTCTTGCCATCTCGTTAGTGCGTATTCGGCATCACCATTATTAGCAAACCTACACATGCGGTTAACTGGCTCGAACATACTGTAACTAGTGCACGATAAAGTTTTCTGTAAGCTTGAATGGTTTCGAAGGGAATAGGGCAGTTCTCTAGGTAATATTTTGGAAGAAAGTTCCGCAGTATCAATCTTTCCCTGCAGAAGCTGGTATAGAAAAATTATGTCAGGCAGCCATTAGTTTACTTGACTTAGTAGCCATATCTTCTAGGGTGGTGCAGGACTGTCGGGATCTACTTGGCTCCTTGGGTAGCCATGCTGACGATATTCGTATCCCACTGGGTTCCCTTAAGAGGGAACTCTTTTTGCATTCCTTGGCACTCCAGATGGAGCGTAATGAAAGCATGCAGTATATCCACTTCAACATGGTCAAGTTATAATAAAAGTAGGGCAAAAAGTGCAGGAAATATTCACATGAACCAAGTGAATTTTTAAACTACTGCTGTTGATAACGAGCCAATGGAGCTTAATCTTTCTTAATTAGAAACGCCGATCGTGTTAAGAAATTCTTTTATATCTTACGTTGTTTGAGTTAAACAAGTGTTGTTTTGATTTTTAGTTTAAAAGTAGGACGTCTGATCAGCTCGACAGACCGAGAGCTGTTTTTGCCAAAGTCACTGCGGTCTGTACGGTGCAGTGTGTTATAGGCGAACATGCAGCTAGGCTGGTCGCCTCTTACAATACAGAATAACCATTGGTTGCCGTCGTCTGTGGGATTCAAACCAGAGACCTCCGGATGTGTAGGCCGCTCTTCTTTGAAAACCTTAATCCTTAGGATTAGGAAACTAGTTAGCTTCTTAAATTCCTCTGATTGGCTTTAGCTCTTTGCATAATAAACTCAGCTGCCTTAAGCCATGATTCCAGATAAGAATTAGGCGTTGCCAGTGAGACTTAGACCTATAAAAACCGGCTGTGATATCAAAACGGCGCTATAACAGCGCTAATTGGAGTGTTACCATGAAGGCGACGCTTACCACTTAAACCAACCCACTAACTAATCAATAGTAAAAAGGGATTTACGAGTCTGATTGTGAAAGAAAAGGAATAGAATAGCTTTTTTATCCACAACAGTTTGTGGACTCCAAAATGACGTGGCGCTCAACAAATATTTCAGTCTTGTTTATAACGAACACAATATTTTCATATTTCAAGGATATAATTTTTTTGACTGAATGTTTCGGTTCAAGATTTAATTTGAATTGAAAATATGAATTTCAATCAAAAGGTAAATTACACATACCCCCCCCCCCCCCCCCCCCCAAAGGCGTCAACGACCTTCGCCTGTAGAAGTTTCACGAATTCTTCTTCCAAGCACAAGTATACGATGGACGAGGTAATCAAGTAATTGACAACGACTGTACGTTCTTTCAGCGAAAGGTGCGGTCTAGTCCATGACTTCACAACTCCAGAGAGTTTCCATGCGGCTATTGCATACTTTACCATCGAGCGCCACATATATACCTAAATATGTCAGGCAAGTATTCGCCCATTATATGCCGAAGGGAGAATCTGTTCGATTCCGCCACCTTCCACACTATTCATCTTGGCTTTTGTTAAGGTTAACCCTAGCGCGTTTCAGTTGCTCATATTGTTCGAAAACTCTACAAGAAACCAGAAAGGCATCCTCTTTCGTGACGAAAATAAACAGGTCGTCAGCATATGCTAATATAAGTGGCCTTATATTAGTGTATGGTAAGTGAACTGAATACCCCCTCAACGATCGACGAAAATTTACCAACAGCGGCTCCAGTAAAAGGTCATAAAGAATATCTGACAATGGGCATCCCTGCCTAATACCCCGACGAAATGGAATAGGAGACAATATATGCCCATGATGCTTTATGAGAATCTCTGAATCTCTATACAGACCACTGATGATCTCAATCCACTTAGACATTTCTTGATCTAAAGAGATCATGGCCATTTGCAAATCAGTTTTTTTTATGCTAGGTGAAAAGATCCTTTGATACGGCGATATTGTCGTAGATACTGTGACCTGAAACGCAGTAGGATTGTGACGCTAAACGCGTAATAATAATTATATTTTTATAATTCTCTTTTAACAAGTACAATTGAGGTTATAAAACTCATTACAATGTGCATACTCCTAAGTAATTAATTACGTAATTTAATACATTCCCAAAGGACCACGCACTTATGCGATCAAGATCATTATTAAATTTGGATATGCTATTGGCAGCTTTGTCTACTGAAGTAGGAAGAGATATTTGGATGTGATCAGCATACATACAAATAGAGCAGTATTTAGGGACAAGTACAATATCATTAAGATATAAGATAAACAGGAAAGGACCTAGAATTGAACCCTGTGGCACACAAGAGTAAATTGGCAATTCCTTTGTTAAGACATTTTTGAGCATCTTCACTTGCTTTCGGTGGGTTAAT
The DNA here is from genome assembly GCA_964036015.1 of Leptarthrus brevirostris. Taxonomy (NCBI): domain Eukaryota; kingdom Metazoa; phylum Arthropoda; class Insecta; order Diptera; family Asilidae; genus Leptarthrus; species Leptarthrus brevirostris. The sequence goes on along the minus strand of OZ038371.1, from coordinate 3,316,509 downwards.
AGTATCGAATAAGATTTATAAGGTATATTTGATAAAATATTTGAAGACTAATCAGCAAGGAAATTATTATAACCAAAAAAAATTAATTTTACTAACAAAATTGGAAATGTTAAATTGAAATGAATTTAATACGAGAATCCACTCAGAGCCTTTCTCTAAAAGAAATGACTTGAGACAGTCACAACATTCCGGCGGGGCTACAGTATAGTGATATCACCAAAGAAGTCATTCATAGAGACACAGTCCAGTCTTAGCCGGCAAACCGATTGCGCAAGAAGCTGTCTAGATGCTAGCTATAAGCAAATAATATAATTCCTCTTGGGTAAAAGCCGAAGTTTGATGTAAGTGCTCAAACCTGAATAACTTGTCGTAGAGTTTTGTAATTTGGTTTAGATGCGGTTTTAATTGCAGAAAGATCGTAGTCAACGGGGGACAGCATTTCGACTACGAAATTCTTCTAACATCACCTGGCTGGTCAGTAGTCAACTTTAACAGGAATTTCCTGATGAAGGTAGTTTATCTGGCAGCCACTGCATTACAATTTTTTGCCATTAGCTTGAAAAGAGACCAGCCTGGATAGATAGTTATTGCGCGATTGATGGACGAAATTAATCATTTCGCTCTGCTATTGAATGATAATAAGACTAGCCTGGACCGAACGGTAAGTCATGGTTTTTCAGTTTCTTTTTCTGGAAAAGCTAACCTATTCTGAGCGAATTCTTGTTTAAAGCCTTCCGTCCTACATTTTGATTCTTCTGATTTTGCCTTTTCTCCATCATTCTTGCCACTTTTGGTCGGCGCTGGCACGATGGGGCTCTGCCAGAACCTATAAGTGGGGCCCGGTTTGAAGTTGGCGTTTTTCCTCTTTTTATTATGCGTACGTGAGAAAATGTTTCGCAAATCAACGGTGAACGGTGAACAAACAACTGGAAAACTTAAATGGCCAAAGGTTGGGTAAATGTTGTATTAACTGGACGTATAACATCGAGCTTTAACGGTCGGTCGATAATGAAAACAAACTTTTACGAATGTCTTAAGATAAGAATCCGCAGTTAAAGGTTGGTTTTGATAGGAATAACCATATAAGTTTAAAATTTAGTAGCTCAGGCATGTTATAGGTGTTAATCAGAGCTTCGGCCTTTCTCTAGCTCCCCTAACCACTTCTAGGCACACTCGGAAAAATAGCTTTACCCGATTTGATTATAAAGATTGCAAGTAGGCTTATGTAATGGCATATTGGTGCAATTTGTAGTTAAAAACCGTGGCCGCCGTGTACAGAGGCAAAAATTGCTATTCTAGCACATTTGCTTATTGATTGTTGTAAAGAACATTTTATTAAACAATGACTAATGGTTTTTTGATGACACGGAACTTACATAACTATTTATTCTCTGTTTTTAAGCCATCTAAATTGAAGTGCATAGGGTACAAAGATGGCTTGCAAAATTCAGGTCAGGTTACATGAGCCTTAAAAATTATTATCGCTCCGGAAGATGTAAGGAGCATTAAGCGAGACATTGGATCGTGTTCTACTGGTATTGAATGGAACTGGGAACTCCTTAGCTCAGTTGCCTCCGATATCAGGAGCATGGCTTCAAAAACTCTTTCAACAGCTTCTGCTTTGGATTATTCTCCTACTTTAGCTGCATATCCGAGTGAACACCGCCCCACTTTATTGGATTCAACATCTACCGCTCTCTCTCAGGACTCTGTCTCTCGACGGCCGCCTTTACAGTCTGAGCGCACGTCTACCGTTCTCTCTCGGGGCTTAACCCTTTAGCAGCCACCTATTCAGCCTAAAGGTAAGCGCTTTCAGCGATGTAAGATTCGTGCAACTCCGAAATCTGCCGTTATCAATAGTGCGAAGAACGATGCACACTCTGTCGTGACTGCGGAGATTAAAAGCCGTGGTGCAGCGAACCGTCGAGAATGAGGTTCCTAACAATATGCATTCCGCTACAGTGCAACCTGCTCCAGATGTTGACACTGCTATTGGCTCGGTCAATCTCGATATTTCGATGGGTGGGGCTAGTGGGACAATGTCGTGACTCTAAGATTGGCTGTGTTTCCTCGTAGCGTCTTGGTCTTAAGATTTCATCCTGACACTATAATAGATGACGCCGCACACCATATCTCCTGACACTTTGAAATTTCACAGGATGGAATTAATTGCCGACGAATTGATAAATCACGCAACGGCTCCGGCTCGCGTATATCAAGATTATCATTCTTGATGCTCTGTTCAACGCCTTCGTCTTTCCTGAGATTTAGCGTAATGCAACATCCGGGAATCTAACAAATCCACAAAACTCATGGCTCCAGAGGTATTCCAAAAAACTCATCGACGAGGTTACGTTCTACTATGCTAATGTAACCGGCCTTCGTCCTAAGACGACCAGCCTATGTATTGGCTCTATTTTTTTTTACTTTTCGACGTGATCTGTCTGACTGAAACTTGGCTTTTGGTAACGATTGCTATTCTGAGCTCTTCGGCTCGAAATATACATCGTCTTTCGGCATGATCGACATTTATCGATCCCCGTCGGGGGAGGAGTACTTTGTACTGTGCACCGTTACATCCTGTGCTATTATCGAGCTTTTGACGTCGAATGATTTGAAACTTCAATGTATTATTCTGAGATTGTCGGGTAACTTCTTACATTTCTCCGGGAGCTACCAGGAATATTTATGAATTGCTTGCTTCTTGCATCGCACAGCACGATGAGCTGTTGATTCTCGGGGATTTTAACTTGCTAGCTATTGGCTGGGTGTCATCGGATATTGACAGGCTAATTCTCTCCCATTTGCCATTTTTCTTCTGGGCTGGCACAGTGTTCCAGCATTGGTAACGGCTCTAGTAGATTCTTGGATTAGAAGTTCAGCACTGGCCATTGCGGCAACTTATTTATGTGCTGCCCGGATCCTTTAGTACCTAAGACGTCTCATCATTCTGCTCTTTCGATTGCTCTGATCGTCGATCGAATACCTTTCACCCGCTAATGCTGGGAACAGCAGGTTATGTATGGTCACAGCTGCGATAATATGTATTATAGGGAGCGCCTAGCCTGGTCGCATACTCGGCTATTAGGCAATGGCCGGTGTAGGCCGCGGCTAATTTTGCAACGAAAGCCTGTAACTTGTTAAACAGCTCCGTTATTTTCCGTTTATTAAAACTTGGCCAGATTGCTCTAGAAATGGCACAGGTCGATGAAGCACTCCACCTGTGGTTAGCCTTCGCTAGGAAGTGCTGAAGAAGTCCCCTTTTATGGGAATTCAGCAGTATATGAAAAACTTCTCTAACTATCTTTGGGAGGTGGTCTGCCTATCCGTAAAAATACCAACGTTCATCGTCGATGATTCAGTGAGTGCCAGCACCTGAGTCGACCTAAGTTAATGTTTTCCTAGTATATCGGTCATTCGTTCACTTATCCATCGTATCACTTCACCATAGCATATCTCAAAGAACAAGATAGAAGGCATAGCTGTTCTCTTAATCTCGCGATTGCTCCCATCTTATGCCAAACATGTTGTAGACCATGTATGGTGCACAATGCGTTGGGGACTATTCGTTTGAGTCAAGAAATGCGAACTCACGCGAGACGCTCTCATTCAATTTTATGTAGTTCATGTAGCAGCTATGAACCATTATAGTTTTGGTCTGCTCTCGTATATAAATCTATTAAGATGAAATTTGTTATACAGACATTACCAAAAAGGGATTTGGTGAGATTTTTGGAAAAATAAGACATTCTTTAAGAATTCTTCAAGGGAGGAGGAAGGACCCCCCCGTATATCCACCACTTGTTTCGGAGAAGACCTCCGCTGCAATACCACAGTTCATCTTGGAGCCTTCAGTGAACAGGACTATATCGTAGCACTTAGGCTGTTCAGGAGAAGGAGGAGGTATTAAAAAAAAACAAGGAGAAAAAAGAAAACTCTACAAACAAGTAAAATTACAAAAGAATTGAGAGAATTTACAACATTACTCTTTGTAGTTGAGTCGTTTTTGTCCGGAGTTTTTCTTTGATTCGTTTTTGCCCGGAATATCACCCGAGTGGTTTTTACGCGGAACATTTTCTAAGCCACTTTTGCTCGCACCTTCTTGACAGGTCACTTTAACTCCTGTCATTTGATGTATATATTACTCTGGAAATTAGAAAGCTAATAATATAATTTTTGGTCTCTCGTTGTTAGGAGATCTATTTGCTATTAACTAAGCAGCAAGTGTTTTAAAACATTTCGTAAATCTTCACAAAGTACTGCTGCTCCTTTTAATTAACCTATATGCCCTGCTACCAGTCCAGTCTTCTTTTAGTTCATCTCCTTGTCTTCTGATTAATATGAGAATAAAATGAAAGAGAAAAATATCGTTGTGTTATTCTTATAAAAAATAAAAACTAGCAAAATCTTCAATCCAATCTTTAATTAATATTAACAGATTGTAATTCTGCACGCTAGATCGTGTAAAGTCAGTTACGTTATTTTAATAAGAGTTCTCATAATAATTCCTCATCAAGTTAGCAGTTTCGTGATAATAATCTTACATAGCCACGACGCAAGTGAAATTCTTTCGGCTATACTGACCATGCAATCTATTTAAAGCATTACACCTATGTTTATGTTTATATTCATGAGGTGCAGAGCTGTATTCTGCCATTCAACTGACTGAATGTTATTTTCTGTTCCAGCAGTTAATTTATTTATTGATAAAGAAATTATTTGAACAGAAAAATGAAATTATGGACATGTTATGTAAAATGGAGCGAATTACAAAACGAATCATAGCGTAGTCAACTGAAACTTAGTTCTCTCTCTAGTTTTCTTAACCACGTGGGGCATGGGGTGGGAGAAGAACTTCAGCTGATTCGAGACAACGATTGCAAGTGCACCTACAACTTACAGTGGATTCTGAACCACTGGCATTTTCTCGTGCATGCAGAACGCTCGGAAAACGCGTTCGCCACTTTTCTAGTCGCCTTAGAGAGCAATCATCCAAAAATGCCTAAGGGACAACCCTTTGATGCGTCAGCATGGCGTTGGCCAGAAGGGAATTAAAGTACGGGGAGTGAGGAAACTTTGAATGTCTTGCTGTTGCATTGCAACAATATTCCAGAGACGGAGTGGATTTCTAAATTTTATTAATAAAATCTCATGGTGAGAGCTGGTCGCGAACCCGGGAACCCTGGTATGGTGGTCGTGCTACTCAACCAATTGATCCAACTCTGTCTTAATGAATGCACAAATATTTCAAAACGCTTAGAGACCTGCAGGATTAATGTGCAGGGTCATTGATGTCTAGAAATTGTTCCCATTATCCTCTCAGTTCCCATTATTTTCGCAATATTTTAAAAAGAAACTTTTCTTTCCAGCAGCACTTGCGGGAATTCCAAAGCGAAGAGAGGCTCCATGGACGAGCCGGTTCAAGTTTATAGTGAATCATTCCCAGTAAATGGCGAGGCTTCAGTTGCGCATCGACGTAAAGGCTGCCAGGTGGAATTGAATTCGTCGGCCTTCGCTCTCTGTGAAACTCCAGACTTCAATCTGGCAACACACTGGTTCTTGCATGTCTGTACTAGTGATTCAGTCGGGCCGTTTCCCAGGCTTCATCCGCATATCTCTCTGGTTCCTTTAACCCCATTGGGCGTCTATTACGCCGACTGTCTACATAATCCGGTTCTGAGTCAACCCCCGCCGGTTGTGGCCAACACTAACATCAGAACTTCGACAAGTTTGGAGTTGGCAGGCGCAATTAATTCGATGGACCTCGGTAAAGACCTGGCTCTTGCTGCGGATGCTATTGTTCTCCCCGTAATCCAAGAATGTTGGAAAACCGCGACGTATCCCACTGAATGGAAAACAGGCGTAATTCTGAAAATTCCCGAAAAAGGATAAAAAAAGGAGTAATAGCAATTGATGCGCCATCTGTCTTTTAACTGCAGTCTAAATTTGCTGGCAAAAATCATCTTAATGTGAACCAAGCAAACAATCGAGCGGACTCTAAATGATGAACAAGCAGGCTTTTGTGAGGATTTCTCCTGAAGCGATTACATCAACACCCTCCGAATAATTATCGAGCAATCCGCCGAATAGAGGTCCCCTTAACATCTAATGTTCGTCGATTTCGAGAAGACATTTGACCGCGTTGATCGCGAATATATATGGGCAGCTTTATGTAGGAGAGGCATCTCAGAACACATTATCACCAGCATAAAGGAGTCCTACTCAATAGCCCAATTGTCACCTTCTACACGAGGGAACACTGTCGAAATCCTTCCAAGTTCTGAACGGAGTGAGACAAGGATGTGTACTGTCACCTTTGCTTTTCCTGATCGTTATTAATGACGTATTGTGCAGCGCCCTAGACGTCCACCCATCGCGAGGTATTAGATGGAAACTCTTTAGCCACCTTATGCACTGGGACTCTTTCGGCAATGTATGTTTCTATCCAACAAATAGAGCCATCTAGCCCATATTTTCGAAGCCCTAAGCAAAGAAGGGCAGGGCTTAAGATCAATGCTGCTAAAACCAGACTTATGAGCTAGGACTCCAGGAGACAAAATTAAATTTATCTTGAAGAGTAACAAGGAGAGCAAGTGGATAAATTTTGCTATTTTGGAAGCATAATTACGACAGGTGGTAGAGCTTAAGGTGATGTAGAGGCTCGCATTAATAAGGCTTGATTTTCATTTAATACTCTTGCTGAGATCTGGCGCAATAACATTATCTCCAGGCGGGCAAAACTCCGGGTCTTCGAATCGAAACGAAAACGTAAATTCTGTTTTGTTGTACGACTGTTAAACATGAGTTGCAATATCCAGCGGCATTCAATGAGTTGAATTCAAATCTAGAATGACAATCGATTAAAAAATCTGGTGTGAAGTTGAAGCCATCCCTAGAAAAACTTCGCCACCGAAATAAAATTCGAAGATCTGGTATCCTATGTAGGATAGATGATGGAAGCATCAGTGTGTGGCATCAGGTGCTGTGGCAAAAATTAAGTAACCATCTTTTAAATTGGATTTTTATTCTAGACGTGTAAACATGTGTTGTGCAAAATTCCTGGATTCCCATGCTCTCTCCTTAGAAAAATCTTCATTTATGTTTGTATACTTCCTTTTTGCCCAAACCATAACTTATGCTGTAACTGATAGCTAGCTACAAATGACAGGCTTAGAGTAAAAATGACCTATCTACAAGGTCTAAACAAAAGTGGATTAGAAAATGTTCCGCGCAAAAACGAATGAAGTTGTTTGTAATTCTACACATTCACACGACTGTAAAGAATAACATAGCAGTCTAGAAATTTTTGTCTTAATTTTTTGACTCTATAAATGAGAGCAAAAATCTTGATTTAGAGTTCAATTCCTTTCACGACACCGGTCATATCTTCTGTTGTTTATATAACAGGGATAACATAGTAGTCATCATATACGACACCTATGTCTACAACTGAATTAACTTTGCATTACTTTTTGTAGTTAATTCGGTTTTGCCTAGAATTTTTCTTCGATACGTTTTTGCCCAGAATTTTACGCGGTTCGTTTTTGCGCGGAACATTTTCTAAGCTATTTTTGCTCGGACCTTGTAGATAGGTCATTTTTACTCTCAACCTGTCAAATGTAGGTGGCTATTATTGTACCTTCCACTGAAAGTAAGTTAAATTTTGCAAATAAACTTATAGAATGTAAAGTACGCCACGAATTGACCTATTTTCTTATGAAAAACCAGCAGCCCTTTCTATTGAGGCATTTTACATTCACCGGCATTAAGCAATTATGTCGACAATTATTATCGATTAGGTACACGCATTATGCCGCACCGAGCCTAACATTATGAAATTGTCGCAAGTGTAACCAGCATAACTTTGACGACTTCAATCGTTTGTAATCCGCCAGATCGATTTTATTCAATTGTTGGCTGCGAGAATTGTTTGCGGTTTGATTCGGAACTGTTTGCCGTGCAATACTTGGCACACTTACCAACCAGCAGCATACCTGTCTCTCCTATGATGTACCTGCACAATCTTGACTTTTACCTCAACACCTGAGATAAGCCACTACTCTTGCCGTCGATTTCGAGTGACACATTTTCGCGCAGAATCGAACGCACTAAACGGCAACTGTTGCAAAAACATATAACCATTGCGGCATTCAACGATGGAATCTCATGGCTAAATGAAATTCCAAAGCCAACACCTGGTGTCAGGCATAGTTTGAATTTTGAGAAAACAAGTAAAAAGCAACGTTGGATACACCAAGAGCCCATTGGTCGTTGGTTCATTGGACTTTTCATCTGCTGATGCTCATTTGCATAAAAGCGCGTTTTTGTGGATGCCTCTTAAATCTATAGGTCGATAAGGAAATGCCACACCTGCTGGCATTTTTTTTTATTTACAACGTTTAAGCCGCAAAAAATTTACCTTTATCTACTTTTAATGCATTCTGCATTGCTATCTTTCACAATGCCAGAAAATACCTAATTTATTCAATTTGCTTATTGTTTCTTTGATTGATTTATTTACATTGCCTTGTGTTATTTATAAAAACAAAACTTGAGATTTAATTGTTTTGTACGGCTATTGTTGGCATGCCTCTTTTATAAAGAAAGTTTTTTGTATGACAGACATTGAAATTATTCTATAATATATACCTGAAGAATTGTTAATCATTTAGTAAATATTTTCATTTTGCATAATTTGAATTGACGATAGGAGCCACAAAGAAGCCAAACGGAGCCACAAACTGATTAACATCCTTACTCGCGGTACAAAAGCACTTATTTTTCCAAACATTGAACATAATATATCGCACCTTTACGATAATGTGAAATCAACTTCTGAATGGGTCATATGTGTTGAGTCATCCCATAAATAAAATGGTTATTTTTCAGATTGTGGTGATATACTTGTAAGTCAGTTTCAAGGGCGGTTTCTAAAATTCCGAACCAGGAACTACAGCTTAGAAGATCAGCCTGTCAAAATTGACAAGGAAGCTCTGCAAAAACTGGAGATAGAGCTGGATCAGTTGATTGAGTGGCACGATCTTTACGCCATGTTGCAGGTACAAACCTAAGCCTGCCTGCAAGTTTTTCATAAAAAACGAAAAGGAAATTCACTCCGACTCTGGGCTGTTGTCTGGCTCGCAGAAATGCAAAAACAAGATATTCGATCTTCTCATTCCCCTTGGTTTGAATTGGAGGTATGTGCTAACCCTCTCAACTCCAAGCGTGTCCCTCCGAAGCTACCGCAGTTAGTATAGTAAAGACGTCAGCCTGGAATACTGTGGTGTACTTTCCGAGGGCCAGTGATGAACAGATTCTGCACCCGTATAAGAGAATCTTGACGGGATCTGATCGGTTACCATGGTCAACTCAGATGTGGCTTAAAGCATCTCCCTTATTGTCGTGTGGCCCTTACCTATGTGAAGTTTGCAGGCTGCACAAAGAGCCAGGCCCTCAACCTCTATGTGAAGAGCTTTAATGTTTAGCATGCGTGGCTTCGAGTGCAGCCGTCGTAATCGCTCCATACGTTATCATGGTCCTTCTTACTGTTGTGTAGATCCAGAACATTGTCCTGGGTTTAAGTCCCCATGCAGTCCCGCAAGCTCTATGACATGCCCAAAAGGACTACCGAGCTTTTTCCATGGTTGTATCTAGGTGTGTTCTAATATAGCTTCGAATCCAAGATCACTCCCAAGTACTTCACTTGATCCTTGAAGGGCAGCGCATTACCCAGGAAGTTCGGCTCAGTCAAGTCCGCCATATTCCTCTGTCTGGTGAAAGGTATGACAACCGTTTTATCAGGGTTAACTCTGAGGTCAACCAAATTGCACCAGGTTACATTATATTTAGCGTCTCGTGGAGTTGTCTTGCGTTGTTGCCCGCTCATCGAGGCGCAAGAGGAGCTCATCGATCACAAGACTCCACAAAAGAGGTGACAGCATCCCATCCCATGCCGACATCCTCTTGTGACACAGCCCTTGATCGTCCTGTCGAGGAGACTTAATGTAAGAACTCAAGACCTGAGAAACGCATCTATCCATATGTAGAAGGTCGTCCCAAGACCTCTCCTTCTTAGGGTCTGACTGATCACATCAAATGATGTGTAATCAAAAGCGGTTTCTATGTTAAGGAAGGATGAGTCGTCGTAGTGAATTTTTCGGTTTGGTAGGCGTGTTTTCGGGCGTAAAGGGGATGAGTGAAGAAGGTAACCCTCCCGATCAGTGACTTTTTCCATCGTTTTTAACAGGAGGCAAGCGTGTAGTATACACGGCCTTGCTTCGGAATAAAGGTTATTTTCACAGTCCTCCAGATAGAGGTTATATATCCCAATGCAAAGGATGCCCTGTATATTCTGCACAGCACCGGTGCAAGAATATTGCAGTCCTTTTGTACCAGGGGAATTGAATGATTCAAAGAATGAAATGGCATCCTTGATGGCTTTACATGTTAAGACCGAGCTGGCAACATTCCAGTCCGCGTTGGTCACCCTCCTTACTACGTGATCTTCTGGGCTAGACCTGTCTGCCTTGCTCGGTTCTTCCATCCTCGAACCACTTCGGAGAAAATTTTGGAAAATACTAAATTTTAGGACATTTTTGGAAAGGGCATTGGGATAGTAATTTGTTGGCGTAAGTTTGATGTCGCTGTGTTGAGTAGATCTAAAGATAAAAACTGGTAATATTTCCTACAGTAATTATTCAGTCTCAACATAAGGTTTCGATTTAAGTTCCTTGTAATTCACTTTTTAAAATGTTTATAAAGCAGCCTAACGCTACTTCTTTGTACATCAATGCCTTTTCCACTTGGTGTACCAGGCTGTGTTCCTGTTTCAAGGTCTCGTGGTTCGCGTTCATATCAGCCTTGGCTCAATAGTTCCGTGAAGCACTTAAAGAATCTGAAGAATAAAGCTTGGAAGCGGTTTTGTTCCTCAAGGAGTGATGCTGACTACTTCACTTACTCCATGTTACGCAACCAATTTTGCTCTGCACTTGATATTTCTTATTCTGACTATTTAGAGAGAATTAAATCGACTTTGCGTATTGAGCCTAAACAGTTCTGGAGGTTCGTAAATTGTAAGCGCAATTGTGATGGCTACCCTTCTGTGTTAAGTTTTGGTGATGTCGAGAGCGACGACCCCCTGACGACTGCCAACCTATTTGGCCTTTTTTTTTGGCACCGCATTTTTGACTACAGACTGTGATACTAGTGATAAGGATTTTACTCAAATGACGAGGTTTGCTCCGACTACTCTTGAAACCAAAGACCTTGTGTTTGACGAGGATGCTGTGCTAAAGCATATTTCTGGTTTGGCTGATAGTTTCTCGTGCGGTCCTGATGGTATCCCTGCTTGCTTTGTAAAAAATTGTCGCTTGTTCCTAGTTTCTATACTTTGTCACTTATTTAACTTATCTATTTGTTGTGGTGTTTTTCCGAAATCTTGGAAAGCATCTGTCATCATTCCCCTACATAAGAAAGGAAGTAAAAAGGACATATCAAACTACCGCCCCAACTTGCTGGAATTCTCTAATTGCTGTATTTCTGCCATTGAAGCTGGCAAGCAGGTCGACTGCATTTTTACTGATTTTTGCAAGGCTTTTGACAGAATTAACCATAGTGTATCTGTCTGATCGCACGCAACGTGTGCTATTCCGAGTTTGACTTTCGAACGATATTTATGTTACCTCCGGTGTTCCTCAAGGAAGTCATCTAGGACCATTGCTTTTTAACATTAACATCAATGTTGTTTCCTTAATTCTCCCTAATTCCAGAATTCTATGTTATGCTGATGCCGCCAAAATTGTCCGCGTTATTTCAAGTGAGAATGACTGTGCACTATTAAACTCGGACTTAGACGCCTTTCATAATTGGTGTTCTATAAACTTCCTTCCCCTAAATATTAGCAAGTGCACTACTATGTCATTCTCTCGATCAAGAAATCCAGTGCACTTTAACTACACCTTAGACGGTGGCTCTCTGAACAGACTTGACAAGACCAACGATTTAGGGGTAGTGCTAAATACGACCTTTTCATTTGACGACCATATCAACACTATTGTAAACAAAGCTAATTCTGCTCTGGGCTTCGTCAAGCGATGGTCTAAGGAGTTTGATGACCCATATATATCTAAACTCCTTTATTTTACGTTCGTGAGACCTGTTTTGGAGTATGCTAGTCCTGTGTGGTCTCCTTTTTATGCGATTCATATTAATCGTATTGAGGCTGTGCAGCGTAGATTCGTTAGATTTGCCCTTCGCGGCCTTCCTTGGACCGATCCTCTTCAGCTGCCTCCCTACGCTAACCGATTAAAGCTTATTTCATTGGAGTCCCTTGAAAGCAGACGCGACAAGTCCAGAGTTGTCTTTGTCTTTGATAGCTTGCGGGGCGTGGTTGATTCCCCCGAACTGCTGGGAGCTCTAGGTTTATCGATTCCTGCTCGCCCCTTGAGGAACCAAAGCTTTCTCCATATTCCCCATCACCGCACTAATTATGGTATGCATGAGCCTATTACATCTATGTGTCGTCTTTTTAATAATCATTTTGAGCTTGTTGATTTTCACTTATCTAGATCTCATCTGAAGAATCAGCTTTGTTAGGGTTACTCTTTCTTTTTCTTTGTAGTTATATTGTTGTTTATTTGATTTTTTGCAGTAGTCAGTATTTGATAAGTCTTAATAGTTAATCACTTTGATTCTGGAGTTTATTTTGATATTTCATTTTTACGTTATATTTACTGTTTTGATTTCGTTGATTTGTAGTAGTCAGTATTTGGCGAATTTGTAAATAAATAAATAAAGGCTATGTAGAGCATGTTGACAACTTGATAGTTGGTTTATACCTATCTTGTTTCCTAATTTCCCATTCTATGATTCGTTCTAGACTTTTCTGTAAGAATGAAGTAAGGCTTATTGGTCTATAAGCATTAGATTTGCTATAGTCCTTTTTTGCGCGGTTTGGGTAGAAAAAGGATATAAACACTTCATTACGTCTTTTGATTGTGGTTGTGGTAAATAGATCTATAGTTAAGTTAGATCCTGATTTCTTATTAGTTTTCAACAGTAATAACAACATGGGTAGCTCGCCAGTGGGATTGAACTTGCCTCTTTTATGATAAGCTTCTATACCACTTAAGACTTAAAAGTAATACGAAAATACAATGGAATACAACAATAAGTTTTGCGTAGTTTTCAAAATATGAAAGACATAGTAAGGATAAATATGGGTATCCTTAATCGAAATCAACTGAACCTTTTCTGTTTAGGGAATTAAATAGGATAAATAAAAGTCGTTTGTAAAGTAAAATTGTATATTTCTCTTTCAGAACTAATATGGGCGGACATTCTCTGCCATTGTCCGATTTAATCCATACACGTAAACTTTTTATGAATATAAAGTAAAAGTTAAAAACAAATACTAAAATTTTGCTTGCGTTAAAATTTTACAGTAAAATAAAAATTTCGATAAAATCATTTACGTCCTAATAAGGCACATCTGTTTAGATTCGTCTTTGTAAGCATTCACTCTTAGAACTAGAGTCAGCAAGAGATTACGTGAAGCCAACGGAAAGTAACGATGTTTTCTTATTAACACTAATTTTTCAAAAATGTTAGCATAGACTTGTCTGATTATAATTGGCTCCATGTAGTCTCTCTACTGAATTTTAAACTAATATTGATAAAACAACAATGTAAATGGTACAATAAGAATTTTTACAAAGGAAAAAATTTATGACATTTACATTCGACGTAAAACTAACTTGACTTGAGTATTGTTTAGTTCTATTTTTCCGTTTGATTTATAATTGGTTGTTTCCTTAGGCTATTACAAGTACATGCTTAATGTGTTCGAAAAAAAATATAACAAAAAATTAATAACAATAAAATAAAGTCAAATTATCTATCTTCGTGGTTTTCCGAAACTGCCAGAAGGTCCGCCATAGCCTGGCGTTGTTGCCGATGTCCTTCTATGCATTGTTGAATCTTCGTGAAGGTCTAACCCGGCCATCATTTGGGCGATTTCTCGTTCCTTTTTCATATCTGGTGGATTAAATTGTAGACTAGCTAATGATCCATGGCTTCTACTTCGGTGCTCCTGTCGAATTGAATAGCTAAATGCTCGCTCATTTAAGTGTCCTTTACGTCGATAAATTCCTGTTCCGCCAGGTGATTCTGCCCCGGAGTTTCCCGAATCGTCCAGGCCAGCTCCAGCTGACTGAGCAAGCTTTCGATTACTCATTGAAAGAGGTCTTGGATCTGGAATTATTGACTGTGGTCCAGGTGGCGCTTGATATGCAAATAGTGGTGGAGGTACTGGCATGCCTACGGGAATACCATTCATTTTATCCTTCTTCTTCTTTTTACTTGTACGAGCTGGTTGTAATGTTGCATATTGTGGAAGCATAACAGGCATTTGTAGCGGAACACCCATAGGTGGTAACATCTGATGTGGCGGACCATGTGGCGGATGACCGGGCGGGTGACCACCGTTTGGTTGATATGCCCGATGACTAAATGTGTGATATTGTCGTGCTGCTTGAGGTCCTATCGGGCCATATATCATAGTTCCAGGAGGTGGATGTAATCCCGGTCTTTGTAAACTATTGGCATGAATTGGTTTCGGACGAATTAATGTTCCTGATAAGCTTTGACTACCTGATTTTGGTGATTTTTTGTCTCTTTTCTTTTTGGCTTCTTCTTTTAGTGGAGGTGGAGGCACTGGAATTGGTGCACTTATTTGTCTCGCTCTAGCCGGCCTACCTAGCGTAGATACTCCACCTGAAAATACTTCATACGGACTTTCCATTCCAATGCCATCCAATTGATCTTGTGAACCATTCCATACTTTGTGATTTTCATCTCCGTTATAGATTGAACCTTCCCCGTCGTCTACTACTTCCAGATCAGCACTACTTGCATACACTGAAAAGAAAAAGGAAATTGGTTTAAGATTTCACGCTTAGCAAGTTTTAAATGTTTGCATAATTTTAGCAAAATTACTCATGCTAGTAAAATACTAACTACAAAATAATTATCTTGTGACATAACAGATCAACTACCAGTCTTTGGATTTTGCGTAATTTCAAAGTGAACATTTAGGTCAATAAACAGCTCCAGTTCGTTTAGCACGTTTACAAGGTAAATAAACTTGGAAAGGAAGATTATGCGAATTATGATAAATACCTGTGCTGCGATGAATGATTATCATCTGCTTTGTCAAATGTATTTTAATCTATTCCGTGAACTTTTAGGTTTTTAAAGATTTTAAATTACCAGACTAATCTCTTAACAAAAAATCCGTTTGAGTTGAGATTTAATCTATCCTTAACTGGCTTAATGTTGGGTTTATTCTTGTTTGTTTTGCTATTTTTTTTTTTTATTAAACTCAGTTCGAGGGTTGGCAACACTATCTGTAATTAGAAAGACGTCTTTTCTGTAATTGTGTACTTACTTTAAAATTGATATTTCTTAGTAAATATTGATTCAAAGAAACTCTCATGGTTAAAGAAGTAACAATTGACTACAAGTAGTCTGTGGTAATTTTTACGACAAAATCAACTTGTTTTTGTAAGTGTGGGAAAGACATGGCAATTTGCGGGTAATGTGCAACGTGCAAGAAATTGGTTATCTCCAGAATCAGGGCTAGAGTCGAGCAAACGTTTCCAAACTCCGAGCGCAATTATGGAGCAGGCAGTTGGAACGATGATGGTGGCACAATTTTGAGTCAAAATCTCGCCTATATGCTGAATGATAAGCTTTAATTACTTGTCACTAGGAAATAATCTGAATTAGTTAAGGCAGATATGGCGGAAATGAGATTGGAAACTGCAAGTCTTAAATGTGAAACTCAGGACCTCTCGGGAAATGTTAATACCTGCAAAAGATTCTGCTCAGTTAACACACTCTCCTTAGTTTCCGTAACACTTGAACTTCACTCGATACGAGACAACCTGAAAATGCCAGTGGATTCCGGACCACTGGCATTTTCTTTAAAACCCCCATGACTTTTTTTTGTAACCTGCTGTCAGTAGAAAATAACCATGGGTCACCGCCGGTGGAATTTGAACCTGGGATTTCGGAGTTATTACACGTTAACACTTACTCCACCGATGATTTAACAGTTAACAACGGTCACTAATTTTTTTTCTTAATTTTATTGCGGCAAATAAAAACCACAATTTCTGTAGAAAAATTTTCCGCTGAATACCAAAATCATAGTAGTTTTTGGATCAGGTCTGGTGTTCGAGATAAGTGGCAAAAACCAAAAAATGCACTGTTCTGAGAGGTAACGCCATGCGGCCAAAAACAGATTTTTTTTACAGTTTTTTAAACAATTTTCAACTTTAGCAACCTATAACTCAAAAAAAATATAGACTAAACACGTTAGCTCCCCTATCTTTTAGAAAATTTAACAAACTAAACAAAAGTATTTTTTTTATTTCGAAGAATGTTCTTTTTTATTTATTAAATGTTTTTTCACAGAAATTTGTTTATAAATATAAATTGGCATAATGTGGAATATGCGCCATATTCACTTTATTTTTTTACCGTCTTCCCAAAAACGAGAAGATCTAGCAGAGAAAGAAATATTAAAATTTCTTTAAAGGTGTGACAGTGTTAGTGATCCTAATATGATACAGTTTGTTGTTTAGTTTAGTTAGAATTAATATTCTAGTTTTGTTGCGAAGGCGTCCAGCAGCTAAAGAAAATTTAACCCTTTGGACTGCTATTGAAGAAGAGCCAAAGGAGTTTAGCTTTTCTTAATCAGAAAAGCCGGTCAAATAAAAGTGTTGACTTATCGTGCAAACATGTCTAGGAATGTCTAGGAATATAATTGATCCGAAATATCCTTGATTTTCATTTAATATTTGACATTTAATTACTGCTCGTGATGCAGCCTTTGCAAAATGGAAACGATATAAATTTGGAATTCTGTTTCATGAAAATGGCGCTCTTCATAATCAAACTGTTACCGCAATACGGTCAGCTAAAAAGCAGTATAAAAATAAGATACTTATCACCAAAATCCCACTAAGGGCATTCTAGAGAAATCTGGATTGGAATTCGACCCAGACCCGCGAATCATTGTGCAGATGCTAACCTTTTAAACATTCTCTTCATTATGTTAGCTGATAACTCTCCTGCTTGAAATATCCCTGTTGGTAATGATCCAATCTCTTCAGTTTTTTACAATATGTCCAGTGCAGACATATTATTATTTATTGTTAATAGCATCAAATCTAATGCAGTAGGTATTGATGAAATTAATCCGAGGTCTGTAATGGTGTGTCTTCCATATGTTTCTTTACCACTAGCACTTTACCACTAATAATTGCCGTACGTCATCAGCATTTCCCAAAGTATGGAAATTATCTAAAATTATATTCTATTTAGTTCCCGTAAGCACTTGTGATACTCTAGGGAGGGGGGGAAGAAGAACTTCATCTGATTCGAGACAACAATTGCAAGTGGACCTACAATTTAAAGTAGATTCCGAACCAATATTTTCTCTTCAACCACCCATGACTTTTTATCGCAAAACAACCATGTGTCGCCGCCGGTGAGATGCGAACCTGAGACCTCTTTCTTGGTAGGCAGACAATTTATCAGTTACTTCACTGACGACTTAAATAATACTATGTAAATAATAGTTAATATTCGAAGAATATACCCCTTGCCAACTGCTCCAACTTTCGGCCTATCAGAATTTTATCATTCCCTTCCAAGATGTTTAAAAAATGTATCCACTTTCAAATAACTAGTCATTTAAATTCTACCAATTATCTACATGACAGTCAATCGAAATTTAGACCAGGTAATAGCTCTACGACTTCTTTACTAAAAATTTCTTTGACAATTAAATATTAATGAATTGAAAATTTTAGTCTTACTGGATTTTTCCTAAGTGAGCCATCGCCTACTTTTGTCCTATGTAAGGTTGTGGATAGTTTTAACTTTAGTTCTCCAGCTACCCAACTTATATCTAATTACCTCAGAAAACGTTACCAAGTCGTTTTTTCGAATGGTATTTTATCTTAATTGTTACCTGTTACTTCGGGAAAACCCCAGGGTTCTATCTTGGACCAATCCTATTTTTTATTTCCTATCAATGACATTTTCTCATCAGTCAAGTATTATTAATTACATCTTTATGCAGATGATGTTCAATCGAGATCTGTAGGACTAATTGAGGACTGTGTTTTGTCTGTTTGAAGTGGTGTTGCTATTCCTTTTGAAGACTCGGCAAGAAGCCTTGGAGTTATTTTTAATAAAATGTTTACTTGGAATGACAATATTAACTCTGTTTCTGGACGGATCTATGGAGGACTTCGTTCACTATGGTCTTATTTTAAGCTTGTTTGTTTTTAATTCAAATAATAACATACGGATGTGAGATTTTTTTATAAATTGGATTCTGCTAATTATAGTAATTCGTGTATTATATTAAACTCTATAGTAAGGTATATTTATGGCCTACGGAGATTCAACCATGTTTCGCCTTATTCTTCATCGATTTTGGGTTGTTATATAGTTACGTATTTACCGGTCGTTATGCTTGTTGTATCGCTGTCCTGAATATCTTATTAATATTCTACAATTTTCTAGCTCGAATAGAACATCTAATTAAATTATACTGTAGGTATTTGCAAAATCAAAAGACCACTTGCGCTTAACTAACTGGTTTATTAGAGACTAATCTATTTACAGAAATTCTCTTAACATCTAGCTGCTATCGATCGGTATACAGAACCGCTATACAATAAAACAGAGCACAGTACTCAATAAAAAAAGTGAACTTTACAAATCAACACTAATGATTGAATAAATAGACAGAACTTGTATTGTATTATATATCATCTCCTTTTCTTGTTAAGAATCGTGTATAAAATATATTCTTTGAAATATTTTCCTACAATACCTAGATGCAAATATTTAATTACAAGGCATTTAGTTTTCTTTCACTGTCAAGCTCTGGAATAATTTAGGTACCTGTATCAATTCGTCAGCTGGTTCAGTCAAGCACACTCAGTTTGCTCATGAAAAGCATTTTTGAAAGTTTGCAAGCTAAAAATTTAATATTTCAATATGGATGGTTCTTTTTTGTTGTTGTATTGAGTATGATGTTCCATTGGTGATAGGAGAAAAAAATTGGTCATAGGGAGGGGGAGGGGGGGGGGGTCTAACTTCGTAATGCGTGGACCGATTTGGATGATTCTTTTTTTTTTTTTTGGTAGGGTAGGTTTCCACCAAAATTTTTTTGTGGGGTAGGGTTTGAGCCTAACTTCGTAACGCGTGGGCGGATTTGGATGCACCGATTTCTTGAGATCGAGTAGCTCCAGATCTTACCCCATTGGACTTTTGTATTTTCACCTACTTCAGTAATGCTTTTAATCGAATCAATCATAAAATTCTCCTTCATAAATTTGCGATTCTTTGGTTTTTCTGCTGGTTTTATTCATTGGCTACGCTCGTATATGTCCAAGCGCTCCCAACGTGTTTTGTTTCGTAAAATTCTTTCTGTTTCGATCCGCATCACTTCTGGGATGCCACAGGGTAGTCACTTTGGTCCTTTACTGTTCAATATTTACACCAATGATGTATCCCTAATTCCATCACACTCAAGAATTTTGTCGATGTTGCAAAGCTATTTCGTTCTATTTCGAATGATCTTGACTGCCATCTCTTAAATTGGTGCTTCATCAACTGCCTCCCTTTAAACGTGTCCAAATGCACTGTCACGTCCTTTTCCCGTAAAAGAAATTCTCTGCTTTTTAGTTACTCCATGGATGGATATTCTTTGAATAGACTTAACAATTCCAAAGACTTGGGCGTCTTGCTTAATTATCGATCCTTACATCACTCGAATCCTTTATTGTGCGTTTGTTAATGAAGGTTTTTAGGGTTTGCTCTACGTGACATTCCATGGGCCGTCTTCTGCCTCTTTACGCTGATAGACTTAAATTAATATCTTTGGACTCCCTGGATACCAGACGAAATAATGCCAGAACTCCTTTTGCGCTCGAGTGTCTGCAGGGGGTTCTTAACTCTCCCGAATTGCTAACATGTTTTAACATATCTGTTTCGTCACGCTCCGTGAGACCTCCGTACGTACTGTGGACGTAATGAGCCAGTTACAGCTGTGTGCCGCATTTTCAATTCAGTATATAATCATATGGACTTTCACTTGTCAAAGGCCATAATAAGAAGCCAATTGATGGGTCAGCTTTGTTAGATTTTTTCTCTTTGTATATAGATTTAAGTTTGCACGTATGTAAGTTTGCTTTATGTAATCAGTATTTGATGAATCCTAAATAAATAAATAAAGACCATTATTATCTGCAAAGTCTAAAAATTTGAATCCCTTCGAATTAACTGTTTTAACTTTAGAGTTGTCTTTCCCATATTTGTACATTAAGATCTCCCATTATTATTAATGTATTCTTGCCCTGAAAATTTTCTAATAAGTTAGGTAGACTGGCAAAATCAGATTCCCAGTTATCGGAATAGGAATTTATCCATGTTCTAGTCTAAATTTCGTACTGCCAGCGATTTTAGTACTGATCCCATATGACGGGCTGAGAGTAAAAGTGACCTATTATAAGGTTCGGGCAAAAGTGGCTTAGAAAATGTTCCGCGCAAAAACGAATGGAGTGAGATTCCGTGCAAAAATGAATCGTACAAAATTTTCGGGCAAAAACGACTTAACTACTTAACTGTATTAACTTTGCATTACTTTTTGTAGTTAATTCGTTTTTCCCCGGAAATTCTCTACGATGCGTTTTTGCCCGGAATCTCACGCGATTCGTTTTTGCGCGGACCATTTTCTAAGCCACTTTTGCCCGAACCTTATCAATAGGTCACTTTAACTCTCAGCCCGTCATATAAACCTCTACCTCCCATAATATATACAGTCTAACTGCAGGTATCCAATATAATTTAACATTTTTAAAGAATTTCTCAAGCAAGTGCTCACGGTAAGTTAAGTCTCATTGGTGACGTACGTTCTAACATGTCGATCCTTTTACTCAAATCAGTTTCTTTTTTTCTGTATTGGACAACTATGTTATATAGTTAAAAACACTCAAATATATTAATACTTTCACGTTTAAATAACATAAAATCCGTATAACAAAATATTAATTGTTTAGTTAATTTAAAACGATTCAGAGAAAAACGTTCTGAAATACAAAATATAAAAAAAAGTGTTTAATTTTTTCATGGGAGCCGCATCTGTGCACCGTTGGTTTATACCATTGAGTCTTGCAAATAACGTAGGGAGAATAAATGCATGTTTCAGCATGACAACACTCCAAGGTATTATTTACTACCAATTTGTATTTGGTCACCTGCAAACCTTTTTGACACACTATTGCCTACCGTTTTGATCTTGTCGGTGCTGTATTTAGTATGATACTTTGACTACGTTTCCTTAAGTATCCACATAAAGGTACTCCATTGAAAGCTTATAAACCTAAAGAATTGATGAACGAGATGTGTTAGAATGGAAAGCAATCAAATAACTTTAAGAAATAAACCATTATACTATGGGCTGGATGCTTCATAATTCAACTGTGGGACCACTACCAAGCTGGAAGAAGAAGGAAATACAGTGAAGTTATTCATGGGGATCGTAGTTTTGAACATAAAGGACGCCTTACAGTTATTCCTAGACTTTAGAAATCTTCGCATAATGATCTTCTGTTAAAAATGGTATTGATAGCTTATTTTGGATGATAGTGCTGCAGAAAAACTTCCACTTTACTTGATTATTCTATCATTATTCGTTGCTGTTCATTAGTAGGTAGAAATATTATGGGTACGCCTTCTTTAATGAATTGCAAGTGTAGGAAGTGAAGGTTGAAAACTATTCTTAAAGTCATTGTATTGGTTCAATTCATGGAATTGTAAGTTGTAGGTGAACTTTAAATCAGGAGAAAATTTCGACCCTCATCTTTTGACAATGCATCTGTCTATTCATAATAACTTCTCTTGTGGAAATACAGGAAAAGCAAGAATAATTAACTTGAAATGAAAGCTATTGAATGTTTCGCCTTTTCAAATTATTAAACCAAAACCATCAACCAGCCTAGGTTTAAGCCATAAGAAAACCATATTATATTCGAGAATATAACTACATCTGAAATGCACATAAGCATTAAGGTATGTTATGAAATATACACTAAACATATACATGTGTATAATGTCCCTTACATAATGTCTTTCGTAGGCATCTCTACTATTTAGAAACCAAAAGGTGAGTGTGCTTTCTTGGTATCGTAAAATGTCACGTCATTTTGATACTTTTCCCGTCAGGTCAAAAGTATAGACTCGCATACCTTAAAAACGACAATAATTACAGGTGTATCTGAACTTAACTGCTGCGAAACTCATCGCCTCCTGTAATTAACTTTGCGATGGACTGCAATTTTTCAGTTATCATACACTTGACGAGTATCAGAATAATGGCTGGCACTTCATCAGTGAAAGAAGTTTTAATTAAACTTAATTCTTAGGGTGAGGATGTTACCTCTCAAAAAACGATTTTTCAATGAAAGGTTTTCAGTGAAACTTGAATGGAATTATGTATTCAAAATCGAAGGCATGTAAAGACGGTAATAGCACTGTAGAATTTCTATAGAAAGTAGACGGTACAGATTAAGATTACTTTCTTTAAAACAGATAAAGTTAAGATTTGCCAGTTCACTGAACTGAAGTGATTGTTTTATGCTAAGTTGTGGAAACCCGAGTAATTTTAGAGAAAAAAAGAACATGAAAGATAAATTTTATCTCTAAATCGAATTAACTTGATAATATGCGGTTCATTGAAGGAAGGAATCAGGTGAGCCCTCTATGATTTCTTATCTTTCTGGTGATTCTTTTTAGTTTCTCCCTAGTCCCCGTAACTCCTTCTGGGGTATGAGGCGTAAGAAGAACCTTACCCGACTGGAGACAACGATTGCAAGTGGAAATTACTTTGCAATCCTCAGTGGCCTTGAAAGCAACCACGGGTCGTTGCCGGTGGGGTTCAAACTTGGGAGCTCCGGAATGGAATGCTGACACATTATTACTTAGACCACCGACGACTCTTAATTCCACTATGTACCTTTAATCTTAAAGTTGCTCTTCAACACCAGCTGACAGCTTCACATGTGGCCCAGACGACCTTCCTGCAGCTGTCGTAATGAGATTCGTGCTCTTCCTCTCTACAGTATTTTGCTAGTTGTTTAACATCTCCTGCGGCGTCTTTTCGGACTTTTAAAAGTGTTCCGTAATTATCCCACACATAAAACGTGGAAAAAATGTGATATATTCAACAACTGGTTTACTGCAAAACTCTGTTGAATCTCTAAGCTATACGAGGTTCCCATTTGCGATTGCTTCACGAAGAGTAAGTCAACTACCACCAATTTTCTAACTTCTATTGAGCCTCGAAAGCCGATTTACTGTAGTTTTATGGATTTTAATGAGCTATTTGTCCGATTAAATCACTATATTCGCGTACACCAGCTTATGGGTCTTGCTGTTCCATTAGTTTTTATCAGTTTTGATAATCAATGTACCACAGGAAAGTCATTTTCGCCTCTACCCTTTATTTTTTTCACTAACGATATATCTCTTATCCTTCCACGTTATAGTATCCCCTGTCATGTTCAACACTGTTGATGATGCATTAATCATCTCCTCTTTATTAAATTATCCCATTCCCGAAAGCTCATTACAAGACTTGAAAAGATCTAGGTGGCTTGATTTATTCCCGTGTTTCATTTGAGGATCACATTGACAAGAATATCATGATCTAAGGAATTTGAAGATCCTCCAATCGCGAAAATTTTATATGATACTCTGGTAAGACCTATTTGAGTCGCCGCCGGTGGAGTAAGTAATATCATGTCGCCCTGCCAGGTTCGAATCCCACCGGCGGCGACCCATTGTTGTTTTCTGCTGCAGGGGTTTCAGAGAAATTGCCAGTGGTTCGGAATCCACTTTGAATTGTAGGTTTACTTGCAATCCTTGTCTCGAATCGAGTGCTCCCGCCCCATGCCCCACAAGGGATTATGGGAACCAGAAAGAGAGACCTATTTTGTTTACAGGGTGTCCTAAAAAGTGGCTGAATCTCGAAGAATACGCTTTGGATCGGGAAACGAAAAACACGCATTTGATATTTCTGAAAAAACTATCAAATTTTACCAAAATTAAGCCCCACCTATAGGAATTGGCGGGCGGGGGGGGGGGGGGTGACTTTAAAATTTTAAGGAGGAATTTGTTAGAGAAATATTTTGTAAACGTAAATTGCATAAGTGAAGAAAGTGAACAAATAAAATTAAAAAAAATTCGATCCGATTCCCTGTACAAATCGAAGCACTTTTTCGTTACAATTTTTCTGTTAACCTAACCATTTTTGAATACAAAATGCTCAAAGTTTCAAAAAGTTTAATGTTTTACCCTAAAAACTCAAAACTAATGTTTTAATAAAAAAAAATTTTCGGACTAAAGTTGTTTATTTTTACCCAAAGAATAAGAATCTGCAATGAAAAATAGGTGCTTCTATTAAAAATTTGAAAGTTGCCTCCCGCTAATTGTGGTATCATTTGATAGCTTTTACAAAAATGTCAGATGCATGTTTTTTCGTTTCATGATCCATAGCATATTTTTCGAGTTATTCAACCTTTTCCAGACTTTTAGGTAACCCTGTATATTGAATTGAGGCGGTGGAAAGGAAGTTAGTTAAATTCCTCTTACGTGATTTGCCTTACCTATTTATTTTATTTCGACAAGGTCTGACTACTACTTAGTAAATACAACAAATAAATACAACAATATAATCTACCCATTAAAGAGCCTTAGATTTTAATCTGAGCTAATTCTTTAACTGATCTATTGAAAGATTAAAGTCACTGATACCAAAAATGGGATCATTAAAACCATTGTTAGTATGGTTGTGTGGAATCCGGAGGAAATCATGGCTCCTCAAGGATCAAGTCGGAATAGATATGTTGAAAAACTCCGAAAAATTGCCAGTTCTTATTAAGCGGTTAAAAGCGAAAATCAATTCTGGAATTATCACGTCTCACCTGAAGGATCTTGAAAGATAGAAGCTTGAGTCTGGCTGTATAAGAAGGTAAGAGTAGAGGATCAGTTCAAGAGAGATCGCGCAGTCCAAATCGAAGGAATCTGTGTTAAACAAACTCTGTTCGGTTAATGTGAGAGGGGTAATAAGGTGATCAGATCGGACAGGTATACTCTAACAAAAGTATAATAAAACCATATTGTGATGTATCGATTATTTAATATCTTGAACAATCTCTTCACGAAACTTAAAGAAGCATTAGCTTTATTTTCGATAAAGGCAATATGGTCAGAAAATCTGAAATAAAGTGAATTCAGGACGACACCTAAGTCTTTAGTTTTATCAAGTGCTGATAATAAGCATCCGTCAATAGTGTATTTGAAATTTCAGCGATCTTTTGCACGAAAGTTACATAACAGTACACTTGTCAATATTTAAGAAAAGGAGAAAACTATTTAAAGAAGTCATCCAATTTAAAGGAGCACAAGAAATAATTCTAAACATTTGAGTGGTGGTTAGCATTACAAAGAATCTTCAAATTTGTCAAAACATCATTGATGTAAATAAAAAAGAAGCCAAATGGCCAAATGGACCCTCACCTAACCTCGGGACGTAACCTTAACCGATATAATCGTTTATTGAGTTTTGAAGAAATAGAAGTTAATAAAATCAGAAGGGCTGTTGAAGAGACGAGACATTAAAGTAAAGTGTTGAGGTATTTAGAAGAAGGTGTAACTTATCATGGAATGAGTCGGAATAACCCCCTGTAAGCAATGGAAAGCAAAAACAATTCTATTCTACACTTGTCACGATTGGACTGTAGAGTATCCAAGGATATAAGCTTACGTCGCGTCGATCCAGATACAATACAAAAGGATTATTCCATGGCATGGCGGGAAGTGAAAATCTTACGAACCAACGTTGTACGAATTCTATGCATGTACTGTATAGAAAGGCGATCAAACTGGGCCGACATACTTCAAAATGGATATGACAAAAATACAAAAACGGAGCTTACTGATATGAAAATTATACAGGTTTCATACTAACCCGATTTTTTGGTTTCAAGAAAAATGGGGATTTCAGAATCTCGACTGAAATAATTCCGACTTTAATTTATTTATTTCAAAAGAAATTTAGACCATAGTTAAATCTTACTTCAATTAGCTTTGTATAGATAACGTGGTAAATCAGTGTATCACGTAACAACACTACATAGAATTAAAAAGTAATTATTCCTCTTTACTAGTGCTATGAGACCTTCCTTCGAGTCAAATATCAAAATTCTAGGTGAACTGGCGTGTGCCGCTATCAAAATGCGTGATAGTTTACCATATTATATTTTTGTGTCAAATTTCAACTTCCTGCATGTAACGTACTGACACGGTGCGGTTACTCGGGCGCCAAAGAAGTGCGATTTTTCTATCGGTATAATAGTGGGAAAGTCACAAAATCTTGTTTAAAAAAAAATATTAACCTTGAAAAACGTTGACCTTGAACGCCTCCAGTTTTTGAAAAAATTCCAAGTGCATCTTGCTTACCCCTTGGAACCATACAACTTTTGTCCGAAACTTTTTTCTCTAGGTCTCGTTATTTAAAGGTTGCAGGGGTGCGAAGTTGAAAAAAACACCGTAGTACTACACAACGCTATGCTACTGCAGGTTTTACATCTAAAGCAATCAATTCACTGCAGTCCAATCAACTCTCAGCCAACCTTCTTCAATTCGTCCAATCCCTCATCACCTTCAAATTCTCAAGCACTCTCGCAGCTAAATTTTCCCGGGGGACCTGAATAGACCTCAACACCCAAAAACTCAAAATCACTGCCGTCCTGTGAGGAAAAAATGCGGTTAGCTTTGATATTGACAAGACGGGTGTCCCCATCAGAAAGAGATGAGTGAAATAGGCCGGGATTTTTTTCGGGCTAGGGAGCAAAACGTCCCAATCGATAGTCTATCGTTAGACAACATTTTGCACAAATTGCTTTCGTTTTACCCCCTCTCAATTTTTTTTTATTCGAAAAGCAAAATATCCAGGCGAACGTCACAAGCCCGGAAAATTTTCCGGGCGGGGAGGTAAAACGTCGCAATCGAAACGCCTTCGTTAATCCATGTTTTCCCACAATTCATTTCGTTTTACCCCCTCCCAAAATAAAGTTATTCAATAACAAAGTCTTTTTTCCAAAAATAATGTAATTTGCTGTAATATGATAGAGGAAAGCTTTTAAGAGTTGATAGTGTTAAAATACGATAGACTTAACCGTAAAAACATTTTACAACCCCTTCGGTAAATTTTACAACCCCCAAAGACAACGCAAAAAACTGACAAACTTTCAAAAAAAGTGCTTACTTCACAATGTGAGTAAAATCACAGATGTTGATCCTTGGAGGTTGATCACGTTTTACCCATTATGAAAAACCGGCGAACTTTAGGGGTTGAAAACATTTTACCGATTATAAATGCATCCCTACAAGATACAAGTGTAAAAAATCGTACTAAAGTAAATGGGTTGAAAAGATTTTACCCATTTTCCTTCGACCGAGGAAAGATTTCGCACCCTCACTGTTTTGTTTTACCCCCTCTAGAAAGAGTTGGGTGGGGGGTTAAAAACGTTTTACCTTTTTTCATTCGACAACGAGAAGGTTTCACCCCATGGCTTCGTTTTACTCCGCTTTAGAAGTTCGCCCGGATTTTGAAAGTATGTCAGTCTTTGTGAAATTTACTGTAGGTTTTTTCGCTTAGATCTATCGTACTTCAAATGTGTCAACCCTTAAAAGCTTTCCTTCGTCAGATTTGTGGAAAAAGCGTGGACTAACGAAGGTCTTTCGATTGTGACGCTTTACCCCCAGCCAGGAAAATTGTCCGGGCTTGTTAAGTTGGCCCGGAAATTTTGTTTTTCGAATAAAAAAAATTGAGAGGGGCTAAAACGAAGTCGATTGAGGGTTTAATGTGATGTAATGATAGACTATCGATTGGAACGTTTTACCTCCGAGCCCGGAAAAAATCCGGGCCAACTTCACGCACCTGATTTTGATATAAAAATGATATGCCATTTCATGTAAGTCTATGTGAATACGGTCTTATGACTCTAATGTTCTCACTAATTGGTATATTATTAATATTCAAAAATTTTTTAAACATTCTCCTTTAGAATTTCACCAATTTTGGGTTTACTTAAGATTTTCTATTTCTTCAAACCCACAGAGGTATGCACATATGAAGTGCAAAAACTTGATTACTTCCTTCATTGCCTTGTTGGCAAATGTCAGATTAGCCTCGCTGTGAAGCTCAAATATGTTTTGTTATCAACTCACCATAAACTTTCATAAACTTGAAAAATAGTTGCTTAGGTTGGTTTTTAAATGAAATTTTAGCAAGCGTGAAAAGCGAATGCCTTGGTTGCTTTTTCTCCAGACATAGTAAACCTTGCAAGCTACTTTTGTTTACCTACCGAAACAGACATATTTTTGCTTGGCACGTGAATTCCGCAGGTGTAAGTTATTGCTCGAGTAAAACTGATAGTTTCTTGAGATTAAGATACTTTTACACAGCGACACTGTGAAGCATGCCGGAGAGATCTGATGCACTGTGCCAAGGTAGGAGACGGAGGGAATCGGATCTTGCGCGTATATTGTGCCAGGCTTAGCTGTTGACTAGTCTGCAGAGTCTAGCATGTCACTAGCCAGTCATGTCTAACGGATAGAAATCTTATAAACAGAATATCTAGTTGCACCGGACAAGGCTGAATGCGAAAACCTGAAAAAGAGTGGTTTATTACAGCATCTGCAAGGTGTTAGAAAAATATTCATCGGACATTTGGCGTTAATAAATTTGTGTCGATTTTCTTTTGGCCAAATGCAGACATAAATTGCACGCACTTTTTCTCACCTTTACACATCTATGAATGTTATTTAGGTTACATCCGTTGCGTAGTTATGGGAAAAACTTGATAAATTTCATAATTTATTACTGGGAAATATTTCATGTAACAGTTAACAGTTTAGGAATTTAAGCTCAGCGGTTGAATACCTGTGAAATATGTCCGATTTGAGGTTGAGATCTGTATTGTGATGCTGTGCAATTACACACAGCATTAGAATAGACATCTGGTTTGTAGCGGTAAGCGCCTACACGTCGCGCATACGAAATGACCGTAAATCTAAGACGCTTGTTAAAAGAGGATCATAAAATAAATGAATTCATCATCATTAACGTGTTGACTGCAACTCAAATGAACCCTGACTTGCAATTAAATTCAATTTATGCAAGATTACAAATAGTTTGTAATATTTAGTCAAATTAGTTAAAGATGAAGTAATTTTAGTATACCACTTTCAATTTAATTAAAAATTCAATTTGAATTTATATTGCTTAAGGTTTAATGGAACAACAATCGAAAGAGACAAGGAAGGATATATTTTTTAAGCTTACTTAAATATAGCATGAATTTCAGCCTCACAATCCCAGAAACGAGTAAAAGTGGTATAGAAAATGTTCCGCGCAAAAACGAATCGCGTGAGATTCCGGGCAAAAACGAATCAGAGAAAAAGTCCGGGCAAAAATAACTTAACTACATAACTGCATTAACTTTGCATTACTCTTTGGAGTTAAGTCGTTCTTGCCCGGAGTTTTTTCTCTGATTTGTTTTTGTTTGGAATAAGACGCGGTTCGTTTTTGCGCGGAACATTTTCTAAGCCCCTTTTGTTCGGACCTTGTAAATAGGTAATTTTTACCCTTAGCTTGTAAGTTATGATTAGGAGGAGATGGCTTAAGCTCATTACACTATAAAGGCAATCAAGGTCAGTTCTTTATATATTTCCGGATTTGTCAAAGCTTTACTCTCACTCTCTAACTAGTTCCCGCAACCTCTTCTGCGGTATGTGGCGGAACAGCTTTACCCGGTTCGAGACAATGATTGCAAGTGGACCTACAATTTAAAGTGGATCCCGAACCACTGACATTTTCACTACAACCCCCCACGATCTTTTTATCGTAATCTGTTGACAGCAGAAAAGAACTATGGGTCGCCGTCAGTGGGATTGGAACCTGGAACCTTCGGATTGGTAGGCCGACACGTTATCACTTACTCCACCGGCGACTGCAAAAAAAAAGTAAATACAAAATAAAGCAAATCTTAACCTTAAGAAAATAAATCTTAATCTAGTACAAAAGCTTAATTGAGCAATAGTTCAAGTTCCTTCTTTAGCTACAGCTTAGAGAAGTTCAGTTCGAAGCACGCGAAACTCTCATTGTAAAAGCGAGACATTAACGCTATTAGCGCATGCATGCCATACAGTGTTCGGTGATAAAAAACGCGAAGGAAGTCGTATTTCCTCAGGGAAAATGTAATGCTTACAAATTTCAAAATTCGGGCGAGTCTACCGCTGCTCGCAGTAAATCGAAAATAGGAACTATCCCAGAAATCGGACGCCTCTCTTCGCGATTGTCCAAGGAGATTAAACAGAGAAGGTAGGACAACGGGATCATTCTAAGGGAAGCCAAGAAGAGCGGACTTAGAAAATCTACGCTACACCGCCTCGATGCAATTAATGTGCACCACAAAGTAAGATGCTCATACAGTGCTAGAGTACTCCAAGATCGTTATAACAAAGATTCAAGGTAAGTCCTCAAGCTCCTTGGACCATCGTTTCACGAAGCTTCATATCCAGGAAGTCCTGCCAACGATAGAGTTTACATACATGATCCTCGAAAGATAGACGGGAGTTAAGAACCACGCCCATGCGTTCAGTGGAAAACCATTGTTAAAACGTAGCCCGATCAGTGTGTTGAACAGGGTTTCTCAAGAAACGCTACGAAATATTTTAGCGTCATCAGCAAGACACATTAGTTTGATGAAAGGAAGAAGTTGTGAGAAATCGTTGATATATAAAATAAAAAGCAAGGGGCCAAGAATGCTGCCCTGTGGCACTCCAGAAGAGACAGAGATATTAGTGGAAAGAGCTCCCCTGCATAGAACACGTTGTCAATGAGTCAAGTAACATTACAACCAAAAGAGCCTGTGAATTAGGATGCCGCGGCTGATCTTATCGAGGGCCTTATTAAAATCAGTGCATAGTCAATTTGTTTACTCCGGCAATGGGTGATCGAGAAATTCAAGAAAGTTGGTGGTGGTAGTAGAATTCCCCTTAGAGAAGCCGTGCTGGAAGGAGCCCATAAAGGGCCTACCGTGAAAGCGGAGCACGTTACTTACTGAAGCTTCGAAAATCTTCGCAACATGGCACAAATTTGCGATTGGCGTATAATTGCATATAACATATTTATTGCCTTTTTTGTGAAGAAGGATTATCACAGAATCCTTTCACTGACTGGAAAATAGCCAACAGACGAAGACAGATTAATTAAATAACAAAGATCCTGAACAAGAGACGATTTGCACATTTTCCAGAAGGAAGCAGGAATACCACCAAGACCCCGCACGAGAAGCAATCTTACAGATCAGAACGGTATTCAGTAGCGGTTGCATCATCGAATATTAAGTCCTTTGGTTTAAGTGATGTAGACGAATACCTTGTCAAGTGAGTAAAATCAGTAGAAGAAATATCACAGTGGGAATTACAGTAAGCAGAACGAATGAATTCGGGAAACAAGTAAGTAAGTGAAGAGGTGTCACTGCTCTCGCAGTCGCGGAACTTCAAAGAGGAGGGATAGCTATTACATTTGCACTAGGAATTGATATATTTCCAGAATTGTCTGGGGTTATTACTTAAAGTAGACCTCATGCTGGAAAAGAAAACGTTATAAGATAATTGTAGCTGGGAGGAAAACTGATGGAAGAACACGGAGTAGGAAAGGTAATCGGTGTCACTCCCTGAGGCACCGAACCTCTTCCAGGCCTTGCACTTTAAGTTCTTTAGATGTCTCAATGGGCCATCCAGCCAGGGTTGAGATAAAAGAGAAGAACTAGAAACGCAGACTGGAACACACTGGGTTGAAGGCGTTAATATCACGATCAATGTTCCGCTTCCATAGTACGCTTGATCAGTCGCCGGTCAACTGCCAGTGATTGCGAATTCGGAAGTCGGACGTATTAAAGTTAAAATAAGCAGCTCACAAGATGAGAGAAAGAAACACTAGTGCAATCGAAGCACATGATGATGATAGGACTCCGGAACCAAGGGAGTCAAACACCTTCTAACCCGCGTGCCGTCATGATCAGCTGAAAAATCCGAGGTCTAAAAACCGTTCCTTCAGAACGACATTACACTCCGCCAAACCCGCTGAGGCATGCTGGGAAGTTGCCGAGAAGAAGCAGGAAGCTTAAAGTCGCGATATCATCAGGAGGAAGGAAGGCATCAGTCGAACAGTTAATCGTCGCAGCCAGTAGTCGTATACCTACTTCAGATGGCGAGGCAGGGGGAACGTAAACGGTGATCACAAACAGTTATCTTTGAGGAAACCTCAAGATGACACGTAAAAGCTCGAAGTTGCCAGAAGTGTCAACATATACTACAGAGCAAGGGATGTCAACTCTAACGACACAAAACACTCCGCCACCAACCGGAGCACACAAATCAGAGTGACGACCGCGACGAAAGACTTGAAATTCAGGTTCGAAGATTTCGACGTCGGAAATTCTGCCATAAAACTAAATCTCGGTTAGACAGATAACATCAAAATTAGATGCGCCGGATGCGGAAAAATACGGTCATAGAGAGTAGCCCAGGTACGTCGGCATAACAAAAGATGATTTTGCTAACGAGTTTTTTGAGAGGAGAGGAGGACTTGGAAAGCCGTTTGTCTGGAGAGACCACCGCCGAAAACGCATCCTCCCAAATAGAAACCTTAAATAAGGCGGTGAAAGAGCGACTGTATAGATCGCGAATGGGGCCAATCCTCCTACAAGCGACCAAACCTATGGGAATTCGAACCCGCGAAGGAATATGGTCAGCGATGTCATGCTATGTATCAGGATGAACCGTGGGTACAAAGAAATATGTAGCCGGCGTACATCAGATTTAATCGATGAACCATAAGCCTGACCGCCATCCAGAGGGCAAGAACGCATGGCGGACACACGATTTCGGTGACGGCACTTCCGGCCACGTTCAATTAACAAAATATTAAAAACGTTTTTAAGCTAAGAGAAATCTATTTAACCCGCCTATAATTGCCATCCCGAGTAATTCAGGTATGGCAAACTCATTCAAAATAATGCCAGCCCTCGAACTTTATCGGAAACTACCCCAGTGAAAACCTAAGAAATACATTTTTTTCGCACTTTTATATATAGGGCAAAAATTGATCCTGCAGCATTCAAATATACTGCTCTTTCCTCATGGGTAAGCTCTACAACGTACAGAGGACCTGGTATAATTCCGCTTATAACACCACAGATCATGACGGACGGTGGATGCTTTACTGTCCTTCGAAGGCAGGGCTCCTCGAACTTCACTGAAAGTGAAACAAATGTTGAAGCTTCCATCTTCGTATTGAAGGCAGCTTCATCGGACAAAAAAACCTGCGGTGACAAGAAAAAATTGATATTATTTTTCGATTCCTTTTCTTCGGTTAAGAAGAAAAATTATGGTTGCCTACCGCCTTTAATTGCTCAACTGTACAGGTCTTGTGGTCTTTGGCCCACTGGGTGTTAGCCTTGGCTTGACTTGCCTGACTTTTCCCCAAAGTTCTTAAGGATAGGATTATTCCTGATGCCTCTAGCTCTTTTTTATTTCTCTAGCTGGAAGTCTTCTGTTTTGCAGAGCTGTCGATAGTATTTTTCTATCTTGCCTCGATGTGGTTTTATGTGGACATGGCAATTTCTTCCTTTGTTCTCTTCAATTGTGATACTCTCCTTCAGATTTTTAGCTAATTTCAACACCACAGGGCGAGATACTCCTTCCCTTCGAATAATTTCTCGTGCAGAATGTTGCCACTTTTTTTGTTAAAGAAATATCGGCTTTTCTTCCCATTATTAAAAATAACCACTGTTAGTATGTTTTAATAAAAAATACGGATACAATTTAGTAAAAAAAATAAAAACCTTGCAAAACAGATCCTCCAATTTCACATAATTTCATGTTGCCTGGTTAAAAATAGCGCCAAAATTTAAACTTTGCCCAAAAGGATCTGGTTTTATAGGAACATGCAATCAGGTAAAAAATCTGGTTTTCTAAATTACACAAAAAATTCTAGTGAACTGATTAATACCATTATCATTGAGGAACGTCCTAGTGATAATAATTTAATGCGGAGAGCTGTAAAACAAAAACCCAGCTAATTTTTGTTTCAAAAACAAATTTTCAAAAAGAAACCCAATGTTTCAATTCTGTCGGAAACTACGTCTACCTAATAACAAAAATTATCTAATTTTTAATTCAAAGACAACGAAATAACCCCGCTAATTTTCGCTATTAAATTATCTTATATTTTCACAAATTAATCCAAACCTCCAAGGGAATCGGAACCACGCCTTACCACCTTTAAAATATAAATAAAAAAGTCCTATTAGGGAGATGAAACGGGATTACCGAGGGATTCTAGGTCAACGGTCAACTCTGGTCGATATAAATCAATCTTTAGTTCGTCGGGCTCAGCTACCGGGATGCCTTGTTATCTCCCGCATCACAAGTTTCATCATTATTTCATTTTTGTTGTACCACAGATTAACCACCCTTGCACACTCACGTAACCAAAACCAAAGAGAAACGCTGATGTCATTGACGCATTTTAAGCTCAATACTTCAACAAAACGAGCACAAGAGAGTTTTTTCTTTCAACACACATGAGAAATGTATAAGAAAGATACGTTTTATCGAATTAACATGTTGAGAACATTTGTAGGTTAAAATCAAGTAAAATCCAATTTAAGACTTTAAATATATTGCGAGAAATACACGAGAAAGTACAATTCCCCAAACTTTTCTTATGTCTACTGTGGTTTGTTTACACCACCAATGCTCAGCTGTTATTGTCAGCTTCCGGGCTTGTATCTAGACGAGGCTGTACCCGCATTCATTCTGACACGTCGGTGGATTTAATATTATTTTGTAATCAGCCTTGATGAAACTTTGTAAATAAATAAAGACTCCTTGCAGTTTGTTAAGTACCTAATAACTATCTATTTAAAAAAAAGTCAAATTCATACCTCAGATAGATGAAGATCAGACAATGCAAAGAAACTTGGCAGGAATAAACATATTGTTTGCTTATTTCAATTTTTCAAGGTAGGTATACACATTCTCCTCGGGTATTATCGACTAATATAAGTTATAACATTCTTTTCTAATTACCGTCCTGACAATTTCAGAGTTATTGTTCTGTTCTTGGTTTAACAACTCAATTGCGAAATTATTCAACTAAAAACTATGATATCAAACAATGAACATTTGTTTATGCTAATCTCGAATATCAGAAATAATCGTTGTATCGGCATCTCGTTATTGGCACTTACATAAATTGCACGATTAACGATGATACATTAATTTGCCAAGGCCGCTCAACCGCAAGAACATGCATAGTCATCATCGTTGAAGAAAACCATGAAATATAAGAATAATTAGCACAGCGGAAAAGGGAAATGTCGTATACATTACGTGGCACAAATATTCGCGCAGGGTTATGAAATAAAAGATTTTCGCTTCATCTTTCATAACAGTCCTTCACGATTATGTAGATATTTGCAATTTGTTTTGATTTGATTGATTTGAAGAAAAATATGTGGCAATAAGAAAATCAATTAACTATACGTAGCCTATTTTATCGTGTCGTTTTAGGAACCCCAGAATTCCGAATCACCAAGTATTATGCCTCCAGTATTCTATAAATGTAATCAGCTGGTCTTCAATTTTAAGTGGAGACCAAAGGCATCAAACCGCGAATAATCATGATAGCAAGCTAGTAAGTCATTTCAGAATCTCTAGCGGCTTTGTTTTACATTGCGGTCAAAACCTAATCAGCAACCTTCAAGTTGCTAATGACTTGAAGTTACAAGAACTTAAAAGTCATTAAGACAAGATCAAATTTGATGTCTTATCGTTATGGTTGGTCTATGACAAAAGTTTTTCATAAAATCTCAATTAGACTGTCTTACCTGATGATGTGCCTTTAAGAAGGTCGTTGCAGCCACTGAATTTACGAAGTCATTTATTATAAAAGTTAATTTTCTTTTAGTTAACAGTTGGTACACATTGTTACGTTTGTAATACATTGAACTTCATTCTACCACTACTCTCTCTTTAGTTTCCGTAACGCCGTCACTCGATCTGATTACAACGATTGCAAGTACTGTAGCGGTCACTAATTTTCGGCAGACAAGGATATTTACACATCTCCCCACCAACGAGTTTTGCAGAAGTTGACTGGACGAGGAAGAAGTGGAAAACATTCAGAATTATATTGGGTTGTCGGAAAAGTCAAGACGCATTTTTTCTATATTGCCCGTTTTGTTCGACAACCTTTTTCCATCTTTCAGTGAGCTTTATGATTCCTCGGTCACAGAAGGACCTGTCTTTATCGACGAAAAACTGAACAAGGTTCTGATTTACGGCCTCGTCGGAATTGAAGAGCGCGAAACAAGTGGAAGTGTGACGGCGCAAGGGCAGACGAGAATGGTAGGTGTAACAACACATCCCATCTAAGCTCTAACAATTGTTGACGGGTGTCGTCTCGCGTTGTCGTGATGAATAACCCATCCCTTACGATTAACGAGCTCTGGACGTTTCTGGATAATGGATTCGTTCTAACTGTTTAATTGTCGACAGTACACATTCGAATTGATTGTTTGGTTCCTTGGTAGGAGTTCGAAAAACACGACACTTTTAAAATCTCCAAACACTGAAACCTTCCTCTGATGAAGTTCTGCTTTCGATGTCGGGATGAAGACCGTTTGCGCACCGCATTCTTATAAGCTATCCATTTCTCATCACCGGTTATTAATCGCTTCAAAAAAGGATAGTTTTTCTCACGTTTAAAGAGCATATCGTAGATGTTTTTACCCGCCGTCAGATGAACTTCGTTGAGTTCATGTTGAACCCAAATATCGAGTCTGCTAACGCTTAGATGTTAAATATTTCTGCAATCTCTCGTGTCATATAACGTTGGTTTGACGCGATTAATGCCTTGATTTTATCGTCATCAACCTTAATGGGCCTCCCTGACTGAGGAGTGTCATTGAGATCAAAATTACCCGCACGAAATTTTTTGAACCATCCTTTGCACTGACGTTCTTGCAGATCAAGAAATCAAACGTAAACTGAATAAGTTTTGTAGATACTTGTTCAAATGGCACCCTTTTTCTTAGTATACACATACCCTCTCAGTCGCTTACATGGTATTTATCAACACACATCGAGGTTCTGCGAAATGGAGTCAGACAAGGTTCATTTGAGCCACTGCATTTTGTTTGTTTTTCAAATGAAAAAAAATGCTGCACAAGTTTCGGAACTGATAAATTCAACCCTTGGTGACGGTTCGGTAAGCAATTCAACTGTAAAAAAGTGGTTTTCAAGATTTCGGGAAGGAAGAAATCATTTTGGTCCAGGACATCCATCAACATCTAGTGCAAAACCGAACTTTCATGGAAAGAATCTTCTCCTGTGAGTTTGGTGGGATTTGAAAGAGTGCTGGTGTTAAAACCCGGTGAAAATGTTACCGCAGATCGCTATCAACAACAACTTCTCAATTTAAGCGATGCCATTGAAGAAAAAAGACCGTTTTCTGGACAGGGAAGCCGAAAAGTGATTTTGCTTCATGACAACGCTCGTCCGCACACTGCTGTATACACACAACAAGTGATCTTCGCTTTGGGATGGGAACTTCTACCGCACGCGGCGTACTCCCCGGACAAGGCCCCTTCCGATTATCATTCTTTTCGGTCAATCAAGGGCTTCTGAGCGGGCAGAAAATTTTCAACTGAAGAGGTTGCCAGAAAATGGCTGGACGACTATTTTGCTTCAAAGCCACCAAGTTTTTACCGGGAAGGAATCCGTAAATTACCCGAAAAATGGCAAAAGATTGTAGACAACAACGGCAGCTACTTTGAAGAATAATCCTGTAGCGTTTACTTGGAAAATAAATTTGCATTTCGTAAATTTAAGCGGACTTTCATTTTGTACACCTGGTAGATGCTTATTCCATACAAAATAATTCATCAGGACGCATACTTCCAACAGATACAAAAATTTTAGATACCTTTAGTAACGTCTTGTTGGACTTGACGTAAAAATAAATGGCTGTCCGTTATTTTCGTCTGAAATCAAGAAGTTAATTGTTGAACGTGACTCCTTATTCTGCCAGCATAAAAGACTCAGATCCTCAAATAGTCGTCTCCTTTTCAGGAAATCCCAGAACCTCGTAAACAAAAGGGTTAGAGAAGCAAAGTCAGCATATTATACGTCTAAGCTGGACTGCTATGCTGCACCCAAGAAGCTTTGGGACTCCGTAGACTGGGTGTCAGTGGAAAAGACTCCTTAGCATGTGAACTAGATGCTAACGAGCTTAATAAGTTCTTTACTTCAAGTACTGGAAGTTGCATAAACTCCAATACTGCATCCTCTCCACTGAATTCCTCCGTAGATCACTCTGGATCACAGTTTAGTTTTCGCTGCATTGATAGGGAACGCTATTAATTCTCTTCAGTCTAATACAATTGGGCCAGATGATATCTCCCCACACTAAAGCTAATTTTACTTTTCATCATTGGAAACATCACTAGAATTTACATCAGCTGCCTCACTTTCAGCGTGATTCCATTTCCTTGGAAGGATGCTTAAGTAGTCCCTATGGCTAAGAATTCTCGTCCCAATGCCCCATCAGATTTTAGACCGATAAGTTTATTATGTTTTTATCGAATGCCTTGGAGAAAATAATGGCAAAACAGATATCGGCGCATTTAAATATAGTTGCGATACGGCTCTCTTAAAAATCACAACTGATATTAGAACTGCTTAGGATGATGATCGAGTAGTGTTTTTAGTCCTTCACAGTGTCGATCACGCTAAACCCCTTCTCAAATTAATAAACTCTTTTGGATTTGGCTCATCTGCTCTGAAATTACTTAAAGGCTTTCTGATTCATCGCTTACAGCGGGTTAAGATCGATGAAATCATCTCACCAAAACTTTTGCTGTATACTGGTGTCCCCCAAGGATAAATCTTAGGACCTTTGCTGTTCAGTCTTTTTAATAATGATTTACCGTCTATTATTAAAAATTGTTCTGTGCACTTGTATGCTGATGATGTGCAAATCTATCTAGATTGCCCCATTGGTCTTCGGGACGATTGTGTCAGCAGAATATATGAAGAGCTTCAGAGCATCTCACAATAATCTCATTCTTAACCCAAACAAGTCGCAAGCATTAGTGATGGGCAGAGAAAGTTATGGCCGAACCTATTTTCCTCCTTTAGAGCTGGGCTAGTTTATCATACCCTATGTCTCGAAAGCTAAAAATCTGGGAATTATGCTCGTATGAGTTACTGTGATCACGTTAATATGAAACTGGGTCAAATTTATGGGGTACTACGTCGACTGTGGCTGTATGCTTATGTGTTCTCAAATGAGGCTCGTATTTCGCTGGGCGACTAACAATGTTGCAACATAGGACTAAAGCGGCTTGTTAGGTTTATTAGCAGCTATGGCTGGTTCTAAATAAACCCTACACTAGAATCCAGGTGTGGTCCACGAATGTGGTAATACAACGAACCAGAGACGAGTCTGATCTGCTGTAGCCTAACCGAAATTTGTTGGCATAAACTGCACAGAACTGTGGCTTTCCCTTGTGGATTTTATCCAAGTTTCTTCGAGCGGAGTTCTCAAAGTTCGGCGTAAGAAGGTACGATCATACCTGTCGGCAATCTATCAAGATGCTCTCCTTAATTTATAAGGTCATTGCATTTCTTTAGTTAACTGCCAGGTCCATGTCATAAACAAACTCATCAGAGATCTTTATTGTTGCAGTAAACTTTACTCCGAATGCATAACAGAACGGTACCCTTCATATTGTCGTGCCAAAATGACTTTATCCCAGCAATGTGTACCTTCGCGATATGCTTCAATAGTCTGAAGAGCTTACTGCCGTTATACATAGTCTGGTTATACGAGTGCCGTTTTCTTATTAAAACAAACTGTAAAAGAAAAGAGGCAAAAAAAAAGAGGAAAAATTTATTGAAATCGTTCATTTAATTCCTGAAAAAGTGCATGCCAATTCATTGGTGCGGATGTCATGGCGGCGATATATTGCGCCTTGTTTTGGTCCATCATTGGACATTAATCGTTCGCTGACTCTAATGCAGCCGACCGTTGTAAATAGTTGCGACTGCGGATTGCCAGTCGCCAACCCTAAGCGTACCAGTTTGGCCGTGACAACATGTAAATGGCAGACAAACTGCAAAAAAGGCAACACGCGAGCAAAGCAGCAGCAAATTAAAAGCCGATTGTGCTTGGATTGGATCGATGGACTTTCCCAGCCAACGCTTGGAATTCAAGCAATTTTGTCTGCGAGCCACTCCTTAACCAAAGGCTGCTATAGGTTGCCTGAGCAAATCGAAGCAACAAGTTTTTTGCAGATTTCAGAACCGAAAGTGCTGCAATTTTATGGAATGTTAAGGCTAGTTCGGCACAGAGATCTCTAGTCACTGAAGTCGTCACCCATCTCATTTTATTTGAAGCAAGATTTCGATTGAAGATGATCACTTATCCCAGGGACATAATTAATGCCTTACGTCATGCCGATGAAAGCTTCCGCAGTTTGTATAATTTCAAGACTGTGGTGTGATCTAAACCAACGGGTTATTACAGTGTCATTGCAGTACAGCGAATATGTACTTTCTTCGTTTATTTTATACGTTTTCTTCTATTTCGCGAAAACCGTGAGAAAAGGCATTAGACTGGGAGTTGATTCGAGCTAAAAGATAATGATGAATTCGGGGCAATGGGAACGCCAACCTTGATTTTAAAGCTGTTGTTCAATGGGTCTTTGTCGGAGCAAGTGCATTTATTTTTGCTACTATTTCGTTCCAGCTCAACCTAGAAACTGTATGGAAACTAGATAATTAGGAAAAGACACGCGAGATATTGTTATTTGCACAAAATTGTCACAAAATAGAAAATCAGAAAAGTACCCTACAGTTAACCTAGATCCATTTGAAATTCAATTATGAGAAGATCTACATTGTTTTAGTAAAAAAAAAACGGAGCAAATATATCATTAAAAGTTATTATTATTTATAAGACATCTGCAATCACTTGGGCTGTATTCAACTTCTCTCAGACGACACTAACACCTTGAATATGATAATGGACAAATGGTTGGTATAATTGAAGTTTTGTAAGCCAACTCGGGAGAGATGTCACGAGCTGTCCTCACGTGTTGCCGTTTTGTCTAGATCGCTGGATGATGTGCAAGCTGCACTTGCGGGTCTCGATCCCGTTTCGTTCTCTTCGGCGCCCTCCTCTCCTCTTCTGGATTTCTTCGACGACATTCGCAGCGTCAAAAGCTATCTTAGCTCTTGTACCTCTGCTGTCAGAGCTCTCTCAGCTCGCTGTGTGCATTTATCCGTGCCGTTTTCATCTGGCTCGATTGAGGTAGATCGGCCGATGCCACTACATGGTCTTTAGCGCCTTGTTGTACTTGCTTCCGAGTTTGGACCGGATCTTCCTTCTGCACTCCTTACTGAAGGGGGCTCGTAGTGTTTCCAGGCTTGCCCCACACGACTCTGTGCGCCGTGGTCATAGACGCCATTATCACAACCGTGCGTCCCCGTTGCTTTCTGGTCTTCTGGATTGTGGTCAGGCTCTTGCTTCCAGCACTCTTGCTGTTTCGGGGCTGGACACTGTTGACATTGTTCCACCGCTCGATTTTTGTCTCTCGACTTACACCTGTTACCTCTTGTGGCTTTATATTGCGTTTCCTTCGTTCTAGGAGTATTGGCACATCTGAGGTACCCTGTAGGAAAATAAATGGTCCTTCAAAGCCCTACGCATATTTCCTGTTGTCTACTCCTACTCTAGTCGCTGATATTCTTCTCATTGATAACTTCTGGCCCGTGGATATATTTTGTAAGTCATTCAGTCTCCTATTTCGGAAAAAGCTCTCCCTCTAGTACCAGAATGTGAGAGGACTGAGGACCATAACTAATATTTTGTATTTTTCATCTGTTCACTGCGATTTTGATGTGGTAGCTTTATCCAAGACGTGGTTATACCCGAGTGTTTCGGACGCGGAGCTGTTAAATGACTTTTTTTCAGGTTTTCCGTAGGGTCAGGCATGCTACTTCGCTTGCACGGGGAGGTGGGGTTCTTAGATACATACCTCCTGATATGTCTAATGTCGTTGAATGGTAGGAGTAGGTACGATATTCTAATTCAGCTTATCAACCACATCTAGGTTCGGTTGGGTTCTAAGGACGAAATTCTCCTTGTAGGGGATATTAACATACTCAACGTATTGGATGATGACGATGATAGCTTTCTTCCCCATGACTTGACTGAAGGACAATCGCTGTTCCTCGACACTTTGGCTAATTAAGGACTTTGCCAAATGAGCAATTTGGTGAATAATAAGGGAAGACAGCTAGATTTGATGTTTTCTACGAACCTAACGCTCGGTTTTCTTGAACCCAGCCTTTTTCTCCTGATAAATCTTGACGTATTTCACCCTGAACTTCTTGTTGCGTTTCATTGCCTCTTTAACGTGCTTATTGATAACATCGCGAATATAATCTTAACCTTAGGTCGACTGATTTTGAGGGAAACAAATATAGACTTCCACTCTTGTTTTTTTAGTAACGATATCGACAGGAACTTATCAGGCCTCTATGATGTTTTATATGAAGCTCTGTTTGTTCCCTATATCCTGGTTAGAAATATAGACTGCGCTCATTGTATAGATTAAGTCATATGGCGCACTCTCTAATGAATTTGTGGTACCTTTTGGAGTTCCCCAGAGTAGTAATCTAGGTCCGTTGTTATTCATAATTTTCTATTGATGATGCTTCAAAAGAGTAAAATTCTTATATATGCGACAGATTTTGCTTCCAATCAAATCTGATTGTGAGATCTTGCACATTAATAATGTCGTTGCTAGGGTCAACTGTTTGCTGCGATTTATTTTCCGCTGGTTCAAGGAATCTCCTAGCCGTCACATAAGACTCTATCTTTATACGTTACTTGTTAGATCACTGCTGAAAAATCCTAGTGAGGTTTGATCTCCGTTTTACGGATCTCACATCAAACGTATTGAATCCGTTCAGCGTAGAT
Source organism: Leptarthrus brevirostris (assembly GCA_964036015.1). Lineage (NCBI taxonomy): Eukaryota > Metazoa > Arthropoda > Insecta > Diptera > Asilidae > Leptarthrus > Leptarthrus brevirostris. Next base: position 3,273,233 of record OZ038371.1, on the reverse strand, counting down.
TTGTGAGATCGGCCCTACGTTCTCTGCCTTGGAGCGACCCTCTTACGCTTCTACCTTATGAGGATGGTAAGTAAAAAAAATTACTTTTCACTAATAGAGGGAGGTCCAAAAAAAATTTTTTTTTTCACAAATGTCATCAAATCTGTTTTTGGTAACGTCCGTACACCGAATTTAATTTTATTAGTGGGAGAGTATGGAAGGGCTGTGATATGCAATGGTTTCCACTTGCTACTTGCGCTGCACCGCCTCGGTACGGTTGAAGTAAGGAGACCATACAGAGTTAGCGTATTCTAAAATGGGTCTAACGAAGGCGCAGTAAAGGGGCTTAGTTAGGTAGGGATCATAAAGTTCCTTGGACCATCTTTTAACGAAGCCCAACATTGAGTTAGCCCTACCAACGATCAATTCAACATGGTCCTCAAAAGAAAGACGAGAGTTGAGGACCACTCCCAGTTCTTTCATCGCGTTAACCCTACCCAAGACAACGCCATTGACAGCGTAGTCCAAGAAGAATGGTACAAGACGTCCATTCCTCTTCAACTACACTGTAAATGGCGTTGTCTTGTTTAGGTTTGACAAGGTGAGAGAGGGTCATAACGCGCACTTGACCGCGTTTAAAGGAAGGCGGTTGCATAAACACCAGTCGCAAAACACAGCTAAGTCAGATTTAAGGAGGTTAATGTCCGATTCGTGAGAGACCGTGCGAAAAGTCTTAGCATCATCAGCCATCATCAGCATAATAAAGAAATCTACTACTGGACAAAAGAGGCGAAACATCGTTAATATATAGGATAACCAGGAGCGGTCCGAGGATACTACCTTGAGGCACCTCCGAGGTGACAAGGATTTGGTCGGAAAGAGCTCTACGAAATACACGAAATACCTGACACATTAGAGGATAACCAATCAGCGAAACAAGAAGGAAGCCCAAGAAGAGACAGCTTATAGATCAGGATTCAGTGGTCGATCCCATCGAAGGTGTTACTGAAATCGGTAAATACACAGTCCACCTGTTTGTCCGCTTCAATGGTCGGTAAAGAATAATTAATGAATTCAAGAAGGCTGGTAGTCGTCGATATTCCCTTGAGGAAGCCATGTTGGAAAGATCCCAATAAAGGCATGTATGGAAATCGAAGTGTGTCGCTAACGAGACACGAGATTCGTAGAAAATCCTGCATTTGAAATCGCAAAATATTCTTTTTACTTTTCGACATGAGTGTCCCAGCAATTATAGGAGTTAGATTAACATTGTTGACATTTCTGAAAACAATATGGGGATCGTAGTTTTTTGGCATAAATTCAATGTCGCTGCGTTGAGTAGATCAAAAAATGAAATTAAAGATTTGCATAGCATCAAAATTTTGGAATTTATGAATCATCCTGTAACTCCTAAACCGATGAAATTGTGTGCTCTCCTACCATATAATCTTAATTCCTGTATGCAAATATAGCTCATTTAAAAGTATAAGATGGATTCTTTGAAGTGTCCTGATCAAAATGTTGGGTCTTTTCGTGCCCGTTCCTTTGACAGAGGCAGCCAGCAAATACCTGAGGTGGAAGACCGTGTATTGGGGTTAGTTAGGATTGGTGTATCAAACAGCACAGTTTATAATGTTTTGCGAAGGCACCAGTATCATCCAGACCATTTCCAACCGGTGCAGGGCCTTGAGCAAAGAGATTATGCAAGTAGAGTCTTTTATGAATGGTTGCTAAATCGCCAAGATAGTAATAGAGAATTTATCTTAAAAACTCTTTTTACTGACGAGGCAACATTACCAAAAGATGGGGTTGTCAACTGCCATAATCTCCATTTATGGGCGGATCCTAGGGCAATCCTCCCAAATAGTCACCAATATTCCTTTAAAATAAATATTTGGTATGGAATTATTGGTGGCCGAATATTGGGACCAGTTCAGTTACCCGTTATTAATGGGAATACGTGGCCCCCTTGAAGACGAATTAGACGAGCATAGAATGTGTGTTTTGTAGGATGAGGCCCACGTAGAACACTTAATTTAAAAATACCATTTCTCCAACAGCATAAAAATGTCAATAAATTTTGAATGGCAGCAGATATTTTTTTTTGTTGCAAAGAGCTTCTTGAGAGCCTCTTAAGGAAAGAAAAAAAATTATATCCTTGGTGAAAAAATTTTACAGGATAAAGTCTCCTCTTTCAAAAAAGCTTTAAATATTGGTCTTGCCATGTCCTTGAAAGGGCTTACAAGCATTTAAGTGAGCACACCTCCTTTGAAGTAACCAAAATTTTCAAACGCGATTTTGAAAAAAATAATTCACTAAAAAATGCTTTAAACCGCTTGTCTACAGGTTTCTCGACGTTTTATAGGCTATCCGGGAGTAGTCACTTCACATCGGTATGGAAGAGTAGTCCACTAGGTTCAGAACAAATATGTTTACCATCATGCACAGCTAATAAGGACTTAAAAAGAAATTAAGATATTTTCATTCCAAAACGAAAAACTTTTAGCTTCTGTTTAAGTTCAATTCAAAAAGTAAATTTTAAATTTTGAAATACCTGAATACAGTGAAACCTCCCTATAGCGGACACTGTTCGTTCCTAAAAAAATATCCACTATTAAGAGGTGTCCGCTTTTCAGAGGTGTCCGTAAAGGGAGGTTTCACTGTATTAGAAATTTGCGGTTGGAAAATATGTCTTATATTGCACAACTTTATAATAAGTAAAGAACGAATGTCACATGAAGACACTGCAGAAAAAAACCATATCTAACTACATATTTAACTGATGGCTCTAGCATAGCTAATATATAAACTGAAGTCAGCAAAGGCGCCAAGCAAACGCGAGATAATTCGACTATGTTATTTGCGGTGTAAGCCTTGAATATAAGTAATAGGATTTATCAAAGGTATGCACATATGATAACTGATGTTCTTTCTTTAGATGTAGTAAAACAAAAGAAGCACGTAATAAAGTTTATATTTGATACCCTAATCAAGTACCTAGCTAGAACTAAATTCACATAGGTAAAATAAAGTAAGCACACGTATTTAATTTGCACATGATAAGATAAGTAAACGTTAAGTAAACCTAGTTTCATATGCAGATGCACTTGCGAAGTTTATAACATCTGTCTATTGCGTGAAAGCGGCGACAGTAGGTCGCCCTGCGGCATGCAAATAAGAATGTTTGGCCGAATACCAATTTTGATGAAAGCGGACATTTAAAATGAATTATACAATTAGCATACAAACCACGGAGAATAAATTCCATTAAAAATTACTATGTTACACACCTTTTTTGCATTACGTTGATTATAAGAGAAAAATTAATGTGCTCTAATGTAGAAGAACATTATTATTTTTTTGTTATGACATAGTGCCATGAAAGTAAAGTAAGACAGTAATTTTTCCGGCGTGAGTAGTGACTTTATCAATCATTTGATACATCTTATCATTTATCATTGATACATCGTGCAATTTGATTTGATCAATGAAGAGGTTTAAAGGTCATGTCAAGCAATTTGATTCGATTAATGAAGAGGTTTAAAGGTCATGCGTAAACACCAATCGCAGAACAGCAGCCTATTAATCGCATGTGTACAGCCGTGAATATGTGTCCTATTTTTGACCTATCTCTTGCTAAGGATTTGCTTAAGTGATCTCTGTTATCAATGCACCCCTGATTGTTTTGTTTGGACGAGTTTTGTTTTTTGTTTACTAATATTTTTCTTTGCATGGGTTGTGGGAGCCTCATTGACCTCAATATATGTTATATTCTGGTGAATAGGTCAATTGGTTCCAGGCTTCTGCCTGTGAAGTGCGCCTTCTGAGTTAGAAGGGTTAATTCTATTAAAGAACGCTGCCAAGTCAAAGTTCAAGAGACTGCAGTCTGATTCTTGGGAAACATTGCGAAAAATCTTAGTACCGCCCGCATAACAGAGAATTTTATTACTAGACAGGAGAAGCGAAACATCATTGATAAATAGAAGAAAACGGAACGGGCCAAGAATACTACCCTGAGGCACCCCTTAGGTGAAGAGAATTTGGTCGTAAAGAGCTCCCCGAAGCACACGCTGTGTACGACCTGACACGTAAGTCGACAATCAATCAACAGAGCAAGACACTCTCGAATTTCTGCATTTTTGCTCTTAAAGGTAGTTCTAGTTAGTAAATTCACCTCATTTTTATTGCTCTCAAGCTTTGGGTCGTATTGTCAGCTTGCACTCAGTTTGTCTTGGCTTTTTGAAGCTCTGTTCAAAATAATTTCTAACACAAGGAATCCATTTTGGTCCATTTCTTTTAATAATTTCTATGCATCTATGGTTTTTTTATTTGTTTTACTTAAATATTCTTTGTTAAGTTGATGATGCTAAGATCTTTACTATCTACTGTGCCGAAATTTCCGATTGTTTATTCTTAAACTTTCACTTAGATATATTGGTAACTTGTATCTTCAATTTCATCATAATTCAGGTTTATTGCCAGTTTTGTCCCGTACTGACTATGTACTGTCAGTAGTAAGATTCACCATAGTTATTGTGTGCACTTCATTTTGTAAAGGCAGGTTTTGTGCAGCTAGTCACCAAATTGGTGGGCCTGTTACCATTTACAGGCAGTATATGATATTAGTAATCAGTGTAAACCTTGTTAAAGCACTTCTTTTCTCCACATTTAGGTTCTGGGTCAATTTACCATCAGTCCGAACTACTTGACATGGAGATTGAATTTCAGTTACATGTCGTCTAGACTTTGTACTTTAATCTTGGTACTTCGTATTTCTCTGTGAAGAGTACTACTTTCATCTTAAGCTCGTTGGTGTGTGTGTGTCGCTAATCGAGTGAGGGCATTTGCTGATACCAGGCATGGTTACATATGGTTCAATGACCAATTAAAGTTCTAACCGGATTTCTGGTGTCGGCTGTGGTACTATTAAGGAGTACCTTAGTTCTCCTCTTACTGTAGTGTGGCCACACTTGTCTGGAAATCCAACATGTGTCCTGGTTTGTCCACCGGTTATAAGCCTTTTTGTAGGCATCACTGGTAATGTCTTCCTTAACAGTGTCGATCAGAATTTTCACATAGGTGATCGCATCAGAGTTATCCATTTAGCACCTTTTTTCGCCAATTCATCCACTGTCTCATTGCCGAGAAGATTCCTGTGCCCGTGCACCCTGGATATAGTCACCCTGTGACATCTGGAAATCATGTCTTGCGCAATTGCACTAGCCTCGATTTTTCCACCACAGCTTCTAGCACCTTAATGGCCGCCTGACTGTTAGTGAATATGAGGAGGTCCATAGTGGACTCTATACGGGTAGATGTTAAATAGTAGAGTCGCTTGGTGAATGCAGCTATTTTCGAGTGAAAGACACTGTATTTGTCTGTCAGTGTATATGTTCCGTGCAAGTGCCATTTGCCGGAGTATACTTCTGCTCCTATACCTGCAACCGTTTTAGTCATACTTCCGAAGGATGCTATAATGCCCGTTTATTCTCTTCTTCCAGCAACCCATAGAAAAATACAAGCTAAAATAGATATATATGTTCTAGAGGAATTTCCATACTATGGCAGGTACACAACTTGTCCGATTGATATCTCGGACTGCTTTACGGCAAGGATTATTGGCTATTGTTTAGCACGCAACAAAGCAAATACCAGACATTTATTAGGCGTTGGCGCAGAACCGGACCAGGTAAAGAGTCGGTGTAATAGAACCAGAGAGAGAGAGAGAGAGAGAGTATTTTCCAGTAACAATATTTAAAGAAAAAATACCCCATCGTTCTATTTTTAACCGACTTCCCAAAAACAAAGAGGTTCTAAGTTCGACGCGTATCTTTATTTTTTTATTTTTTTTTCATTAATCTTGATGATTACTATCATAAGCAATCAATACAGGAATTGATTGCTCGAATAGAAATAACCAGTATCAGTTACGTAGTATGCTGTATTCTTTCCAAAGTAAAAGATATATCTCTGCTTGTACTATAAAAATAATGAAAATATTATGGTTTGACTCTGCCAATATATCTCATTGTAATTTTGCTTCTATAAAATCATCTTCATTTCTACATGATAAGCAACTCCGTTAGTCATTCTGACATGTGGTCATCACTTAATTATTGCCAATATCAGCTTTAGTTGATTCATGTTCATGCATAATTATTTTTAGCACCTTGAGCACTTTCATTTGCATAACTCGTTACTTTTCATTGCATTCCTTTTTTACTTGAGTTGTTATCTTTGAGCAATTGTTTTAGTCTCTTATTTTTCGTTACACGTTAAACAAAAACAAGAAACGTTTCGATGGATGAAGATATTTTATTTCTTAGATAAAATTCCCCAAGCACATTTTTATGTATTTTGATTACATTTTCTAGTGAAATATACTTTGACTAGGAATGCTTTATAACAGGCTATCAAGGAATTGCACTTTGCCAGAAAGTTCAGTATTCTTATTGCTGAACGTGCAAACTGGGAAGGCGATGGCTCCAGACAGGATTCTAGGAGCCTTTACATATGGCTTAAAAACAGAACATGGCACTGGTGCTGGCGTCTTGGAAGCTATAACTAATGTCTCGAGTGTCTTTCGGACCGAAATCTATGTTTTCAAGCCTGCACATTTCTCAATCTCAATAGGGGACTGATAGCAATGCGGTCCTCAAGCCACTCCCGTGATGGCATTTTTCTTCAAAACTTGTTAAGAGTGCTGCTGTACTGGGAATATGGGCCTGGACTTCGTTAGAATGTAAAAATTAACCCAAGACCGAAATTCAAGCAAGTTTTTAGCTAAACCCGAACTTCGACTTTTTCCACCCTCAAGCGAAAGTGAAGCTATAATACTTATTCGGTATTCGAAAAAACTGATATCTCTCGAAAATTTCGGCTCTCTAAATTAGTGGGATAGCTTAGATAGTTAGTCGAGAGGTGACTCTCCCGCTACTCAATATTGCAATCCCAGTGACGACTGAGAGTCGCCATTAAGAATTGATTGCATTATTTTTCCTCATTTCTCTCACTCTCTCTAGTTCCAATAACTCCCTGTGGAGCGTGGAGCAGGAGAAGATCTTCACCCGATTTGAGACGACGATTGCAATGTGGATTCCGAACCAGCGACATTACTTTGAAACGTCCATGGCCATTTTATTGTAATCTGTTGTCATCAGGAAACAATTATTGGCTGTCGCCGGTAGAGTTCGATCCTGGGACCTCCGCGATCGAAGGCCGACAAGTTATCACTTAACACTCGACGACTAAAGGCATTTAAGGAATTAAACTGACACATTTTTGGCCATTCAATTAACACCGCCATAGCAATATAAAGACGTGCTTGTTACCCCCTACAATGAGAGGGTGGTTGATTTTGAAATAGCCCTTGTGGTAGAAATAAAAAAAGGTCCAAGTTCAGATTTAGCCGAAGTCGAATCAAACCTTTGAATTGTTTCTCACCATCCAGGTCCGTGCGCAGGGGGGTTGTGGCGGTTCAACACCCCCCCCCCCCAGGAGGGTTTTTAAAATTTTCTGAACTTCTTGATTAGGAGAAATTTGACAGAAATATTTAAAAAAATAACCTAAGGTGTATATGACCATATTTTTTAATTGCATATATATCATATTTTATGTAGATCCATTTGTTGATAGTTTTCTTTGTATAGCTCCTTTATTTTTTTGAATGAAATTAGAATACCCCAGCCCCATCCCACCAAAATTTTTTTTCTCGTTGTATAAATCAGGGAACATACTCTACCCAACAGAAAAAGCATTATCCAAATCGGTCCACGCAACAGGAAGTAAGACTATCCCTCCCCCCTTTCCCCACCCTAGGCCAAATTTTTTTCTCCTATTAGTAATGGGGGATCATACTCTCTACAATAAATAAAGAACCATCCAAATCGGTCCACGCGTTACAAAGTAAGATTTCACCCCCACCCCACCACAATTTTTTTGACATGGTACCAATCGGTGAACACACTCTACTCAAAAAAAAAAAAAGAATCAACAAAATCGCATAACGCGTTACGAAACAAAACACGTGGAACTTAGAACCTCTTGGTTTTTGGAAAGTCGGTTAAAAAGCTAGACACATGGTAAGTGTGTTTCATTGGTCTGCTAATTACATCTTATCCTGGCTCTCTAGTATTATCCAGACCGAAGCTATGAGGGTTCAAAAATACGACGAAACGCTTGAGAAAAGTTAGCTAGCTCTCTGCTTTCTTTGGCTTGTCTTGACGGAGGCACTAGTATTCCCCCAGACAACCTAAGCTGTCAACAGTTAAATTCAAACATATGTCTCAAACACTGTACCACATATCTAGTGGTCCAGGGAGTTTGACGATCCCTACTTAACTAAGCTCGTCTTCTGTACATTCGTTAGAACAATTCTAGAATAAGATTTCCCGGTATGGGTACCCTATTTAACCGTTCACATCAACCGGATTGAGATTGTTTAGCGCTGAATCCTTAGATTCGCTCTACGCGGCCTTCCCTGTCGCGATCCTTACTTCCTTCCACCCTATCCTGCTTCTCTCTCTCGACTCCCTTGGAAAGAGACGCAAATCAATTCTAAGCTTGGATAAGCAGATGGAGTCCAAGAAAGTATAAGTTACACTTGCACATGTTCGATGTTTAACTACAAGCGATTTTACAGGTTTCTTTCGCATTCCTATAAACAACAAGTCACAGGATAACCAAAGTTGGCGGAGGTTGCCGTATACTTTAGAGATAATATTCGACATATGATCGTAGCAACTCAATTTAGAATTAAGGTATATTCCCAAACTTTTCACTTTTGTTCTATATGGTAAGATGGAATTATTGAGAAGTACCTGTGTTCACCTTACTTATACCAATGTAAAAGGATTTATTAGGATTAAACGCAAGACCCCACGATAGTGACCATTCGTATATACTTGCAAGGTCAGTATTTGGCCTTTAAATAAAAGTTAACTAGGAATTAAATTGGAAAACTTAAGTATAACCGGGCGTCATCTGCATACGTGTGCACTGTGATAGTATTAACGCATGTTGGCAAGTCGTTTATGTATAAACAAAATAAGAGAGGCCCTAAAATCGACCCTTGAGGAACACCCTATATAACTGAAACTTTACTAAAGTTAAAATTTTTTACTTTCACTTGCTGATATCGGTTTGATATAAAACTGTCAATCAATCGTACAACAGAAGGTGGAAACCCATATTGTGAAGTCAGCTTATGAAAGACACGAAAGTTCACTACGCTGTCAAAAGCTTTAGAAAAATCCATCAAAGCTAGGATGGCGATATGATTATTATCAAAGGATTCTTGTATGTCAGAAGTTACTTTCAGTAGAGCGGTTTCAAAACTGTGATTAGACCTATAACCGGACTGCACATCAATTACTAACTTATTTGCCCTAATAAGATTGTTAATATGTAAGGAAATTAATTTTTCCAAAGCCTTATCAACGTAACACAACAAACTGAATCGTCATAACCATCAGGCGACATTTTCTTAGATAAAGCTATAACTTTTTCGTGCTGTTGGGAATACTGATAAGATTAAACTTGTATTACAGATGTAATGATTATGTTATAATACTTGGAAGAGGAATCTTAATAAACTTAGGTGAAATATTGTTAGATCCTGTAGTATTAAATTTGATCGATTTGATAGCCAGTAGTACATCTGTCTCATCAGTGCAGCGAAAACAAAAGCCATTCGCGGATATTAAAGACTCACTGGCTCCATACAGCGTAGGAAAAGGAAAAACCCCTGTTTGAGCAGTAGTGAGACCTGCATTACCGATGAACGATTGGTTTAGTATATTTGGATCAATATCAACATCTTTCTCGCCATTACCACATACTCAACAGTTTATTATCTTTATTTGTCAGGTCGAAAGTAAAACTGACCTATCTACAAGGTCCGAGCAAGAATGGCTAAGAAACTGTTCCGCGCATAAACGAAATTGTGAGATTCCGAGCAAAAACGAATCAAAGAAAAATTTCAGGCAAACAGGACTTAAGTACAAAACGTAATTCAAAGTTAAATAATTAAGTCGTTTTTGCCCAGGGTTTTTCTCTGATTCGTTTTTGCGCGGAACATTGTCTAAACCCCTTTTGTAGATAAGTCATTCTTACTCTCAGCCTATCACTTGTTCTTCTTTCTGTGATTTCTGTACATTCAGGCAGAACGTACTTAGGCACCTACATCATTTAACTCTTTTATCTCATACTACCAATGTTATACACATGAAATTATATAATAAACAATAATAAAGCATATAAAGGAACTGCAATTGCGCAGAAACAAAATTTACATTCAATACGAATACGAATTGTGTGCCAGGCTCACAATAAATTACACCGTTTGCCTTAAGAAACACTAGTTTGTCCAATAGTAGCAAAATTATCCGCATTCCATCAGCTAACTTAGCATAGTTAGTTAAAAATCCGAGGGAATGTTTCTGTATAGGTAAAATTTTTTTCCTAACTTTCGAACGAAATATTTACATTGTTTCCAATTAGGAATTTCCTCGAACGTGCCAACGCTTACCAACTATACTGAACTACCTACGGTTATTACTATGCAAATTAATTATGGTATCACCTCAGGCATTCATAATTTCTCTGTGTGGTCATAAAATTAATAAAATGGTTACTGTAACCTAAATGCACCCCGCCAATATCTTTAAACTTTGTCTTAATGTACTTACAATTTTTGACCGAAGTATATCCTTCAGCGGCACTGCCGTTGCTGCCATTGTTAGTAAGACCGCCATTAACTGCTAATCCATTCATGAGGTGACCACCACCAGTTGATTGCCTACCAACGCTATTTAGTGTTGTTGTGCTACCAGTTCTTGATCTCCAGCCGCTAGCTGCTAGGTCACCATTTGGCTTGCTTCCACCACCAAGAGTTCCATAAACGCTGCCAGAACTGCCACCTTCTAATTGCCTGGCATATGAATTATCTGCATAGGCATGAAAACAGCATCTGACTAGAGCATTTGCGGCTGCTTCGCGTTTACATATGAACACATGGCATTCGAGAACTTTGATGCCCGTGGTTCGTCTTAAAATTGCCGCAAAGATTGGCGGATGCTGAGCCTTCGGCATTCGAGCGAATGGTGAGTCAAGCGGTAGGAATTTCGGTTCCGGATTCGTATTGCCACGCTCGGGTATCAAAACTTGTCGAACTGCGGCGCAATAGTGAAGAGATTCGATTGGAAAAAATCGTGTGACTTGTTTTCGATTCTCGTCGACATTTTCCAGTAGAATGCCATTGGACCAAACACTAAGCCACGAGTCGATTCCTTTAGCACCGACTGCACCCTCTGACGGGTATAGGCTACGCAGAGGTTCTTGAATGCCTTGAAGACCATCTTTGCTTTGTCTTGGAACGGCGCTACCCAGATACAAGACACGACAGCGACATATTGGTGTCGACTCTCCCATATTTGAAAAATATTCTAGCGATATTCTTTGCCCGATCCTCAATTGGTGGTGCTAATAACAGCGCGATGCCACGATCAACGTTGCTGCGGTTGTTCTTGCCAATGCCCGACGAGTTAATAAATTACACAAAAAAACACCATTCGAAGAAGAAAACAGAAAATTGTGGATAAAAAGGCTGCAAAGAATAAAAAAAAAACAAACACACAACTGGCGTGTAAATACACGATCAAATTTGCATTTCAAATTTTTAATTTTTATCTCTTTCGGCCTTTCTGCAATTCCACTTGAAATCTATTTTTTTAGGCCCAACCACTAATAATCACGGTGATAAAAGAGAAAATAAATTTTTCTTATAAAAACACAGAATTAATCACAATAAAACTTATAGTGATCGTAAGCTGCACTAACACACACCCAATACGTCACTGCGCATTCCGATCACGTCGCAAGGAATATTCTTAGGACAGATGGAAAAACACTAACACATTAGCGTATCTGAAAGACCGTAAAATTAAACTTTTTTGCAATATTTCGACAGATCACATTTGCTGCTGCGTCAAGTGATCGAAAAATATGGCGGAAATTGCAAAAATCCGAACAATCTTGCCCTCTTCTCACTGCACTATTCCACTCTTATTGCAAACAGGCCATAGATTCTCACACTTGTTTCCATGTTTTCTATCACAAAACATTTAAAATTTGACACTTTTCGGGCAAAGAAAGTATCTTCTGTTTCCAACAAGATCGGTACGAAAAAAAAATTGATCAATAACTTAACTTCGCAATCGCAAATATCGCTGTTAACACGGCACAGGTATACTCAAGAATAGTCGACGTCGGCGACGTGGTATTTTGCCGATCTTTGTACATTCCCCGTCTGCCATACATGAATATCGCCCCCAGCCGCGAATACTTGTTGCACGCCACCAACGAAATACACCTATAGTTTCTTGAATAGTGTCAGGTTTCTTATCTGTTCGTGTTTGTTTCTTAACTCAACCTAAGATTTTGTTGTGTGAGGCGCGGCCGGTTTTTCCTCTTCTTTGCCATGCCTAGCCATACCAGTCCCGTGGCCAACTCTTGTTGAACTCGTGATGGTATTTCGATATCTTTACGGAGGTATTAAAAGTGTGTTGTGTCCTACACTGGGCGCGTTGTTGATTTTCTTTGGAATTTCTTTGGTATTTGTGGATGGCCAGAGAAAGAGTCTAACACACCATGGATTTCAAGTTTATTCAAAACGAAAGACTTCATCACCTGAAAGACGAGGAACTTGATATCTCTGTGAAGACTGAAGAGATAATATTTAACTTGAGTCTTGGTCTGCAGAGTTCTCATAAAATTTACCTTGCATGACTCACATGGGGTTCTTAATTCTTTATGGCGCTGACTTTTATATTACTTGCAATTGTATGCAAACATGGTGAGAAATTACAAAACTGGAAGGGCTTGATATTGTGTAAGACGGTAGGCGAATTGCATGTCCCCATAACTCGAAATGCGGTATTAATCTTTCCAAATTAATTAAGTAAGGAGTTTGAAAATCCCCACTCTTTTCGTGTTGATTTCTTTAGTTTTGCAGGCATAGAATTAAAATCAAACAGATTAGACAATAACAGGGATGCTGATATCACTTTGGTATTGAAACGAAATAAAATTTTCTAACTATACCAGAAATAATTTTGAGAATTTTCTAAACTAAATTGCAGCTTGGTTAATATTCCTTTCTCCGACACCCTTGCAATTGAGAGCTCATCTCTTAAGCTCTCTCTTGTGAAGATGGACATTTTCCTGTTCTGTTGTTATATTCCTCCAAATTTGACAAACTATGTTGATGCAGACTGTCGAAGTCTTTTCGACGTTTTAATTCTTAGCTTAAATTTTATTAATAATATGACGAACCTGTAGGACCAAATCGTCCTTCTTGGCGACTTTAATTTACACAACGTTCAATGGGTATTCAACGCTGATGACGATAACTACCTTCCCTTAAATTGTCTTACTGCTAAAAACTCCAATTTTTTTGACGCCATCTCCTATTCTGCTTTACACCAAAGGAGACGGAGTTGGATCAATTGGTTAAGCGGTTCCCGGGTTCGAGACCAGGTCTCCCTGGAGGTTAAAGAAAATTATTATAAAACCTGGGCTGTTGTCTAGCTCGCAGTATCTAATTTTGTCTATATTCACAGCTTGCTGGAGCAGTGTAAGACGTTAATCTTCCCAATTCAGCAAAGCTTTCTGTCTGGTTGATCGCCGACAACTAACCTCCCACATAACCTCTGCCTTCCAACTTGGCCTCCGAACCGACTGCGTCTACACCGAAAACAGGCTTTTGAAAAACTCCCTCACTCTGTAATTAAGCTGCAAAAGTTACGGTTCCCGCCTTTATTAGTCAATTGGATCTTCTCTTACCTAAAAAAATAGGACAAATAGCGTATATTTCCGTAACACTATATCTAGAGTCGTTACAGCTTCATCAGGAGTACCGCAGGGTAGCCATCTTGGTTCACTGATGTTTATTCTTTTGCCATTGACAACATTATTCCCCTGACTAGGCACTAATCTACGCGGACGATATGGAGATTTTCTTTTGTGTTAGCAAGAGTTATGAATCTTCCCGCATTCAAGATGATTTAAGTACCTTCAAGAACTGGTGTGGATCTAATGGCCAGCAACTTAACTTGGATAAATGTGAAAGTATTCATTCTCTTGGAATCTCAATTGTCTCGTCTTCGATTATACCTTTGCGGAAACTAATATCCGTCGCGTGGAGTCCATTACTGACCTTGGTCTGAAGCTTGACAAATAACTTGATTTCACTCTGCACATAAACTACATGGTTTCTAAGAGTAATTCAGTTCTCGATTATGTAAAACTGTGGTAAAGGGAGTTTTCTGATCGGCAGACCTTAATTCACATGTTCTTTTCTTTCGTTAGACCAACTCACGAGCATGCATCACAGTTTTGATCATCTTGCTTGTCGGTACATCGGAGTTTTGTTAGGTTTGCACTGGAATGATTCAGTTAGGCTTCCTCCTTATGTGGATCACTTCTGGTTGCTTAATATGCACTCTTTTGAAGAAGGACGTAGGGTTGCTGACTTGATTTTTATTCTGCAGATTTTGAACTCGATACATTGATTCTCGTACTCTTCCAGGAAAGGTTTTTTACAGGCATACCCCATTTAACATTTCATATTGCGCAGACCTTGTATTCTGTAAGTAAGTTTTATTCGAATAATGATGAAAGCTAAAAAATCAAATTAATTGCAAAATTAAAAAGTTATTTGTTATTTGGAGACCTTTTTGTGCTTTGGAATTTAAAATAATTCTTTGTTACTCGATATTTGATAATCAAATAATTTTTTGTTTTTGATATTTCTTTGTTATTTGGCGCCCATTATTTGAATTTCTCAGGGGTATCTATTATTCAATTCAATTCATTTTTTGTATAGGCAACAATTGGACAAGTAAGAAATTATTAAAACGTAAATAATAAATATGTGTTAAATATGAAATAATAATTCGTCGATGGAGTGAGTGATAACGTTTCAGCCTATCAATCCGGCGGTCCCAGGTTGGAATTCCTGCCGTCTAACCATGGTTGTTTTCTGCTGGCAACATATTACGATAAAAAAGCCATGGGGGGCTGCAGCGAAAATTTCAGTGGTTTGGAATCCACTTTAAATTTTAGGTCCATTTGCAACCGTTGTGTTGTCTCTAATCGGGTAAATGTCTTCTCCCAAACTAATTTAAAACTTATGCTAGTAGCTTACTCTCATTTATTACTAAATTTCACATGTACTATATATTAATATTACTGCTCTAACCATATTAAAAAGTAACTAACTCATCGTTATCATCACTGGCTATAACGAACCATTAAGGTTCTTTGCCGCCTCTACGACAGTAGCCCTAGAGAGGGTACGATTTCGGGTACGCCACCGTCAATCCAAAACATGCAACATTCGAAGGTTCTCCTCCACGTCGTCTAGCCATTTCAAAGGTGGCCTTCCACGCTTCCTAATAACAGCCGGGCTTTCCTCCAGGATCAACTTTGGAAACTCTGATGGTCCATTCGAAAAACGTGCCCGAGCTATCTCAGCCTGCCAGATTTTATGAAATTTATTATACTGGGAGCCCCGAAGATCTCATATAACTCGTGATTCATTCTTCGCCGGTAATCTCAGCGTTCCTTCTCGGACTCCACCATAAATGGTACGTTGAACTTTCCACTCGAACACTTTTAAGGACCTAATACTTTCTGTCGTTAGGACCCAAGCTTCCGAACCGTATGTTACCATAGGTCCTATTAGCGCTCGGTCTCACCGAAGCACAGTGTTACCCTGTGTATACGGAGATATTTGAAGAAAATCATACATTCGAAATTCCAATCGCAAACTGTTAAATTTTGTCTGACTCCATGTCTGTTTGATATCGTCAGGTACTTCGTCTTTTGCTCATTGATGTGGAGCACCATATTGTGAGTAGAGTCATCCAGCCTTACTACTAGTTCTATGGTACCTGCTGGACTTTTATCCACGCGGTCCAAATCGTCAGCGTATCCAAGGACTTGCTTGAACTTTTCTAACAATGCCAGATTGAACAGAATGACTAAGCATCGTCTCCTTGCCTCAGTCCCTTGGTTATTGGGAACTTCTTCGAGGTGTAACCAACTATCTACTCGATATTAGGAATTCAAAAACGTACTTGTCCAAAAGATATTTTTAACAAAATAAGGTAAGTTGATCCAAATTATAATTGTATGACCCAAGGACAGCTTTGTTTCCAGGAAATTAGACCTGGGCAATATCAAACTCGAAGATCTATTCGATCTAGAAAACCGAAGTATAAACAGGTGCCCCGGACACTGAAACTTTGTAATTTTTTGCCAAAAGCAAGACTGAAGGAATGTCTAAATGTGCCAGAATATTTCATATCAAAACTGATTAGTCTATATGGAGAAAATTGTCATATCTACGAAGGACATTCACATAACTGATCATAAAATTGAATGCAGTGTTCTACTTTCTATTATTATAGTCCAGCTTTCCGTAAACTTCGTAGCTATACGTAATAATTTGTACTAACAGAGAGCTCACCACAAAAAGCCTCACTTCAGTCGAATTAAAGTAACACGGAGCATTGGATGCCATAGATTCTAACAATGGAGCATATTTATTTATCCCAAGTGAGTCAACAAAGGAAATATTTGTTTTGTTAATAATAACGAAGGGAAAGCCGTCTGTATTAAGCCTTAAGAGATGAATTAAGAGACCTTTGCACTTGGCATGGTTACGTTATAATTTGTTTAAAACGTACGTGTTGAATTGCCACCTGGTAGGATTAAACTGTAATTTATTTTAACCACACCTCCTTCACTCAACCTCGTACCCCATTTCCATCACCTTTAATTCTGTTCCTACCAAGACTGCTTTTGTATCATAGGGCACCCCCTGAGCACAGCTTATCTCATCCTCAATGCGACACAAAGGTCTGTGTAAGTATAACTATACATGATCAGCGTAAAGATGCATTTTACAATATTTTATCGTGGAAAAAATATAATCAATAAACATTGAGAATAATAAGGGTCCAATAATAGATCCCTCAGACACCCCCGAAGAGATCGGCAGATAGGAAGATAGAGTAACGTTTGAGAATACCGCTTGATATCTACTTTTCAGCTAATTGTGAATAATAGTGGCTCATTGGCTCGAAAAATTAAAATTTTTCTAAGTTTATTGCTTTTGAAAGAGCCAAGACACTAATCGACCGTGCGTTATTTGATTATCAAATAAATACGCGTTATTTGATGCATTTTTTGCAAATAATTATTTCTTATTCGAATATCAAAGAATTGATCCCTGGGAAGACATAAATTTCATATTTAGGAATTTTTTAAAATAAAAGAACAATTCAGACGAAGATAATCAAAACTGCATTGCAACAGAATAAATAATCCACTTAGATACATCACTTCGGTCACCAAATAACAAATAATTATTTACAAATAATTCTTATCAAAAATTTAATATTCATTTGATTAACTATAACGCGCGATCGAATAACAAATAATTATTAAAAATTCAAATAAAAAGTACTAAATAACAAATAATTATTTGCGAGTATTTTAAAATAACTTCAAATAAAAATTTATTCGAGGAACTTCTTATTTGATTTTGTTATTAAGCCGTTATTTGATCATCACTGAAACTGGCGTCAGCAGAAAAGAGTCAGGATGAGATGACACAGGTTTTTTTAAAATGGCTACTATAATTATAAAAAATTTAGTATGACTGAAACAAGTAATCGTAGTGTTACTATACTAGCAAAGCATATATTAATGCATTTGTTTTGAAATAAACGATTGTTAACAAGTTACCCAAACTCCGTTTTGTGAAAAGTTGTACAATCAAGATTGTTAAAATTTTATATTTCCAGACAAAACTTGAATTTCATTTCTTTGACATTTATTGGACATTAAAATTCGACAAATTCGCGTGTGAATAATAAAAAAAAATCATCAAAATTCATCATGCAAAACGCACGCTTATTTTATACCGTTTTTATTGCCTTTATCTCCACATGTATTATCAGGTAGACCCATGGTATTTCTTTTCTTTCGCAGATTGTCTTCCTCATAAAGCCTTATATGTTTATCATGAACTCATTCCCTTCAATTCCATTAGCATCTTAGTTGACATAGTCGTGTTAAATTTAAAATTGATCTACTTAATTCCTTTTGCCCTTTCTTATATTTTATTTTTATATTTTAACTTGTGTAGTTCCTCTGATTTTTTTTATAGACATTTATCCCTAAAAGGTTTTTTAGTTTTAACAACAATTTTTCTATATTTCAGATTGTATATCTTTTGACACTTGTATATCAATGTTTTGGGTCTTTTGTCCTTCTATAGTATCAGCTTGATTTAAGGAGGCGTGCCTCCCGTCGAGCGCCCAACTGCTTTCTAAGCGAAATCGAAGTCGACTGAAATGTTTAAGGCCAAATATCTCAGCTTGTCACATTTTTTCCTCTCGGCAGCGTTTCTGAGCAAACGGCTACTGCGATTTTTCACAAAAGCGTTCTAGTTATTCATTTCATATGTCATTGTGGTATAGACCTCAATTTTTTATTTTGATTGTTTTTTTCAAAAGTTAATAAAAAAATAGTACCAAAAAAATGACCAAAAAACGAGGTTTTTTTTTCAAATGGCCGCCATTTTGTTTTTTATTGGCTTGCCAAACGTCTATACCACGCATTATGGTATAAGCTATAAAAAAATGTTGACTTTTTTGTTTTTAGGTCACGTGTGTACCCAGGAAATCTGCCGAGAACACGACGTGTCCGCCGAGAACGACAATCTTTGTCGGCGCGGAGGGGGGGTTGGACTTGGGGGGGATGAATCGGCGACGTAGCAAATACTTCTTATAAAATGTACAAAAATAATAAAAAAAAGTTCAATTGATTAGCATTGTTCATTCACGAGATATACGGTCTCAAAAAATCATGAAATTTTGCTCCAACTGATGTAAATGTCCCCTTAAGATAGCTTCTATGGCTCAGTCAAATTAACATTCGTCTGCGAAAAAATTCAGAATTTCAAAAGATATATTGCTATTTTAAACAACCTATCAAAAATTCCCATCGATAACCTGTAAGTATAATTTTAAAGTGGTTTAAAGGGTATGAGAAACTGTTTTTCGTCGGAATTAGCAGTTCCAAGGTTTCAGCGGAAGAAAGTGTCCTAGAACCGGCAGTATAGAAAAGACTGTCTGCTTTGCACTTTGGATAGTATTCTGCCGAGTCTCGCTGATTTTCTGATTCTTTCGATCGATTGGCAATACTCCATCCAAGCCTTTCTCTTGGCTTCTTTGATGGATGTTGAAGATGTCCTTCTTAGATTGGACAAGCCTTCATTCCACCAGAGAGAGGCGGACCTATGGCTAAATTTTATGGGGCATGATACCTTGTATACGTTAATCTTCGATAGTTTCAATGTTTAGGTTAAGTATAGCTGTTAGTTTGGATTTGATTACCATACTGAATTTATACCGATAGGTTTAATTAGGGTTCCTGAAGGGCCTCGTAGACTAAATTTCCAGGTTGAAATTGAAAGAACAATTCAGCTCAGACACTTTCCAATTTTCAACCCAATTTACTGATGTTGGTTTGATGTCTAGCACCTCCTTCCAACACCTCACCTCGCTTGTTATTTTTGTAGCTGCCCCAAAGAACCTGCCTTGCATAGGCATCGCAGCCCAGCAGCAGACTGGTTTCTTCCTTGCAAGCGTGCTCCACCTTCGATGATGGTCACATCTGTCATGGGCCATACGTACCAATGCAAGGTATACGTCGCCCTTAGAAAAATTATGCCATTGTCCGAAAGCCTAGGCCATTGGTCGAACACCGGCTGTTAGAAGAAATCGGTCATTGTCGTCAAAATTCTTTCAACGGCCTAAAATTTTCAGGATTCTTCTAAAGGCCTAAGCGGCGTTAGGATGTTAGAGGATATTTTAAAACTTCTAAATTTTATTAGTACGTCAGAGAATTCTTCTAAACCACCGTCAGGCATTTAGGGGAAAATAAAGTTCAGCCGAAAAATATTTGCTTTGTAGCAAGCACATATATGAAATAATATCTAATAAATGATAAGTACACTTGACGAGCCCGTGTAAGATAGTTCGAAATGAAAATAGTGAAACCGTGAACAGAGAAGAATTTAATAGAGAGCGGATCGTGCTGCAATAAATAAATAACAATAAATTTTCCACATTATAACGATCTGCATGTTAAACTACCATATTTTTTGACTGAACCTCATTTTCTTCTAAACGCCGGACAGCACTCAGGGGTTTAGAAGAATTATCTGATGGCCTGATAAAATTTGAGCGTTTAAAAGAATCCGCTAATAGCCTAATGCCGCTTAGACCTTTAGGAAAATCCTCTTACGGCCTGACGATTACAGGCCGTTGGAAGAATTTTGACGATAAATGATCGAATTCTTCTAACATCCGGCATTCGGCCAACAGCCTAATTCTTTTAGCGGCCTACGACATATGTATCCCCTCTGTCGGGATTCTGCAGCTTAACTACTGTCAAGTCATTTGAGCTAAAATGAGAACAGAAAAGCGTTTTTATACTCTTCCAACTTCTAGGCTTACCATTAAGATCCGTTTTATGGCTCTAGAAGAGGTTATAATTGGCGTCGCACAGGCCTCTCACGGTTGAGTCTCTAAACCAAGGTTCTTAGATTAGGTCAAAGTCGATGTCTTTCCCCTTCAGAAAGACCAGTGTAAACAGGTAATAGACAAAAGATGGGGCACTGGTTCTGTGTTAGTGTTACCTATACTTACATACGCCCCCCCCCCTGCACTGGAGAAAGTGGCGCACCAGGAAGCACTAGAGAAAGTTCAGATGATGATGGATGATGGAACTAAGCCTCCCCCCCCCCTCGCAAAGTCCTACATATTATCCTCTGCGTAGCGCCAGTGGAAAACTTCAGCAAGCAAGCGATTAAAATCAATTCAGTCCAGACATAGACACGTACCGGCTGCAGTTACTCCAAAACTGTGGTCGGAAGTATTACAAAAGTCTTTTACACCATAGCCAAGCCTTTCACGCCAAATTCGACACCTCTATTCCCACCAGGCAGGAATGGTTGCAAGTTTTTCCCCAACCATGTTTGCAATCATGGTAGCATTAGAATGACTGGAAGACAAAGTGATGTCGTCCTTACTGACTGTCAAACTGCTACTAAATCTCTCACGAGAGTCTATACGACCTCCAAAAGTGCCAAAAAATTTCGCTTTGAATAACATTGTTGCTAGTTACACCTTGTAACGTGTTTCCTCGTAGTTAAAGGCAGTCCTGACACTCTTCGGGGGATAAGCTTGCCGGCTCCAGGGTTTGGGCTTTCGAAGACAACTAACCGATATCCTCACTACAAATTCGTTTTATTCAGGGTTACAGTTCACAAATCTTTTTCTAGTCACACTGGACTTACTATTACTAATTCACAATGTTTCTATCAACTTCTGCATATATTTATTTTCAAGGTCACTAAATGTTCGTACTGTCTATTGCTTACCACTAGGTTTCGTTACTTCATTTACAAAGCGTATAAATTCACTGTTCACACTGATCCTCTTCGCTTCACTCTCGGTATATGTATATGGTAGCGCTGAGATTTCTAGGTCCTTTATTCAATTATCCGTATATGGGGTAGCTGTCGCCTCGGTTTCGGCTCTATGGTTGCCCGTTGGACCGGCCGGGGTACTCAGGAACCAAGATTCCGAATGGAATCCTTTACGACGGTTTTTTCCTGTGGAGAGAAACACGGAGACGGATATTCGTGTTCAAGTAAAATAGACCTAATCTTACTAGCTAGTCGGGACGTTACCAACAGAGAAATAAGATGCGTAGCTGGCATGCTTGCTAGCTAGGACAGTCTTGTACTGGGATACTCGTCAATACAAAAGAGTGTACGAGTGTCCAACCCTTGGGATGCTCGCCGTGACGGAGGAGTGAAAGAGCTGGAATGCTCGTCAGCTAGGAGTGTCTTGTGCTCATCAATACAAGAGAATGTACGAGAGAGAAAGAAAGAAAAATATAAGCTTACCCAACACCAGGGGAACCGAGTTGATTCGGACAATTTGTTGTAGCCAGGAATCTCGCCGACTTCCAAACTTAACTCTACCTGAGGTTACCATTCCCACCTCCTGGGTATTCCCTCGCTAGCCGATGTGGTCCGTTGCCTTTCCGATACTGGCACTCCTGCGGATACTGGGCCCACTTATATGGCCGCTCCAGCTAGTACTCCAAATTTGGCTTCGGCTTCTTAAGTCTAAAAGAAGAGGTCTAGTTAGGTCTGGTCCCTTCAGCTGCGTGTAAAAGACCCGATTCACGGTGCCAGCCACATTTACATAGTGCCGGGGACTCGGGTGACGCACTGAATTCTTTTATTTTCGGTGATGCAGTTGTAAGGTTTTAGATTTTACTGTTGTTGGGTTATGGAGATTTTTATGTCTAGATTCGAATAGCGCTGGGGAGAGCTGACAGTGCTTATAATAATTTTCGGTCTGCGGGCACTGTCAACAAATTTTGGCCAAATTGTAACGTCGTAGCAACCTTACGTAAGTACAAAAGTCGTCGGTGGAGTAAATACTAACATGTCCGCCTACCAATCCCGAGACCCCAGGTTCGAATCCCACCAGCGGCGACACATGGTTGATTTCTACTGTCAACAGATGACGATAAAAAGGACATGGGAATGCAGAGAAAATGTCAGTGGTTCGAAATTCACTGCAAATTGTAGGTTCACTTGCAATAATTAACTGAAATCGGGTGAACTTCTCCCGCCCCATGCCGCACAAGGGGTTACGATAACTAGAGGGAGATAGTGATATTCCGGGTAAATGTAACGCCGATGAGCCAACCAGATAAGAAGTCTACTATAAGTCCTCAAATTATTCTGAAATATTGAACTGATATTTGGCACGTATGTCTACGGTCAAGTTCAGACTAGCGCCATTTGTGTATTGTCAGATTTGATATAAATTAACGTAAAATTCCCATTAGTTACAACAATGGCAAAAAACTTTCTCGCCGACTTGTTTTGTATCTAATTATCCGGTGTTTTGTAGAATCAAGGGTAAGTTGCGTTTTCTTTCACTTTTAGTTAATTAATCAATTTTGTGGTAAATCTTAAGGCCTACGTTTTCACTGTAACTTTTTAAAAACTTCCCACGCCACTTGAATAAATAAAAACGGAAAACTCATTCGCTATTGCTGAAGGAGAAGTAAAAACGTGATAGTGTGTTTGCTGGTCAATGGTCTCTTTTAAGTCCATGGTGTCTGGAATTCAACTTGTTTTAGGAGATAGTGCTAGTGCCGTAACTCCAGCACTTTATATCCAACCTTATATATCTATTATATCCCAGCTCAACTTAAACGGATTAGCTCACGTCTGATTGTGAGGTGTCTAACACAGGTCGAAGCGAAAAACTCTCGAAATAATTGTCTCGTTTTGATCTTCGTAACTTTTTCTTACACAGGCACCCTCCATGTCTTATACAAAAAGTATCACTAGCCGATAACGTGGAGGTAGTTTCGAACCCTTACAGTGGAATTACGGAATACTTCGGTTATGTTACCTATCCAAGCCTGACGTCGCGATCGTATCGACGAGGCAACTTGGTGCTTGTGGAACCACCCAAAAGTGACACGTAAATAAGATTGATCTCGAGAAAGAAGCAGAATTGGTCGGCACACAACGGTACAGTTCTCACCAATGAAGTACTGCCTGATCGCAAATGAGCCGACTGGAATGCAGTGAAACTGGCTGTGTGGCTGCTATCCAGGCCAAAATCGCAGGTGAACTTACTATTGGGTATTGGCTGTTGGCCAACAAACCGAATCGCATTCATCGCTAATCACCTGAGTGTGGAAACTACTATACCTGTACCTATATAGGTCTACGACGGTTGCAAGTTATTTACGCCATTCCAATCTACGATACGCGAAATTCTTTTCCTTCTTGTAAAAGGCAAATGACTTAGCCTCTAAGCACCTCTGTCGACACTCAAAGGTGTTAATTTCTGTGTATGTTTACTTACCCTTTGTTATAAAGCAGGAAATTTAGTGAGGCGACGTGTGAGGCACAGGTGATGTACACCTTTAAGCACGTTCATATTTTTTGCACCTTCTTGAGAATGAAAAAAAAAGAAGCGAAACAGCTAAGTGGCCCGTGGATTTGTCTTCTTTTGCCACAGACGACATAGTCTGAGTTATAAGAAGAAATCGTGGAAATGGTTTATGGGTCACCTGGTCAATAATCGGATGGCTGCCGGCTTTCGGTATTTTTTGGTGAAAGTCGATAAAATTTTTTCATTAAGTTTTTTTTTATATCGTTTTTGCTTGAATGACGATACTCTTTGATCGGAAATTACTACTTACGGCTGTCTCGCGATCATTTGTAATCTATAGCTCAGGTAACTACGGTCATTAGTGGCTGGATATCGATAATGTTGCTTTGATTTTATAGCGCATTTATTTCTCAGGTGACTCGAACATTTTGGCATTTTGTTATATTTTTCCTGCCCATTCAAGTTTTCACTTATCGGAGACGGGACGTTGTAATTATTAAGCGGTTCTTGATAGAAGAAGGGAATAGTCATTATAATTTTATTGACAAACTTTAACTCGTTAACTTTTTGGGACCTCTGCCGATAATTTGATTTATGGGTTTTAATTAGTTTCGATTTGAGTCAATCAATTAAATGCTCATTTGCTGATTTGCATTGGGAAAGATGGATTTGTTTTTGAATTTTATTACGCTTGGTGTTTAATTTGGTTAATGTCGTAAAGATTTAATTCGACATGGATGACATTTATAAAATTTTTTTTATACACTACTCGCAAAACTTAAGGAAACAGAGAATTTGTTCGAACTTTTTTGATATTTTTGAAGGGTCTTATCTTCGTGAAAAATGGTTGTACGGAGATAAAATAAATTGCATTTCGAAGCTTTAAGATTCTAGTTTCTTTGATTTTAAAAAAAAACATTTTTATAAACAACGGTTATCGCGCAATCATAAGGAATAGCGCGAGAAAAATTTTTTTTTTAAAGTTTTTTAAGGATATCGATATCTCAGCAACCAATAATATCACAGAAAATATAAAGGCAGTCTTCACAACTGAAATAAATTTCTTACAAGATCCTTTCCGCATGCCCAACTAATTACAAGCCATCATCCTCCTTCACTATCGCCCCATCTCAAACTACTTCTACCTCCACTAATTCGCCCCTTCCGCTAACCAAAACTACTTTATCCCAACATCACTCATTTATCGATCCCCTAATCCCACCTACAGTTAAATTGACTTTGCGCTGTGCGGATTCCAACGATGGACGATACCTCTTGTCCGGGACCGCCGAATTTATGAAAACGTTCGTCTATTTCTAGCCTATCTGCACGACAAACCGAATTCCGTCTGTATTGACGGTAAAACCAGCTCACCAACGTCATATTAAATATACATCAAGAAAGCCTGCCCACAGACCCAGCCGTCTTACACCAACTTTTCACTAAGTACCATGAATCATTCAATATCCCTTCCCATAAGGTTTCAGAAGATCTATCCACCTATGCTGCGTAAGTCAGTTCTCGCCGCATTTCCCATCTCCAAAAAAGTCGCAACGACTCCTTAAACTACTTTCGCTCCTAACCCCCCCGCTTTCTCTATTTCTGACTTCCCCCCTAATGCACCTGCGGTCTCCGATCAAGTACCTCTCCCCAGCAGCTTGTCAGTCTATTACCAGAACGTAAGAGGACTTCGCACAAAAACATCCAATATTTTTCTTAACTCCCACAAATTCCCGCACGATATTTTTGCCTTAACTGAAACCAATTTAACACCAGGAATTCTGGACAACGAACTGTTCCCTTCAAACTATACTATTTTCCGTGTCGACGGTTGTGTAGGCACCAATGATCCACCAGGTCGCGGGGTTCTCATAGCTGCTCACAACCGTTATGACGCCACTCTGCTAAAGACCTCCGACTCTATAATATCAGAATTTGTATGTATCAAATTAGTACTAAATAAGTGTCTTCTGTACATTATTTGTTGTTATATTCGTCCCTCTCAACCTCTAGATGCCTACGAGCCCATAATTGAATCGACACCCTGCTTGAGAACGCTAACGCCTCCGATGAATTTATTTTATTGGGTGACTTTAACCTCCCCCGTATTCAATGGTCATTGTCTGAGGACTGTTCTCACTTTGTCCCGCTGAACGCCTCTTCCGCCAAAGAAGCCTTTTTTACCGATCAGCTCTCCGTTTCTGGTCTCTTTCAAGTAAGTGGAGTCAGGAACTTTCTGATCAGACAATTAGACTTAATCTTTTCCTCAGACCTAGTCAACTCGGCTGCCGCGGAAAGCAACCATCTCTCCTCTCTCGGTCGTCACCATCCTCCCCTGCTCCTTGTTTTCTCCTACGAACACCCTCATGCTCTTTCAAGCTCCGAGTTTTCTCTTTCCTTCAATTTTCGTAAAGGCGTCTATGAAAAATTAAATCACTTGCTCCTCAACTCTAACATTGCCACTATCCCTCAACATCTTCCAGTTGATGTTGCTTTAGAGGCGTTCTATTCAGAAATACACGCTTGTCTTACACAATCTATCCCCCTTTTTCCTCGTAAAAACTACTCCTCATCCTCCGTATGGTACGACAAAGAATTACTCTCTCTCCGCAACAGGAGAAATAAACGTTGGCAAACTTTTCTTCTATCCCAGACCGAGTCTGACTATTCTTCCTACCTATCTACTTATACCTCTTTTTCTGAACGTTGTGATATCCTCTACTATGAGTACCACCAACGGATGGAAACTAGCCTCATATCCGACCCCAAGCGTTTTAATAACTTTATTAATTCCAAGAAGAAATCCAATGGTTACCCCTCTACCCTAAAAACCTGAGAATACCTCTTCGTCTGATCCTAAGGTTATCGCCAACCTCTTTGCACACTTCTTCAGTAAATCCTTCAGCGAAAATTCCCTACAACCTGACCTTTACTTCTTTTCATTCTTGGACAAATGCACTCAAACGTCATTTACGTCTTTCGACCCTGATCCCGAAATAATCGCCGCCAGTATCAACGGGCTTGAGGACGACTTCAACCCAGGTCCTGACGGCATTCCGGCCATCGTTCTGAAAAAGTGTGCCATGCATCTAATTCAACGCCTTACCTTGCTTTTCCGCCTCTCGGCCCGTCAAGGGGTTTTCCCTCATTTGTGGAAAAACTCATATATTATTTCCATCTTCAAAAAAGGTTGCAAGAACGATATGTCCAACTACAGACCCATCGCTAAATTATCATCCATACCTAAACTATTCGAAAAATTGGTCTATAATTCCATGTTCTTCCACTGTAAGTCTATCTTCTCACTCTCCCAGCATGGCTTCCTCAAAGGAAGATCTATAACCACCAACCTTACTGATTTCGTCTCCAAAACACTATGTGCCCTGGAAAACGGTAAAGATGTTGATGTTATCGCCACCGATTTTAGTAAAGCCTTCTACAAGATCTCCCATAATGTTATCTTGTTCAAACTTGATCGCCTAGGCTTCCCCTCCCGATTCATCTCCTGGATTCAATCCTACCTCAACAACCGTCGGTATAATATTCTTTTCAGCTCATCCATTTCTAACCCTATTGTCGCTCGTTCCGGCGTCCCCCAGGGCAGCCACCTCGGTCCATTAATTTTCATCCTTACAATAAATGATGTTGAATGTGTCATCAATCACTCAGAGCAGTCCATTTATGATGATGACTTGAAAATAATTAAACATATCTCCTCCACAACCGACTTTCTTCTCCTACAAAAAGATCTCGATTCCTTCACCACATGGTGCATGAAAAACTTTCTTGAACTCAATGTCTCCAAATGCCAGTCCATCTTTTATTCCCGCAAGCGTCTTACACCCACCCCGAGAGTCTACATGCTAACCAAAGTACCAGTCCCTATCGTTACCTCTTTGTGTGACCTCGGAATAATCTGTGATAGTGAACTCAATTTCCGTTCCCACATTGACAGCATAATTAACAGAGCTAACTCCGCGCTAGGGTTTGTGAAGCGCTGGTCTAGAGAGTTCTCCAATCCTTATGTTTCCAAATCTCTCTACGTCTCCTTCGTTAGACCTCTCCTTGAATATGCCAGCCAGGTATGGTCACCTACACAAACAACTCACATTAACTTCCTTCTTTTTCGCCTTATAAAAGCCCTGAGAGGAACGGGGTTTTCCCAACTATGATACAGAAAGGTTTAGGTAAACTTCAATTTTGTTTAGCTTCTTCTTTTACATTCCAGATAGATGGTACGAAATAAGAGTGACTTTCATACCAAAACAAAGATAGTCGAGTTACAAGTACACAAAATGTTTTCGCGAAATAATGCTCTCGAGCTTTATCCTAAAATCCTTGGAAAAAGTGGTAGATCACACCTCTTTAAAAATTTCCCATCACACGGCAATCAGTATGTATGTCTAAAAGGAAAATCTGCTGAACCCCAAAATTATTTTGAGCGATTTGATGCCGCTATATCATTCCTTTTTGGTAAAGATATCTTCAACTACTTTAATAACCTAGAAAGCTTTAGAATAGGAGAAGAGTTTTTTTTATAAGGAGTTCCAGAAATTCTGCAAAAGATTTCGTCCAATACCCATCCAATACTTTTCAGGAATTAAATCTTTCTGAATCTTTGATGCTCTCAATAAAATACCAGTATTCCACAGCAGCCTGTTCTCAAGCCTTCTTTGGTGACTTTTTTTTGTAGATATTTAGGCAGCTTTGTAGGGCTGATAAAATTTGTATATGTATATTACGGATGTTAAAGAGTTGTCTTGTAATCTTTCGAAGATTGAACAAGTTATGTTTCAGAAATACAGTTAATTCGGAATAGTTTTGCATCAATCCTTATATCGCAAGAACTGCCTTCTTCAGTCTGCTCGCCTATAATATTAATGGAGCCACGATATAACATTAATGGCGAGTTCATGCGAAATACTCATTTCTACTCTCGATACAAGTCTGGAAATTGACATGAACAGCTGAGCATTGGTGGTGTAAACAAACCAAAACTTGTGACAGTAAAGAATAGGAAAAGGTTGGGCAATTCTACTTTTTCATAGTATTTCTCGCAGTATTTTTAAAGTCTCATATTGGAATCGTAGGCATGATAAAAAATGTCTCATTTACAATTTTCATGTGACTCTCTCTTGTGCTGTTGTTTTGCTGAAGTATTAAGGTTAGAATGCTTCAATGACAACAGCATTTCTCTTTAGTTAAGACAGTGTGCAGTTTTATACGTGTGCAATGAGTGGTTAATCTGTGATACAAAAATAAATGTAATAATGACGACACACTTGGTGGTTAAATGGCTGAACTGTCATGTTTTCTGGGCTTGTATCTAGAGTAGACTGTGGATAGCCACATCTGAAGGAATGACTCCCGGTGACGGAATAACTCAAGTCTCTTCTGAATATAGATACATAAATACATAGGGTTGCCCGTATATCTTCTCTTTTTATGAAAAACGTATATTAAGTGCTAAATTAATCAAAACTCTCTTAATGCCCTCAAACTATGTTTTGCAATTAAACGGTCAACACACCGCCGAATGCGTTATGGGTCGCGTAATAATTTTAAGAAATTTGCATGCATAAAACGATGTCCCGACATAAATCTCGGATTTAATTGAGATTGTACAAAGGCCGATGAGCTTAAAATATCGAGTCTGAGACGAACTAAATTTTCACGTCTACAGTACTCCAAAACTGTTATAACTGCCATGAGATACTCCCACGCGTTCATTAATTCAATTGTTGGTCTTGAGAATTTTTAGCGCTTCGTCGAATAATGAGTGGATTACACACAAAAGAAATATTGGGGATCGCAAGCTCGTCATTAATTTACATTTCGTTCAAGGTCTTAGTTATGGCGGAAAAAGTGATTTAACGTATTTTTTTTAAATTTAATTAAAAGATCTTATTTTAGACAGGTGCAGAAAATTACAGGCTCAAAAGTCAAAAGGTTTTTACTTTAGTTTCATTTCTATGCTGAACGATGTAATGCAAATTGTAGGAGTCGTGGGAATAGCTATAATTTTACGTTTAAAGAAAGTGAATATTTATTTTCATACTTATGTATGTCGCAGGAAGTCTCGTGCATTTAATCCCGAAGGCTGGAGAGCAAGACTACGAACTAGCAAAGGACTTTAGGCCGATTAGTCTGACCTCCTTTGCATTAAAAACACTAGAGCGGATCCTTGATATACATCTGAGGTAAACTCTTTGTGGTGCAATGATAGTAAAATCCCAACACGCGTACTGTAACCGAAGATCCGTGGAGATAGACCTCCACGAGGTAGTAAGCACAGTTGAATACTCAATCAAGTATAAACAATATACCTTGGCTGCATTCCTGGACATAGAAGGAGCCTTTAACAATGCGCTTTGAAGCTATCCAAGAATCTTTGGCCGATCTCGATGTAGAATAATTTCTTGGTCAATGGAAGGCAAGAATAATCCAGTCCGAATTCGGAATTAGTCGGGCTGTTAGGCACGTTTCCCGCGGTACCTCCCAAGATTGGGTTCTCTCTCGCTTGCTATGGCTAATGGTCATGAACATCAAGATCCTGCTGTGACTTGAGCAAGGTGGTGTTTAGGCCATCGCTTACGCGGACGATGTGATGATCCTAGTATCAGGGTTTTTTCTCTCTGTTATCAGCGAAATTATGGAGGGTGCCCTGAAGAAGATGAGCAGTTGGTCGAAGAACTGTGGGCTGATTGTGATTCCAGGGAAAACTGAGCTTATGCTCTTTACCACAAAAGCCAAGGTTCCATACTTTGTTTATATTATAGCCCTCTATGCCTTCAGAAGTACCCTCGGTAAAACATGGCCACTGCAACCTAAGATGACGCTGTGGTTATACAGACCAGTTCACTGGTTTGGTGGCCTGCGAAGAGTTGGGCTTATAACCAAACCTAGCTAAGTCAAGTGAAAATAACTGCTACTAAGGCTCTTAATGTGCTTCAGCATCTACCTCCTATTGATCACCAGATCAAATTCCAGGCGTCATGCAGCGCAGTCCGATTTAAATCTGGGTTCTGGGTTGCTAGGCCCCATGGCCACAGCAACATCCTCAGCTTACGACTTAGAGGACTGGCCAATGCCTCAACTGACTACATTCCTCCTGTTATAAATTTTGAAAAAGGTGTCAGTGTTAGGATTCTAACTAGAAAGGAATAGAGAATGACGGCACCGGCCAGCAACTATAATACCGTAATATTCACGGATGGTTCTAAGATGGAACAAGGTGTTGGTGCAGGAGTGTTCGAGATGGCCAAGTTATAATTAAAAATTGAACATCCGATCTGCTCAACAGTTATCGCAAAAATCACTGCGGTTTGTTCGGGCCACTGTCTTTTAGGCGAACATGCAGCTAGGCTGGGCACGCCCTACAATACACACTGTCGTAGTTGTAACGACGTGAATGAAAAAGGAACCATTATTGATCTTCTCTGTGAATATCCGGCTCTTGAGAAGAGTCAGAAAGAGGGCTATGGGGGAGTACTTCTTTGAAAACCTGAAGGCAATCTCGGGGGTAAAGAGTAAGGAAATAGTCAGTTTCTTAAATTCCTCCTTTTTCTCATAATAAACTCAGCCGACTTCAACCATGATTTCAGATAAGAATTAGGGTTGCGAGTGAACTGAGTCCAACAAAAAACCGAGTCTTACTAGTTAAGGCATCAAGATGGCGCTATAATAGTGTTAATTGGAGTGTGACCATGATGGCGACGCTCACAACTTAAACCAACCATACTATGTCGCTGGACCCACACAGCTCTGATGGCCTTGTAATTTTAGTATCTTGTATAATTATTCATACTAACCATGAATATCAATCTGTTATCGATTAACATATGAAAGTGTGTGGGGGCGTTGGAGGTGCTGTTAAAAATGTCGGCAAGCCTTTTTACCTCCTCCTCCACCTTTCTCGAGAGATGATGTCATTTTCATGAGATAAAATGATGTTGAGAAATGGTCCAATGAAAGTGATACCGTGTTTCTGCAAACTTTCAACATTAAAAAACTATGCTTAAATATGCCTTACCCCCCCCCCCCCCCCCAAAATATGCATATCAAAATAATCACCATTATCACCTCTACAACGTACTAAAATTTCAAGTTCATTAGTATTTTGACAAGACTTTTTGTACAAGGTCAAGGTCATAAGTACACCTCCCCCCCTTTCCCAACTTTAAATTATCTACCTTGCCCTTGATATTTCCCAAACATTTTCCTTCGGGTTCAGATCAGGACTAAGAGCCCTAAATGGCTTACTGATGGCTTAAAAATGAAATATGTTGCTGGGGCTAGTGTCATTGGACCCAACACTACCGTTTCGATTGCATTGGGTACTTGGCCCAGTGCCTTTCAAGCCGAAATCCATGCCATCAAAATTTGTGCCGTTGTCAACGTCAAAAAAGGACTTAAAGGGGCTGATATAACTATTTTCTACGATAGTCAAGCAGCCCTTAAGGCTCTATCTTCGCAACGCAGTGTTTTACCGTGAGGCTTACAAAGGAGTTCTTACAAACCCTACAACAACTGGGCATACAGGGCCAATCTCCTTTGTACAAGGAGTCAGAAGCTGGATAAGCAGGATAAAGTACTTGTTAGACACTATGCTCACATCGGTACAATTGCTTTAAGTAACATAGATCTAACGTTGCTTTCAGGCTACCTATCTGGCCACTGTGGGCTGAGATTTCATCTACACCGGATAGGTCTGTCCAGTGATACGAAGTGTCGTCTCGGTCTAGAAGACGATGTAACCACTATGTAACGTGTTTTCTTAGTAGTCAGGCAGTTTTGGTTTTCTCCACCCGGCTTTAGGGTCAAGGATTTTGAAGCAAACAAACATGTGCCTAAACATAATACTAGATTTATTCAATCCTCTTCCCTGTGGCGATTAAAACGCCAGAAAACTAGTCGGTCGTCATCGGGATACTGTCCTGTCTGGTGCTGCCGTTGATCTGCTATTTCATGGTGACAACGGTCGGTATGCATCAAGATACTTTTATACCTCGCTGTATTGATGGCTGCTATGACACTGGTTATCTTGTCTTTAGGGGGACCCACTGTGGTCCATATCGAGATGCTGATCTGCCCCACGGTGACTGCCACCGGTATCTAGGTGCTGCTCAATCTCACGGTGACAACGGTTAGTATCTAGGTGCTGCTCTCCACGCGGTATCGAGGTGCTCTGTTTGACTGGAAAACTAATGAAGTAAATATTATGGAATATTCGCTTTCCAAAGTCACTGGAATTTCACCTCAATTCATCGATTCAATTAAATTTTTGCGGCCTGAAAATCGATTGGAAATTTCGCCATTCGTCATTTTTTCCATGTTTCCAGGCTGCAGCGAACGGGAAAACTACCTACCTCCCATTTCTGGGCGTGCTCTTTCAAATTCCATCAACATTTTCGATAAGAAATCCACCCAAAATCGACAAATTTCACTGGCCTATAGCCCATGATTTTTTTGACCGAGTGTCCAACACCAGGGAAGAACGCTGGTCAGCTATATAACCAGTGAAGCACGTCGGTGAAACGAGTGTCTTACATTAGAGGGGACCACTAGTGCAGGAGGAGTGAATGAGTGTCAAACCAGGAAGGGACGCTAGTACAAGAAGGTTTTCTAGAGTGTTTTACACCAGGGAAGCATGCTAGTATAAGAGAGAAAGCGAGAGTCTGACACCAGGGCGCCACGCTAGTGACGGAGATAAGAATAGGCCTCCCACGCTAGTACAAGAGAGCTATCTGAATAATCAGGGAGGAGCGCGGGTTATAGGAGTGTCTAACACCAGAGAGGCACGCTAGTGTAACGGCGAGAACGAATCTTGGCTACTCAAACTTTTGTTACGTGGTCTTATCTTACCACTTGGAATTCTATCGCGCTGGTTGACTGCAGCGCTGCTCTAGAATGCCTTATGTAGCCCGCAACTAGAATAAAATTACCTCTTTGATGGTGCTGGCTGGTCGGCTGTCCTCTATTTGCTCGGTTGGTTGTAATCTGGTAGACCACCGGACTACAACTGCCAAATGCACTATGACGGTCATGCCTTTATAGCAAGTGGCTCCCAATTTCCTCTTTGCTGGTCGCTAGTTCCTATGGTCGGCGTGGTCTGGTCTGCTGTATTCCGACTCCCATCGATGTGGTAATGGTAACGACTGGCCTCTGACGTCCTCTGATCAATGTGATCCCGGTGATGGGTGGCTTCTGACCGCCTCAAGTACTGAGCCAGCCGTACTTATATAGTCTTGGTGGAGTCTGGCGCCGAAATAAATTCTTATATTTTTATATTGGAGATTCAATTATGTAGATAATGTCCTTCTGTTCTGCATTAATATGGCTTAGAAGGACAATCTTGAGCCCGGCTGATGTTAGATCCTCCACTGTTAAAGACCTCATTGCCTATCTAATGGTGGCAGAGCATCTTTTGCAGTAGTTGGGGTTGTAGCAGAAAAGACCTTCTTGATCGGAGTGACCGCCATATGGGTAACCCAAAAATAATGAAAGCAAAAACCTAATATGAGATCAGTTCTAAGTCAGTTGCAGTGAAATATGCTAGTTGGCAATGTTGAATCTCTCACTGTCTAGTTCCTGTAACCCCTTGTAGGGCATGGAGCGAAGGCAGAAGAATAACCTTACCCCGATTAAACTACAATTTAAGACGGATTCCGATAGATTTTCATGATGGAAGACTACCGATAACTCAATGGAAGTTACTACCGATAACTCAATATTTATTCGATCGACGGAATTTGGGTGAAGGGGAGGTGAACTACGTTTGAGTGTTAATAGACAGCATTGATTCTTGGAGACATTTGACAAAACAAAATTTTCACCGCCCCAAATGTCATTGTTTAATGATCTCAACATTCAACTTCGATTAACATCTAAAGAACTCCCATAAGATTCCGTTGCAG
Source organism: Leptarthrus brevirostris (assembly GCA_964036015.1). Classification (NCBI taxonomy): domain Eukaryota; kingdom Metazoa; phylum Arthropoda; class Insecta; order Diptera; family Asilidae; genus Leptarthrus; species Leptarthrus brevirostris. Next base: position 3,238,261 of record OZ038371.1, on the reverse strand, counting down.
AGTCAAAAGAGTAAACAAAATCCAGGGTGTAGTCATCTGCAAAGCTAAAGGTAAAAAGTCCTTAATAAAAAGGAGAAAGAATGTAGGTGAACGAACTGAACCTTGCGGTTCGAAACCATCTATTTTGTAGGAATTCGACGAGGTTTCTTAAAATATTACACGAATTGAACGGGGAGTTATAAAACTTTCTACCCATTTTGAAAGGGTGAGACAAAATGAAGTTTGGGTAAGTGAGCAGCATGCCAGCCTCTATCTAAGGCACTTGAAGTATCCATATCAATGGTTTGAGGATCATCAAAGTTATGGAGGGTATGATTTCTGGCGATCGTCTAGAGAATGGTTATTTTCCACATATTTCATCAACTTAGATTAAGTAAGTGATTCAAAAACCTTAGATCAGAGAGAAATGTTATGAATTTTATTAGCCATCAACAATTGATCTTTTGTTAAAGTGTCTAAATATGCTCTTCATAAAACGCAGAAAGTGGCATTTTTTAATTTCGACTCATTCCAAGTTAAGTTGTACTATCTACAGCAGAAATTATAAAGAAGTCCAAAACGTAATTACAGAATTCTTCAAACGATCGAATGCTGCTTGATTTAGTGAAGCTTCATTTGCTAGAAACTGATCCACTTTTGTCTTAGTTGGTACATAAACCTTTTTCTAAGTAATGATATAATTTCTTTATAAAAGTGAAGACAAACACCAGTTTTATGATCTGCTGAATTCCTAATAAATAAACCTCACTTAAGCAAATACACGTATTATAGCAGATCATACCTAAATTATTCTTGATTCTATGAGAAAATTTGTTGTGCAGTGGCGTCGACACGATTACAAATTTATAATAAAATTTTGAATGAAATTTTATATCATATTTGTGTGTCTCTTAATAACTATGTTAATTATTATTTTTTCAATTCAACAATTTCGACATTATTTAGACAAGCGAAGAGTGGTTATTGCAATTATTTATTTAAAAAAGTTTGTAGCTTTTAATACTTAAAACTTTACCAAGTCAATTCTTTGTAGAAACAGTGCGTTCCGTGCCATCGTCGTCTTCCCTTCACAACAGTTGCCAGCATAATATTAAAGACTCAGAGAGATATCAGAGCTTTTAACGTCCTGCCCAGATCATTATGCCCTATTTTAACCTTTTCCCATGGCCGGGTACCAAACCCCAGCAATAAGTAAGGATGGACTGTACCACCGCTGTGTACAACCATAAGGACATTTTACCAAAAGTGCGGCTGCATGCATAAAGAGCCAAATTTTCCCTTTTAACTAGCTCTTCTATATTTACCTTATTCCAGTTAAGCTTTTGGGTCTCGAAGAACTCCTAAGTACCCAACGAGAGTTGATGCCCGTTTAATTGGTTTTAGTGGTAAAGAGCATCAGCTAGGTCTGTTTTGTTCTGATCGAGTTTCAGCAGCATTATGTAGACTGTATTACCAGTGATCTTAACATCGTTATTATACAGATGCCAAGGCCATGCTTCACACCTAACACGACTACGGCCTCAAGGATGGATTCAGTATAAACATTATTGAAGGCTCCTTTTATGTCTAGGAACGTCACTAGAGAGTATTCTTTGAATTTTATTGAGTATGTACAGCTTCGTGGAGAACCGTCTCTGTGAATATTCCCTTACAGTAGGCGTGCTGCGATCTTGACATTCGAGGACAGACAGGAGGAGAGATGAACACCACCTTGACTTCTCTGCAGGTCTGAAGATACCCGACAACCACTTGGCCAACAAGTCTGGCAGTGTCTGCAGCATGATCGGAATAATTCCACCCGACCCAGGGGATTTGTAGGCAGCGAAGCTGTTTATAGTCTAGATAATCCTTTATCTGTTAACGATAACTTCAACCTGGGAAATGTGTGTCAGTCAGGAGCTCTAAGGTTTCAGCCGAGAATTGCGCTGGCGCCCCAACTGTTCTTCTCAGAAAAGAGGGGTTGGTGTGCCCTTTGAATATTATCCTGCTAAGTCTGCTTGGTTCCCTAGAGCTGCATGGCAGTACTCCATCTAAGCATATTTCTTTGCTTCTCTGATGGCTTTTTTATGAACCTCAAGGCAATCCTTGTAAAGTGCGTAGAAATTGGGCCTATAGCAGATATTGAAGATGTCTCGGTAATCTTCGTGAGGTTTGAGCGATCTTTATTCCACCAGGGCGGTAGCAATTTTTTACTGTATTTTAAGGTACAAGAAACATTGAATGCTCTGCTTTTTCGAATGATTGAAGCTCTGAGATTGTATCCATTTAGATTTAATGATTTGACTGAATTTCTTCAAGTCCGCTTTTCTGGGGTTCCTGAAAGGTTTAGGACTTTCTTCTACAAGATCGAGATCAAATAGTAACTAGTTATGGTCGGCGAATGATCTTAAATCCAATACTCTCCAGTTTACAGCCCTAACGTTATTATTGAATGCTGTTAGCGTAATGTCATAGATTTTCTCCCAACCGCCGAAGTTGTCGGTGCTTCGGTAGTGGTGGAGCTCTTGTTATAGACTAAAAGGTTAGTGTTGACTATGAAATTATAAAGATAATCGCCTCGTTCATTATTCTTCGGGTTCATCATAATACATGCCTTGCATTTGTTACGCAGCCTATCAGCAATTCTTCCTTTTTGGCTATGATTTCAGTTGTCAGCATCCTCATGGGTGGATTGGTTGGTCATGTGCCATGCAGGCTAAGGCAATTTAGATGCCCCCTTACCACCACTTCCAACTTGACAACTTTCAGGTCAGCTGAGCTGTAATTCATACAGAGAAAAACTTGTAGGTTCTTTTTTGTTCTAGGCTTACCTTCCAGATCTACATTCTGATTGTAAGAAAGGTTATATTTGACGTCACCTAGTCCCCTTATTGTCAGATCTCTGACCTAAGGTTTCTAAATGAGGACAAAATCGAGGAAGACCATCAGTTTCTCTGTAGCACACCTCGAGTGCTGCAGATTAACCTACATGAACCTCGGCATTGAGTGTATTTAGGAGGATCGGGGTCTTCAATCCTTATCTCCTGCATCAGTTCGTCAGCACCATCAATCAAGTCGACGCCGTCTGGACACTTGCTGCTAAACCGGAAAATCTTCAGTTATGCCAAATCTTAGCTTGAAGTCCTCTTCTAATGACGCAAGGCACTTAACACGCTGTGAGACAGGTAGAAACTAACCAAATTTACAAAAGGAATCGGAAAACCTAACTTTCTGCAAAAGCACCCTATAGTTAATTCTACCAAATTCTTCGATAAAATCGAAATTTTTACCCACTTTTGAAGCCGATACGCATTGTTTAGGACACTCTAATACATTTATGGTTTTGAGCTTACCTTTAGCCATGTTTGGAAGGCACCCATAAATTGATTTTTTTAGAATTACAGCGAATCAGAAATAATAGCCTGAAAGACCTTGCCAACTCCAGATAGACTGGCAACAAGCCCATAGTTAGTTACATCGTTCCTATTGCTCTTCTTATAGTGCGGGAAAATCACAGAGAGGTCGCCATTCTATATAATATCGATGTTAGAGAAAATTGATGGTCTGAGTTCAATTATTGTCGATCATCGATGTTGTCATCTATGTTCAGTCATCGATCTTTATATCGATGTTAACATCGATATCAATATCGATGTTTTGTCAACATCACTTATCACCACTAAATGGTAGTTTGGCTTTTTTTTGAATGTGGCGAAAGCCTAGGGGACAACCCTATGGTGCGTTAGCATGTCTTCGGCCATCAGGCAATTAGGGTAATGGGAATTCGGGAACTTGATTATCTTGTTTTTGCATTACTGCGAGCTAGACAACAGCGGAGAGCAGTGGATATATTTTTATTTTGTTTTAACACACTGTGATACCGAGGCTTGAACCCTGCAACCATGGTGTGGTGATCGTGCCACCAAACCAATTGATCCAGCTTCGTCTTCAACTTCGGTTTAAATGTTACTTCAAGTTACAAGTCGGCTTGCAATATATGTAACTAAGTTCTTAGCCCTCTTTAAACCTAATTGGATTCTTTTTTCATTTTTAGACTCGAACCCTAGAACCTTGACGTATGCGTCTCCAACTGATCGAAGGAGAATATCATCACTCAATTAAAAGTGCATTACCCCAGAAAAAAGTACGAAAGCCTGATAAAGTGACTCAATTCTATTCTCAAGCTTAATTTTCTTGTGAGCAATTTTCTTGAAGTTCAGGAACTGAAGTGTTTTGCTCCCACGTTATCAAGTGAAATCAAAACAAATGATTACAAATTTATTCTGTTGCACTGCAGCACATACAGTCAGTCGTCTGTCTAGCCTGAATCGAAAATCTAAAACACAAATCTTCAAGAAGAATTACATTTCTCCAGTGACCTGAATATCACTTGAAGAAAACGTAACCAAACTCTAATTCCGAAATTACAACTAAAGAAAAGGATGACGTGCCATGTATAAGTATTTGCAAACACCGCCAGTCACATATGATGGTATTTTACCTGTATCACATCACATACGATAAGACGCATTGTTTCCAGGGCAGTAATTAGCCAAACCTTCCGGGGGATACCTGAGACATCTTGAATCAAGTTCAAGTCTTATTGTTTTGATTTTCTCGGATGTGTCTCCTGTGCTGTCTGAGTAATGGATGAGTCTAGTATCACTGCTCTGTCGTCAGAGGTTAACTGCTCTAACTCACAACTCTAAGCCATTCATCTCGTCTCGGTGGTCCATTGTTGTGCGCGCAATTCACTTGTCAGATTTTTCTATCATTCCGAGCGATGGTATCCATGTCAGTGGAATAATAGAAGAGTGAACACGCAAGGAAGCTGCACTGATTGGGAGAAAATCTGTAAATCATAGCATTGCCAGAAAAATTTGTCTACGTTATGACAGCAGTGAGATGCAGTTACATTTTTAGGGTCTTTGTATGGAAATAGGAGACCTACCTTAAGGGAGAAAGTCAGACATTTACACTTTTTCAAAATATTTCCTGCAGTATTGCTGTTAATTTAGCATATCTATGAGCACGTCATCATTATTCCACAATTTAGCATATATTCAAGTGGTATGATTTGGAAAATTTAGTTCAAAGATTATAGAAAGTGTTAGAGTGTTACAATACCCACTTCTACATATTTCCTTTACCCTTCTTATGACGGTAAAGCCGTCATCCGAAAGCAAATAACTTTTACTAGTTGACAGGCTGAGAGTAAATATGACCTATAATCTGTTCCAAAAAGATTGGCAGTACACGCTCTTATGGAGTATTGCTGTCTGCTTTATTTTCCCATCATTTTCCTATGCCTCCATCCCTCTTCCTCAGCACGCTGTTGCCATGATTTCATCTCAGAACATTTTCTTATTTTCCTCGTGGACCATTCCAGTCACTTAAATTCGTATTGCATCTGAGAACTTTGCATGTAAAACCACCTACCACCCACCACTGAGTGCTGATCACTGTCGGTCGACCAAGAGCATCCGGCTGCTGACAGAATTAATGCCTCTTGGTTTCTCGACCAAGAAAGATCGAAAGAATGGCTGTACACGGTTTTTGGCGAGTTTGTGAAATTTGGCATCATAACTTCCCATTTACCGTGTACTGCCAATCTTTTTAGAACAGGGGGTATATCTACAAAGTCCAAGCAAAAGTGGCTTAGAAAATGTTCCGCGCAAAAACGAACCGCGTAAGATTCTGAGCAAAAACGAATCAGAGAAAAAATCCGGGCAAAAACGTCTAAACTACAAAAAGTATTGCAAAGTTAATACATTTAAGTAGTTAATCCGTTTTTACCCGGAGTTTTTCTCTGATTCGGAATTGCCCAGAATCTCAGGCGGTTCGTATCCTCGCGGTTCGTGGCTCGAAAACAATTTAATTAGAGTCATTTTATGAAAATTTTGTTCCATCGTAATTGAAAGAATACAAAATTTGTTGTCCTTACAGTTGTCACCCGGATATGGTTGTCTTTCCCAGAGCGTCCATGTGTCCAGCAAGTTGGGCGGACTCGCTCATCCATTATGATGACCAAATCAATAGTGTTTACACCATTTTGGTCACTGTTGCAGGTGTGCTAGGTAGTCTGAAGACCATTTTTTTCAGAATAATTGAGTCAACTGTTTGATGTATTGCCATCTAGATATGAAAGAGAAATTGTTTTCGGTTCAGTTTCCTTCGGGATGCGTGATTAGCAGTTTTCCGATTAGAAATTGTCCGGGTTTCAAAGCAATCAAATTTGAAGTGTCTGAAATGAGTCAATAAAGCGGTCGCGAATTTAGGTAGGTTTCAATCTGACTTAGTATTTTGCTAAGTTCTTCATAAGTTAAAGTTGTAGGTCCCAAGATTCTGTCAAGATGATGTTTGATGGATTTGACGCCAAGCTCGCACAGACCACCAAAGTAGGGTGAAGATGGTGGATTGAAGTGCCATACCTTCATTGGCGTAGAGTTCAGCTGTGTCCTTGTTGGAGTTTCCTATGGCTTCTTGAAGATCCCAGTTAAGTATGTTGGTTCCGCCGTTAGAATAGATGACTGCAAAGACCTCGTCGTCCTATCAATCTTTTAAATGCTACAATGCACACTATGCAGGTTAAATCAGAAACAGCTTCTCAGGCGCCTTGGTTGATAGGCAACTCGAATAATACAATCTGTAATAAATATGGATTCAAAGCAAGACTGTCGTTAAAAATTTCCTTCTTCCAGGAGTTGTTTTATCTGACCATGAATCCTGGCTGATTTTATGATCTTGATCAGCCGTGCATCTACTTCTTAAATTTCTTTAGCGGTTAGTGGTCCAGTCCTTCTTCTTTTCTTGTACTCGAGTAAGACGATGATATGATAAAAACGTTCGGTTATTTCTTGTGAATCAGAGTTGGTTGCTATCAGACTCTTCGTTCTTCTTCCAGATATTTCTTTAGAGCTTCCGATGAAATTGTTGGCCACGAAGACTGGTCGTCACTTAGCCAGGCTAGTCCGTGACAAGATCATTCATTGTTGCCTAATGATGTTGGATTATGTTGTTGAATTTAGTTCTGTTATATATAAATGTCTATGTCCATCTGCTGGGGTGTCCTTTAATCCAACTCAGGGTGATTTTGAAATCCGTCCAGGAGTAGCTCGAAATGTTACTCAAGTCTTCGTCCTCCCTTGTGTTTGGGTAAAGAAATAGTTTTAACAGGTGTTACTTTTGATTTAGAAATTAGCAAACTAGTAAACTGAAAAAAATCGCGGATAGGTATAAAAACAGGTGGTCATATTAGAAATCGGTCCATAAATGAATAAATTGCACTTTCTGGCTCCAATATCCCACTGTGCCGTGGAGAGATAAGTTTAAATAAGGAAAGTGAAACGGTGTATTGTAATGAAAATTGTGAACTTAAGAAAAAAAGTGTAATAGTGAAAGTAAAGGAAAATAGTGTAGTCAATCAAAATATGGGTAGCAAATTGTAGGATTTACGTGTTCAAGACTAAAAGGGGGAGTTAGATAAACGTTCCCTACCTACAATTAGACATAAATGTGCCCTGGTAGCGTTACTACAAGAAGCCATGGAACACAAAAGAAAGGATGCAGAGAATTTTGATTTTGAAGACGAGCTAGAAGAAGAAGAAACCACTCCTAGCATGACAGATCTTCTTAATGCTTTTATGTCTGAAATAAAATTGTTCAAAGAAAACCAAAACTTGTCCTGAGCCAAGTTGAAAGCAGGAATGGAAGATCAGAGATTATCGATGGCCAAATTAAAGGCAGCAATGAAGGACTCGTCGACGGCCGAGCTAAAATCTGAGTTAAAGACATCGTTAGAAGAACAAAAATTTCCGTGGCCGAGTTCAAATCGTCGATGGAAGCATACGAAACTGAATCAATGAAAGAAGAAGAAGTCATTAGTAGCGGAGCTTAAAGCCTCGATTGGAGAAGAGAAAGCCGAAATGGTAATTTCGATGCAAAAACAGTTTGAAGGTCTGGAATCACCTGTTGAGAAGAAACTCAAGACCTCATCGACGTGACTGTGAATAAAAGACTCCATCCTTCAACATTTGACGGTCAAACGCCCTGGCAGACTCCAGTTCAAGACAGCAGTAGTAATGAACTTTTGGACTAACGAAAAAAAAGCAACAGCCCTAGAATCGTTACACACTACACCAGTAGATCTTTAACACAAGCCTTAAAATTGCGGTATGGGAACCAGCACATTCAAGAGGTTTATCGCCATCAGCTACAAAATCGAACACAGAAGCCTGGAGAGGCGTTGCGGCAGTTTTGTGCGGACATAGAAAGGCTGACCCATTTGGCTTACTACACCTTCAGCCAAGATTATATCATCGATGTCGAAAGGAAAGCATTTATTAATTCAAGCACCAAACAGTAACTACAACTGGCTGGAAAGTACACCAACGCTGAGTTTTTCGCTTACACTCTGACTCACGAAGCAGCTAAAGAGGCCTCAAGAAGACCCAATCGCTTAAAAGAAGAAAGCGAAATAAAAAATATTTTATACAGAATCAATACCCAGGTCAACCGTGGTCGTCATAGATGGTGGACATGCAGCTACGAGTTTTATCTCCGAGGAGATTGCTGGAAGCAAAGGAGATCAATCCTTCCGGGATATGGCACGATGAAGACTGGTTGTAAAAAGAATAAAAAAAGAGAACGAGAAAAATTCAGATTGAAGAAAGGTAACGACAGGAACATTGAAGCTTCTGTGCCCCGTGGGAAGTACAAATGCTGGTCATGCGGTGAAGAAGATCACCTATAGAGTGCTTGTAGCAGAAGAAGATCCTTGGCTACTTGGCAGAGGAGTACAGTTCAACTGAAGGTACCCGAAGCGACAGAGGTTCTTTGAAAGAAACCCGACGACGTCAATGACGATCGTCCCATCAAGAAGAACAAATGAAGAAATAAGTGTTTCAGAATAAAAACGAGTGAGGAAGATGCTGGAACAGATAAGGACATAGATAAGATCCTAAAAGAAGCAGTCTTGCTTTCGGAAGACTATGGGTGGTATGGAAATCCATCCACCTATGAAGCGGGATCACGCCAAGCAGATTAGACTCCTGCATAACACCAAACCTACTATACGAGAACGAAATAAGGCTAGCAGAGTATTAATAAAAAAATGTTATAAATAAGTGGTGCTTCAGGAACATATGTACAGCGCTGACACCGCAAGGAAACACATGGGCTGGAGTAACGAGAATAGCGCAGAGCGGACGACATTAGAGAGACTTTGTGGAAGCCCAATGCTCTCACGGAAGAAAAAAAAATACCATTCGGGAAAACTAGGTTAGAAGCAAGTCAGCAAATCACAGGCATTAAGCGTCATTCAAAGATCGTCAATAGAAGCTAACAGCAAATTTAGAAGACAGGTCATAAGATCTTGCAATTAAAGAGGCAGAACTTCACCCGAATGGAAAAGATAATAATTTTATTTATTTATTTATTTGTTTATTGATATTTGAAAACAATTGCCCAGCCTTCATTTTGCCAAGCTTGTACAAATTACACTTGAGGTAATTTCATTTAGCCAAATTTAAGAAGGTCAAACACTTAAAAATGGGATCCAGGTGTTATTGCTAAAAATCGCAAACAAGCTCAATTTATAATCGCGGATGCTATACAAACCAGGGCAAAGCGCAAATCTAAATGAGATGTGAAATCTACTTTGGTATGTAGCGTTAAACCATGCACTTCAATACGATTTGCCAAAATTAGGTAACCGTGTAATAGAGCAACGTCAGGTGACTGCAAATGACAAAGTTCCTGCCGTTGTCGTCGTGGAATCACCTTTCTGATGCTCTGCTTTAGCCAAAGCCAGAGGTCTGCGGCTTTAATGTCTTTTCGGTATGCAGATCACAGAACGTGAATGAGAAAGACCATCCAATAATCTAATTTGTATCACAGGCAACAAAATTTATCACAATTGTAGAATAAAGTTTAAGACGTGATTACCCGTAAAAGGTTATTGTTAAAATCGAAGTACATTTGCTGAACAATTATTGGAATTTATGACAGAATTATCCAAGGCCAACGTTAAAAATTAATTAGGACTATTGATTCTTTACATAGAGAAATTAAGTGTCATGTATTTAAAAGGCTGCTATGAGTTAGGTTGCGTAATGGTCTACTCCGACTCACAGCCTTCCTATAGCATAATATTCCAAGCTGAGCTCAAGTGGCAAATTTTGCAGTTATATCAGCGGATAAATATAAATTAAGATAAACGAACAACTTTCGGAGTAACATTGATATAAACGAAAAAAGCATCGGTTCCAAAACTGACCCCTGTTGTACTCCATAATTTATTGGAAAAGTGAAAAATTCTCACACACTAAAAACTTTTTGGTTACGATGCTTTAAATGTGAGCTTATCAGCCAATGTACAGAGGTTGACAAATTAAAAACTGTTCGGAGGTTACCACTAGAAATACTGTGATCATATCGCCTTTGAGAAATCAAGCAAAATTAAAACCGTAACCTCATGGATTTACAATGAGAACGATTCTCATCCATGATTTTTAAAATTGTTGAACTGCAACCATGACCAGGTTTAAACTCGGTAGTGTTAATATAAGCCATCATCAGTACATCAGTACATCAGTTTCTTATATACTTTTGGAAAACCGGCGATTTAAAGATCGGCCTATACCACACAGTATTTGATTACGAGTTTTTTTTCTGTGGATCAATTGAATCAAGGCCTACTGACTTGCATATAATCATAAAAATTACTGCAAAAACGTCTAATTCGGTAATAGATGAGAAATTGAATGTATTTTTTTTAATTGCTGCAAATTATTATTGCTGCGTATTATTAAAAACTTACAGGGAGGCTCGGACTCGGCGATACATGGCGTAGTGATCATGCTACTCAACCAATTGATCCAACTCTGTCTCTGAATGATGGTAAGATATTTGAGAGTGCAGTTTGATGCATCAGCCTCTCTGATCGAGTCCTCGACTGTTCACTACTCACTGTGGACCATGCTCTCTGGCGTGCTCCTGGCCAAAGCAGTAAACGGTTCTGGACCATGGAACTCGAACCAGCCCCCACCATGCCGATTGTTTTCCGCGTCCACGTGTTCTATATCGTCAACCATGTTTTTTTTTTATCGTTTCTGAATCCATAGTGAGAGAAGCAATTTCTGATCTATCAGCCACGAAGTTGATTGAGTTATGTTAATTTTTTTCGTTTTGGTCAAGCTCGTTTTCTTCAATGTTTTTGAAAATGTAGTTCACCACTATCGCCCTGTATTTGACCTTGAAATTTTTAATGATATCCATATCCAAGGCCTGATAGAGCGACATTGTGCTTGCCAGCAAAAATGCGAGGGTAACGCTTTTTAACGAATCAACCTTTGGCTGGTCCGCGCAATTGTTGAGAAAAAGCAGCCAGGAGTCTCTCCAGCTTCCACCGTTCTGAGCTTATCGTATTTGCACCTCCTTTATCTTCGTGGACTTTCGTAAATTTTTTAGCCTGCCGGTTTTTCCATCGATTCACCCAACTATCAGTAGTTTTGAACCCCTGATATCCTAGTTTTCTGGAAAACTTCTTTTAGCTTTACTTTCAGCATGGGTGCTGTCGATTGAACACCTCGGCCGGTAACAATGATAAACCATTCTAGTAGAGCACTCTCAACATTCGGATTCTTTTCGGTTCCTTTACATTTCTGTCTATTTGTAATACTATCAGCACTTTGTTCACCCTGAAGGAGTTTCCTGAGTATTGTCTTTGACACGCCCACAACATGGAAGAAACCTTCTAAAAATGTGCTGGGTGGTTACATTTTGCTTGCCGAGAATTTTAATTCTTTGAGTTTACATCAGGTCGTTTTTTGCCATCTCCCCAAAGTGATAAAGAAACATCAGTTTCTAATAAGTTATACTTTTATTACAGTGTAAATCCCTATATCCCGTAACCTCTTATGCTGCATGGGGGGGGGGGGATTTGAGTTAACGATTGCAAGTGGACCTACAATTTAAAGTGGATTCCGAACCACTGACATTTTCTCTGCAACCATGGATCTTTTATCGTGATCTGTCGTCAACAGAAAACAACCATGGGTCGCCGCCGGTTTGAATCGAACCTGAGACCTCCAGACTAGTTTAAATTTGGATTCTACCACTAGATGTTTTTTTAATCATGACCTCGTGAGAAACTGGTGGATGTACTTGAAAACCGAACGTTTTGGTATGTCTGCCGTATTAAACCAGATCGAAACAATATCGCGAAAATAAACTTTAGGTTAGATTAAATTAGGGCGGTGACTGCTAGCAGACATAGACCTGAAGGTTTTTCGCTGTGATACCACGTATTTTGGAACCATTTATAAAGTGATCAAGTCGTTTGATTTTATGACACTAACCGTGTGGGAATCGTCGGTGGAGTAAGTAAAAACGAGTCGACCAACCAATTCGTTGGTCCTAGGTTCGTATCCTACCGGTGGCGACCCAGAGATTGAACTGTGTGAGAAGAGGTTAGAAACAGTCAAGAGGGTTTATGAACCGAGCTGGTTTTTTAGCTCTGTTATAATTATTTACCCAACGTCTAACCTTTTGTTCCTGCCAAATTACGGCAATCATATAACAAATGCTGAACGCTCTTTACCTCCTTCTCATCCATGCAATTCCTGCTGAAATCATTGTAAGGAATACGCATACGTTCGGCGTGGTTACTGAAGAGACAGTGTCATGTAATGACAGCTGCCATAGCTGCCTTGAGATCCGGCAAGTAGGTAACTTGTAAACTCCCATCTTTCATTGTCCAGCTGGATAGCCTTTCGGTCCATTTCTTATATAACGAATTTCAAAGGCCTTCATACCGGAATCTTTCCTAACAAGTGCATCAACTATCTCCTGGTACTTGGTACTTTACTATGGCCCGGGAACCAACACAGAGTTACTTCGTTTAGCGTCCCCTTAGCACAGAAATAATCACGACACCTCTGAACTAGGCGTGATCAAAGTATAATAGAATTCAACGCAAGGCGACTATTAGCCTGACTGGAGACAGATGTTTATGTGACCACCATTTGGTAGGTCAAGATGCGCTAACATCTGAATAGTCCAACAATTTGACTCCTTCAGCCTTAATGCACTTTTTGCAGCTATACGTTTACTATGGATGTCTAAAGCCAGAAGAGATGAAACAGTTGATGTATCTATAGGCTCGGTGATACCCAAACTGCAGCTCTTTTTATTTTGGTTAGTTTTTTAAACTGCACCTCTTTTCCAAGAGACGTCCGCTATACCAGAATGTCAGAAGTAACTATAGGTCTTACTACAGATATGTACAAGAGATTCAGGTGCCATTTGTTTCCAAAGGTTTTCTTACGGAAATAAATTCTAAAGACTTTTTTTAAAGCGTTGCTCTATATTTAAGCTCTAGTTAGGTTTTGAAACTAATATAACTCCTAAATACGTAGCATAAACTTTTAGCTCCAGGGTAGTACAACGCAGCTTAAAGAGTGTGGTCATTTTGGTTACTCTCTTTAGTTAGAAAAGGACAAGCTCGATCTTTGCAGGGCTTACCTCCAGACCACAGTTTGCTGTACATCTATTGATCCCTTCCAGTTATCTCGCTAATGTTAGCTTAACACTTATCCGAGAAAAATATACTAAATTGCTAACATAAGCAACCACCTTTATTTTAACTCTTTCCAGAACTACTAGAATACCTTGTGTAGTCCATCCCCCCCCCCCCCCCCCAAACACATCTGACCACCTTAGTATCCCCCAGACTAGACTCATTCTGTGGGTTTTCAACTTTAAAAAATCCTTCTACAGATATAAGGTTCGACATTTGAAGTCCTTAGAGCTACCCCCTCAATATCAAGGCAGGTAACCGATGGTATATTCTTTGTTCTTTGTGTGATTTTTCAAGAGTGCCTACTACTACATGTAGCGTGGTTTCTACCGACCTTTTTTTCTGGTAGGCCTGTTGGGACTGGATTGCCAATCCCTCTACGGTGCTACCGGAAGGTGTGCCTCCAGATGTCTTTCGAGCGCCTGGAGAGAAACGATGTGAGACGGATTGGTCAAAAGTCCTTGGCAGCTGTATGACCGCTTTTGCTTACTTTGGCAATAAAGTGACTGCAGGTTGTAACTTTCCAGTGACTGCTGGCTGTGACTTTCCTTCTGTCCACTTCGGGGCGAGGCCTAGCCCCATCACTTCCAGCGGCCATTCCGCATGCGTCGCAGGCTCTGTTGATGTCGTCGCCGAAGTTGGAAGTCGAGAGACGTGCAGAGGATAGCAAGCAGCTGCTATAGCTGTCCGTTCTAACTGGCTTTTTGTCTACGAAGCGTTTTAGTTCACAAAAGCGTTGTTGGCTTCCTGACCAGCCAATTTATACGTATGAAACCGTTGTCTACATTAACTGGCCCCCGCATTAACCGGCTTCCATATTAAGCGGTTTCGACTGTATATTGATATTTTCTGATCCATTTCTTGCTTACCTTCATGATTTAATTGTACCAACACTTGTCGTACAGAGTTCTGACATTCCATGATCCGATCGTAATCACAGGTCGTTAATCAGTCGCAAGTATCCGAGGTGTACCAGACTTTCCTTTCGTGGGGATGATTTTCTAATAAGCAGGTTACAAACTTGGATAGCGTTCTAGACATTGCGTAGATTTCCCTCATCCTTTCTAAGCCAGGGTAAAAGACTCGAGATTGATAATAGATTGACAAGAAAGAAATCATTAACTGCAACAGCAATTTATATAAAAATTAAGAATACTGAACTAGCGCGAGCGCATAAAATCCTGGACAGGATAAGCTCGTGTTAATCTATTTCTAACTCCTGGGTAAGGTTACTACATTTTATCCTTCACATCGCTATGGAAAAATTTTAAATTGCACGTCCAGGTGAAATTTTAATGATGAAATACGAATTTACCTTTCTTTTTCACGTAATAAGTTTTATAAGTTGGCGTACTCTTGAGAAACTATGCAAACGAAATGATTTGGAATTTTCTACATAAAAATATTTCTATAACGTTCGTTAGTTTTTCATGATAGCATGGGAACGAGGCTGAAAAATGTCTTAGATCGCCTGGTTAAGGAAAAGAAATTCCCTCTAATTAGAAACCGCAGAGTTATAT
Organism: Leptarthrus brevirostris; assembly: GCA_964036015.1. Classification (NCBI taxonomy): domain Eukaryota; kingdom Metazoa; phylum Arthropoda; class Insecta; order Diptera; family Asilidae; genus Leptarthrus; species Leptarthrus brevirostris. The sequence continues at coordinate 3,223,183 of OZ038371.1, read as the reverse complement.
ACAACTTAAATGTGGAAAATATTTCTGCTGATTGCCCTTTAAATAAGGCTCTTTCACTCCTCATGGGTCTCATATCTAAACCCGCTCAGGGACAATCACAGCATGGAGGAAGGAAGATGTAGTATCACAAAGGTTCCGCATATGAGTATATAATTACGTTGGCACTGGCAAATTATCTGCGGTGGATCTTCTAAACACTTACAGGGAACTCTCCTAGCCGCAGGTTTCGCCGATAAGATGAACGACACAGGTTAGTTATGATCCACCATCTCTGAACCTCAGCCAGATGCATCCAAGATTCCGTATGCGTATGCATAGAGTGTACCATGAGCTCGGCCTGGATCTATCGATACATTGTAAATGAGTCTCTCTAAGATCACCTGGAACGGGAAGATCTCCAGTTCACCTGGGCAATAACCGTTAACATAAGCATAAATTCTGGATGCTGTTTCTCATTCGCATACATTCACGTGTGATGTTATCAGCTGTGAAATGTGTCCATTGCAGTTTGGCTGAATCTGCGTGCACTTGGGTTGAAAAAGACTCGTCGAACCCTGGGAGTGGAATGGGCTCAGATTAGGTAGGATTATCTAGCTAAGGAGGCTGCAGCGTTGAAAGAGGGTGGGGAAATGTGCACTCAGATTAAATTATTATCTCTGGGGGGATGGGATGCTAAATTTTCCGTAGATCGTTCTCATGGTATCCAGACCGGATAAATTATTTTCGGTTTTATTTGCTACCATAGATAAAATGTACGGGGCGTGCAGAGTCAACTATCTCTTCCGTATTTTATTAATTCACGTGATTTTTGCTCATGATTCTTACCTAGAAAAGATCACGGCAGATTCGACTGCGTTCTGGCTGTGTTTATCTTACTTAAGTCTGACTTTTATCTCGTGGAATATTTCTCAGGTTATGCAAGTGTTTCATGTTTTAAATCAATTAAAAGAATAAGTCAGCAAACGTTAGATTTCAACACTCTACCGGTACTCGCTAATAAATGTTACTATCTGTTATTTTTAGTTAAGACACTTGAACCTTTCTTCACTCCCTGACCCCAGAATTCTCCTTTTCTCATATTGTTTCTGGCATGAGACTTCCGCTTGCCCTCCGGAATCAAGTTAAGGCGATTTATTGACACACCAAATTGGCTAAACTGCTACAGCTTGTTTTCATCATGTAGTTGAAACCTGTTAAGATCTACAAATTGAAGACTGGTAACAACTTCATCTTACATGGCAGAGTTGCCTTCACCGGCGACGATTGCTTTACTGCTCGAATTCTTACACAGTCGAGCCGCTCCTTCTACGAATGAGTACTACCAAAAGTGATCGAAATTATTCACAAGGAGGTGAATGTTAAACACTTTGAAACTATTTTGGTGAAAATTCTGTGTTTCATCCTTTCGTGTCAACACTGTAGATTGCAATCCATAGTAATTCTACATCTTGTACATGTTTTTACGAGAAACGATACGGTTGCAAAACAGGCTGGACATGCAGGTCGTGCATGAGGTCATCTCATGGGAACTGCCTGTAATGTCATTTTCTCATATTCTTGAAAGACAAACTTTTAACTTTCATTGTCTATTTGTCTTCAGTGATTGACGTTCTTACGATGTGAGCTGTGATTATTAGTAGGCTTCACTTGAACTTCTGCTTGCTACAGGTGTCTCCTCACTATGGTGTCTATCGCAACATAGTCTCGTCTATACGTTAAGTTATTATCTCGTCAGAGTCTCATTGATATGAGTCAGATGACAGGCTAATGAATGTTGATTGGCTTAGGTGGTTGGCTCATTTCCTCTAATGTGGAACTTCTGCTATTATTGCACAAATTGAGGTCTTCATTTCACTCTTTTCAGAGAACTACCTTGTCTGTCTGGCGATTTAGATTATTTACGAAGAATCTTATTAAGATATCTGCCTCCGGTGAATTGAATTTAAAATATTCCTTAACGTGACACGAAATGATTGGATTTATGTCTACAGGGTGTTTCACATAAATTGTTGGGAATTACAGGATCATTCATAAATACACAATTTTAATGACATCTATAATTTCTACACTATTTGATCGTGATCTACTCAACAGTGCAACATCCTATCCCAATGATCATTCCTTAATTGTCAACAATGTTGAGCTAACTGCTACCATTACAGGTACAATCTCTTCGTTTTTACCTTATTTTATTATTATTATTTGCTTATGTTACCCACAGTTCACACCCAAGTATCCTAGCGTTCTGTTACTAATACCTCATGGAAATTTGGCCATTAAAAAGGGTCAGTCAGCAGGAATATCGGCCATAGTTAAAAAACGAGTTGATAACTAATAATGGTTCTAATATTGCTGAACTCATCTGCAACAAATCTCTTCAGGCCGGTAGATTTTCTGCGCTATGGAAGAGCTCTTTTATAATAACTAGTTATAAAGAGGGTCATGACAACTATATACTAAATTATAGGCCAATCGTGAAGCTTTCCTGAATACCCAAGTTGTTCAAATCTGGTATATATTCACAGGTTGCTATAGCAGTGTAAGAGATTAATATCGTCAAGTCAGCGATTTACCTCCAACATAATCTCTGCCTTCCAACTTGGTCTCCAGACTAATTGCGTCTACATCTACAGCAAGGCTTTTTTAATATTTCCTCACTCTGTGATTATGCTCAAACTTATAAAGTTTAGTTTCCTGCCTTTATTGGTCGACTGGATCTTCTTTTACTTAAAAGATAGGACATATCGGATATCTTTCAGCAAAACTTTATCTAGAGTCGTAAGAGCTTCATGAGGTGTACCGCAGGGTAGCCATCTGGTTCCGCTGCTGTTTATTCTTCAATATACCAAAACGAAAGACTTAAGAAAGTGAGATTAGAAGACAATATGTTCCGAAAAGAAGTCCCAGATTGGAAACTAACCGGCTGCAACCCATGGTTTTTTCCTACTTACAACAGATTGGGGGTTACAGAGTAATGTCGGTGGTTCGGAATCTACCTTAAATTGTAAAGGTCACCTTGCAAACGTTGTCTCGAATCGGGCGAATTTCCTAATGGTATCAAATGAAAGATTTTAAAAATTATTAATTTTAAAATATAAAAGGCTAGCGTTCAATATGTGTAATAATAGACGGAGTTACATCTGACGTTGGTGTACCTCAGGGTTCAGTTCTTTCATCAAACTTATTTCTTCTTTTTATTAATGAACTTTTATATCTCACTCATAAACCTAGTCATAATTTTGCCCTTGATTTCGCTCATTCTTTTGATCCTGTAATGAATTCTCTTGGGAACGCTATTAAAATCAACCAAAAACGCATGTTTATGTCGACATTTCTGTGATTCTCTCTAGGGGCAGAGCAGATCGTGTTATGTTCAAGACATCTAAAACTTAATGCTTTTTCATGTCCCGTAAAAAACGATCACCCTCAACATATGGGGGAACAATGTCCTCAATGGCAAGAATAAACAGTAGCGGACCTGACGACTCTAGATAAAGTGTTATGGAAAGATACCCGATACATCCGATCTTTTAAGTAAGAGCAGTTAATCAAGTGCCTTACAATAATTTAAATAAATTGTATATTACGCAATGTGTAAATTTAAGCATAACCTTCGAGTAAGCTCACTTCTAACATCGCTTTTTAGGGCATACTTCAATGTTCTAACCATTACGCTACCAGCGCTTCTTAAAACTCTCCACTCCAAAGATCTTTAATCGAAAATTCTTAATACAACATGTTCCGATATTTAAGACACACGTACTTTAAAGTAAATTTACTGAATTCATATTAAAACACAAAAAGTTAATAAATTTAATTAATGTGTATAAAATTACAAAACTTTCTTTACAATGCAGACAACATCGCTTGCTTAGCTTGTTTCAAGGTGGGTTTGGGATCGTTATCCAGTTGTTGTTTTGCATAAGAAAATTAAGCTACTAGAATCTGAACCGAGTTAAAATAACAAAAATAGACAGACGACCTCTTATTTGTTTCCCTTATACCGATTCAACACCATAGAAGCAGCACTAACACTGGTCACAAGCTTTCACCTTAATTGCTGCATTTCGGTCGAAGTCATCTAGCCACCAACACCAACGAAAAAGTACGCCAATTTTTGTTAATTTCAGATGCAGATAAAATATTGTTCCATAACCAGATCAGTCCGCCAAGTGATTTTTACCATGACTTTCTGTATCGTACTTACTGCCTTAAATTGCATCCTATGTACTTCTCAAGATATTTCTTTTACGTGTTATGACTACAAAAGAATTAACATTGATCTGCTTATGGAAGAATGTCAACAAATGTCCTGGAGTGGCTTGTATGCCTGTAATTCCCTGGACAATAAGGTAGACATATTATCTAATGCTTTAACAAACTTATTTGAAAGTTACGTGCCAACACGTACATTTCGTATTCGGCCAAATAGATGTCCGTGGTTTACAAATGAAATAAGAAATATATTGGCGGAAAGAGATTATTTGTTTAGGAAGTACAAACTGCTTCGCTCGACTGATGCGTATAATAGATACAAGCGTGTTCGAAATAGGGCAACTGTTATGATGAGATCTGCAAAGCGCACTCACTTTTGTAATAGACTAGATGTAAACCAACCACCGAGAAAATTGTGGGGTAATATACGCAGCTTAGGTGTGTATGGGCGGGAGACACCCATAATAAAGCAAGATCCAAATCTCCTAAATACTTTTTTTGCAACAAGCGCTTCAGGTGACTATCAAGCTTATACTACTGAAAATTTCTCAGCTGATGGCTTTGCTTTCCACTGCGTTGACGAGCGTGAGGTTTTACTAGCACTGCATTCCATTAAATCGGATACAAGAGGACCAGATGGTCTATCACCGAGATTTATTAAAATTATAGCACCAACCATATTAAAAGTCTTAACCCATGTTGTCAACCACTGCCTTGTTACATCAAAATTTCCTAACCAGTGAAAACAAGCAAAAAAATCGACTGCATCATCCCTAAACGAATATCGCCCCAATTAGCCTTCTATGTTACTTAGCCAAGGCATTAGAAAAGGTTGTCTACACGCAGATTATGGACTATATCAATAGAAACAATCTTCTATCTGTTTGGCAATCTGGATTCCGTTCATTTCATAGTTGCGAGACAGCTATACTTAAGGTAACATCAGACATTCATTCGGCCTTAGATGATGACTATCTTACAATCCTTTGTTTTGCTTGATTTTAGCAAAGCATTCGATTCAATAAATTACTTAAAACTACTTACAAAGCTGAGTAGTAACTTCTCGTTTTCTTCGTCCGCGATACGTTTTATAAAAGACTTTTTAGATGGGCGCAGTCAATTTGTGAAAGTACAAAATGTTGCCTCAAGAAGCGTGTTTCTGAACTGCGGGGTACCACAGGGATCTATACTCGGTCCTCTCCTCTTTAGCCTATACATTAACGATCTTCCAAAAAAAAAGCATCTATTAATTTATATGCTGATGATGTACGAATCTATCTGAGTAGACCATTCGGAATATATAACTGGTCTGAACAGAATAATGTGGTATTGAATTCTAGCAAGTCGTATTGCTTAGCGATCTACAAGCGCGATTTTGATTCCAATAATTTACGGACGATACTCTTAAACAATTCTAGACTAGCTTATGTAAGTTCAGTTAAAAGCCTTGGATTTGAGCTTAACTCTAATTTCACTTGTTGCAATTACATTAATGCTACAATTGGAAAGATATACGGTTGCTTACGGCAGCTTTGGTTGAACTCCAGTGTATTAACGCTGCACGTAAGGAAAAAACCCGTGAAAGCTCTTATTATACCTATGGTTTTGTAATCTTCTCAGTTCTTGATCAGTCTGTCGCAGGAAACTCTTGGTGGCGTTTAATGACGTGACACGTTTTGTCTACAAGTTGCCTCGGAATAGTCACATTTCTTCCTATACAACATCTCTGCTTGGTCATCCTTTAGAAACCTATTTGACGCATCGTGGACTGAAGTTTCTCCACAAACTTATATACAGCCAACAACCTATATATTTGTTCCAGAAGTTGGACTTCTTGCAATCGACCAGACCTACTTACTTTGTCCAAAGTATTCGTAAGCGGAATCTGTTACCACATAATATTTAGCGTATGGGGTCCAACAGAGTTCTCTAAAAATCCATAAAGACATTGAATATATTCTATGTATCACTGCAGCAATTTGGGTGCTATCTTCTCATTAAGTACATAATAATATTTAGCTTTTCTTTTGTTTGATTTTTTTTCATTTTCTTTGGTAATTTGCTTAAATTTATTTTTTATTTACTTTTTCTTCTTTTATATTATAGGTATCTATTTTGAATTCTAGTATTAGCTTAGTGTAAGATTGTAGTTAATACTTTTATGTACCCAAAAATTTATTAATTCCAAATCACTTCGTACACTTTAAGATTATGTAATCTTTGTACTTGAACTTTGAATGAAATATATTATATATTATTATTATTATTAATACACAAAAAATCATAATATACTTTTTGATATAAAAAATAATCCAGGTTCCGTCTCTGAACTGTTGTCCAGCTTGCAGCAAAAACTAGACATAAAATTTCGCATATTCACTTAACTTTAATTCCCTTACAGCCATAGACATGCTAGAACGCATCATAGGGTTGTCCCCTGGACTTTAGCTGAATCATAAAAAATGTTCTTTTTCCATAGCAAGTTTTACTGATGTCCGGAATAAACACTGTCAAGTACAAACAAGATTCTTAACCTTAGAAAAACGCCAAATAGAATGAAAAAAAAAAATAAATAAATAGAACTCAGCAGATATTGAAATAACTGCAAAAATAATTTAAGAATTTTTCTTCACAATGGAATGTGTGAAAATATCTTGCAAGTTAGTAACCTTACAATCTCAGCAACGGCAGCAAATATGTAGTAAATTTGCCTGTGTCAAGCAAATTCTTATTTTTATGGTGTTCGCACCTTTTTATGGTCTTTCTAGCTAACGCAGAGATTTTTAATTACATTTACCCGGGACATACCTTTCTTGAGATAACATCTTTTCACTCGACAAGGTGGAACAAAAAGCCAAGAAAAGTTTTACAGTAAACATGCCGATGTTACATAAAATTGTTTTGCTGATGGAAAGTCGTTTGAGTAGCGTATAATGTTTGCCTATGAATTTGCAAAGATGTTGCAAAATAGTATCATTCCTCGCCAAATTTCTCAATATTTAATTAAAAATGAATCTACTAATTGAAACGCTATTGCTGAAGGCCTAATTGTGAGATAGATGTCAATATAAGTGCCAATTCGTTTGATGAGACATGTCTCTGGAAAGAGTTTTTATTAAGTAACTGAATATAATAAGATAATAATAAAATGATAAAGATAAGATATCTTGCGGTTATATGAACGATAGTTTTCAAAAAAAAAAATTTGTCGATGTGAAATATTCGCGTCACATAACCTTAACATGCATAGATATGCATAGTAACTGACAACTTTTTCCTAACCGAGTCTCATTACGCAAAGTCGATTTTTTAGCCAAACCCACTTGTCATAGAAATCTCTAACTTCTGGAATTCGACGCGATTTTTCACTTGTCCGGGTTGCGTAATTCATCTCTTCTTTCATCAGCAATTTTACCTGTCTACCGCAGACGTTTTATCTTCTGGTTCGACATAATCTTAAAAATGCTACTGGTGTAATGGTCACATATGATTTCAATTGAAAGAAGATGCTATTCGACACAATACTGTAATTACTTAGTCCGGTTGAAAGGGTCAAGCAAATTGTTTATGACCAAAGACGAACGAATTGCTACACTTAAAGGCTTTTTGTCTAGTCAAGTTATTCAATAGTTAAAACGATTAATTTATGATGTAATATGAGCGTTCAGACATCTCCGAGATGTTATTTCGTAATTGGATTAACTCGCGCATAATTATCTAATTTGTCTTCGTTTGCCTTATCTAGACCAGAGCTTCGTAGACTATGCGCATGTGCTATAAGCTTTCGTCCAATCCAATTCCTTTCGGTATTCTTATGTAGATTGACAATAAATGTTTATGGATTTTTATGACCTGTAGAAATAAGTACAACAGTTTTGGGAAAAGTCCAGTTCTTGAAGCAGGAAACTGAATTTGTAAGCGCTACACCTAAAAGCAATAAAAAATCTTCGCCTTAGATAACGACAATGAGAAAGAAGTTATACAGAAAATATGGCAGAAAAAGAGCGAAGAAAATTCCAATAATTATGAATTTTCTGAAGTGCTATGAAGTATGCTCAATTAATATAGTTTTATAGTCCAGTCAAATTCGACTTTAAGATCTTAAAAATTAGCAAATTAGGTTCAATTTATTTATTTAAGCGTAATACAAGCTATTCCATAAAAATACAAAAAAAAAATACAAGCTATAACTACAATAAATAATAAGTATTAATAAATAAATAAAAAGTATAAGCTACAATATGATCTATAAATACAGTAGATACTAGCAGAAGGCGTAAGGAAGAAGAATTAATGTAGGCGATCAGGATCAAGATGGGCGGGGTCAAGATATAAGGCTTTGTGAAGGGTGACGAAAAGTCAACGACCTTTCCGTTGACTTTTCGTAACATCCTGGTAATTGGCTCGCTTTGACCATAGTTTGTGCGATGGCGCACAGTGGTTCAGACATCAAAATACCTGATCGAAATTCATATCTCGCCAATTAATTGCACTTTTCAATTAAAATTAATGAAATATTTTTTTTAAATGGTTTATGTTTTAATATTACGTAGAAATAAAGAAATCACACAAATCCATTTATAATAGTCATACTATTAAAATGTTAATATTTTTTTGAGATTTAAAAATTATTTAAAGTGGTTTAAATGCTTTAATATTATGTAGAAATTAATAACAATTTCATAATTTTCAAACTATAAAAGTTAGGTTATCGAAATTCAAATTAACTTCTGAAATACTAAGATTGTAATAAATATAATATAAATAAAATAATAAAATCTTTACTCTATAAATTTATGGGGAAAATGTTTAATGGTTTTAGAAATAGTCTTCTTCAAGATCATCTTCATCAGAACTATTCCTGTCTTCTTCGGAAATATTAATCAATTGGAGGAACATCAGCATCAGTGGTTTTCTGTTTTTGTTTGCTGTTTATAAATTTGGGATCTGAACTCAAAATTAAACGATGGAAAAGATCTTCATTTATCTTCAGGGCACTAATTTTCCTGGTGCGATGTTCCCGGTATTGCCGCAAATCTTTATTTTTTGCTTCTTTTGCCTCTTCGGATAATTCTCCAATCGTCAATACCGCATTTTCTATTACTACTGCTCCATGAAGTAAGAATTTATGGACTGAAGTTGGCATGTAATACCACCCATAAAAACTTACAAAGTTGTCTGCTGTTTTCACACAATAATTTTCAAATTTCTCCACGTTTATTTCATGGTTGCTATTTATTGTCTTTAAAACTACGGAAAATCTTTGAATTAGATCTTCATCGATTTCTACAATTAAAAAAACGTAATAGGTAAATTTAAACTGTTAATAAGCAATTATTTTACAGCTTACCAGTAATTTCCGACGACAATTTAGGGTCAGCAAAAAATCTTCTTGCAGTATTCCCATCATTTGTCGTGCCAGCCCTTCCTTTAGGGACTAATGACTAGTCCCATTTTTTGTCGAAAGTTATTTTGAAGTTCACGTTTTTTATTTTGTAGTAACTCCCTCTTTTCTTCAAACAAATTTAATTTTAAATTTAAGATATCATCAGTAATTTTCGATAATACTCACTTTCCACACTTTTAAATCTAGTCTGTAGGCCACATGAAGAAGACATTCGAAAAAACGAATATAAGCGTGTAAGACCGACAATTCAAATCTTAACATTTCTGGTTGAATAGATCGAGAATGGATATGTTCAATATCATTAAAATATGAAATCGTGGCATTGCATATGTAACATATCATACTAGAAGTATTAGCCAATGCACTGCATACCTGCATTTATTATATTTTGAGCATAAATTCAATTTCTTGTTTATTCTACACTACTCAAAACAATTAAGGGAACAAAAAAAATATCTAAATTTTTTAGTGATTTTTGACGGGCTGTATCTAAGCGAGAAATAATCGTATCGAGGATCTGACAAAAACATCTTAAAGCTCCAGAACTCTAGTTTTTGAAACTTTCAGCCAAAAAATTTTAAAGGCCACGGTGCTCAAGCAATCCAAAGGAATAGCGGAAGAAAAAAAATTCAAAATTTTTAGTAATTTTTTTTTTTGGTGCACGGACTCTATGAACCAGATAGCCTGTTAATTCAGCTTTAATTATCTTTTTTGAAATCCTTGATACGTCGATTTGTCGCGGAGATATCCGATATTAAACGAAAAAGGACCATCGATATCTCAGCAACCAATGATCGTACAGAAAATTTAAGGGCAGTTTCGGAAACTGGAATAAATTTCCTAAAAGAATCCGTCAAGACATAAAAAATAATAATTTTTTTTATCCGTGATTTCAATTTTGGAAAATCAAAAAAAGTGACTTTTTTCCTTGTTTTGGTAAATTGACCGCATCTTTGCAAATACTGATGAAAAGGCTAAGGTTTGTAAGAATTTTTAAACCTCAATGTACGCACAATAGCCCTGTAAATCTGCAGATCGATCCATTGGACGGTTCCTTCGGGCCGATTGGTCAAAGTTTTGGAAAAAATTAAAGGAACAAGAATTGTGATCTCAAACATCGTGTAATCTTCATAAATATGGAAAAATCATTTTTTTCGACTTTTCTCACAAATATGCATCAGCTACTTGGTAAATTAAAAAAAAAATTAAAAAATCGAAAATTAAAAAAAAACATATTTGAAATTTTTTAGAAAATGAAATACTGAGATGTTGCTGCCTCGGCTTTTAATCACTGCCTCCAACCTGTCACGCATATTCGAAATGCAGTTTCGAATCATCGACTGCGGAAACCTCCAACAACTGTTTTGTAAGAACATCTCAGTATTTAATTTTCTAAAAAATTTCAAAAAAATTTTTTTTAATTATCGATTTCTCAAAAAGAATTTTTTTTTAATTTTCGATTTTTTTCAATTAGCTTTTTTTTAAATTTACCAAGTAGCTGATGCATATTTGTGAGAAAAGTCGAAAAAAAATTATTTTTCCATTTTTATGAAGATTACACGATGTTTGAGATCACAATTCTTGTTCCTTTAATTTTTTCCAAAACTTTGACCGATCGGGCCGAAGGAACCGTCCAATGGATCGATCTGCGGATGTACAGGGCTATTGTGCGTACATTGAGGTGTAAAAATTCCTACAAACCTTAGCCTTTGGCCTTTGGCTGAAAGTTTCAAAAACTAGAGTTGTGGAGCTTTAAGGTATGAATTAGCAGCAAAATTAACAGCAAACAGGTTGGGCTTGTCCAATGAGTCAGTAAAAACATTCCCATTATAAATGAGTGGTGGTGTTGACGAGCAGGTGAAATTGTTCTTTACGGTTTTTACTAGAGACCAGAAGCCCTTACTACCCTTTTGGGTAGAAAAAACCTTCCGTCTGATGTTCTGGTCGAAATTGAACTTTGCCCGACTAATTGCTGAGTTGCACATATTCCGCGCATCTCTATAGATACGTCTCAATTCCTCTGTAGGGCACAATTTATATGCCTGGAAGGCTGTTTCCTTATTTTTAATGGCTGCGAAACAGTCATTATTGAACCAATTGTTGTTAGTTGGTTTAATGTTGCCATTTAATTGCTGCCATTTAAGGGAAGGCGATTGCGAGCAAACTATTTACAAATCAGTGTTTAGTATACCACGTTCGGAGTCCTGAGAAATAGTGAGAAATGTTTCGGCATCATACGCATAGTACATAGCGTTGGATAAAACACCCCAAATATCTTTAATATACAGAATTAAAAGAAGCGGACCGAGAATGCTGCCTTGAGGTACCCCGCGGTGATAGGGTTTTGGTCTGAAAAAGCTCCGCAAAACAGGACACGCTGCGTGCGGCCAGACAATGGCAAATGGCCTTTTATCGTAATCTATTATCAGCAAAAAACAACCATCAGATCGCCGTCGATGGGGCTTAAACCTTGAACATACAGTATAGAAGGCCAACAGGTTATCACTTTCTCGACCGACGACTATGATGTATGAAGATGCATAAAAATAAAGAAAATGTACTCGAAAATTTTATTGTCATACTAATCAATTCCGTATCAAAACATTGACACTTGAATCTTCGTTATCAAAAGGATATTCTTAGGAATTATCGACATCTTCCTAAACGTTGATTTCGTGACTAAAAACGTCTCAAAGTTACTTTATTTTATGAGAAAAGAAAGGAGAAATCCAATCGAATGTTAGTGAATTGGTTTTGCTTGTTGCTTTCCATGATCGCGAAGACATCAAGGGAACTAAATACTTAATAAATATTTATCTGAAACTTTTACTTGCCATGATGCCTTTATGATATATTTTCTATCTCAACAATTTCCCAACATCTTCGTGCTCAAAAACTGATTGAATCACATCATCTTTTCTTTCTATAACCGACATATTCGTCTTCTATGCCACCTGAGTTTTCCTGAATACAGAAAACGCCACATACGTTTATGCTTATGATCATACCTTCAGCCACAGACAATGGACTCTTCTCCATCAACGGATCGCAGAAAAGTGCATCTTCTTCAGGGAAGCTGTTATCAAAGCTATTTTCTAGGAATCAAGCAATATATAACTCTACAGTTCGTCCCGTTGGATGCTTCTACAACAAACAAGACAAGAAACCGGGAAAAAGTAAATATTTCTTCGCGGGCAATTCTAATAAAGTCTGGCTAAAATCAAACCGGAAAATGTTTGTTGCATGATTAATGGTAATTTGTGGGCTCGAGTGTCTGTTTATAAATCGCGTCCGCCAAGTAAAATAGTAAAAGACTTGAAATATGGGAAAAAGGGAAAATCTCTCGAATGTTTGGTCCGTGATTTATGAAACTGAGCAATTTTTATGTGGATCACAGGTATGTGTATGGGATGCACAAAGCAGCCATGCAACAACAGCAACAGACGAGATAAATCCAGCGGAATTTACAGTTAATATTTATTAATGATGTCTTTTATTTATGATAATTCCCGGCCATTTTAATTATTTTCAACGGAACGGCCAGCAAAGAAAGAGTCGCCGTCTCTGATAGATAGAAACGTAAATCGAAAGACTTAAGCAAGAAACTTGAACATTCTTTGCAGTTGAAAACGTTCGTAAAATAGACATTAATCCAATAACTCTAGATTTCAAAGGAAGTTTACGGATTATTTCCGTTTTATGACTAATTTAAGAACGTAAAACTATTTTATAACGTAATTAGGCAACCGATTGAATGTTTTACTTAAGTGAATTAATTATAGCTCTATAGCATATATGACAATTAGCAAACGCTTTTTCAAACAGTCTCTATAATAAACTCAATGTAACTTTATCTGCATGTTAAACATTACAACTATACAAGACGCAGCTGATCCCTCGCCTTAGGCTTCGAAAGATTAAAATCAATACCAACAAAAAAGAGATCTGTTGCGCTTAGCTTCAGGCATGTCCATAGAGAGCAACCCAAGCCTGTTCTTATCTCCAGGCAAAATCAAATGGTTATTCCATAGAATGCAAATCTGAGGAACCTACACTGAACAGCCTCAATACAACAACAAAAGACTAAAAAAGAAATTTAGTGATAAGGGAATTATTAAACTCCTTTGACCATCTTCTTACGAAGCCCAAGGAAGCATTAGCCTTATTAGCGATAAAAGTACCGTGTGCTCTATCAAAAAGTCAAATCTGGTTCTAAAACAACACCTAGATCCTTCACTCTTTTAAGGCTGGGAAATTGCTAAGGCACTTACAGAATAATCTTTTATTGATGTACCCTTTCCTTTAGAATACGAGACAAACGTACACTTATCAACGTTCAGAGGCATGTTGATCGGAATACACGAAGAATTAAAAGACTTATGATCTGAAATCAGTACAGAACAATTATCAATGTAAGAGGATACACGAAAAATAGTATAGCATTACATTTTCAAATTCTCCAAGAACCCTCGTCATTGATTAAATAATAAGAAGAAGCGGGCCCAAATTACTGCCCTGAGGTACACCAGAAGTGTTCCGTCAGAAAGATAGGAATACATATAAAGCAGAAATAAATCCTAACATGGTAAGCTTAAAGACAGAAAACTTGTGATCTACTACTCCTACAATTCATGATCTACTACTACTACTACGGCCTTACTTAAATCTGTGTAAACACTATCAACCTTATTACCAGACTCTTTGGCAGAAATACAATAGTTTGAGAAATCTGCAAGATTGCTAGTGGTTGATTTACGTTTGATTAAACTATACTGGAAGGACCCCAGGATTTACAGTCTAAACTTCCGGCATCACGTACTATTGCTTCGAAGAGCTTCGCAACTGCAGATAACTTATCAATGGGTCTACAGCTGGAGATATCGTCCTTCTTACCATTTCCGTGAAGACGAATAATGGAAAACGTCTGCAAATTATTAAAATCACCTAAAGTAACATCATAGCTGTTTGTTGAAAAGACAACTCCGAAGAAATTGTCAAATAGGCTAGCAGAGATCAAGGGATCTTCAATAATCTGGTCACCGAAATGCATAGTAGAGGGGTAGCCATTACTCCAATGCTTAAATGCTTACGATCATCAAACCTCCATCTGGTATCAATACAGCTGTTTTTCTCTATCTCAGAAAAAAAATAACATTAGATAAGCTCGGAGAAATAAAATGACCGCGCAGATCTTAGTAAATAAGATAGTCTACATCGCTTCTAAGTCGTCGGTAGAGTGAGTGATAAGCGTGTCGTTGCAGATAAAGTGCTAGTGGTTCAGAATCCACTTTAAATTGTAGGTACACTTGCAATCATTGCCCCAAATTGGGTGAAGTTCTTTCCCGCCGCATGCCCCACATGATGTTGCGGGAACTAGAAAGAGAGAGACATCACTGATAGTGATATTTTAGAGATTTGCTTAACCAAGAGTTAGGGTCTCTAAATAAGGGTCACAGGAACACAACGGGAAAAATATTTAAACCTTAAAATAATATCACGGTACTGTTCATATCACGCTAACAAATAAGGCAATCCCGGGGGTAATCTTCCAGAATTTGATTTATTAGCGAGTAATAAGGTCCTTTAAAATCGTAACCAAAGGCATCTAAATTGGAGGTAGATCCATATTTAGAGATCAGACGAAGAAACACACTCCATAAAAGCAGCCTGAAGCGGGGGATCCGCCAAGATTTTGGGGAGGCAAGCAATCTTCGTCCACAGTATATTCTTAGGTAACAAAAGAAATATTGAAGTCACCCAGCAACAAACAGAAGATCATCAACTGAGACGTAGATATATTCCCCGATCTCAGTGCCTAGAATCTTTATCAAAAGCGATAACAAGTAACTTCCCACCAAACGGAGGACATCTCCATCAACAGGAGCATCCAAATTAGATAAATGATAACCATGTCGCCAACTGCTACAACTCCTCAGGTCGCCTTTTCGTCACATTAACACCTATATTCATTCAGTGGGATGGGTCTCGGTTTGCCAACATTCCTCGATCACAAGCAGAAGAATATTAGCCACAGAAATGGGATCCGCCTTAAGTAGTTCCACTGATATTCCATTAATCCCTTGGCCATACGGAGGTCCATCGACTTAATTGCATCTGCCACTTCCAATCTTGTCGGAGTTCTGATTGGCCGTAGCCGGCGGATATTCAGACTCAATCGAAGATGTATTCGACGGCCAAAGGGTCTTGTTGCGAACTCCAACAATATATTCTCTTCACCTCCGCAGTTGATGTGTTTCCGTGATAATAAGGGATACATTGATATAACTCACAGGATGTTTACTTGTAAGAGTATGTCCTGCCAATTTCTTGGCAATCTTGTATAGGTATCTACTTTCACAGTAGGTAGTCCACTTTTTCTGCTTTTCTGTTACCCCGTTGGATTGATACACAGTTCTGAGATGTTGTTTAACTGCAACGTCGGTAGCAAAATTAATGCGGTCTTTAATATCCTTGTAATTGGAACCATGTAGCGGCACTGTTCCATGGTCGTCTTCCGCTCTCTAATCGTCAAACGTGTTATGTATCACAGCTTGCAAAGCATTCCTTCCTCCTTTCCCATTTTTGTTCGAAATAGTCTTCAAGGTTATGACACCGTGCATCAGCTTTTTCACAATACGATAGTGTTTGCGCTGAGGATGTTCGGTGTTTTAAGCCTCTGCACATAGACTTTACGTCGAGTAAACGCTTTCCCCAGCTTTCGAAACAGCAATATGGTCATTCTGATTATCAATTCTGCCCTCTGAAGAAACCCATGATGTTAGATGCCGCGAGTTACGAAATCAACGGGCAACTTCTCATTTTCGCCCCTGTTTCCAAATCCACACTTCCCAATTATAGTTCATGACCGATAATATCAGAGCCAACCTTAGCGTTGAGATACCCTATGAATATTTTGATATCACCTTTAGCAGCCTTATCAAAGGTGTCGCTAAGAACCTGGTAGAAGGCCTCCTTGGTTGTTACATCCGTTTGCTCGACCGAGCGCATAGCTTTGAATTATTGAGATGTTACGCACCCTGTTCCGGAATCTGCCGATTTTTCGTTGGTATAGTAAGGGATAATATGTCGTCGACCTTCCAAACCGATGGTCCCACGTTCAAATCCCATCGACGGTGACCCCTGCTGACAACAGAGTTGACTATATTTGTTCTAACTTCAGCAAAGCATTCGACAGAATAAATCGTCGAAACCTTTTCGGATTCCTGCGGGTTTTCGTAAATTGGATTAATTCGAACTTATGTGTGCACACTCAGTGGGTTTCTTTTCTTGGAGCTCTGTCTGATGTTACTTTAAACACCTCTGGGGTACCACAGGGCTCCCACTTTGGGCCATTGTTATTTATAATTTACATCAATGATGTATCTACGATTCTGGCTCACTCAAATATTCTTTGCTAGACTGACGATGCCAAAATATTCCGCAATATGTCAGCCAATGTCAACTGCCTACTTTAAATTTTGCCTTTAAGAATGGGTGTTCCATTAATGACGTTCACCTTAATATCGGCAAGTGGACGACATAGATTGTATTGAAAAAATCTAATTTTCAATTTAACTTTATAATAGATGGCTGTCCTTTAATAAGACTTACTAAGCCTAAGTACCTGGGCGTCTGGCTTAATTCGCAATTTTTTTTCGAGGATCATTTTGATGCCATAGTTACCAAGGCAAATATGATTCTGGGTTTCGTGAAGAGATGGTCAAAAGGATGTGATGACCACTGTATCACAAAGCTCCCCTCATGCGACACATATCAATCGCATTGAAGCTGTTCAACGGTGGTTAGATTTTACGCATCATTTTGGCCGATGTGTCAAATTAGGGACAGTGCGGCGCGTCACTGTCGCAGTATTTTCTGACTCCAAATCCTCTTTGCTTAATGCCAGAGCGGATTAGTGTTAAAGGCATTTAATACCGTGTATTGCCACCTCGGCGTGTACTGCATGCTCTGATCTAATCCTGAAGCATCTTGAGCCAGATTTCATTGAGAGCTTAGGTTATCAGGAGGCCTCTGCAAATTACGTAATGTTCTACCCATCATGTCCCATACACGCTCAATAGGGTTGAGGTCTGGTCTATTAGGTGGATGAGGAAGTAACTCTATTTTGCTTACTTCCAAGTAGTCACGAGTTATCAGAGCCCATTCGTTGACGCATTGGAATTACGTAAGGATGAAAAACTTAGTCCTGGCGGTGGGAGAATCACTAGATCTGTTCGATGGTTCATTGATATTTCACCTCATATAATAACGGACCCTCCACCGAACGGTCGGGGTATCTCAACGAAGTTTCATTCCCAATTTGTCGCGCAACCCTTGTTGGGACGCGCAGGGCTTCATTGATCAATGTTGCGATCCTCCCGAATCGTAGTTACCCTAGTTCGACCTTGAAAGCCTGTGTCTTGGTACTGACTAAAAACATGCGATGAATCCCCATCCTTCTTGACGGAGCTATGCGCATTAGAAAAATAGCAAAATTTCGATGAAAAATGTTGCGTAGTGTACACAGTTTAATAGATATCAACATTTACTCATATTAGGTTGAAGCATTAGTAAGTTTTAACGTGTCAGCCTACCAATCTGGAGGTCCCAGGTTCGAATCCCACCTACGCCGACCCATGGTTGTTTTCTGCTGACAACAGATTACAATAGAAAGGCCATGGGAGTTGTAGAGAAAATGTCAGTGGTTCGGAATCTACTTTAATTTGTAGATCCACTTGCAATCGTTGTCTCGAATCGGGTGAAGTTCTTCTTCCGCCCCATGTCATGCAAGGGGTTACGGGAAATAGAGAGAGAGAGAGAGCTATTAAAAAAACTAAATTTGAATCTTTGTTACCCAGAAGTTAGGCGGCAGCTGCCCTATTTGCCTCATCCTGGCTACGCTCATGGTGTTAGTAGCGAAGTGGTGTCCAAATTTAGTCAACAGAAAATCCTCAGGTCAAAACTTATGTAAAAATAATATGAAAGTTTATTGCTAAATATTTCAGTTTAAATTAGCGTAAAAAGTTAGATAAGCACCCACAAAAACCACATAAAACTTTTACTCTAATTTTAAACCACTTATTTTCTGGTTTAAAAATTCAATAAATAAATGCACACTAGTACTTCCGCTATATTATTCGTTCCAGTGAACAAGAGAAGCCCCATCCGGTACGATTACGTCGATCTTATGCAATCCTTCGTTGCATTTCTTGAAAAAAAAAATCGCATTCCGATGTACACTTGTTTACCTAAACAGTCTTCAGACAGCCGCGTTCGCTACAATAATATTGTAAGAAATCAGTTCACTGGCAACGTTACCTCATACCAAATCACGTCCACATTCGATTCAATTTCATGATAGCAGCTGGTCAATAGTCGGCGGAATACCATCGATGGCACTACGTCTCATATCCAAAAATCTTGAGAGAGGCTTGAAAATCGAATTCGATCTTTATGAGCATTAGCAACAGTGCGTGACCGGCTCGACTTACACAATAGCTATGCGCGCGCATGAGTATTCCATAAAAGTGCAGCGCTGATTTGTCAACGGCTACAATTTCACTTTCATTCCATTGATTTGATTACATACGTTGGCGCGCAAACGATTCCTCATTGAAGTCACTTTGCAGCACGCAAGAAGCCTCAATTAAAGTTAATCCGCCTGCCTGAGCCGCTGGTATAAAGACCAATTTAAACCGACCGAACAGGTATCGACAGGTCATTATGCATGGCCAATAATTACCGCTGTGGCTGGCAAGAGTCGAGCGGCTGAGAGGACGACGACTCCATCACTTAGCCTAACTATAGTGCAAGTTCAAGAGTGAAACCACATATCGGAGGAGGGCGCTCGCGCTACTCCGGGAGAAGCGATCTTCATCATATCCGCAATCCGCGAAAATGTCCCGTCTCCTGGTTTGTCCTATTAGCAGATTCACAAAAATTAAGGTGGCTGCTCACACAAGTGCGTGCGCAACTTGTTGAACGACAGGTGATTGATGGGAAAAACTGCCAGGTCGTTCGGCAAGTTGGTTTGTGACTCTTTAACCGTGAAAGTTGCATTTTAATTGGTTTTTCATTTTCAGGGACCGACGTCAATTGTGAGTAATGAGTGAAAATTTTTGCCAATACTTATTGCGGCGTTTTTAGAAAGCCGTCGCTTAGCTAATACACGGTGCTGCAGTCGGCGCGGTTTTTGAATATGGTTTTGAGAAAATACCTGCAATTACAACTGCTCATAATGAAATATTAGCGACCGGTGTTCCTTCGATTCCCGATATGCACAGGTGGACGACCTTATCTTCAGTGACACATGAGGGCAATTAAGTGTATAGCTAGGTCTAGAACAGAACAAATCCACTAAGACGGCAGAATGACTTGTGACTAATATTCCGCTATTTGTCTATGAAATTATAGATTGGCGAACAATTTCGATAATTATTCAGGAAATGAGAAAATTTCCTCATCTATGATCGAGTAGAAGGAACACTGCACTGAAGAAGCGATTTATTCTATCAGGTGATTAGAGTTTTTCCGTGTGTTTTCATTTGCAGAGCTTGGAATGCTGTTAAGTGTTTTCACAATGGTAAAGGAAAAATTAATTTTTAATTTTGTATAAAACTTGCTAACTAATTGGCAAAAAGGTAGAGAATTACTTAACAATCATATTATTAAGTTAAACACTTAATAATGTATAGTAAGTCCAACATTCAATACTTGTATTGTGTAGGGGTCAGTGGTGAATCTAAAAATTAGTTTTTGGGGTTGGAGCATTGTCATTTGCCAACCCAAAAAAATATCTTTACATTTAAGACTTTAATTTTAGTACGAACCTCTAGATAAACTAAATTGTAAGGGGAGACGTCAGTAAAGGGTAAAGTAGACCCCTGCTGAGGGAGGTGGGTGGGACAGCTCGGTACACCTCGCGGTCATTCGTGTGGTATTCGGGGACATGCATCCAAGCCTCGGGCTACCAACAATATGACTTACCGATCTCGCTCTGATAGTACATGTACTGTGCCATGTTGCGAAAGCTTTTGAGTCCCTCGTCAGCGACGTACTCCAATTTCACTATAGTCCTTTTTTCGCGGTCTTTCCAGTATGGCTTCCTTAAGGGAAAATCGACGACTACAAACCTTCTTGAATTCGTTAATTATTCTTTGCCGACCATCGAAGCTGGTAAGCAGTTGGACTATGTGTTTACTGATTTTAGTAAGGCCTTCGATAGGATTGACCATAGAATCCTAATCTATAAACTGTCTATTCTTGGGTTTCCTCATTGCTTCGTCGATTGGATGTCCTCTTACCTGTCTGGTCGTACACAGCTTGTCCTATTTCGTGGTGCTTTTTCCAACCAAATCATTGTAACCTCGAGGTGCCTCAGGGTAGTATCCTTGGCCCGCTCCTGTTTATCATATATATTAATGATGTTTCGCTTCTGCTGTGCAATAGTAAAATTCTGTGTTATGCAGACGGTGCTAAGATTTTTCGTACTGTTACCCGTGAATCAGACTGCGGTCTCCTGAACTCTGACTTGGCTTCGTTCTGTGATTGGTGTTCACGCAACCGCCTTCCTTTAAACATCGGCAATTGCACCGTTATGACCTTTTCCCGTAGAAGATCTCCTTTCCTCTTCGACTACACTGTCGATAGTTTTGTCTTGGGTAGGTTCGACAGCATGAAGGATTTGGGCGTGGTCCTTAACTCTCGTCTTTCTTTCGAGGATCAAGTGGACTCGATCGTTGCTAGGGCTAGTTCGATGTTGGGTTTTATTAAAAGATGGTCTAAGGAGCTTGATGACAAAACTTCTCTACTGCATCTTCGTTTGGCCATTTTTGGAATACGCTAGCACTATATGGTACCCCTACTTTGCCGTTCACGTCAACCGCGTCGAGGCAGTGCAGCGCAGATTTCTTAGGTTTGCTCTCAGCGGACTTCCCTGGATTAATCCTTTACTTATTCCCTCTTTCGCCGATCGTTTGTGTCTGTTTTGTCTCGACTCCCTTGAAAAGAGGCGCAATATTGCCAAAATAGTATTTTTCTTCGATATATTGCAGGGAACGATAAACTCGCCTGAATTATTGTAGACCGTTAACATCTCGATCCCGTAACGATCCTTAAGATATCGAGACTTCCTGTACTCTATATGGGATGCACGAGCCCATCACGTCGATGTCTCGCCTCTTTAATCAACATTTCGCCAACTTCAACATGGAATTCTCTAGGCTGCGGTTGAAGGGCTTACTCAGGCAGTGCCTAGGTTGATGTGGGTTAAATGAATTCTGTTGACTGCTGCCCCACAGTTATTAAACAAATAAATAAAGCCGGATATTTCGCCATGGGCTACATACGCCATGATGGTGAGACCCATTGTTTCATATGTTTTGGTGGTCTGTTGGGCAAGTGCTTCAAAGGTCACCGTAAAAAGGTAACTGAGTAAGTTCAGAGGCTTACTTGTGTAGGGATAACAGGTGCCTTTGGAACCACGCCAAGATCGGCGTTAGAGATGATACTATGTTTGCTGCCATTAGACATAAACATATGTGAAGAGAACTGTAGCATCAGAAGCTCTTTGCATGGATCGAGGTGCAAACTGGCACAGATCTCGTGATAAATATAGGCATAGGAACAACGTAGATCTTGTAAAAAATAATATACCGGAATTGGAAATGTCTCTCCACGGTAATTGAGAGATACCTTATAAGGAATGAGTCCCTCCTTGGAAAAAAGTCTAACTGATGTCACAATTTTCACGGGTGGATCCAAAATAGATGGAAGAGCAGCAGCAGCAGGAATCTTCAGTGATGACCTTAATCTGAACACCCATCTAAGTTCGGGGTCGTATACCTCAGCCTATAAGATGGAAATTCTGGCTTATGCGCTGGTGGATGGTGGCACTCGACAATCAGGCGGCGATCAGTTGTATGGACACCGCAGACTTCAATACAGCTCTGGCCTTGGAGTATGTACGTACATTCAACGCGTGTGCCTCATTGAATGAGATGTAATTGCTGGACGTCCATGGTGATGTTGGGGGGGTGTTCAAAATTATTTATAATTGTTATAACAGATTAGATTATGAAGCAGCGGCCTCGAAGAGTTCAAATAATTGGAAATTCGAATAAAAAATAATGAACTGGAAAGAGTTTACACTGAAATTGTGTAATGTAAGCATATTTGGTGTATCTTTTGTATGGTAAAGTATTTCGTATTTCGCGTACCATGTACCGACTCCCTGATGATAATTACGTGCGAAAGACCGCTGCTGACCATCCGCCATTTTTAACAGCCCTACCCTGGATGCCCAACAATTACAGGTACGACCAAAATAAGTCTTATTCTTATTTATAAGGAAAAAAATTGCAAAATACACTACTACATAAAAACAGTATAACATACTATAAAAAGACAAAGAACAAGGAGAGAATTCGCAAAATATAAATACAGAAAATAAAAGTGCCAAAGTGAATAAAAAGCAAACAAAATGTAAAAAGCACATAAAGCAAAAAGTAACCTCAACAAAGCTGACTCCTCACATGATTACGTGATAGATGAAAATCAATACAATCAAAAGAGGAATTAATTAGTGCGATGAAAAGGTAACTGAAGAAAGTCGTGATTCCTCAAGGGGCGAGACGGAACCGATATGCAAAACAAGCCAAGAGAACTGAAGAGTCTATCGACCCCCGAAGGCAGTCGAAAGAAAAAAGGATCCTCGCGTTACGGCGTCTCTTTTCAAGTATGTCCAAGTGCAAAAGTTCAAGTCTATCAACATAGGGAGGTAATATACGGGAGTTATTCCAAGGAAGGCCTCGAAGAGCGAAGCTAACGAACCTCCGTTGAACAGCTTCAATGCGATTGATATGTGTCACATAGAGCGGTGACCAGACTGGAGAGGCATATTCCAGAATAGGTCGGACAAAAGTGCAATATATAAGAGCTTTGTAATGTAAGGGTCATCAAATTCCTTTGACCACTCCCAACATATTTTCCTTTTTTTTTTCCTTACCCCTCCCAACATATTTTTCAAGCATTCAAAAATAATTTTAATTCTGCACCAAAATACTCTAGCTCCTCCCCCCCAACCCCCACCCTCAACCAGCAACCGACGGTCCTATCAACTGGGCATTTACCAAAAATTTATCCTCGTAGTAGTAATTGGTCTACGCGTTAAGAAGTTGGGTTCCGTGGCCTCTTCCACCTCCCCCCCCCCTCCCCAATGCTATAAACTTTTGTCTGGATATCAATAGATGTACATACTGTATACATCAGAAAACAATCATCAAAATCGGTCCACGCATTACAATACTTAGGTTCCTGCCCCATGCTTCACCCCCACTCCTCACCCTACCCCACTAACAAAATTTTCGACACTCTACCAATAAAAAAATCATCAATCGGTTTACGCGTTACGAAATTATGCCCGGTCATACAAAAAAAAAAAAATAAATCCAGAGTCTCCAAATTTGTCTTCGTTTTTAATGAATTGAAGCAGTCTGTGTACCTCTTCAATTTCAAATAGGTAGAGTTACTTAACTGTGCTATTACTTCCACCGCTTAATTGTGTCTATGTTTTCTTTTTCGCCAAAGTATGAGAAAATTTAGTAATTTTAGTGCCTTGTTAAGACGAAGTGAACTTGCTGATCGTTTTAGGTACGACAAGACTGATAAAATCTGAGACAAACGGGAAAATTTGCAATTACTGCAAGATAAAAGAATTACCAGTTGCACTTGTGGGCATATATATATGAAAGCACCCGGAGAAATTGTGTTTTTTCTCTTCATTTACCTTTTTGAGTAGCGCACCTTTTCCCAGAATGTCTGCCACGGCAACATTACTGACTCATTATTTTTGCGGTTTCCGAACTGTATGCCTTTCTTGGTGACCATCTTCGCAGTGAAAAGCCTTAAAAAGAACAGCCGCACTTGTGACAAAAACAAGTTTTTGTTGCTCGGCGCATTTGTAGTAAGGCCTTGGGGTCTAGCCCATACGTCTTCTCAGCGATCTCCGATTCATAGGCTGGCACTGCACTGCAACTGCAGCCTCTTCGGTCCAATGTTGCAGGTATGAATGTCATGAATGAAGCCATCACCTCGTCAGGTTTTTGTTTATCTTATCTTTTTTCCAATATTGTCGTGTGCTTTCTTTATACCCTTTCAAATTCCTCGATGCGGCGTGGAAAGTACCACAATACCAGAGATAGGAAAGTGGAAGTCAACTTAGTTCCTGAGAAACTGAAAAGAAAGTTTACTTCATTCCAGGAAGATTTTCTTTACTTGCTTTGCTTCTTTAAGGAAAATTAGCCTTTCTTCACCAGACGTGTATTTAATAGTCGCGTGTTTTTATCCACTACGTATTAAACGTGTTAACCATCCATTTAAACTAGAGAACTGTTTCCGTCTCGCACTTATGCAAGCGTACTGTACGGTCGTGTAAAAACTCGTCAGGAATTTCTATATCGTGCTATTGATTTTCTCTCCATCTGCTCACTTACTTACCCGTCTGTGGTGATACAATACGATAATTGCAATTGTTGCATCTTGCAGATTTCTTTGAGGTTACTGCTTTTGGATACAATTGGCAGGTAGAGTTCAGACTCCCCAAAATTAAAGTAATGAATGCTTACTTCTTCCCTGGGATTAAATTTTTTATTACCCACAAGTTGATGACCAAGTCGAACACTTCTCTTCCATGATTTTGTATCTATTTGATAAATATGTGCCAACAAAAACGATATTTATACGACAGCAGAAAAGTTGTCCATGGTTCTCTTCAAGAGTTCGATCCCTTATTCCCGAACTTGAATTCTTGTATCAACGCTATCGGCGTGTTAGAACTACTGAAGCCAGAACGCTGTATAGGGTTGCGGGTAATAAAGTCAATGCTGCTGTTAGGTCTGCAAAGCGCCAATATTATAGTTCCAAACTAAACCCAAGTCTTGATACCAGATCATTATGGCGAAACTTACGACAGACTGGAGTATGTGGTAAGGATATGATTGGCTGCAGCTTTACACCGGATGAACTCAACGAATTCTTCACCTATACCAGCAATATGAATGCAGCAGGTCAATCTGCCAGCCAAATCGGATCACTCGGATTTCCGGGACGTAGATACCAGACTGACAATTTTTCTTTTCGGGCGGTTGACATTGATGAACTAATTACATCAATTTACTCAATTAAGTCTAATGCTATCGGTCCTGATAAGATATCGCCGCGGTTTATTAAACTCTTACTTCCTATTATTTCTATATACGTACTTCATATAACGAAGTCATGTCTGATGTCATCTTCGTTTCCCAAATGTTGGAAAGAAGCCATAGTTATTCCAATACCAAAGAAGTCATCTCAGGAAAATCTCTCTGATTTTCGCCCAATTAGGTTGCTAGGGTTTTTTGTCTAAAGTCTTAGAGAAACTTATGTATAAACAGATTATATTCCATGTAGATAGTAGCAGTTTACTAACACGATGGCAGTCATATTCATGTGAAACTGCTATCCTGAAGGTTTCCTCTGATATAAGGGCTTCCCTAAACCGTGATGATTTCATATCCATGGTATTGCTGGACTTTTCTAAGGCCTTTGACTGCGTAAATCATGATATTCTTTTGTCCAAGCTCTCGGGTTTCTCTATTTTTGACAGTTCCGCCTGTCGGATGATTAACTGTTTCCTCTCGGGTCGTTGCCAACGTGTTAAGGTCGATGATTCTTTTTCCGAACCATTACCTTTACTACGTGGTATTCCTCAAGGTTCTATATTGGGTCCACTGTTATTTAGTCTATTCATCAACGATTTACCAACGGTTGTACGTGACGTGAGTGTACACCTCTATGCGGACGATGTTCAGTTATACCTGAGCAGGCCCATAGGTTTGATCGAGGATTGTGTACATCGAGTAAATTTAGATTTGGATAGAATATTTGCCTGGTCTGTGCAAAATGGTCTGCAGTTAAATCCTAATAAGTCTCAGTGTATTAGTTTCAAAAATGGTGCACTGACTGGCCTAGATATTCCACGAGTACTTTTAAATGGATTTCCGATACGGATGTCAGAAAAGGTGAACAATCTTGGAATTGTTCTAAACCAACATATGAAATGCTGTGACGATGTAAACTCGAAGCTTGGTAAAATCTATGGGGGACTGCGCAGACTGTGGCTCTCGGCAGATTTTTTGTGTGGTTGGGCTCGGTTAAAGTTGGTCAAGGCCTTAATTTTACCTCATTTTACTTATGGTAGCTTAGTATTTCCTAATCTTGATAGCACTTGTTCTCGTAGAATTGAGACTGCTTTTAATGACTGTGTTCATTTTATTTTTAGGCTAAAAAGGTTGGACCATATCTCACCTTTTCGGTTGCGACTACTGGGCTGCTCTTTGATTGATTATCAGAGGTACAGGTCTTTGGTCTTTCTGTATCGTTTGCTAAATTCGAATAAACCGGCTTATCTTATAGAGTTCTTTACTTTTACATCTTCGCAGCGCAACTGGGACTTGTTGGTGCGACGCTTTCATAGATCAGTCATGGAGTATTCTTACCTTGTCCAGGTCATTCGGCTATGGAAATATTTTGAATCTATTGTATAATTATTTGTATATTATTATTGAAATATATATATTATTATTATTAACTCCTCAAAACTAGGGTCCAAGTAACTACTCTCGAGGGGCTCTTTTTGTGAATTAAAATTTTTAATTGGAACACAATTCTCACTCCAACATTTTTTCATTAACGGAATTTCCATTTAAAATTGATTTGAACTTACCTGCATAAAACCATATTGGCAAGACCACGGAAACGATTGGCTATACCGCTAGGGCTTCAAATCTTTAGTAAATATGACACAAATTCCATTCCTCATGTCTCCTTTCTTCCACAAAACTGAAAGAACGAAGCTGAAAACAAGGTTAATCTTTCCAAAAATGAAGCCCAAATGCTAGCGAGACTACAAATGAAATATTAATCAAGTTGAAGACTTGGGGCCAATCATGTAATTGGATACGATCGTAAGAATAGTGCAATTTGGAGCTAATAAAGGTCAAAATTCCAATTAGAACTTTAACATTGACACAGCCATAAACCCAATCGTCGACACCATGGTATCGAATTTCATAACTAGGCCCTGCTTCGACGTTACGTTAATTCAGTAAAAGTCTTAAATTTTTATTACAGTCAAAAGATCGCAGCTACTTCAGCCCTAAAAACTCAAATAAAACTCAAGATCTTGTGTTTTCGTCCGATCCAGACGGTACTATTATGAGGAGATGCCTGGCTTCCTTGGTTCCTGAGTTCCGTCATCACCCTGTTGGCGGCTTCTTCTTCAACTTTAAACGAGCTGACGTTTCTTCCATCAATGTCTGGTTCCTATCTTGTGATTGATCTGGTGTGCTTGGAAAGTGTGATGTCGATCTGGCTGTGGGTGCCTTTTATGACACTCTTTATGCATGTTTAATCCGGTGTGTTCCTGTCGGCACTTTATTTGTTTCCTCCCTGGCTTAACAGTACCATCTAGGGGACTTGAAAAGTTAGGAAAGTTAGGAAGAAGTTCTGTGCCTGCAGGTTTCCTATTCTGAATTTTTGTCTAACTTGAGAACCACGTTACGTTATGATCTTAAACAGATCTGGAGGTTCATTAAATTGAAGCCCAACTGTGACGCTTGTCCTTCCACCTTGACTTACAATTGTAAATTTCTTCTGAACTGCCATTTGTGATTCTAGCTGTTATTAATATAGCTTCCGCCTATTTCCCTTGAATCGAGCGACTTAGTATTTCATGACACTTTTGTTACCGAACTTTTGTCTTATCTGTCGAACGACTTTTCTTGTGGTCCAGATTCAGGTATTCCTTTACCTACTTTGCCTTCTAATTTGGAGCCGTCAGTGTAGAGATGCACTGACTACCCTAGTGGGTAGGACCTTCCTCCCATTCCAACCTGTTGGGAATGTAGGAGCCGAATTTAGTTTCAAAGAAAGGCTTGGGCGAAGTATTGTCGATATTGCTGGCAGTTCTTCTGTCCAGGATTTTGGAGTGACCGAAGTCGATCATTGATATATAGGATAAAAATTAGCGGGCTAAGGATGCTGCGCTGAGGTACGCCTGGGGTGACAAATAAATGGTCGGGAAAACTACCTCCAAAAGGGTTTTAACATGTCGCTCAGCTCTAAATGACATAGCTAAGCACCTGAAAGTACGGCTCATCTGGGTGCCTGGACATAGTAATATTCCGAGTAACTGTAGAGCCCACGAACTAGCGAGAATCGATACCACTCGTCCTGATTCGGACATTAACTACCAGCTGGGTATACCACTGGCCACTTGAAAACTGGGACTCTTACAGGAATCTCTCAGAATTGCAAATATTAATTGGCAGGAGGAAAATAACTGCCTGATTACCCGATAGTTATGGCCAAAACTTCACCCTAAACGGTCAAGGGAGCTCATCCTACTCAGACGCAAAGCAATTAGCAGTACCGCAGCCGTTACTACGGGCCACTGCTTCCTAAGTAGCCACACCGATAGACTAGGCGCACCTTCAAACGACTTCTGTAGGAGTTGACATGGCGAAGAGGAAGAGGAAACCATACTCCATTTCCTCGGTAAGTGCACGGCCATAGCCAACCGTAGGAACCGGTTTTTGGGCTCCCCCTTTTTTGAGGAGTTAACCGAACACCACTGACGTCAGAGACCTAGCTCGATTTATAAGGAGTTCCAAATGGTTCCTGATGACAATGCCGAAATATTTCGCACTATTTGCATGACTCTGATTGTAGTCTCTCTCGCAACCGCAAGTACACGGCGATGACTTTTTCCCGTAGTAGGTGTCATTTTCTTTTCGATTATTCTGTCAATCATATTAATGGTATTACCTTGCGCAGAGTTTACATGAACCTTAACGGATGGTGGAAGTCCAATGGTAGATCAAGCTGGCAGGATGTCTAAGATGGAAACCTCTGCGCACGCCTTTGAGAAGCGGGACCTGAACCAAGCAAGAGCAGTAGGGCGGCCATCAAAACATCTACCACCTGCTTACAAGAAAACATCTTCTGGGCACGAGGGGACTCATAACCTTAGCCAATAAACCAGACCCATTCAGACTCTGCGGTAGTATGGAAGACAAAATTTCCCCAAGAGGGAACGGCGAGGGCATCAGCGTGAAGCTGGCCTTTGCCCTGGCGGCGACAAATGACCTGCGTTTGAAGGTCATGGACGGGAGTAGGGACGGGTGATAGAGCCGGCTCGACTAAGGTCTTTTAAGCAGGTTATATTGAAGGCAGTAGACTACCTTCATGAAAACGCCGGAGATATAAGGTTGAATTCGGTAACCTTAGAAGATAATCTGATGATGGCACTGAGAAATGTTAACCAGGAAACCAATGTCTGGGTATGCGAAACCATCAAAATGCTGACCAGTACTTGGGAAGGAGCTGATTTGGATGTTTTTAAAGACATAAGAAGAAAGATGATCTTTGTCCCGGGGAACCTGCGGACAAGGATATCATAATAAAGAGGTTGAGAAACCAAAATCAGTGCATCAAAGACATATCAAAATGCAGAGTCTCTCTGATACAGAGATATGGGGACGAAAATCACAGGGGGAACCAGTCTAACGATCTATTGTGAGACGGAGGATGCGGAGGCTGTCAAGAAAGCAGGGAGTAGATTGTACTGTGGTCTTGTAACGGCCATCATTAAGTTCAAATCGATTAAGCGGGAATAACTGGAGAAACCTTCAAACTCAGTCAAACTCGGCAATGAGCAAGACACCAGGACTTGCTGAAGTCGGTAGAGGAGTGGTGCAGGTTATGATGAAAGCATAGACTAACGAGGAATACTGGAGATGGTGGGACAACATGGTTTCCTGCAGACAGGCTCAGATATTACAGTGACTCAGGGAATTAAGGTGTGGGGAGACAGCAGGAGATGGCCCACTCTGTGGGAGACTGGGAGAGGACGAAAATATACCCGCTTTATCATTTATTTATTTAATAAAGCTTAATACAGGCCATTACATAATAATAATAATACAAGCTATAATATAATGATAAGTAATAATAAATAGTATAAGCAACAATATGAGCTATAATTATTATAAATATAAACTGGGACATAGGTGAGACTAAGTGCTAAAGGGATCGATAGAATCAAGAAAGGCGACCAAGATGGGCGGGATCAAGAGATAAGACTTTGTGAAGGGATGATTTACTAAGATGGAAGTCAAAGGAGGAAAGGTCGTTTCGTAGCATTCTGGTAATTAGTTCGCTTTGTTTTTAGGATGGCGGTCGAGACGGAAAAGGGGAGTGGACCTAAGGTTGCGGGGATTGGTATAGATGGGTAAAGATTGCAGGATTGGAGGGCAGTCTATGATATCAGTTAATAGCTGATAAATTAAGACAATATCGGAAACATCACACGCTTACTTAGGGATTGTAAGTCGATCAATTTCAGGTTAAAATCTGTCTACACACGGAAGTTCACGTAGAGCGAAGCGAATGAACCTACGCTGGACAGATTCAATCCTGTTAATGTGGGTTGTTTGTGTAAGTGACCACACCTGGCTGGCATATTCAAAGAGAGGTCTTACGAAGGATTTGGAAACATAAGGATTGGAGAACTCTCTTCACAAATCCTAGCGCGGAGTTAGCTCTGTTAATTATATTGTCAATATGGGAACGGAAATTGAGTTTGCTTTTACACATTATTCCTAGGTCATACAAAGAGGTAACGATAGGGATTGGTACGTGGGGGTAACCATTGGATTTCTTCTTGGAATTAATAAAGTTATAAAAATGTTTGGGGTCGGATATGAAGATAGTTTCCATGCGTTGGAGGTAGACACGACGACATAAAACCTGCTTGAATTTACATCCCACATTATCTCTGCCTTCCAACAAAGTATCCAGACTGACTGCGTCTACACCGACTTTAGCAAGGCATTTGATAAGCTCTCTCACGATGTGATAATGTTTAAACTTGAAAGGTTGGGTTTTCCGCCTTTATTGCTCGACTGGATCTGCTCTTACTTAAAAGGTAGGACATACCGAGTATCTTTCCATAATATTTTATCCAGAGTCGTTAGGGCTGCATCTGGTGTACCGCAGGGTAGCCATCTGGGGCCGTTGTTGTTTATTCTTGCCATTGACGACATTGTTCCACTGATTAAGCACTTTACAATTTTAATCTACGCAGACGATGGCCTGCAGCCATCAACTCGTCTCTGATTAAACCTTTGTGGAAACTAATATCTGTCGCCTGCAGTCTGTTACTGACCTTGGTCTGAAGCTTGACCGTAAACTTTATTTCACTATCACAACGTTCGGAATAAGAGGTATAAGCAGATATGTAGGAAGAATAGTCAGTCTGGGTTAGAAGAAAGGTTTGCCAACGTTGATTTCTCCTGTTGCGGAGAGAACGTAATTCTTTGTCGTACCATACGGGGGATGAGGAGCAGTTTTTAATGGGAAGAAGGGCAATTGATTGGGCAAGACGCGTTTATTTCGGAATAGAATGCCTCTAAAGCGGTGTCTTATAAAAGATTTTTACCTCTACCGCTAAAAAAAAGCAAATCCGTGTTCATACCCGTTCCTCTTTTTAATTGAGCAAATAATTTCAACGTCAAACTCATCAACTAAACTATTGAATTTATTACAAAAACTTTTTATAAAAGACATAAAACCTTGGCAAAGAAATCTAAAAATAAAAAGTGAAATTTCATGCCACACCGTAATAAATTATCTCTTAACGAATGTTGTCGACCCGTAGATTACACATTCATTCAGATTTATTAAAATTATATGCTATTTCTGCACGAAGAAGTGTAATGTTCCACAACAATATTTTCGTACGTGTACGTGATACAGCAATAAGTAAGGCAGTGGATCGATCAGTTGGTTGATGCACTTTTCATCACTTTCGAATTACCTTTGTCCACACAAGACGTAGTGCTTCCTCGATAGGTAATAAGGCGCACCCAGTGCCAGTCATGTCCAAGTCTGCAATCTTTAGTTTTCTATTTGTCTTTCATAAAAATCTGGTACAAAGTGGTAAACCAAATCCAATAAGTGTACACCTCGCAGAAGAGTTTCAAGTCAAATATTTGGTAACCTATAAGTGTTCAGTGGAATCATCAGATCAAACATAGAGAAATTACCAAGAATGCTGGAATAGGCAATATTAGTTCTTTTACTTAAATACTTCAACCGGTAATAAAGTCGTTATTTCTACGATATATGTGATTCCGATTCATCTAATGTTGCTGTCAGGGAGCGAGAATAGTTGGTATCCAGACATAAATCGTAATCAACTAAAAAATATGCTTGCCAGATGTAACCAGCCGGGGTAGTATTGTGTTAATCTCACTTTATATCCAACAATTTAAATGAACCTATTACATTTTTCATATGGCAATAAAACCGCCGACCATAACATCTCCCGGTAAAGAAAAAAAAATCGCAATGAGGCCGTCAGTCCGATTCCCCGATTCCCATGGGATGCTGATGACAATCACTCAAAGTGACGATAAATTTAAGTCAAGTAAGATAAAAAGCTGAAAATTACTTTAATCGCCTCTGCACGTATAAATTTGAGCTTGGTTTGACCATTCGTGACGTCCAGAACGATAGAACGGCTCACCAGAAAGAACCGCCAGTAGACCATTAGATTCGAATAAGAACTTTCTTGATGTGATTTTACGGGGACCTCACACAGTCCGTTCTTGCAATGAAGCAATTTAATGGAACCGTGTAGATGGAGTCAGACTCTTTTGATTCAAATGTATAAAGGGAGCCGGGCACAATGAACATACCATTGCGACCAAGGAATGCTCCATGCTTAGATCGAAGGCACTAGAATGCTCACATTTGTTCTATGCTGGAGCGTAATTGACTTGTGAGAAGTTTTTATACCTTTCTGCACAATACTTCCAATTAATTACAGTTCCTCTTACTTTGGTTTGCTTTTGTTGAATGTTTTACTACTTAACTTTTGCTTTTAGCAACGTAAATTTAACCAATTGAATTGCAAATAATAGTTACTAGCTTTCACCCGCGACTTCGCATGCGTAGACTTCTAGTTTTACACAGCTTGTTTTGTATAAGTTTGCTATTCAGCTTACACTTCTTTTGATTTAGATTTTGATCAAGATATATTCAGAAACGCTATTCACCATGTTGAAGACATTATTGATAGAAAGCAATATTTTCCAATTTCAGGTCGAGCCCTTGTATTGAAAAATACCTTAAAAATAAACTATTCCAAAAGAAATATTTTGGACAAAAGATGCATATTTTTTTCACTTAGAATCCGTGAATTGATAAGCAGTAAATTTCAAAATCTCCCCCCTTCTTGGAGGTGGTGGGGGTAGGAAAATGTTAGTCCCAAAAAAAGTTTTACCCCGAAAGTTTTTTTGTTTTAAAGGTGTGGGTTATAGTGCTAGAGAAGAACTGTGTAATAGGATACAAAAATCTTGTAATAATATTGTTTTCTGCTGACAACAGATTACGATAAAAAGCCCACTGTACGTTGCAGAAAAAATATTGGTGGTTCGGAATCCACTTCATATTATACACTCCTGTGAAAAAATATAAACTCAAACATAAATTTTCGATTTTTTTGGAATGATAAAGAAACTTTAATGGTTGGCTTGCACCCCGAAATGGTGCCCGCCCACACCAACCCAGGTACACTTCTTTAGTGGCTTAATTCCTTTTAAAAGGAAAAGGGATCAGAATTTCTGAAAAAAGGACAATTTTACCTGTGAAAAAGTATAAACTCAACATTTGTTTTTAATTAACAATTTATTTAATATGAAATGTTTTTTCCGTTATTTCGTATAATTCCCAACAATCTTCATGGTAGACTGGAAATAAGGTTGTTTAAAGAACCTTCCTGTATATTTTCCCATGCTTCAACAATTCTTTGTTTAAGTTGTTCTACATTTTGGATTTCTTTCTTTTCCTGATCATAAACCGCCCTTGCCAGGATGCCCCACAGGTTTTCTATGGGGTTTATGTCTGGACTTAGAGCTGGCCAGTCTAAAAGTTTAATTCCGTGTTCTTGAAACCAAATTTTTGTACTCCGTGCTGTATGGATAGGAGTATTGTCTTGCTGAAATATAACTTTTTGTCCCCAGTTAATATAATTAAAGGAACAAGCTGCTCCTCTAACAATTCTTGGTATTGTTTTGCATTAATTTTACCAGAAATAAAGGCAATTTCTGTTTTAAGATTTCCGATAAAAGCTGCCCACACCATAACTCCTCTTCCTCCTAAAGGTCTACGGGACATGATTTTCCTTTCTTTCCTGAGATCATGCCAATAGTACTTGAAGCCGTCGGGACCGTCCAGTTTGAATTTCTTCTCATCACTAAAGATCACATGACGCCACATTTCGCTGTGTTGGATGTGTGTTTCGGCGAATTTAAGACGTGCTTCCTTATGCAGTTTTTTGAGTGCAGGTTTACTCAAACACTTTCGATATTTTAAGTTGCCCGAAGCTGCTGCCCACATTAAAACGTCGAACCATTTGCGATGAAGAAGCTCCTGATGTTGAAATTTCACGTAAAACAACTCGTTTTACCGTCGGCGCAATTTTTTTTTGGTCTCCCAGATCACCTCGTATTTCCGTAATTTTCAATCCCAGCTTGTAGAAAATTTTTTACCACTCCTTGAGAACGAATTATTTCATAAGCAATTTGTCTCTGCGTCATTCCACGATTTTTCAAATCAATTATTCCTTTTTTTTTCAATTTTCGTTAACTATTTCCCACGAGGCATATTTAGAACTCTAAATTGAATCCAAAAATAACAAAAGTCACTTTATTATCACTTAAACTGGCTGCACTGTAATTAAATGAACAATTATCACACCTAGGTACACTTTGCAACAGTGCGTCCCGTCGAATAGAGGGCTGAGTTTATACTTTTTCACAGGTAAAATTGTCCTTTTTTCAGAAATTCTGATCCCTTTTCCTTTTAAAAGGAATTAAGCCACTAAAGAAATGTACCTGAGTTGGTGTGGGCGGGCACCATTTCGGGATGCAAGCCAACCATTAAAGTTTATTTATCTTTCCAAAAAAATCGAACATTTATGTT
Source organism: Leptarthrus brevirostris (assembly GCA_964036015.1). Classification (NCBI taxonomy): domain Eukaryota; kingdom Metazoa; phylum Arthropoda; class Insecta; order Diptera; family Asilidae; genus Leptarthrus; species Leptarthrus brevirostris. The sequence goes on along the minus strand of OZ038371.1, from coordinate 3,187,476 downwards.
TGAGTTTATATTTTTTCACAAGAGTGTAGGTCCAGTTGCAATCGTTATCTTGAATCAGGTGAAATTTTTCTGCCACCACACAAGTGAGAATTAAAAATAGAAGGCAATGTTTATATCGTGGTACCAGAGAGTACACCACTTTCAGCATATTTTGCAATGGAACTCTATAAGTTTTGGTATTTTTAAATACAGAACAGATAAAACACTGAACATTTAAATACTACATTTGCCCAAAAAGCTGATGCACTGCGTCATAATACCGGTTCACACATGGTTTAAAATACAAAGAACGGAAGCAGATCAAAACCCGCATTAATTCTGCTAGTCAAGTAACGACTTAGAACTGCGATCTCGACAAGAAGGCGTCCAAAGAAGCGCAAGACGTCACAAGCGTAACTACATCAACGCACTACCGGAAAAGGGGGAAGAAGCAGCCTACCGTCGTGACAGTGGAGATGTGTTCAAAATTGCCAAGAAACTGGCAAGAAATACTTTTGCATCTAACTATCCTGTAAGAGATATCAACGGATCCTTACTTGTAACGGAGGATAATCAACTAGGGATATGGAGAGAATATATTGTTGAAATCCTAAATAACACCTTTGGCCGCCCAATTACGTCTTCATCCGAGTCTTAAGAACGGCCAGATTAGGCCAACATTCACATCAACATAAGTTTCGGTTGCTGGAGGGTGGACGGCGAATCTCATCTGGACACTTTCAAGTGATAGTTACATCTTCAAGAGGTAGCAATCGGGCAAGGCATCCTAGAACGTAGGCAAGTAATTAATGTGGGAGTAGATAACCTCTTGAAAAATTTCCCTAACTTCAACACTGTAGTAGGCCATTCCGAGGGGTCTGCAGTGTTTCAATTCTCTGAAGGAACAAGAGGTCGCGAATGGTGTTTCCTCAGGAGCAGCGCAATAATTTGTAGTCTAGTTGGGTAGGGTGAGTATGGAGGCTCTCTGCCGACTTGGACCTATTATTTCTCCTCCAAAACATGGGAACACAGATGGGAAAATACAAAGAAAATTCCAGGAAATCCGGTCACTTCCGTAGGAGTGAAGATGGAGGTTGGCTATCTCCACGGTATCCACAACGGAATTAGCTCTGGATAAATTACCTTCTGTCCCGGCTTTGGAAGCTTGCACAGTTGCGGCAGTCCTAGCAAAAGGCACCAAGAATTACAAGATTGAAGATCACAGTTCAGCGTAAAACAATCGTTGAAGTCAGAGACAACACACAAAATTTTAGCATCGTCAGCATAACATAAAATTTTTTGACTTCGCTAAGATGGAGCCTATGTCGTTAATAAAAATAATAAATAGAAGCGGACCCAAATGGCTACCCTGAGGCACCCCGGAAGTTACCGAAATTTCACGAGAGAGGGAACCGCGAAACAGAATACGCTGTGTTCGGTCAGAGAGATAAGAAGAAATCCATTGGAGGAAAAGAGATGGAAAACCTAGCATAGTAAGCTTCAAAACAAGTAACTTGTGGTCAATGCGATCAAAGGGCCTATTAAAATCGGTATAAATATAATCAACCTGTTCACCAGCATCAATGGCGGACATGCAATAATTAGAGAATTCCACAAGGTTAGTAGTCGATCTGCCTTTAATAAAACCGTGCTGGAACGGTTTACAGCGAAAAGTAAGGACATCACAGACCATTGCTTTGAAGAGCTTAGGGATGGCAGACAAATTAGCAATAGGCCTATAATTAGAGATATCATCCTTCTTACCCTTATTATGAAGAGAAAAAATGGTAGACGATTTCCACAGTTTGGGAAAAATACCGCAGGACAAGGACAAGTTAAACAAATTAGAAAGGACAGGAGTAAGATAGTGGGCACAATTCTTTAGGACAGACACGGGAACACCATCGGGACCGGATAAAAAAACTATTGGACAACTTCTTAATATGCATCATAACTGAAGCATCATCAAAAAAAAAGTAGGGGAGAGAGGAGCACTCCTGAAGGCTGATTCGGAAGTCAGACTGGATTATCCGTAACGTTAGAGTTATTGTTACCCAGTGACCAAGACTTTGCTGCATGCCGAACTTGGCAAGAGATTCTTGGATGGATTCAATGCGACCACCAAATTGAAAATCGAAGTATGTTTTTTCCATTTCCGCCTTTTCTAAGAGTAACAGAGATGTTCCTGCAATGAGAAGGACGAATAGCGACAAATTTCTCTAATCTGTTTTTAATCTTCTAGCTAGACTTCGTTCGGTTAAAAACTTGACACGATCCTGAGAATCGAACTTATTTCAAGTTCACGGCATCGTTCAGTGAGAATATGTCGCAAGCATGAAACCAAGCAGTTAATCTCCCCTTTTGTCACGCCGACACTACCACGCCATCATACATGAAGTGACAATTAATTCTGCAATAAATTAAATGAAACTGCAAGACAACCTGAAGCTGCCGTCACAGTATGAAAAAGACAGATCCGAGGTAATTCTATGCCTTCCCTTCCGTTCAATGTCCTGGCCATGGGCAGCTCTATTTGTTCCTACCATTTTTTCGCCTTCCATTTAAGACGTGCCAGAAAAACAACATCTCAGACCAATTGGATAAACACTTTGCACATTATGCCATTGCGTACTAACTCAAATCTATCTTAAACCGTGCTACATTCACCTTAATCAGGTCTCATATCGTCAATCCGTATTCTTAGCTTATATTGAGAGGGTAGATTTGTTCTGGTTCCCCATCTACACTAGGTCCAGGTAAGCGCTCCAAAACGTAAGAAGATACCTAATGAATATTATCAGATTACAGGGACACTTATCTAGATATAACCAGAGCATCGCTGGTGCACCTTTTTTGTACGCGCCCTATACGTTGCGATGTTATTTATTAAGTCACGTCATTATTCTGAACAGATTCTATTTGTAATGCATATTTTATGTTCTAATTAAATTTATTATCAGCGGCCGCGCAGCCTCTAAAGGAAGTTGCGATGAGGCCGTAATTGAATTGCAAATAAACAAGGCGTTGGCCCTAGACACCTATCTGTACCTGTTGCCCAAGTACTTCGTCAATTGTACAGATAAAATAAATTTAATAATTGGAAATATTTACCAGTCCACGTACCTACAGCCTCTTCTCTTCTTAATTTCCTCAGCTGTTTCTGTTGCTGCCGATGCTAATGGGGCTCCGCTGGCAAAATATCGCCTCGTTAACATCTTTGGTCTAATTAAACGCGCTGTTGACGGATTGTGGAAATTTTGTACCTTCATATCTCTGCTGATTTCTCAGAAATTTTTCTCTATGGCAATTTATATTTTGTAGTGCTGATGTTGACAAGTTTCCTATTTGCATATTGACCAAAAAACGTTTTATGACGATTCCCTTTCAAATTTAAATTTCTGTTGACAATTTCTTTGCTCAATTCGTGGCATTATAACTGTGGTAGTAGTTCGGGATATTTATTTTTAAACACTGGAAGGCGCTTATCACGTGATTTGCATATGACTTATCCATATCTGCTTTATGTGACGAAATCACGATTTTATGACTTGTAAATTTGCGCTTTCAATTAGATGTTGAGCCGTTGATTTGAGGCAGGTCTAATAGATTGTTGATCAAGTCCGCGACATTTCTGCATTAGCACTTACTTAATTTTGGGTTAATTGATTTAAGTCCTTGTAATTTAATAGTCCAGATAAGTGTTAAAGCGTACTTTCCGATGTAAAAATACCTTATGTAAGTTAGACCATCTTTCTGTAATTATTTTCCTTACATCTCAATGATTTGTGTTGCATAATTCGGAAAACCCCTCTGATATCTCCGTGCTTTCAAGCCATTTCAATCAAAATTGCTTCGAATTCCACAATACCTTTTATTTCGAAAATATTTACACGTACGCCGATTACATGAAAGCGCACATATTGAAAATGTATTTACTGCGGTTCAGTCCGCGAAGAAGCAATTTGCAAAAAAAATTTCCTTTCTCTGAAATTCAAAAGAAGAAATTCAAAGATGCTTCTAGTTGCAGTACCTACAATTAGACGCCTACGTGCTTGCGGAAAGCGAAAGCTAAAATTTTACCCTATAGCTATTGGAATCAAATGCTATCGGACTCTCATTTAAACCACTCATCAACGTCGCACGAAAACCACAAATTTCCGTCAGATCATTATTATCTAACCTGAAGAAAGAAGCGTTTCTCGGTCTGGACTTCTTCTGTAATTTTTTTCTCAAAAATGAAATTTACTTTCGATTTGGTTATTGAACAAAGGCTAAAATCAAATAGTACCAACGTGCGCTGTTTCCTTATAGTAATATTAGTTTGTTTACCGCTGTTGTACGACATTGGGCAGTATGGCCCTCGTAAGAGAGAGGTTGTGAGGGCTCTAGCCATCGCTAATCTGTTCCATGTGGCGATAACCTTTAAAACACTGATATACGACGTGCTCCGCTTCTACTGTAGACCCTTCATGGGCTCTTTCGAACACGGCTTTATCAAGGGTAAATCAGCCACCACCACGGAGTTGGATCAATTCGTTCAGCGGCGCCACTACCATGATATGGGTCCCGGGTTCGAAACCAGGTCTCCCCGTGAGTTTTTGTTAAGAAATTAAAATAATCTATCTCGCAGCAATGCAAAAACAAGACATTCAAGTTTCCTCACTTCCCTAACTCTAAATTCCCTTCCGGTCAAAACCATGCTAGCGCATCAAAGGGTTGCCCCTAGATCGAGTCGGGTATGCACGTCGAGTACGTATTCACCGACTTCAGCAAGGCATAGCATTCTCACTCATAAGCTCCGCCTGCTCGCTTTTCCGGTGCTCTTGGTTGAGTAGCTATCATCCTACCTGTCCGGCCGTTACCAGCGCGTCTTGTTTCGTGGATCTCGGTCACATCTGGTGTGCCTCAGGGTAGCATCTTTGGTCCGCTTTTCTTCATAATTTATATTAATGCCATCTCGTTGCTACTGCCTTGGTACAGAATCACGTGTTATGCTGATGATGCTAAAATCTTCCGAACGGTCTTCTGTGACGACGACTGTACTCTGTTGAGCTCCGATTTGCGCATTTTTCATGATTGGTGCTCCGTTATGTCCTTTTCATGTAGGTCGTCCTATTTCCTTCACCTCTTCCATGGGCGGTCACGTCCTGACCAGGCTCGCCTTGGTCAAGGACCTGTGTGTGATTCTTAACTCCCGTCCCTTCTTCTAGGATCACGTGGAACACCTGGCAGAGCCAATTCTAAGCTTGGCTTTGTAAAGAGGTGGTCTAGGGAGCTTGATGATCCATATTTAACAAGCCTTCTTTTCTGCACTTTCGTCAGACCTATCCTGGAGTATGACAGTCCGGTTTGGGACCCTTACTTTGTAGTTTCCATATTAACCGAATTGAATCAGTTCAACACAGATTCCTTAGGTATGCTCCTCGCGTCCTCTCCTGGCGGGACCCTATTCACCTTCCTCCTTATCCTGTCAGGCTTAGTGTGATTCCCCTCGACACTCTTGAAAAGAGACGCAAGGTCTCTAAAATTGGGTTCGGACATTCCAGGCAGCAGCTAAAGGTTCAACTTCAACTAATCATTGAATAATGAATAAAACATATATCTTAAGTTTAAGTTTAAACCATGTTCTTTGTAGTAGTACCCAGTCTTGGCGAAATTTCATGAAAAAAATAAAAAGGGCCCGATGCTATCATGTGGAGCACTGACCTTTCAGGTAAGAAATTTATGTTAAGTTAGTAAAAATGTATAAATCAGAGACGGAGTTGGATCAATTCGTTGAGCCGCACGACCACCATGCAGTGGGCCCCGGGTTCGAGACCAGATCTCCCCGTGAGCTTTTATTAAGAAATTAAAATAATCCACTTTGTCTCTGGGCTGTTGTCTAGCTCGCAGCAATGCAAAAACAAGACTCAAGCTTCCTCCCTCCCCTTACCATAATTCCCTTCCAGCCAAAACCATGCTAACGCATCAAAGGGTTGTCCCCTAGGATTTGGCCACATCGTATAAAGAAAAAAAATAAAAATTATTCAGGTATTGTTTACAGACGATATATGCACAGCATGTCAAATTTGTACATAGTTCTGTCCCTAACATTTTGTGAAATAATTAAAAAACCAAAAGATTTATTTTCCTTACCTTACCTTACCAGTCTCCTTTAATCCCTCGTGGGACATACTGGGCTCTATTTTGTGCGACATCTTTCATTTCCGTCCAGTTGGTGCGGCCTCTACTAGCAGGGTTCTCCTCCAAGTTAATTTTGGTCTGCCTACCCAACGGGTTCCAGTCGAGGGCCTGCTTGGCTATGTTGTAATTGTCGCGTCGTAGTGTATGGCCAATACAAATTCACTTCCTTCGCCAAATTTCGTCTTCTATCCTTTCCTGGCCGGCACAGCGCCATACTTCTTCATTTCTTGGTCTATCCTGCCAGTTTATTTTTAGGATGTGACGTCTATTAGCATCTATTGATGAAAACTTGTTGTGAGTAAGCGCCTGTCGCCTTATTCATTCGATAACTGACATCTTCTTATGCTCCACCATCTTCGGTAGTGACTATACGGAGGTAACAGAATTTATCGACCAACCCCACGTCTTGACTATCTAGCGCCGTGCGTATTTATCCGCATTTCTTTAGTTTTTGCCGGATTTATCCTCAAACTACTTTCTGTTACTACATTTTGTATCATGTACAGTAGATTGCTCCACAATGATCCTCAAGGTGTTAATATGATCTATACAGGAGCGACCTTTTGTGAATCCAGCCAGCTGCCTTCTGATCGTTCGATCTACTGCCTCCGTTATTTTTGATAGTATAATGTGGGACAGGCAGCTGCCTCTCCAGTTATCGCACATCGTTAGGTCCCCCTTTTTCGGTATTTTGTCCGAGACAGTGTTTGCCGATTTGTAGCAAGAGTTTTGTTACGGGTGCGGGTTATTAACCCTCATCTCAACCGACAAACCCTCTGTTTTCTGGCGCAGAGTACTCGCCACTCGACCATCTCCCGTTTGCTCCGTCCGAAGAAGCAAACAGAGAGCACCGCGGCGAGGTGGGATTAGGACTTGCTAACAGGGCTGTTAGGTGTTTGGCTGTAGCGACTCTTCTCGGCATTTAACGGTATGCAACAGTCGAGCGTCAGTACCATCCGAGGTCTATGTTAGCCGTTCGCCCCCCCCCCCCCCAAGATTTATTTTGAATCAATTTGTTAATTTAAATACTTAAGATACTTAACTGCACAAATATATACAAAAGTATTCTAAATGTCCGCCGTTCCGCACTTCTTTACACACTTCTTCAATGCAGAGCCCCCGCTGCTTTGATCAAATCAGCCTTTCGCGCCTCGAAATTTCGGTGAGGTGTAGAGCTGGCCTTCTCCTCTAAAATGTTCCAAAGCCGGTAGTCCAACAGATTCAGGCAGAACTTCCGGAAGGCCAATCTTCTTCGGTAATAAATTCAGGAACAATCGTTCTAAGCCAGTCCTAAGTGGTCTTTGCTTTATGTGCGTGCCCTGTTGAAAGATGCAATGCTGCCCCTCAAACAGGGTCGTGTTTAAGGGGTTCACAATCTTATCCAAAACGTCTTTTTGGGAGTTCTTGGCTTAAGTTTTCACAACTTTTCCGAAAAATGGATGGTGTCCTCTCTCTACCTTGGAAATCTTCTCAGCAGCTTCTTTAGAGCTTTGTGCGCACAGTCTGTCGTTTTGGCGATTGAATTTTTCTACTATGGTAAAAATTTTCTCTGCAAATTGAGTTGTATTACATTCAAAGACTTAGCAAAGGTTTCGTCAAGGATTTTATAGATGTCTACTTTGGTTGTTGTTAAATTATTGAGATGTTACGTACCCTGGTTCAGAGCTTGGTGATTATAGTTCGGTTGGATATTGGTAACCAGTCTATTGACAATCCGCGGGCGAGCTTAATTATATTCAAACCTACAGCTGCCATGTCGGATGTCTATTTTTCTTCCTAGTCATAGTATAGCAGAACGGTTTCAGATGTAGGTGATGTAAACTGTCCACTTCCTCTCCAACTAGTTTTGCTTAACCCTAAAATATTTATTTCATACTGGACCATTTCTCTTTCCACCTCCATGATCTTAGCTTATCGACATTTGTCCCATAGAGTTCTCACGATCACCGATCGCAGTACGATATTTATAGCCAAGGGTCATCGTCACAAAATCGGTCTGAGGTATGCGAGACGTACTGGACGTTTCGTATGTATTAAGGAGGTTAGGCGGTACATTTCTACAGCGCGTACATTCTGGCTGATGAAAGGGTTTACCTCCAAATTTCGCAACTGTGCTTGAAGCCGGATACGGAGGTGGGGGTCTGAAATCAACGAAATTATGATTATGTCCGGTTTGAATGGTCCTCTACTACATACTTTAAGAAATATATATTACGAATACATGTTACGCATGTATTAAACAATTGTGTATGCATTGGCGATGTATTGGTGTAATCAAAGTATTATTCTGACCTCAGTTCTTTCCATGAGTAAACAAAACTAAGGCAATCGAATTGTTACCTGGACTCCTTTCTCATCAAAACTATAGAATAATAAAGTTTTCTACAAATGGCAATAGCAAAAATTTTCCCACAATATCACATTAAAAATTCTGTATCTTATTACGGCTGCCTAAAACCTTTTAACTGCTTCTAATTCTTCAATTTAAACTTCCTAAATCGCATTAACGTCTTAAAAGAAATTAAGGAACATCGCCTTATTGTAATTACGGAACGTTTTCAAGTAACATGAACATAATTGTTAAGTAATAAATGTTGCCGTAAAAGAAGACGTTATGTACCTGAAGAAGCATGCCAGACATCAGCACTTCTCATGATCAAGATAGCATTTTTGTAGAAGTGAAAAGGCCTAAAAATATTTCACTTCACGGCCGTTTTCACCAGAATATTCCCAGAAAAAGTGCTGACGAGCACTCAATTTTTTCATCTTCAAATAACAAACATTGCAAACTTTTGTCTTTACGATTGCAACAAATGCTACTGACATTTTAATTGTTTTTTGTTTACCTATAATAATTTCTCATTTATCACAGGTACGAATGCGAGCAAGAACGGAGTGCCATAAAAGAAGCCCCAAAAGATTGTAACTTGTAAGAGAGCAGCTATTGAATGAATGTACCCTCTTGATGGAGATCATCTAGATCATTTGAGAAGTTTAAAGAAACAGCGGGAGCAATTCGGCAGCATCTCTTTAGGCAAGCGCTCAGGTAAGACTCTGTAGACGAAAAAGAAAGCAACTACTGTCAGAAGATTGCCTACCACTCGATCCTCGGTCTCTCTGGTACAGGTGAAGTTGCTTCCAGAGTGTTCAACGAAACGTTGAACGTTTGCTGTAGTCAGTACAATTTCGCCGGCCAACTAGAAGACAGTGCGTGTGCCGTCTTACGGTAAGAAGATCGCTACGATCTTAACGTCTTTCAATATTGAATCATATCAAGTCATAATTTAAGTTTTAACGAGTCGTGTCATATTCTCAGTAACTGATTAATGTGCCTATGGTGTTTCGATATGATTTTGATATTTGCAGTTCGCCTCTGGTCAATAAATATCAAAGTGATCGTGCTGAAATGAAAGTAGTTAGACGGATCATTTCTCCTGCGGAACCTATGTATTGAAACAGTGTCCTACTTCGTTAAAAACTTAATTGTGCTCATAAATTTTTATATGTGAAAGGTGATCGTGATGATCGCGTTGAGTATAGCATCAAGTATATGGCATGGTTCTCATATGAGCTTTTTACATAGTAAGGGCTGTTAATCTGTGCGGAACAAATTATTGCTTTTTCGGGTTAATAGTGCTCTTTAAGAGGAAGAAAATTAGTGAAAGAAGAGTAAGAAAAGTAAAGGTTTTCTTGTTTGGTTACCGTGTAAAAGAGATCGGATTTTTGGACACAATGTTAGAAATGGATACAAAAATTGAACTACATTCCAAACCAATATTGAGCCCGACTAGATCGCTTGACGAAGGTTTTGAAAGTGATCCTGATCGCATATCAACCGATTCAGAGCAACTAACGTCAACAACATCTCAATCAGAACCAGCTTTTGATGTTTTACAAAGAACTGATCGTGATGGTGTACAACACACTCAAATTACTCGACGTCACTTAGGTGACCACCAACAACAACAACAACAACAGCAACAGCAGCAAATTCATCTACAAGGAAACAACAGTGGACCAGCGAGTATAATCTGCCTGCAAGGTGAATTAGAATCAGAGATCCGCCTCAAAGACAGAGTTATGGAATCCGGTAAAGTATCCATACCACGTGCTGGACCACCGCAACGATCAACGTTGTCATCTTCATTGCCATCTCCGCAACATGCTAATATTGAACTACATCGCCATCATCATTCTCCTTCTAATCATCATCAGTATTATCAACAGAATCGGCAATTGCATAATCGTGGATATCGTCGATCGAAAATGAGGGCTCCATCACCGCCCGTAACACCATCAATCGCTGCAACGGGAAGCACTGGCATATCTGTCCCATCGTCGACATTGTCTACAACTAACGTCGCTAGTTGCACATCTTTATCAGCTGGAGGCGGTTCTAGTGCACGATCACATTCCCTGGACGCAATTAGGCAACGTGATATTAGCAATGCGATACTAGCTCAAGATTATGCCCTCCTACGGTCGACTGATACACTTACGAATAAATTTGCCCGGCCAAGTAATTTAACGGAACTTAAAAATAATCGATTAATGGCGTCAACGAATAGTTTATACACGTTCTATCCTGCCGAAGGGAATCTACAGATTTGGCCATCACAGTATGGTTTAGCCTACAAGTCAAGTCGGAATTCACAACAATCTCATCAGGCTCCAGTTTGTTGGACACAATCAATTCCAAGGCAAACAAGAAGGTGAGTGACGAATTTATTTTGTTTATTAAATTGTTTTATAACTTGGATTTAGTGGAATCGATTTCTATATTATTTTGACTATATATGATATTTTTTTCACGTCAATAGACTGCTGAATATATATATTTGTTCATAAGTGAAGTTAATTGGAGGAGACTATGTCTCATCAAGAAACTTAGAGCCTGTTTTTGAAGTGTAAAGTTACTATGTCCTTTATGCTGTGATTTAAAGACTGATTAACTAAGTCAACTTCCTTTGCGGATGAGCTTTATTTAGTTTGGACTTTAAAGAATAGTGTGTCAACCGTACTAACAAGGTTTTCGTTAAAATCATAATTGCACACACTATTCTTCATTTTTTAGCGTTCTTAATACAAATGACGTTTTATTTTTTCTCAAAAGAATTGAATGTCCAACCTTAATGATATTTTTGTTCCAAATTACTCGTTTTTTCCAAAACGGAAAAACGTGCATAGAATTTTTAAAAAATTGTCCCATATATACACAAAGGATTAAGGATATGCGGTGGTGAGGAATATGGGAAAAGCTGTGAGTCCTCAAGAGGCGGGACGGAACGGACAAACCCAAAAATTCGGGGGAATAAATCACACCTCGTAGGCAGTCGAAAGAAAATATGACTCCAGACAGGTTCGTTTCTGACCTCAAGAGATTCCAAAGAGAGGAGCATACACCTGCAAGCAAGGATGGCCCCGAAGGGCGAATCTAACACATCCCCGATGGACAGCCTCAATACGATCTTAATGAACTTGAATAGAATAGAAAGGTGACCAAATTAGACTGGCGTACTCTAAGATTGGTCTGACAAAAGTGCAGTAGAGAAACTTCGTAATATACGGATCGACAAACTCCTTTGATCATCTTTTAACGAAGCCTACAGATACACTGGCTTTACTTATAATAGCACCAAAATAATCCTCAAATGAAAATTAGGTATTTAAAACAACAGGTTACTACTGCCAATTGTAAAATTGTAGTGCAGAGGATTCCTTTTTCGATAGAATGACATAACAGTGCACTTACATATTCGGCATAACAGAGGATTATCGAATCAGTAAGAAGCATAGATATGTTATTGATGTAGGTAGATGGTAAAAAGCAACGGTCCTAGATGGCTACCCTGTGGTACACCTGAGGAATTATTAATCTCATCAGAGAGTACACCACGAAATAAAACACGTTGTATAGTACCAGGCAAATAAGAACAAACCAACAAAAAAGCTGCGGGAAACCCTCGAACGGACACCTTATGAATGAGAATCTAGTGATTAATTCTATCAAAGGCCTTACTAAATTTCATAAAAATGCAATCGACCTGCTTGTCGGCTTCAAGAGCAGATATATAGAAGTTGAAGAACTCTAACCAGTTGGTTGTAGTAGATTTACCATTCATAAAACCGTGCTGGAAGGAGCTCAGGAAAGGTTTGCAATATGTACAACTAAAGCACATCGCATATCATGGAATTAAAAACTTTCCCAATGCAGCATAAATTGGAGATCGGTTGATAATTATAGATATTGCATTTGTTGCCTATCTTATGAAGGGGAGTAATCATAAGCAGTTTTCAGGATTTAGGAAACACACCAAACAAATAGACAGGTTAAATAGATGGTGCCAGAGAAGTACTGCAATTTTTCACAAAATATGCAGGAACGCCATCAGGAACGCACGAAAAACTATAAGCCATGGTCGCCGAAACGGAACGTTGAGGGATAACCGTCACAGTTACGCCTGGAATTAACGAATTTCCAGAATTGTTTAGATTCTGCTTAGTTTTATCTAAGAAGTCGATATAAGAAGATTCGAGAGCTGTCCGGAACTAAGAGCGCAGCGCGGAATAGGTTATATAGTCATAATCGCTCCACGCGTTACAAAGCCTCTTCCAAGCTTTCGTTTTTTAAATGTTTGGGTTTAGTTATGCTACTTTGGGAACTTTCAATTTACCTTCTGATTGTGAGTCGAATTTAAAAAAGATTAGGTCAGCATACGTGAACATAGGTACTATCAAGTTTTTGAAAGAGTAAGGCGTGTTGATCCTCGCTTGAAGTACGCTGTAGCTCGAAGTCTTCAATGACACCATATGCCTTGCCTGCAGTGACATTAATGCGGTCGCTCCATGTCAGTGTTTCAACTCCCAGATCTTTTACTCTTTCAAAGAAAGGAATAACAGAACTATTCATGTGAATACAAACAAAAATAAAAATATGATAAGTAGATAAATATATATAGTTTGTGATACTATTCACGGTGAACTGCGATTCATCCGTCTACAGAATTCAGTCCAGAAACGCCACGTCTATGTCGCATTTCAGAGACCAAATTCAAAATTCTAATCTTCTTGCTGAATCGTCCAATATATCTTTGACTGAGATATGATAGATATATGGACGTAATCTTCGTCGATTAATAACCCTCCAAACTTTCACTGAAGATACTCCTAATCGTCTTGGGACTCGTCTCGTGCTCGTTTTGTGTGTTTCCTGACGATTTCGATGTTTCAGATCGCAATTCCGTCCTGTTTGAAGATACACCTTTAGAAATTCCGCAAAAATATCCCTCTTTGTTATACACTTGAATTAAGGAATATCCTTTAATATTCCAGAACAGCCGCCCTATAGTTTCCGTGTACTACACAATAAATGTTGCCAATTTTTAATAATTTTAGCTTAAGAACACCAGTAGTTATCGACTTGTTCTTTAACTGTGATCGAAATTCTGATCTGCCCCTTTTTTTAGGCATACTTTCCATCAGGTATTTGTAAAGGAATGCCAGGATACTATTGTGTGAACATTGTCTAACCGAAGCTAATAATGACAGTAAAATAATTTATACTTACCTTTTTATACCTTTTCTGCAGCAGTAATTAAAATTAATTACCTGAGTACACTAAACAAACACTTCTCTGCTCAGTCTACTATTAGCGGAAAACATGGCAGTCGTGGCCATTTTACCACCAAAAGTGTCGTCACTGTTCTATTTTTTGTATTTTTTTATGCCATACATTAAGTATTCCTTGAAGCAATAACAACTGCACATTCACATTACCAAAAACAAAGCAAAGAGAAATTCTGATGTCACTGTCGCATTACAAATTCACTACTTCAAAAAAACAAAAATTGTAGAAAGACAATATTTATTATGCCCATATGTTCAGAACATTTGTAGGTTCACCTCAAAAAAATTTCCAAAAATATATTGCAAGAATGGTTTACTATGGGAATGATAGGCCTCTCCACCAATGCCCAGCTGATCGTATTTGCTTCCGAATTTGTTAATATAGTAGAGTTGTCATTGGGAAAATCGGAAAATCGGAGATTTATCATGTTTAGTAAGGATTTTGACAAAACTCCAAATACTCCGCCGATATATCCTCATACAAGACCTTTTTAATGATACCTACATTTGAGGTTCAGATGAGTTATCATAACGTCTGAGTTTGGTTATAATCATAGCTATTCCCGGGTCATAAAAGTGATATCAAGCCCACATATTTTTTGTATTGAGTAATCTGAAAGAAGAGTTCTATGCACGAGCATCTGTAAGACTTTTCAATAGTAGGGACACGATTTCTTCCAAAATTTCCTTGTACTTTATACGTACTCGTACATTCGCAGTTCTAGCATTAGAACCTTGTCTTAACCGAACGCTGTTAAGAAAATCCAAACTATTATGCTTTACTGACTTAAGGAAAAGCATTCTACTTTTATCCACCAAACTATAGGATCAGACAACTAGCAATGGACAGTTTGGTCTGCCAATTCATATGGTACCACAGCCTACTCTAGATACAAGCCCGGAAGCTGACATTAACAGCTGAGCATTGGTGGTGTAAACAAAACATGCCACAGTAGGCATAAGGAAAAGTTTGGAAAATTGTACTTTTTCGTAGTATTTCTCGCAATTCTTAAATTGGATTTTACTTAAGGTTAACCTACAAATGTTCTGAACATGTGAACACGATAAAAAGTGTCTATATTATACAATTTTCATGTGTTTTAACGGAAAAACTCTCTTGTGCTCGTTTTGTTGCAGTATTGAGCTTAAAATGCGTCAATGACATCAGCATTTCTCTTTGGTTTTTTTTACGAGAGTGTGCAGTTTTATTTGCGTATGCAAGAATTGGTTAATCTGTGGTACGACAAAAATTAAATAATGACGAAACGCTTGGTGGTGAAATGGCCGAATTGTCATGTTTTAAGGCCTTGTATCTAGAGTAGGACTTGTATTTTATAGGTCTTCCTCATCCCAAAAGTGATAGTACCATGGTCAGAAAACTAAACTGAAAGTGACGACAATATCGACAAGCAAAGCGTACCTAATTAGCAAAGGAAATAATATTTTTAAGTGTTTTCCAAAGTTATTTATTTTTGCGAAATTGAAAAAATGACGCAAAAAATTTTCACTCATTTATTGACATATTTCATTCACAGTTCTCTGCCAGTTGGTAGATACCTTGTTAATTTTGAATTACACTTCTTTGGAAAGTGCTTAAGTAAAAAAAAGATAAATATAAAATTTATTCTGTTTTTAAATTTAAATTTTTATTAGTGCAGACTCTAAATATGTGTGTAAATAATCCAAATAAATTAAATTTACGCGAGCTAAATCGATGAAGAGGCCGGATGACACCTTGAAATTTAAATCAAGGAAGTGGCCCTGAACTCAAAAATGTGATTTTCTGACATAAAGATGAGTCACTATGCTCTGTCCGGAAGTAGCCAATGTAAAAAACATAGGCAAAACATGTCATTGGCAGTAAATCAGCATGTTATTGGGATGCCTAGACTACAGAAAATGGTTTTCTGACATATTATCTAATCACTTTGCCTAATCTGACATAACTTGCCTATATGTATTTCTGACAAGCCTTAGTGCCCTAAGTTTTACGCTTACCAGCTGCATTTTGGTCGGAAGCTCTCGTATTGTGACACTTGTTCGGTCATTAAAAGTCCTCTTTGAACTTTCCTTAGCACAAACACTTAGTATTTTTAAGCCTTTGCACCCGAACCATTTTTTAGTATGGGTAATTAGCTACACTATAGTAGTCTTAATAAAAAATTGTAAAACATCATAGCAATTTTAAATATAAATATTTTATTTCAACGTTTCATGTATATTTACGTACTACAAACATAATATTAGGCTGATGGCGCCTCTCAAGCGCCGTTCGAGTGGAAGTTATTATTTATTTAAGCTTAATACAAGCTATTACATAATAAATACATACTACAATTACAAGCCACAACACATTACCAACACCACAAGCTATAATAAATTATGACATAATAAATAAATAGTAAAAGCTACAATATGAGCTCTAATAGCGGGAGATATGGGCTGGAAGGAAGAAGAATTAAGAAAGGCGATCAAGATGGGCGGGATCAAGATATAAGGCTTTGTGAAGGGATTATTTACTCAGATGGAAGTCAAAGGAGGAAAGGTCGTTGACTGTTCGTAGCATCCTGGTAATTGGCTCACTTTGACCGTAGTTTGTGCGATGGCGGTCGAGTCGGAAAAGGGGAGTGGACCTAAGGTTGCGGGGATTGGTATAGATGGGTAAAGATTGCAGGATTGAAGGGCAGTCTATGGCACCACTTAACAGCTGATGAATGAAGAGAATGTCGGAAACATCACGACGTTTACTTAAAGGTTGTAAGTCTATCAGTTTCAGACGGTTTTCATAAGGTGAAAGGTTGAATCTATCTACCCACGGGAGATCACGTAGAGCGAAGTTAATGTGAGTTGTTTGTGTAGGTGAGTATACCTGGCTGGCATATTCAAGGAGAGGTCTAACGAAGGAAATATAAAGAGATTTGGAAACATAAGGATTGGAGAACTCTCTGGACCAGCGCTTCATAAACCCTAGCGCGGAGTTAGCTCTGTTAATTATGCTGTCAATGTGGGAACGGAAATTGAGTTCACTATCACAGATTATTCCGAGATCACACAAAGAGGTAACGATAGGAACTGGTACGTCGGTTAGCATGTATACTCTCGGGGTGGGTGTAAGACGCTTGCGGGAATAAGAGATGGACTGGCATTTGGAGACATTGAGTTCAAGAAAGTTTTTCATGCACCACGAGATCTTTTTGCAGGAGAAGAGAGTCGGTTGTGGAGGAGATATGTTTGATTATTTTCATGTCATCAGCATAAATGGACAGCTCTGAGTGATTGATGACACATTCAACATCATTTATTGTAAGGATGAAAATTAATGGACCGAGGTGACTGCCCTGGGGGACGCCGGAACGAGCGACAATAGGGTTAGAAATGGATGAGCTGAAAAGAACATTGTACCGACGGTTGTTGAGGTAGTATTGAATCCAGGAGATGAATCGGTAGGGGAAGCATAGGCGATCAAGTTTGAACAAGATAAGATTATGGGAGATCTTGTCGAAGGCTTGACTAAAATCGGTGGCGATAACATCAACATCGTTACCGTTTTCCAGGGCACATAGTGTTTTCGAGACGAAGTCAGTAAGCTTGGTGTTTGTAGATCTTCCTTTGAGGAAGCCATGCT
The DNA here is from genome assembly GCA_964036015.1 of Leptarthrus brevirostris. Classification (NCBI taxonomy): domain Eukaryota; kingdom Metazoa; phylum Arthropoda; class Insecta; order Diptera; family Asilidae; genus Leptarthrus; species Leptarthrus brevirostris. The sequence goes on along the minus strand of OZ038371.1, from coordinate 3,170,063 downwards.
GGGAGAGGGAGAAAATAGACTTACAGTGGAAGAACATGGAATCATAGACCAATTTTTCGAATAGTTTAGGTATGGATGATAATTTAGCGATGGGTCTGTAGTTGGACACATCGTTCTTGCAACCTTTTTTGAAGATGGGAACAATATACGAATTTTTCCATAATTGAGGGAAAACCCCTTGAGTGACCGAGAGACGAAAAAGCAAAGTAAGGGGTTGAACTAGATGCATGGCACACTTTTTCAGAACGATGGCCGGAATGCCGTCTGGGCCTGGGTGAAAGTCGTATTGCACCTTTGCCTCCCTTGAAGAGGAGCACCACTGTGATGCGAAAGAAAAATTAATTTTTTTACACATTTTGAAAGTATATGTGTATCTAACTCTCAGAAATATGATTCTATCAGCAAATGCCGGTCCGTCGTAGGCTACGCGCCGTGGGAATAAAAATTGCCGCAGAATGTTTTAGAGTTTTTAAATGATTGCCTTGTTTTATTATTTTTGCTGATTTTCAAACTCTTGCAATCCTAAAATGAATTTGCCTCATCTTATATTTTACCTCCTAAAGCAGAAGTTTATTAAGTAATCACACAATAAAATTCAAAATGAAATTGCCTAGAAATCTCAACATTCATTGCAACATTTACTGATTTGCATTGTTTAGAGCAATTACATTCTGCAGAAGCGACTAAATGAGTTATAGCTTCTTTGGACTGCTTAAATAGCCAATAAAAATCAAAGACGATATTACATAATACTTTCACTGCTTTTGTGTTAATGATTTACCCGAGCCTGGAAAATGAAATTACTTAATTTCAGTTTAGGTAATTAATTCATTCATTCATCCGCTTAATAGTTAAAGTTTGTCTGGAAAATGACGGAAATATTACATTAAATTAAAAAATGGAATTATCAAATGACTCTGGGCTGGATTTGAAATTTATATAAATCTTGCATTGTTATAGCTTATGAATATATTATTCATTTCTTGTTTCAGTACATTGCGTAATTGTTTTAATTTGGACGAGATTATGCTAGAAAGTAAACCATTATGGATTCTCGTTTTAGCAGATACACATTGAAGCTATTACTGAAAATATTTTGAGAATATATAAAAATCGAATCTACCAACTCCACACTAAAGGGTCTTACACGTACATGCTCTACGACCACGTCTCAATAGAGGTCCTACGACCAGAAAATAGTTTATATCACACGAGGGTACTAGTCGTAATATCTCAATTGCTGCCCAGAAAAAATCCAAGGCTACTTGCTAAGGCTTCACTGCACCTAGACAAAACCGAAATTTGGCATATCTCTGTCAGGGTCTCGTTAAGATGAAGACGATCTTGCTCTCGTCGTAATTTCGGCGAGATAAAGGCCAACTCGGTCCGGTTGTGCTGTGGGCGTGATAAAAAAGGGTGGGAAAATTGGGAACGAAAACGAGTGTTATACAGATATTCTTCTTCTTCTTAGCCCCCTCGCCCCCAAGAAATTAACAAAGGCTGTTCGTGCTATTTGAGATAAAACACAAATACCTGAAGAAAATAATGACGACTCTCGTTTATTTATTAAGTAGCCTCAGATGGCTCTTCAGTTGTCGCCTAGAACAACACAGCTCGGTATAGGCAGCAGAGGGGGAGGGGGCGAAGGGGGTAAACCCCACGGGCCCAGGCTTTCAAAAGGGGCCCCGTAATTTAAGTCATCAACAGAAAAAATTTTCGATTTTAATTTTATATACAAAAAAAATGTTTCAGGATCGAAAAAGTGTAATATACTAGACAGATTTTAAATTTAAAATCACTCATTCGATTGTATGTATATGTATACGGTACCCCCCCCCCCTCCCCCCGCCGGGGCCGAATTTTGTCTCTACGGGCCTGATGATAGAAATCATAGAAAAAGTCGAAGTTCCTCAGGATCTGGGCGGCAATGGAAATGCCTATATCGTTCAGCAATTCGGAGGAGTTGATCATCCCCTGCAATAAATCACACAGGAGAGTAATCTTATGAATTTTACTTCTCTTTACAAGGGAATCGAGAGAAATCAGACCTAGCATGATAGAATGGAAGGAATAAAGGATCGCGCCAGGGAAGGCCACGAAGAGCTAACCTAAGGAATCTAAGCTGCACAGCCTCGATCCGTCTGATGTGGATAGCGAAATAGGGATTCCAAACCGGGCAAGCGCATTTCAGAATGGGTCTAACGAATGTGCAAAAGAGGAGCCTAATAAGATAGGGATCGTCAAGTTCCCTGGACCACCTTTTCACAAAATTTAGCGTGGAATTATCAGTACTTACCACGAAGGCAATGTGGTCCTCAAAGGAAAGGCGGAAATTAAGAACCACCCCCAAGTCCTTGACCCTAAGAAGCCTACTTAAGACACTGACGTCTAAAATGTAGTCGAAAGGACCGGGACACATTCTGCGGGTAAAAGTTATTACGGTGCATTTGTTAGTATTAAGAGGGAAATGGTTACCCTGTGTGAATATCGAAGCTCAACAGAGTACAGTCGTAGTCGCAGGAGATGACGCGGAATATTTTGGCGTCATGTGCATAACATAGAATTCCGTAGCTAGAAAGGAGCACCGAGACATCATTAATAAAAATGATAAGGAGTGGGCCGAGAATGTTAACCTGAGGCACCCTAGAAGAAACTGAAAACTGGCTGGCGCAGACATGTCACCATGAGCGGCCGTGTAAAGACCCTTTAAGGCCTAGACTCTGCCCCACAAGAGGTTACGGGAATTAGAGGGATACAACCACTATAGACTAAAATTCAATGTTAATGTTAAATATAATAATGAAAATATTGAGTCATTTATCATTTTGGTATTGAATGGTTTCTCTTGTTCCCGTTACCCTTTAGTGGGGTTAAGGCGAAATAAAAGCTTCACACGATTCAACGACTAACCAAAATGGACCAAATACGTACGCTGGATACCATTTGGTGGTTTACCACTCAATTATTTTTCACAGAATTTAAAATATTTTAAAATATTACATGAGCAAGTAAAACACAGCTTCGTACAAGACAGTTTCGGGTATATTGGATCAGCTAGCAAATCTAATTCAAGCGAGTCCCAAAATTATGCAACACGCTAATTGCATCAAGACGAGGCAATTGCAACCAAACCTATGCCAATGCAAAATTAGCAGTCGTTGCAGCGTTGCAACCGGCACATGTGCAGAGCAAGAATTTTGTTATGGTGCAAGATTTACTTAGGCAGCAGGACTTGATAGGTGAAATCGAACAGGTGATTATAAAGAGAATATTGTAGAGTTAGTCCACTTCAACCCCCTTGTCCGGAAAACCCAGAAATTTCTTGGTGAAGGTTTTATTCGATAATTTAGTTTAAATGTTACCAATCATTATTGATGCTCAGCAATTACTCCCGAGCTATAGACACACGGGAACGATTCATTAAATCGATATCACTATATGATATTTTGCCATCATCGAACGTGCAAAATGCTTCGAAAGTAATAGGCAAGGTTGTGAAACCGGCAGGAAAATTTTGTATATTTTCGAAGTAATTTGACACTAATTGATATGCTATTAGTTAATCCAACAAAAAAAAGTAAAAAGAATTAAAAAAATTTTTGATGGGCGTGTTTTTGACATTCACAAAATGAGGCAATGCTAGCATACACCAGTAATTATAAAATTATTTTTAATGTGGGTTTTGCTGAAATTCAAAGCTCTCTTTATTTAGATTTATGTATTTGAAAGTAATGATAATGGGTTAGGTTAGGTTAAAGTGGCTGCCTTAGAAGGCAGGTGTGATACCACAAATTGAGGATACAAAAATTTTAAAACCCCATAAAATACCTAAGAAGAAGAGGGTGATTCTGTTAGCCCCTCTGCACCGAGCCAGTTCCCTGTCTCCAGTGGAACCAGTTCACGGGGAGCCAAAAGAAATTTGGCGGGAATGGGAAGGGTGTTCAGCCTTAAGGAATCATAACTGTTCCTAACGCATGAGAAAATCGTCTGCGTAGATTAAGACTTTGGAGTGCTTAATCAGAGGGAAAATGTCGTCAATGGCAAGAATAAACAGCAGCGGCCCCAGATGGCTACCCTGCGGTACACCAAAAGAAGCCCTAACATCTCTAGATAAAGTATTACGGAACGATACCCAGTATGAGCTATATTTTAAATATGAGCGGATCCAGTCGAGCAATAGAGGCGGAAAAAGCAGTTCTTCAAGTTTAAGCATAATAACAGAGTGAGGGAGTTTATCAAATTCCTTGCTAAAGTCGGTGTAGACGCAGTCGGTCTGGAGACCTTCTTGGAAGGCAGAGATTATGTGGGATGTAAATTCATGCAGGTTAGTTGTCGTCGATCTACCAGACAGAAAGCCAAGTTGATGAGATGCGATTAACCCTTTACACTGCCCTACAAGCTGTGAATATATAACACATTCGAACAACTTGGGTATGCAGGAAAGCTTCGCGATTGGCCTATAATTTGTTATTAAGTTTTTATGCCGTCTTTTTTAAGCAGGAATTATAAAGGAGCTTTTCCATAACATATGAAATCTACCGCCTTGAAGAGATTTGTTGAAGACTATACCGGCAGAACAAAGTTTCAATTATTCATCTCTAATACAAGCCCTAGAATTGCGGTATGTAAAGCAGCACGTGCAAGGAGCGTCATGAAGTACAACAACAGAGCAATACCTATAGCTCTCGGATCAAATAGCTACACGAAGCTGAACATCGTATCTTAGACGTCGATATTCGTCCATGTGCCGATACTTTAGTTGGAATAAATCGATTTTATCTAATCGAACCAGATAGAACACATCAAAAAAGAAATGTTTCCGTTGGAAAATGTTTAGTGTCTATAAATAAAAAGGAGGAAGTTTTGGTATGAATTCTAAATTTCAGTGAAAATCCATCAAATTACAGAAAGGTAAAGTTTAGTCCAGCTTCATCCAGATGACAAAGAGAAAACAGCAACCACTAGGGGTACTAGATGTATGTTTTCGATTTGAACATGTCACTCTCTTCCCACCCCATTCATTGCGAGGTCTTATTAGCAAATAATTTAACGGCAACAGGAGTGTCATTTCATTAATCTTACTGATCCTGAAAAGTATAGATTTGATACTAATATCGGTCGTTTTCGAGCATTTTAACATGTCACCCCTCCTACCCCCCATCACCGTTTCCGTACCATAAATGACAGACTAAGAGTAAAAGTGACCTATCGGGAAGGTCTGAGCAAAAGTGGCTTAAAGAATATTCCGCGCAAAAACAAACCGCCTGCGGTTCCGGGCAAAATCGAATCACAAAAAACTCCGTGCAAAAACGACTTAACTATTTAACTGCATTAACTTGGCATTACTTTTTGTAGTTAATTCGTTTGTGCCCAGAATTTTTCTCTGAACCGTTTTTGTCCTGAATCTCACGGGGCTCGGTTTTGCGGGGAATATTTTCTAAGTCACTTTTGCTCGGACATAGTAGATAGGTCATTTTTACTCTGTCAAATAGCCTTCACTACGCCTACAAAAATACTGAACCTTCCCGTGAAAGTTCCATCGAAATCGGATGAGCTGTTTCCGAAATTAGTCCGGACAAACAGGCAGATAGACAAACAGACAACAATTGTAAAAGCAATAGACTGGTTTTTCATATCATATAAATAACCTTATCAGCTTATTAAATAGCAATTATTTTGAAATCACAAACAGACACTCCTATTTTCTTAATATAGTAGAAGAAGATTGTCTTGAAACTAATTTAACTCAATGGACGGGTTTCCGCATCAATAAGAAGTTCAAATTTATTGTAAAATCATAAAAAAGTTGTAATATAAGGAAGAACGGTAACCAATGTGTTTATGTGCATATTTTAACATTTGTAATGTCAGTAACCCCATAAAACTGTCGGAATTTTGTTTTTCACATTTGAATATTATTAGCTTACAAGAAACTGACATTATCACGCACTTTGAACGGAAAACTATATAAAATCCACTTTCAAACTCATTTGAAATTGAAAGCAAGGATCCAGTTAAAATTAAACTAACCAGCTTCACTTGGCGACTCATCGAAAACCGGCTCGTCATTGAGAGGTTTAATTTTCACCTGTTCGAGTCAAGTAGGCCACTACTGACTTTGCAGAGCGCTCTTTACCAAACAAGTACAAGTCGAGATTAAACGCCGCAATTAGGTACGGCGACAGAAAAAACTAAAATCTCAAGAGCATTCCTACATGGCGGAGATAAGATGTTGATGCGAGTATAGAAGAAGATGAAATATACTTTTAATTTTAAAGAAAATCCAAGTGGAGAAAGTCCGCAATGGACTGTACTGGACAAGATACCTGAGGATAGGCAAACATTGAAAACAGCCAGAGCCACCAAGGTGCCCCCAGGCATTGAACCTTTCAGTTGAAGAAATCTCCATTAATCACTACGTCGAGTCAGCGATTCGATATTCTTCTCAGTAAGCAGAAGCGGCAGGTCACTTGGTGAAATGCAGACGAAATAGACCAGACAACAACCTCATCAGAAATTCCAAATTGTGCAGTCGACTCAAACTCGATATATCTGCCCACAGGATGATTAGGTCGCGGGCGATTACATGGTTTAACGAAAGGTTAAATACTGAAATGAAAAGTAAAAGGTCAGCTATAAGGTCTGGTGTAAAAAAATACACCCGGACCTGTGATTAATGAAGTGTGTACGAGCGGAAAACCATGCCGAAGTGAAATACGTGTGTCTAAACCTCACTGACTATGGGCCATTTAAATAAATCGATGCGGAAATTATCGAAATGTTGTGAACAATCGAATTTAGTATCGAGAAAGTGCAAATCTTTCTATTCGTTTAATCTACGTGAAGATAGGATTATAGGAACTGCCTTAAAATGTGCAGCACCGGCACTCGAGAGAAATTACTATCTTAACCGTAACTATAATCCTTTCACTTTTGTAAAGATTCAAAGCAGTGATCCACGACGTTACGTAATCATATTATATTTCTTTTCAAAACCAAACTGCGCTTAGTATCTCTAATTCCATTTTTTTACGCTACAGTACATACATACATAAATCGTTCAGGTACTGAACTTGAATCCAGCATCAATTCGTTATTGATAAAATGAAAAATCACTTAGCAGTCAGGAGTGATATACAAAGGCCACGGCAAGCATTGTGGCATTGTGAAAAAAACTCTTGAAAACTTTATAGATGCACATTTCCTCCTGGGAAATGATGAACATCTGAGTGCGTCAATTAAGCCTATGCTTACACGAAAAGTGATGCTCACGTTATCTTCCATCAATATTATACACATGCGCAACATGAGAAGAACATTAAAATAATCAGCGCGAATGCATTAATTACATATCTTTTACTATGCGGCGGCGTCTGCAAATGGAGTAGTCGGCCTTACAATGCAACTGAGCCGCGCAGCCGCAGGTAAAAATAAAGTTCAATGACGTTCGGCCTTAATTTAATTATTTCGCTAAGCTGAACGCGCATTAACTTTACACAAATCGCTCGAACTCGAGATGTTTAGCATGCATATCTACCTGAAGGTGTTGATAAGTGATCATTTATGATTTGTCCACATTCTGAATTCTACTGAGCCAATAGGAAGTTTCATACCTTCAAAGTGATAATATTGGCTCGTAATAGTTGTTTATGTGCTCTGGCGACGCATAACGAAATAACCTAGAAGTCTTCAAATAAACTTAGAATAAAACCTGATCGAAGGCTAACTTGAAAGTATTATTTGAATTAATTTAACTGGCACTTGTACGCCCTCAGAATGTTTAATACAAACCTGCTCTTCCTTTACCTGTTATTTAATATAAATATCTTCGTGATATCATCAAATTTGAAAATTTGTTACACTGGTGCCGGACAGTCTGAATCTAGATACCCATAGATGGACAATTACTGTTGCTGTGGCTCTGATGATTAATTTATTGCAAAACTATAGGCGAACTCAGCATGTTTGTGTCTTAGATAGAAGCCTCTTGGCGCGACAGGTTTTATTTATAATCAAATTAATGATTTTTTTAGGCAAATTTATTTCTGTTACCAATAACCTGTTTTCTATGAAATAATTGTTATTTAAAATGCCCAATGAGAAAATGTACGGACTCTGCGCTAACGCCCTCAATAAAGGAATACCCGGCAGAGATCCGGACATATTCTTTCTGGTATAGAATAAAAACTTCTTTATTCCACATTTGATTATTTTGAGAAAGAAATGTTTATGGAATTTAGAAGCTCTTTAGAAATTGTTTTCAAATAACTAAGTTTTAAATAACAATAACCAGGGACCACTGTTTCACTCAGTGCGTACCGGTCTCCTTGTCGCGCTCCCCCCATTCATCTCAGCCATGGATAAATAGCTCCTTGAGCCACCTGAAAAACCAAAAGAATAAAGCCTGAAAAAGGTTCTGCTCCTCTAAGTGCGATGAGGACTACGAGGCCTACTACAACCTCTACCTTCGTTTCTCTCTCGATCTTCAGACGTCCTACAACAGATTTCCGACATATTCTTCATTCTAACCCCAGACAGTTTTGGAGATTTATTAATTCTAAGCGACATAGTGATGGCTACCCTTCCTCCCTTAGGTTTGGTGATTGCGAGAGTTGTGACCCCGTCATTGTGGCCAATTATTTCGCCGACTTCTTCATCACCTCATTCTGTGATTCTGACTGTGATATTGTTTCTTCCGATTTTATCCACTTGACCTGGCTTCCTCATACTTCCCTTGAAACGTAGCACTTAGTTTTTGACGATGGTGCGGTCACCGATTATTTCTGGAGTTTGTCCAACGGATTTTCGTGTGGTCCAGATGGTGTCCCTTCGTCCTTTCTTAAAAATTGCTGTTCATCTGTGTCCCCTATTCTTTGTCATTTGTTTAACTTGTCTCTGTCTTGTGGCCGTTTCACCAGTCTCTGGAACGATTCTGTGATTATTCCCCTTCACAAAAAGGGTGACAAGTCCAACATCTCCAATTACAGACCCATCGCCAACTTGTGTCATGTTGCGAAGGCGTTCGAGGCCTTAACCAGTGATGTGCTCCGTTTTCATTGTAAAACCTTTTTAGGCTCTTTCCAGCATGGCTTCATTAAGGGTAAATCTACCACCACCAACTTACTCGAATTCGTGCATCACTGCTTGCTTCTGATTGAGTCTGGCTTACAGGTTGATTGCATTTTCACTGATATTAGTAAGGCCTTCGATCGTTCATGGGATTTTTGTTCATAAATTTCATTTGCTCGGGTTCCCACCGCTTTTTGTTAACTGGTTGTCCACTTACCTCTTTGGGCGCACCCAACGTGTCTTGTTTCGTGGTGCCCTATCCAATGAATTCTTTGTTTCTTCTGGGGTGCCTCAGGGCAGCATTATTGGCCCACTTCTTTTTATTATTTTTATTAATGACATCTCGGTGCTCCTTTCGAGCTCCAAGATTCTGTGTTATGCAGATGACGCCAAAATATTCCGTGTCGTCTCCCGCAACGACAATTGTGCTCTGCTGAGCCCCGACATTCACGTTTTTCACGACTGGTGCTCTAGTAACCGTCTCCCTCTTAATATAAGCACATGTACCATAATGACCTTTACCCGCATTAACTGTCCCGTTCTCTTCGACTACTCTTTGGCAGTGTCTTGAGTAGGCTACGTAGGGTCAAAGATTTAGGGGTTGTTCTTAATTCCCGCCTATCCTTTGAGGATAACATTGACTTCGTGGTGAGTAGGGCTAATTCCACGCTGGGTTTTGTGAAAAGGTGGTGCAGGGAACTTGACGATCCCTATGTAACTAGGCTCCTCTTTTGCACATTCGTTAGACCCATTCTGGAATACGCTTGCCCGGTTTGAGATCCCTATTTCGCTGTCCACATCCACCGGACTGAGGCTGTTCAGCGTAGATTTCTTCTTCCATTTAGCTTCAGATGGTATGGAATATGTAGAATTCGGTTCTCTTCAAGGACCGGACTCGATGAACACACCCACGTCGTTCAGTAATTCGGAGGAGTTGATGGTTCCCTGCAGTAAATCAAAAAAAAATCATTTAAATCCTACGGAGGTTGAGAGAGAATCTAGCAGAATAAGCTGGAAGGAGGAAATGATCACGCCAGGAAGGGCAGCGGAGAGCGAACCTAAGGAATCTGCACTGAACAGCCTCGATCCGGGTAAAGTGGACAGTGAAATAGGGATCCGATACCGAACGCGCGTATTCCAGAATGGTTCTAATGAATGTGCAGAGGAGCAATCTTGTTAAGTAGTGATCGTCAAGCTTCCTGGGCCACCGGTTCACAAAGCCACAATGTGGTCCTCGAAGGATAGACGAGAATTTAGAACCACCTTCAGGTCTCTGACCCGGTCAAGATTACTCAACATACATGCGTCCGAAGAGTAGTACGAGAGAATGGTATTCCTCCTGCGGGTAAAAGTCATTACGGTGCATTTGCTAGTGTTAAGGGGGAGACGGTTACTGGAGTACCAGTCATGAAATATGTGAATGTCGGAGTTCAACAAAGCGCAGTCATGTTCGCAAAAGACGACGCGGAAAATTTTTACATCATCGGCATAGCACAAATTTCCTTAGCTAGTCAGAAGCACGAGACGTCATTAATAAAAATGGTAAAGAGGACTGGGCAGAAAATACTACCCTGAGGCACCCCGGAAGAAACAGAGATTTCATTGGATAGGGTACCGCTGAACAAAACACGCTGAGTGCGACCAGACAGGTAGGAGGACAACCAATCAACGAGAAGTGGTGGAAACCCAAGGAAATGAATTTTGTGAATGAGGATCCCGTGGTCAATTCTATCGAAGGCATTGCTAATATGATGCACGAATTCAAGTAGGTTCACAGTAGTACCATTGATGAAGCCATGCTGGAAAAAGCCAATTATAGATTTGCAGTGAAAACGGAGCATGTCATTGATTAGGGACTCGAACACCTTCGCAATAAGGCACAAGTTGGCAATGGGTTTATAATTGGAGTTGTGGGATTTGTCATCTTTCTTGTGAAGGGGAATTTTAACAGAATCCTTCCAGAGCCCAGGGAAACGGCCGCAGTACAGAGATAGGTTGAACGGAAAACAGAGAACAGAGACAACCGACGAGCGGCACCTTTTCAAAAACGATGACGGGATGCCATTAGGACCACAGGTATTCAGCGACAGTGACGTCATCAAAGACTAAATCTTTGGGTTCAAGGAAAGTGCATGGAAGCTTATTAAGTAATTAATAAATATCAATTTGCGCTCTTAATTTATTTTTCTTAAGAGGAAAATGTTTCTTCATAATAATAATTCCGTCGATAGAAAAATATAGTTTCGTTTGAAAATAAAGAATTTCGTTGCTTGCACTCTATATGAAATATGATTAAGATATGTTAAAACAACAGTGTAGCCAAAATTTAGCCTTGTGGTATGCCAAGTTTTGTTTTCTGCTCTATCCATCAGTTCCTGCTTTACCTTAGACTTCTGAAACCTACTTGTTAAGAAGGATAGAATCCCATCAAGGTATTTTTCTTGTTTACTTCATATACAGAACCTATATGCAAGTCAGAATCCTTCAATAAACTTAGATCATTTGAAATCTAGGTGTATAGAAAGAATTTTCTTAAATTATTTGGATATGTAAGTCGTCAGTGGAGTAAGGGAGCTGTAGAATAATGTCGGTGGTTCAGAATCCACCTTAAATTGTATTTGCAATCGTTGTCTCGAATCGACCCATGGTCCATGCTGGGGTTACAGGAACTAGAGGAAGAGATGTATTTATATCTTCGGACTCTTAAACTGGACCATAAATTCTTACAAAAAATTTTCCAATTGATTCCATTTATTGGTCCATTAAAACGTAATTTTATTAATAAAAAACAGTCACAGTTGCCTTGCTTATCAACTTGTTAACGGATGGTCTAAGCGATGAGGTTATCTCCAGAATTCTTACATAATTCTTAGGTATGTCACCAGGTAAGGTTTTACATAACACATTTTATTATAACCTATTGCAATTATTGCACAATATTCACGAATGATTTATTTACTATAATAGGCACCTATGGCACTCTAAGCAAGAACGTCAAATACCGGTCTTAGAACTTGAGTGGTATACTGGCATTATCGAAGACCGTTACTTTTCTAACCATGTAACAGCTTTTCCAATGTTGTTTACGGTACGGATTGTTTTTGCCGCGATTAAAAAACCGTTGATGGCAAAATGAATTAATTTTCGATCAATTGCCGCAATTAATATGCTCGGATAAGTCCCATCGCTGATGGAAGCTCGTAGGAAGTTGAATATCTGTCATTAGTAGTGCCATTAACTCTACCGATTACCGCGATAAACTTTTAACTAAGCGTGTCAGCACTTGATTTGTAGCGCATCCGATAGTATGTCCGTGCGTATAGCTGTCAGAAGTGTCCACCAAAATATTAGTAAAATTAGCCTCTTTGGCCTTGAATTTTTAATTCAATAAAGAAGACCCGTTTTACGGAATGTCCACCACCTTCAGTAGGTAGTCGGCAGGGCTTCCCAATAGAGATGATAGTAAAAATCATTTAAAGAGGAAAAACCGGTTGACTTGCGCCGAGTGAATGTTTTGGTTTCAGTGCCGCTGAGAGATCGGGAAAATGCTTAAGACAGCAATGGAGGAGATAACTAGGTGGTTACCTGGACATTTTCTTTAATTACTTGGCATAACCACAGAGAGAATTCAATGACTGTCATGTTCTGTGTAAGAAAGCAGACACTTTTTGTACACCTCTGCAATCCTCTGGCATTTTTGTCGTAAACAACTGTGTGCTGCAAATAATGATGAATTTGTGTATTTTGTTTACTTTACATTTTCTGACGGTTTATGAAAGCACTATGCACCTGAGAAGGAATTATCTTAAATTTCCTTAATGGAATCAATGCTGTAATCGACCTTGATTTTGCTTAGGCCTAAACTTACTAAGTACAATTTTTTTTCAAATCTGAACGATCAGGTACACTGATCGGGTCCTGCACGGGTCCAGGACTGGGGTGACGTTGTTTGGACCAATCAATTATATAACAATCCCAGCGTTGTGGAGCAATAATCGAAACTCAGGGCTAAGAAAAGAGCAAAGGTATATTCTCTCTCTAATCCCCGTAACCCCTTTTGCTGCATGGGGCGGGAGGACAACTTCACCCGATTCGAGACAATGATTGAAAGAGGATCTGCAATTTAAAGTGGATTCCGAACCACTGAAATTTTCTCTGCAACCCCATGGCCTTTCTATCGTACTCTGTTGTCAGCAGAAAGCAACAATGCCTCGCCATTGTCATGGGATTCGAACCTGGGAAGCTACTAGGTAGTAAAAAAGTCTAGCTATTAATCTTGGCTAAATGTGTCAAACAAAACTCCCAAATGAATTAAAGAATGTCATCTTCAATTCTTTTCGAGAGAAAGACATATATGTACATTTGACGAGATTCAGGAGAAGGTCGTTAATGGAACACCAATTCTGAAATGCGTCCAAGTCAGAATTTAAAAAAAAGCGAATTGGCATTATCTGACACAATGCAGAATATCTTCGGTTCGTCAGCGTAACAAAGAACATTGTAGAAAGACAGAGTCGTTGATACCCCATTTATGTAAATTATAAATAACAATGTCCCGAGATGGGAGCCCTGTGGTACCCCGGAAATGTTGAAAATAACATCAGACAGAGCTCCACGAAAAGAAATACGCAGAGTACGCTCCGATAAGTATGAATAAATCCAATTTACAAAAACGCGCGAAAACCCGAGAAGAGAGATATTGTACTTCCTTGGTGCGAAAGAGTTGGACCAGTCGAAAAACTTAAAAAAAAAAATTATTATTTTAAACTTTGTAATGCTTTGCAAGGAGGATATTTTTCGAGTACCTTACGCCTTAGTCTGATTCGGTTAACTCTTCGAAAAAGGGGGGGAGCCTAAAATCCGGTTCCTGTGGTTAGTTAGAGCCGGGCAATTGCAGAGGAGGTGGTGTACGGTTTCCTCTTCCTACTCGAGTTCTTCGGCGTGTTTTCCTATGAAACAATGGTCCGAAATAATAGCCACCACAACGCTTATTATAATACGTCCGAGTAAGATAAGCTCTTTTGACCATTTTCGGTCAAGTTTTAGACATATCGGTCGGGTGATTAGGCAGGTGTGTTCCTTCTGCCATTTAACATTTTCAATTCTGAGAGATGCCTATGAAATCTCCAGTTTGCAAGTGGCCAACGACTTGCCAAGCCGCTGGTAAATGTCCGATTCGGGACGAGTTGTACCAATCCTCGCTGGTTCCTCGGCTCTACATTTACCCAGAATCTCACTATACCCAAATGAGTCGTATTTTTAGATGCTTGACCGTATTGCGCGGCATGCTATATGTTGTATACACTACCGTAAGGGATTTAATAGCAGATTGACTATCTCAGAAGATACACACTTCCGTGTACTTTTCGTGTACTTCCGTGTACTTTCCGTGTATTTCCGTATACTTTCCGTATATTTCCGTGTACTTTTCGTATACACGGCACTTTGAGAGTGGTAAGTAGACACTGCCTTTTTTGTTTGCATAGGTGAGATCTATCTCCCCACTTATTTTAGCACACCAGATCTGAAACACCCTGTATTAGGGCCTCTTCGGGCCTTCGCTGATTTTTTTTTATATATGATGATGCCAAAGCTCAGGGGATGCCCTATGATACCTAAGCACAGCCTTGGCAGGAAAGAAATTAAGGATGAGGGAAATGGGTTAGGAGGTTGGGTGATGGAGGTGTCGATGTACGCCCCGTTTGAAAGTTTCAGGCTGATAAGACGAGAGAAAAACAGAAGATGGTAAACTGTTCCACATTCGTGTTGTTCTGCTTAGAAAAGATTCCCGAAATTTGACGGTACGTCCAAATTTGACCTGGAGAGTATAGGGGTGGGAGCGATTTGTAGATCTTGTATCACGCGTTGCCATGTGTCTACAAGGAATCAGGCTAGCAATTTCGTTAGAACAACGGCCATGGAAATAACGATAGAAGAGTGAGAGACAACCGACATTCCGCCGATGCTCCAGAGAGTCAAGGCCCTCAGAGATTGAGGGATCGCCAATAAGTTTAATAGCTTTACGCTAGACTTTGTCTAACGCCGACAGTGCGGTGTGTCCGGGCCCTGCCCAAATATGGGAATTATATTCAAGTCTAGGCCTAATGTGGGATTTGTAGATCAGCGGTAAGTCAGGTGGGGTGAAATATTTCTTACATCTCTGTAGAAAACCAAAACATTTCGTCGCACTTTTAGCGATTGCACATATATGATCAGTCCAGCTAAGATTGCTGGATATCTCGATACCCAAGATATTTAGGGAGGGCGAATTTGGTATATTCACTCCGTCGACTGAAATGGGTTGGGGGTGAACCGGGCGTTTTTTAAGGGACATTAAACAGTATTGAGTTTTGGATGCATTAAACGTAACACGATTTGCTCTGCCCCAAGCAAGGACCATAGAAATGTCGTTGTTTAATGATCTAAACATGCGTTCCCGATTGGCTTCTGTAGCATTTCCACGTGAATTCATTACAGAATCAAATGAGTACGCGAAATCAAGAGTGCTGTCGTCGGCGAAACTATGAATAGGATTGAGAGTAAGGGATAAGAGATCATTAATAAAAAGAAGAAATAAGGTTGGTGAAAGAACTGAACCCTGAGGTACACCGGCATTTACTTCGTAGGAATCAGATGTAACTCCGTCAATTACTACACGAATTGAACGACCTAAAAAAAAAACTCTCTATCCATTTGACGAGGGTAGGGTGCAGACCAAATGTTTGAAGTTTGGCTAAAAGGGCAGCATGCCAGACTCTATCAAAAGTCTTTGAAATATCAAGAGCGACGATTTCAGACTCACCAAAATTATGAAGACAATGATTCCAACGTTCCGTTAGAGCCGTTAGTAAGTCTCCGGTTGAGCGGACAGTGCGGAAACCGTACTGGCAATCGTTGATAAGATGGTTATTTTCTAGATATTTCAACAACTGAGAGTTGATGAGTGATTCAAAAACTTTAGATATGATCGAGGTTAGTGCAATTGGTCTGTAGTTAGAGGGTTAAATGAATTGTAAATTTTTTTGCATATAATTACCCTACCCATGTTCTATTTGATAGCATATCTTTTTTTTTGGGACATGGCACATATTATTCGTCAGAAACAATAGATAAATTAAATTACAGACAACCTTACCTTGATGAGACAACGGGGAGTTACTACATTTCGAGGCCTAATTACTACATTTAATATTTACAACTGATTTTTTAGAGTTTGAGTTTAATTACCTCAACAATATACTCTAATTAATCTTATAGTCATTGTCAGCACAGCTGAATTTCAAACCAAAATAAAAAAGAGAGTACATACGTGTCTCATTTTTATTGCAGAGTCTTGATCACACCACGTTTTATACAATGGTAACCCAACGTTTATTTGCACAGCTTGGGTAATTTAATTGTTTTGCTAATTATCACCAATTGTTTCTAATACATATTGTAGGATTCGTTTAAATTTTAAAGCAAAAAATAAAAACAAACAAAAACCACTCAGTTAATAGGAATAACAGCAGCGACTTCAAAGCAACATAGAAGTCTCGAAAAGTGACACAGTCCGTTAAAAGTGTCCACTTTTTTTTTTTTTTTTGAAATAATTTTTCCATAAAATACCTTAGGCCGGTGGAAACGGGTTTCTATTGGAAACCAATAGGTCGTTACTAAATCACTCTTATTGCTCGTCTCCTCCGTACACTACTCAGATTTGATATGCATGCCATTCTAATTTTATTCTAAATTTAAATGCAAATGGAATTCCATGGAAGACGTAAGGACAAAGTGCCGGATTTGTTGTTCTATTGATTTTATTAACCGTCTACAATCAATCAAAGAGAACAAGTTGAAATTCTCATGACTAGTTGAATTTTACCGCCCAAAACTGTACTGCCAGATTAGCTAATGTTTTTCAATTTGATTGTTTCTGGTTGGTTTTGGATTAATTTTATCATTCAGAAATCAGGTTATCCATAATTGTCTCAAACCAGTGAAATCGTTTGTTGTCAAAAGATTCTCTAAGATTCGAATTCAAACCTCTGCAAACAGTTCCATTTCTAGACTCCGACCACTCCGCTCAAAATGATGATGAAAATTCAAGATTCCCACCATTATGTATTCATGCTGCAGCATAGATATCTGGAATGCGCGTTGTTCTGGGCAATCTAAAGAGTTACCGCCACGCAGCACCAATGGATGATTTTTAATAGCAATCAATAGCGAGATGGGCCATGAGTTCACTGCATTCCAATGCACCTGAAATAGTCGAGATTTTTTTTTTTTTTTGTTAGCTTATGCTATCAGCTTGGGAAACTTAAGCTCATTGTTTAGAATGAAAACCTAAATGTGATATTCAAATGGGAGAGATGGGAACAGGTTCAGTAAACGAAAGCCACCTAACCGTGTAAAGACGCCAGACTTTCACAGGTGGACACCAGAAAGAGAAACCGAATATTACTGGACTGGCTAGCATCTCAGATTTGACACCAAGTGGTCTTTTGTTTATCTTTAGATATCAGATAATGTTCGCGGAATAACTACCTGTAGAAAGATGGAATCGAAGCGTTTGTTGTGTTAACCGTCTGACTCGGTCGCTAGGCATTATACGAATTGTCATCTGCACTTCTGGGCTCACGTCATGGAGTATGAGGGTCATGTTCCTATTTAACGGTTGACGGAGTTTCAGTAGATCACACGTACACGTCAAATTGTGGACTTTGTTGGTTTTTGGAATATCTTTTACCATCTCCTATTACGGCTGTAGTAATTTTACAGCTTTGAAATTGGGATACCCTCGTTTTATTGACAATCTTTGACCCGTAAATTAAATGCAGAACGATCTTTTTTGTGTTTAGACAATTTCTCTAGAAATAGACGAAAATTAAGTTTACAGTACAGTACCATGCCGTGTTCGAATATACTTGGCAATTTATTAATTAAAAAAAAACTAGACTATTGCCTCCAGAAAAAGATTTCTTCGAAAAAATATAAAGCACAAACCACTAGATAATAATACTCGAACACTTTAAAACTTTTTTATGATCTAGCCAGGGCCCAGGGGATAACCCTATCATGCGTTAGCATGTAATCAACCGGAAGGGAATTAGGGTAGGGGGAATGAGGGAACATGAACATGTCTTTCTACGAGCTAGACAACAGCCCAGAGACGAAGTAGATTTTGTAATTGTATTTTTTGAAAACCCGTGATAGAGACCGAGTCTGGAAACCTTGCACCATGGCGGGGGGGGGATCTCAAGTAAAAAGGAATAAATTACTCAACATGTTCCACCTATGGTTATTCTTTATTTTTTACAAATGGAAGCTGCTTCATTTCCAATATAGTATTATTTTTCAGCATATATGAATTTAAAACCACTTTTAGCCATAGCCAGTAGCGGCCTGGTTCGCTTCCAGAGTAAAAATAAGACTCGCCCATTCCTAGCCTGAAACGGACACGCACAGCGTTAAAGTGCCAAATTGGCACTCAAATGTGGCGCGGTATGACTGAATAAAACGCAGGTACGTCGAGTAAAAAATACTTTTACAAATGCCGGCTCGCTGTGGGCACGTGTTAATATAAGACGCACAAAATATTCTAAACCAAGCACGGTATGGTCACATTTTTTCTAGACTAAACTTTAAAACGAAGACAATAAAATTATTTTCATAGATTAATTAACTCATTCGAGACCGACGTCTGAAATAACAAAATTATCTCCGCAGTATACGGCAACGTTTGTGCAGTTGAGTCTTAAGATTATAACGCGTCTATATGGGTGAAATTTTACATAACCCACGCGGTAAGACACCAGTCTCAAAAGCGGTAAAGCCAGAACGCAATAACAGAAGCGTACATTTACATACATTACGTACCTTTAGAGTTCTGTGCTTGTAGCGGGAGCGTGCATTACCGTGTGGCACACGTATTTTTAAATTTTTGTTCGCTATGCATGCTCAAAACGGGCGCGCATCCACTTTTTAAAATATTAACGTCTGTACTTGTTTTGGACGTGAATATCCCATCTAAACTATTTTTAAAGTACTTTTATTTTCGTGGAATAGTGAGTTTTTTTCTGATTTTGAGGACTACTCGCTTTGTAGACTAAAAACGTTTAGAGTGCTGTGAGCAGGTCTCCTACTATTACTTTGCTAAAAAAAAGCATGGAAAAGCATCATACCATTGCTGCAGCTGATATTCTTCTGCTTTTCATAATCCAGGAATGTTGGGAACGGAAAACAGGCGTTAATATGCCAAAACAAACCTGACCTAAGGAGTTGTAGCAATTAGCGCGGTATTTGTCTTTTAAATGCAGGCTCCAAATTGATGGCATCTTATTGCACTGAAGGATGCCCATTACACCCTTGTTATCAACCATCATATTATATGTGGATGTTACCTGCACTCTTAAGATATGTGCAGGGAAGAGAGGCCAATTACCGCCTATTGGTGAACGGCACAAGAACAGCCTTGGAAGGGTTAATAGTGAAATGTTCGTTCGTAGAGCTATAACAGTTGAATCAAACTTCCCTATAATAAAAATTGCAAGGTCTTCCGCCAACTGCCGATAACCATCCTTACATAGCTTGTTGAAGAAGTCATCTACTGCTAGTGATGTTGTCGAAAATACATTCAATGTCAAAAAACTCACATAAGGCTATTTTTTATGGTGAGGTGCTTTGATAATCTTGCTAACGATGTAAGGTAGTTTTTTACTAATCTAACTTTTGTGTAAGCAAACTGAGTAAAGTGAGGGGGATATAATTGATCCAGATTGCTCCTGATGTGGATGTTCAACAGTCCCCATTGTCTTAAATGGAAAGGACGTGAAACTGATTAGTCTGTATGATTTCAGCAGCACTAGAGGCCTATTTCATTATTTGAGGATAAATACCACCACCACTTTCCTCCAAATATAGCTGACTGTTGACAAATTGATCAAGGATGGTATCTATGTACTTCTGGAGGCCACTGCCCATATAACCTTGTCTTTGTCGAAAATGACGCCGGACAAACTAAAGACCCGATGACCCTTCATCAACGGCCACGTGGTGAACAAGTCTTTTGACGGAGTCAATCCTATTAACAAAGAGGAGAGTGATCGAAGCCTTCGAACCACCTAAACTAGCGGGCAATACCCTAGCAATAAAGACCCACACTAGGTATCTAGGGGTCATACTCGATTCCAAACTAAGCTTGGTCATAAATATAGATGAACGAGTGAAGAAAGCGTCAATAGCGTTCTACGCCTGCAAGAGGATGTTTGGCAAGAAATCGGGTATAAGCCCTCGTACTGTCCACTGGATGTATACCTCCATAGTAAGACCTATTCTGACCTATGGCATATTAGTCTGGTGGACTGCTCTAGAGAAGGAGAACAATCTAAAGAAAACAAACAAGATTCAAAGAGCTGCCTGCTTGGGCATCTCCGGAACTATAAGCACAACGCCAACGGCTGCAATGGAGACTATGCTCCATCTCCTACCGCTCGACGTCCACGGTAAAAGTATAGCTGCACGCAGTGCTGTAAGACTGAAAGAGTCCAAGTGCTGGAAGAGTATACTAAGGACTTATCCGGGGGGCTATCTGCAGGTGAGCACCGACTACACCACCCCACTACTTAGTTTTGCCTTAGCCTTCTCCACAAGAATCCCAACTAGAGAAGAGTGGGGGGATGCCACAGGTGTAGAAATATCGGTGTTCACGGATGGGTCTAAGTCGGAGGACGGGGTGGGAGCAGGGGTCTTCTCGGACTGCCTAAGCATATGCAGTAGGTACCGGCTACCGGACCATTGCAGTGTATTCCAAGCGGAGATCTTGGCCATAGAAAGGGCGGTAGCACTAATACACGGGCGCCCAAACCTACCAATGCGTAGCGAGATATACTTGTACATCGACAGCCAAGCAGCTATCAAGGCGCTGGACTCAAACTTAGTCAGGTCACAGCTGGTCATCAGATGTCTGGCTGGTCTCCGGACGTTAGGGATGAGACACAAGGTAACTCTCTGCTGGGTTCCTGGTCACAGTAGTGTTCAAGGGAATGAGGCAGCTGATGAGCTGGCAAAGGAGGGTTCACAACTGGATGATTCCTCTATTGACAGATCGATCGGCTGGCCGCTAGAATCAGTAAAGAGAGAAATTGAAATTAAGGCTACTCAGCTCGCTAAGCAGAGATGAAGTAACTTAACCACATGCAGACTATCAAGGCAGCTGTAGCCTGAATGGGATTTGAGAAAAACCGCGTTCCTGCTAAACGGAAGCCGGATAAACCTCCGAAACATTGTAGCAGTTATTACTGGCCACTGTCTTTTCGGTAGACACGCAGAACGTCTGCGCGTTCTCACGCATGATTTCTGCCGGAGCTGTATGGACGAGGAAGAGGTGGAAAGCATGCATCACTTACTGTGCGAATGCCCGGGCCTCGCAAAAAGAAGGTACAATGTAATGGGCATGTACTTCTTAGGTGGCATGGGCGATATAGCCGGCATCGGTCTGAAGCAGCTCCTAAGGTTTATTAACAGCTGCGGCTGGTTAGGGCTGAAGGCAACTTAACCTTAACCTAACCTAACCATAACCTACTCAACGCAACGAAATCGAACAAACGTTAAAAAACTACTATTCCAATGAGTTTTGTGAAAATTTCAAAAATAACTCCTACCATTGCAGGTAGAGTCACTTGCAAAAATTAAAAAATATAGGGGAATTAATAAACTTGATTTTTATTCTTTTTAGGTGAGAAAAGGTTAGAAAGAGTGAGAAAGGGTTAGAAAAACTGCTTCTTTAGAAGTCGCTGACTACCTAATTATTTTATTGTACTGTAATTAGAAAATTCGTTAAATTTTTTGTTGGGCTTGACGACATCTATCACCCCACCTATTTTAATACACCTTATATGAACATCCTGTGTAGCATGGAACTGTTTCATTTAGTATAGAGTGTGATCCGTCCCTTGCACTATTTCTCCACTAACTTCATTTTCATGGGGGCAAATAAACGAAAACGTAATCTAGACAGATTTCAAATTTTCTATATTGACAAAAATACAATTATCAAGGATTTGCTGAAAACATAAAACTAATCTCCTTCTAAGTCTAAACAGATTTCTTATTTAGCGTGCACAAATCAAAACTATATGACATCGCCTAAATTTTACGCGATCTTGACATGTATCATCAAAATAACATAAATCGAGCAGAGAAAACGCAGTGGAAAATTCATAATTAGCATACAACGACGATAATTATAATTATCATTTGGAAAAAAAGTGCTGAGACATAGGAATCACGCATTAATTAAAAGAAAGTTAATTAACAATTGCATCTCCGTGAGCTTATCTGCTGCGAATAATTTCATTTGCTACAAGTGTTCCCATGCCTTGCCCGCGACGAGCAACAATGACTGAGAGACCTTAACATTCAAAATCAAGTTCGTGGCTTAAGTCTTTTGTTTTGCGCTTTTCAACTTGGTACAGTACCGCAATACTTCCCACTGAACTTTGCAGTAGGCCGCCGACTCCAGATGCTGCGTCTCTCTGCAGCATAAGCGGCGAAATGATTTATGTTTGGCAACAGTAAAAAATCAATAATACACGAATGAGTGGCAGCGAAGTATATTTCACGCGATGCAGGAAGCAGCTTCTCGCTCGCAACGAATTCAATTGCTCCGAGGTGAAGTCGATTAATGCGGTTACTTAAGCTGCCGGACCGGGACGAGACACTCTCCTAGCGAGCAGCATCATTTGGACCAGCCGACCGGCCATTCGACATGTCTGTGAGCGAAATTTTCCAATATCGTGAGCTGTAAACCGCATCATATCATGACATTGCGCGGGCTCGAAAGTCGCTGACATATGAGAAAGTATATCGTCGGAAAACCACTTTCCGGTTCCACAGAGGTTAATTCATAGATTCAGTTATCAAACGCAATTGACTCATGCACAATCACTCACTTCTTGTAAATTCATTTCCTCGTTCATTAGAATTTCCCTTGTTATAGAACAGCGAACCATTGCAGGCCTCCGCTGTAGACCGGAATAAAATGCGAAGAATTCTGATCATAAAAGATCCGCATATGATCATCATTAAAAGTTGCGATTCTGGCCAGGGGAATGGCGATCTTCTGCGGAGTGAATTAACCATTTCTCCGGCTTGAAGTTGTCCGCAACGAAATCAACTTCAGATATAAAAAAGGAATAAACGTGATCAATTAAAATCGCGATATGACAGAATATCATATCTTTTCAGGGCACTGCAACTTCCGCAGTTTGTAGTATGCAATTGCGCTGCCAATCAATATGGCCTCAGAGATTTTTCTATTAACTTCACTTGTTTTCACCTTCGTTCAGGAAATATGGGAAATGGTTATTTTTCCGGCATATAACTGTGCACCTAGATCCATTGCCCAAGCCAGGTAAACAATTGTCCAGTTCGCCTTCAGTGCTCAGGTGCGGGCTTCGTGATGGAAAGGCTTTCAATGCTTGCATTAATTGGAGCAAAATCGCGATTGCATAAGACATTTTATCCGATTTTGACCTTGAGTTGTATAACACTCAAGTGCTTCCAATGATGAACTTCCAGCAGTCCAGGAGTTTGTTTCTCTTTGCTTCATAGTCCAAGTAGTCTACCTTCTAGTTTCTACTATTTCTTAACATTTGTCTTCTAAGAAATGAAATCATAAAGCTATAAAACGCCGAAGTGCTTTCATTATGATGAGAATTTATTATGTTATACGAATGCGCCGCAATTTAAATAATTTATTTCAATGAAAACTGTAATTGAATTAATTTTCAATGACTGCACATACGAAAGAGTTAATGGTTCGTGAATTGTGGCGTTGATAGTATTTTCCGGTCATCATTTATTAGGTTTAAAATTTAAATTTGCGAGACGGAAGTATCTTAAAAACAATCAACCTAAATTGTGTCTATTCAAAAGCTGTTGTGATTATCCTATGCCTTACAACAGCTCAACTCCGTCAATTTGTTCTAAAAAATTCAACAGCATAGTATTATAAAAAACATTAAAAAATACATTATCTTTGTACATTTTTACTCACTAGGGCCTAGGTTCGAACCCCACCGGCGGCGCCCAATAGTTGTTTTCTGCTGACAGGGGTTGCAATTGTTGTCTCGAATCGGGAGACATTTTTCTCCCACCACAAGCCTCACAAGGGTTTACGAGAATTAAGAAAAACGCTTCACTAGAGATTAGCTCCTTGTCCCTTGTCATCTCAACGAGAAATACCCGGACTAATCCAGTTTTCTTTCCTCACCTCAATTCCCCTGGTCCGCGCAAAGCATTTGCTTATGAGATACCTCTTCTAATCTTTCGACCTCCATCCTGTGGTGTGCCATCAGCCTCCTCATTCTGCTTACTAAGGCAAGATACTGGCACACTATATGCACTGCCGTCTCTTGCTCCTCCAAGCACAGCCTACAGATATCTTCCTCAAGAGTGATCATTTTCTTCAGATGACTCCTGAAATGTCCTGTTAACAGTGCCGTCAGCCATCTTAGAGACCTTGGATCCATATCTACGACCCTATTCTGTTTAGTGCTTCTGGACGCTACAATCGCGATCTTAGCCTGTCTAAACGAGTCCGCGACGTTCAACTATTCCCTGTGGCCCACGTTTCCAACAATCCCACTGCCGTGCCTCTGCCTAAGGCAATGAACAACTCCGGACCTTGGAAACTCAAAGCAGCTCACAGCGTAGCCAATACATCTTCTCTTTCTTGTTTAGTTCGAATCCTACATGTCTCCTTAACCACGCCAGTGTTATCTCACACACTCCAAGGTCAGCGTTGTATTGTGTTATCGATGCATCTGCTCAAAACCTGATTGTCAAGTGTCACCACTATCTTATTCCCCCTCACCCGACTCTATAGCTGATAGCAATTAAAGCGCATAGACCAGATCCAGCATCTCCGCCTTATAGACTGAGGTATACGTCTCTAGACTTAGATGAGTGTTCAAATTCAGGTCCTCCCTGAAGATTCCTGCACCTGCTCTCTCATCAACTTTGGCTCCGTGCGTGAAAATTGTAACATCAGTTAGACTGTTTTCAGGGAGAGACACATCCCTTGTAAGCGTGTCATGGTATCTCTCAATTACCCTTACTTTGCTTATCTTGTCGACAATCATTTCCGATTCCGGTTTCTTATTTTTGACAAGATCCAAGAATTTTCTATGCCCACGGTTATCACGAGACTTGTGCCAGTTTACACCTGGATCCATATGAAGAGCTACTGATGCTGCAGTTCTCTTCGCATATATGTCTAATGGCAGCCAACCCAGCAGCACCCCTAACGCCGCTATCCGCGCGGTTAGAAAAGCACCTCTTATCCCCCACACAAGCCAGCCTCTGAAAACTTACTCAATTGCCTTTTGACTTTGAAGCGCCTGCCCACCAGACCACCGAAGCATATGAAATAATGGGTCTCACCATCATAGTTTAGAACCACATTCTACCACACATTGATGTAGGGCCCTGTTAGCTCTTTGGATTTTTTCCGCTACATGTCCTATCCAGGCAAGTCCTGAATCTAGGAATACCCTAAGGTGCTTCACTGAGCCCGATACAATAAGTTCTTCTCCAAAGAGATTCACTGGTCTAAGGTATAGATTCGTCCTTTTCCTAATGAAAGTGATGAAATCGAACTTCTTTGCATTAACGAAGAGCTCCTGTTCCACGCACCACTGCTCCACCTGAAACTTTTCCCTTGCCAGAATTGCAATGTCAGTGACATAATCCACGTTGTGTATGTACTCTTCCTCCAGAATGGCAGATAACACTCCTTCCTGTGAGCATATTCTGCCTACTCTCCCGCGCAATCTTGATTCTCCTCTCTGGGTATCCACTGCTCTCGTTTTTAATATATTACAAATTCATCTCCTCATGGTACGATTAGTTCCACGTCCAATAAGAGTATCCTCAAGCCTTCCGAAGTCTACGTTATTAAAAGCTCCTTCAATGCCCATTATTGCGGTCATTGATATGCCTTTGGTATTAAGCTCCTCTACTGCTACTCTCACCACTTGATGGAGTGTCATTTCTGCAGATCTACTAGGACAGTAAGCGTGCTCGTTCCTACTTAGTGGATATCTTACGAGCACCGCCCCTTCGATGTAATAAGCCACAACCTTCTCCATTGTTTTCAACATAAAGGACGTCAGGTTCACAGGTCTAAAGGACTTCGGTTCATATAATATTTTCTTCCCGGTTTTGGTAGAAATATAACCTAACCCTCCATCCACGTAATCTAGATAAGTGATTGGGATTGCCCTCAGAGTATGACAACTCAATCTGCATCACAGTAAAGCGACATCACATTTGATATGCCGATGTTTTGTGAAGGAGAAACTAGACATAGCGCTGGTGCAGGAACCCTGGATATTCAGTAAAATATTAATAGAATCGCTATCTGTATTGCGTAAACTCAGATTGCACAATTACATCATCCTGCATTCTAGTCAGGCGTGGAGTTCTGGCGGTGTTACTGCCACAACTGGCTACCTACCATATGACTCACCGGTCTCGATTCCTACCGAGGGAGGTGGAGACTCTGGTGAAACACTGCAATGACAGAAATGAGGGGCTAGTATTAGGTTGTGATGCCAATCTCCACAATACAGTGTGGGTTAACACATCCGACAACCGTAGAGGCGAAGATATGCTTGACTTCGCGGTAGGAAACAACTTAGCAATTCTAAACAGAGGGACCGAAACAACCTTCGTGGATGGAAGACGTAAGGAGGTTATTGACGTAATCCTTAGGAATACTAAGTTATTGAATAGAGTGCTCAATTCGAGAGTTGCTGATATGGTGACGCTGTCCGATCATCGAGCCATAACTTTTGGCATTTGATATGGGAAAAATGAGAGGCGTAGTAGGAGGCTGATCAGGTTTTCTAAGAGTACTAATAGTCAAAAATATCAAGAGGTGTTAAGGGAAAAACTGACGGCATGGACGCCTATAATACCCACAAATACTGTGCATATAGAGAGACAATTGTACACTCTACAAAAGGCTTTAAAGGAGGCGTATCGCAAAGCCTGCACTGGACGTAAACCCTTGGTGGGTGGGTAAGCACTGAGGAAGGAGAGCAGGAATGATTTCAGCCGAGCCATAAGGAGGCAAGGTTTTAGTATCGCTTAGCGTCGTTTTCAAAAAACATACAAAACTTTTAATACTTTTTATGCAAATCATTCTATCCGTTCAGCTGATCTGAAGTATTTTGCTAGTTCATAACCGCTTTTGCCAACCTTATTGATGAACACCATCTAAACATTCCTCTAGGTCCGAGGAATATGATTGAGAACAATCCAACCCCTGGAGATAGCCACTTTTTTACTAGGTAAGTTCGGTAGCTTCTGCAAGATGATTGGGATGATTACATTCAAGCAACATAGTTCTTTCTCTCGTGGTGATGTCTCTAACTTCGCTGTTTGGGATATAATTCGTACCCGAGATGCAGGTTGCCGATGTGCTTTGGCCTTCTCTTCCGCAATTCGTAAAATGAGCATCTATTGAAAGCTTGAAGATTTCAAAAGAGAATTGCCTTCAAGCTCCATCCGATCTTGTCAAAAAAAAAACAAAGGGGGGAGTTGGTGTGCCCTTTGGACAGAATTCTACTTAGTCTAGCTAATTCTCTAGAACTCTCAATAAAGTAACAATACTCCATCCAAGCCTGTTTTTTTTGGAAAACCTTACGGCAGTCCTTATAAGGTTCGGAGTACGTATGCCTATAGCAGATATTGAAGATGTCTCGAGTAATATTCCTGGGATTAGAGAGATCTTCATTCCACCAGGGTGGGAGGGATTTTTTACTGGAACTTTAGGGGACAGGAGATATTGAATGCTATTGATTATAGCTTTTCCTAATGTGCCTATCCTTGATTCCAGCTCTTGAATGGTTTCAATGGCTAAATCATACATATTCCAAATTTTGACTTTGAATACTATACGATTGGGGTATAGCAAGCATCTCCTCCCAACCGACAAAATTATCCGTGCTCGGAAACGTGCAGTAGTGGCCGTGCCCTTTTTACAAACTAAGAGGTTAGTATTAATTATAAAATCAAAAAGAGACTCACCACGTTCGCTGTATTTAGAGCTGCCCCATAATGTATGTATGTCTTGCATTGGCGTCGCAGCCCAACATCAGGTTTTCTCCTTTAGCTTTGAGAAAGGCTGTCATCACTTCCGCTTCTGGTGGCGGGATGAGCCCGTCATGAGCCATAAAAATCGAAACTATTCAGACATCCGCCTTGCAGCTGCCCTCCACTTTGATAACTGACAAATCTGCTGAGTCAATAAAAAACTTTATGATTCTTGTTTGCCTTAGGCTTACCTACTAGATGCGCGTTCTGTATGTAGAAAATGTTATATGTAGCGTCATCCAGTACCCTTAATGCGATATCACTGACCCAAGCTTCTTGGATGAGAGCAAGGTCGAGTTCCTCTTCTCTTAGGAAGATTAACAGAATAAATTTTCAATCAAATAACGATTTTTTTTAAAAATCGAATAAAAAATTATTCGATTTTCAATTTATTTTAAGTTATTCGTAAATAATTATTTGTTATTTGGTGCTCCTTAATCCAATTTCAAATAATTATTTGTTATTCGATCGTTCGTTATTCGATAAACAAATAATTATCAGTTATTTGATGAATTATTCGCAAATAATTATCTGTTATTTGGTGCTTTTTATTCGAATTTCAAATAATTATTTGTTATTCGATTATTAAATAATTATTCGATAGTTCATGTCGCTTTATGAAATAATTATTTGTTGTTGGTGTCCATTAGTTCAATTTAAAAAAATTATTTCTTGGTACACGCATTTCATATCACAAGGTGTCTCGTACTTAGGAAATTAAAACTGCCTTGTTATGTTTCGATGTTTACAGTAAAGATTTTAGTAAATGATATCATAAAACAAATAAGTATTCCATAAAGAGACATTAACTACCGAATAATTACTTGATAATCGAATAACAAATAACTATTTGAAATACGAATAAAAAGCACCAAATAACAAATAATTATTTGCGAATAATCCTCCAAATCACAAATAATTTTTGTAGTCAAATGAATTTTTATTCGATTTTTCAATTTATTTAAGCTTTTAGCTTTTATCTTTATTCGAATAAAAAATGCCCATCTCTGTGTAGCACTAAACATCTACTAATTTACGAAAAGAAGGAGATGGGGTGTATTGAATGGTGAAAATTTGACAAAAACGTCAATGAAAGTAGCAATCCTTGCAGGTTTTAATTTCGCAGCACTTTGATGTCCAGACCGAACTGAATCTTAATTTTAGGGTTCCGTACCAAAAAGGTAAAACCTTATGGGACCCTTATGGTTCGACTTCGCTTGTCTGTCTATCTGTCTGCCACATCTACTTATTTCGGCAATTACTTCTGCTATCGACTTGAAATTTGAAATAGTTTTAAATAATGCTTGCCCACCTTTAGTGCAATTGAAAAAAATTAAAAAATTGTTGTTTTTTTTTATTGAAAAAGCGGTCGAAGGGTGGTGGAGGAGAGGGGGGGGGGGCAGTGGTTAACGTTTTAAAGTGGGGTCACTAGGTCAAGTGGGGTATCATATGAAAGAGCTTCATTTGTACATTATAAAATATATTTTAGTTTCCTTTTAAACTGCATAGTTTTCGACTTATAACGGAAAATATCTATGAAAATACCCCCACTCTTATTTCCAAAGTTTGCCAAGCGCAAAAACTGCAATGATTAGAGTTGATAGAGGTTTATGTAAACATTACAGAAACAATAAAAAGATTTCTCTAAGTAGCAGAGGTTATTAAAAATCAGCTACTTTCCAAGGTACAGAACCCTCGGCTCGAACTTGTTTAAGATCATTCTGAGTTTAATGCACGGTAGTCTAGCGTAATTCAAATGTAAGCTCGACAGTTGAGATCATAAATGTTGTATCTGCTTGAAAATAATCGTATTATCGCGTTTTGTTTAAATTATGTGTTGTTGTCGTAATTATAAGTCGCGCTGAATCATCGGCTTCCCGGGCACCGGATGCGTCGTAGAAATATAGCACAAGACCGCAAACATTAAGAAATGAGAGCAATCGGCTAAATTCTAGTAAATCGCTTTGGTTTCGCGGTAAATATCCGTAAGTGCATAAAGAATACTCTTCCGATATTATTCTGAGTTATTTTTCTTCATTTGAGAACGATTTATGATGCAATCTGAGTGCTGGTGCTGAACCCTACAAATGCGTTTTATGTCATCTGAGCCGCACCGAGCATGCTCCCATGGCTAGGTACGGGCGCAACGATAACATGAAACTACGCGCTCTATAAATTTCCATCTTACAAACTGATTATGCAATTTTTAGCCATTGGTGGCAGTCCAATGTGCTGACTATATAGTACTCAGGTATTCGAATTTGCTGCAAGCCATACATTAGCCAAACGCGCCAGAACCAGAAGAAATGTAAGGTCGTTCTCAGGTGGCAGAAGGCAGAGCACCGGCCGGAAAGCCGCTTTCAGAACCATTTTGCTATATTGCTGATCGTCCGCTCTGTCGGTAAGTATCCGACTTGTAATTAGATGCAATGGACAATAAATATCGAATAAGGAGTTGTTAATGGATGGCTTGATTCACTGCTTCAGATGTGTGTAAGTTTGCACCGGTGCAAATCAGATTAAATGATTTTTGCCATCAATGAGTTATTGAGATGTTCGAAACAAATCGTGCGAGCGGTATTGATTCATGCGAATGTGTTTCTAACAATCTTTGTTTTTCGGTTATTACTCCCACGGAAATTCCTCCATTGAATGGGCTTTATGCGGTTTATTGATAGTCACACGGATGAACATGGTGGAGAATAATTTTATGGTTTTGCCGCGATGTACTCGTAATTCTACTGAATGGGTAGACTCGTGAGAAAACTATTATTGATAGACATCTTTGGGAATTCAAGTCCTTTTCAACGTTACTCTGTAAGTATGAATTTATTAATCTTGTTAATAGTGGCTTGGGTTAACTTGCTTGGAGAAAGTAGCAATTTAAAAGATAAGTAAAGGTTCTAAAAAAGAATATTTGTGGAATCATTGCCGCAGTGGAAAAAGGAGCCTGTAACTGGGTTTCCTGGAGAAGAACTCAAGAAGTCGTACTTCTATGAACAAAGTGTTTGCAAAAATTGCTAGAGTAATCGAAGATTTCATCGATGGTCGCACTTTCTACCGTAATAACAAAATTTTTATATTGATACCAATTAGGGAACGTACTTTATGCAACAGAGAAATAATTGTTTAAATTGGTATATGCATTACGATGGGCTAGGCTGGCGAAGTGTTGGTTAAAGAGGCGAGACGTGATGTGCTCGTGCATTCCATATATCGTTCGATGACCAAGGACGTACAGGAAGTCGTGATTCCTGAAGCAGCGCTGCGAGATGGAGATACTCACAGCCTCTAGCAAATCGAACATAAATACTAATTTTAAAAATATTACGCCTCTTTTCAAGGAAGTCAAGAGAAATCAGACCCAGACGGTCAGCAAAATGGGGAAACACCAAAGGATCATTCCAAGGAAGTCCGTGGAGAGCAAACCTAAGGAATCTGCGGTGCACTGCCTTAATGCGGTTGATGTGAACGGCGAAGTAGGAGCCCATATGGGGCTAGCATATTCCAAAATTGCTCTAACGAAGGTGCAGTAAAGAAGCTTAGTTAGGTAGGGATTATGAAGTTTCTTAGACCATCTTTTAAAGAAGCCCAGCATCGAGTTAGCCCTACCAACGATCGAGCCAACATTATCCTCGAATGAAAGACGAGAGCTTAGGACTACGCCCAGTTCTTTTACCTTACAGTCCGATTCGTGAGAAACAGTGCGAAAAGTCATCGTCCGCATAACATAGAATTTTACTATTGTACAGGAGAAGCGAAACATCATTAGGGTAAAAGTAGGGTAAAAGGGAGCGTGCCACCCCGGGTGACAAGGATTTGTCCGAAAGAGTTCTCCGAAACAAGACACGCTGTATACGACCTGACACGTAAGACGAAACAAGAAGGAAACCCGAAAAGAGTCAGTTTTAAGACCAGGATTCTGTAATCAATCCTATCGAAGATCTTACTGAGCTCTGTAAATACATAATCCATCTGTTTGCCTATTTGAGTGGTCGCCAAAGAATAAATTAATGAATTCAAGAAGGTTGACGTGGATTTCCCCTTGAGGAAGACATGACCCCAAAAAAGGCTTGCAAAGAAATCGGAGTACGTAGCTGACGATAGACTCGAAAACCTTCGCAGCATGTCACAGGCTGGCAATCGGTCGATAAATTAGAAAAGTCTCCCAAAGTTCAGGAAAGTGGCCGGAACGCAAGAACATATTGAACAAATAACAAAGAAGATTAGTAAGAGACAATTGGCAATTCTTCAAGAAGGAAGCAGGAACACCATCAGAAACGCCATCAGGACCACCCAAAAACCCGGCCACCAAATTATATAGATGTTCAGAAACACGTCTTTCGATAAACACTAAGTCTTTAGATTCTAGAGGGGTAAGCGGGAGGCGCGTCAAGTGGGTAAAATCAGAAGTGGAGATATCACAGTGAGAATCACAGAAAGAAGTTCAGAAAAATTCCGCGAAGAAATTAGTAATTGTAAGAAGTCGTCGCTGTCACATTCGCGATACCTCAAAGAGAGAGGATAAGCGTCACAATTTCGCTTCGAGTTGAAAATCCTCCAGAACTGCTTAGGATCGCTACGCAGTGCGGCTCTCATGTTAAACAAGTACTCGGCATAAGAGTCCTACAGCCGAGTGGGGAACCGGTGACATAGGTCGGAGTACGCTAAGTCAACATCATGGCTTCCTGAAGCACAAAACCTCTTCCAAACCTTACTCTTTTAAGTTTGCCTCCTTGAGGCACCGTCAACCCAGGGACGAAACAAATGAGTTGATCCCGATCTAGAAGCGCCAATAGGAACACATCGGCTAAAACACCACCACCTCCAGATCGGCATCGCACTCTCCCAACACGCTCGACCAATCAAAAGAAAGAAGCCAATCATCGCTGGACTAGAAGTCAGCCCGTTTGAAGTTGAAGTAGAAGTCGCCACGTAGAGAAGGAGATCGGTCAGCGGTGTCGAATCACTTGACAAGCAGGAGTGCAGGGTGATGACATGGTTCGGGAACCATAGAGGTCAGGCATCTTCTCATCCATGGTTCCTGAAAGAAAGAGGTTTACGAAGACTACCCCTTTCTCTCCCCACACCAAACTAGGAATTTTTTTTTTTCAATATTGACAATGGAGGATCATATTCTCTACGACAGAAAGAGAACCATCAAAATCGACGAAGTTAGATTCTACCCCCACTCCACCTACAAAATGTTTCTACCAATCGGGGAACATACTCTACCCAACAAAAAAAGAATAATGAAAATCGGTCAATGCGTTACGAAATTATGCTCGGTCATACATAAAAAAAATTAAAAACAAAAGTACAAGTCGAACTTATATCCTCTCGTTTTTTGGGAAATCGGTTAAAAAAGCTGAACGCTTCGGCAATCTTGCGTTCTAGAAAATATTTGTTCAGTTCCTAAGCAAAGAAAAGTCAGCCTTTTTAAGACTAAAGCAATAATTACTCTGATATGCAGATGAAATGAGATGCAACTACAACAGGAACAAAGGAGAGGACGCAATGAACCGCAAAATTACGAGACGGCTAGGGGACGCGCGGAGACATGCAGCATCTGACTAAAGTATCGGTCGGTGGTAAACGCAAAGTTGGGAAACCTTCCAGAGTCATTCGATATACCACAGCACTGCATCAATCCAGAAGAGGTAATGGCGTCCACAAAAAAGCAAACCTGCTGATATGTGGATGTATGCAATGTAAGCCAATCTACCGAGTCAGGAAAAGATTCCCAATTGACACCCGGCAGCTTAATGTCGCTCAAGAACATAAGTTTATTACATGGGCGTAAAATATCAGATAATGTATCAAACTGCGATCACAAAATCTCATAGGTGCTCAGATCCGAACCTGGTGGAGTACAACTTCAACCAAAATATTCTTGTTTGTGAATTTCGGGGTGACGCAAAGAAGCTCCAAGTTCGTCGAGCTAGAGATCTTCACAAGAGCACATGGAATGCTGCGACGAACACTCCGCATCCAACAGGAGCAGTCGACACTTGAAGATGGTGATCTCATCTAAAAACCAGATATTCGAGGCCAAATAACTCAGTATCAGCAAACGAACCAGAGAGCCAGTTATCCAATAGACAAACCACGTCGTAACTACAAGGTTCAATAAAGGGGCGAGTTGCCTTGGAGTAGATACCGGCTACGTTAGCGTAATAGAAGGAAGTCTCGTTGAGTAGTTTTTTTTTTTTTTTTTTGATAAGACGAATTATTCTTGTTGGGGTCCGAATGGCGCCTAAGAACATTCTTTTCAGTGGTATCGGGGTGGATCCTCGAGATGAAGACGCATGGCGGGAGAATAGCAGGTCTTAGGGCTGAAGCGTCAGCGACTGCACTAGAAATAGACGAATTGAGCTTTCGAGCAGTATTTCCTGATAGGCCGACATCATAGTCGATCGAGATGGCGGCAGCAGAAATTAGAGAAGCCATAGACGAGGCGATGGCAAGTCAAACGAATTCGAAGGCAGGAGCCGGTGGCGACGATGGCAAACTACTGCAGAAGCAGGACTCTCTGAGGAGGGAGGAGAGGATGGGCATACTCCACTAGTCATGCGTGAATCCAAGTACTCAATGTCATGAATGTCAATGTTAGAATTACGTCACATCAATTCGTTCTGAGCTCCCACCGTGGCTTATTATTATTATTAAAGATTGGATCAAGAACTAATCGCATCCTTTAGTCACTTCGACCAATTTGATCTTTTGTGACCTGATTCAGGTTCAGTATTAGGCCGCCCCGTCAATCTTTAGTTCCCTTATCAGACCTAAAATTTTTCTGGGGGCTGTCTTGGCTATATCTGATGTTGATGGGAAAGCCCCACCAAGGTGTCTAAGCCTGATACGGTCGAGGGCCTCACAGTGACAGAGGATATGTTCCGCTGTCTCTTCCAACTTTTTTAGGTGGTAGCCCAGGTGACAGTGACCAGTTAGAAGTCCAGTTATCAGCCTTAAATCTGGTCTGCTGAGTGCTGGTTTGCTTGCCTTGATCCTGGGATATTTGCCCAGTGTGAGTGCTTACATTCGTCCTCCCATGACCTTTGGCTTTTTGAGTAGCCACAGAATGGCTCCGGTCCAATAAACTGAGAATCCACACCTTTTTTTGCTAGGTAATCCGCCTTCTCGTTGCCTTCAATGCCATCGTGCCCTGGTACCCATGCTAGCGTGATGCTGTTGCTCTGGGCCAGTTCTTTAAGAGCAGTGAGACAATCCCAGACGATTTTAGACTCAAAGGTGTAGGATCCCAGAGCCTTAAGTGCCACCTGACATGATATATATTTTAGCACCGCGTATTCCTCTGTTGGTGATTTCACGTGCGCAGATTTCGATGGAATGTATCTCTGCTTGAAAGATGGTTGGTGTAGAACCAAGCGATTTGTACAGCCTTAATTTTGGTCCATAGACCCCGATGCCCGTCCTGTCTTCCATCTTGGATCCGTCCGTGTACCAAACCAGAGATCCCCTTTCAAAGATATGTCTATTATTGAGCCAATAATCTCTGCTCTCAAGGATCAGCTTGAATGGTATATCAAAGTTGTGCCTCTTTGGCTAGATTTCTGATATTGAGCTGATCACCGGATCACCCATGAATTCTTCAAGGATTTTCCTATGGCCAGACCAGTCGCCTGCTAAGAGAAGATTGGTGCCAGTCAGCCTTATTGCATTTGAGGCAGCCTCCTCCTTCCCACCGTGGCTTAGTCCTAGAAGTAAGCTCATTCAAAAAACCACAAAAAATGCATTATTTAAAATTAATTGGTGGTAGCCGGTGCAGTTTATATAGAGTTTACCTATGATGATGAATTTTCTCGTAAAATATAATAATTGCAATATACAAGCAAAAATCCAGCTACCGCTGTAAAGTAATAAACAATGTCGAAGCCGGCTCGACGATATGCATGGAATGAATATAACCTTATCTAGTCCAAAGACATCAAAGGCCCAACTCAAAAGAAAAGCTCGTTAAAATAAACACGATAATTTCCTTATAGCGAATATTGTTATCGCTTACAGTTACCTCATAGTTAGTTCTCTTGGAGCACAATATACTTCCGATTCCAATACATGAGCTGTTAGTTACAACAAGGTGTGAAAAACCTTGATTCGACAGCATTCGTTTAATGAATTCTTAGCGGTAGATGCTCTGCACCAATCTTATGGTTTTCGTTTATGAAACGGGCTCTTCAGAGACAATTAAGATGCTGTTTGCTGCTGCTAATTATCAGCGAAATTACCTCGAAACTGTAACTGTAGAAATGCTACTGCCGCAACTGATACCCTCTAATTAACTACGAAGAGTGACAAACATTAGTCTGATAATTGTAATGAAGGAAATAGCCAACAGTGAATAAACTAAGGCAGACTAACTGTAGATGATTAAATATTGCAAAACGCTTTGAAGCCTAACGTTGTTTTCGAAATTTTTTATTTTCTTTTAGAGTTCATCCACTAATTAGTGGCTAATTAAGATCTTGCAAAATCCAAGAGACCATTGTTTTGAATAAATTAAGTTTAAGTTTTGCAAGTTCAAACTTTTTTAAATCAGACGACCGTAGCCACTCACACCGTCATGGAAGAATTGTAATTATATAACCTCACTATTTGATAGGCTGAGAGTAAAAATAACATATCTACAAGGTCCTAGCAAAAGTGGCTTAGAAAATTTATCGCGCAAAAATGAACCGCGTGAGTTTCCGGGCAAAAACGAATCAGATAAAAGCTCCAGGCAAAAACGACTCAAGTACCAACAGTAATGCAAAGTTAATGCAGTTGAGTAGTTTTGCCGTTTTTGCCCGGAGTTTTTCTCTGATTCGTTTTTTCCCGGAATCACACGCGGTTCTTTTTTGCGCTGAACATTTTCTAAACCACTTTTGCTAATTCATTTTTACTCTCAGCTTGTCATTTATGAGTTAAATTATTCGGTTTGTAACAATTTTGGAAGTGGACACTCATTATACTATCATTAAACTAAATATGTGGCCAAAACGAATTAGAATGAGGGGGGAGTGGGGAAACTTGAATGACTTGTTTTTAGATTGCTGTGAGCTAGACAACAGCTCAGAGACGGAGTAATGCGTTTGTTTCACTAAGAAAACTTCCCTCAGTTTTCATTCTGACTATAGGCCTATTATCATACTGAGCTTTCTTGGAAAAGCAATGGAAAAAATATTGATGGTTCAAATTTAACAGTTTTTGAGTAGTAATGATCTTTAAGTATATTTCAATCTGGTTTTCGGTCGAAGCATAGTTGTGAATCTGCTTTGTTGAAGGTGTCAACGGATTTTCGAATGGCAGTTGATGCACGAAATGTTGGTGTTCTGGTTCTGCTTAATTTCCCAAAAGCATTTGACTGCATTGATCACTCGATTCTGCTTTATAGTAAATTAAGTTTCTCTACTTCTGCTGCAGCCTAGATAAATAATTTTATCACACACAGGTTTCAACTGGTAAAAATAAATGACAGGTTATCTTCTTTGTTACCTCTATTTCGTGTCTTTATCTAGAGTCGTTGGGGCTTCATCTGGTGTACCGCAAGGTAGCCATCTGGGACCGCTGCTGTTTATTCTTGCCATTGACGACATTGTCCCTCTGATTAAGCACTCCAAAGTTTTAATCTACGCAGACGATATGAAGATTTTCTCATGCGTTAGAAACAGTTATGATTCTTCCTGCATTCAGGATGATTTGAATACCTTCAGGGTTTGGTGTGCCTCAAATGGACTGCAACTTAACCTGGATAAATGTGAAGTTATGTCATTTTCTAGGAACATCAATCAGCTCGTCTTTGATTATACCTTTGCGGAAACTAATATCCGTCGTGTGGAGTCCGTTACTGACCTCGGTGTAATGCTAGACAAAAAACTCGATTTCACTCTGCACATAAACCATATAGTATCTCGATGTAATTCAGTCCTTGATACAGACCACATAGAATCGGGTCCCTTTCCGTCCCCTCCCTTAGTGGAGGCAACTGAGTATCCAGTTATCCCACTGTCGCCACGGTTTCCTGGGTCATTGCTAGAATCCTAGCCTATTTGAAGGAATCCATTCTGTTCCACCGTCTCCAGTGTTCCTTCCAGTGGTCCATCCGTTAATTACAACCTTCACCCCTTCTTTGTTCACGGCATTGAAGTGATCCAGGCCATAAAGCTTTAGTCCAGAGCCAGGACCAGTAACCTCCTCCGGATTAACCACAGCTAGCCTTTCGGAAGGCAGGTCTGCATCTTCTAATGCTGCGTGTACCGCGGATATAGCCAACTCGTTAGAGTCTACCATCTCTGCACCGCCGCGCCGCACCTGAGGAAGTGCTAGTTATTATTTTGCCAACGACACCTTCTTCCAGGACTGCTACAGCAGTTTCAGCTGGCGGGAGCAAGCCAGCCTCCATAGCCACCGCAAAACCTTCAAAAGGTAATTTTCCCAAAACTGCTTCTATTGTGCTGTGGGTACCGTGGGTATAGCAAACCTATTAGGGTCTTCCATACTCTCCACCTCCACTCCTACAGAAGTGCCCGAGGAGACTCCATTCGCGACCCAATTACCCCTAGGTCCTGCAGATATGGGGACACTACTGCAGACTCTCTTGGCATGGCCTACTACAACCTTGGGAGATTTTTCAAAAGGTTATCTCCTCCCGCATTAGTTACTTGGCTACTGTCTGGGATGCATTGCCCGGTTGCTACCGCTTGGAGGTCCAGATGAGGATCGCCGTATCCTAGAAGGCTACATCTCATCCGTCCATCCTCCAACAACCAGAAACAAGGATTGCTATACCTAACAAAGCCGTCTACACATGCAAAATACTTTTCGGCACGAAGTGGGAACTAAGGCCACATATAACGCACTGTGTTTATACAGCTGTTGTCCGACCAATCCTGCTTTATGGAGTTAGGGTTTGGTGTACATATATATAAAAAAAACGTATCTCTCCAGACTGAAGCACGCACTGCCTGCGAGAAAGTCTCACTACGAATACTGACTACATACTACCGCTTAGAGACTTCAATAGGAAGTTCAGAGTAGTAATGTCAGACAAGCTATTCTGGGAATCTAGAACAGAGAATCATGTAAATATCGGTAATATCTATACAAATTGCCATAAAACTGCATTGGGGAGGGGGGGGGGGGGGGTGAGTAGGACTAGCAGTGTACTGCCAAAAGCTAAATGTTTAATCATCCTACAGACTTCCCAGTGAGTGTAGCATATTTTAAGCCGAAGCCGTTGTACATAAGGTGGCTGAAATGACTCACAGTCTGCTGGTGATAAGCGCCTCGGTGAACATCTTCGTGGACAGCCAATCAGTCCTAAAAGTTCTGGGGTCCAACGAATTTAATTCTACTGCTACAGAGCTATGCAAAGTCTCAGCACAAATAGAAAAGTGCAACTCTGTTGGGTATCAGGCTACAGAGGCATAGCTGGGAACGAAGCTGGTGATGATCTTGCCAAGAAAGAGTCTGAATTGGAGACTCTAGAGGCAATGCAAATACTACCTCTAATACAAGTCACGCTCAAATACCTCAGTAATGATTTGTGGGACTGCGCGCAGAAAAGGTGAGAAGGAACCAAAACGAGTAGAATCACCATGTGGAAACCCTATGGTTGTAAGAGAACTGACAAGTTGCTCAGCCTAACCAGGACTCAATGCAGAACTCTGGTAGGAGTCTGCAGTGGCCACTATATCACTGGTGTGCATGCGCACAGAATTGGGGTCTCGAACACCGAACTATGCAGACATTGTTATGAAAACTGACCTATGTTGCTATTGCTCGGACAAGACACAAGCGTTTGACATCTTGTCAGCTTCAAGAGTCTAGAGGAGGACTACAGGTACGACATGAGGAGTACCTATTCTGAAATTCGCAGCGGAAACGGGTACCTTTAGTTTTAACAAAGGCAGATGATCGATTATCGCAGCACAACATCTCTAGGATATAGGGCATCCAAACATGGTAACACTATGGACCCGGTGTGGTATATGCGAGGCTTTCGGGGCCTCCACCATAACCTAACCTAACCGTATATCGTCTAAGGCAATAGTGCGATATAGTAAACAAAAATAAGAAACCTTGACAGTTTTTGCCTTTGGAAGTAAAACGAATAAAAAGGTAGTGAAACGCGGTCCATTTTGCTTGTCTGAGATCAATGAACCTCTAAATAACTTTTAAAACGCATTAAATGAGTAAATAACACCGTAAAATATTGCTTTCTGTTGCTCGGTGCCTAAAGCCTGCCAGCCAACTTCAAACCAAATATTTCGCGGATATCATTACACCAAACCAATAATCACTGCGGCCAGATCGCTGTTATGTAGATGCATGTAATTTCACTTTCTCAGCTTCCCTTTTTCTGTACAAATTTTTAAGAAGAAGCCGAAGAATTCGCAAGAAAAACAAATGTCTGTAGCGAAAGTACTTTCAGATGAATCCGATAAGTACCTTGAGCAGTTCAACGGCAGTACATACCT
This sequence comes from Leptarthrus brevirostris, assembly GCA_964036015.1. Classification (NCBI taxonomy): domain Eukaryota; kingdom Metazoa; phylum Arthropoda; class Insecta; order Diptera; family Asilidae; genus Leptarthrus; species Leptarthrus brevirostris. The sequence continues at coordinate 3,129,369 of OZ038371.1, read as the reverse complement.
CGTGTAATGTAAATTGATTCCTCTCCTTGTCGGTCTTGTACCGCAGCAACAGTATGCGAATCTATCCAGCATCTCGCAATAAAACACTTGAGATTGATTTCAAGGTAACAATCTCAGGCATTTTTCTCTTTCGGCGGAGATCATGCAAAACCTTTAAAAAAAAATGCAAAGACTCCGTTCAATTGATTGAACTTTCTCCTTCGATGCTGAAATTGAAAGGTGGATGGATTAATTTACGTTCTTGTAATTACCGTTTACCGCAGATGCAAATACTGCGGCCGTGGGAGATTGGATACTAACTTGGCAGGAAAATGAAATTGTTGGGATTTCTTTTCGAGGGTTCCACAGAGAAATGTAATTGACTTGCATGCCAACGTGCGCACTGCAAAAGTGGTTACGATTTTCAAATTGTGAGAAAATGTTTGAAGGTGAGAAAATTTCTTGTTTTCTTAACCTTTGTAAAACCTCGGCTAACTTTTTTTCAATGTGATTAGGCTTATAAAATTTATGAGTAACTTACGCATGCGTAGAATCCGTGACCTTTCATTTTCTTCGTCTTGCACGTCAATTAGAAAATAAAAAAATAAAGACGACACGACCACCATGCTATGGGCTCCGGGTTCGAGACCAGGTCTCCCCGTCAGGTTTAAAATAATCCACTCCGTCTCTGGGGTGTTGTCTAGCTCGCAGCAATGCAGAAAAACAAGACTCCAATTTCCTCACTTCCCTTACCCTAATTCCCTTCCCGCCAAAAGCATGCTAACGCATCAAAGGGTTGTCCCCTAGGCTCTGATCACATCATACAATATAAAAAAATATATAAACTCAATTTTATTTTCTTTCTTTTTCAGATACATAACACCTTCAACGCAACAGCATCATTTAGCACAAGTCAGTAATAGTCACACATTTCCTTCGGGATCGAGTAACACCAAGTACACTACCTTTTCACCTTCTGGATCGCTATCATCGTCATCATCAACGGCGTCGTCGACAAGTAGTGGATTTTCACAAAAACTTCGCGAATTGGCGGCATCGGCTGGCCTTATGTCGTTAAAGCCACGACAGCCGCTCAAGCCAGTGATAAAAACGAGAGGATCACCTGGTCCGGAGTTTCCCAAAAAGGTCACGTTTAGTGCATTTGCAACAGTGCAAGTAGTCTAGAGATTTCACATACCTTTAAGTTTCAAAATTCTTTTCGAAAACACCGAAAAGATAAATTGAATACAAATAAAATTTGTTAGAGGGAGAAGAAGCTGTAGTTTCACAACTTGTGATTTATTCAAATCACTATTTGTTGGCTGTGCGATAAATTCACGAAAATTATATTATTCGTTTCGCAGTTTTCGGAACGAATATTCTATTTTGAATTGAAAGGCTTGAATACGACATTTTTGAAATTTATTACAAAAATATAAACAAAATTTTCCTCTCTACGAACACTGTTGCAAAGCAAATTCTTGTCAGTTGTACATATTAAATTTCACTGAACTGTTTCAGAAAAGAAGCTTGTCCTAATTTTAATCTTACTCTAAAAGTGTTTATAGTATTTTAGGATTTATAGTTACTTTCATTCATATTGTCTAAGTATGTACTGCTGTCATATTGTATTAGATTCCCGATGTATATTTTTGTACTACTAATGCCGTTGTGCAATATTAAGTAAAATAAATACTTTTAATAGCGTAATACTTTTGTTTTAAAGCGAAAACCCCATCTATTAAATCCCAATAAGGTAATTTCGAGCAAATTGTGAAGTTATTATTAAGTACCTGTACAGGGACGCTATCGGCATAAGAAAGATGGCAGCACATCCAGAGGGAGTATGGAGTAGTGGTCGTTTGACAGCATCAACTCGAACGAAAACATGAGAGTATATGTATAAGTCTTTGAGAATGAATGTTCTTTGTTTAGAATAATGTGCTGTAGGAGTAGGTCTCACTCTTCTGATGAACTCTCTAAACTTTTCCAGGAAAAAGTTAGGATCAGCTGACTTATCTTCATTGATGAAAAATTCGCCTGAAATGCGAAGCTCTATACCAAACATGAGCTGAGCTGGTGATGCATTGCGATCTTTCTTAAAGCATGTACGAAGACCAAGAAGAACTGTTGGTAACAACTGCGGCCAAGATGTAGGTGCACCGCACATTAAAGCAGTTTTGACAGTCCTATGCCAACGTTCAACTCTTTTAGCCAAACTTCAAACATTTGGTCTGCACCCTACCCTCGTTAAATGGATAGAGAGTTTTTTGTCAGACCGTTCATTGACGGAGTTACATCTGATTCCTACGAAATAAATGCCAGTGTACCTCAGGGTTCAGTTCTTTCACCAACCTTATTTCTTCTTTTTATTAATGATCTCTTATCCCTTATTCTCAATCCTATTCATAGTTTCGCCGACGACAGCACCCTTGATTTCGCGTACTCATTTGATTCTGTAATGAATTGACGTGGAAAGGCTACAGAAGTCAATCGGGAACGCATGTTTAGATCATTAAACAACGACATTTCAATGGTCCTCGCTTGGGGCAGAGCAAATCGTGATATAATTGGCTGGTCCTTGTTCTTAGTCCCCTTACATTTTGATAATAAAGGGAAAGCGTACTTAGTTTTTTTGGTTGCTTACAGTGGCTATATTGTGAGTGCCACCTACGAATTTACGACGAGGCACAAACTCATGTGTGACGATACTCTCGGGCCAGAAATCGGGAGCAGACATTATCTGGAAAAGATCTGGGGAGGACGTCAACATAAAAGACGACATGAGTCCCCGAGAATCACGAGATCCTAGAAGTTTACACAGAAAAGTTGACATAAGAAATAACGTCATCAACAGAAGTCGATGGATCAAGTCGGGAAACAAAGAAAGACTTCAGAGTGAAACCCTCACTTCGAGTTACATTAATATGTCTCAACGAGTATGTGTCTTGTCACGAGTGGGGATTACACTGAAAAGCACCGGGAGATATGTTGACAGTTTTGCATGATGGAGGGGGGGGGGGAATAGAAGAGGTCCCTGTGATGGTTACGCTGAAAGATCACCGACAGATGATGCGTACCCTAGGACGCCGGCATCTACAACGTGACCCAGACTGTCGCCCAGAGCCATCATGCTGCGGGACAACGTCAGTAGACAAGACGGAGGCACCAGAAACATCAGATGCATTAGTCTCGACAACAGCACGCGCCATATCAGTTCTCTGATTTTGTCCATAATAAGATTCCGTGATATAACGGGCAAAACCTTATTAATGGAAAACCCCTCATATCACATCGTAGATGGATAGCTCCTCGATATCTTTTCAATATTGAAGAAGTTAAAGAAAGTGTCAAAACAGGTCACAAAGTCAGAATAGTCTGTCTTACAACGTCGAACGAATAGTAGTCTTACAACGCCAGTTATTTTTCGATAGTTTGTTCTTCCTGTTCTTAACGTTGCGAATTTCGGTAGTGTACCACGGGGAAGAGAAGCAGATAGACCTGATCCGTTTAAATGGCAAAGAAAAATTATACAAATCTTGTTATAAAACAAGGAGGCAGAGACAACAATATTATTATTATCCAATGCCGAAAAATAAACAGAAAATAGATTAGAAGTTATCTCAAAGAAGTTGGATCTCTTACAGTCAAAAGCATGGTGCTCTAAATTGGGTTCCGCAATACTAGTACCATCCTAGCAGAGAGAGACAAAGAACTAATAGCAGATAACTTATTAGGAGCTAATTCAACAACATATAGTTTTGCTCGAATCAGAAGAAAACATAAAATCCTTCTTATAGAGTTTTCTACATCACTCAGAGGAAGCGATGACGTTAAGGAATTGAGAATCCCTAGCTGTGGGATAACATGAGGGAAGTAAGTCATCGTTATCATCGTTATCCCACAAAATATTGGGTAAATTAAAGTCACCAAGTAGAAGAATTTCATCTTTAGGGTTCATCATATTACAGATGAAATCTAGACTAAGGGTTAGAATATCATACAGACTCAATTCGGTGAGCGTCACGACCAACATGCCATGGGTCCCGAGTTCGAGACCAGATGACCCCGTGAGCTTTTATTAAGAAATTAAAATAATCCACTCCGTCTCTGGGCTGTTGTCTAGCTCGCAAAGCAAAGCAAGACTCAAGTTTCCTCACTGCCCTTACCCTTATTCCCTTCCTGCCAAAACCATGCTAACGTATCAAAGGGTTGTCCCCTAGGATTTGGCCACATCGTATAAAAAAATATATGGGTTGGAACATAATATTCCTCCACTAAGCATCAATTTCGGTTACAATACAATTACTATAGGCGCCTCTTTGCGTTTGTAGACAGAAGATAAACATAATAGAGGCATTCAGATCCAATCATAGGTGTTACCCCCCTCCCCCAACCTAAACGTTACGTAACACTCAGATGATTATTTTTACCTAAAAATTTCAATTATGTTGCGCAAAGAGGCAGTGTAAATTAAACGAAATTCCAGCCCACTTTAGCAATAATGTGAGTTTAGGTGGTTTTGCTTGACCGCAACGGTCGGACTCTTAGAGTCTAAACTATGGACTCGTGGTACACGGCTTATTGTGGTTATTGGGCATATATATATACTTCTGTATACTCAGTGACGCGACTCTTTTTTGTGTAGTGTAGATATACCATATAAACTGAGCCATGAGTCAAGAGGTAAGAGTTAGGACTTCTAATTTTAACAAAAACTTTATGTTACATAACACGTTGCTTGAACCCCCCCCCCCCCTCCACCTATAACGCACCGTAACGTTTCACAAGACCCCCCCCCCCCCAACCATCTTGAACGTCCACTTAGCTTAGCGTTATTCTAGGATTAGTTATGCTATCTGGTTAACATTGTTGTTCCCTTCTATTTTATTTTTATACTTTTTCTCTTTAGTTGTAATCCAATCTATTGTGCATGCTTCTACTATCTTTGTATAAGGCTCTTAAGTCTTTTAATTGTCATGTTTTAAATCAAATAAATAAAGATACGGGAAGGCTTTGATTGACATTAAAAACCGGTTTATTGAGTGTTTTGCAAAATTGCGAAAATGAACATAAGAAAATCATTCAAGCAAAAACCCTTCCATTTGTGATCGGCCACAGCCTACTCTAGATAAAAGCCCGTAAGCTGACATTAACAGCTGAGCATTGGTGGTGTACACAAACCAAAACTTTCCACAATAAACAGCTTTCCCGTAGTATTTCTCGCAATATTTTTAAAGTCTTAAATTGGATTTTACTTGAGGTTAACCTACAAAAGTTCTAAGCATGTTAACACGATGAAAAGTGTCTCTCTTTACAATTTTCATGTGTTTTGAAGGAAAACTCTCTTGTGCTCGTTTTGATGAAGTATTGAGTTTAAAATATCAAAACTTCAATGTCATCAGCCTTTCACTTTGGTTTTGGTTACGAGAGTGTGCAGTTTTATTTTTGTGCAAGGATTGGTTAATCTGTGCTACAACAAAACTGACATAATAGGTCTGTTCCCGTACTTCTGCAGCTGCAGCTGGCTGTAGTTTACTTATTTATGTGGTGGGGGTGAATTCACTTCAATACGGGAACAACCAGCTGTAATTTTCTGAAAAAGCAGAAGATGCTTTTTGGAGAAAAAAATTGTTCTATGTATGGAAATTAAACAATCACAGCTTTTTCTTATAGGCTACTTCACTTCCTTAATCCGACGCCTAACTTTTAGGATATAAAACTCTATAAAAGGATTCAAAAATTTCAAATTCACTCAATTGACGTTTGGGCAGTTGTTACTTTGACAGAAAGAAGATTTTTTAAGCATATTGCAGCTGGTCAAAGTTGCTGCAGAATTCTTAAATTTTCTGCAGCAGGGAAGTTGTGATGTAGTCAAAATCTTCTTGGGGAAGTGAATACGGGAACACTTTTCTGCAGTTTTCTGCGAAGCGCTTATAATCTCTGCAGGTACTGGAACAGAGCTAATGACGAAACGCTTGGTATTCAAATGGCCGAACTGTCATGTTTTCTAAGTTTGTATCTAGAGTAGGCTGTGGATCGACACTCAAAGATGACCCTCTTCCTACCTCTCTCGCAAAAAAAACTGTTTTCATCAATCATGAGGTAAAAATCCTCTCATGTAATTTGGGATTTAATAAAGCTAATATTTAGATTCCAAAAAAATATTTTGCAGGTTACAGTAAATGTCTAATCGAATCGTGAATTCCATTCCAAGCTAAGCCAAAATATATAAAGTCGTATATTAGCTCACGATGTGCACAATCAGGAAATAGTTTAGTGGTGTAGACTCTTGCGCAGTCTAAGCATGCATTAAGAAATTTCTCAAAAAAAAACCAAATAAATTGATAAGACAGCAAAAGGTGAAACCATAGAGGAATTTTCATATAGGGACAGCTATAACTCAGTCGAACTTGTTATATTTCAAACGCAAAGCAGAGCAAATTCTCTCACGTCATGGTCAGGCCGTTGTTAAATTGTTTTAGTAAAAGCATTTCTGGCATGATCCATTGTTATTATCTTGCAACTTATGCTCTGGTCTGATTACGTGCCTCACTTTCCAGGAATTTTCAGGCTTAATGAGTGCCTTGCTGCCTTGAAGCATATCTTCTATAATCACCAGCGTTATAACATGGTGCAACCCGATGTCTACCTGCAGCAGTTTTCTTTCGATCTGAGCTCAATGAGCCCCCTTTATAGAAATTCTATTTCATTTCCTCAAATTGTGAACCATTAATCACTTTTACCACGCAATCGTAGATGCCCACATATAACCCAAGAACTCAGAAGCCACGAAGAACGAGTACACTAACACGGAAATTTGATCCGAAATTCGAGCTCAATAATGCACCTATCGATGGTTTTAGCGTGTTCTGCATGAGGGCATTACTCACCGCTTATGAACCTGCTGACGTTCCTTCCAATTGAGATAAAATCTGAAGCAGCACAAACTGCTAGTCGCCAAAGTGAAATGGACTACATGCTTAATTCATAGGTGATGTTAGCTCATGTAGTCTATGGTTTTGTTCTTAACATATTCAAACCCGAACATACCTCCTCGAAAGTATCTACGAGATCATCGGGTGTTACCAAAATTAACAGAGTTCGTCTGTGTAAAATCATAAGTTGATTAAGAAACACGTAATAGCAGTAATTAATTTTTTCGAAATCTCATTTTCGGAGATATAAGTGTGATTTGTCACGGATTAAGGTGGTTTGGAGCGTTTTATTAAGACATCAGTCAAGAACCGGAAGCAGTGCAAAAATTGATCGTTTTTGTTCGGTTCGATAAATAAATTAAGTTGAAGGGCAGGCAACTGCTAATGTAAAGAAGACGATTTAAATTACAAAACTTAAGAATGACTGTTTACTTTTTTGCTTAGGTAATCGTTGAGATTTTATCTTTAAGATTCGTTCTAGAGAAGCTTTTTGTTCAAACAACAATTCAAAAGTTCATCGACAATAAATTCATTGAAGATGTGCTTTAGATGGCCGTGAAATTTTCCCTTAGAATCGTTGGCTGCTTTTAAATTAAAGAAAAATTGCCTAAAACCGAAACTATTTCCTTTAGCATTCGACGCGATGATTTTTTTTTTTTAAATTGACTGGAGGTCAAGCCAACCTTACTGAACAGTGCAAAACTGGTCATGAAAATCTACTCAACAAAAATTTTTACCATTTTGAGTAAAGGGAGTTTTCTCATCTAGAATCAATTTTAGAAACAATTTTAGAGACTTTGCGTCTCTTTTCAAGAGAGTCGAGGGAAGTCGGCCTGAGCCTAGCAGGATAAGGAGGAAGGTAGGTAGAAGCGCGCCAAGGGAGTCCGGGAAGAACGAACCTACGCTGGACTGATTCAACTCGGTTAATGTGGACGGCAAAGTAGGGATCCCAGACCGGACTGCCGTAATCCACCTTTTTACAAAGCCGATCGTGGAATTGGCTCTGCCAACCAAGAAGTTCACGTGGTCCTCGAAGGAGAGTCGGGAGTTGAGAATCACCCCTAAGTCCTTAATCGTGTCGAGCCTGCCCAAAGCGTAGCCGCCCATGAAGTAATTAAAGGAAATGGGACGATTCCTACGTGAAAAGGTCATAATTGTGCATTTGCTGGCATTCAGTGGAAGATGATTATTGGAGCACCAATTGTAAAAAATGCGCATATTGGAGCTCAACAGAGCGCAGTCGTCATCACTGGAGGCCGCAAGGAATATTTTAGCATCATCATTATGCTGATGATGCAAAAATATTCCAGGATTCTGTAGCTGGTTAGAAGCAGCGAGACGTCGTTAACATAAACTATGAAGAGAAGCGGTCCAAGGATACAACTCTGACGCACCTCAGAGATGACTGAGATTTCGCTGGATAGTGCGCCACGGAACAAGACACGCTGGTAGCGGCCGATCAGGTAGGATGACAGCCACTCAACAAAGTGCGGCGAAAAACCGAGCAGGCAGAGTTTATGAATAAAAATACCATGGTTTATCTTATCAAAAGCCTTGCTCAAGTCGGTGAATATGCAGTCGACCTGCATACCCGACTGGATCACGGGCAAACAGTGATGTACGAATTCGAGTAAATTGGTGGAGGTTGATTTATCCTTTATAAAATCGTGCTGCAAAGAGCCCATGAAGGCTGTACAATGGAAGCGAAACACGTTACTAATTAGTAGGAGCACAACCTTTTCCAAGCCTTGTTTTCACATTTTCAAGATGAATCATCCATCCAGAGCTGAGACGAACATGAGAAGCCAGAAAAGGATATCGGCATAGACTGCGCGAAACAGGTATAAAGGACGTTATAAAAAGTGTGGACAGCCCAGTAAATATCCCGCTCAGTCAGAACGTCCATCCAGTCACTGATTGTGGAGAAATCGACAGACCGACAACTAAGGAAGCACCTGCACGAGAGGGATGAGAAACTCTTAGCAGCATCACAGGACAAAAGAACCTGCATTGCAGGATGGTGGCTGGACTCTGAGACCAACGGGGTTCAGCACGCTCGCACGAACGAGCCACCTGGGTTAATCGAGAAAATTAGGTGGAGAATTCTGCCAGAGTCCTTAGCGATGTCACTACACTGAGTGAGGCCCTCAGTCTCGGAAGACTGGATCCAACCGACAGCTGGAAAGTTGAAATCGCCGAGAACGACAACGTCATCGGAGGACAAGAGAGCCCTGCTCCAGCCATCGATGGATAAGGATAGCTTGTCGAATACTCCAGAGGGTGATCCAGGGGGAATGTATGTGGTGAAAACGTACAGACTTTTATAAAGGAACCCCATGGGGACACAATGTAGCTCCAGGGTTTCGGAGTGAGTGACCTGTATAGTGCACAACCCTCCATTCTTAAAAGGCAAAGATGTGCGTGATAAATAGTGGGAAGCAAATGGGTGAATTATTAAATCGGTAATTGAAGGTATGTTTATCCTTTCCCCTACGCCTTTACTAAAATTTTAAATTTGTGAAATGGTCATTCCACTACTTAAAGAAGTGTGTCGAGGTTTTTTGAACTTATTGCACTTCCCTTTTAGTTCTATATTCTAAGCTTAAAACACTCGGATAAGAAAAAACCTATTATGTTTTGCTCTTACAAATTTCTATATATTATAGAGCGTGTGTTTCGCTTTTCAGTTGATATTTTTTAACGCAGTCGGGTTTTTTATTTTAGTTTAATAATTTATTTTATTTTTTTAATAAACTTTGAATTATAATTTTAAAGTAATTAATTAAATGTGTGATTAGGAATTTGATTCATCAAATGCTGATTACATGAAAGGAACTTACAATCAAACTTAAAACTAAATACAAGGTGAATAAATTTTAACTAGGCTGACCCATCAATTGGCGTTTTATTAATCCCTTTGAGAAGTGAAAGTCCATATGAGCATAAACAGAGTTGAAAATACGGGAGATAGCTGTAACTGGCTAATTCAATCCATAGTTAGTACGGTGATGCGAAACATGGAAGTCGTGACTCCCAAGGAGTGTGACGGTACGGATATATTATAGCATTTTAGCAATTCTTGAGAGTCAATAGCCCCCTGCAGATATTCGAGCGTAAAAACAGCTCTGGCATTCTTTCGTCTGGTTTCTAGGGAGCCTAAGGTTAACAAACTAAGTCTATCAGCGTAAGGAGGTAAAAGACGATCATTGTTCCATGGAAGGTTACGCAGAGCAAACCTTAAAAACCTTCGCTGGACAGACTTAATGCGTTTAACATAGATCCCATAAAAAGGAGACCACACTGGGGTAGCATATTCAAGAATTGGCCTACAATAAATAATTCAAGTAATACAGGAATCATTAAACTCCTTACCCTACCTCTGTATGAAGCCCAAGGCAGTATTAGCCTTACCAACAATAGCATCAATGTGATCGTCAAAAGAGAGTTGAGCATTAAGCAAGACATCCAAGTCTTTGGATTTATTAAGTCTATTTAAAGTGTGTCCATCCGTAGAGTAGTTAAACAGCGGGGGGTTTCTTTTACAGGTAAGGGACATAACAGTGCATGTGGATACGTTTAAAGGGAGGCAGTTGATGGATCACCAGTTGCAGAAGGCGTCCAAGTCAGAGTTCAGGAGATGGCGGTCAAGATCATTCGAAATTAAACGACATCATCAGCATAACATAAAATGTTCGAGTGTGTGGAATTAGGCATACATCATTGATGTAGATATTGAATACCTAATAAGGGACCCAAATGACTACCCTGTAGCACCCCAGAATTGATACGGATAGGATCCGAAAGAATTCCACGAAACAAAATACGTTGAGAGCACTCAGACAAATACGAGCGTAGCCATTGAACAAAACTCAAAGGAAAACCAAATGCAATCAACTTGTTTAAGCAAAAATTTTAGAATTCCAATAAGTAAGTTTTTGTTGATTGCCCTTTATAAACCCATGCTGGAAAGAAGATAACAAGGGTGAAAATAGAGAACCTCGCATACCACGGTCTCAAAGTGCTTAGTCAGGCAAGGCAAGGAAGTTTGGCGATAGGCTCATAATTAGAAATATCAGATTTAGTGCCCCTTTTATGCGCTGAAATGATAATTGAATGTTTCCAAGGGAAGATGCCACTACAGATGGATAAGTTAAATAAGGAGGAGAGGACAGAGACAAACGACATACCGCATCGTTTTACAATAGCAGTAGGAAATGCCATCAGGGCCACTCGAGAAACTGTCAGTTCGTTTTGAAATATGTTTAGCTACCAAAGCGTTGTCAAAAATAGGATCCTTGGATTGAAGAGAAGTGAGCGGAAGCTTCGTCATATAAGTAAAATCACTAAAACTAATATCACAAGGGTTATCCAAGAATGCATCCTTAAAAAACTTACTAAAAATATTAGCAATGGTCAAGGAGTCACTACTACTCGTAGAACCATAGCGCAAGGTAGAGGGTATCCATCACAGTTCACAAATCTCCAGAATTGATTAGGGTCATTACGCATAGTATTTTTGATCCTACCTAAATAGTCATTGTACGATGCATTGTAAATTGCACCTTTAAAAATACTAAAAACTTATTTGAAAATTATTTGGAAATCGATAAATTTTACAAACCAAAGAATTTTATAGATTTCTCAGTTTTCATAGATACGTCCCCAAGTCGAAACGATTAAAATAAGTTTTCCGCGCTTAAGCTCCACAAATAAATTTAAATTGATCACGAAGACATCGTTAAATTAGAATTAAAATAGCAAATGAAAGTTCTTTACGGATAAAAATCAAATAGCTCAATATTACTATCAAAAATGGAAATTTTATACTTTTTTCCGCCCACTAACGTAAATACAAACCAACTTTTGTCCTACTTTGCGCGGACTACTGATTTGTCGTAAATTGATGTGATCAAATTAACCCAGTGACCCTGTAAAACTTCTTAATGAACTTTCTACTGAAGACGAGTGCCATTTTCTATGACATAATCATTTGGCATAGTAAATATTTCTAGCCTTACCTTACCTTACCTTAAAATGACAAAAACGTTTTCCGAGCTGATGTATGCCAAATCAACGATATTAGTTAAGAGTTAAGATGTTCTTGCAGAGGCCAAAACGAAGACTAAGAAAAAAACTTTCTCTTATTTACAGAAGATGTTTCCCACGTAGTTAACATACATCAGCTCGATTCAATTTTAATAGATTTATTTGCATAAATAGTTTTGTTTTAATAAGTGCAGTCTTGGAGTTACTAAAATTTGAGTCTAGCCAATTGCTGGAATTTAAAGTTAAATGTTAAAAAATTTCATTCGAAACATTAATGAAATCTTTGTCAGGTAAAATAATCAAAAGTTATCTCAATCTGAGACAGATTAATAACAATTGATAATAAATTATATAAAAAATAAAATTATTAAATTATAATAAATAGTAATAAAAATAAAATCGTATGAAATGTAGCCACCGAGGCGATCGCAGATGCTCTGGAAGCAGCAAAGGTGGACAAAGCCATCAGTAGATGGATAACCACGCTGCTAAAAAGCAGTTGACCGGGGCACACCACGGGTAGGAGTCTTTTCGCCTATTTTGTGGCCACTGGATATGAACAACATCCTAGTAAGACTTGAGAGTACGGATGTAATAGTTCCGAAAGACGATTAGCGAAATCACGGAGGATCTCTAAGGAAGCTAAGCTCTTAGGCGAAAACCAGAAATGGTACTCTTCACTAGGTAGTATAAGGTACCAACCTTCAGGGCCCAACGGTTAGACGGTATGCTGCTGTACTGAAACTTCAGGCTAAATATGTGGGACTCATTCTGGACAGCAAACTGACCTGGAAACTAAATATAGAAGAAAGGATAGTACGGCCAATCCTATCGCACGACGTCATGGTTTGGTTGACAGTTGTGGTCACCCTCTCTCTCCCGTCAATGTTGCGTCTTAAAGAGTCAAAGTTTGTTAAGACGCGAGGGTACGGCCATAGTAGCTTAGGGACAAGTCTCAAAACGGCTACCGATTATGGACTTTAACAGAAAGTTCGAGGTAACTATTCCGGGCAAGAATTTCTGGGAAACAAGAACAGAAGAACCTGAAGATAGCGTAAACATCTATACAGATGGCTCTAAAATGAGCTCCGGAGTGTTCTACCAAGAGCTTAATATCTACTCTTCATACAGATTCCCCAGTGGCTACAGGGTTTTACAAGCCCAGTTAGGCGGCGCTAAAAGCTCTTAGGTCCAACGAATTTAAATCGAAATCCATATTTATTTGCCACAGAGCTTTACAAACTGTAAGCACAAATAGAAGGATGCAACTCTGCTGGATAACTGGGCACAGCGGAATCACCGGAAATGAAGCAGCGGAACAAACACTTCTTCCAATACACGGGGTTGCCAAATCTCTTAAAGATGGGATGTTAGGTCTTTCAAAAAAAAAGATGGGGGGGGATACCATGTGGAGAACCTATGATCAAAACAGGACTAATTGCCTACTTAACCTATCGCGGACTCAATGTAGAACGTTGGTTGGGATCTACACCGGCCACTGTCTTTCGGTGGTATATGCGCTAAGATTTTGGTGTTTCCGAGTCTGATGTGTGCAAGCACTTTCAGGAAAACAATAGAAAAGAAACTGCAGAGCACCTCCAATGTCGTTGTCCTGCGCTTGCTAGGAAAAGACAGCAGGTACTGGGCAACTACTTTATTGAGGGCTTAAAGCAGCCTCGCAAATTAACATGAAAAGAATTCTGAAGTTCGCAACGGAGAGGGGTACCTTTGATGGTAATAGGGTAGCTCTCCAACGATCTCAGAACGTAGGGCATCTAACTCGTGGTAGCGGTATGGACGTGATATGGTCTATGTGAGGCCTTTTCGCCACCACTCAATATCAAAGAGGTGGCACCAGAGTCACATCGAGTATTCGGAACAAATTCACAAATAATAGAGTTAATCGGTGTGATGTTAAGTGAACCAACTGCGTCAAACAAGGAAAGGAACAGACGCCGCGTTTAGGTGTAGAGGTGATCTTTCTGCAGCCTATTAAGCTTCATAAAGCCCAAGTGTGTGATGATACGTGGGCAATAATGTCGTCCTCAGTAGTTTTTGGATGAACTCGGGAGATAAAAACGCTTTAAGACAGTTTAGCTAGCCTAACAGTAATAACACCACTTCTAGTCGGAGTAGCTGATATAAAGCCCTCGGGGATATGATCATCTCACCTCTGTGTTGGTGCACTGCGTCAGGTTTGAAGGCACGCAAGAATCGGCGGACCTATCGCTGATCTGTCCCTGCTGCCAGTTTACAATAGTAATTAGGCCGAGATCGGCGCTGAGCTGTATAAGACGGGTTGGACTCGTTTGGAGACACGGCTGCTGGCAAAGAGTCCGAGCCATCCAGGTAGACAGGAGAAGGAGAGGAGATGAAGCAATTAGCACCGCGCGACGCCAAACTATTTATATCAGAGGCGATAGTATTGATAAGCTCAGAGTTTGTGTTGACAGCTGCTGACTAAGAGCCTAATATTTCGTCAGATGTCATCAATTTTAGGAAAAGCAGATCCTGCAGTGCTGTTGGAGGAAAGTAACGACAAGTTACAGTCAACAAGCATCGTACGAAGGTCTTAAAAAGAGGCAGACATGCCCGCAAATTTAGAAGAAAACTCATGCGACTTCTCAAGTAGTGTACATTAGCGACTATTTAGAATCTCAGTGGTTTAGATAAGTTTATCAATCTTTTTATTGACATTGTTTAAATCGTCAGTAAACAGTTGTAATCTGGCCCAATTCAAAGAAATAATGCCAATTCTGTCAGCAATCAAAGAATACCCGTGCAATAAGCGCAAGTTTAGAGCCCAACCACAGTCTACTCTAGATACAACCCCGGAAGCTGACACGAACAGCTGAGCATTGGTGGTGTAAACAAACCAAAAGTTGCTACAGTAAAGAATAGGAAAAGGTTGGGGAATTCTAATTTTTCGTAATATTTCTCGCAGTATTTTTAAAGTCTCAACTTGGAACTTACTTGAAGTGAAGCTACAAATGTTGTGAATATTGCGGTCACGATAAAAAAATGTCTCAATTACAATTTTCATATGTTTTATTGGGAATACTCTCTCGTGTGTTCGTTTTGTTGAAGTATTTTGGTAGGAATGCGTCAATGACATCAGCATTCCTAAAAATAATCGGGTTTCAATAAGTTTCAAATTGTAATGTTTCTAAAGAATCAGCTCAATTTGCAATTTCTAATTATTATAATCCTTGGCAGTTAATGAATTCAACTATTTTTTAAATTTCCACTTTCAGTTATTTCAAAACACTTTTATACCAAATTGTACTAATTAATTAGAAAGTAATAAATCAAAATCGAAAGGTGCACAAACAAACTTAGGTGGAATCAAATAAAAGGTAGAGACAATCCATGCCAGATCATTACTCTCGTGTCATTTAGCTATTTATTGTTTTTATTAGACACTGCGCGATATTCCTCTATTTTGAATATATATAGAAGTTTCGCCCTTTGTTAGGTGGGTGGACCAACAATTTATTTTTCTCAAAATCTCCACGTTTCTGTTTTTGAGTCATTAATCTATAACGGGTACCAAACTTCATCTTAATAGGTATACAAATCACAGAATGGGAAGGTTGGTGGGATGGTGCGGGAGGGGAGGAAAGTGACAAACAGACAGACGGACGGACAGACCGAAACTATAATGGTTCCTAGTTGCTACGGAACCCTAAAAAGCTCTATGTAGAACACATAGTATCTGAAGTCACAAGTTTGGGCCTTCTTCGTTACCCAAAAACAATTCAGGTTGTGACAAAATAAATCCTTTGGGATCGTCCTCGTTGTACCTTCAGTTAATGTGCACAATTAAATCTTCAGTCAGACAGACACACAAACGAACAAACAGATGGACAAAGAGGCAAATATTAGTCTAGAAAGGGTAGAAATGAATTCAAAGGAATATGAAAGTATAAAATATTAGAGTTCAATCTTGTAATATAACTTCTCTTATGAAAACATATATTAAGTATGCAAAATATGTTTGTAAACAATTTTTTTTTCTTTTCTCCGTTTATTGGACTACTTTAGTTAATTTTAATTAAAATACGCGCGCGCCGATAATACTTGAAAGTTCAAAAACACGGTAAAAGATAACAGGTACAAGCCAGGCGGTCTCATCTGTCCGATGAAATCGACGTGATGCTGATGATCGATCTTTTTTATATTCTCGCAATGGAAGTGATAGTGTTCTACTTCTGAAGATGCCTAAAGCAACACGCTTTCGTTCTTCAACAGACCTCGATTATTTTTACATTTTTTCTCTATCGTGTCCAACAGTATCGAGTTTTACTTTATTTCTGACCCTGTCGTGTGAAACTAGTTTTCACTTTACCGCGACTAGCTGAAAATGAGATTCTTTTGATTGAGAAGTTATCTTCGTCGTCTCGGAATTGGACAACTATCGGGTTGGGTTGGACGGTGGACTTGTTCTCATCAGAACAAGTTAGCTCACACATAGGTCATGGTTTCATGCCATTAATTATAATGTTGCTGTCAGTGAGATGTCAAATTCTATATGATGTTTTTAAGGCGTATCTTGAAATGCTTTAGAAGCGTTTAAAATTTGTAATACTCCCACGTAGAGATATTATTCCGAGATGATGTAGAAGATGATTTTCATTTTTATTTTTTAACATATCAATCCGAGTGTTTAGGAAAGATTAAGTAAGTTTAATTTGAAAAATTGTTGGGAACATTTCGTTGGAAACACAAAGATCTCAAACATATTAATCCGCTGGAGTTTTAAATTTTTCTTTGAATGGTTCGAAAAATATCATCCTGATTGTGGTAGTGTGTGTTTGGTTGGAAAGTGGAAAGGCTCTTACAGTCATGATGAGGTGCCACGTCCAAATATGGAGGGCTAGGTAGTTTTTCCGTTCACTGGTACTTTGAAACAAGGAAAATATGACAAAAAACCGTTTGAATGGTGCATTTTCCAGTCGACTTCCAGGCCGCTCAAATTTAATTGAATCGATAATCTGAAGCAAAATTTCCATTGCCATTGGAAAGGAAATATTTTAAAATATTTATTTCATTATTTTTCCAGTCAAACAGATGCCGATTCCATGCCAAATAACTGATCAGGACAAATACTTCCAAATAGATACAAAAAGTGCTACAGATACTTTAATTTGAGATACTTTCCAGTGAAATATTCCAAAGCAATTGTTTTCGACGTGCTCCTTCCAATGATATCACTTTTGACCAAAAAAATCACCGGAAATATTCTTCCCCTAGCAAAAGCCAAGTCACTTCGAAAACTGGTTGGACCATAAAAAAAAGGTAAACCTTTGCAGAATTATTCTCATCGAGAGCGTACAGAGATCAAGAAAGGAGGACGTACACACAGGTAATTTTTAAAATATCTTATGGTATATTGTACAATTTTTTATTTTCAGGCCACCACTTCCACAAATATATGGGTTCACGTCGTAACAGTCTAGTTAGGCCTACTCACCACGAAGTCGATGTGGTCCTCAAAGGAAAGGTGGGAATTAAGAACCACCCCCAGGTACTTGACCCTATGAAGCATTCTCAAGACACTGCTATCTTAAGAGTTGTCGAAGAAAACGGGACACTTTCTGCGGGTAAAATTCATTATGGTGCATTTGTTAGTATTAAGAGGGAAACGGTTACTGGAGTACCAGTCATGAAAAATGTGAATGTCGGAGCTCAACAGTCGTCGACACACGGAATATTTTACGTTATCGGCATAACACAGTATTCTAGAGCTAGAAAGGAGCAACGAGACATCATTAATAAAAATTATAAAGAGAAGTGGGCCGAGAATGCTTCCCTGAGGCACTCCAGAAGAAACAGAGAATTCGTTGGATAGGGCACCGCGAAACAGGACACGTTAAGTGTGCCCGAACAGGTAAGAGGACAGCCAGTCCTCGTGAAACGTAATATTCCAATAATCGATACATAAAACCCTTTAAATTGATGAGGGGGGAGGGCCCTTTTCCATATTTTTGGGGCCCTAAAACAGATAGAGATAGAGGTGTAGCCTGGTAGAAATTTTGCGAAGAAGGCTCTGAAAGAGAAATTTTTTGTGCATTTGCACTTATATAGAAATACAAGCCTGCAAAAGTCATGCAAACGAGAACAAACCATAGAAAACGAGAGCAAGACCGACTATTCTACTGATGCAAAAGAAAAACCAAAACCGACTACGCAAGACCGAAAACGAGACAGCGACTATCGTGGGCATAATTACGTGCACGTAATTAATATAAATGCACTCTCGATGAATCTTGTGACGCCTTAAAGAGCGGCTTTCCGCCTGAATTACGATTGTAACCCGCTTATCTGAAAACGCAACTTACAAGGAAAGAAAAAAATATATTCTTACCAAATATTATCAAAAAATCTTAGAAATTACATATGATAAATATGTATCTTAAATTTCCTGATTTACATATATAAACTCAAATGTTTCCAAAAAACACCTGTTTACCTCGAATATTTTAACATTTAGTATTTAAAAATTGCGGAAATGCCTAAGCAGATTATTTTCTTCATGAATTAAAATTGAACTAACTTGTGGCTTAAACACTACGCCTATATTTCCTGCTCTTATATGGGTACTTACATAGTTTTAAACAGCATATCTTTCCACAGTTGTCTTCCTATTTCAATAAAACAGAAATCAAGTACAGAACTTGTATATTAGTAGTAAATATAGTTATTTATGTGAAGATCACTTCTCAGCTGGACGTTGCTACATTCCGCACATCCAACAAATCAAAAGCCATTTGTTTGGTAATGGACCACCAATAAAACCATCTGACATGAGCCCGAAGATTTAAAAAACCAAAATACCAGTTGCTTGCAGAAGTGGTCTAGTCATCAATTATATTACAAAATGTTTTCAATTTGTTCAAAGCGTAGTTAATTGTCCATTAATCAATAGAAGCGGTTTCCAAAGAATTTGAAAAGAACCTTGGTCTTGACCGTTGTAGTAAGCTGGAAAAGAGTCTTCTAATTGCTTTATTTTGTTAATGCTCACATAAGCGAATATCGAATGGTATAACGGCTGGCCAATTGAATACTTACAATACACACACGCTGTGAAATTGCAGCAAACTAATTACTTTCTTTGTAATCGGTCTTTTTGCAAATGCCGCGTACTCTTTTTGAAATAGATAATCCCGGCAATCTTACTGGGCACAATGAAATCTATCTATAGTTGTCAGACTCCAACAATTCCAGCCTCCATAGTAGATACCAAGGATTAACCCTGTGTATAAGCTGAAATAATAAAAAAAAAAAACATTATTGAAAAATCGCTGTCCAGGGGGCAGGTATTACGGTGTCAACAAGCGGAATAAATTCAGCCACGGGAACTAAAATTACGTAACCCAGTCCAACCCCTTAAAGAGTTGTAATGGGCTTCGGGATCTTGGCTCGTCTCTGTTTCTGGTCATGATCAAGTGGAGTGGTTCATAGCGAAACGATATTGGCATTTTCTCCATAAGGGCGTAGGCCAGCAATTTCCGATTAGCTCCAATAAAGCAAATAGCCGTCATTATTGATTCAATTTAGCTTGTATCGCTTTTGTCCTCGGAGGCTGCTGCTGATTCTTCAGTGAATAACACCGCAAGATTCATTTCCTCCTATCATTCCTGTTGCAGTCAGCCTGTCTGTTTCCCAAGTTAAAAGAGTAATTAAAATTCCATTTGGACAATGGGCAGAATTTACTTTTTCTCTTTTTATTCTTCCTCATAGAGATCTCTTCTGATTTCAAGAAATTCTCGTTACCTCAGCAGGCTTCCTACAGGCAACCGAGCCGAATCTTCTAATATATCCAATTCCTCTGGTCATTAGTTACCTGGATATTTGCATATGTAATTCAAGGGGTATGTGCGATCCAATGAAGGAAATCTACACAAACTGAACGTCGAAACTTTTTCCTTCTTTGCAATCTAATGGCTGATAAAAATCATTCCTGTCGGCGACAGATGAATATCGAATTGGAGAAAAACTAATTTCACGTATAAATTATGAGAGTTAGAAATTTATTGCACACGATTATATTGCATTTTTTTTTTGCCATGTGAAATACTAATTTGAGAACATATTACTTCGCTTAACTCTCGGCTTGGTCTTTTCTAATGATAAAAAAATATTCCTTTTGTATTACCGTAAACCTGGCATGGGAAGAACTTCACTTGATTTGATGACAAAGATTGCAAGTGGTCCCACAATTTAAGACGGATTCTGAACCATCGATGTTTCTCTCCAATCTCTGAAGGCCTTGTTTAGCGTTATCTGTTATCAGTAGAAGGCAACGTCACCGTCGGTCAGCAGGATTCGAACTCTGGCAACTCTCATGTAGTAAGCCATCACGTTATCTTTTACACCACCCTTGAAAGAAATATTTAGTAAAGAAAAATAATAAAACTTATTAACTTGATCTTTCGTGGTCTGAAAATGTTGGTCAGATGATATTACACCGTATGGGATAACTGAAAGTATTTTTCTTCAACCGTGGTCTCTACCATACCTTTCATTTAGCAGAAGAATATATATGTAAATAAATGTCTATTTAACAGACACTACTACACTGCATACTATCTCCTTTGCTTTTCTTGATCGCCCTAGGTAAACACGGGGACTATGCCGATGACACATATCAATGCTACTAAAACCAACTAGAGCTAACTTATGAGCCTGGACTCCAGAAAATGAAATGAAGTTTATCTTGTGGTTATTATCTCGGAAGCAGAGTTACAGCAAATGGCAAAGCTGAAGTTGATGAATAGGCTCACGCAACAAGGCCTAAGTGCCATTAATACCCTTGATGAGATCTCTCCAGTCCCCGTGACCACTTGGGAGTCATGGGACAAGAAAAGAACTTCACCCGATTCGAGAGAACAAAGTGGACCTACAATTTAAAGTGGGTTCCAAACTACGGGCATTTTCTCTGCAACTCCCATGGCCTTTCTATCGTAATATGTTGTCAGCAGAAAAAAAAACATGGGTCGCCACCTGTGGGATTCGAACCTGAGACCTCCGAATTGGTAGGCGGACACTTTATCAATTACTCCATCGTCATCATACTGACATCGTGTAAATGCCATGAAAACGCGTGTTGTAGTATGTACACCTGTTGTTGTATGGACACCTATGCTTGACTACCCTAATTCCGGAGTACAGTCACCATCCTGCACTCCAGACAGTTTTGGAAGTTTATTAACTCTGAGCAACATAGTGATGGCTACCCTTCCTCTCTTAGGCTTGGTGATCACGAAAGCAACGACCCCATTGTTGTGACCAAGTTTTTCGCCGACTTCTTCATTACCTCGTTCTGTGATTCTAACTGTAAACTTTTTCCACCGATTTTACCCACTTGACTAAGCTTCCCTTAACTCAAGGACTTTGTTTTTGACAACGTTACCATCCTCGAATATTTGTTGAAGTTGTCCAACGGATTTTCGTGTGGCCCAGATGGTGTTCCTTCGTCTTTCCTGAAAAATTGCTGTTTATCTATTTTTCCTATTCTTTGTCATTCATTCAACCTGTCTCTGTCCTGTGGCCATTTTCCTGGGCTCTGGAATGATTCTGAGATAATTCCCTTTCACAAGAAATGGCAGAAGTCTGAAGTCTCCAATTATAGACCCATCGCCAACTTGTGTCATGTTGCGAAGACGTTTGAGGTCTTAATAAGTGATGTGCTCCGTTTTCATTGTTAAACCATTATTGGCTCTTTTCAGCATGCCTTCATTAAAGGTAAATCTACCACCACCAACTTACTCGAATTCATGCATCACTGCTTGCTTCTGATTATTGAGTCTGGCTTGCAGGTTGATTTTATTTGCACAGACAATTGGGACTTGGTGCGGGTATAGTGCAAACCTTGAGTGATTCGATAAGTGGGGGTCGATATTGGGTGAAACCAAAATGATTGGTTTTGTAGCAGAATGGCAAAGGATGAGTCGCTAAGTGGCGGCGTGGGCTGAGTGAAACATTGTGGTGGGTGGGAGAAAGAGAGGCGGTAGTAAAAAATTCATTATTTTGTATGGAAATGATAAGAGCAACATCCATAAACACGCCTCCACGTAGCCAACAACTCAAAGTTAACGTTGTCATTCGGATGCAAAACAATTCATTTTTTTCATTACCACTCGTCCTTCACCCACCAACCAACCCCACTTATCCAATCTCTCAAAGTTAACATTGCTGAGATCATTTCACTACAAAACAATTTATTTTTTCATTATCATTCGTCCTCCGCCCGACAACAACTCCCCGTCCCCATCCACCCCCACTTATGTAATCTTTAAAAATCAACGTTGCTCTGGTCATTTCGATACAAAAGAATTAATTTTTTCACTACTACGCCTCCTCCGACCACCATCCAAGCAATCGCTCACTAACATATCTACAGTCAGCCCCAACCGTCAGTTAACGACTGATCATTTCCGTAACTCAGCCATTGTAATACAAAACTAATTGTTTTGTCTTTACCACAGCCCATCTCACATATTCAGTAACACACCTAGCCACTGAAAAATACACCCTCAGAATTCTGACTACCCTTCTGATGCACAGTGAACAATTTTAAATGTCTAATGGTTCATACAAATCATATACTAACCGCTTGTGCCACGCAACTTTTGGCTTACCATAAAATCTAATTCACTTAACGACGCATCCTTAGCATTACTTCTGTTACAAAACCAATTATTTTAGAAGTACCACCCCTCCTCCTCCAAGCCAACCCCATTTAGCAAATAACTCAAAGTTAATGTTATCATTCCAATATAAAATAATTAATTTTTTCATACCCAAATCCTCACTTTGTCAGAGCCCAACTCGTCATTATCTATCAGTCGTGTAAATATTCCGATTGCTATGCTTGTCATTGTAAAATAAAAATTCGTCATAAAATTACTACACGTAGTGACAAAGCTCTCAGTACGTAATAATTTGTCATTAGTTTGCGTCGTCTAAATGGTAAGTCATTATCAAATGACATGAGGTCATAATTATTGACACTTTGTGTCATTCGTTTAAATCCGGCATTAAGATCAAAAACTTGATGCGGTGACGAACAAATAACAGAAACTGAATGCATTTTCAAAACCAAGTTGTTAACCTCCCCTAATTGAAATAACCAAAGAATAACAGAAATAGTGCATTTAGTTTAATAATACTCAAAAATATCCGACAATAGTTAGAAATTAATTACATAATAAGCCGCTGAAGAATTATTAAAATAAATTCTCCAAATCAAGTTTTTAATAATTCCTGCTAAAGTAAGTGAACGGTGTCCGCACGGCTAAAAAATATTCGGGAAAGTGTCAAACACTATGCCTTCGCCACGATTGAAAGCATGCTGCATTTACTTCCTCTTTTAGCACTCTTTTTTTACTAGAATCTCTAAATTTCGCGTCTTACTTTCACTGGTCTCAGTTTGTTAACTTTAGTCTCAGCCTTCAAATTGGTTCGGTTCAGTTGTTTAAAAAGAAATTGTTTTGAGACTTCATCAAGAAGGTGAGACAGAATGGATTTTTTTGCAAACACAGTATTGTTCAAATAAATATCCGATCCATCACCACCATGATAGAATAAATATCCGAGAGGTTCACTGATGTGATTTTGAAAAAAATCTGGTCGCGACAGTAAATTCTTTCGTTTGCGAACTATGGAAAAACAATTAACTAGGCATGAACGCGAGGTACAAAACCATCAAGCTCTTTTAGTTGGCATTTCTCTCTCGTCTTTAATTAATTTCTTTAGCCTTTCCGACTCATTGATTTTAAATTAATTGGCCGGCCAGTAATAGCATTTCATTTGTAGAAAACCGGCATTGTCGTGAAAATGCCGAAATACCAGAGGGCATATAATTAGCAAGTAGCACTAGACAATAGCACCGGCAGATACTTTTCGAGCAATGCTAGTTACTTTTGCTTTCATTCTTTTAGCTTTGCGGCTATTCTGTGGAAGAGTAACCAAATCGAATGGGAACCATCTGTGACTGTAAAATTGCTGAGATTCATGGTCTTTACCTATGTCCGAGCCTAATTGATCTGTAATTAACGTTGAAGGTTTCTGTTCACGAAATTACTCTGTATTATCTTAGAGTTAAATTAAAAAAATTAGTTTTTATGTGAAAGGGTTTTAGTACTTTTACAATTTTTATTAGCACATTATTTGAATATGGATATAATATGTATATGGCTCTTTATTTGGCTCATCGTTATAAAGCGTAAAAACCTATAAAAAGTAGCTACCCTAAAAATTGCATAAGCATTAAAAGCCGTTCGCCATTTTTGTAGTCCTCCGGAAGTACTCATCCAAACGTGTTCTAAACGAACGCACGATTAGAGTCCCGCGGGACCAGTCGGCAGAGTCCTTGACATTTTCAAATTGCTCCCATTATTCTCCGAGTTCTACGATTCCAACGTGAGACTTGTCCTTCCCGCAGTACTTGCAGCAATACTAATGCGAACAGAAGCTTCGTGGACAAGCTACTGCAAGTCTGCGGCCTCTTATTCCCAGTGAAAGACGAGACTTCCGGTCCGCACCGAAGATAAAGTTTGCCCGGTGCAGTTGAATGTGTCGTCCTCCGTTGCCAAAAACTCTAGACTCTCTCCACAATCTGACAACGAAGTGGTTCTTAAGTGCACGTGTGTGAAAATGTGGGTTAGTTGACTGTTACCCAGACTCGACCCGCATGCAGTACAGTTGAATTGTTGACTTAGCAAGTGTAAGGATAAAGATTATCAAACAATTCACCTGGCTACGTGTCTTTGGTCCCAGTAAAAACGACGTACTTGTGTTCTGCCGAATATCGGGCAGATAAGCTGGCACATACCGCGAACAAGATTATTAATGTTGCACAAAGTCGGGCATGTGAAGTGTCTGTGGAACAGGGTTCCTTAACCATAACAAACCGTACAAGTTCTTTGAATTCGTCGATCGGTATAGGACAGCTGGTTTGGATGCACGAGGCTATGGTGGAGCAGTTTGAATGCCACATCAGAGTCTCTGTAATTGGACGGATAGATGTAGATCACTCTACTAGTTCTGATCCCTATTACTCCCAAATCTACTCCAAGATGTGCGCGCCATCTATTCACAACTAAGTGATCCGTATGATTTACTACTACGAAGAGCTCGCGCAGCCAACGTGAAATGAGTGTACTGAATGTTATCTGCGGGGGTCGATTCAGTAAGAAAGCGTTTATCACCTCAGTGCCAGGTTCTCTAGTAGAAAGACGACTGAAACGCTGTCTTGCTGCATCCACCAGTTCGTTTAATTGTGTTGTGTGGGGGTGTATAAGTATATTCTCAGAAGCATCAATGATGTCTCTAAGAACTGTAAGTTGTCCTGTATTGGCCGTTACACTGTAAGTTGTCCGGTGTTGGCCGTTACACCTCGAACATTACCAAACACCGAATCTACTAACTCAGAGTTCAACCTGATCGGAATTCCTGAGAATTCCCCGTACCCAATTTCATTCAATCGCAAATGGAATGCTGGTCTTAGTCAGCCTCAGGTCGTTATCGTGGAGATGAGATCCTGGGACCAGTCATGTGGATATTGTGAACGGAACAAAAGCAGATAGAAGTGCTATGCTGCTTACCCATAGCTGCAAAATTAAGTTATCTCTTTGACAAAATACTCCTTGAAATACCCGTACCAGAGCGTGTTTTCGGCAACCCCCATCATCTCCCCCTCCCCCCTCTCCAGAAGGAGTCAACAGCCTTCACCTGTAAAAGTTTCACGAAGCCTTCTTCGAAGCACGCCGATTTTAACAGGTGCACGATGGACGAGGTAATTAAATAATTGACAACGACTACACATCCTTTCACCGAAAAGGGGTGCAGTCTAGTCCGCCACGAATTCACAGCTCCAAGAGTTTCTTCAGAGCCATGCGGCTATTATATGTTTTAAGATCGGGCCCCACATATACACCTAAATATTTCAGGCAAGTATTCGTCCATTGTATGCCGATGAGAGAATCTGATCGATTCCGCCAGCTCCCACACCATAGGCCTTGGCTAGAAAGAAAGCTGGAAATGCATCCTCTTTCGTGACAAAAGTAGACAGACCGTCAGCATACGCTAATATAAGTGGCCTTATTTTAGTGTATGGTAAGTGAATATTTCTTCAACGATCGACGAAGACTTACCAACATCAGCTTCAGTGAAAGGTCATAAAACATACCTGACAAAGGCATCCCTGCCTGATACCCGACGAAGCGGAATAGGAGACAATATATGCCCATGATACTGATGATAGTCAAAAGACGTGCGTATCTCAAGAGGTAAACTATTCCAGATTTTTATACCTTGGATGAAAAAAACATATAGTGCTGAAGTTAATATTAGTGGGATCCGCCTTAGGTAGTTCCACTGGTATTCCATAAAGATCTCCACAGTGGCGGCATAACATGGGTTGGCTGCCATGTTGAATCTTAGAAGATTCAAGGTAGTCAACTGGACCGGCACTTGAGAAGACATGCTGGCGAGTTCCAAGTGGCGCCGCAGTCGTAATATCTCCAAAATGATGTCCTCTCCAGAAAATAGATTTTTGTCAATTTGACAATTTGGAACTATACCACGAAGTTCTTCTTCTGTTTACGTAAGCAGAATCTTAGGCTGCACAACACCAAATGTTATGAAGATGTCATCCATTGCTCTGTAACTATGGTCTAGTTCTTCGTAAAGTTTATCAAGACATTGCTCTCTGTATACGTTTTCGGAATCTCCTCCTTCCTCTACTTTCAATTGAAATATCCAAACTATCACAGTTTTAAGTTGCTTAGGAAATAGCTCTTTCCACTATTTGGATAGGTTGGCTTTGAAGAACAATTTTAAGACCTTTAACTTTTATCACACACTTCTCCAGCGATAGTTGATATACTTCAGTGTCTGGTTCACTTCTTCTAGGACTTCACACCAAAAAGAAAGGTAGCATTAAAAAACCGAAGTCACACAAAGCCGGTAAGAGTGTGGATTCTGCTTTTCTTGTATCGATGTTTTCTCTGCTGCTGATGAGATCACACACCTTTTCAAGAATGGCACGAGGTAGATGTGTGCCTGCATTGTACAGTGAGAGTGAACTGCTGCTATGATCAAAGAAGTTGCGGACGGTTTCCTTTTGCGTGATACTGTGACCGCTTGGTGGCACAGACCCCCCCCCCTCTTTACGCCGCCACTAGATCTCCACTGCCACCACGGTGAGCCGCTCCTTCTACATTTGTTCTTCGGTTTTGGTTGCTGGTATTACAGAATAAGTTAAAGTTTGTGTCTAAGAGTCCTTTGATGGTTGACCCAGGGCTCCTGCATTAGGTCGAGGTCGAGGATTTCCTCCCTTAGAAAAACAAGCAGGTTATCCGAAGCATTCCTTGAGTGCTATAGGTTGATCTTTACGACCTTCAGCATTTGCGAGTTCTTGGGGAGGGAAGGGGGGGGTCTATGCTCATACCGCATTTCGGTATTTATACCGAACCTAAGCCTGTACTCCTCCTTTTCAAGAGTTTCCAGATATTCCTCGTTTAAAAGAAGGAATAATTAATGCTAAACTTCTCGGGTTCTTCTTCCGCCCAATCGCTCATTGGTATCGATGGGTTTTGAAGTTTGAAGACAGCGGTGAAGCTTTTCCCCGTCTATCTTCGTGGGTGTCCAGATGCAGGTCCTTGGTCTCTTGGGTATTTCCCTAGCTGGGATCAGCTTGATCTTCATGTCTCACCAGGTATAGCTGATCTTAGCGACGCACGCACTAAGAAAATCCTTTGAAAACTGGTCGTCGAATCGGAGGACCCTGTATCCTCTAAAATATTGCGAAGAATCAAAATAAAGAAGAGCTCCTCCTAGGTCAGTAGTAGTAGGAGTTGTTGTAGTTTTGGGTTGTTTTCCTGATTGTTACTTAAAATTTCGTGCAATAATGTTTCTGCGCAACTTAATTCTAACTGAAGAATCATCTTATTTGTATACCAAATTGGAATTCTGTTGTACTTATTCCTCTAAACCTTCGTTCAATCCATTAGACAGTGAAACCTTCTTTCAATAGAACTGAATAAGAGCAGCAGCGAATTCAAATACGAGCACAAAGGATGATATTTGGCGGTGGTACTTAACAACTCATCGAAACCAAAAAACCAATCCATAGGTTTCAAGTCAACTATTTCCCAAATTCATTTATTAGTTAGAATCACCCAATTCTTATTCCATGTTGTTTAGTGTTCAACATTATGGTTCAGAACGTATATGGTGCGATTGTGCGATGCAAACACGGCAAAAGAAACTGGAATCTCCGAAAGTAGAAACAGCGCCACAAACTTACTTATTTTCTCTTGTGCAAGAAAAAGCTAATTTGGTGACAACTTGCTTTCTGATTCATGATAGCAAACCTTCTTGGATAGATATCAACATGGTGACAAGATGTCGTGTCACGAAAGGTGTTTAAATTTATGGATTCATCAAACATTTGCTCTTTATCCGCCATAAATAATCTAAAGAGATATTTGTTAACATCGACATCGAAGCATGGGAAAAACAAAGCACTTGATGTACTCGAATGGATATAGCTTAGATTGTGGTAATTGATCAGAAAATTAACTGGTTTGCATTGTCAGCGAAATCAACCTTAAACATTTGGTTTAAGTGGTTTGTTTTAGTTTTTTTCATTACGTATAAGATAACAACCAGAGTAACGTGTGAGATTAGTGAAAGAATAGCAGTTTAATAAATTAAAAAAAGAACATAACAAATGAGGCAGCCTAAAGGATCCGCACTGTACGGGTAAAAGAAACAAGGAGTATAACCATAAGCTATTAGAACCACACTCCCAGACGATGCAGATATATAGCAATTTCAATTGGGAGAGGTTCCCTCCATTCGAAGATATCAAGTCTTGCAATGAAATCACAAAAGTCAGATAAACTCATAATTTCCAAATGGAAATAAAGCCCGGGGCCATATAGTTTACGATGTATACCGGAACAATTGATGCAGGAAATGTTTGTAAATTGGTAACAGGTAGAGTGGAAGTAACTCGCAAATAGGTTCGAATTTTGACAGGTAGGTACTTCCACAAATGTCCCACTGACTTTCATCGCACCGCGATAATTAATTTGTGAATGGAGCGCAAAAATGGACTGTAAAAACAATCGCTCCAGAGTGGAATAAACTTTTAGCCGTTAAACACTAAATATGACTCATAATATGTATACCTTCTGGGCATTTCAGTCGCACCTTTCTCTTAATGAAAGATGTAAGAAATTTGTTAATTTAAGAAAAAAAGGGTTTACGTGATTTTATGACTCTACAAAAAGCGAGATACCTCAAATCAATTTGATCCGTTGCCGGGATGGAGTGGGCGAATTTAGAGTACCAATTAAATGTATAAGGAAGAAGCCTCCAATAAAACTTTTATTTTATGAATACAACAGTTTCCAATTCTTGGTCCATTTTATCAGTTTTTTTTTGGTTCTGTCTGACAACAAAATAGCAATAAACCGTTTATGATTTCGTAGACGTATAATCTTCGGTCATTGTTGCCTTCAAGTTCAAGTAAGCAGAAGAACTTGGATATTTAAAACCTCTTACACAATTTAGCACCGATTTTTTTCAATAATCGATAAGTAAAAGTCTGGAGAGTGTTGTAAAGATATCATGTAAAATGAAAAGACATATTCTAAACAAAATCAACTGTATTGCATAAAGTAATAACAAAGGGATATAAAACTCTTGCAAACATAAAAAAAAACTTAGTAAATACCCGAGTTAAAATAATTTAGCTGGTATATTCACGCCCAAACCAAGAACAGACGTTAATATTTTAAAAGTATATATGCGCCCATAGCAAGCACGCAATTTGCCGGGTACTATTATGCACGCTTCCGCTGCAGGCCCAAAACTTTAAAAATATAACCGCCACACGGGTATGCACGATCCCACTACAGGCACAACAATTTAAAAATACGCCTGCCCTTAGAACATAAAGCTAAACAGCAGTATGCTAGGAAAACGTCGGCATTTCCCTTTCTGTAGAAGTGAGGGTTTTCTATGAGTTTATAGACCATGGTAGTATTCAAATTTGAGATTTTTTGAAGCGGGGCTGATATATCTTTTGAATAATTACAAATTGTATTAATTCAAAATTTTATTATAAAATTACATTTAAAAATGTGCGCAAAGAAGATGAAATAGATTTTCTAATTATAATACGATCTAACACAATTTAGAAAAACAATTGTGAAATGCTCTGAAATTTTCTATAATTTATGCATTTAAAGTGTTCCACCTTCTTTAGAACGGATTTAAAATGTCTACATTACATGCCTCTGAATAAAACCAATTTGTTGAATTTCTGCCGGATTGAACATTTTTCGGAAGGACTTTTTGCTAAGAAATACCTTGTCATTAAGTATATTTCTGCAATAAGCTTGATCAATGCACTGTAATGATTACACAGCTCCACAAAAAAAAATTGAAAAATTAAGAATGAGGTCTGACTGGGTTTATTCTATGTTTTCGAGTTCGCTGAATGCGAATCCGAGGTCCGTTTAACCTCATCACATCAGGATTGTATGTATGTTATGTGCTGCCGAACTGCCTATCTAGCCCTAACTTCGGAAATGAGGAGCGTATTGTGACCTATGCCGCTTTTATTTTGAGGTTATAGGATTATGGCGTTATGCAGTTTATAGGTTGAGAGGTTGGGGGGTTGGGGGTTAAGGGCTTAGGGTTTTTGGTATGATGGGCCTATGGGGTCTTAAATTCAAGGGATAATAACGGTTTTTGGTCTAAATTTTGAGATTATGGAAAATCCTGCTGTGATGGGGTTAAACGGACCTCGGATTCGGATTCAGCGACCTCGAAAACATATAGTAAACATAGTCAGACCTCATTATTAATTTTTTCAATTTTTTTGTGGAGCTGTCTTATTATTTTGAGTCATTTGTGGTAACTGATCTTCAAAAATTGGTTTACCAATGAAACTCTGTTGTATATCAATTATGATTTTTAGAAAGTGATGTTTTTTTGGTAATCTATATAATTATAATTAACATATTTTAAGTTTTAAATCGAAAAATATGTGCTACCTTCTTCTGAAAAATTTTCCCCACTTCGACACTTCTTCTTACGTTCAGATGCCGATCACACCTACAGCACATATACAGGATACTGCCATTCCTGTTTACCATTATGTTCTAAGTGCCCGCCACACGGGTATATACGTTTCCGCTACAGGCACAAAATCTAAAAATCCGTCCGCCATATAAATACGCACGCTTCTGTTACTGTTCTGGCTTTAGAACATTTGAGACTGACGGCTCATCGCGTGATCGCTCACCTGATTTTAAAATTGTTCCCAATTGCCGATGACTAACAAGGTTAGTCGACGATGCTAGGATATTTCGCACTGTGTCAGACAATGCCGATTGCCTACTTTTAAATTCTGAATTAGACGCCTTTCAGAATTTCTTCCCCTAAAGATCGGCAAGTGTACATCTATGTCTTTCTCACGAAGAAGATCTCTCTTTCAATTTATTTTTACCTTTAAACTAGGGACCTAGGTGTCTGGCTTAATTCCCATTTCCCAATTTCTTTCAAATATCATTTTTATATGATAGTTACTAAGGCTAATATGACTCTGGGTTTCGTAAAGAGATGGTCAAAGGAATTTGATAACCCCTATATTACAAAATTTCTATATTGCACTTTTGTCAGGCCTATTCTGGAATATGCCTCTCCAGTCTATGCAACACATATCACTCGCATTGAAGCTGTTCAACGAAAGTTCATTCGTACCATCTTATGTTGATAGACTTGGAGTGCTGCACGTGGATACGCTTGAAAAGGGCCGCTGTAACTCCAGAATCCTTTTTTTCGACTGCATTCGGGAGTCCATAGACTTCTTTGTTCTCTTGGCTCGCTTCCTGAGGAATCAGGACTTCTTTACATGGATGTAGTGATTTTGTATTTCCTCTTTTGATCGCATTGATTTTCATTTATCGCGAAATCATGTGAGGAATCAGCTTTGTTCAAGGTTACTTTTTACTTTTTATGTACTTTTTATGTACATTTGCATTTTTATAATTTGTATTTATATTTTGTGAATTATCTCCTTATTCTTTGATTTTACATTGTATTATACTGCTTATTAGCATTTTGTAGTAGTCAACACTTGTCAAATAGTCATGACAATAATAATGATAACAATTACCTGAAATGTGTTTTTTTATTCTTACATTTTCCAGTTTCCCTTAATCTTTATTATAACTGCACAAACGTTTCAGCCTAAGAATGGGCAAGTCTCACTTTTACTTGGGTCAGTCGCCCTAAAATCCAACCTGTTCAGAATGTTCAGTTGCTGTTGCTAAAGATCATGTCTCACATATTTTAAAAGGAAGAAATCAGCCAAGCAAGTAAATTTCAAAAGCTCTAAAGCGGGTTGCTTGAAGGTGGGCTATGAGTTGAAAGCCTTCTAGGATACTTCGATTCTAATCTGGACACACTCAAGTTTTAGTTACACCTCCAAGCGGTAGCAATCGAGCAATTCATCCTAGAAGGTAACCAAGTAACTAATGCGGGAGGAAATAATCTCTTGAAAATCCCCCTAACCCCAAGGTTGTAGTAGGCCATGCCGAGGGAGTCTAGAGTGGTTTCATTCTCTACAGGAACCAGGGGTAACGAATGGTATATCCTCAGGAGCAGCACAATCTCCTGTTGTATTCTAGTTGAGTGGGGTGGGTATGAGTGGATCTCTGCCCACCTGGTCTTATTATATTTCCTCCCAAATGTGAGAACATAGATGAGAAAATTTAAAATTATTCCAGAAAATCCTGGCGCTTCTGTAGAAGTGGTGGTTGAAGGAAAGGTAAACCCCCGAATAAATATGACTCTAAACTGAAACAGGCACAATAGCGTCAAAACGTCTGAAATGAGGCACGGTACGCCTGAGTAAAAATTATACTTTTCCAAATGACAGACCGCTGCAGGCACGTATCAATAAAAGACGCACGAAATAAACGAAACCAGGCATGGTACGCTCAAACTTTATTTTGAAAGGTAAACAATAAAATTATTTGCGTAGATTAACTCATTAGAGACCCGAGTCTTTAAACAAAATGCTGGCATATACAAATAATCCTTCAATATAGCAATCTACTTGCTAAACACAATTCACAACAATTGTTAATTTAATTCGAGTTTATTACCCAAAAGTGCTCCTCTTCGCTACAAATCTCTGTTTCTATTATGCCGGCCTCGAAAACGCGCATACAAGTACTTCGACAAAGAATCATAACTGGCTATGAACTGCAATCAATTTACGCCAGTGTAGTTGAGAGAGCGTTTACCTCTCCTACACTACAAGTATAAAATTTGATAAATCCTAAAATGGTATAAAAATATTTGACCTTTTTATAGTGAAACCAAGCCTATTTTTGTTTCTCTTGCTTTTTTATTTTATAAGGGCACTTCATTTTAATATAATTTTTTTTATTTATAATAAAATTACAAAGTTGGCAACATCAACCAGGTTCTACAATTATTTTTAAGTACAATTGATATAAAAAAAACCAAAATAAATATGTCCAAAGTAAATAAAACAACTTATACTATTGCAAATCGTTCATTCGACATTATCTTGCTCGGCAGCTATTTCAGCTTCCTTAAATACATCTGGGATATCAGCATCCTCAGACTTTTCAATAATTTTATATTTTTCAGCAGCTCTTAAACACTGCTGTGCTACTTCTCTTGCTTTTGCTCTGGTATCATCTGGAAACTGTGATAAGCCGTTTAGAAGCTCCATAATATCTGTTTGGAACAACTTATGCGCTATTTCCTCGCTAGCATTGATCATATTCAATAAAATTACTATTCCACGATGCTGAACATCCGGACTAGGATTTGCGACCAATATATGCAAAACTTGAAGCCAGGCAGTAGCATCGAAAATTTTTTCACAACATTTTTTGCTTACAGAAGTCAGCATTGCTAGAGCACCTGATGCTGCTTTAGCTGTCGCCTCATCTTCTTCTTCGCATAAAAGTGCTAAAAATTTCACTCTGTCGTTGTTTCCTTCATAAATTTTTACAACATCCTCTGACAACACTAAATTGCAAACGCATTCAGCGGCAGCTCGTCGAAGATAGACATGTTCTTCCATTAAATAGGCCTCAATCTTCGTAATACCACCCTCTTTTATAATTCGTTTACGTACGGTTTCATTCATAGCAGCCAAGTTGCATAAAGCCATCATAGCCTCGAAATTTTCCAGAGCCGTGCATTCAGGATCCAAGGAATTAAGGAAAGGGCGCACCACTTCCAAATTCCGCTGACCAGAAAATGCTACTTCCGGATTAATCGTAATTCCAATTCGGGCTAGAGCCTGAGCTGCATTCCGTTTTCCTTTCTCAGTTCCGTTTAATGACAAAGGCAAAAGGGCTTTAACTCCACCATCCTGCACCACTCTTCCACGCAACTCTGGCATGCCACAAATTGCATTGAAGACACGACTAATCAATTCTCTTGAATTGGGACTTTCTGTTTTCGATAATGACACAAGAGCTGAAGTAACGCCTTCGTTTGTTAGGACAACTATTCGCTTTTGCACAAAATCTGGATCATCTAATTCGTGTTCCTCTGGAATATGTTGTTTAACAAATTTCGCAAGCTCAATCATTTCTGGTAAAACTTCCTGTTTCTCGTAAGCATTACACAAATTAACAAATGTTGTAATAACTCCGTAGAGCACTGATTGATCCCCTGTTCTTGCAAGCTGTATAAGGGCTTGAAGTGCCGTACGATCTTCAATTAATTTTTCTTTTATTTCAGCGTCTAACGTAAGGTAAGCTAACCCTTCTGCGGCCCACTTAGAAATATCCTTATCCCCTCCAGGTTTAACAAGAAAACGCCTGCACGCACTCCCAAGTTTTTGACTAGATCCATCTGCAAAAGGTCGAATGGATGCATCTAAACCTCCATAACTTCCTATTTTACATAGCCCAACAAGAGCGCGAACTTTGATTCCATCATCTGGAGAATGATAAAGTTTCTTCAAGATATCAACACCTTCCTGTAGAATTGTTTTTGCTTTATCTTTTTTAGATGTAGCTGCTATAATACATTCACAGGCAACTTTTTGCTGCAGAATATCATCAGTGGTAGCCATGGCCAATATCATTTGTAATATGCCTGAAAAATAAGTGAAATACCATTATTGCTTTCGTTAAAATAGTTCTTAAGTATCATTTAAAATGAAAGAAATAAATAAAAAAGGTTATTAACAATTTATTTAGAGCGCAAAAAAA
Source organism: Leptarthrus brevirostris (assembly GCA_964036015.1). Taxonomy (NCBI): domain Eukaryota; kingdom Metazoa; phylum Arthropoda; class Insecta; order Diptera; family Asilidae; genus Leptarthrus; species Leptarthrus brevirostris. Next base: position 3,094,109 of record OZ038371.1, on the reverse strand, counting down.
TTAGCGGACCGGAGAATGAATAAAATGAGTAATAATCCTGTGGTCAGGGCTTGGAAGAGGCTCTGTTTCTCTCGGAATGATGCTGATTACTTATTTTAATTTACGAAATCAATTTATAGTTTGTTTAGAGTCCTCATACAGTATCTACTTGGATAGAATTAAGTGAACTTTGCGCAGTGGGCCCAGGTAATAACTGGGACGGATATCCTTCTACATTGCACCTGGAGAGCTGTTAGAGTAGTGACCCCCTTGTTATTTCCAATCTCTTCGATCGCTGTTTTAAGACAGCTTTCTCCGATAATGACTCTGATAAGAATTTTACTAACTTGACGAAGTTTTCACCGATATCTCTTCAACTGAATTATCTCGCATTTGGCGAAGCTACCGTTTTAAAGTAAATCTCGAATTTAGCCAATATAAAATTTTAATAATATTCCCCTTCATAAAAAGGGCAATAAGTGTGACATAATGAATTATCAACCCATCGCTAAATTATGTTACATTGCGAAGGTTTGTGAATCTTTAGTTTGCGAAGTGTTTCAATTGCACTGTAAACCCTTTCCAGGCTCGTTTCAAAATGGTTTTATAAAGGACAAATCCACCTCAACCAACTTATTAGAATTTTTCAAGTACTGCGTTTCCGCAATTGAGTCCGATAAGCAAGTCGATTGCATCTTTACTGATTTCAGTAAAGCTTTCATCAACCACAAAATTCTCATAAGTTGCATGTTTTAGGTTTTCCTTCGGTTTTTGTAGATTGAGTGTTCTCGTATCTGTCTGAGCGTACACAGCGCGTTTTGTTTCGTGGTGCGCTTTCTAATGAAATACCTAATACCTTAGGGGTGCCACAGGGCTGCCATCTTGGACCATTGCTATTTATCATTTACATCAATGATGTATCAACGATCCTCCATCACTCGAGAATTCTTTGCTACGCTGACGACACCAAAATTTTTCGTACTGTTGCTCATGAACAGGATTGTTCACTTTTAAATTCTGACTTAGACGTCTTTCATAAATGATGTTCTACTTACTACGTCCGTCTGAACATCCTCAAATGTACCACCGCGCAAAAGGACCCCTCTGCACTTCAACTTTGTTATCTATGGAAGCTTATATATAACCCGAAGACCAGGGATTTAGGGGTCATATTGGATTCCCACTTTTTCTTTGTGGACCACATAGATTCTCTTGTAAACAAAGCTAACGCGTCCCTTGGTTTTATTAAACGCTGGTCAAAAGAGTTCGACAACCCTTACATAACAAAACTTTTCTATTGCACCTTCGTTAGGCCTATTCTAGAATACGGTAGTCCTGTTTGGTCCCCCTATTCTCATTGGATTCTCTTGAAGATAGGCGTAACAGATCTAAAATTATTCTGGCTTTTGACTGTTTGTGGGGTACAATTAATTTTCCGGAGCTGCTCGGGTCTCTGAATATTTCTGTTCCGGCTCGCTACCTGCGGACTCACAGTTTCTTTCAAGTTCTTTATCATCGCACTAAATATGGTATGAATGAGTCGCTGACATCGAAGTCGCGCCTGTTCAACGGCAAGTTTGACTATATTGGCTTCCATCTCTCGAGAGATAGAATCGAATAAAGAAACAGCTTAGTTAAGGTTAATTTATCTCTTTGATTTTGACTGTTGTACACTTATATTGTATTTTTTAGTAATCAGATATATGATGCATCTTTAAATAAATAAATAAACTCTCGACGAAGCTAATTGCTTACTTTTCTCCTATTCTTATTTACCTATTTTATGGAGAAATAACTAAGCGGGCTTATTGCACTAAGATTTGTGTCAATTCATCAGCACTAAATAAGTACTTTTTTTATACGATGTGGCCACATCCTAGGGGACAACCCTTTGATGCGTTAGCATGGTTTTGGCCGGAAGGGAACTAGGGTAAGGGAAGTGAGGAAGTGATTTCTCTACTAGTAAAGAATTATTTGCGGAAAAACTATTTTAGCTTATAGGCTGTATTAACCTCAGAAATATTTTCTTATTTAATAATTTTTTTCATAAGATTTCTAAGGATATCTTGAAATAAAGTAAACAGAAGTTGTGCCATAGGTTTGTTACTTTAAAATCTTCTTAAGAATGCCGTTCACCAACTGATCTGATGGATGTAAGTTTCAGCGGAAATTCCAAGCTCTGTAAATTTAGTATTTTTCGCTCGACGTGTTGGTCGCTTGCTGTTGGCCGGTCTTAATGGCACCGTTTCTTGTACGTAGGCTGCTACATAATGGAATTAAATCGTGAACATTTTCGTGGAATTAAATCGTAAACATTTTCGTGCGTGGATCAACTCGCTTCGACTTTTGTTAATGAAGCAACATCTTGAGCCACGCTGTTACGCTGCTTTTCCGAATTCAGTCGTGGTCGCACTTCACTACAGGACGAATTTCGTGAAGGTCGTCTTAAATCGGATACTTTGCCAGAAAAATCGATGCTGTGCGTTTACTGATATTGCAAGATCGTCATACGACATACCGTGAGATCGAGGCATGATTGGGCATTAGTTCCACTCGCATTACATGACCGTTTTGCCGCCAGAAAATTTGTTCGCGGTGGATACCCCATAATTTGACAATCGCTTAAAAAAGGAGATTGGTGCAAAGAAATGTTGAAAAAATTCAATCGCGGTGTAATGGATCTTTCAAGACGAGCCAAATCCAAAAAAGTTGTTCGCGCACGAAGCACTTCAAATCCTGTGTTCTCGGAATAATTGGACATGCCGCCACCGTGCTATTGCAGCAACGTAGAACGGTCAATTCTGAATGGTACACCACTATTTGTTTGCCAGAAGTGTTCGGGAAAATAAGGGAAACCAATCGCAGAAGACGAGTCATTCTACTACACGACAATGCAAGCTCTCACACATCGGCTCAAACAAGTGAATTTTTGAGCATTCTTCTTATTCCCGCAGATCAAAAATAAAATTGGAGGTCAACGTTTTTCGACGCCTGAAGAAGCGGTTAATGCGCAAATCACACGTTTTGAAGGTACCTCAATCGGAGTGGCAAAAGTGCTTCGAAAATTGGTTCAAACGCATGTAAAAGTGATCTTCATGGAGAACATGTTGAAAAACAATAAATTGATTATAAACATTTATTTTTACTTGTCTATCTCAAAACTTAAGTAGCAACCCTCGTATCTAAATGATGAGCATTCTGGATTACTCTGTTATTAAAAAAAAAACTTAGATTGGCAGTAGGCCCATCCAAGGACACCTGCAGTAGTTTATCCAAGGGTAAAGACAGACCGTCAAGACATCTTACTTTTAAGAAATCCTCACTCGACCGCCCTATAAAGTACTGTTCCAATACCTTCTCTTGACTCGGTGACTGTTAAGATCACAAAACCGTACTATTAAATTTAGGATAACAATCTTTTTTTAAGTTTCCAAAAAAAATTTAGATTCCTAACTTTCCATGACCACTGCTTCCCTGACTTCACCGATTTTCCAAAATGTGGACAACCGGTATTGGGAATTGGTTCAGAAATTTCATTGTCATATTCCGCAGTAGGTGAACCTTAACTAACAAAAACAGCCAAATGCGGCATTTTCTAAGCTACGGCCGTTTCAACATTTTTTTGAAAAACGGCAAGATTTCGCGGTCATACCCTATAGCGCTTTGTAGCTTTTTCGATCGAATCGGATGACGTTCTTTCTCCAGCATACATCCCACAATGTGTTACGGGAACTAGACAGAAATACTAGCAGTTCAACGTGACAGATATAGTATAAACAGCAAGAATTGAAAAATTAATATTAGAAAACGAAGATACATCAAAAAACAGTTAGTTTACTATACATAATTTTAAAAATGGATCAATTAAAAGAAATAAATCGACTTACCTTCTCTCGACATAATGTTATTGCCAACATCCAAGGGTCCTAGCAAAAGTGCAGTAATTGCAACAATCACACGAACTTTTGATTCCAATTCAGGATCAAGCAGCTTATCCTTAATGAACTCATCAATTTGATCACAAAATCTCTGCCTGGCTTGGTCATAATACATGTTGTCATAAATTTTTGAAAGACATATAGACGCTATTGTTCGAGAAGATGGTGTTATATCCATGGCACTTTCGTACTTGTATTCTTCCAATTCAGAACAAACTTCCATTAGTCGCTGAAGTCCGTTGACTTCAACTAAACGTTCGGCCCAATTTAGTGTCGTGTAATGAACATTTCGAGTCAACAGTTCCATTATTGCGTCCCTGGCTAAACCAGAAATCGTTCGATCTGTTACGGAATAAACTAGGCACGTGAGGAGAGTATCTATTTCCTTTTGATATTTTTCGCATAACTCTTTGTTTGGTTTGCTGTCGACTTTATTTTCTAATCCAGAAAAACTGTTTAATATTGTTTGCATGCAAAATTGTGCAGCATTGACACGCTCTTGATTTTTACTATCGAGTACTTGAAGGAACCAAGGTATTCCTAATTCGCGTAATACAGCTTTTGTTCTGTCGACACTTTTATTACAAAGTTCCCCCACAATTCGCACGATATTTACGTATATTTCTTCACATTTTTCAATTTTAATCAATGAGGCAATTTTTGAAATAACACCCTCCTTGAACATAGTTTCAGCTCCAGCCATCTCTCTGGACAAAACCAGGAGGTTATTTACAGCACTCTTACGTTTCTCTAATGGCTGAGATAAATCAAATGCCAATTGACACATTTGTTGAACTTTTGTGGATGTTTGAGAGTTTTTTGTTGCACGTTCCTGAACTATGGCATGTAATCTTTCCAGAATGGGTTGCACAGATTTGTTAGTTTGGTCTGCTTTCCATAAGTCAACGGCATCCTTATAAGCTTCTTCGTATCGCTGAAGTCCTTCATATGCTTGTGACCGTCTAAAAAGCGCTTTATGATCCATTGGTGTTATTTCTAAGGCTACCGTACAATCCGAAAGCGCGTTTTCATAATCATTTTTCTTTAAGTAGGCTGCTGCCCGATTTTTGTAAAGCACCGGCAATTCCTTGTGATTCTCACCTTCGCCTATTGCTTTTGTGTAGAAGTCAATAGCCTCATGCCACTTTCCATTTTTAAAGGCTTCATTTCCTTTCTCTTTTAACTCAATTATTTTATCGTCTATTGCAATCATTTGAAAGACTTTATTTTTAATTAATTACTTGAAAATTAGACTCTGCAAATTCCACTTATAAAATTTACATACAGTTCACTTTAACTTGTCACGTTAAATTTTCTACAGTCACGTTTATAATCTGCGGTCTAGTCTGACGAGAATATTCTGGACCATTAAGTCTACAGAGAGAAAATTTTCTATTTTTAAACATTTACCAAAAAATTGTTCTACATGTTCCCAAGTTTGAAAAATTAATGTCAAATTGACAAACAGCTGATTGATAGCACTGCTCGTGCTCGACGCTTCTAAAGAGAAAGATAGAAATACAAATAAGAATGAAGTTATCAGAGTTTTTTGCTTCAATCAAACTTTTCGATATCCTAAATTTCGAAATTTATACCCTGCCCTGGGTGACAAATTATAAACGTCAATTTTTCTACACGTTTTTCTTGTGTACTAACTAGGGTAATCCGATTTTTTCTGCAAACAGTTTAATTTACAACATTTCTAAATAAATTATCAGAAATAATGGCGCGCAGACCAGAACAAACAGCACCACCTGATATTGTAAACAAATTATTAATGTTATTATTAATTTGTGGTAACTACTTTTTAATTTTAGTATTACAATGAGGAAGAAGCTCAGAAATATTCAAGCAAGTACGCGTTAAACAATATTATTTTATCAAATAACTTTATTTAATTGAATTCTAGCTCACGAATCATTGAAATTCAAGTGGAAATGGCTGAGCGAGCCATTGAATTGCTAGCTCTCCCAGAAGATCAACCCTGTCTGATTTTGGATATTGGATGTGGCTCTGGCTTGTCGGGAAGTGTTCTAGAGGAACAAGATCATGTTTGGGTTGGAATTGATATATCAAAGGCAATGCTGGATGTAGCTTCAGAAAGAGAACTTGAGGGTGATCTCATATTGGGCGATATGGGTGAGGGAATGCCATTTAAAGCGGGCTCATTCGATGGAGCTATTTCAATTTCTGCTCTACAATGGTTATGCAATGCTGACAAAACTAGTCATAATCCGCAAAAGCGACTATATAAATTTTTTACAACGTTATTTTCATGCTTAACAAGATCAGCACGAGCAATTTTCCAATTTTACCCAGAAAACTCAGAACAAATTGAATTAATTACTGCACAAGCCATGAAAGCTGGATTTTTTGGTGGATTGGTTATAGATTATCCTAATTCAACTAAGGCAAAAAAATATTTTTTGGTGTTAATGACTGGGGGAGTAGCAGCTCTTCCAGAAGCTTTAGGTAACGTATTTACGCAAAAAGACAGTTTCCTAAAATATTGTTTGAATTTGTTTACAATTAAAGGAACCGGAGAGGAGGAGAGAAGAGCTGCTTATATTAAAAAACGAGAAATGATTAAAAATATCCGAGGAAAGCCCATTAAGAAGTCTAGGGAGTGGATTCTTCAGAAAAAAGAGCGAAGGAGAAGGCAAGGAAAGGAAACTAGATTAGATACAAAATATACAGGAAGGAAAAGAAGTGGACGTTTTTGATTTCATTCGAAGTTGTTAAGTAAATATTTTATTGGAGATGTTGAGTTTCTTATCTTTTATGTGTTAAATGAAATGGAATTTCCACCAACGAATATTTGCTTTATTTCAGAATTGAAAGATTCGTTTATTAATGAGCTATTGTGTGAAACTCGCATTAGGAAAGACATTTTTTATTATTAATTTTGGATTTTAGTGACAGGAAATTTAAAAATTACAACATAAAGGAAATTCACGATAATTTATGTAAACACAACTACCCTAAGTCAATAATAAATAGACTGTCTGTTCAACGGAGCATGGAGACCGTGCAATTGCGCCCCCTTTATTATAACAATTCTTCACCAAGAAAACAATGATTATAAGTGAATGACTCTAGAAGCGCTTTATATACAAACGCAACCCAACACTAGTAACAACAAATCAGGCATGGACAACATTAGTGCAGCCTCGATTGTAGGCTTTCCTTCTGGGATGAGATCAAGGGCCGGGCTGATAAGGCCGCTTCGGTGATGGCGGCGCTGAGTCATGGCCAACCTTAGCGGACCCAGATCCTGCAAGTGGTGCCTGTTGCTTCACACCGCCAATGCTCTACGGAGCAGGAGTCTGGGCCGATGCGATGCGGTGGGAAAGGTACCGTAAGTGTGTACTTGCGGTACTACGCAGTGCGGCCCTCTGCATTGTGAGCTTCTACTGCACGGTCTCGTAACCGGCAGTGCTAGAGATCGCAGTTAGCGGCAGTTCGTCTACCGGGAGAAACATCCTGGGGGAGAGACCGCGAAAGTGGCCCGGCCCAGGACTATGGCGTTCTGGAAAGATGGGATGAAGTCGCAGGGCCGTTGGACATCCCGGGGATTCCTCAGCTGGCTACCCCGTCAGCTTGGCGAGGTGAACTATTACACCCAAATGCTGACGGGGCACGGGCATGCTAGCTTGTTAAGGGGTAAGAAAGCAGGGGAGCACCTATTGGCCTATGTGCCTTGTTGGATAGACTGTTCTATAGGACTCCACCGTGAGGTAATGCCTCATAGACGATTCCGGGTTGGTCCTCCTGGAAGGCGAAGGGGGGCTTTAGCTTGGGTGACTAGTCATTGGCCAGGTGAGCCCGGCACACGGCTGGCTTTGGTCCCCTAGTTATGTAAACGCATTTCCCCGCTTCCCTAAAAAAAATAGTGCAGCTCACATTTTTCCAAAATGTGTTACTTGCAACGCAGGGTGAGTGCAACCGTAATTGTTCCTGGAATTTTCTCCCCATGTATAAAGTACACCAATAGCTTAAATAAAACATAACCTGAAAAAGAAGTAATAAAAAGGAGCGAATTTTATGGTTTTTATTTTTAGATTGTAATAACTGTATAAGGCCGAAAGAACACAACGGGACAGTCAGCTTTTAAACGGATACCGAACAGAAAGGGCCTGGTTGTAAGCGCAGATTTGCACAGCAGCTGCAAGATACAGCTAAAATATGTTAATTGCTGAATCACGCAGCTGCAGCACAAATCTGCGTTTACGAACAAGCCCATATGCGATCGATTCTCGGTCCCGAGCATGTCTGTTTTCGGCACGTTAATCAGTCTGTTCATAAGCGCAAGTGTGAATTGTGCAGTTGCTGCGCTAATCTGGGTTTTATGATTACATTTTCTTCGACCTGGTATCGACCTCATTAAATAGACATTGTTTTCAAACGACGGTTACTGTCGTTATCATTTTTACATTTCGTTAAATATGTAATTATATGACCGAAAGGATTTAAATAACGGGTCAACTGTTAAGCAACGAAGACCTAAACAACCTCACAGAGATAGACATTAGTATTCGAAGACGAAAGTGGTAATGGATAGGATATACATTACTCCAGATTGGAGCCCGCATGGGACCGAAGGAAGATTCCGAATTGGACGACCGCGCAACATATGGAGAATATCCGTTGAGAAGGAAGTTACCCAGGTCAAAAAATCGTGGAACCAGAGATTCCTTTGGAAAGCTGAACAGTGTTAGTAGGATGAGGTGGTTACTATACAGACTCCTGGCAAGATATGCTGTGGCTCACATATGAAAAAAAAAATATATTTATCTTCAATTATTTTCTTATTCCGAAATTAATAATCCGTTCAAGGACCTTCGAAATAAACTACAAGAGGTTCATTGATCTAAAATCGGTAACATAATTAGAAGTGTTTCAAGGCAACAGTGCCACGGTAGCCCTTCTCCAGCAAAACGAGGGTAGGAAATCAATATTTGAGTAAACGGAAAGAATAGCGGCAGAGGAATTTTGTATTGATTTCATCAGGAAAAAAGGCAGATGATTTTGCTACTTCATGCTCATTTACGCAATGAATCCGAATCCATCAATGGTGTCAAGTGCGAAGGTCACTAGTAGTATAGAAATGAAGACAAAAAGTAGTAGTAAAGTAGACTGCAAAGATGAACCTAGGTACGTTCTAACAATTTATTTCAACAAAATATATATTTACAACTCAATACAATTTGTTCTAAATTAAAACTAATGTCCATCTGTTCAACTCTCTTTTTTAGGTTTTATTTTATTTGAATCCAATTTTGCTTCGCTAAAAACGAATGCAAAGAATACTATAATAAAAGAAGCAATTCCCCATAGCACTATCTCTTGCTGAATGGTCAACAAATTTGAGCGTTGCATATTAGCTCTCCTATCAAATCGCTCTTTAGCTGCCCTTTTTCTCTCAAAAGATGATCCATAGTGAGCTCTAGACCACTCATCAAAATCATAAATTGGTGTTCTGCCTGTGGCCGGAGGTACTTCGGACTTTCTCATTCGAGCTTTGTAAAATTTCGTTTGGGGATCGTCTTCCTCTGGAACATCATCGCGGTGAACATGAGCATACTGCGTTCCAGCTGTATGAACAATACCTGTCACAAAGAATTTAAAGTTAAGCAGCATAGATAGGAATTATTATACCTTTATCATACAATTTTCTTAGTCGCAAATTTCCTAGGACTTCATAGGCCTCTGATATATCACGAAATTTTTGCGCAGCAACATCGCTTCCTTTATTTTTATCGGGGTGATACTCCATGGATAGTTTATAGTAAGCTGATTTTATATCACCTTGTGTTGCCTTTTTTGTAATTCCTAATGTAGCGTAAAAATTTTCTTTTCTTTTACCAGGCGAACAAAAATTTCTCGACACATTTACTGCGTTAAGATTTACACTCTTTAGTGGGGTCACATGCCATAAAAGGAATTTGCACCATTTTGAAAGATGCATTACTTTACTAATAAAATACAATTGCTTTAAATAAAACTATTTATAATGATTGTTTGATGAATATTAAGTTTTATTTTTATGCCCATTGTAGAAAAAACAACTTACATCATTTTGACGTCCAACGTCAAAATCATATGTTTTGAAACCCAATTCACAGTTTTGTTTTAATTTCGAATAATTTCGCAAACACTTGGAGAATCACTGGATAGATTTGTTGACATTTCTTGATCAAATGTCATAACCGATAAATTCGCCAAGTAAATTGGCGTTTTTACTAATCATAAAAGGGCTAAATTGCGACGACTATGTTGAAATTTTAAAGTTAAATAACAGAGCACAAACGTTTTATACTGCACAAAGTATCAAATGGCATCATTAATAAGGAGAATCATTTTCCCATTATCAGAACGGTAAGCAAATCAATCCAAATAGTCTGTCCCTTAATTTTCAAGAAAATTTTCAGAAGAATTTTGTATAACCAACTGCGCACCAACATAACTCAAATTGATAAAAATGCAAAAAATCCGAAAACAGATCCTACCGGCCTTATATTAAGTGATACTTGCAAAAAACGTTTAGAACAAATCTGTAACGATGGCTCATTTTTACGAGTCGTGGTTGAAGGCGGAGGTTGTTCTGGATTTCAATATAAGTTTGATATAGATAACAAATTAAATAAAGATGACTTAATATTTGGAGAAGAAAAAGCTAAAGTTGTCATAGATCCAATCTCACTAGAATATTGTAGTGGAGCAACAATAGATTATCACTCAGAACTAATTAGATGCGGCTTTCGAATGGTTAGTAATCCAAAAGCTGAGCAAGGCTGCTCGTGTGGTGCTTCCTTTGCTATAAAACTGGACTAGTCGAATATCCTAGAAATGTACAAAGTATTGTGTGAATAGTTATTATAATAAAACGACTTGAACATGAATATATTTTTATTTTTATAATAAATACACATATAAATTCTCCTTAGTCAAAAAAAAGGAAATTAGAAGTTGCAAAATATATAATTTAATTTTCTTTCACTTTGAAGAAGCCAATTGCTCACTCAGACTTATTACTTGCTCGGTGAGTACGCTTATCTGTTCTTCGTAATTTATCCTTGTTGTTGCCTGTAATCATATTATTAATATATTAACATGAAGGATAAACCTATGGGCCTGATTACGGAAGTCGAGTAAACTTCGCTCGGCTCGACTGTGTAATACCATAAGAATCAGAGAAAAGAAACAAAAAAGTTCGGCTTGAACCCTCATAAAATTCTCACATAAACTTCGTTATCTGTCGAGTCAGTTCCAGTGATCGACTAAAGCCCAAGAATTTTATGAGTGTTCAAGTCGACCTTTTTTGTTTCTTTTCTCCGATTCTTAGGTATTACACAGTCGAGTCGAGGGAAGTTTACTCGACTTCCGTAATCAGGCCCTATTAAATTGTGTTGTTGTGTGTTGTTTTTATAATTGGCTTGCAATTTAACTACGGACAAATTTTATAACAAAGATTTCTTAAGGTCTTCAATATAAAACTTTTTTATAACAACGTAAATGTCGCTGAAAATGCATTCTTCTTAAAAATAAAAACTTCAAATCCTGCAGAATGATACGTCAAGGGAGCTTACCTGAACCTGACTATAGCCATTAACTCGATATGAAACAGATAACTTTTGCAACGTGACAAAATATGCGACTTTGTCACGAGGTGAAACAGATAAGAAATGTGTGTTCAAGAGCGATTTGTCACATACTATTGGGGAATTTCTCACTAAAGCTGTTTTTCTTTCATATTTTTCCCTTTTTTATCGACACCCTGCACTTAGAGAAAAGTTGCCTAGCTAAGTAATAGCTTAATATGAGCGCTCAAAGAAAATGATGAATGTTTCGACCGAAAGTGCTTCGTACTTAAATTTAAAACTCAGTACTTATAGGAGTTGTGTTTTTGACCTTCCGTCATGGATGTCCGTAGTGGAAAGTACAAGTACTACACTGATGATGACCAGCTTGCTTGACCAAGTGTTTGTGGAAAGGAAACTTTCTGATTAAATAATAAAAATAAGTATGTGCAATACAATAACATAAAAGATGAATGGTTCTGAATTAATGTCCCGTCGGGATGGTGCGCATAATCTGTGACTGCCTTAGCTGGTAGTGCAAGAACAAAGGAACAGCTTAGATCGACAACTCCAAGTTGCCTAGTTGTATACAGTTGTCTCTATACTAAGTCGCCTGAACGCTTACGTCACATCTTCCCCTGCCGCAGAAAGTTGATGAATTTTGCTGCTGCTTAGACTAACTACAATTGACTTTGCCATCAAGAAAGTTTTCACCCAGAAAACTTATGCATAAAACTCAGAGGTACAGAATTTTTGTCACCGTTTCCCCTCCACCATAAACTTGACCAAGATATTTAGTTGGCGCATATTCCTGCATTGTTAACTGAAATATAATTTCTGACATCTTCTTGCTATCATTAAATTTGTATGAATTTCATTCCAGTACAGTTTCTTGATTTGGAATAAATTTTTTTTTTTACAATAATCAGAGATACCTATACCCTGTTCCAAAAAGATTGGCAGTACACGGTAAATGGGAAGTTATGATGCCAAATTTCACAAACTTGCCAAAAACCGTGTACAACTATCCTTTCGATCTTTCTTGGTCGAGAAACCAAGAGGCACTGATTATGTCAGCAGCCAGATGCTGTTGGTCGACAGACAGTGATCAGCACTTAGTGGTGGGTGGTAAGTGGTTTTACATACGAAGGAAAGCAAGGAAAAACAAGGAAAAATAAGAAAATGTTCTGAGATGAAATCGTGGCAACAGCGTGCTGAGGAAGAGGGATGAGGATGAAAATGCTGAGGATGAAAATGATGTGAAAATAAAGCAGACAGCAATACTTCATAACAGCGTGTACTGCCAATATTTTTGGAACAAATTATAAAATACCGCTTAAATTCACTCACACACTCACGTCAACTGTGGAGTACTAATGACGTATAAAATTACAAATTAATGTTTTCCTGGAACTTGACAGTAAGTTTCACATAAGAAATGCGTTTTGGTGTTCCTTATTAGCAACGATTTTTAACTTAATGTCTATTATGTGATTCTCTCTCTCTAGTCCCCGTAACCCCTTGTAAGGCAAGAGGGCGGCAGAAAACTTCGCCCTATTCGTGACAACGTTTGCAAGTGAACCTACAATTTAAAGGGGATTCCGAACCAGCGACATTTTCTCTGCAACCCCCATGGCCTTTTTATAGTAATCTGGATTGATAGGCCGACATGTTATCACTTATTCCACCAACGGACTTATCATATGATTCAGAAATCACAAATTGCTACCACTCAGAAAACTTTTTTTTTCGGCAAGATAAAGAATGTTGTTCCAGTACTTCTAGTAAATTCGTTTACACCATATAAATAAGCAAATTGCAGCTATTGATAGCTGTTGAAGTAAGACGTAAAATCTGCCATATAGTAGGCATGTTTAATGAGCTCGAAACTAGAACAGATGAGTGCAGCTCAAAGCAGCAAAATCAAACAAAAAAAGAATTCTTACCACAGAGCACTCAATAGCCCTGACAAAATTTTCAGTGATAAAAAGCGCTTGAGAGGAAGTTGATTTGACATTTAAAAAAAGAGCAAAGTTGGGGAATGCTTTCAGTGTCAATTTGTAAGAGCACGAGTTATCACTAGTGCTCGTTAGGGAACATACCTATTTTGTTAAGGCCTTAATATCACAAATGACACTTGCGTCAATTTAACAGTTTACTTTTATGCGCAAACTTGTTCTGTCTAAATTTGTATAGCTACGAAAAAATTTCAAAACAATCCGTTTTTAAATCTTGAGCGGAGCAAGAAATATATAAAATTTCTTGACATGATCGCTCGAGAAAAGTGTTTTTATGTGCATATTTTGTACATTCCGATAAATATATATAGCTAGCTTAGCCTCATTGAACATTGATCAATTTAGAGCAACTTTTAGATGTCCTTGAATACAATACATTAAACAACTTCACTCGATTCGAGACAACTATTGCAAATGGACATACAATTTAAAGTGGATTCCGAACCACTGACAGTTTCTCTGCAAGCCCCACAGCCTTTCTACCGTAATCTGATGTCAGCAGAAAACAACCATGGGTCGCCGCCGGTGAGATTCGAGCCAGGGACCTTCGGATTGATAGGTCGACAAGTTATCAATTACTCCACCGTCGAATAATCATGGTGACAATGCAAGGGTGTGGTATTTTATGAACTTCTTTCTCAGAGCAAATCTCTTACTTCGAACATCCACATATGGTAATTAGATGTAGAAATTAAATATTATAAATACTGAGAATTAATAAATCACACGGACGGCACCTTCTCCCACGAAAACGAACTTATGCGCCTTGACTGGGTTTGTTGTGCCCTACCCACCCAAGCCCAGTAAAACGACCACTAATTAGCCCAAACCTCAAAAAACTGCCACTGACTTCAGTCTTTTCAGAACCGAAGAGTCCGGGAAAGTATTTGTTAGCGTAATCGTCAGCACGTTGTTGATTAAAGTTTGTTTTGGGCATACACAAATTTGTGTTTCAGTTTACCTAGAAAAACGAACGAACTTTTGGATTCAACCAATATTTTCAACACAAAGAATTCAATTAGCAAGATAACTCAATAATGACAGTAGACATGGTGGCCAGTAGACATTGGTGGCCATGACATTAACCCTAGAACTCATGTAGACGGTAGAAAAGTACCCCAAACGAATTTCAAACTGCGCTCCAAAATTAGAAATTGGTTTAGAAAAATAGGATTTTCATCACCTAAACTTACGACTTATTCAACGCTCTGGAGATGTCTCTAGACTTCGAACTAGACAACAGCCCAGCGATGGAGTGGATTTTTTTATTTATAACAATTGCAAATGAAAAATTCAAAGGCATGTATTGGTTCGAGTATCCATGGCGTGGTGACCGTGCCACTCAACCATTGATTCCACTTTGTCTCTTACAGAACGTGAAAAACGAGATACATGAGGTCTAGGGTTAAACATAGTCTACACAAAAAATAATCGCTTTCGTTATGAATTTTCTTAAACATGCAAGATAACTGTGACTGTCCAACAATTTATACAAAGTAGAACAATTGCAAGATAAGGAATCCAAACTTACCAAATCTTCTTCTAACATTTGAATATTTCTTGAATACTCGCTTAACTCGTTCTCTCTATCCTTTATTTCTTGCATAGAATTTTCCAGACAGCTTTGAAGATTTTCGCACTATAGACCAGTATATGTTTCAATTATAGAACAAATAATGTAAATTTTTTGAATTTATTTACCTCTGTGAGATAAGATGTTAACCTAGACTCAGCCATACACTTTGTTTCCAAAAGCTCATCAAACTTTTTACTAAAGTGATTGTAAAGAATTTGCTCTTTATTAATTTTTTTACTAGAATCTGTTACTCTGAAATTAAATCCATAGTTTTATTTAAAATATATTGACAGTTTATTTAGGCTCTTACGGTTTGCTATCACTATTTGAATTCGATGGTCCATTTAATAGAGGTTCTTTGCTCCGGTCAAATGGTAACGCATCACTAATTTTTAAAATTTCATATTGTGTCCGCCAGTGAAAAACTTCTTTTTCTAAAAATGCAATCTTTTCTTCGCTTGAAGAAGAATTTGTATGCAAAGGAGTATTGTCACTTCCAGAAGCACTTAATGCATCCTCACTACCAATCTTTAATGTGTAAAACCAATTACAATGGAACAAATATTTAAGATTGTTTTACCATGCTAGCAGCTTCCACTAATTTTGTTTCCAATTCCGAGTTTCTTGCACCTAAGGAATCTATTTCTTTTCTAAGTCGCCGTTCTAATTCAGTTCCGTCCATTATTCGCTTTTCCATTTGTTTTTCTAATTCTTTAATTCGATCATTATGCAATTCGATTTCCCGATTCTTGTCGTCAATCTAAGATTTTATTTTTTAAAACGGATTAAAAGCGAAATGTGAATTCTACAAACCAGTGATGTCATTTGGGCATTTTCGAGAATTTTTTTCTGCAGTTCCTCTGCCAGCAGAGGATCCGAATTAGTGTCACACAGTGAATGATTTTTAACCTTACTATTAATTTTTTGACTTTTACTAGACTTTTTGCTTTCTTTTTCAATATCGTCTTGTAGAGAAGCAACTCTGTGTTCTAATTGCTTATTTCTGAAGCCAAGGCTATCCACTTCTTGCTCTGAACGTCGTAAGGCTGTTTCTTTCTGTCTTAATGTTTCACGTAAATTGGAGTTTTTGTTTTGTTCTTCGAGTACGGCTTTTTTCAGTACATTAGCCTGAGCTCTTAGCTAGAAAGAATATGTTTCTCAGCAATGTTTAGTAAACGTAAAAATTAGAATAATGAATCCTGTGAATATATTTTAACACTTAATACTTTCTTATTTCTGTAATAAGGATAAAACTTGAGTATTAAAATACGTACTAGCCCTAACCAGAAAAGGTTCGGACACTTTGACTTTTATCTATACTGAGAGTAAAGGTTTATTTAATTTTTCCTAAAGCAATTCAAAGAATTGAAGAAAACATAACTGTGGTTAATATTGAGGCTGACTAAAGATTTTTTTTTTCATTCTAAAGCAGAAGAAACAAAATGTGTAAGTGGAAGTTCTTTATAAATTGTCCAATGACTTAATCATGCTATTCGTCTATATTAATTAAGGTTTGCGTATGGTTTGTATAAGAAAATAAACGTGTATGAAGAGCCAAAAACGTCTGGAAGACAACCAAAAATCGATGACGAATGCCCTCGTAAATGATTCAAATAAAGTCGATTAACTACCAGAGGTGAATCATTTATCTCGTAACGTTTATAACTTTGAAATTGTTTAGTATTTTTCAATAAATTCTTTTATCAATATAGTTTAATGTATTCTTAATAGCATATTCTTCCTTCAGTTCAAAAGAAATTTAATTAATTAATAAAAAAATATACAAAAAATAGCAATTTTCATCCCTTCACAGTTGAGAGAAGATGGGTAGCTTTGAATTAAGTCTTACATATAAATTACGGAATTAAATTTGATACAAAAAGTAGAAATAGCATAGACAAGAGATAGAAATAAGATGGATGTAAATAAGTACATAAGATAGAAGAATAACATATGAAAAACACTACCAAAAATTATAAAATAAAATACAAGAAAATGATGAGATGAGGCATCTATAATAATAAGAATAGGCTATAACAAAAGGATTACGCTTATACGGTAGAATAGACAATTGCGTTATATAGGCTAAAGCTCGGGCGTGCGTTTAGGCTTTGGTTGAACTTTCACCGCCTTAGTCTGCCTTCCCCCTTTGATGGTGTCACTCTAACCTTATCTAACCCCAGCTTTCATATAATAACTTAAGCAGTAATAATTGTACAAAAGACCCGTTCATGAAATTTTTAAACGATTTCTTGCATTAATGGACAATGGGAAAAAGTGGTAAGAAATGTCCACCACTAACGAGACCTATGTAGCCGATTTGTACACTAAATACACAACAACTTTTACTTATAAACCAAAAAAAAAATATGCTGTTAGTAAATAGTTACGGCCAAAGGAAAATATTTCATTTTTTTCGCTCATTTTCTTTGGTATTTATTTCAGTAGCTTCACAATGTAAGTCGTTGGCAGTCGGCTATTTGCTTGCTTTCGATGCGTAATGTGCGTTTTTTGAATGTTTTTTTACTCGTGACTTTGGTTATCTCATACCGAACTTTTTCTGTGATCCTCTATTTGTGAAGTGGCTTTATTATTCTATGGAACTATCTGTTTTCGCTACAAACAAAACATTTCTGAATAACCACCCAGGAACAATTGAGTATACTCAAAGACTTCTGGCACCTCGACAGGTTATTATGTAGTTTTTTTTTATATAACTATGAGTTGGTATTGATGACTGGAGAGAAAAGTTGGTAGTGGCCTGCGAAGCTAGAGATCGCGAGTTTGAATCCCGCGAATCGGGTAGTCTGTACGTATACGTTTGGATCTGTACAGATTTAATGTGTATATTATTTTGAAGAATTAATCTTTGTTTTTTTCTTATTTGTTACGGTTAATTATGAATGGCGAGGAATATATTTGTCTCAATTGTTGGCTGAGGGTGCAGTATGCAGTCATTTTCAATGTTCTTTTATTCTTGGAAAACCTTTTTGGTATAGTTGACGGTATATTTTTCACTGCTTACTGGTAAAAATCATTTGGACTATTTAGATACATACCTCTCGTAAGTGGTGGGTATTTGAACCTAAGTTCATACATTTCTGCCCATTGTCCTTTGCAAATCATAAAACAGCTACATCAGGCCCTAAATTGAAACCCTAAATCACACAATTAGTACCCTAATGCTAGGGATAATAACTTAGACCTTACTAATGAAGCCAAGTATCTAGGCTTGATACTTGACTCGAGACTAGACTGGAGGAGTAACATAACACGTACTGGCAAAGAAAGTCAGTGTGGCCTTCTATATGTTTAAAAATATAGAAGGGAGTTGAAGTATAAACACCTTATTGTCCTGTTTAAATACACTTTTTATTTTTCTCACAACGCGTTTCCAACACTGTGTAATCATTTTCAAGTGCTGACATCAATTCAGTGGAAATAGAAGCGATACCAGAAGTTTAATTGAGGCCCTAATGGGCCACTGGAACAAAGGTGAGGCAAGAAGACTGGGACTTGTTTCAAACGACTTTTGTCGTAGTTGCAATGATCCGGAGGTCATCGAGTCAGTTCGCCATGTGCTTTGTGAATGCCTTGCTCTGACAGTAGAAGAAAAAGGCTATATTGTAGCTATGTGAGATATTCTGAGGTTCCTTAAGGAATTCGGATGAATCTGAAGGGCCTCGGTGAATTAAAAGATGGTCGCGCTCGGGAAAAAGAACACAAAGAACCCAGGTGGCGATCTATAACCTAACCTAGCCTTCCGACAAACTGAAGGCAAAATATGGCAAACTACCAATAGTCCTAATAGAATAAAATTTTATCAATAAATGTTTTAAGGTATTCCTATAAAATATTTTAAAAAAAATTTGTTTTGAAAATAACTTAAGTACGGAACCCTCGAAACATAAACCGAATTTTTAAACCTGTAATTTTAACCCTTCAGTCACGAGATATATGCTTTCAAAAAAGATATCAACATGTCCCAGCTTTTCAGGAATGTAGCTTTTAGTTGGTACCATTGAATTTATAACGGGACCGCAGCAAAAGAACTTTCTGAAAAATTATGAAAACACACTTCTTAGAGAAAGAGGTGAAATAGCTCTTATTGTGTATTATAATAATAACAAAATAAAATGTAGAAAAAAGAAGAAGAGTAAATCATTAAAAACAAGTGAAGTCCATTAGTTTATTATTGCTTTTGAATTTATGGGATTCAGGTCAGGGCTTTGGGCCCACCAACCAATTAGGGCCATTTTCGCTGTATCTTTTGGGTCCCCGTCATGTAGAAATATTTGTTGATCCTTTGGTACCCCACTTTTCTTAAAACCAACTAGAGAATTTTTCTTTCAATAAAATAATTTGTTTATGTTTCTTCTAAATTAAATTAAATTATTGGAATTTACGGTCCAATCCTTATGTCTTCGCGCAAACTCTTCTAGTGCTGCAATATTTTTAGCAGAAAGAGCAGGCTTCTATTTAAGCACCTGCGTGCTGTCCACTGCCCGACATCAGAAGTCTGGCCAGGTCCCTGCAGTCTCGATCAGTCATTTTCCTTGGGCGTCCAAGTTTCATGGATGATTCACTTTTTCCACAACTTTTAATAATTGTTAATACTGCTAAGTTGTGAACACTGCAGGTTGCTGCATTTTTGCGCGCTGAGTAAGAAGCCTGAATCTTCAGAAATGTTGCATTAAACCTACCACCATCTGAACTTGGGCACAATTATGCTATAATTATATTCTTTTGTTGTATTTTGTACAGGGAAAAGCAAGTAAAGTAAGGAAGAAATATACAAATGAATTAGTAAAAGAAAGTGATGCAGAACTAAATGTGTAAAAATACGTATAGTAAGGAAGGAATAAATGAAAAGAACTAATGTACTATTAGAGAATTGTGAAACGAATGAAACGCGGAGAACTTATTAGATTTACGAAATAAAAACGTTTTCCACAAAAATTGACTGTGTCGTTACTGAGTTAAAAAAAACAATCCTTCCTCTAAGATTCAACAAGTGAGTCTTTAACTCGTTACCCTCTGGAGAGAAGTTGTGACTCTCCTTAATAACAACTAAAACAAAAAACACAACAAACTTCTCGATTCCACTCCAGGGGGTACCTGTCTCCCTTCTTAAGATTTGTTTCATTATCACCCGTATCAATTTTTAACTTCGTCGGTTCTTTGAGGGCTTTTGCCTCTGCTTCTGTCTTCTTCGTTTTATTTGGATCCGCCCGTGTGTGTGTTGTTACCATTTTTTCTGGGTCTCTCTTATGAGTGATTTTACGAACGTACTTATCCCTTTCGGACTCTTCCTGTGTTCCTCCTACTACTCGCGGCTCAGGTTTGCCTGTTTTCCAATGGGAACGCTACCGGTCCCCCATTTTTGTTGAGGTTGGGAAATTTCAGGCACTTTTTCGGACCTCTCACATCACAATATTTTTCCAGAAAGTCGTTACCTAGAATTCCGCCTTTTGGGATATTCAATTCCTCGTCTATTACGTGGAACTCGCAGCTGAAGTCTGACCTTCCCCACAACTTACCTTTAAATGTACCCTGCGTTTTCCCTTGTCGGTGCATCGAGCTGATCACCATCCCCCCGTGTTTATTTACCTTTACACTTTTTCTTAAGCTTTAACCTTTTTCTGTACTACCGGCTGCGCCAATAACAATCAAGTCTCAGAAGCAATACAAAGAAAGAATATAAGCAATGCAAAACATCCGCACTTCGACCGCCATCCCCACACCAACCCAGCTCCTCAGTAAATTTGAGAACTAGATAATTGATACAGAGACTACAAAGCGCTATGGCGGCGAAAATTGTGATGACCGGGCCTGTGCGAAGAGGAAGGAGAGGCAAAAAATAATGAAATACTAAGATGATAAGTTTGCTATGTAATATTAAAAGATGAGTAGCGTGATAAAGGGCTCTAATCATTCGTATTTTAGCTTGTGATCTCTTCCTGCACAGATTTGTTTTTGGTGGTCGTTAAAAGTTTATTAAAAACCTAAATTTTTCATGCACTAGCTGTCGTTAATATACAGAGAAATAGTCCTATTTGATTTTTAATTTTTCAGAAGTTACGAATAAAATTTTAAGATAATCCATAGCTATAACCGCTTAATGTTACAAACAGATATGGTTTAGGTATACCGGCTTTAAGACATCAAAAATCTAGCGCAATTAGACTTATCACTAATTCCTTTGAAAAGGGGGCGGCATTCCAAATCATTTAGCATTTTTTTAATAACAACGCACACAGGAAATGTTATTTACATTTTGAAAACAATGTACTGTCCTCTGAAGAGCTAAAAAACCAATTATATTTCATATACCTTTGAGTATTCTGTTGCTAATTTCTGGTATTTTGTTTCCAAGCTACTTGGCTCCATAATGAACAATATTATCCACAGACTTTAGCTTAACTTAAAGACGAATGGAATTTTGTTTATCACAATTTAAAGGTTATCAGCCATTATAATTAAACACAAGATTAAATTTAGATAAATGGAAGTTCCATTTTTGACAATTTCTGATTAGTTTTTTACAGAAAGTTTACAAAGATTCCGAAACCTTCATTGAGCTGTCAAAATAACTCCGAAAAAGTGGACAAGTGGTGCCATAGAAAATTGTTGTACGCTGTTGTTTTGGTTGAATTCGAATCCAACACGATTCAAACGAACCATTTTTCGAGGAATTTTTAAACAATCTCCTAACAATTTTGTAGTAAAAATAGCAAAATCTCTTTCGCTGGATGATAAATTCAGGGGAAATTTAATTATTTTTTCCATGCAAAATAATAAACTATATAACTACTGTTAATTGACATGAAAGGTTTATTTAGGTGAATCGGAACTGAGTGTGAGGATAAATTTATGTCGAACCTAAAGTGAACTAATCATATGTTGGTCGAACCTGTAACGTAATTTTTGGTTCACTCCCACCACATAAGCAATTGAAGACTACCACTTAGTCCATTTTAATCTAAAATCCTAATGAAATCCGATGTTCCAAAAACGTACCTTAATTTCGTAATAAATTTATCATCTATTTATATATTTTTGAAGCTCTGGTGTGCAATGCTCTTGACTTTCGCTGCAAACCATTTCTGGGTTCCTTTGGAAAGGAAGAGAGGTCGTGTTTGTGCGAAACAGAGTAACACGTGCAGGAATTAGCTAGGGAAAGTGGCGTCGGTCGCCAATTAGGCAGATTTGTTTGGGAAGTGATATTAATTTAGAGAAATGGACTCTAATGATAATTAATTAGGAAGTTTATATAACACTAGTGCACACAGTTAATTTGTGGAATTGTGAATTCCTGAAATATAGGAAAAGTGGTGAATGCGCAAAATAATTAGCGCGAATTAGAACAAAGAAATTGGTGGCGTCGGTTTTGCCGGCCGGCGTCACTATTGCAAAAAAGTTAACAAAACCCAATTATTATAGTGAAATAACACTAGTGCACATTTTCTCAGTGATTAATGAGATATAGGGAAATTATAACAAAAGTTTAAGAAAATTTTACGGAAAATTTTTAAAAAAAAGAAAGTCGTTAAACTTTATGACGCCCGAAGGGAAGCACTTGTGGCACCAAGGGCTCATTAATCTTGTATAGAGTTTTAAAATCTGTGTCTAAAAGACAAAATTAAGACAATTTCAAGTGCTTGTACTTAGTGCCGTTGCGCTAACAATCGTACTTTTACAAATTTTAGTGGAAATCTGAATCCCAGCAATGCTGGAGGCGATACAAATTCGCTAGTGCCAATGCAGGACAACTTGGAACCTCAAAACGAAGGCCCAGTGGGCCAGTGCAACATGAATGAATCGCAGCAAAATGCAGCAATAAACCTGCACAAGTATAAAAAGCTAGAGATGGACTCGGCAAAGTCCATACTCTCCTTATCCCAAACAGGGAACATAAAAAAGGGACCACCCCCACTAGCTCTACAGCAGCAGTTGCAGCCACACTTGCAGCAAACAAACCAGGTTATTGTATCGTCCCATAGGGACACCAAAAATTTATCTAACGCTTCTCTTTTCAGCGACAAAATAAACATAAACCAAGGCAATAAAGAAAATGTTAGCCCATCACTAAGGGCCGAATTTAATATCAGCTATGATGAGCAATTAGCTAAAGAACTAAATCTTAAACAACTGCAAGAAATGATAGAGGACAACATTGATATGGAGTGTGAAATAATGCAGGAAGAATTCAGAACGCCACCGAAAAAGCACACCAAACGCAAGAGCACGGGGTCTCCACAAAAGAAAGACTACAAGAAACCAACAACAACAGTTAACAGGTACGAGTGCTTTAGTAAGAAAGTGGACGATGATTATATTATTTTAGATAAATATATTGATAACAATTTAAATCTAAATTTAAATGTGCATAAAAATACAAATGTAGAATGCTCGAATAAGGTTAATGAGCCCTTAGAGGGCAATGTTCAAAGCAATGTTCAAAATAATGGCAAAAATCAAAGCCGAAGTGATAGTAGGAATAGTAAAAATTCTAGCGTAAAAAATATTTTAAATAATGAAACTAACCCAGCACAAAAAGAAAGCCCAGTCAGGGCACAAGTTAAAAAAATTAAATATCTTCCGCCCATTATTGTATCGGAAAATGATAGCGAAACGTTAAGACGTTATCTCAAGTTTGAGACAAAAGCAGATTTCTATTGCCAAAAGATAGGAAAGTATAAGGTAAAAATTTTTATCAGAGAGGATTTCAGGGAAGACAGGGAGCATCTCCTTGCCATCATTAATCACGGGCATGAGATAGGGAAACCACAAATCAATGCCTACACATATACACCAAGGGGTGAGAGGCCAATTGTGGTCTTATTGAAAGGGCTAAACCATAGGATACCTGTTGAGGAAATAGAAGAAGACCTGCGAGAGCAGAGACCAAACTTAAAACTCCTAAATGTTAGCTTGTTTGAGACAAGAAGATCTAGGGAACAAAATACTAAATTAAATATTTTCAGAGTTGTATTTGACGCTGAGACAAGCAAAACAGAAATAATGAACATTAAGTTCGTTTGTAATTGCGGTATTAAATGGGAGGGAGTCAAAGCTGATGGTCCAGTAAGATGTAAAAGGTGCCAGGTGTACGGACACTTGGCAATCAATTGCCTACGAACAGCTAGATGTGTGAGGTGCGCGGGAACACACAGGCAGGGAGAATGCCTGCTAAAGGAAGACGAAAAGAGCAAGTGTGCTAATTGCGGAGAGGAAGGGCATCCTGCCAGTTACAAAGGATGTCCTTTCTATAGGAGATATCTTGAAAAAATCAAGAATAACCGAACACACAATTTGAATGCAATAGCATTGAGACAGAGCAGTTCGCGAGTGACCCCGGGGAAGTCATTCGCGGACAATTTTAGGGAGAACTTTCCCCCACTTAGTACAGCTAAATTAGCTAATACCATTACCATTCCTAATCCTAATTCTAATAAACAAAATAACTTTACTAAATATGCTCATAATGAGCAGCAGTTTAACACTTTGGCAACTTTTGCCGATAATGCAAAAAGACTCCTCGGAGACAACATTGAAGATCTTATGGAAGAAATAAATAATTTCAATAGAAACTGTAACAATATGCCGGTTTGGCAAGCTAAACAGGTATGCATCGACTTGATGATGAAGTTATCAAACAGCAATGTCAGTAAATAAGTTAAAATTATTCAATCTAAATGTCCGTAGTTTCGTGGCACAAACCAGAAGAGCACTTTTGACTGAACTAGTTAACAACTTGAAAATAGATGTCCTTTTTTTAACAGAAACTAATCTAAATCAAAAACATAAAGTATTCATAGACAACTATAACGTAATCAGAAATGACAGTGGCAATGGAACTCTAATAGGAATAAATAATAATTACAAATACGAAAGAGTCTTCATCGATTCCAAAATCCAATTAACAGCAGCAAAAATCAAAATCTTCAAAAATCACGAGAACAAAACTGTTCTACTGGTTTGTGTTTACGTTTCAGCCTCAAATAATACGGAACAACTAAATGAATTACTTGAAACGATTGATAAATTAGCAGAATCATATAATGAAATAATAATAGCAGGAGACTTCAATGCTAGGCATATTTCTTTCGGGGATACTAAAAATAATACATTTGGTATGAAACTAGCCAGCTGGTTAACTAACAGAGGGAGCATAAATTATGAAATAGTTTCCCCAAGGGAAGCTACATTTCCACTTAGCGGATCCATTCTCGACCTGTTTCTAATTAGTAACATGTTGTCAGTAAATTCTAAGCAGTCGATCAAAGTTGTGCCATCATTCTCAGATCACAATGCCGTAATTCTCGAAATTGAATTCGATAGCTTAACTATCGAGTTCAATGAACCCGAAATCATATATAATTATAAAGACGTCGAATGGGATAAAGTAGAATCCGAACTTGCAAATAAAATCGAATTAATTGAAATAAAAAATAACATAAATTTTGAAAACGACGAAATTGATACAAAAATTCAACAATTCACGGAGTGTATACAGGAGGTGCATAATAAACACACCAGAATTCTAAAGAAGCCATTTAAAAAGTATCTAGGCATGCCAAAGGAAATTCTGGATGATATTAAAGAAAAACGTAGAGCTAGATGGAGATGTAAAAGGATTCTAAATAGCACTTACAACACCAATAACCCTGAATATACGGCGTTGACAAACAGAATTAATGATTTGAAAATAATTATTAGAATTAAAATAGACGAGCATAACGACAAAACCTTTTGTAAACAATTAGGTAAAATCAGACCGGGTCCTGACGCATTTAAAGAAATTAATCGAATAACGGGGAGAAAAAAGGGAATTACGACAAATGGAATTGTAGTAAATGATGGCAACAATGTACAGATAACAATTAATGACTCAGATAGTATTGCAGAAACTTTCGTTAAGTATTATAACATAATATACGAGAAAAAAGATCCTACGCATTGTGAAGTTACGAACCACGAAGTTAAGGAACGAGTAGAAAGGTTTCGGGAAGAATACAAAGACGAAGTTATCAACAGCATAGTGAAAATAACTAATTTTAATAATAATAACCCCTCAGATGCTCCCACAGAATGTATTTCAGATTTTGTGCAACAGTTAGAAGTTGAAGAGATAGTTGTTTGTAGAACAAACAGAAAACTCTCAACGGGTATAGATGAGATCCCCAATTTGTTTTTAAAACACTTGCCCAAATTGGCAATAACTTTCCTAACAATTATATTCAATAATTGTATAAATAACTCATACTTCCCGGATTGTTGGAAGATTGCTAAAGTTATACCCATACCCAAAAAATCAAACGCGAGAGATGTTAAGGATTTCAGGCCGATATCTCTTCTATCGAATATAGGGAAAATACTGGAAAGAGTTCTCGCGGACAAAATCGATGATTACATTAATAAGGAAGAGCTAATTCCGGCGTACCAATTCGGGTTCAAGCCAGGTCACTCGACAGTTGACGCTCTAGGGAAATTCCATACGGATATAACTAATAACTTAACCAACTATCGAACTACAGTGGCTTGTGCTTTGGATATTGAAAAAGCGTTTGACTCAGTCTGGACTGAAGCACTTATATTTAAGCTGATTGTTTATGGCTTTCCACATAGGTTAATCCTATGGATAGACAACTTTCTTGCCAATAGAACCCTTACAGTGTCCATTAATAAACATTTGTCAAGGATTATACAGGTCTTTTCGGGCGTACCCCAAGGTTCCTTGACGGGACCGAAACTGTATAATCTTTTCTTAATAGAATTCCCGCATATTAAGCAAGACAATGAAGGAAATATTATCTCGAGAGCATTACTATACGCAGATGACACACTAGTATATGCAGACAACTTATGTCCATTATTGGCAGCAAAAACAGCAAACGAGCATCTTGACGAAATAAATGACTATTATAAAACATGGGGCATTAAAATTAATGTCAATAAATCCGAATCAATATGTATTAGAAATGCATATGGGAGAACAGTATCTACAGACGTAATTACGAAAAGTAGGGTGGTTAAAACTCAGATAGGTGAGAATGTGATTCCGCTAAAAGAAGAGATTAAATACTTGGGGGTACTATTTCATAATAGACTAAAGTTTAACCAGCAAGGAAGGGCAGCACTAACTAAGGCAAGAAAAGCCTTTTACTCACTAAAAAGTCTTTTCTTCAATAACACGCTAAGTACAAAAACGAAACTATTAATGTACAAGCAACTTATTAGGCCGATAATTTGCTATGCGTTCCCGATATGGCATGTAATATCACCGACAGTAGCGAAAGAACTTGCCATTTTTGAAAGAAAAATTATCAGATTATGCATTAGTAAAAATTATAAAACGAGACACAAAAGACATAGCAATAATTATATAATTAAAGAGGCGAAGATGGTTCACTTAATGATTTATCTAATCGGGGCCATGGATAAAAATAACCAAAGGAGTGAAAAGCACTCGAACATCCTAATTAGGGAAGCCGTAGAAAGCCAAAAATACTATTATAGTGGGAGGGTTTACTATTTAACACCATTCAACCATATGAATGAAAAATCAAAAGAGGAACTATTTACATTCGATAGAGAATTTACTATGCCTAACTTTTATAATTATACCAATAAGAACAACTATAGAGGCTAATAATGTTAACTAATTAAGATATAAAATTATAAAGAAATCCAATCTGGATAAACATAAATGGGAATTCCCTACAAATAGGCAACGCCTGTATAATGCCAAAGCAAAACAAACTAAATTAAATTGTGATGTCACAAAGAAGAGAGAGAAAATAAAACTGTACAAAGAAAAGCGCTGTTGGTGTGTTGGTGAGACACGCCAGTGTGGAAACAACTGGACTGTTCCCACACTGGCGTGACCCACTAACACTATAATGCAGCTGCAATAGGAACCTGTTATTCGGTTCTCACCTAGTCGTAAGTTTGTATTTATATTAGTTTTAAGATTTACACTCAGCCAGAAAACAAAGCAAAGGCAAAAAGGTAGTGAATTGTGACTGCCAATACTGTTATAGAAATATTACACTCCAAGTGAAATACTAAGAAAATGTGCAATAGTGTTATATAAAGACAATATAAGTAGAAAGAGCATTCTACCCGAAGTATTCATGATAGGGTTAGTTTAAGAAAAACCTCATGTTAGCAAGTAAGGAATTTGTATTGCTGTGAACAATAAAGATTATCTATCTATCTATCTATCTGGGTTCCTTTCAGCATGGCTTCATGAAAGGTAGATCAACTATAACTAACTTGCAGGAATTCTCTAATTGCTGTATTTCTACCATTGAAGCTTGCAAGCAGGCCGACTGCATTTTCACGGATTTTAGCAAGGCAAAATTAACCACAGTGTTCTTTTTCGTAAGTTATCTTTTCCAGGGTTTTCGTCAATTTTCGTTAACTGGATTCATTTCTATCTGTCTGATCGCACGCAACGTGTTCTATTTCGAGGTACACTTTCTAATATTTATACCACCTTCCTCAAGGTAGCCATCTAGGACCATTGCTTTTTATCATTTACATCAATGATGTATCCTTAATTCTTCCTAATTTGAGAATTCTATATTACGCTGATGACGCTTAAATTTTCCGCCTTATTTCAAGTGCGAATGACTGTGCACTAACGTTTAACTGTCGTTCAGAACCCTCCCGTCCAGATACAAAAAATATCGTCAACATATATATATATATGTACCAACATAATATCTTATTACTTAAATCGCTGTTATTTTGAAATATTTGTGTTTCTATATGGTTCGTATAGACACTGCAGTAAAATCGAGAATTTCACCATTTAAAATATTTTTTTCACTATAGGACCAACTGGATATTGTTTTTATGACCCCAAAGTATTGAATAAGCAAAAAAATCGATTTTTTCATGATGCGTGCCTTATCTTGGTTTCGACACAACTTCAATGCCTTGTAGGTCAATTTCAAGTCCATCGCTTCCATTACTTTCAATAAAGGTTGAACTCCCAAGTGCATAGGGCGCAAAATATATTTCGGTGCCAGTTGTCAGACACATGCATTCAAACGTTGATTGTTATTTTGCGTATTGGACTCCATACATCTCTCCAGCAGATCGTCTGATGTTAGGTTCTCATATAGAGGTTTGAGCATCATCATCAAGGGATGGTGGATGTTTATAGCCTTCCAACGTCATCGTAGACTCAGCTTTCGAACACCACGATGCTGGCCCTTGGGGACCGCGCCTAACCGCTCCAATGGCTCAGCATATAGAAGACTGTGAAATCCAAAGTCCTTAGAATTTTTCAGTAAAACTTTAATAGCACCTTTTCAAAATATTAAAAACAATAAAAAAAATTATATTTTCAAAATTTTACAAGAGAATGACCCCTTAAAATGTTCGTCTTGTACTCCAGTTGAAAACGCGCTAGATCCAGGACGTTTTGGATAATAAGCTGTGATCTGTCAGCCAGAAAAGAATTCTGTCCAACTTTTCTACACTTTCTTTATTTTCTTTTTAGCATGTGTTAAATTTGGGGAAGAGGTTAAAGTTAAGTAAGAAGAAGAAGTTAAGTAAGAAGTTCGGTCTAAAAATATTTCCAACTCAAAAAGTAAACAAACGCAGTGTTCCGGCTTTGAATAAAAACTTTTGAGTTAATAGACCGATTTATTAATCCTAAACTTCGTCAGACCAATTTTGGTGTACGCTAGCCCTGTATGCTCTCCGTGGACTCCCTTGAAATGATCCTTTGGTGCTTCCCTCTTATGCTGATCGTCTGGGTTTGATTTCTCTTGACTCCCTTGAAAAGGAGCGTGTAATATTTCAAAATTAGTATTTCTATTCGATTTATTGCAGGGAATGATAAATTCAACCGAATTTCTCGAGGCTGTGAACATCTCCATCTCGCAGTGCTCTCTGAGAATTCACGACTTCCTGTACGTTTCTGGTCACCGAACGCTATACGGCATGCACGAGGCCCATTACGTCTCGCCTCTTTAACCAACACTTCGCCAGTTTTGATCTGGGTTTCTCCAGGCCGAGGTTGAAGGGTCTGCTGAAGCAGTGCCTTGGTTGATGCGGGGTTGTGGATCGAGTCGGCTACTAGCTATTTCGGACGTTTAATTTTTAGTTTAATTCTAGTAATCTATTTTGATGAATCTGAGGGGAATAAATAAATAAGTAAACTTTATCTATTACGCCATGACAACTACATAAAAACATTAGGAAAAATGTATGGGCTAACGGCACTTCCTTGTTAATTATAAGTTCTAAGATTTAATAGTTCTCGGAAAATATTCGAAGCCATTGAATTACGCCAGAAAAGCGCTGACATAAAACAAAAGTGGTGTTAAACTCCGTTAAATGAAGGCACTTTCCAGCCAAACCTTCAAAAAAAAAGTACAATGTGTGCTATGTCCAGTAATGCCGCTTTCGTTCGATTTATATACGAAAAATACATGACTTTAGTCGACTTTATGTATAAAAATTTTTGATGTTATTGAGCACGTTCAAAAATTAAGGACTTGTAAGTGGTTTTCTCGATTGTTAGACCCTGAAAACATGGAAAAATTGGATTTAAAGAAAATTGCATTTGTTTTAATATTTATCGAAAAACTGGGATAAATTATTTATAAATATAAAAGTAAAATTAAATAATGTAAATATTTTGTATATCTAAAAATAATTATGTCACCCTAAAACCACATCTCTTTCATCTCAGCGTTGAATCGAATTATTGTCAATGTTTGCTAGGAAAGTTTTGTTTTTATATTAATTCAGTCACTGCGTCGTCCGTTTCTCTGAGTGGAGCTTGAAATGTTGATCCTGTGAATTCGTAAATCTGAAAAAAAAGAAAACATTATCAAAATGTTTTAATGTATATGATTATATTCTATAGGTAATTTGCTTATCTTGTGAAAGTTTGTTTCTAAAAGTTCACCCATAAGTTTTTTACCATCGAGACTAGAGTTTAAATTTTTAAATATTTAACCCTTTGAGCGCTGAGTTGTCCAAAGTTAAGCGTGTGCTGTGGATCGTCTACATTTTACGACGAATCACACTTTTTACTACGAAGCGCATGCTCGGCTGACTGATATATCTTACAAGCATTAATAGTGAACCCGTATATGCGTTCATAGCGCTCAATGGGTTAAATGCGGTTTAGTTTTACTATAGTATTTAATACTTGGCCTTAGTGATTCGTTAAAAGGATAAAGCCAGCAAATCTGGATATGTACCAGGAGCACGGCCATGTCGAATTTTTAACCAACTTCTCAAAAACGAGAAGGTTATAAGTTCGACGCGTATATTTTTTCTTTCCTATTCTAAAGCATACATTCAAGCACATACAGTAAAGTCTAGTCGACTTTCATAATCAAGCCTAGTTTCTACGTTGATGAAATGTAGTTTTCTAAGCTATACTCTATCCAGACCATTAACTGTTATGATAATAATTTGTCATAAGGCTCTAGAGTTTTGAGAACATTAAAATATTATGGGCTTATGTCGAAAGAGCTCCTTAAAAAAAGCCTCAAATACGCATTCAAAACTTACAGACTGTGCTTGGTTGTTTCTCAACGTAGCGTAATTTCCTATATCAGCAATCTGATTTCCGTTTATTAATTGAATGGTTGCGTATGTACTGTCCTCAGAATGAATATTATCCGGGGGATGTATTCCTTCCTGAAATTTAATTTATTTTTAATACAGGCAAATGATAAAAAAAAACTATTAGGGCTGGACAACTTACTGGTGATGTTTCAATAATACCAAGCTGTTCAGGTTCAGAAAACACTTGCATTGTCAGTTCCTGTTCCTCATACAATTTTAGTTTTCTGAAAATAATTTATTTTAACGTTTGTCGTGCAATATATTGGTTACACTTACTGCTCGATCCAAAGTGGATTTTCTGTAGTATTAAGATCTTCGATAATTTGTTTTTTTATCAACGAATCTGATCGCATACTGTCCATTGGGAAAGATAAATGCCTAAAAATACGATAAATAAATAATTCGGCAAATTTAAATTTGTATTTTATTACCAATGCTTTAAACAACAGCACAGTACAATAAAACTAGTTACTCCAATGAAGAGAACTATTATCAGAGCAACCAAACCGGCAAGGGCTAAGTCGAATTCTTCCTGTACACCATCGATATAAGCAGGAACAATATTCTGGATAGCGAAGCCAGCATAGTATTCCTAGAAAAAATAATATAAAATGGCACTTAATTGAAAGTTTTAATACAAAAACAAATGACTGTTTTTATGTCTAGAAGGTAATAACTTTTTCAGATGTTCACAAACTTTAAACAATGAAGGGATCGGGAAATGTTATTTGAGTTTATATTTTTGAAGACAAATTTAATTTTTTTTCGAATCAGGCTCACTAAAATTTTAATCAGATTCACTCTTTTAAATAATTTTTTAACTTGTTTGAATAAAGCTTATCTTTACATTTTTTCTTTAAATGATGTTGATACAACAAAGTCATTAATACTTATATGAAATTGGATGACTTTGAAATGAAAACAGATAAATTGAAGAAAATGGCTGAATCTGAATAAAATTTTTGATAGTCTGATTGAAAAAATGGTGACTTTGGCTTGAAAAGGGTATTTTTTTCCAGGTTCGAATACCGCTCATTTATTTATTTATTTATTTAAGCTTAATACAAGCTATTGCATAAAAAAAATAAAAAAAATAAAATACAAGCTATAACTTACTACTAATTCTACAAACTACAATAAATAAAAAGCATAAGCTACAATATGAGATATATATACATACATTTATGAATTAGAGCTGGGTAATTCGCGAATGATCCGCTCTTACTGAACGAATCAGTTACATGAGCGAAATGAACGGTACAAAGCTTAATAAATGATCCGTTCTCAATTAAATTTCTAAATGTAACGATCCATCAACTATACAACTATACTCTAAGACAGAACGACTCTTGAATCTGCTTTGCTGTTCCAAGTTCCATATGGAATTCGGTTTGGGTCTCATACTTCGTACTCTCACGAGGTGTATGTTGTGTGCCATTTAGTGCAAAATTGAAGAGACACATAGGATAAAGAGAACAAAAATGCAGGCGGGAAAAGACCAACTTGCGGTGCTTGTATGAGCATACGAATGTGTGTTCTATTGGGCTGGCTTGTTGGCCGCCGGATGATCGGTTCTGGTGAGCTAAGTAATAACGTCGAGGGATGTAGGAGAAAAAGAACACAAGGCCAAAGCCTAGGAAACAACCCTTTGATGCGTTGGCATGGTTTTTGGCCGGAGGGGAATTAGGGTAAGGAAAGTGAGGAAACTTGAATGTCTTGTTTTTGCATTGCTGCGAGCTAGACAACAGCCCAGAGATGGAGTGGATTATTTTAGTTTCTTAATAAAAGCTCACGGGGAGACTTGGTCTCCAATCCGGGACCCATGGCATGGTGATCGTGCCGCTCAACGAATTGATTTAATTCCGTCGCCCTTGATCTATTTTTATTATTTGGTTATTTTCATAACCAAATATCATGGTTCTGCTTAGAAAAGATTCATGAAATTTGACAGTACGTCCAAGTTTGACCTGGAGAGTATAGGGGTGGGAGCTACTTGTGTCATTTGTAGCTAGCTAGCAATTTCGTTAGAACAATGAGAATGGAAATAGCGATGGAAGAGCAAGAGACAACCGACATTCCGTCGATGCTCCAGAGAGTCAAGGCCCTTAGAGATTTGTTAGACTTTGTCTAACGCGGACAATCCGGTGTGTCCGGCCCTTGCCCAAATATGGGAATTATATTCAAGTCTAGGCCTAATGTGGGACTTGTAGATCAGCGCTAAGTCAGGTGGTCAGGTATTTCTTACATCTCTGCAGAAACCCCAAGAATTTCAGCTAAAATTGCTGGATATCTTAATAACCAAGTTGTTTAGGGAAGGCGAATTGGGTATATTTACTCCGTCGACTGAAATGAGTTGAGCTGTACGATTTTTTAAGGGACATTAAAAAATCTTGAGTTCTGGATGCATCAAACGAAACACGATTTGGATGAGGACCAAAGAAATGTCGTTGTTTAGTGATCTAAACATGCGTTCTCGATTGACTTCTGTAGCATTGACACGTGAATTAATTACAGAATAAAATGAGTACGCGAAATCAAGGGTCGTCGGCGAAACTATGAATAAGGTTGAGAGTAAGGGATAAAAGGTTATTAATAAAAAGAAGGAATAAGGTTGGTGGAAGAACTGAACTCTTATTTACAACGGCATTTATTTCGTAGGACTCAGATGTAACTCTGTCAATTACTACACGGATTGAACGGTCTGACAAAAAGCTCTCTATCAATTTAAGGAGGGTAGGGTGCAGACCGAATGTTTGAAGTTTGGCTAAAAGGGCAGCCTGCCACACTCTATCAAAAGCGACTTTTTCGGACTCACCAAAATTATGGAGACAATGATTCCAGCGCTCCGTTAGAGCCGTTATTAAGTCTCCGGTTGAGCGTTCAGCGTGGAAACCGTACTGGCAATCGTTGATAAGATGGTTATTTTCTAGATATTTCATCAACTGAAAGTTGCTGAGTGATTCAATGATAGATATGATCGAAGTTAGTGAAATTGGTCTAGAAGGATCACATGCCTCTACTTTTTTAAGTATCGGTTGGACATGAGCAAGTTTCCATACACTTGGAAAAAATCTTGTAAATGAACGCCTTTGTACCAATTAGAAGACGAAGACTTATTGATGACAACTGTTATTGGTATAATTCTAATATGATACTTTTGACCTATAAGGCGCGGAAATATTTTCGCCGGTCTAAAATTATTTGTTACCTCCCAACTGGACATTAACCTCACTACATATGAATTATGGAATAATGTGATAAATATGGGAATAGGGCGATCAAAGGATGTTCACGTATCTAAAGACCTTAATGAGCTTAATCGGATGTTTACTGTTCAATCAACGGGTAGCAAATGTAAGAACATTTTAATGGTTGAGTTTTTCTTTACATCTTACTCTCATTCTAACTTCCTCATTATTTAACGTCATAAGAAAATGAAGATTAAGAAAATAGAAGAAAAAGTTTAAAGTAACTTTTCATTTCCATACATACCCTCCAATAATCATAATTAGAATCAACAGTTTTCAATATTTCATCGACTGGAATAATTTGATAAGTAATTGGGTCCACAGCATGAAAGAATAAATCGCACCAGTCTACTCGAATTCTCCCAACCGAATCCACATGGTATCTTATTTCGTCAACAATAATTCGACTTCCAGTTGCATTGCTAAGTTCAGTAACAATTTCATCCTGTTCTTTATGAATTTGTGCTGGCGGTCTGGACAGTATCACTCTAACTAGTTGGTTCGATTCAAAAATCCATATCTAAAAATACTACACTTGAAGAAATTATATAATTTATCATTAAGGGGAACCTACATAAGCTTTTGCTTTTGTAAATTTTTCAGGAGGTTCCATTTCTTTCGCAATAACTTCCAACTCAAATCGATCTTGATTGTATTCTGCCATGAATGTAGTTGTAGTAATTCTTCCTTCTTTAGATATAGCTTCAATTAAAAGTAAATTTAATAAAATAAAAACATAACATAAATCTGATCTTATTACCAAACGGACTAGGAACAATCGAACCTGTTGGTTTGGATGATCCAAATTTGTACAAATTGGAAGCTGCTATAGTAAATTCAATTGATGCATTCTTCCCGAAATCTTTGTCACTAGCGTTTAGAGATATTATAAATTCGTTAATCGAAGCTTTTGCATTAACTCCAGCATAGTAAGCCTAGAAGATATTGGAATACAAAACACTTCGACGAAATAAACTAAAAATTTACCTGTCTATCAAATACGGGTTCATTATCATTGACATCCAGAACTGTTATCCATACTTTTGCGACAGTGTTGTCACGATCTAGTCTCTTTACGGAGAAGGTTGCTCTTTCGGTTTCAGATATATGCAAATCAGGTTTTGTACTCGCCAGAATATATAAAGTATAAAAATCAATTTTTTCTCTGTGAAAAAGAAGAAATAAAAACTTATTTGAAGTAAGCAAACATATATAGAATTTTGTGTTAAAATTTCATATAGCTTGTAAATCAACTGTTCATCAGTACAAGCAAATCACACTCACCTGTCCAATGACTTATTAGTAAATATATCGCCACTTATTTTATCCACATAAAATGCCCCATCTTCATTACCAAGAAGCATGTAATAGAAAATATCATTTGCATTTTTATTACTTTTCGTAAATGCTTCTATTCTTGCTACACGCAAGTCTCGAGGATTATTTTCTTCTACAGATATTTTGTATGGATTCATCAAATCAGGAAATTCTGGACGATTTTCGTTATCATTTACTAACAACACTGTAAGAAATCGTAAAGTTTCAAACGAAGATTGAGGCCCCTGATCTCTTGCCACAAGTATCAGCTCATATCTAAAATATTTTATTATATAGTTTACAGTATTTGATTTAATTGGATTTTCATACTTAGATTTAACACTTCGACGTAATTCTTTTTTAGTTCTTAACTCTCCGGTCAGTTCGTCAACTGAAAATTCGTTCGTTTCTTGGACAATATTGTTATTTTCCTGAAAGTACGTTTGTTTCTCTTAGTGAATTTAAATATATTTTTTAATATAAATCGCACCTGTAAATGATAGGTTACTTTTCCATTGTCTCCAGAATCGTTATCGACTGCCTTGAGGGTCATAATTAAATAGTTCTCTTCAACTACATCCTGTGGAGAAAATGATAGTTTTACGATTTTTTAAAAAGAAAAGTTTCTTAATTTAATTTAAAAGAAGTTTTGGTAATATACACGTCTACATTATCTGTGTCTTTAAAGCTATAAAATGTGATCTGGAGTAAATGAGCGGATTAGAAATCAAAAGGATCATAATAACAGAGCACAAAACGGAAGGATCATCACAGAAATAGTTAGTTAGTTAGTTCCTGCACCTCCTTGTGGAGCATGAGGTAAGAGATGAACTTCATCCGATTGAATGATAACACTTACAAGTGGACCTATAAGATAGATTCCGCATTATCGACATAATTTGAGAACCCCTATGGGCTTTTAGCGTAATTTGCTGTCAGCAGAAAATAACCATTAGATGCGGCCAGTAAGATTAAAACATGGGACTCTCATAATGGAAGACCAACTCTGATTACACTGATGACTGAACATACAGGTATCACCTGAGAATATTCGTAGTATGCTGAGAAAGTCAGGTTTTAAGGTCATAGGAAAAAAGGATCGACCGGGGATCACGAAAGGGAGTCCTTTTTAGCGATAAAACAACGGCGACTTGTCCAAAAGCTGCCATATAGGATGTAATTGGACTCACTCCCCGGTACATCACTATCATAAAATCGGCTGCAATTAACACCCTGAGAGTGCAGCTTACATCAAATATGCCGGCTGGTGGGAATCCATCAGAATATTCCTGGCATAGATGTGTGCACCGTAACGGACCATATGACCAAAGAACTGCGGTTTGGCAGAAAATTTAGAACACTGCTTCGACACCTTCCAACAATTGGCCTCCTATAACAGGGTCACGATTTGTTAGATACCTGGTCAGTCGGGTTTCAAGGGTAACAAGACCACCGATGAGATGGCCAGCAAAGGTTCTTCCTCTCAGGGCCGAGGTCGCGAGCCCTATTGAAACAGTAAGGTGGATTTCAGGTTGCTTTTCGGCTACTTATACGGCCACTGTAGACTAAGTTATTATCTACGCCGAATAGGTCTTTCAAGTGATACGGAGTGTCGGCTGTATGGAAGATGATGAAACCACAACGCAAATTATTTGCTTTTTCCTGTTTTGGCATGCGCAAGAAGGAGGACCTTCAATCGGGAATTCCTGAGCCCGCTGATGCTAGATCCTGCCCTATTAAAGACATCTTTGCCTACCTAAGGGGGTGGCCACTACACCTTGAAGATCCGGAATTAAAACCGTTTCACAATATATGTAGGTAATTAACCACCGATCAAAAAAGAATGTTTTCTGCGTAGATGCAAATTAGTAGTCGCGACGCTTTTGCGTATTCAAATTTTGTTTGGTGCGTTTGCACGAAAGTCAAGCAAAGTCTTTGTCTGGTGGACTGGGATGGATAAGGATGTTTCGAATTTGTGGCGGAATGTGTGCCTTGTCACTTGACGCAAAACTCAGAAACGATGGCCTTGGACCCCAAAACCTTGGCACCTTGGGATGTGGATTTTGTTGAAAAGAATGAAGTGAAATTCCTTCTTGTAGAAGCAAGGCATTGTAAGTGGTTGAAAGTATTCATAGTGTCTTGGAAACAAACTATTTCAAGGCTTCGAACTCTGTGTTCCGACCGCCTTTGTCAAGTGAAGAATTTCCGGATTATTGTGCAAGAAACAGGCAGATTAGAACCCCGCAATACCATCGCGGTTCTAATGGACAGGTTAAAAAGAGAATATAAACCTTCAAAAAGGCTTTGACTAGGCGACAGCGAGGATTGTTAAGGCGAGGTCAAAACAAATTTGTTGAGTGTAACCTTCAATAAGCCTAAATAGGGCTACATGCAGATCTACGTGGTTAATTTTTTCTGTCGGTATCGAAAAATACCCCTATCAGTAACAGAACAAACTCCAGCGGAAATTCCGCTTAAAACGGTATCCAGAACTAAATTGACGATGTTTCGTCAAAATTTCAGTTTCAAGCGGTTCCTATGAAGACAGAGAACGCTTGTGATATCGGTGCGAAGAGAAAAGATAACTTGGATCCCGGGGCAAGTGTTGGCTCAAGCTCAGTTTCGTATTTCGTTAGCTCCAAAGGTTGCACAGGATTATGCCATCAAGATCATCTGCGACTAACAGATGCAGAATTTCCAGAGCAATTGCCAAAACAAAAAACAAAAAATTTCACTAATAACCGAGGATTTATTACCCAATGTTGAAAAATCAGCGACTATGCCACTCCATAAACAAAATAAAAATCTTTCAGCGATCTTATCACCCCTTCCTTCACGAAAGAAATTAATATGCCATTGAGACGTTCAATCAGACTTCACAAACAGCTCGAAAAATGAAGTTTTAGTTGGTTGATTTTGTGTAAGCGTCTAGTAAAACTATTTGTCACTCGGAAGAACGACTCGTGTCGTATCAAGTTGAACTGTGAGCTGATTTGAAAATTAGTGCGATTGTAATCTGATTTTTACATTGAATTGTAATTCAAGTTTTGTATTCGGTCTGCTGGCAGCTTTCAAAATAGCGTCTTTATGGACACCCTGTTTCCTAAATCAGCGGTTGATTTGCAAAAGATAAAAAATGGAAATGAAATGTGTTTTTTTGTACGATGCGTTAGCACGGTTTTGGCCGGATAGGAATTAGGGTAAGGGAAGTTGGGAAACTTGAATGTCTTGTTTTTTGCATTGCTCCAAGCTAGACAACAGCCCAGAGATGGAGTGGATTATTTTAATTTCTTAATAAAAGCTAACGGAGAGACCTGGTCTCGAACCCGAGACCATGGCATGGTGATCGTTCCGCTCAACGAATTGATCCAATCCCGTCTCAACGTTTTGGTGTTAGTAAATATAGATTTATAGAGTCGTTGGGATTCCCTAAATTAAGTTGAATACTGCCTTGTACCAATGTTAATAAAAATAGTTAAAAAAAATAAAAAATATATAATATATTAGCACAAAGAGAAATTGAAACTAGAAGAGTTGAGTACGGAGTTGGCACTTCAACATGTGTACAACTGCACACACACTTTTTTTCATTTAGGTTAATAGGTTTCCCCCCTAATCGTTTTTTTTTTTGCTTTACAAATGAATTTAATATGTAGAAAAATATAAATAAGTGCAAATTTTATCAAGAACTGGAGCTACCAACTTCTCTTGTAAAAAAGCGAGCTCTAGAATAAAGTCTAAGTACTAAGCTGCGGAGTAACTGATACGTTCCTATCTAAAAGTTATATTTCAAAAAAACCAAATGAAAAGGGGACTAAAACTAAAAGTGAAATGATGTTATTTAAAAAATTTACCCTGGGTATTTCGACAGTTGCATTTGCCGACACAGGAATAACAAATACAGGGCGATGCTGATTTACACTGATGACATCTATTATAACCGAACTTGTGGCAGTAAATGGCCCAGCTCCAACGCCGTCTCTTGCTTCAACAGTAAGATTATACTTTCCTTTGTAATAAAAAATTTTCTCTTTAGTATAAGCTTACAATTTTTTTTTTTAAAATGTATTACCTATTTTTCCAAGTAGACTCTGTCCTGGATACAAAATACCCGTTACTGTATCAAGTAAAAATAAATTTTCCTCATTTCCTGATAATATGATATATCGCACTTCACCAAACACCCCAGCGTCTTTATCATCTGCTTTTATCTGCAAACAGTAGTAATATTTAATCAGGAGTCTTGAATCGATTTAAGCAGCTAAAATCATAGGAAATGAAGAAACGAATTCGTAAACAATTTTTTGAAGAGTTCACACTACAATATAGTTTGATTAAAAGAATTGTCGACAGATAATTTTAGATATTCTTAGCTGCCGTTTTCATCGTCCATTTTTATCGTTTCTTAGACACCAATCAATTTCCTTTCATTACCTTACATTCTTACCTGCAATAAAGCAGCTGGTGGGTTAAA
Organism: Leptarthrus brevirostris; assembly: GCA_964036015.1. Classification (NCBI taxonomy): domain Eukaryota; kingdom Metazoa; phylum Arthropoda; class Insecta; order Diptera; family Asilidae; genus Leptarthrus; species Leptarthrus brevirostris. The sequence goes on along the minus strand of OZ038371.1, from coordinate 3,053,371 downwards.
AGCTGCATTTTCCGCCACAGTTGAAGAGTATTCTTTTTCAGTGAATATTGGTGGATTGTCATTGATGTCCAAAATATTAATTATAACCTATTTTATATAACTGGTGGTTAATGTACTCATCTAATAGCCGATAACGAGTCCGGATTAGCTTAGGACAAGAAAATGCCAACTAAACTTAAACCTAACTAATACCGGACTGTCATCTTAATAAAAATATTTACACTTGCTGTCGCCGATTTTCGTACTGTGACTGGAGCTTTGTCTTCAGCAACAGCATTTAAATTAATTTTTGAAAACTTTTCGCGATCAAGAAATGATGAGTTGGCAACCATCACAATTCCTGTGTCCGAATCAATAAAGAAATTTTTACTGTTTTCTCCAAGTAGCGAATATGAAATCTCTCCAAAAGTACCTTAGAAATAAAAATGATGGTAAAATATCTATAGATTGGTTTTGTAAGATTTAATTTTACCAAGGTCATCATCTTTAGCTGACACTTTACCGACAACAACTGCTTTAGCAGAGTTCTCAAGTACGTTGAAATTGTATTCGGCTTGATCAAAATGCGGTGCATTATCGTTGATGTTAATTATATTCACTAAGATTTCAGCTGTAGATGTTAATTGCGGGATTCCGGTATCAGTTACAGTAGCAATAATCTTTACTTCCTTGATGGATTCATAGTCTAATCGGGACTTCGTTGTTATTGTACCTGCAACAGTTTTAATATACATATTTCTAACAGAGCAAAAAAATTTATGGCATACCACTTGTTGTGTTGATTTGAAAATAGTCGTTATCTCCCAAATTATATTCAGAAATGGTAGAATCTCGGTCAAATGCTTGTAAGGTTGTTAGCAGAGATCCAACTGGTTGTTCTTCCAACATTTGGAGCTTAATGACAGGATGACTTGGTGACCATGGAGGAAGAAATTCCTGAGAAGATAAAAAACAAAGTCGTTATCAATATTTATTCTCTTTGAACTATATAATAATAATAATTTATTAGCAATATATAAATGCTTTAACAACAACAGGCATACTTTCTTCATTCATACTTTTTAAGACTTAACTTACATAGAGCTCAAAAATTCATTCTTTTTTTTATACGATGTGGCCAAATCCTAGGGGACAACCCTTTTATGCGTTAGCATGGTTTTGGCCGGAAGGAAATTAGGGTAAGGGAAGTGAGGAAACTTGAAAGTCTGGTTTTTGCATTGCTGCAAGCTAGACAACAGCCCAGAGATGGAGTGGATTATTTTAATTTCTTAATAAAAGCTCACGGGGAGACCTGGTCTCGAACTCGGGACTCATGGCATGGTGGTCGTGCGGCTCAACGAATTTATCCAACTCCGTCTCCTTAATCTTAATCACTAATTAATGTATCCCACTTATTTTATTACCTTTATACATTTTCAAACCTTTGTAAATTTACGAATTTTGTGTCCTTGCTATAGTAAAGTTCACTAACCTAAATTCATTCACTCGTCTCAAGTTATATGGCTGCACCTCACTTGTATAAACTAAATAATCACTCAAATATTCAGGCAGTTATCCATTTTTCATTTTAAAAATCAACAGTAACACATTTAGCACATTTAGCATTCCCATAATTTGAAGCTCCTGAAGCCTGTCCATTATTCCACTGTATACTAGAAACAACACTGAGGAACAATACTCAAAATGTAGCTTCACTATTGTGTTATAAATATTGATAGATGTACCGACACCGATTTTCTGATTCTCCTTAAAAACCCGATTTTTTTACCAATTTTCCGGCATATATAGTCCCCATGCTCTTTACAATTTTATTTATTGTCCATTATCACCCCTAGCTATTTAATCTTCTCCACTTGCTTAATAAAAGAATCTGCAATCTTCAAAGTACCCTCATATTCACCATTGATTGTCATAAATTTCGTTTTACTAGTGTTCAATTTCAATTTATTCATTTGTAGCTGTTCAATTTTTGTAAATTTTGTTCCATGACATATGCACACTCATTTACATCATTACCAGCAATGTGTAATAATGCATCATCAGCAAATAGCGCTATATTTATGTTGTCCAATACACTCTTTATATCATCAATGTATGTAAGGAACACTAGAGACCCAAGATCAGATCCTTGTGGTACACCCAAGCTTACAGTAATTCTCTGAGACATCGCTCTATTAACTTTTGTCCGATGGGTTCGTCCTGATAGACAGCTCTTAAACCACATCAATTCTTTTCCTTTGATCTCATACTGATTCAACTTATTAATTAAAATATCTCTGTCCGCTGTTTCAAAGGTCCGTTTGAAGTCAAAAATACTGAAATTATCTTGTGCACATCTTTCCATTATTAGTAGCATATTTAATGCTGTCTCACAGGGGTGGACTTTTCTAAAACCGGACTGCTCTTGTAATATTAATTGATTTTTCTCCTTGTATTCCTTTAGTTGTATTTGTATAGTTTTATCTTATATTTTTTCGTATATTGACAGCATATTAATTGGCCTAAATTCTTCACATTTATTAGTATTCTTAAATTTTTCAACAGGTACAATGACTGATTATTTCCATTCTTCCGGGAACTTACCTTGGTTCATTGACTGATTGATAATTTTCACAAGTACATGGCCGAGTATATCCCAGACATATTTTCTTTAATTCATCCAAATTTGTATTTTTAAACACATATTAATTATTCACCTGTTGCAAATTATTCTCAGAAACTACTGATGTAATAGATGTACTAATTTCCTCGATACTTTCCACAAAGAATTTATTAAAGTTCTCTGCCATTCACGTACTCTCGTTGCAGGTTTCACCCTTATATATTATTTCCTTAATTTCAGATTTACTATTTTTAAGTACATATTCTTTCAATTTTTTCCATTAGGCATTAGTAATAACTTTGAATGTGTCCGCTGGAGAGCGAAGAGGGCCGAGATGGAGGCGGAGACGGGCATCGTGACTCCGGACAATATAGTTGGGGTCATGCTGCTGAGGGAGGGCCACTGGCGAAGGATTGCCGCTTTCGTGAGGGGAGTCCTTCGCAAAAAGGAGGGAGGCAACAACGGGACTCCCTAACGGGGGCGCCTGCTAGCTTGTTGGGGGGCAGGAAAGCGGGGGCTCCTGTTGGCTCGAGTGCCTCGTTGGAGGCTGCTCTATAGGACTCCACCGCGAGGAGGGGGGTTTTAGCCGGTAGGACTGGTCGTTGGCCAGGTGAGCCCGGCACACGGGTGGCTTCGGTCACCTAGGTGCGTAAACGCATTTCCCCGCTCAAAAAAAAATAACTTTGTTGATTTTCTTCCTTTTTTCCGCAATTATTTTATGTTTGTAATTATTTCTGGCTATTTTATAATTTTCCCAATCCCTCTGGTCACATGATAAGGACGTCACTCGGAATCTATACGTGTTTGATTCACAGTTCTTCGATACAGTATGACTTATGCTAATAGACAAAGTCTCATGATTTTAAAGTTTTTAAATCTTTCTCCACCATTACATCTACATCATAGGAGTTAGTCATCACATAGTCTATCAATGTACTTAAATCAGTAGTCACTCTAGTAAATTCATTCACCAATTGCTTATAACCATTATCTGCGATAATTTCTCTTATAACATTCGCGTAGAAGTCATTAGTTGATAATGTTAAAGTCGCCAACAATTATTACTCCCCTAGCAATCTGTGACAAACCATCTAGTTGATCTCCAATAAAATCACAAAAAATTCTCGATGGCGAGCTAGGTGAACGATATGTAGGTAACTGCAAATAATGCTGTTTCATCATCATTCATTGACCACTCGATAACCAACCACCAAACATACAAACCAATTACACATTCAGACACTACTTTATACGTCCACATAGCTCGCAAATATATAGGTAGTATAACCCCACCAGTCCTTTTAGAAGCAGAATCACAACTTATAATATTGTATCCCTTCATACCAATATCATCATCATTCACATCTTCCATTATGTGCGTCTCAGTAAGCTCAATTACATCTGGTGATTCTTCCTTAACAAGCACCCCCAGTTCTTCAAAATTGTTAAATAACCCTTGTATATTGAGATATATCTCCCTTACCTTCGATAATTGCTAGTATTCAAAAAATTTTCTTTAAGAACTTAACTTTCTTAAATAAACTGGACATTCCCTATTTAACGTATTGTGGTTCACATCCAGATTCAGTTTCAACTTCTCATTCATCCGAGTGCAATTTACACACTTATTTTCAACAATTTGATAACATTCTCTAACATATCTGTCATATACTCTGCAAAAATGTTTACTGAATTAAGTTGGCCTATCAATTTAGAAACTTCAAAAGTAGTCAACTTGCAAGCGTCAGTGCAAAAAGTTAAGAATAAAACAATGACACTTGGTGCCTTTTTCCATATATCTCCGTACATGGAAATCTTGGCCCTAAACATATTCACAATACTTTACTTTGCAACTGATCCTTGTATAATAAGTATAATAAAAAGTCTTAAATTTATTTTTTCTTCAAACACTCTTCTGGAAAAATGTAAGTTATATGACATCAACTAGGCAAAATTAATTTCTATTCAAAAAATCTTGTAGGTTTTGCCGTAAAGATCGTGATAACAGTGCAACTGCTTTTAAAGTGCTTTGCATCGTATCTTTGCTTAGCAAGCCATATAATTGCAATGTATGAGTGTAACGAGTATGTAAGTTCAAAAAAAATATATATAATTATATGATTTCAGGTATCCTATTCTCTGTAGCGATTTACCAGAACTACTTTTGCCGGCTATAGTTTTCCATTTCTTAAGGAATATTATTTTAAATACTGTGGAACTCTTCACCGGATACTTTATTTGTTTATTCTACTCAACGGAATATTTCTCGTGTATGTTTTTTGGTTTAAAAGTATTTGTAAAGCTTTTGGTGGCAACTTATCTCATGTAATAAGAGTTCTACTTATTAGTGATAATTACTGATAGTAACATATTTTTTCAGGTGTCTATATACATGCTTTTATCACAATATTAAATATGTCGACTTTATTATAACAAGAAAAAGAAATCGGGGAGGTTTCACAAGTAGTCAACGCAATACAATTCGTTTAGAAAGCTTTATTAGGAGGAATTATTATTACTTCTGATTGGAATGGCATCGATATAAGAAAATTATTGCACTGCACTGTAATAAAATTGAAACCCTCAGTCTCTTTTGGGTATGCTTTGATTTATATTATAGACAATTGACAACAATTGTTTAAAATTAATAAAATAAAAAATATGAATAAGTTAACGACGCCACGGCACTTTTTAATCTTACTATAAGTGGAAGTTTTCAGGTAAGGTTGATATTCGAAGTCTAGATACAGTCCCTGGACATAATACTAGGCCCAATTACGGTTTAGGGAAATAATTTAAAACAAGAGTTGACAAGTTTCAAAATTATAAAGTTTTTAAAAATTATATTAAAATTAAATAACTAGAGTTATGTAAAATGGTAGTTAGTTTTCTACAACAATCACACACACAACATGGACATAAGTCCAGAGAACACTAATATGATAGCACTTATTACTATGACTAACAACCCACATTTATAGTAAGAGATAATTAATGCCTGCTATGAAAATGAATGTTGTGAACTAAAGATATTATCGTATAATGTATTACATTTACATTTTAAGCTGTTATTTCCAAGATTCTTTTTAAATACGACAAATTTGACTCCTCTATTCCTACCAAACAGAATTGGGAGGATGCCTCCTCAGTGCATTTTTGTTTCGTTTGCTAGATTACTGTAATGTTTTTCAAGTAGAAATCATGGCTATAAATGTAGCATTAGATTGTCTGCATAAGAGAACAATGTCTTCAAATGACATCTGTATCTTCACAGACAGTCAGGCTGCAATTAAGTTCACAAAATGTGCAGCATTTGTGTGCATTTTGTGAAAATAATTTTACCGCAAGGTTAGCGTGACAGTGAAAGTGATCTTTATTTGATACAGCTGTCTAGATCGGTTTTTAAAATATTTTGTGTTGGAGTTCAATCTAGTTTTCGTTTTTTCGCGAAGGCGTCCAGCAGCTGAAGAAAAGTTAACCCTTTGGTGCTGCTGTTGAGAACGAGCCAAAGGAGTTTAACTTTTCTTCATTAGAAACGCCGATCATGTTAAGAAATTTTTATATTTCTTACATTGCTCGAGTGTACAAGTAGTTTGTTTTTATTTTTATTTTTGCAATTAAGTCTCTTACAAGAGTGTACACGACCTCTAACACTGCCAGAATATGCCTATCAACTTTGAATGACATGACTGAGCGCCTTATGGGACGCCTTAATGGGTACCGCGGCATAATAACATTCGGTAAAGTCCGTGAGCTAGAAATAATCGGCACTTCTCTACTAGACTCGGACATAACTCACCAACTCCTTCAAGATATGCTAATGATAAAGGGCAAAGAGAACACACCGACCCTGGACCTAACGCGGTCAAGATAGCTAATCTCGCTCAAGAGAAATATTATTTGCGTTGTTGATAGACTCGGCGAGCCTTCAAATAATTTCTGTTGGGGGTTTCTAAGATGAGGAAGAAGAAGAAACCATCCCTCATTCCCTCTGTAACTGCCCGGCTATAGCGAGTCGAAGAAGTCGGTGTGTAGGTTCCCCCTACAGAAACTACTAATCGCTAATTAGGAAACAATTAAGTATTTAGGTGAAAAATTACAATGGGACTGACCCTATTCAGAGGAAGCATTAAATTTTAACGCCAATGCCGATCGGCCGGGTTGGTGCCCTATTATTATTGATTTATGTAACACTTTTGGTAAGGTGTGCTCTAATGGACCAACAGAGGTAAGCGGCACTATCTATGTATGGCTTCATATGGTCCCAACGGCAATCAACCAGGTAGTGAAGTATTATTTTCTTCTGGTCTTTAATGAATTGCATAAGATTTATTTAGTTTTGAGAAAAATTTTCCCGTCCGCTGAAGTGAGTTTTTGCCCAACATTTTTTTTCGCGCAAGTTAGATGATTAGAGGAAACCATGTAATGTAAATAAATAAGTTGAACATATAGATTAAGGCGGACACGATAAATTTCTATAAAGCTTATAGTGAAATTTTCATTAAGACCAATAATATGTCAACGAGTTTTGGTACGAGAAATAGATATGTTCCTAGATAAGCGCAATCTTGTACTTACATATAGCTAAAGCATAAAATCTAAACGTAAATTATATAGTATGTTAAGAAATAGGAGTCAATTTAGATCCAAAAAAATTAAATAAGTGAATTAATAAAACTTACAGGTGGAAATTCATTCACATCAATTACAGAAATAATTAACATTCCACGGCCTTGTTGAATAGTCGGAGCAGTACTGTCAGTCACAAGCACTGTAATGCGAAGTACCTATTACAAATGACAATAATATATTATATCCTTCAGAATATAATGCAAAATATTACTGCAAATAAATCTCTGTCCAATTTTTTATTTAATGTTACAGCACCATTGCGGCTTACTGAGAAATAACCTCTTAAGTCATCAAAGTGCCCAACCTGTAAACATTTAAGTTAATAATTCTATTTAGTTATTACAACAATAAAATTGTAAAACCTCATTCCCATCTTTATCAATTGCTACTATAGGTTCAGAGGCTGCAAACTCTAACGCGTCAATCGAATCGACATCCGGATCTACGGCTATTAAATTATAAACTACTAAACCAACAGGAGCATCTTCTCTAACCTGAAAAACAAAATAACGATAAAAGGGTTTTGCGCTTATGCCTTTATTTTTAGTACTTCTGTTCGTTGTGTAGATGGCGTAAAGTATGGATCTTTGTCATTGCTGTTTGATACATGCACAATTAAAGTAGCCGTTCCCGACAAACTTGGAATACCTGCAAAAGTAGAGATAAAGAATTTAATTTCTTCTACAAACGACTGTTATGTTGTTACATATTTAAAGTATAAAAATAATATGGATTTTAAAATATTGAAACCTGTTCGTGGACACGGTTTCCTTTTTTTCTTTTTTGAACTATTAGGTTTGTTCGATAAGCTGCCGTCTGGAGCAGTTCGGGATTTTTTTAGAGACGTCAAAAAAGCCTGGGGCACCCCAGGATTTGAAATCTTATCGAACGCAAGTTTGATTGAGAACTGTCATTGTGGCACTTTTATTCAAACAGACAACTAAACAAAATGACAGCCAAACAAAATGACAGCTCTACTTTCTATCTCCAACATTTTCCTGGGGCGAGTTGAGAGCACTTCCGAGCAGCTACGAAGTTCTCGTCGAACACAGAACTATGAGTTCGGAGCAGCTCCAAGTGGTTATCGAACGCGTTGGAGCGCTCTAGAGCGCTCCAGGGCTGGTTATCCAACGCGTTGGAGCGCTCTAGAGCGTTCCAGGGCTGGTTATCGAACATTAATTAATTCATTAATTATTCTATTTACTCATTAATAATTATGTTAAAAGTTCACACTTTCGGTATTGTTGCTTGAGTTTCCTCAAATTCTCACTAGATCTTTCCTTTTTTTAAAAACTTCATTTTTGTTTCCAACTCAAACAACTGAAAAAAATGTATTTTTTGACTCTCTAACTTGACGGTTATAATTTCGTCCTTTCCTAACAGTTCTTTTTATGAACAGTAGCCAACAAATTGGGAAAATTTGCCTATAAAAGCAATTTTAATTTATCCGTTAAAATATTTAAACTTATTATACATTTTCCTAACTTAATAGGTGCTTTCGCGCGACAAGTCTCAGTTGGTCAACTGAGACGAAACTTTGAGCAACCGTCTCAGTTATCTTAGTTCAGGAAATGTCAATTTGTACAGCTGTTAATGTAACGAACTTTTCCAATTTGAAATTTAGAAAATAATATTGCTTTCTACTAGCTAGTAAATTAGCGTCGCGTGTGTTAACCCCACAAATGTCTGCAGTTTCGCTAATGGTAAGCGTAGAAGTGGTGAGTACCCCTCTATAATACCGTTCGATGGCCGAAGTGCTCGGTCTGCACTCTTTGCACACGCCAGATATAGAAACAACAGATTTCAGACTTTGGATGAACTTTCGATGATGTTTCCACAAATCTCCAGATCTGTGCCGCACGAAACAATCACAGAAAGACTCGGATTTCGTAAACTGTGTGCAAGGTGGGTCCCAAGAAAAAGGCGGACAGAGCAGCACAAATTGAATCGATTGGCAACCTCCAAAGAGTATTTGGAGAAGAATGAACTTAACGATGATGATTTTCTGCACTCTATTGTTATAGCGGACGAAACGGGTTGCCCATTATACCCCTAAAATCAAAAGACAATCCTCCCAATGGCGTCACACCTCATCACCCTTAGCTAAAAAATTCCAAATCACGATTTCGCCAAAAAAATCATGACATCCGTGTTTTGGGACTACAAAGGGATCATTTTGATCGAATTTTTACCTCAGGGTGAAACCATCAATGCTTCTGGGTATTGTGAGACCTTAAAAAATTAAGAAGCGCAATTCAAAACAAGAAAAGGGGACTGCTGAAGAAGGGAGTCTGCCTTCTGCACGATAATGCCAGACCCCACACGGCCAACGCAACAAAGCAACTTTTGGAGTCGTTCGGATGGGATATTTTGAACCACTCCGCGAATTCCCCCGACCAGGCGCCTTCATATTATCATCTGTTCACCTCCCTGAAGATGCACATTGGTGGGAAAAAAATTTCAACTGACGAGGAAGTGAAGGGGGAGATGAACAAGTGAGCAAAGGAGTTGGCGGCAGAGTTCTTTGATCAAGGCATAAAAAAATTGATCCCTTGTCTCACTATAAGCTAAATGAAAAACGACCGTTATTGTAACCCTAGCTACTTAGAGAAAAGACCCCAAGTTATCAGTACATTATATTAAGTACATTGTAATGTATTTACCTAAATCGGTGGCTATGACCTCAATATCATACGTATTTCTGCGATCGTAATCTAGTTTTCGAGAAACTGTCACAATTCCATCCTTTTCGTCAATATGAAAATCGTCATAACTTCCACTTTGAATACGATACCTTAAAAAATGTATAGTTTTTAAAATCTAGTTTTCTTCACGAAGAAGTTTTAATGATTTAATTACCTTATTTCAGCATTAATACCAGAATCGAGATCAGTCGCTTCAAGTTGTTGAACTTCAGCTCCTGGAATTATAACATATTTTAATTTAATTTTTTTTTCGGTTTGTTTATTCGATTTACCAATTCCTAAATCCTCCACAATGAAAGCTTCGTATTCATTTTTCAGAAACGTTGGCGCATGATTGTTTACATCACGAATAGTAATATTTACTTTACAAAATGCTGAATAAATACCATCGCTAGCCTAAAAACGTTTTAAAACAATACATTATTCTACTGTTGAGTAATTTGAGTACTTATATAAACAGACTTGTTCTATTTACTATGACCAAACAGTACTCTAAATCACCCAATAAACTTTCAAGCTGTATTCTTTACATCACTGAGGACTACTGTCTCAGTATTAAATTCCTACACGAACAGCAGAAACGAATAACAAAAGGATAAACTGAAAATGTTTGTCAGCAATACTACAAACCATTTGTGGTCTATTTAATTAATATTTGACATCACCGAGCTGTTTATCTCTCAACAAAAATATCTCCAAATAAACTATTAAACTACACTTCTAAAAATAACTACAGCAAGTAAAATTCTGTGGTCACAGGGAATAAGTTGGTAAGTCGCAATTTTTCAGGGCAGCACAATTTTTTACTTTTAAACAATTCCTGTAAATCCATTTTTGGGAGAAAATGCATTTTGTTGATAACAATGTGGTCGGAAAACATTAGGGTCATGAGTTACCAACTCCTTAACAATGCGTAAAGACATTGAAGATGACCACAGTACACTTATCTCATTTTGGCCATTTTTCGACTTACCAAGTTATTCCCTGTGACCACAGAATTAAAAATGATATACTAAATTTACCTCGACATCGAAGAGTATGGAATCAGATTTTAAATTATTTACATCAAGAGAAACGTTTGGTTTAACAGTAATCTGTCCAGATCGTCTGTCAATATCAAATAATTTAACTAATAATTCGTCCCCAGTTATTCTGAAAAAAAAGTTCAATAAACAATAAAATATTGTTAATATTAAAATGAAAAGTACCTGTAGCTTATATCCGAAACAGTATCAATATCTCTAGCTTTCACAATTAGTGGTGGATCAAAAAACTTAGCTCCTTCATCTATTGACGACTTATAGGAAGCACTTTCACAGACCGGTGGGGTATCGTTGGAATCTGTAACGGATATCTTTAACGATACCACCGAAGTTTGTCCTTTTCCTTCGTCATCAGTTGCCTTAAATGACACGAATTAGAAAATCAATATTTGTTTCGAATACCAAAAATTAATTATGGCTAAGTAAAGAAAGAATTGTCTCAGAATTCAATTGTATAAGATATATAAACTAAAACTACAATTTACCTTGTAAGAAAGAAAATATGTTGTTTGTGTTTCATAGTCAAGACAAGAATTCTGATTGGTCTCCGGTATGTTTTCATTTCTCCTTTCATGAGCATTCAATTCATTTGTTTCGTTACTGTGAAGAACAGTTGTGTATTTTATCTCATCGTCTAGATTGTTATCCTCATATGTAGACCCAATTCGATTAATTGTAGTAATATTAGTCATAATATCATGTTCTTTCGACTCAAATCCTTTCATTTCATCGAATCTTTTTCTTCTCTTCAAATTACAGTCAGCTAATATAATGACGCCAGTTTTTGGATTAACTTCAAACAATTCGGCGCCTGTACCAGAAAGTGTATATCTGATTCCCATATCACCATAATTGCCAGAATCTATGTCTTTAGCAGTTATGGATGTTATAAATTGACCAGGTTTGGCAGATTCTAAATTTAATTTTTTTTTATTTAAGAAAACAACACGTGGTAGTTTTAACATTTAAGTTTGTGTACCTGAAACAACGGCTGAATAGGACTCTTGATCAAACACAGGCTTATTGTCGTTTGCATCGATTACAGACACTGTTATTGTTGCCGTTGACGATAATTTTGGATTAGTTTCAGTTTCTTCAGCAATAACCTAAATATATTTATGTATAAATATATTAGTGAAAAAATATTTGCATCATAATTTTACCAAAACAATAAATTTTCTTTGGTTGGGATTTTCATAATCCAAGCTCCTGTTTCCTACTCGTACATTGACTTGAGAAAATCCTCTTACTAATTGCGGTTCAATTTCAAATACTCCAGAAACATCTTCTAGACGCAATGAGAAAACTGAGTTCATGCCCTAAAATTGGTTTTTTTTATGAAACAATAAGTTTTATATAGAGGCTGCATCTTACCACATCCTTGTCCGTGACATTCATTTCCAAATTTAGTGGAGTGCCCGATGTTGTATTTTCCATTAAAGATACTGCATATTCCTTTTGATTAAACATGGGAGGTGAATCGTTTACATCTTTGATAGTTACTGATATTGACGTAATAGTCGATGTTAGGTTATCATTTCCAGGTACTCCATCAATCAATTCTCTTGCCTTTAATATTAAAATTTAAAAGAATAATTAGTACCAATGGGGAGTAATGCATCTTAATCCTAAATGTTACTTAATTAAACTTAACTATATTTTTATCTACCATTTTAAAAGTTGTAAAAGAAGCTGTTGAAAATCCGATTATAATTGATACGTTTAAAGCAGCACGAATCGAATCCATGCATCCTCTAATGAATGTCTCAGTTTAGGGGTTTCTTCTTTCGGAATCCCATTTTTTCTTTCCTAGGCATATAAGTGGAGTAAGTGGTTCGAATAGCACAGGTTGCTTTCTGTTGACAATAGATTATGATAAAAAGACCATTGGGGGTTGCAGAGAAAATTTCGGTAGTTCGGAATTAACTTTAAATTATAGGCCCGATTGCAATCGTTGTCTCAAATCGGGTGAAGCTCTTTTTCGCCCCATACCCTACAAGGAGTTACGAGAACTAGAGAGAGAGGCATATAAAAACGTTAGAGTCAACAAGTTTACATTCTGTGAAGATTTTTGATCCATTCATTTTATTTTCGACCTCGCACCGTCACTGAAAACTTTTGTACGTCTTTTTAAGCTCTTCTAGTCCCATTTAATACTACTTTAAGAATGTTGCAAAAAAAAGCTTTCCCTATCCTAAAGCATGACAAACACAGTGTTTCATGCATATGGTTGCACTACTAGAGAAGTAACACTTAGAGGTAGTTCACATTATCAAATTTAGGTTCTCAAAAGCAGGGAAATAGAATATGCAAGAAAAGATTTATGGAAACTCTGAATTAAATATGACATCAATGCCAAAAGTATTGCTGCCGAAAAAATGTGATATTGAAATGAGGATATAAAGAAATAGTATATAGCCGGTAATATTTAAACATTAATTAATGTGCGAAATCAATCGTTTTTATAAATGATTAATTTAAATCATTGATCGTAACAGGCGGCTTATATGTAGTTACTTTTTTAAATATATCATCAAATTTAGTTAGATAAACATACACTTACGCGAACAACTAATGTAACTAAGCCAGTCGTGTCTGATAACGCTTCCTTATCTAAAGGTTTCGCTGTTCTTAGCTCACCAGTTAAATAGTCCAAAAGAAAATATTCCATAGGATCTAAAAAATAAATAAAAAATAATACAGTTTTTAAAACTCAACCTTTCTAATTTAAACAACACAACGACAACATTAACAAAACTAAAAACATTTACATAACAAGCTCTTACTTGTTAATAAGTCATACACAATCGTTCTAGGTTCGCCATTATCACCATCTCTTGCTTGAATTTTTAAGACAAGTGTCCCAATAGGACTATCTTCCTCGACTACTGCAGATAAAGAACCCTGAAATACTGGGGGACTATTTTGAACATCTTTAACTCTAATTTCAACATTTTCCATTGAAGTGTGCTTTCCATCCTACAAGATTATGAATTGAATATTTAAAATAATACGTTTTAAAGTGCATCTTACTGTTGCTGTCAATTGAAAATGATATATCATGCGATTATTATAATTCAGAGTAGAATTTAAGATGATAGCAGCTGTAAGTGTGTTTTGACTAGCCTCCAAAATTTTTAATTCAAAACTAAAATTATACAGATTAGTTGCACGTTTATACAGAATATGTAAAGGCATACTTTGAACAGATATCAGGAACTTGAGGAATACAAGAAATATTTAATATTTCTCCCACAATATCTTTATCTGTTACAAAGATTTTATCTAAAAGTGTAAGCCCAATTTGAGCATCTTCCTGCACCTCTGCTTCATACGGTGCCTACAAGAATTAATTGTTTAGTTATGGATATTTTAAATATTTTCATTGTCTTACATTATTAAATTCCGGAACATTATCATTTTCATCAAGAATTATAACGTTAGCTGCAACCCTTACTAAATTGTCGTTTTCAGAATCACCAGATACGTTTACTCTGTCTTTGATAGTTACCAAGAAATTTAAAGCATCTTTTTCCTGTAATTGAAACAATACTTAGTTACACAAATAAGTTTTAAAGGGTAGAAATATTTTAATCACATCTAAGAGATGAATGACTGAATATCTTGCTGACAATTAAACAATCAAAACTTTTGTGTACTTTTCAATTTAAGGAAAAACAGAGTCCACAGAATGATGTCGAAACAAAAACACTTAAAATATATATAAAAAAAATTCTAGACATTTTTAATTTCACTCACCTCTCTATCCAACGGTTTGATTAATGTTATATCTCCAGATACTGGATCCACCTTAAAATTGTCAGTACCAGCTAGTCCAAAAATTATGTCACTTCCTTCTGGATCATAGCCCTCTAATTTATAAACTACTTTCCCCACAGGGGTGGCTTCCGACAAAGCTATATTATTTAACACTTGGGTGAACACTGGAGGGAGATTAGCTGCACCTATACACAAATAGGAAATATAAGAATATTTTTAAAGTTTCTTTTTACAATTTACTTTAAAATCATGTGGTCAAAATTATAAACCAAAAACATTTAATACATGAATGGAATATTTCCGATAGTTTCTCTTTTAAAATCAATTTGAATATAACTTACCATATTGAATTAGGCTGAAGATAAAAAGATACCGAAAAGCACCTTCCACCTTCATCGTGATGAGAGATCTGAAATAAATTTATATTTAAAAAAGAAAAATTGGTATTATATTTCTTATGAAGGGCGAGAAATTTGTAATTACTTGAATTATAAGTAAAATATTCTGTTTCGACACTAGGGATTTTTTATTTAAAGAAAGAGAAGTAGTGCAGTCCTAATTTGGGCTTCTACCTTGCAGCTCCTTCATTTTCTCCTAGTTTACTATTAGACATACTGAGTATTTTACTTCTGATATAATTCAAGGACTGTTCTATTTTATTATTTAAGAATCGGTACTTTGCATCAATTAAAGTGTTCCCTAGAAAAATATGTATACATACAGGTTGTAAAACCAAATATTCATGACTAATGTATTAATGCTACACTATTTTCCCCGCTCAACAGGCGTAACATCTGTAATACCCCTATATGTAATCATTTTTCTATACTTAATAAAGAGCAATCGTATCCAAGTTTAGCTTTTATCAGGTCATCTTACAGACAAATAAAATAAATACTACAATGAGAACTTTAACAGTGGAAGAGCTCAGGAATTCCAGACTGAAGATACATGCCAAGGCAGGTTTCACCGTCTTCCAAACAGAGCTGGCACTCCGTTTCATTTTACAGACTTATCCGGTGTAGATGCTATCTTAGCACACAGTGGCGGGATAGTTAGCCTGAGAGCAACTTTAGATCAGCCTTACTTAAGGCGGTGGTATCGCTGTAAGCTTAGGAATCTGACTGGGTAAGGCCGAGGAAATTTCTCCAGATAACAACTGCTGATTCCTACCCCAATCTTCAATCACTCTCTCGGCTCTGGACCTTAGCACCAAGAGGAAAAAACTTTCCTGGCCAGCTCATCGGCGATCTCGTTACCCGCGAAACCCGAGTGACCAGGTACCCAAAAGAGCGTGACTCTCTTATGGAGGATGTCGAATCACTCCTTCGTAAGCTTCAAGGAAAAACAAGGATATATTATTGAGAGCTGCTTGACAAGAGAAAATAGTTAACACCTTTCAGTCCTTTTTTGGCGTTGATAAGGGCACAAATTGCGATTGCATGGATTTCGGTTTGAAATACACTGGGCCAGCTCCCAATGTAATCGAAACTCTAGTGTTGGGTCCAAAGACACCAGCACCATATCGCACTTTTGAGCCATCAGTGAACCATTTTAGGGTCCAGATTGCGGCCACCGCTGTTCCAGTCTGCTCGTTTAGAAAAGAGAGTCCTAAAGTTTATGCCAAAGTGCAGTTTCTTGATCATGTGGTGCGCACATCTATACCAGGAATGCGCTGAAGTTATGGAGAGGCAAGCAAGCCGCTGTAGCCTGTTGCATTGGGCGATTCCCACCCGTTGTAGAACTTTTGGTAACTATAACATCGCGGAGTACGTAACAATCGGTTTGACAATCGTATTGTATAACCCGGAAATCATCTTCTTGTGAGACCCGAAGTCCTTCCGAAGAGTTTTCGACAAGCTCATAGGGCTCGTGTAGCCTTATTTAGGGTATAGATATGTAAGTTTTCTATCAAGCGTTATGCCCAAGTATTTCACCTTATTGGAGTACTCAAAGTCCGTGCCTTGGAACGAAAGTGGACCAAGGAACAATGGTTGGTGAACAACCTAAGCAGATAGCAGATAGAATGGTTGGTGAACAACCTTAGCAGATACCAACTCTCGTTTAACACCATTTAGTACTAACGGAGTGGTATTATTTTCGCTCATCGACACTTTGGGACAAGGGTTGGGCGCCTTGCCAGAATTTTCAGGAATGTGCCCATAAGCTCCATCTGAAGAATTGGGAAGCTATAGCCCTTTAGTTACTGTAACGTCTTCTGTGACTATGACCCTACTGATCATGGTTGATGGATCTAGAACTGCATCAGGTTACTTTTTTTTATTAAATCCATATGATCCCACGAGTTTTCGAGCAAATCCTGTTACCACGAGAGGTCTTGATTATAACTGGAGTGCGACAGTTATCCAGAATTCGCAGAGACTAAACACCGAACTCCCCCTTGGCCACGCATCCCTCGATGTATGCTGTTCCACCTTGGATTGCGGTATTTTGTTTAAAAAAGTATCCTTCTCTCCGCCTGATTACAATTACTACTCATATGGCAAGCATTTTTAGGAAGTTATTGATGACTTTTTGAAAAAGCTGATTCTATTTTTTAAATAGTGCGCTGAGTATTATAGTTTGACTCTGTACTCGTTTCAGGATTATTAGCATAACCATTTCCCTTTACACCACCTTGAAAATAAAACCTGACCGTTAGGTTATAAAAACGATTATTTATTTAAGCTTAATGCAAGCTGTTACAAAATACTACAAAATAACAAAATAAATACTACAAACTACAAACTTCACTGTATGGAATGTTGGGCTGTCGTGTTGAAACTACATGGTTTTAACATTCTTATTAACAATTTTAGGTCATAAAAAGGTTTATATTACAGTATGCACAAAAATAGCTGACAAATTTCTTTGAGTGTTATCTTGTAAAATTTTTTAAGAGGGGGTTTAATACCTGCTGAAATTAAAAGGACGCAATGTACTTAAAAGAGCGAGAACAACATGAATCCATTCTAGTTGATAATCAATGTACAGTTGCGATAGATGCAAAAAGATAATTAGTTGTAAACTGCCATCTCCAGTGAATGTGTCTAAAAGGTTTATTAAGCAGACCATAAAACGTTTTAAAGAAACGGGTTCTTATCCTGTGCGACATCATGGGGGTATAAAAAGGACTGTAAGGACACCAGCTCTCATTAAAGAAATTAAGGAACGAATTCAAAGAAATCCAGCCCAAATGGCAAGAAAAATATCTCGTGAAATGGATTTTACAAAAAATATAGCTCGTTTAGTGATTAAAAAAGATTTGGGCTTAAAACATTTAAGAATAGAAGAATTCTTGGAGTGACGGACAAAAATAAAAGTGATATCGTTCAACGATGTGAAATTATTCTCCGAAGGCACGCAGATAGCGAAATTATCTTCTCGGACGAAAAATCGTTTCTATTGCAAGCTAAACGTAACAGCCAAAACGATAGGATGTACGCAGCCTCATTAAGTGCGGTTCATCTAAATAAAAAGGCTGTTCAAAGATTTCAAAATGTGAGTTCTGTTATGGTCTTGAGTGAAATTTGCAAAAGAGGCAAATTACCATTGTTATCGAGTGAGGAGTGAAAATTAATCAATTGTACTATTTTGAACACGTTTTAAAATGTCATTTGAGAAAAGAGGCTGAGAACTTATTTGAAAACGAAAATTACGTTTTCCAGCAGGACTTGGCACCAGCGCACAAAGCTAAAGCTGTGCAGGTGTGGTGCAAAGAAAATTTGCCGGATTTCATATCACCAATGGAATTGCCTCCTTCTAGCCCAGATCGAATCCTTTGAATACTGAAGTTTATGGGGAAATAATGGGGAATAATGAGCAATAAATTAAGCAATCTTAAGGATATGAATGTGAAAAAAATTATCAAAAATCTGGGAGGAAATACCCATTGAACACGTGCGTGCCGCCTGTGAATCATTTCCGAAGAGATTAAAAGCCGTGAAGAAATTGAAAGGTGAAAGATTAGAATTAAGTGATGAAAATTAAAATATATATGTGTAATAAATATTATAATAAAATAACAAATCTTGATTTTCATTTTATGCGCAAAATTTCCACTTTTGTTTCACCTTCAATTATTTTTGGGCACCCTGTACATCAGAATCATCGCTAAGAGTAAGATCCAAATCGTTACGTCTCGTTTCGTCTTTACCTAGTCATATGGTATATTTTATTTTTATGTACAAAAGGCGTTTAAAGGAAACCACATTAAAATAAAAATGTATTTTATTTTGTGTAACAAATAATATGATCAATATAATTAAATTTATCTTCTCTTAGCTTTTACATAGACCTGTAAAAAAATCTTACACAGCTCACTTAAAAAGATTGCATTAACTACACAGTGTTGCGGTGTTTTTTCTGCAGACCACTATTTGTATCCAAGGGAAGTTTATGTATTAGAGGAAAGTCCATTTGAAACAATTAATGCCACTTTAACTTAAATGCTCCTTAAGTTTCTCCAAAAAGTCGCTTTAATCATTTTTGTCAGCCGATTTTACACCTTAATTTTCCATATAAACACAATAACAAGGATCTTATCATTGTAGTTTGTTTTCTTCTCCTTGAAAAATAGTTAAGAGATATCTGAAATGATTAGCAATTTATAACTTGTGAATATAACTTATAAAATCTTAAATCAATGGACAAAACAAATGCACTTACAAAACAATTGTAATATTTATATTAATAACACACAAACAGCACAACACAGCACAAAACGCTTAAAATTATTACATTTATATATGTGCCAACTATATTACTAAATTCTCCTATTTATGCGGAATACATATTAAAACATTGACTTGAATTTTCAGTCGAAATTGCATTAAAAAGGTTTTAATGGGACGTTTAAATTTAATTTTACATAAAAAATTTAAAAGAAACCATCTCGCGGTGCAACTAAAATTACGCTTTTGAAAAAAAAGATAGTCTAAGTTTCAGTGAATTCTCGGAATTATAGCTTTCAAACGATTTACTTCATGCCCATAAAAAAAGATAAGCGTCTATTGGCGTACCTTCATTGAGTAGAATTTAGTAAACGAATGATACTTTTATTCAGAAGAAGAATTTTTTGACTGTTTTCTGCTCGGGGAAGGATTGCGGAGTACTGTCGCTGTTTTGGGATCCACCTTAAATTATACGTACACCTGCAATCGCTGTCAACTAATCAGAAGTTCTTCTTTCACCCCATACCGCATAAAATATTATAATAACTAGATAGAGGCTAAGGTTAATAACAAGTCATAACGTTTGAACGTTTAAAATTATCTATGAAGATTATATTTAGAAAAAAGTGTTAAAATTGAAAGACAAACACAGTTACTTTAACAGAATAAAAATTCATAACTTAACTGTTTAGGGAACTAAGGGCTTTGAAAGTAAGTAAAAGTTAGGAACAATTTTTTTAAATGTTAATGCCCCGGATACACGAGGTTAGTTTTTCAAAGCTAGGATAGCAAGCCAGTATCCTATCCTGGCTTGCTGTCTGGCTTGGCACAAGCTAGAGTTGTTTACATAATGTTAGAAAATTGAATCTAGTATCTTTGCAGTGGCTAAGGTGGCAACACATCCAATATGAACTAAAAAATTAACATTAAGAGAAACAATATACGGCTGAAACAGGCCACTATGCAAATTTGTACTAGACAATTTGATAGAAAAACTCATTTGGACAATACCCTGGATTTCAAGAAGGAATGAACGTGGATCATCTGCATTGCTTTTAGAAGAATTTCGCAATGAAGATCTAGGCAAGTACGTTTGATATTCTGTTGAGTCATGCGATGCCAAAAATACAACGAATGGATACTATTCTGAGAGAGGCAATTGGTAACCGCTTTAGATTTTTTTCGTCCGAGATCAGTTACAGGGGGGTTTGTTACTTTTATAGGGTTTCAAGGTGTGCCATATTAAGAGAGAGAGAGAGAGAGAGAGCCCCATCCTATTAAACTATCCTAGCTTGAGACGCTAGATTACCAGCTTTCTCACTAGCTTACTAGCCTAGAATGAAGCTACTTCTATTTACACGAAGTCAGAGCACTAGCTTGCTCTCCTAGCTTGAAAAACTAGCTTCGTGTATACGGGGCACAAGTGCCAGTTTATTTTGTATTCTTAATTGCTGTAAATTTGTAAATTGTAAATTTAGTGCTAATTGATCAATGTAGGAGATGTACTCAATAATCAAAATTCAAATTGCGTAATGCACGACATTCTTTTGGCTTTAATAGAAATAGCTTAGGCATAAAGGATGGATTGATAAGGATTAAGCTTTAATTAACTCCATTTGTGAACACTCTATTAAGTTAAATACCTGCGAGTTTTTTAGTTTCTTAAGCACACTTTTTGCTGAAATCAAATTGCTAGCACGAAGAGTCTGAGATATGTAGAATTGAAAAATCTTTCAAATTAACTTATCGACTCGAATATATGTCATGTTTACGCTAAACTGAAGACTCATGAACATCATCAATTCGACGAACGAAAATGAACATTTGCAATTTTAATTTAAAGTCGCTTAAGTTGCTAGATAACAAGTGCATCGCATGTCAATAGTTGTGACTCTGTGGGATCAAATTTAAATATTTTTTTTGAGCGACATATTACTGTGTTAGAATAGTTTTAATACAAATATGAAGTTTTATGCAAATGAAGTAATAATTTCTAAACTCCAGTCAAGATTTGATCATACAATCATTTTGAAATTTTAGTAATAACATGATGGTTGTTTAGTGTTATTCAACATTTATTTATATGCTTTATAGAAAACACATTGTTAAATTAAAGTGTGTTACTTCCTACTTACTTTGTTTACTGTAATTTGTCCTATAGAACATTCACTTCACAAAAAGTATTGATATATAATTGTTGACGGCATTGTATTACATTTCTTGTTAGGAACTTGGTGTGATATCTTTCACCTTAATTTTGCGGAAAACTAAAATTTTTTAATTTTTTCAGCTGCCACTCTGTGCCTGTCAACAAGACAGATCATTTGACAATTGGCCATGTATGGTTTATATCCACTGAACTTGTTAATTTTCTTAAACAAATTTTTCAAATTATAATAATTAAAGATTTAAATTTGGGTGTCTGCAACATTAATAGTTTTTAAATAATTAACAACTAAGTGCTTAAAGTTATTTCTTTCTTTAAAATTAAAGTTGTTTGACAATCACGGATGCTGATGCCGTTAACAGAAATTGTGGTGAAAAACTTAAGATCTTGAGGAGAGGTGAGTTTAAACGTTTTATTAAGAATTTGCGCAATACATGAGTTATCAAATATGATTAATTTTTAAATGCGAACTTTTTGCAAAATACTATAATTGCGAATAATATACAGTTTGAAACCGAAGGAAAAGAAAGAAAAAGTTAACAATACTTTCTCCGGATTTCCAAAAAACTCGTTGCCAGTTAATATGGTTGAAGATAATTTCGTTATTCTCGAAAATATCATCCACATTTATGTATTTCAAATTTTATAAAGCCTGGAAATGGAAAACACAAGGCTTTCGTGATAAAAGATGTTGAGGCGGTTTGAAATTTAATGGAAGAATATGGTAAAGAAGCAGGAATTATGTTAAAAAAAGGCAAAACAAGGTAAGTCACTTTAATTTCTGTTGACATGAAGATTTCTTACTATATTATCAGTTAAGTCAATCCTATACCTATATTGTTCATTTTTAGTAAATTGTTAGGTTTTAACTTTTATACTTTCAGTAATTAAGTTGTGGTTTAAATAGGAATATATCAGCAGTTCCAACTATGATTAACTAATTACTTTACGTTTCAAGTACTTGACCTGCCTTTAGTTTCTGTAACTTGTCTTGAAATTGCTCTTGGCGACAATAGCAATTCGTTTAAGGTCAAAACATTGTCATTGAACAAATTTTCTATTGAATTTAGGTTTGTAGGTTTCGCCGAGGTTTTTTTTTTTTAAAAATATTTCAATGATTAGTATTAAATAAGGCGTCTATTTGCGCCGCCGTGTCCGTGTCGATTTTTTTTTATACAATGTGGCCAAATTTTAGGGATTCGGAGACGGAGTTCGATCAATACGTTAAGCGGCAAGACCAACATGCCATAGGTCCTGGGTTCGAGACCAGATGACCCCGTGAGCTTTTATTAAGAAATTAAAATAATCCACTCTGTCTCTGGGCTGTTGTCTAGCTCGCAGCAATGCAAAAACAAGACTCAAGTTTTCTCACTTCCCTTACCCTAATTTACGCTAATTCCCTTCCGGCCAAAACCATGCTAACGCATCAAAGGGTTGTCCCCTAGGATTTGACCACATCGTATAAAAAAAAATTCTAGGGGACAACCCTTTGATGCGTTAGCATGGTTTTGGCCGGAAGGAAATTAGGGTAAGGGAAGTGAGATAACTTGAGTCTTGTTTTTGCATTGCTGCGAACTAGACAACAGCCCAGAGATGGAGTGGATTATTTTAATTTCTTAATAAAAGCTTACGGGGAGACCTGGTCTCGAACCCGGGACCCATGACTTGGTGGTCGTGCGGCTCAACTAATTGATCCAACTCCGATTGTAGGATTTACACGGACGACACGAAGTTCGGTGTCTACTTGCATCACCTGTGTCCTTGTAAAAATCTTTTACACGGAGTAGACGGATTCGTGTACTCACTGTACCCAACACGTTCCGTAAAATTTTTATTAGACTTTCTGGCAGGAGGAGGTGTATTAATCAGGCTTTTAGTTACTTTATTAACTGGGGAGCTCCCGCTAGGTTTGTATCTAGAATATTATAAACAATTTCGATGATGACACGGACACGGAGCACATCACAAATAATTTCGTGGATAACACCGAGCGTTGTTTTTACAGAGATGCGATTGACACGGACCCGGCGGAATACACGATGACACGGAAAATCCTACAACACGGCGGCGCAAATATGCACTGCCTTGAAATAAACTCTCGGAAAGATAGGACCCCATTCATAATCATGTGCACAATTCAACTGAACAAAGTGTATTGCTGAATTATGCAGCTGCAGCGCAAACCTACGTTTATGAATATACCCATATGGACTTGTATGCAAATTCATCCATTTCAAAAACGGTGGAGTTAGAGTAAAATATAGAAGTGGAATTGCTGAAATATGATGTCGTTCTCTAGTTTACACCTCAACACCTGAACTGTAAAACATAATAATTATTTTAAATTTGAAGCTTTCCAAATGTAATAAAATGTTATTTTATGTTACATTTGCTGGCTTATGGCATTCCTTCCAGAAGTCCACTTGCATAATGATCCTCGTACATTTTTTAAATTTGTAGATATAAAGAAGAAAACTGTTAATTATCTATCTACAATGTGCTATAACTGGTCTTCTATTTGCAACGCCGATAACTTTGATTTCTTCTTCGAGAGGGCCTTCTCGCAATTTTGCGCCCTCACTTGAAGAGTTGAATCATATCCAGGAGCGTCGTGTTGCCTCTACTCCTTTGCCCAATATATCTCGCGATATTATCATGGGTGGTATCAAGGAACTTAAACTGTACTTTTCTTTTGAACCTGATGGTGTTCCACCTGCATTCTTGAGATCCTGTTCTGACGCCTGACTACGTTATGGGAGAGTTTCTTTATATTTTCTGTTTATAAAAAGGGGCATAAAAACAAATTATAGGCCAATCGCAAAGCTTTCCTGCATACCAAAGTTCGAATCTGTTATATATTCACAGCTTGTTGGGCAGTGGAAGGGGTTAATCTCGTCTAATCAACATGGCTTTCTGCCTGGTAGGTCGACGACAACTAATCTGCATGAATTTACATCCCACATTATCTCTGCCTTCCAACAAAGTCTCCAGACTGACTGCGTCAACACCGACTTTTATAAGGCTTGAAAAAAAACTTGAAAAGTTGGGCTTTCCGCCTTTATTGCTCGACTGGATCTGCTCTTACTTAAAAGATAGGAAATACTGAGTATCTTTACGTAATACTTTATCCAGAGTCGTTAGGGCTTCATCTGGCATACCGCAGGGTAGCCATCTGGAGCCGTTCCTGTTTATTCTTGCCATGGACGACATTGTCCCTCTGATTAAGCACTCTAAAGTTTTAATCTACGCAGACGATATGAAGATTTTCTCATGCATTAGAAACAGTTATGATTCTTCTTCCATTTAGGATGATTTAAATACATTCAAGAACTAGTGTGGAATGGCTTGCAGCTTAACTTGAATAAATGTGATTTTGTGTCATTCTCTAGGAACAAAAATCAGCTCGTCTTTGATTATACCTAACCTAACTTTGTAATGCGTGGTCCAATTTCTATGGTTCTTTTTCTGTTGTATAGAGTATGATCCCCCACTGCTAATAGGAGAATAATTTGGTCCTATGGTGAAAGGTGTGGGGGGGTAGTCTAACTTCGTATCGCGTGGACCGATTTGGATAATTCTTTTTCTATTGGGTAGAATATGATCCTTGGTTGATACTACGAGAAAACAAATGTTGCTGGGGTGGGGGGAGGGTGGAACCTAACTTTGTATCACGTGCACCAATTTGTATGGTTCTTTTGCTGTTGTATAGAGTGTGATCACCCATTGCTAATAGAAGAATAATTTGGCCCCTGGTGGGGGGTTGGGCGAGGGGAGGAGTAGTCTAACTTCGTAACGCGTGGACCCTTTTTGGATATTTTTTTTTTGGTAGAGTATGCTCCCTGGTTGATACCACGAGAAAAAAATTGTTGGTGTGGTTGGGGTGGGAGAAGGGGGGTGGAACCGAACTTTGTAACGCGTGGACCGATTTGGATGGTTCTTTTGCTGTTGTATAGAGTGTGATCCCCCATTGCCAATAGGAGAATAATTTGGTCCTATGGTAATAGTGAGGGAGGGGGAGGGGTAATAACTTCGTAACGCGTGGACCGATTTCGATGATTCCTTTTCTGTTCGGTAGAGTATGTTCCTTGATTGATACCATGAGAAAAAAAGTTTAGTGGAATGGGGGTGGGGTAGGGGGTTAAAACTAACTTTTAACGCGTGGATCAATTTGGATGGTTCTTCGTTGTATAGAGTCGGAGACACTAAAAAGTAAAAAATAAAATAGTTTTTAAAAAAAAAAGTTGAACCGACCGACTTCACAAAAGGCGCTAAAAAGTATAAAATAATTTTTAATTTTATATCTATTACGACATTTTGAAGTCGGTGCAAATTAAACAAATAAAACAACTACAGAACCATAATTGAAGATAATACATAATACTACCTGAACGTTTCAGCTTACGGGATCATAAGAAATGACGATTAAATATTTTTGTTTTAGTTGTTTGGTTTATTTAATTTGCACCGACTTCAAAATGTCGTAATAGATATAAAATTAAAAATTCTTTTATACTTTTTAGCGCCTTTTGTGAAGTCGGTTCAACTTTTTTTTTAAAAACTATTTTATTATAGTCGTTAGTATATCGAGTCTGGTCAACAGGTCAGAGTTTTCAATTTATTATTAAAAGTTATTGTTAGAGTTATTAAAAAAATGTATCGCCTTCAGCGTGTTGTTTTTTGGGGCGCTCTTTCCTACAAGACTATTTTTTTTTATTAGATCTCTTACCTATTTTATGTTTTTTTTTACTTTCCTGAAATGACGAAATAAGGAAAATTTCCCACTTTCCCCTTGTGCACATCTGCATTATTTAAACTTGCACTTCAATTGTTCAAGGTTTCGTTTAACTTGGTCGAGGTTTCATTTATCTTGCTTAAGGTTCAATTTCAAAATGGTTTCAGTAAAAGTGAAAATACTATAGATGGGGAATACCAAGGAAAGAATCATAAATCTCATATTTTACCCCTGTACACATCCCTAAATTATTAGGAAATGTCTGAGTATTTTTGAAATTTAAAATAATCAACTTAATGTGCGATTAAGCAGGACATATATCGAATGATATTGGACATAGTGTGCTATAATTTATTGATCTGTGTTGACTGCGAAGTAATTCATGTTATAGCTGATTTTAAGTTTTTATGAACTCTAAGTTGTTACCAGACGTACATCATATTAATCGTGGTGAGCAATACGCACTTTAGGTCTAAAACTTTTATAACAACAGGAAGAATCAACGCAAATACCTACGTCACGTAATATTCAATTTGTCAGTAAATAAGAGGATAAAAATATTATAATTCATACTCTGTACAGCGCGTAACGAAATAATAGCCCATCCCACATTTTTCGGTGTTATTTCTTATGTACTGGTTGAAATTTTTAATTATTCAATAGTTTGTGAAGTCTTCATTTTGTGTTATTACCTATTAATCCATTATAATTTAAAAGAAGGGAGTAGAAAAAGCCCGTTGCAAAAGAAGTTTTTGACTGTTATCTTTAGGTAAGTATAATTGTAAAATAAGGAAAATTTTGTATTCATTTAATTTGAAATTCCAGAGTAATAATAATAGTGGACTTTAAAAAGTCTTATTTAAATTTTTTTTGGGACGAGTTATAGTTTTTCGAAAATTTAAAATATCCTGATCAATCCTGTAATATTTCACATTAGTTAAAAAATAAACACAATCATGCACAAATGCACAAAATTTGCCGGAAATATTCATATGACCCCAGTGAATTTTCAAAACAAACTGTCTCCGAACTCGAGCAGTGTAAAAAATATGAAAACTCGGTGTTTCTAATAAAGAATAGTTAAACTCCCTTGGGTGTTGAGGCAGCGCCAAAGGGCTGTGCAGTTAAAAAAAACTAATACTAGTTAAAAATTAAGTGCAGGAGGGAAAATTTCAGAATAGTAAATGTTGCATAAAATAAAAACTTATAAATTGGACGTTTATAAAACTACTGTTTTTAGGGTGTTGTGCTAAATGCTGAAAATTATTGGGTGAAAAATAAAGATAAGTGCACGGTTTGCAGAACATCACAAACGTAAAAGATTATCTTTTGCTTTCAATGGACACAACAATGGAATAATGTAAGTTAATAGTTTTTAACGGCAATCACGGCAAATGATTTTAGATCTGTTGAAAACTGGAACATGTTCTAACCAGGATACAGCGAAAAGAAAAAAATATTTCGGCTTCCACAGTCGACAGAGTGGCAAGACAATTTCGATTGGGGATCTTTTGCTAACAACTAACCGAGAAAACTGCCGTAAAATTAGTAAAACGACGAAGAGAACAGACAGGAAAATAATCAAAGTGAGCAAGGAGTAAACATATCTGTCATGACGTTGCGACGAAAATTGTAGGCGTCCTGCAAAAATGCCAAAACTAAACAGATCAAATGAAGAAAAGGCGATTGGGCACAACGACACCGGCACCTTACAACTCATGACTGGAAAGGGTAAATTAACTTCTTTTTATCACATTTTATTTTCGTCCAATTTTCTTAAAACTTTTGAAAATAAACAATATTTTCAAAATCCATAGGTAATATTCAGTGATGAATGCCGCTTAGAAGCAGTGACTGTATCATCCCCAAATTTGTAAGAAAACCAGGAGAACCATAGAAAGACGACTGCAAACTAAAAACAGTGAAGCATCCACCGTCGATAATTATTTAGGTCTGCATCAGCGGAGATGGTCCCGGCCCCATACATTTTGTCGAAGGAACGATGCGCCAGGACCAATTTCCAAAACATCGCGGAACATTCTAGAATGTTGTGGAATGTTCGGGAATAGTCGGAAACATCCAGGAACATTCCAGATCATTGTGGAACATGTATAAGCAAGATCCGTCTTGGGTGCGAACGTCAGTTTCTTATCAGTGAAGTGCGGTGAGTGAATAAGAGCATACAGTGAAATGTGAGTAATCAAAGTGACTGAATATAAATCGAATATAAAGTGTGAAAAGTATTTAAAGTGTACTTAGTGTATTTCTTAATAAAAAGTTGATTTGATTTGTATTTTATACAATGCCTAAACGTAAAAGAGGAAATCTTGCCAGTTCTGAAGCAAAATGGCAAAAACTAAAAGAACATCAAAAAAAACGAAACAGTCGAAGAGCGCGAAGCACGTTTACGTTGCCAACAAACGAGAATGAGCACTGTGAATTGCGACACAATCTTAACACTTCCAGTTATCCCCAAGTCAACACCAGCAGACGAAATCAATGCATGCTTTAAAAAATCACATCTCTGGCCACACATACAAATACTGCGACTAACAAAAAATATGAGAGTTGAACTATCGAAAGACGAAACAACAGCACATTTTGCTCAAAAACTTTTACAAATAGGCGAAATCACATATCCTACTGACCATTGAACTCAACAGTGACATCTGCAACATAGCCACTACTGAAAACGAACTCATCGACCAACTTGATCCAAACATTGTTCACAACTATACCAATCGACCAATACCAGTCAACTTTAATATTCAAAAGAAAATTCCCGGTGAAGAGAGAATATACAAATCGATCGACACGATGGTAAACGTTGAAGAAAGTGTCAACTTCCCTACAAATTTTTACTCTTTGCAAGTACCAGGGATGCCATTACACTGCCTTCAACTGAAAATTCGATCTCCGATCATACTACTCAGAATCGCAACTATGTAATAGATCGTCAAACAGCTGTAGAATAACATCATCGAAGCCGAACTTATGACTAGAAAGGACTAAGGACACAGTATTTATCCCCAAAATGCCACTGATCTCTACTGACCTGCCATTCCAATTTAAAAGACTGCAATTTCCAATCAAATTACTCGTAGCCTATAGTTTTAAAATTAACAAAGTGCAATTACAAAGTTTAAAATATTGCGGCATCAACCTCAAAGACTCCTGCTTTTCTCACGGTCAACTATACGTAGCTTGCTCTTGAGTAGGAGATTCGAAAAATTTTGTTTATAAACAAGTGTTGTAAATAGTTAGAATATGTTTTCAATAAAAATGTGTTACCTCTTATATTTTAAGGTTTATCCTTTTATTCCAACTACCACAAAAACTCATATCAACTCTCTGAGCGAAGCCGGGTACCCCAGCTTGTAAAGAATAATAATCTATTTTTAAGCAGTGAGAAAACGTTTGAACTTGAATAATCCACTGCTTTTTCATGGAATTGGAAAGATCGAAAGAGAACGTCTAATGATTTTACTAGTATCTAGGCATATTGGGTCGATGCGAACATTCGCGTACATTCGCGTACATTCTTACAATCAGACGGCCATTGCTGGGTGCATAGGTATAGGAATATTCCAATAAAAGAGAGTGAAGTGATGAAAGAGGGTATTCCATTAAACAGTTCCGAAGCTGTCACAGAAAAGCTAATCATCAGTGGAGGAATCAGGATTGCAGATTATATTTTAAGCGACAGCTTTTAATTCGACCCAGGATTCCCCACATGCATTGCACCACTGAAAACAATGGAAAAAGAACTAAAGTATTCGTTAGTGGCGATAAAAAACCCATAATTCTTTGGAGCACAATGAATCCACTGATGATCGAAGTTATGCTTGCCGAAACTGCCCTGGCAACATTACTCCTACCTAACCCAACCAAGCTTACACGAGAGCAACTTTAATTTGCGTAATATAAATAGCAGTGAATATAAAAATGTGAGAAAAAGCGAATAGCTTGGGTCCAAACATTTTGAATTTTTAGAGTACCTAGGTTCTCACGAGCCCGATTTCTATTCCTTTGAGAACTTATGAGTTATACTTATCAGATGCCTTACTATCGCCTGTCGCACTCTTGCCGCAGAATGGTAGGATATCAACCAATCTGAGTTAAAAAAGCCTATAGATAAACTGGATACCTGCAGCAATAAAAACAGAATTGATTTCAATACTAATATTATTTTTATTTAGCTTTAAGAAAAAACATGCAACAAAAACTCATTAAATCAAATAAAATAAATATAAGCTTATTTGCAAACAATAGCTTTATGGGTTTTAATTTTGCAACGCACTGTACACGTCTTACCAATATACAAGAATCTATCAAATTTCCCAGAATTTGGTCCAATCAGCATGTATTAGGATAAAGAACCCCTATTGTATGATTTGCCTTCGCCTTGGCTAGTCAAGACAACTCCCAATTTAAAAAAATCACAAAGAGCGTATTCACTCTTCTGGTCGATTTGAATTGGAATCGATACTAGCAATAATTAAAGTAAAAAAAGGCATCTAAAATGATTTAAAACAAAATTATAAATCCTGATTTTCTCAATATTGTTTCTGTATGAAATTTTATAAAATATGTTAACGCAAATGTCCACCATTTTTGTAGTGTGTAATATATTTTTGTAGCCATTAAACGTTCTGTGAATAATATATTTTACTTAGAGATCAAAATTTAAGCATAGCCCATGGCGGGAGCAAGCTTGAGCTTACTTAAGGGTATTTCAATGAAAATGAATAGAAACAAATATTGATATCTGTAAATGCTGATTACAACATAAAAAAAAGTTTATGGTTTCACGAGACTCGAAGTAAAGTAAGAGCATTTTTCTGCGCTTTGCTAACTAACTGTTTATACATTCAGTAAACACCTACAGTGCATTTGTGGCACCATGGTCAGTTGCATCGTGGCAACTCTCATAATTTCCTAGTCCCTGGATTGTTTCACTTCTACCAAATGGCAATATTTGTCCTTAAAATGTCCCAAAAAATGTTTTTCAGTTCTCAACTGCGGCACTGATTTTACATACACAGCAACAGTACAAAAAAAAATTTATTTTACTGAGCTATATATAAAGTGTCTATGTAGTGTAACATATAATATGTTTATACAGAAGAAAACATAAAACCAAACAGAAACGTTGGTAATTCTTTTCTTCCTTGGCTCTATCTAATCGAATTCTTAATGTTCATTCATGGTGTCAGTGTCATGCTAGGTCTTATACCTATGCTATGCCTTACCTATACCTTTTTAAAACTTACTGAACCCCTGAGAGCTGCTAAAACTCAGCTTTATATAATACATATAATTTATATATTTATGTTTATATATGTAAGAGGCATTTTATATTTCATGTGAGGTGGATTGTGGAATTCAGAAACTGCTAAAGCAAAGCAAGGCAAACTAACTGAAAACTCGACTGACTCGATCCACACCACATTCGGGCACAGAAGACAAGAGTTCGTTCAGGCCAATTGCTTGCCTGCGCCTGACTGCTGGCTTGGCTGGTGACTGAATATACACACCGGAGTGAGTGAAAGCAAAATTTTGTTCGAAAAGGAATTGGAATGGGAGAAGAGAAGACCAGTCAGACCTGTGCATTTCATGACGGAGGTTCAGTCGTGTTCAGTTGTAGTGTTTTACGGACAGGAGAAATAGTTTTTGCGTGAAACAATTTTAATTTGGATATTAGAACAAAATATAAATTGTGTGTTTACCTTTTGCATTTATTAACATCTACTTGGAGAACAGTATTACGATGATGTCTTCATCTATCAGTGCGGGATACCTGAAAAAAATTCAAAATTAATATGTGGACTGATATCAAAGTAAGTAAAAACAAAAATTTTTATCGTGAAAGTACTTAGTATCATTGTAAACGAACCAAAATTATATTCCTCTCTAAATTGCACATTTTACAAACCGTCAAATGCTTGCCTTCACGTTCACACATGTTATTCTTATTACTCCCACAAGCCTACACTATTCACCGAGTTATACATAGGTAGTGACGTTATTGTATTTTATATACATCGAATATGACATACCTAAAATGTATATAATAACATAGTTTAAAGAACGCAATAGTGTTACCATCGCAGAAAGCTATACTTTTTTGGAAAATTCGTAAAGTTTGATTAACAAGCTAAGAATGTGAACTGATAACATTTTATAGCGAATTAGTGAATGTGTTGAAAATTTTTACTGAAAATATTGAGTTCATGCTTTTTTAGATATGCTATATGAAGCGCGCTTTAAAATAAAGTAGTTGTGAATATGTTTGGGAAATATTTTTAAATTTTATTTAATTACTTATTAGGTTTAATTCGGAACTTATCATGAGTTCAACAGGTGCATATTTTAAATCATAGTATGTAAGAAGTTTTGAAAACATAAAAAACTACACTATTTGTGGTTTTTCTTATTTAAAACTTAATTTTAAAAATAAGAATTAATTATTAGTATTATCTAAATTATGAAAATTTTAAAGAATAATTTCGGTTTTATTTTAGATGTAAAAATTATTATTATTTTTTAAGTTTATTAATTATATACTTATTTATACTTCACACAAAAATATGAATACATGATTGTTTTCAAAACATCAAAGTTTCTTATACCACCAATTACACAATTCGCTTTAAAACGTTCGCCTCACAAAACTTGTGAGTGCCGAAAGATCTTGAAAAGTAGAAGTAGCACGTATACATCTCGAGGTAAAAAAGCTTTTTGGTTTAGTTTATTTTTATCATGTGATTTTTTATTTTACATTTTCCAGTTGCACTATTTATTATTTGAACACCTATATATTAGCATAAACTTCAGAGGCATCATTTATGTATGTGTTAGTATTATCTAGTAATAAAGCTATTAGCTTACAGTTTAAGGCCCAAGCCGCAACTTGACTAGTCCGAAATAACGTTCGTTTGAATGACCCCAAAACCGAATCGTGTATTTATAAGGCGACAAAAAAGATATATTTTTTTTATAATTTACCAATTTTATTGTTCATAAAAAGCTTAAAGTAATTATCTAATATAATACGAAGTTGATTCGATTTCAATCCACTGTAATACGAAAAAATAAGGCAATCCAAGAAGTGATCATATTCCACTAAACTTAAAAATAAGATCCCTAAAGAAATTTCAATCCTGAATATCCTTTGCAGGTATAAACACATGCTGAACAACTAGTTTGAGCCATAAATTTCGGGATCACAAAAAAAATTTCCTAAAAATCCCTTTTTCGACGGCAGGTAAAACCTACCATGTTTAAGGTTCGCATTAGCCATGTTTGAAGGAATAGAGTTGAGCAGGTCAAAATTTCGAGGAGTGATAAGCAGAAATTTATTTTGGAAAAGGGACTCTGTATTTTTACAATGTTTAGGAGACGCTTTTCGTTTTAGAGTTATTAAATTTTAATAAATTAGTAAAAACAATTTAATTTGGAAGTAAAGACAATGTCCTTATTTAGTCGAGGTATTATTTAAATATTCGCTGGTGGATGAAAGGCCAGTCTTTATCTATATTACATTGTTATAAAATCCTTTTTGTTAAAAAAAATTCAGACAATTCTCTGCAGTACTTTTATATGAAATAACACATGTTTTCATAAACTGTAAAAATCTTCCATTTATTTGGGAAATTCGAAATATTTATAAAAGTAAAGTTATTGCACAGTAAATTTTGAAAATTTACTATCCATTTTTTGATGGTATCGTAGTGGACAGATAATTGCTTTACCTCTAATAAATCGTACATTATATATAGATATTATATAGATATTTGCTTTCCGGTCTTAAAAATAGTATTTCATACTACTCTAACATTATTTTAACAATTTAAATGACTTAAAAACTTTTAAGTTTGTATTCATTAAAAGAGAAAGAATTTGCAGTGTAAAAGTCGTCCTCCTTTATTAAGCTTGAATTTCACGGGCAATATCAGGACATCTATTGATTTCAAATTAACTAGTCCCATTTAAAATTGTAAAGAGAATTGTGTATAGTCGAATGCGTTCCTTTTTGCTATTTTGACTTTAAAACCGCCCAGCAGTTTTCGATCTGGGACATTTCCAGGACAATCAACTTTTTTTTAACCAAAACTTCGCACACGTTTTTTTAACTAGCGTACACAAAACCAGAACTTCTATGATGTAATTACTCTAAAATAATTTTAACTTTCTAACGCATAACAAAAACTACCTTTTTTTTTGCAAGGCAGGTGCAGTAATTTTGTCAAATGGGGTCGGTTATGACAGGAAACAAATTGTTAATTATTTTAATGTAGTTGTCTCCATTCATAAAAAAAAAGACTAATTTTTCTTGTACAAAGTATAAAATGCATCCCCATTACATATAACTCATTAGAAATTCGTGTTAAAACGAAGCGCACACTGTTTTTAATTGAGGCGTGCGTTTGTTTTCAAAATAACATTTTTAGAAAAAAAAGAGATGTTTATTTACACTTTCAATTTAAAAATGAAATGTCTAAGTTTTTGCACAAAATTGATTCTTATAATTGTGTTCGATTCCTTATAATTTCGAGATATTTTTTTATTATAGTTTTCGGATACATTCATATGAGTTCAGATTACTTTCGGTCTGATCCGTGAAGATCATAGCCTTCCAATTATTCTATATGCAATTAAAATGAGCTTTGAAAAAATTCGACCTCAGTCCTCATTTTTGGAAGCGAACAATTCAGATAAGATTAATCTCCCACACACCGTTATGTTGCAGATTTTTTGTTAGTCGGAAAAGCGTGAAGCCTTGCTTTAATGACTGTCTTCTATCTGTACAGCATAATACTTTAATTATTCGATCCATCGTATACTTTGTCCTTTTATTTTACTTTCTGATACCAACGACGATCCAATTAATAACTTTTGTAAATCAGTTTTTTTCCTAAATTTCTTTTGATGTATGTCCGACGATAGATGCCGGTCACTTCAAATTATTCATTTAACACTTTTTGCGCACATGCAAAATAGCCATAATTTTGTAAAAAACAACAATATGAGGATGTTTAAGCCGAAGAAATGCCATTCAATTATTTAAGTGCGTTTGTTAGTTAGAATACAATTTGAAAAAACTAGTACAATTAGCTATATGCAATTAACTCACGTGTAATATCTAAAAGTTGTTTTTTTTTATTCTGCAGCTCATGTTTTTTCATGGCCTGTATTTCATTCTAAGAAAATTCGGCCACTGACTAAAAATTACATTGAAATATTTGTTCAAAAGGCATAGCCTACGAAAAACACTGAGTACAACCAGCATAACCCACCCGAATTTTTAAGATAACTTGGACAGTAGTGATGTATCGGTCGTGAACAATTCGGTCATTTTGACCGAGTCAGTAAAATGACTGAAAAGACCTAAGTCAATGTCATTCCTACCATATCGGTCAATCGTTCACTTGCTCTTCGCCATATAATATCCTCTAAGAACAAGACAGAAGGCACACCGATTCTCTTAATCTCGCGGTTGCTTCTAGTTTAAGGCAAAAGAGTGGTAGATCGTGTATGGTGCACAATGCATCGTGAGATATTTTCTTGAATTAATGACTGAGAACTAAACTAACTCACGCGACACGCACTTTGTCAAATTTCTGTAGTTCGTGTTGCTGTTATTCATATTTCAGTGAATGTGATTGACGTTGTGATGCACATGTGATCCCTATACTTCACTTCTCACATACTCGTACGACCGACACGACGGAACAAAATAAAAAGCAAAACGCAAGGCACTTCGGTCGACCCGATACAACCCTATAATGTAGGGTTTAGTCAAAGCTAGAAGTTACCCGAAAAGTTGGAAAAATTCTCCATTAGAAGGGCTCAAATGTATACCTTTACCACCCTCTACATAAGTGCCCAAATGACTCAAGTGACCCAAATGACCGATTCTTCTTTTTTTTTGAGTCACTTATGCCAGATGACTCGTATGACCTGAGTCAGCAATGTGACCGATTTTGCCCATCACTATTGGACAGACTGCTTGCTATCTACTAAAACCTTAAGCCGTGATGAAATAGTTTACTTCAACCAAACCAAAAATAAATAAATTATTGATCCTCTTTAAAGCTTTTTTGTCTGAAAATGTCATAAAATAAAAAAAATATTTATGTAAAATAATTTCCTTTATATTTGATTTATATTAAATTACGAACACGTTTTTAAAAATTAAGAAAACAATAATAGCAAGGATCTTCCCCGGAAGTTTATAAATTTACTTTCAAGACCATTTTTTAATGGACATAGATAAATACCATTTGATAAGTATTTTTTAGATTTATTTGCCGACTTTCAGATGATTATTTTAGCAGGCATATATATTTTTTTTTGGAACTGACATGAAACTTTTAAAAAGATACTCAGATTATTAGATTAAAATAAATAAAACATAATGACACTATACACAAGATCGTCCAGTTGCTAATCACGGACTAACAGCACTCTTGTCCAAATTTTCCCAATAAACCAGAGTAAACTGTTGCTAATGTTATCTGCATAATTGTTTTTTTATTTAAACAACACAAATAAAACCCACAATCATGTCTAAATCCTTTTTTTTAATTTTATTCATGATAAAAAACAAAATCTCCTTAATATCAGATTCATCAAATAAATGCTAATGCAGTTTTATTGTTTTTTCTTCTACATAAATCAGGGCTCAGAAGAAGAAACATTAATCAAACTGCATGATTCGCTATTCTGTTTTATAGATATTGTCCTTTTGTCTTAACATAATTTATGTCAATTAATAACACAGGCCTGCGAAATTTTGAAAATTTTTTCCTACTGACAATGAATCGTTCTTTCCGAAGTAATTTCTCTCGCTGAAACCGAATCCGGGGTCAGAATTGCTCTATCACGTCAGGTTTTTTAGATATTCTAACCTAAAAGTGCAAAAACACTGTTTTTTGTCATATTTCAGGTTATGAAGCACCGAGATGTTTTTTCTTCTTCAAAAAACTATGTATGGGATCTTATAGAACAAGTCTTCCTCTTTCAAATGCCGTTGAGTTTGCTCAAATATCATTGTTTTCGCCGAGATATCGCCTTGTTCATGAATTTTTCGGTATATGAAGTATATGGTCACCTTATTCAAGATATTTGAGCAAACTCAACGGGATTTGAAAGAGGAAGACTTGTACTATAAGATCCCATACATAGTTTTTTGAAGAAAAAAAAACATCGGTGCTACATAACCTCAAAAATGACAAAAAACAGTGTTTTTGCACTTTTCGGTTAGAATATCTCAAAAACCTGACGTGATACAGCAATTCTGAGCGGGAGAAATTACTTCGGTAACAACTATTCATTGTCCAGGGGGAACAATTTTCAAAATTTCACAGGCCTGTGTAATTGATGACATAAATTTTTCTTAATATTATCTTTCAAAAAAAATAAAATACCTCCAAGAGTTGAGCAGAAAAAGTTGGTTCTATCATATATCATTTTTTTTACAATCAGTACTATTTCCATTAAATATAAGTTTGCACAATAACCTCATTTTTGAACTTCAATAAGAAGTAAAACACAAAGGTTCACTGGATTTTCACCAAAAAAAAAAACTGTCGCTGAGATGAACAGATATTGTTTTACTTTTAGCGTTGCCGTACGAATTATATCTTTTTACATTTATTTTATATTATTTCATTATATACTATTTTATGTTTATACGTTATTATTAAAAGGTTTAAACTATTCATATTTAGTATGAAAGGGGACTTTTCATAAGCGCAGGGGTAGTTGCTGCGCAAATCTGCGTTTATGAACATCCTTAAAGTCTTCAAATACGAAGCTTATTACTTTTGCACTTTTAAAAGTGTCAAAAACCTTGACATTATTTTACCTTTTTCAAAATAAGTAATAAACAATAATCTTATATTTTGGAAAGATTCTCAACGCACTTTCAACATCTCGATATGAAAATTCAGGTGTAAAAAGTCACACTTTATAACATAATCATGTTCACAGCAACAATTGAGTTAATCTTTCACAATTTGGCTTAGTTTGCTGATGCGATTTTTTTAAGGTAATCGATAAAAATCTTAAATCAAGAATACATTGACTACAGCAATGCTCCCGTACATATTTCCCTTTTTGTTTGTTCCCTCATCTTAAAATTTATCTAAACCCTCTTGCGTTTACACGACATAATGCATTCAGGAACGAACTTTCAGTCCCGCGCTCATTGTACATGAGTGAACGTAGTCTTTCACTCCCCGTTTGTTTTAATCAGAATAGAAGTTTTACTCCCCCATATAAACGGAGTAACTGATGTGACCATAACTTCGTGTGTTAAAAAAGTGTAGGGTACATTGAGAGAAGAGAAATGTTTCACAACATCATCATAGAGTACCTATTTACTCCGTAGAATTTTTTACTTATTGGAGTATTCACAGAATTTTGATGTTATCATCAGTTTGAACTGTTTTACATTTTGTAGAAATAACATGCGAAATTATGTTTGTTGTCTATACCTGATTTGAAGTATTCTGCTAATATTTGAAAATGTATTTATTACTTCTTTTATAAATTGAAATATTGAAAAGTAATAATAGGATTAGTAGAAATTAAAAATTCCTGAGAAATTTCTTGTAAGATACTTGATCAGAAAAACCTCAATTGGAAATCAATAGGTGTTTTAATGCGTTATACCCAAAGATAAATAGGAATGGCAATTTTAGTTCGTAACAGAAGGCATACATTTGACGGTACAAAGGAGTGATAAAGAAAACGTAGTTTAAACAAAGAGACATACATATTGCGAATTTCTACTAAGTAATGGTCATACAATATAAAATAACAAATAATATATTTCTGACGAAAATGAATGTTACTATATACTCTCTAGTAGACCACATATTTTAATTATTTTGAGGCTATTCAGTTTTAAAGCAGAATTTTCTTGCATGTATGTGAAAACGTGATATAATAAACTACATAGTTACCAAATAATAAATTCGGAAATAAGGTGATTTATTAAGCAAGACAGCAAATTTTACTTAAGCTCAGGTTCTGTTTTTGCTTTCATTTTTTACTTCCCCAAAGTGTTAGATTTCGCCCCTACACCGATTTTGTATTATCTAAATTATTTATTCGCACCGCACGGATCTCGATACCTTGTGTCGATCATTGCTCGCCACTTTCTTTTCGGTAGACACGCAGAACGGTTACGCATGCCGAAGTTTTTTGGACGAAAAAGTGAAAAACATTTAGTATTTACTATTCCGGGCTTGGCAAGGAGAAGATACAGAACTTTAGACTCGTACTTCTTCGGGGGACTGGATGATGTTGCTAATCTACGGCTAAAACAGCTTCTCAGATTTATTAACAGTTGTGACCGATTCTAAATAAACCCTATATTAATATTCAGGTGCGGTTCCACTGATATGGTAATATAACGGACCAATCTTAGGTCTTGTGTGGCGATCGTACAGGTGCACAAAATAAAGTCTACTGTTTCGACCAACTCACTTGAGTTTTTCACAATCGAAAAATAATTGCAATCATCATAAAAATATTAAAGAATAAATTACACTGCCTTGCGGAGTTTTGAAAATTGTGTCCCCCTAGACAATGAATAGTATTTCCGAGGTAATTTTACCCGCTGAAACCGAATCCAGGCTGAAAATTGCTCAGGTTTATGAGATATTCTAACCTAAAAGTGCAACAAACAGTTTTTTCAAATATTTGAAATTATGTAGCATCCCGAATTTTTATTTTTTATTTTAAAACCATGTGTGGGATCTTATAGTGCAAGTCTTCCTCTTTCAAATGCCGTTGAGTTTGCTCAAATATATCGCATTTTGAAATTTAAATGAAAGTTCCATGGACGCTATTGTAACTTTAGTCAACTCAGGTTGGCCATATTTGAATTTTCTTCGAAAAATTTTGAAAATCTGACCTTAGATTCTGAACGAGCAGATCTTTTGACATAAGAAAATATTGACTTGTTATTGATTTTTAAATATTTTTTACTTTTCTTAATAAAAAAAAACAATCTTTTGATATTCACGTGTCCCTAATGAGTTTTCAGGTATAGGGAAAATCACAAACATGAAAATTGCAAAATGCAATATCTCTACGGAAAAAAAAAGATATTTGAGCAAACTCAACGGTATTTGAAAGAGGAAGCCTTGCACTATAAGATCCCACACATGTAAGGCAACTTTTCACAGATGGGCCCCTTTGTTCTTTTTAGGTTTTTAAAAATATATTTGATCGACTGACCCCTCCCCCCCCCCCCCTAAATTAATTATTTTTAATAATTTATATTGCATCCTTTGTTTCATATAACTTTAGAGGAGACTCCACATTGAACGACGTGAACCCGTACATGCCTTCAGCGATATTTTTCAAAAATGTCTACAGCCGCGATTTTTAATATCTTTAACAAAAAAAATCTTTTTTTTAAATTAAAAGTTTGTAGAATAAAATTGTAAAAAACTCATTGTAATAAACATTTTCTTTATATGTCGAAAAAATTACCAAAGTTCTCCAAGTAATTTTATAGAGTACTACACGTTACTAACTTCCATTAAAATTGTTGATTTTGGACTATTTTTTGCAGCTGTGAAATATTCAAGAATATTTTTTTCAAAATTTCAAACATCGTTTGACCCCCGTCCATATCTAGGTTTTTAAAATTAAAATTTTGATTTTTTATATTGCGTTATAGATAACAGAAAATGTTTTTGGATTAATTTATAAGACCAACTCTTATAAGACTACTCTTGCCTCTGGCTGTTTGAATGTTATTAAAATTTGGCAATACTGGACGGTCCAAAATATATCTTGCATTTTTACATAACTTGATCGGTAAAATGATAAAACCTTCTACAATACCTTACGTTATGTAGGTGCCACTGTTCTATAGCCTTTATGTTCAGACGAAAAAGGTATTAAACCTACCTATTACAAGGTGTAGTAGGTATTTTTGGAATTGAAATAATTTCTTCCCGCGCGAATATAGATACCATATTTAAAATATTACAGGCAGTAAAGCAAGGAACAAGGTATACTATGTCCATAGACTTTTATTGTAGGTTTGCTGTGTATGAAATCTGTCTTTTAGGTTGCATTTTTGATTTTCGGTATTTGAATGAATTAGAATTAGAACATTCACTCAAAACATAATAGGTTAACAGTGGTCAGTTACAATTAGAAGGTTATTTTTAATTTCGACGCTTTTTTTATATAAGACTTTTTAGCCCTTTTTTTAAATTTCAACATAGTAATTTACGTTTACCAAGAGTATGTAAATATATTAAATAATACACATTGTATATGTACAGCTGTTTATATTTAATGTAAAGCGGAATGTAGATTCAGTAAAGTTACATTCTTCTGATGAACGCAATTACTAGTGTAGCACGTTAAATTCAATATAGTTTGCGACCGTAATTTATAAATTTCCATGTTCCACAATTTCGCAATTGACCAGCATCATTATTTAACTG
The DNA here is from genome assembly GCA_964036015.1 of Leptarthrus brevirostris. Lineage (NCBI taxonomy): Eukaryota > Metazoa > Arthropoda > Insecta > Diptera > Asilidae > Leptarthrus > Leptarthrus brevirostris. Next base: position 3,011,552 of record OZ038371.1, on the reverse strand, counting down.
GAAGAGAAAAGTGAAAATTCAAACATAGCCGTTGCTCATTCGTTATCTCTTTTTAATCTCTAATTTCTAAATAGTATAAAACATAGTCGCTATGCCGCGTATTTTTGTGTGTTAAGGATTCTAAGCTTTTGATCTGATTTTCACAATCATTTAGAGAGTTTCTTGAGGAAAGTTTAGGTATATTAATATTTAATGCAAGAATACACCGAGAATAATGATTTTTCCTAGTCCTAATTTTACTTATGTTCCAATCACTGCAAACCTTGTGAAAATATCGTACAGTGTTTTTTCAAGTTAGAATTTATTTAGTATTTTACTAATCGAATATCTCTCTTGATTCCGATCTTAATTGTTATGTAAAAACAATCCAACCCACAAGGACTAAAAAATGAGTTAATTGTTTTAAACTGTAAAGTAAATAGAAAAGTCTTCCAATTGATTTAACGAAAATATGTCATGAGTAATAGCATTACTTATCAAAACCACATTAAAAACTCAACGAAAATGCGTTTAATCAAATTATATTAAATTTGCAAAAGTTATCCAATTTATTTATCAGTTCATATCTCTATTAAACCGTAACCCGTTGTGGGGGATGGGCGGGAGAAGGACTTTACCCAATACAAGACAATGGTTGCAAGTGGGAATAAAATTAAAGTGGATTCCGAACCACTAACATTTTCTCTGTAACCGCCAAGGCCTTTTTATCACAATCTGTCGCCAGGAGAAAACAACAAGGATTCGAACCTGGGACCACCGGATTGGTAGGCCGATCGTTATCACATACTCCGACGACGACTTATCAGATACATATACCTATCTAATCAATCACAATGTTATCAAATTAATTTATTTCAAATGATTGGTAGCATACGTTATAAGTATTCAATGGAAACCAATTTTATCCATCCCTTCTTTTCATAACATCAATTTCAAAACACCATTAACTCGAAATCATTACTTTGTGGGTTGGAACATTTTTGTATAACAACGTTCAATTATCTCATCCTGAAGTAACTTTTACAACACTTTTTTATCAATATTAATTTACTTAAAAGCAGTTGAAATTTAAATGTAGTAATTCCAGTTTAAATTGAAAGATACAGGTAGCTGCTCACTGCTCGCATATTAAATTCCATAAGTCAATCGAAATTATACTCTGTAAGCTAAAAACACGCAGCCTTCAGACCTTCAGAAACTAGAAGAGAGTCTCCAAAAGTTGGAGACTCTCTTCTAGTTTTTATATAAAATTTTTATTAATTACAACAGAATTTCCATCATCACTTCTTTAATGCAATCTTTGAATTTAAATTTAGAATTCACACATGCTTATGGTAAAGAAAGAATTGTTATTATTAGGAAAGTATACTTTTTTTTAAAGTACATATTAATTTTTTTTTCTACCTAGCTGCAAATTATTTTTCTTGCTAACTCATAATATCTAAGTATTGCATTACATACAGGATAATCGAATAAATTGGAAATCACTTTTATATAGTACTTAATTATAGTCTTACTAACGCAACGGAAAAACTGGAGGTTTACTTTCTAAAATAGACTGGAGAGCAAATTTCTTATAGAACCTCTTTTGTAGTTTTTATAATTTGGAAAAGAATTACTTATTTTAAATTAAAAACTAGAAACCAGTTAAGAGCAATTCATGATTATGCTTACTTGGAAATCAGCAACTTGATTATAAAGAAAATTGCTAAATTTATTAAAGTAAATCGCGCAAATGATAATTATGTTCTTTCCTGAGTAAAACAGAATCGAAATTACCAACTCTGGCATTACTGCAAAACTCGGGTTTACCGAATATATTGCACTAACCACCGGATTTCGTATTAGTGAACAATTTATATGCCTTTTACAGTCACTACTCATTCTGCCCCTTAACATTTCAATTCTTAGCTTACACATCTGAACACTAAATTTGCATGCGAAGCGGAAAAACCTATATTCCCAGAAAAAGCTTTTAAGCTGAAAGCTTTTAAACTAGTTGCACTGGCTAATTGACAAGCTTCAAAACAAGTCAGTGAGATTTATTTCTTTCGAAATGTTAATTCATAAACAATACGAAAAGGCGCGGAAAATAACTAAAGGAGAACTAAACTTGTAAGAACTTACACAAATTTTAAACAATTATAAAATAATGTATCGCCAACGTATTTGAATCTGTGTAACTTAAATAATAAAAAATTTTTGTAGAGTAGAAAGCTAATCAAATGGGATTTTATCTTTAAAATTCCTATTAAAAAATATCTCAATACATATGGGCATTAATAGTAGTAGGGTTAAATCGTCATAATAACATCCTTCCATTCTTGAGAAAATTATGCTTAGCAACTCAATAAGTTTCTTTTGAGTCATGCAGCAAACATTCTGTCGGTTGAGCCAGATTTACGGGGAATTTCAGAATCGTTGCTATCTTAGTTGCGAGTTTTAATGGAATTGAGTTGAACACAAGTCAAGTTAACCTACACATTTTCATTTGAATTCAGTTTATTAAAGGCTTTCTTCTATTCAAATGAAAAAAAATGTTGATTTCGTTTTTAATTTTAGGTTGGAATAATTTTTAAAATTGAAATTGAAGTTCATAACGAAATTTGAAGTTAAAGCTGCTAGTGTACTGGCTTAAAAATTATTTTGTTATGTAGTTCAATAAAAACTAACAGACGGCAATAATTCGAGCTTTTGAAAAGTATATAATAATTGAGCGAATAGGCGGCTTGTGCTTTTAATCATGAAAATGTTTTATTGAAATAAACTCAAAATCTTTATCAAATTTCGTATTAAAGTCAGAGAAGCTTATCGTACAAGATAAGAGTACTTCTTGGCAGCTAAGGGAATTCAGTGCGACAAAACTTTTGGGCCAAGTAAAGTGAATTCAGAGAATGTTTGACACAGTTGTGTTTGAAAGCGGTATTCTTTCTTTGCAATAACATTAATGAAATATTAAATGTAAAATAAAATATAATATGAAACTCTCACTTAAAGTTAGTAATGGAAATAGCGAGTATAATTAAGAAAACTAGCAAGAAATTATAATAATACTGAAATGCACCCAATACTATTTGAATTTTTTACCTTCTGTTTTTCACTAATTTTTATTTGATTCGGGCTTTGTGTAATACGAGCAAGTAAAAAAAATTAAATCCTATTAAGTAATTTTACTTTTTTATTTAATAAGGCTTTCGATTTTACAAATTAGTGAAGAGAGGAACGGTTCTAATAACGTCCATCGTACGCTACCGCTTTTAATACAACTCGGCAATGAGACGATATATGTATTATGTATATTTGAGGTTTCAAAATAAATTTATTTTAGTTTAAATATTTTTTAAGTGTTAATTTAATTATAATAAGCTTCGGGATCCATTATCAGATAGAATTAACCAAAAATTCGAAAAGGGGAAAGGGCCACTCAAAGTATATTGGGATTTTGGCCAGTTTTGTAATACATTGTTCTTCTTATGTATTATATAAACCACCGTTTTGGAACTTCCTTAACCATTTGGAGATTTGCTAAGAGAAAAGCCGTTCACTCATATATATATATTCGCGGATCGCAGTTAAGAAAAGTTATTTCATGTCCAGAGTAACACAACGGACGATTTATAGGTCTATGTGAGGCTGATCGGCTGTAGGGCTGATGGCCGCCACCCTAACCATGTCCAGAGTGACATAAGGGTTAAAATGCCAAATGGGCGGCGAAGGACTCAGGGTGTGAGAATGGCACTAAAACTAAAATAAATTTGGAAGTACCAAAGTGAGCACCATAATTTACTGAAAATTAATAATCAACATTAGGAAGCTGGTTTTTATTTGCCAACAGGATAATGTTTCAAAATATATAGCAAGACCTGCTTAAAAAAATTTTTAGGCACATTGATTACCGTGTACCTGTTAGACTTAAACACAATTAATTGTCGCTAGATACTACCTTAGAGATCTAATCGGATCAAACTTCTGTAGGTAGGCCTCTAGCCAGCTGTAAGCTGCTGCTCCGCACGGGGGTAAATAGTCAAACGAATCAAAGATTGGAAAATGGCACTTCGTGCCCCTTGACCAGATAGATCTGATCTAATTTGGATAATAAGCGTTCCAAGCGTGTAGTTTTCTTGGACAGAACCAGCCTAGGCGTAGTCATAAGGGTTGGTACTCACGCGAAGAGATTGGGACTTTTCTCAAATGAGTTGTGCAGAAGCTGTCGGGATGAGGAGGAGGAAACTGTACCTCATCCCTTCTCTGTTCATGCTCGGCCTTTTTCTTTGTGATTATTTTTTTATAGAATCTGCGATCTCAAAACGACTGACGTAAAAGATCTCCGGAGCTCCAGATGGTTTCAGTGAGGGTTTGTTAGGTATCTTGCTCGCGTAGCATCACAACAGACCAATTTAAGGTGTGTGTCCTTTCATTGGACAACCATTCATACTTACCTACCTATTCATTACAATCAAAAACTACTAACGTGTTAGCATGACCAGATTAAAATAAGACCTTTAGGGGATAGCATTGGGTTTTGAAACAGTTATCATTGAATATTATCGTGTTCGTTTGAACTTCACTTCAGCTCCGAATAAGACATAAATGTTCGCTTGAACCTAAAATCATCGGGTTCCATACAACACCTAAGTCCATTGGGCCTGTTCCCTGATTTGTCGAGTAAAAACTTTACGTGCAAAAATGAACCCATATAGTGGGGAAAAATTGGCAAAAAACCAGAAAAACGAAGGAACGTGTTTTATGCAAACTCATGAAAAACAAGAAGCAGAAAGTTCTGTAGAAATTGATGTTAAGTTTGTATATTGATTTGATCTATGATAATTACAAATTTATATTAGTTACACTTCAGTCAAACGGAAGTTATAGCCTAGGTTATTAGCCACTGCAGAGGTAGACAATTTCTTGAACACACCGAAAACTTCTTCAACGGCTATTTGCAGTTTTGCAAGAAAACATGGCCGATCATGCTGGAGGGGAATATGTTACGTCTACCTTTTTTCGTCATTTTCCTGCCAAGAAAAGCTAAGAAGGAATAAAATGAATAAGCTCTTGTACACACGGGATGCCAATTTCTGATGAAGGAACAGGCTTACATCTGAAACTGTGAACTGAGAAATTAGCACAAGAGAAAAGAAATACTACTTTGAAAATAACGCTAAAAATACCTTCAGTTTACAATAACTTCCATTTAGTTGTAATTTCGTACGTTTAATTACCACCTCGTTTTTAGATACAGTATTAGCACTCTTTATTTTTGAAAATATTGTATTAATACTCTACATATTATTCCACAGTGTACACTTATATAGGATTGCGTTGCATACTTTTTGTTTTCTTGCTTAAAATTTGGATCGGTTCAAAGTTTTCTCACGAACCCGCAAGAAAAATTTACATTTATAATGAATGATAATATAGAGGGTTTATCGGAATGCCCTATTCAAACACAAAACATGCTTTAAACTCTATTGCTCCACATTTGCTGTTAGTTTATTGGTAAACTTTTAACAAAAAACGCTTTTTTAGGGTTCCGTAGACAATAAGAAACTCTTATAATTTTGGTCTGTCTGTCTGTTTGTCATAGCCCTCCCATTCTGACAATTATACGCTATACCTGTTTATAATTAATTTGGTATCCAAACATAGTTTGACAAGTGATTAGATTTTTGGAAAATATATTTTTTACGCCCCACGTAGGGTGTACTGAAAGATTTTGTTTGTTTCACTTAAGCCATTAAGTAGGGCATCTTTAGATATGTCTCCACTCCACTCCACTGACTTCTAAACTATCGATGCAAAATATGTGAATTCCTGCATGTAGTCTTCAGTAAGTACTTTCAATGAAAATTATAACGAGCATTGTAGCAAAAATAGTTTATGAAAAATTTAGAAATAACTCTTCAGAATCCTATCATGTGCGTGTCCAACACGCCTTCCTCAATTTTATATTTTCCAGTTTGAAAAAGAGATTAGGTCTGTTCGAACACTCTGTTGTGAGTCAATACTTTTACTAGATTTTATTTAAACATGTTCGCTTACTCGAGGATTTCAGCGGATGAAGATTGCATTTTTTTTTAAATTATCCACGTGGTGCGATTTTACTCAAAGACGTTCGGTTACTTTTTACATAGTTTTTTCTCAACCTACCATTTTTTACTCATAAAATGTTTACTCAAGTCACAAATAGTCCAATTGTAAATAATTTATTGGAGAATCATTTGTTAATTCTTTCCTAGGCTAGTAGGCTCCATTTTCGTTCCTACAAAACTTAAAACTTTTATCATGAACGGTAAGTCTATCAATTATTGAGTGAAAATTTAGACGATTCTATTGTACCTAATTGCCCGATTAGACTATGCTATTAAAAACTAATTTTCGCATTTATTTTAAAATGTTACCCGATACTCAGAAATGGAGCCGATATTATGCGGTAATGGGTTCTAAAAAATCAAAATGCTCTACTCGCATTTTAATAAGCACGTTAGTGCTGTCAAAGAGTTAAGTTGCCGTCTGCCTAAGCGCAAAGCTGTCCTTCCTTTAAAGAGCAAGTTATTTATTCGACCGTGAGTTGTCTATTTTGAAGTATAAAAAACCGATATTTAAGCAAACACTTCCAATTTTAACTTCGTCTTTTCATGTTGCTCTCTCTCTACTTAGTTCCCGTAATTTTTTATGTGACATGGGGCTGGACAATTATTCCCGGTTCGTTAATAAGTACAATTCTTTCTAGACATTTTCAACATAAATTCTATGAAATCTTTAAAAATTATCTTAATTTAACTGAGCCTCACTGTTGGGCATATCCATAAACTCTTTAAGTTACACTTTTAAACTTGGTCAGTATGCGCGGGTGCTGTGTGTAATTCATTACACCATCGGTTTTAAGATGTTCGCAAAAATAAAAGTGAAAGTATGTACAATGAAATTGTTGCTGCGAACTTTGTTTGCGATGTTAAGATTATATCTTGACAAATTGATGAACTGTCCGAACTGAGCTTAACATTTTAATCGAAGATGTTGGTCTACAAAATCTTACCTTAAAAATGTTTTATAATTCTTTACCTATCACAGTTTACTTTTCAGTATTGGGTTTTACTTCCAAATCCCTGAATCAACTAAAATTTCCGCAATACACTTTACTTTTCAACGAAGACTCCTGAAATGGATTTCTTGATTTCTGTTCATTCTTTTCATTTTAATACACGTGCTTAGCTTGATTTTTGTTTTATTTCTTAAAAATTACGTTTCCCCCATTCTCATGTCGCCACCGTTTCCTACTTATTTGATATACGACTTCATCCTGGAAATTTTTCGGTATACACGCTTTATTGCTGCTCCTCTTTCATAGTCTTTCAATTTATGCGTTTAGTTCAAAATTTCTAGCGTTTTCCGTTAGTGTAGAACCTTTGATTTGGATCATATTATTTGTTATTTAGAACGAATAACATTAATCTGTTATTCTGAACGTATTTGATTGGCAATAAAACGATTGTATTTAAGCGGGCATTGCAGTGTTAAGCTTTAGAATTTTTACGTTATATAGGAGTTTGTTGTTCCTTTAGTCGTAAGGAGTCCTTCCTTTTAATTTCTTAACCCTTTTATTTAAAAATCTGTCTGCAATCTGAATCCTTATCGTACTCCTTCTGTTCATTTTTCACAAAACCTTTAACGAAAATTTAGACACTTCTTCAATTGTCCAGAACACTTCGATATGATCCATCCATATTGCATATTCATACAGGGACTTCAGCCGTTTTTTAATTGGTGGCGTGGTCATACATCTTTAAATAATAGCAGTTGATCCTAGACAGAATTTTAATTGTATCAATTTTATCAAAATCGTACTGTAAAGCTTATTATTCTGGTAGGAGTTATAGAATGGAAAGAATGCATATCCTTTTCGTTTAGCTTTTAAATTGTTTTCCTTGCAACATAAGATTTCGAATTCTTATAAATTAGTCCATGTTTATTAACTAGGGCTGACTGTGGCCATTTCAGTTGCATTGCATTCGGTCGGTGTCACGTACAGGAAGGAAGTATATTTCGGTGGTCCATAATATCGTCAACAGACTTGACTTGGTCTTTAATCCGCACTCACCCATTTTGCTGATTGGCTGTATTATCGCAGAAAACCCACTTTTTATCTAAAACGAATATACGGGTCAAAAATGGTTCCCTTTTTTTACGAAATAGTATAGTAGTGACATTGCGACTCTAACATCATAACTGATTTGCTGTATATCATATGAACTTTTGATCAAGCTTTTTTACAATGTTTGTTGTCAGCTTGGTTTTGGTAGGAACGACAGTGTTCCGCTAGTTCTCCAGATGTTGGACAAGGATCGGCTTAAAAAATTTTAAGAGAATCGTCATCGATTGTCGTTTCAGGTCTTCCACGAGGCTTAAATTAAAATCTTCTTCACGGAATTTCGCAGTCACTTATTGTTTTCTGGACACATGCATCGTTAAATCTTCTGAATGCTGCTGGCTTCCTCAGGATAACCTATATATTACAATTTTGAAGTATTTTTCTACGATCGTGGAAATGATCTAAAACTGCCTCATTAAAAATAATCCCAACCACCAACCGATACTATTATACTTCGTATAATTTTTTTTTAAAGTCTTTTAGGTAAATTTGTTGCTTGCTCTCAAACAGCTTTTATCGATTTGTTTTTGTTTAACCCTCTAACCTGCAAAGTTGAAATAATAAAAAAATTTTCGTTTCCGATTTGTTGATTGGTTTGTTGGTATAACCACCAGGCGAGAAAAACGAATATCTGTCTTGGGGCCCTACGGAACTAAACGTAACAAAAGTAGAACAGGTTTGGTATAAAAAAACACTTTTTTTTTATTAAATCATGAAGTAGAAAAACGAAATTATTGGTATCATAGAAACAGTTTTTGCCATATGATCAAAACGGCAGTTTCAACAGTAGCATTGTGTAGGTGACGATTTACAGAATTTGCATTTCTTTTTGTCACCTTATTTTTGCAACCAAACAAACAAGAAAGTGATCATATACGACCAACAGGACGTTTTTCTTTGAAGCTGTAAAGACCAGAAGCAATTTCCTAACGAAATAGAGCCAAATACAATAATATATTTATTTGTTGTTCCCCATCAGATTTTTTTCTCTGCGTTGACTCGACGATACTACATATACGTACATCCATGTCTATCAGATGATAAAAAATTCTAATCATTGAATTACGAGTCTTAAGACGAATAAAATATCGAAAAATAACTCCATTTAAAAAGTCTACACCACCCATATGACGATTGTGCTAGCGTACGATTTGCGGACAATAAACTTCGATCCTGTTCTTTTTTTGTCGTCCTTTAGCTGGCTGAGTAGGTGGATTTGGTGTAGCAAATAATGCAAGTCTGACAATTTTTATGTCTTTCTACAACACCGCTGAATTATCTACCAAATACACAGAGTACATATATTCATTTGAATATCTCCTATCTTCTTCTGCAAGATTTTTATCAGACGGAGTCTACAACTTGTAACTACTCTGTTGTACTCACCCGTTTTTGTTTCCTTACTTTTTTTTTACATGCTGGTTTGCTGAGCCTCACTCCAAAACTTCGTTGTTGGAATAGGTAAACACATTTCTTGGCCTCAGTCAAGAAGTACGCTTTCTGTGTTAGAAGGAGAAATCGAATTAAATGTCCCTTTTTTTATACAATTTGGCCAAAGCCTAGGGGACAACCCTTTGATGCGTTAGCTTGGTTTTTGCCGGAAGGGAATTTAGGGTAAGGGATGTGAGGAAACTTGAATGTCTTGTTTTTGCATTGCTGTGAGCTAGACAACAGTCCAGAGACGGATTGGATTATTTTAATTTCTTAATAAAAACTCACGTGGAGATCTGGTCTCAACCCGGGACCCATGGCATGGTGGTCGTGCCGCTCAACGAATTGTTCCAACTTCGTCTCCTAGAGAATAAATACTTCGAACACAAAGATACACCATTATGGGTATCGATGTGTAAAAATTGTCGAAGTATAAGATATGGTGAACGATATTGTCCGTGAAAAATGAGGTATTGTCGGTGACAAACGAACAACAACATTGCTTATCGCACCAAAATCAGGCATACCCGGTAAATTAACATTGTCACACCAGCACTATTATAAATTTCAAAACAATACGAAAATCCATTAAAGTCGTATACGACAAAATTGCTTGATAGGTTGGAAGGCATTTTTCCCAATAGCTTTCAATATTTGTGGAACGATAAACAGATATTTAGGTTAAAATTCCAGTGCAGTGGCAAGTCTGTTCGAGATCTGTTTTCAACTTCGTTAGTTCGGTTAGTTTCAGCAACAACCATATTCAAGATCTCAGCCATTATACGAAGATCCTTGATTAAACTATTGTAACAATTCGCCTATGATTACGTCTATTATAGGCGCTACTCTAACTCGACTGTTTACAGTCCTTTTCATCTATGATTCTGTTCTCTTTTGGTGCATTTCTTTATTTTTTTTGGATAATAAAGGACGGAGCTACACCAAGGCTTGATACAGAACCGATCATGGGGATTTTGTGAACCTTCTTTGTTGAGGTTGTCTGCTTTCTCATATTCTTCCACTCCTCTGTTCAGCTTTCCTTACGCTCCTTCACTAGTTTAGAAGTTACTATATCAGATGAGAGAGTCATTAGTGTTGCCTTACTGTTTGAGAGAATGATAGTGTTCATCCCGACCGTGTCAAAATCTTAAATAAAGTGCGCGCATTTTATAATGGCGCATATCTCTGCTTAAACGGCGGTGAAAAAGCACAGAGCCTCGGAGATATTAGTTTCTTCCGCTTCACCATATAAAAAGTCAGTCACTATTTCAAATAGAAAGAGCTCTGTGAAGTGGTGAGGTCCTTCAGAGTTTTTACCCATTATTCTGAAATGGGGAGCATGACTTAAATGTATTGTTAGAATAATTTCGAGAATCACTATATCGGAAGTCATCTGAATCGCTGTTTCTATCAGATCCTTCCAGATTACAGGGTGCCCAAAGTTTGAAAGTATAACAGACTACTGGTACGTTAGAGAAGCTCTGCATGCAGACTTTTGAGCGTCCTCCTCAATGTATAAATTGATGTTATGGCCTCCATGTTCTTTGAATTTTAGAACGATTATTTTGGACTGAGTAGAGGAGTTCTCTTCAGCCAGACAAGTGCAATATAGTATATGTAGCAGAAACTACGTCTGATTATGGCGGTTTACATATATTAAAATCTATCATACAACTGCTTATATACATTTTGTATAAAAGCCATATAAAATGTTAAAATTTGCATTTTTAACATTAACTAAGCGCAGGAATAATTCAACTGCCGTGATATATAGGAAGATGGTATTTTTAAATTTTTAGAATATATTCAATATCTTTTGCAAAAACTCGATGAAAGATTTTCTACCTCCTGGGGAAGTTTTCCCCACAGTTGAAAATTTTACATTTTAATCCTTTCGTATACAGCCTAATTTGGCTTGTCCTACATAGAAAGTGCCGATACAGCTGCCTAAGTGTAAACTTACTTCTAGAAATACTAACAGCGCCCGTCGCTTTCCAGATAAACTGTTGCACTGTTTGAAGGCAATGTAAATTTTCTTAATTGTTTTTGGAACAAGCATTCAAATATGAGTTAAAAATCTGACACTTATTAGGTCTGTCTGTTTACTCGAAAGTTTTTACACAAAACAGAAAATTTTCGTCCGCACTGCGTACTTAAAGAAATTTGACAGTTGAGTAATTTCCCCTTTTACCCAAATTTTAAACACGCTGATGAGTATGAACCAAATTTCGGCAGAAATTGATGTTTGGCATTTACAGCTTATAAATAAAAATTGAAATAAAAACGAGGAAGTATCAACTTTTTTAATAAATCATTATTCATTTTTATTTATTTTTACGATTTCTTGTAAACGCACTGATATTTGCACTGAAATTTACTTTAGACAGTTCTTCAGTTGCCATCAATTTACCCAAAAAGCGTCTGTTAACTTTAGGTCTGCTTCTTTACCTGCAGGAATTATAATTCCTGCGCATGAAACTGCAGAAAGTCGTTTTCGTACTCAGTTTGCAGTAGTTGTAAACTGCCTTACTTTTCCTTACTTTCACTGGCTGATGTCAAATAGCTGAGTTGTGTATTTTTGAGGTTATTTTTATTGTAACTTTTGGCACTCTTCTACTTTTTCAGGAAATTTTAGAAAACTGTTTCCGTACTTTTGACAACTGCACCCTCACCACATTAAGATGGAAAATGCAGGAATTTTCATCTGCATAAGTAAAGAAACAGAGCTTTTCACATTTTCATCCCCTCCACCAGAAGAACATTTTTACCCACGATTTTTTACACAAAAGTTAACAGACAGACGTTATTTTTTTTAGTTTGAAGTATGAAATTTGACAGATTTTATAAAGTGACTTATGCCACCTTTAAAGTCAACGGTTTTATGCCGTCTATACGAGCATCACAGATATTTTTCTATTCTTGTTTCTACTTATGTAAATAATTTAATTTTTATTAATTATATTCTTATTTTCTATATAAACTAATAACAGTATTATCTTAATTGTGTAGAGTTATTTTTACATGAAATCAATAAATTTCCTTTGAAAAAAGTAATAACACTTGTTTTACTTCCACATAATAGGAGTAGCAAAAATTTTGGGATGGTGATCGCTCAAAATTTTTTGATGGATGTTTCGACCCGAAAGTGTAAGGTGGTCATCATCAGCGTGGTACTTACACTTTCCACCACGGACATCCATGACGGAAGGTCAGGTCGTTCATATTTTTGAGCGATCACCATCCCAAAATTTTTGCTACTCCTATTATGTGGAAGTAAAACAAGTGTTTTTACTTTTTTCAAAATTAAATAACTTCCACCAAGAGTCTTTTGAAAGGAAACTTTCTGATAAAATTCCTTTGTTAGTTTGAAATTAAAAAATTTGACAATGACTTGTACTATTTTCAAAATAAACGGTTAATTATTATTTATTGCTTAAAGTTTTTTTTAAAAATATCACTTAATATTAAGTTTATTTAAAATTACATTAAATCATAGTCTGTAAGAGAGCAATTAAATATATAATAATTTCAATACATCAAAATATTACAATGGGTATCTGTTTTCTACTGTAAATATGTCGAGATAAATTTTTGAACATCGCATACCTACGTAAAAGGATTTATGAAAATTAAAATAAACATATAATATTCGACAAGAAAAACATTTCTTCATATAAAAGTAGATATCTACATAAAATTGTATATAAAATCAAATATTAAAATTGTTTAACGATTTTTACTAATTATGAAATTGAATTCCATAGGAATGTAGGATTTAAAATTACGAACAAATCCTTCTTTATTTTGTGCAAATGAATTTTTGCAGGTAGTGAAAGCACAATAATATGTAACACAGGTATCTGTTCAATTATTTTAGCTTTTACTCTATCCTGAGCAGTTCACTTTGTTAGTTTACCTACTAACAGCCGGTACACACCAACCGGATCGGTTTGCCCATTTTATTATATTTAGCTTTTATACATCATGTCCCTAGTGTCTAGTCCCTCATTCCCCGGATTGTAATCTTCCTCTCTTGCTCATCATTTCTTATCCTGTTCTCAGTGGAAGCGTATTCTATTATTTCTGTATTTGTGCACTCATAGCATAGCAACCATTCAGTTCAGAGGGTAGAAAATCATGGGAAACAAGAAGAGAGGGTGGCATGGCAATGGCATGGCGGCTATGGACTGTTCTATAGTTGCTCCAGCTCAGCACGAGTACAGCACATCGAAACCGTGTTGCTATAATGCGGTGGAGCAGGAATTATAGCTACATATGTATAAATCGTATAGATACCTACCTACCAACCAACCTACCTACCAACCAGCCAACCAAAGATTTTCACATTCTGTTCCTTGTGCTTTAACCTCAATAATTTGGTTACATATTTTAATCAACTAAGACAAAAATGACTCCTTTCCTAGCTTTGAGTTTGAAGGTAATCTAAAAGCTTTCTTCGTAGCAAAATACTTTTTGTAGCAACTAACGGCACTTTACGAAATCTATTTCTGTGTTTTTCTGTTTTGTCATAAGCAATGCGATGCGAGGCGGCAGGCGCCCGTGATACGATGCTCTATGGCATGGTATGGCATGGCATTAAACCGAAACCAAACCAAACCGATTCTGAAGTTTACCGCTTACGAACGAGTTAAATAATTCCCTAATCTTCTGCTCTTATTCAAATACTTTTAATGAGTAAAAATATTTGTTATATTAGAAATAAAAAATTGCATTTTCACATAATTTTAATCTACATTATACGATGTTTTTGCGACGTCGCTATCGAAATTGTATTAGTTTCTTTATGAATGTATCTTCAGTGTGTATGTTCCCTTGCTTTTCGCTTGCTTGCGTCTGTTCTCTCTAAATTGCACTGTCGGTGGAAAACGAAACACGAGTAAATCGGTCTGTCGAGACGAAGTGTGTAATTCATTCACCGAATATCGTTTCGTTGGCACTCGGCAACCGATGTAACAATTCGGTATTTTTCGTTTTTGACTGAATTCCTCTTAATGCCAACTAACAACTGAGTGCTGTACTAAGCCCTGAGTGAGTAAGGGGAACAAAATATCTACGTTGAAACGTTGGGTTATTATATTTTGTATTATGCGCAGAGCAGAGGCATAGAGGCTAGTGGTGTGTTGCTTCAGGTTCAGATTCTGCCGCTAGAGCTGAATGCTTGCTGACTGTACTGTGTGTGACTACTAGGCAGAAAAATAAAATGAGCGCATGTTTTTCGTAGTTTAAAAAGTAACGTCTGCGGTTAAAGATTTTCTCGTTTCTTTTTCGAGTACCTACCTACCTACCTACATCTACCCTACTTGATGATAATTTTTTTTAGTATTTCAAAATTCCTTAGCTAAACTCATGAACATAACTAAATTTTATTATTAAAACACCTTCCTAAATTGTTTTTGAAAATGTTATAGGTACTATCATTCCATACCATACGTCCTGGGCTCTCTGTTGGTCGTTTCAAAATCAAACTGGAACTTGAAAAGTAATGACATAACAAGTTTTTCTTCGACTGCTAGCGCTGGTGTTGTGGGGCTGGCGAGGTCATGCAATCTAACCGGCATTGAATATAAAAAAGATAAGTTTAAAAAAAATAACTCTGGGAAGAGTATTTTGTTCGGAACTGAAAAAGGCGGTCTGCTGTGCTGTTGTAAGTTAGCTGGTTGCTTGCTGGCTTGCTTGCTAGCAGAGTATTCTTCAATGTTATGCCTTCCGTCCACACATGCTTTGCACCTTTAGGAAATGCGATGAGCTTCGGTCCATTGATTTCTGCCATGCAAGTTGGAGGAGAAGCAACAGCTTTAAATTCTTAATAAAGAGTTATAGAGCTTTGTAAGTAGGTGAGCGGCACGGCACGGGTTTAGTTTAGATTCTTGGTTAATTTTCGCTATTAATAGACAAACTTTGCGTATATACACTTCGTTCTATGTTCCTTTAAAATGTAACTATTAGACTTGCGATTTATTAAATTCTTAAAAAGCATTTTTGAGTTCTGTCGGCAGACTTTGTTTACTTGAACTCTTTTTTTTCGTCTTCTTCTTCTTCTACATTTTTTTTTTAGTTCAAATGCCCTTTGTAATTGTTACTTCTACTTGACTTGTCTGATGCCTTTCAACTTCAGCTTTCTTTTTCTTGCTGAAATACCTACCTACGGTACCCGTGTGACTGTTTGTAAGTATTACTCAGATGAGTGGCGCACCGTGGACTTTACGAGGCTAGCTAACCGAGTTAATTTCGTTTTATTCCGTTATCCACTTTACTGACTTTCATCTGCTCGGCACAAAGCGCAAGTTCACATGCAGGTATACGGGCATGAGGAGGTTTGAATATAACAATTTTTCAAACTTGCAAATAAAATGCCATATACGATGATTCATAGGTAAAAAATATACAAATTATTTTGCTTTTAATTACGTGTTTTATTAATTATATTAAATTCTGTTACTTATTTTTAAAATCGATTCCAAGTTAAGTGTCACTAAATTATATGTTGTTGATAGACTATGCTCGATTTCATAATGAAGTCAATTCTATAATACATAATTAATCTGTATTTAATCGTTTTCCAAATCGTTGTGGAATCATTGTAGAATAATAGTGCAGGAATGAGTGATTTAAGAAAAACATTAGTTCGATGACATTTGAAAAAAATAGTCATAAGTCTGTCTAAGTCACTCGTAGAATTTCACGCTTCGTTTTTATGGCGCTGCATTTAGAATGTCATTAGCAATCGTGATTCGGAATAACTTTTTTTACAAATTTTAAATACTCTTTTTTTTATGTTGATATTTTAGAGTTTCATAATTATTTTGGCGCAATTTTTAAAATCGTTCAGGTTAATGGAAGAAGTGCATTACATTTATATATTAATTATAGCCTATCAGTACTTTATTTGTTGTTGATTAAGTGGCAATTAACTGTTTATTAAATAACTACATAAAAACCAGTGTTTAAAATTGTTTTTCAAAACTGTACAATAATGTTTTGTTTGTTCTTGATTACGCTTTACGATTTCCACATTCCGCCAATTGTCTACCCTGCGCAGTGCGTTGGTTAGAGGATTGATACTAGGACATACCAGTTAAATCAATTCTTCCTTCATCGGACATACCAGGTGATCATCAGGATTTCATAGATTTAGTTTAATGCATTGCCTGTGGAGATATAAAAAAACTTACAGCTACTCTTAAAGTAAATGATAATTGGACCGCCCTAAGTATATAAATGCGCCAAATTTCTATTACTCAACTTTTATCCTATACGCAAATTTATTAGTTCAACACTTCACTACTGACTGATCATGCAATCCTACAAATTTATTTTTAATTATCTACAGTGGGTGGCCACCACATTAGGACCAGCCATATTTTTTTTATTTTTAAATTTAGATATGTTTTCAAGCAAGTATGATAACAACAGTTCATTTCGAAGCTTATAATTTCATGCGCAGATTATTGCTTAATTAATAAAAAATAAAACGATGTTCACAGATTTATTTCTATGAAATAAACGTAAAATGATTACTATTAATACTTAGTAAAACCGACCTTATTGGCAATCACGGCTTCAATACGCCGTGGCATGCTAGAAATTGATTTTTTGACGGTTTCTGGCAACTCTGGGTCATGGTGCCAGATTCGAGTTATCTTTTCTATAAGGTTTCGCTTTGTTGTTGGATCTTCCTTCCCGATTTTTCGCTTTACGATCTCCCAGATGTTCTCAATCGGGTTGAGGTCCGGCGAGTTACCTGGCCATGGCAACACCTCGATTTTTTTTTCTTTAAGGTAGGCCATAATGCTTTTGGCTGTATGGCAAGGTGCCCCATCTTGCATGAATATAAGTTTCTCCCGTTTCCTGACCAATCCGCCATTTTGGGCAGCAATTGGTTCTCCAGGACCTCTTTATACTGCTCCTGTCTCATCATACCGTTCACTATGTAGAGACGTCCTGTTCCTTGCCCACAAATGGCGGACCAGATCATTGCTGAGGGAGCATGCTTCACCGTCTCAATGATGCAGTCGAGATGAAACTTTTCGTCTTGTCTACGACGAACAAAGGCTATTCTGTCCGTCATTACTTGGAAGGTCGACTCGTCCGAAAAGCAGACCTGGAACAATGCTTATTTGAGCTGACAGTGCCATATTATTGAACAAATTTGGTGTAAATAAGAATATTTTCAACAAATACCTTTTCCCACTGTTCAACAGACCAGTGACGGTGATTCCGAGCCCACTCCAGTCTCTTTTTCTTCATGGTAGGTGTGAATTTCGGTTTCTTGGCTGGACGATGATACGTCAACCACTCCTCTTTCAGCCTTCTGCGAACTGTTCGGTCCGAAATATCAACTCCTTCCTTCCTTCCTGAATAAGCTTTGTCAGAACCTTTAGAGGCTTCTTCCGATTCTGCAGACAGATGTTTCGAATCTTGCAATCACCTCTAGGAGTGGTCTTTCGTTTAGAAGGGGGTCTCTTCGAACAAAATTCCTCCCCATTGTCCATTTTTTTCTTCACCCGAATCACAGTTTGGTGAGAAACATTTACCATTACTGCTACGGTTCGCTGTGAATATTGAGTATTTTGCAGCAGACCTTTGATTTCTAAAATTTTTTCCGGTGTAATGTCGCAGTTTTTCCCCATGGCTGAAAATGTCAATTGAGAACTTAATACACATGAATTTGGTTGGATAAATTGATAAAAATATAAAATAAACAATTAAAGTTTACTGCTTACCTTTTAATTTACCAACTTAAACAATAATGTGCAAATAATAGTGTCTAAAAACACAGTGGAAATCACAAAAACTTCGAACACGCGCGCGCGTCAAAAATAATTCGAAATGTCCCAGTGCTGTCAATTTGACATGGCAGCCGTCAATTAAAAACAGTGTTTCCAACTAACAAAAATATGTGTAGAATTCACTTAGAATAGAATCCACTCACCATATAACAAAAATTAAAATACATTTAACTATTAATAACTGAAATTAAACCTATTTATATTTAAGAAAGAGTCAAAAAATTGTGTGGTCCTAATGTGATGGCCACCCACTGTAGCAAGAAATCCTTAGAAGTTTTCTATTGTTTTCTTATGATTACTTGTATGCATTTTAGTCTGGTCTAATTAGGTAGTAAGTAATTTATTGTATATAGTATAGTAATTTATTGGATTCGAAATATCTAAATTGATTATTATCTGATCTTTCAGGGGCACATTTTTTCCGAAAAAATTATGTTTTTTCATTAATTAATTATTTTCAATCCCCCACCCCGAATTTGATGTAAAATTACATAATATAGGTATTATGGAGTCTAAGGAACATGATCACATGCATACATTTGCCGTAATATATTTATAATGACAAAAATACTAAAGATAAATAGGTGTTGCATATGTATGCGATCTGTTCCTTAATCAGAAATTGCGACAAACGCATGTGCATGGACTCATCCATTTTTCGTTCCTTTGCTTTTCTTTAAATGGCGGAAAAAAGATGGACGTCACATGTTCCACTAACTTACACAAGCTATTTAGCTGATGTGTGATCGACCATATTTTCTTGCAAAAACAACTAGTCCTGGGTGTTTTTTGAAATTGTCTTCCCTTTATGTGGCTATAAAAAGCTAATTGTCTTTTTTTGTTTTCATTATTTTAACACATATTCGCATTTATCATGGATCAAAAACTTCAATATGCGAGCATTGGAAATGAAGGATTAAATGTTTGATGACGACACAGTCGCGAAACACATCAATAATTTGGCTGATAGTTTCTCCTGATGGTATTCCTGTTTCCCTTCTAAAAAACTGTTCTTCTCTGGTTTCTGTTCTTTGTTATTTATTTAATTTATCAACTTGTGGTGTCTTTCCAAAATCTTGCAAATTATCTCTTAGTATTCCTCTTCACAAAAAGGGCAAAAGTTGTGATATTTCTAACTACATGTATTTCATTTCCACTGCAAATCGTTCCTTGGCACTATTCACTATTCAGAATTAACCATCAAATTTCGACACTCAAGTTGGCTGCCGTTGGGTTTCCATTCTTCTTTGTTAACTGGGTTCGTTCTTACTTATTATGTCGAACCCAACGAGTCTCTTTTCGTGGATCCCTATCCAAGATAATTTACAACACCCTCTGGTGTGCCTCAAGGAAATCATCTCGGCCCGATATTTTTTATTATTTACATCAATGATGTATCTACATTTTTGAAATATTCCAAAATTCTCTATTATGCTGACGATGAAAAAGTTTTTCGTGTTGTTTCCTTTGTTTGAGACTGTGAAATTTTAAACTCTGACTTAGACGCCTTCTACAACTGGTGTTCTATTCAGTATATTCCCCATAATATTAGTAAGTGTATGTACATCTATGTCATTTAGTTGTTGAAAGAATCCTCTTGAGTTCAGCTGCAACATGCATAATTGTGTACTGGAAAAAAAATTAATAAGACTAAGAACTTGTCTGGTTGAACAGCCGGTTTACATTTGACGATCACATTGATGAGATAGTTATTAAAGCAAATCCCACATTAGGTTTTATTAAAAGATGGGCAAATGAATTTGACGACCCTTATATCAGTCGACTCCTCTGTTGTACCTTTTCCAGGCCTATTCTGGAGTATTCTTGTTGTGTTTGGTATCCATTTCATCATGACTGTATTGAACGGGTAGAGACAGTCCAGCGCCGTTTTGTTCGCTTTGCTCTTCGTGGGCTTCCTTGGAGCGATGATCATCTCATTCTGTCGCCGTACTTAGATAGGCTTAAATTTCATAGTCTCTAAAAAAATGTTGTTATTTTTGCCATGTGCCAAGGAATAGAGTCTGATCCGTCATTTTTTGTATCACGTACAGACTTTTAGTGCCCCGAGTGTTGTTAACAGACTATACTATAGTAACATGATTTTTGTCTGGACATTTAATTACACAATATATTTTAAGGAGAATTTTGTGCTAGCGAAATAACCCTCTCTAATTCTCGTAAATCCTTATGAGGTCTTTTCTCAAAAGGAGATTTAAAATGCGGTTAAAACTCAATTGTTGTCCTGATCGGTACACATCTGTCGCGTGTTTCCCTTAAGCCTAAGGAAGGCACTTTTGACCTACAGTACTTTAAAAAGACGCTGTTCTTGGAAAGGTTATGAAAGAAATATGGTTGGCAACTCTTCGACTCCTGGTTGAAAAGTTCAAACAGGATTTATTATTTACTACCTAGAAGTTTTCGGGTGGATCAAACTACATTGCAGTATCCTTCCGAATCTCTTATCAGGTATTCTACGGTCAAAGATAATTTCACAAGCTTTTCTTAATGGCAGAATCTGTAATTTTTACACTGTTATATTCATACAAAAATGTGAACACCATAAAAACGACAAATATACTCGTTAGTGTCAAGTTCAGTTCTGAAACTATCTCTTTTTTTAATTACCAAAAATATGGTAAAACAGTTCTAACCGCACAGTGAATCACGAAATAAAATATAGGTTTCGTCAAATCTACAAAACTTTTTCTGTTCCATAATTCGCAGTCAATTACACATAAAAGTTTGGAATAATTTAAATTTACACAGATTCGAGCTGAAAGTGATGATTAATTGAAATCCACGACAGCGAATACTCGTTACTTAAATTTGATGTACTGATGCCTTCTTGCTCTTCATTAAGTTAACTAGTAATAGCAAAAGATGCAGTCACCAAGTTGAAAATTCTGTGAAAGAAAAGTCGTATCGAACCTTCCACGTCAACATACAAAAGCTCGTATCAAGTTGAATTGCTTCACTGTGTAATAACAAACACGAAACGACTCCTTAGGATTATCATCTAAAATTGTTCGATAAGAATAAATTCCTCAACAATTGCTGATACTTTCAAAGTATGTAATTTCTTCAAATATCACATCAACGAGAATCAAGTTGCATTCTATCTTCCCTGCTCACTCTTGTAGATCTTGGTAGCGAACAATGTTTTTTGATACTTGTCGCATGTTTGTTTTTGTATTCTGTAATTTTACTTTGCTTGCTATTAGTTATAATGTCCTGATGTTTAAAAATCATTTGACTTTTCGAACCGAATGATTTTTAAACTCCAGGCCATTATTTCAATTAATGTAAGGCATTCCTCGACTGGATTTATTTGCATACGATTTTAGAATGTCCCCTCTATCTTTGTGATAAGTTCCGTCCAGATTGCATAAGACTAACACCCCTAAATAAAGAAGATAGTAAAAGATAAATACAATATAATACTTATGTCCCTATATTTTTATTGCGACCAAACTCGTTACGATTGAAGATTTTGTGGGTCCTGCTACATGATAACGGGTCTTGTGTTTAAGATCTCTGATAGGCTCCATATCAACTATCATATCGTCGTTGAAAATTTCGATTTCATCAATATCCATCGGCTCAACTGAGTTAGCTTCTCAAAGTTCCTGCAAATGGCGGTAGTGAGGCGCGCTCACAAGATGGCCGACCATTGCCTTGCACGCTTATTTGCTTTGACCTGACGATTTCTGGCCCGGTCTTGAAACGACTTTTTGGCTTACTGGATTCGTCTTAAAGTGCCCTTTCTTCCAGAATACGTTTTCGTATCTTTATCCATCAATCGTTTAGAAATTTTTATCCTACTATTCTGTTCTTTCTTGCAAAAAAAAAGAAAAATTATACGAATTTTCGTCGGTGCATTGTGCCAAATTATTGGTAATCCTTATAAGTAGATTTTCTCTCCAACATGGGGTTACTTAACAAGCTCAGAGTTGATCGATGCAATTTATATTTTCTTAAATTTATATATAATATGATAACAACACTTCTCTAATAGTCGATGCAAAAATGCATGGTTTAATAATTTTCCGTTACTAATAATGTAACGCAATCAGAAATATTATGTATATTTTCAAGACTAATAAGGAGACGGAGACGGAGTTGGATCAATACGTTGAGCGGCAAGACCAACAAGCCATGGGTACCGGGTTCGAGACCAGATGACCCCGTGAGTTTTTATTAAGAAATTAAAATAATCCACTTCGTCTCTGAGCTGTTGTCTAGCTCGCAGCAATGCAAAAACAAGACTCAAGTTTCCTCACTTCCCTTACCCTAATTCCCTTCCGGTCAAAACTATGCTAACGCATCAAAGGGTTGTCCCCTAGGATTTGGCCAAATCGTATAAAATAAAATCTTCAGGTCTGTAAAGACTATATGTAGTTGTCATATGCAAATAGCTAGAGAGTTCAACACTTTGCCACAATTCGCCACATGCTCGCTACAGTGTAATTAAACACACGATGTTCGTGATCCTTAGTTGAGTTGTTCGAGCTTGGTCTCTAAGCACTTTTAATTCCCAAGAAAAACAATTGTTTGGCTACCAGGGTGTCTTTGTTAAAGAAAAATGTTCTCCATGGTATTAGTGTGTAATTGGAAATAACAACTTTTCCCTTACACTCGTGATGCTTGAAAAGGGCGTCAAAATTGTTTTGGGGCCCAAAGAATTAATATCTAAATTACTCCATAAGTTATTCAGGAAGAATATAAGGATATTGCCAGAAACAAACTAGTAAACGTTCTTATCAAAAAAGGAATTGGGTGCTCAGGAAGCTGCAAATATTCCCTTTACACAAGCTGATAACAGATCTCTTAACGATCGTTTGTGATATTTTAGAAATAGAAAATAAGGGATATATCCAAGTGAATACTATCCTTACCCTCTTTAACCTTTGAGGATGTCTTTAAAACTCATACAAATGAGGATGATATCTAAATTTTTTTTGGATATCAAAACATTTTTCGTTTCCTTGCAGTAGAAGTAATCTATTTATCTCTCTAGTTCCCGTAATCGCTTGTGGGTGTATGGGGCGGGAGAAGAACTTCACCTGATTGGAGACAACTATTGCAAGTGAACCTAAAAATTCAAATAGATTCCGAACCACTTTTTTTATAGTGATCTATTTTCAGCAAAAAACAATCATGGGTCGCCGTCGGTGGGATTCTAACCTTGAACCTCCGGTTTCGTAGGCCGGCACGTTATCACTTACTCCACTGACGACCTATCTATCTATCTGACTAAAATAGATATTCAATCATTACACGCTAGTAGAAAACTAAGCATATTCTTAATCCTTACATGAATAGTAGTTAAATTATTATTTTAAAAAATTTTTATTTATTTAAATTAATGAAGTATAAAAAATCTAATCAATTTTTTTTCTTTCTTTTTAGTCGAAGTTGGCCATGGGTCTTCAAGTAACATCATCTAAACGAAAACTCGAAGTTGAGTTTGATAAAAAAGAAAAGGATCACTATTTTAGTTGTTCACCGATAAAAACGTTAAAATGGTCCGGAGAGGCAAAAATCCCGACAAATACAATTGGTGAAACTGTTGTTGAAAATAGTATTGCTAAATTAGAAGAAGTTGCAGCAGCACCTTGCGAAACTTGGAACAGTAGCGAATCAGTAGTTGATTGCATATCAAAACTTGAAGCTGTTGCAGTACCAACAGACCCATGGGGTGGTATATCAACAAAATCAACACTTGCTACATCACTTCTTAGTACAGAAGAAATAGATGATGAGGAAGATGATTTTGAAGATGATTATGAAGAAGAAGAAAACATCATTCCGACCTATTGCCCTTTAAGATATCCTTTGCCGCCACAACGAAATTATTCTCCGCATGGATTTACAAAACCAAGTATTTATTCGGACTCATTTCCACAAAAAAACTGCTCAAGAACTGGGAATCAATCAATTCGGCCGACTAATTTTAATTGGAATAGTCAAAATGGCAGTTATTATGTTCCTGGTGAAACATCTTATCCTCAACAAACCATTAGGTGTGCCGAAAATGGAAAATCGTACCTGGAATTAGGTAGTTCTAGTTTTAGTACTGGTTTGGATGCAGTTCATTCGAAAAGGTGCTGTGATGGACGGGGAACATGGTGCAATACTAAAAACTGCTACAAAGAAATTAGGTTAAAAATTCGAAATTTATCATTGTTTAAGCTATCTAGATTTCGACAGGTTTCTGAGCAATCTTTATATAGGTCTGTTTTAATATGTAATACACTTAAGAAAATTGACAGCGAAATAGAATGTGAGGGTAAGGATTCATCTACGGGTATTAATTTAGATTATTCATCATCTTTGGGTTGTCCGCGAATACCGTCTTCGCCATCTTTAGGAGTTAATAACTTGCGCATACCGCCTACGCCATCTTTGGGAGCAAACAATCAAGTAATGCAACATCAGCATCATTTCAGTAGTACAAGCAGTAGTGATCCACGAGATTGCTCATCAATATATAGTCACATGAACAATGTAAAATTTTCATCAATACCTTTTAATTCAGCCCAATGTTCAAATGAAATACTTCATCCGTATGATCACTATCCATTCCGGGACAGTCAATCGGGTAGAGCGACACCATTTCCAATACCAGTATCAACAGCAGATAGTGACTCGGGCTATGGTGATGATGATGGCAATCGATCAATTAACTGGAGCTCTGTACTCAGCCTTTCTTCGCAATCTGCACTTGATCCGTTAAATAATAACGATCTTTTCTCAACATTACCTTCTACACATTCACCAGCAACTACGGCCATTAGTGCAACATTTACAGCATCGTCTGTAAGCAATCCACTCGTTCAAAGCCCAACAACAGGTATCTCATCGTGGGATTATGGTTTTCTCGATATGGATTTAGGCTTAGGTCCCGAACTTACTGAACTAGTGCCTAGTTGCAAAATATCATCGGAAGAATTATTTAAAACTGTCTCACCATCCATTAATTCTTCTAGATACGTCCATGAAAACGAACTAGAATCGCCTGCGCATATAATGGTGGGAAGTTAGTATCAAGCCAAAAGTTAGGTATTTTACTATAATTGCTCAGGTTGTGAATTTCGCTTCAATCTTGAAGTGAAATATGTTTTTCTTGAAAATTTTATAACTAAATTATTTTTGTAAAAGGTACAGAGAAAAATATTTAACGTGCAGAGAGAGAGAGAGAGAGCAGATGAGTGTTATGCGGCGCGGTCTGTTCCCAGAGAAATCTTAATATAAAAACAAAATCATTTAAAATCATTTGCAAGTACGCGAATGGTTTTGTCCTTGCTTAACTGTGGTATTTATTTCTAATTTTGTACATAATTTATTATTTTATAACTTATATTATTTTTTAAGACATATTTTCCCCCCAAAAGCTGTACTTTAGAAGATATTTCTATTTGCTATGGCACTACTAAGAGAAAATTCTTAATTAAAAATTTTGTTACAATGCATAAAATTACGTTATTTCGTAAAAATATGACAATGTACATAATATAGCTGAATTTTAATGTAAATAGTTAATAATATTTAATAAAAAAAATTACGAAAAGTAAGTATTTTGACAGAAATATTTTGTTTAACTTTATATGCGTTTAATTACAATTGTATCTAGTCCTACAAAATATGGTCACGGCCAATTAAGCAAGTTTTTTGAAATTTGTGGAAACAAGATAAATCAATGAGCATCATTTAGTTGGCAATCAGAAAATTTGATTACAGTGCCATGCTGTTGAAAAGTTGCAGTATTTTATACAAAACGAATAAATTTAATTATGTACAATCAGACGCAAAAAATACTCAAGTTGAAAACAAAAAAAAAATTCAAAATCAGAAAAGTCTTATGTTGAATTATACAAATAAAAACGAAATTGTTACTTTAAATATTGTTTTACTTAAGTTAGAAGTGTTTGCTTTGCCTAAACATTGTGCAAAAAGCAAATATTTAATTTTTCGTATTTTATTGTCAATTGTTTCTATCACGACTGAACAAACACGCACTCTACTGTCACAGGATTTAGCCGAATTAACACAGAACTTTGCTGGGATTCGATTATGTGGACAATCTAACTCATAGTGAAATTAATTCAGCAATTACATCCACCGTTGCCGACGCAGTCGAACAAAGTTACATAATACGGCTACAAAATCTATGCGGAGTGGGAGAGTGTTTAAAATATTTCAACATTTTTGTTAAACCTGCGTTTATGCACAGGCCCAGCATTTTATATTCAATCAATATAACAATCTTGCCCTTTAAATTATAGACGAAATTATCTTGTCAAATACCCACTAAGTGGATAAGGGGTCGTTTTTTGGAGTTCTAAATTCCCCCCCCCCAATCCCTGTTTAATGTCCAGGACGTAGAAGGAGCCTTTAAAAATGTAAGCATTAAAGCTAAGAATGTCTTGCCGAGCTCGATATATCGGTACTTCCAAGGTGGGGGTTTTCTCTCCCTTGCTATGGCAAGCAAGGGGGTGTTAGGGGGTCACATACCCCTGCGCGCACTGATAACCGAGTAAATTTGAAAAATTATTCTAAGGGTTATATGGTGAAAAAAAAATAAACTTTTGGTTTCAGATTGTTTAATGAACTTTTTTAATGTTAACATTTTGTTTAATTTGTCTAAACGGACTGCTGATGAATTAGATGGCGCCTCCTTGGGTGTAATCAAGAATTCAGCGCGCTGCAGTTTTTATGCAACGGTTTGTTTAAATAATCAGCGCCACTGCAAAAATTGTGGAGCGAAGTGTCAAAAATGTCAGCGCACTAACAGCTCCACATGCAGCACAGCACGCTTCTTTAATGCAGCCCGTGAAACGATCGATAATGGACGAAGATTTCTAAGTAATGTTTTTAATTATTTGAGTCCACAATAGCCATGTGATCAGGAATAGTCTGAATTCTTCTTTTTAGTGCACTTCCAAATTCAGCTAAAATCCGCTTTAAAATTAATTTCTTTTTCTTTTTTCGTTCGTACTCGCTTAAAATATAATATAAGGTAGCCGCGCTAGCGCTATTGCTTTCTGCAAGAAATGGAGGAATAATGTTATTAAAATA
Source organism: Leptarthrus brevirostris (assembly GCA_964036015.1). Taxonomy (NCBI): domain Eukaryota; kingdom Metazoa; phylum Arthropoda; class Insecta; order Diptera; family Asilidae; genus Leptarthrus; species Leptarthrus brevirostris. The sequence continues at coordinate 2,984,081 of OZ038371.1, read as the reverse complement.
TCGGTCCTATTCAAAAACGCAGATCTGCGCAGCAATTGCACAATTCAGCTGAATCCAACGAGTTGCTGAACCATGCAGCTGCAGCACAAACCTGCGTTTACGAACAGGGCCATCCCCTCTTATGTATATAAGTATATCTTTACTCGTACTATGCAGTGATGTTTAATCTTCTTCTGTTTCTTGCTACGTTAGCAGCGACGAGGCCAAATTTGCAGTGAAATTTTCAAAGCAGTGCGTTGCATTGAGGTTGCTTTTGTGCAGCTTTGATGCGTAGTGCTCTGAATTCTAGATTACACCCTAAGTGCCGTCCCACACTTGTTGTGCTTCCACGCGATAAAGTCCGCACGAGTGCCCACACCTGACTTGTCGGATTTTGTGTAAAACACGCAATGTAGTGTGTGTAGTAGTAACATTAAAGCATTTTCCGAACCCAAATAAACCTTGCTTTGAATGTATGCGTGCCGATGCGCCGATAAATAGGTAAGTTCCGTGCGGATTTCCCTATACACCCCTGCACGCCCTCTCTCAAGCAAACCGCGATGAAGCAGGACAAGTGTGGTACGGCACTTAGTCTGCATCCTAACTCCCCACAAAATTACCCAGTCTGCAAAAATGAAAGAGAACCTTGTAAAATAATGTAGTAGGTGTAGTCTGACGGGGGGAAGGGAGGGTCGTCTAATTCATCAGCAGTCCGTTTAGACACATTACACAAAATGTTAATATTAAGAAAAAAATTTTTCTTGTAGTTGAAAGTTCAATACACAATATGGAACCAAAAGTTTATTTTTTTCTTCACCGCATAACCCTTAGAATAATTTTCAAATTTACTCGGTTATCAGTGCGCGCAGGGGTATGTGACCCCTTAAGGCCGTCGCAGACGATGTGATGATCCTGGTATCAGTATTGGTTACCTCTGTTATCTGTTATGGAGCGTGCGCTGAAGAAGGTGAGCAGTTGTTTTGACTCTGTAGACTGGCTGTGAATCCAAGGAAAACTGAGCTTATGCTCTTCACCTCAAAAAGCAAGGTACCATACTTTGCGTTACCTAAATTAAACGGCCAACAACTCTCACTGTCCTCCGGTGCCAAAGACAACGACCAAAAAAGTTCTTTTCATCTTGTACGTAACCTCAAAAATAGCCAAAAAAAATCAAGTACATAACCTCAAATATCTTAATATCCTGACGTGGTGGCCCAATTCTGACCTCGGAATCGGATTCTACACAGAAAACTACTTCGAGAGTGACCCCCAGCCGCCCAACACCAATCATCACTACATTTTTTGTAGACCTGTGTAATATATTTAATCCACATACCATAGTCCTGCTTTGCTGGGCAGAAGGAAAGAAAAAAGTTTATGCCTTATTCGTCGACTTTAGAGCTGCTTCTGATTCCATTCCACGGTAAGTTTTATTCTACAAACTTTGGAACATAGGCCTATCTCACAAACTAATCGGTGTGTTATACGCTTATACTTTAATGCAAATATAGCAGTTTGGAATAGAATAAACATATCGGATGACTTTGAAATAAACCAGGGTATTAAGCAAATTTGATGCTGAGCACTATTTTGTTCGCTTTCTACATTAACGATCTACACGAAAACCTTCAGGAATGCATCAACATACTTAATACCCTTAAATATGCAGATGAATCATACTGACTCTGATCATTACTATCAACGACATTAAACGCATCAGGTGGTATATAACAGCAAATCAAGAAGAGGTTCCCCGAATCAAATGAAATCTTTACTGAAATTTGTTCCAGCTCAAATTGGTCAGAAAATTAGGGAGTGTCAAAATGATTAGTATTAAGAAAATTCCTGCAAGCTATGAGAGTAGTCGAGGCAGCATGCCTATCCCTACGGAAAACCTGATAAGAGCCATTAAACAGTTCCTCGTCCGAAATACCCTGATGTAAAGCTATCACATTAAAATCGCAGTTGGTAGATGAGATATAAAAATTATTTGTTTTGGTCCTCAGTCCTCTCACATTCTGGTAGTAAAGAGATAGCTTGTCCCATTTTTTGAACTAGGAGACTGAGCCGCTCCTGATCTGGTGCGGCGGCAAGAATTGGGCACAAAGACCTTACAAAAAACATCCTCGGGCCAGAAATTATCACTGAGCAGAGTATCAGCCACCTGAGTGGGAGTCGACAACAAAAAAGATGCATAGGGCTTTGACTGCCCACTTATTTTCCTACAGAATACTTCAGACGTGTGTCAGGTAATAACCAGTTCAGAAAAATCCAAGATTTTCAGGACAGACACAGCCATAGTAAAATAAATAAACAATCCGAAAGATTTGGTCCCTTTTCCATCCTCAGACATTCAAATACTCAATGTAGGTTGCAATAAGTGGCAAGTTCAATTAAACCTTTACCACTTCGGGGAAAATGTAATGGGAAAGGCGCCATCGCCGCTTGCGTAAACAAATTGTGCATGTCTTTTAAAATTTCGTAAGTTATGACCCTCACCCAAAAATTCCTAAAATAATTAGCGTTACCTCGTAGGTATATACCAACCCTTTAGTTTCCTGAGGTCTGCTTTCATTCTCCTTAAGAAAGATCCTCAGTTTTAATTAAACGTGCAAGTGAGAAGTAGTTAAAGATCTTAATCTATCCATATAGTGATTTTAGTGATTTCAGTATTTAAATTCATAATTTATAAAGGTGGGTATTGTGTACTGTGTAGTTTGTACTGTTAGTGGGTACTGGGTTGTGTGTACTGTGTAGTGGGTAGTAGTTAAAGTTAGAGTTTATCAGTGGTAGTTCCTCTAATCGTAGGTTGTCGTTTGAATATTTGTGTGTGTGATGATGAATCCGTCAAAGTGCTCCCCAATGGAATGTGGTATGTCCGGTGAAGTTGGGGGACATGGTATGGTTGTGCCAATAGTGCTGGTGTGTCCGCACATTGGAGGGATGTGGCTTCAGCGGATCGTGGTGTGTCTGGTGAAGCTGAAGCGCACTCCTGTGAATTATCCCGATATAGCTGGTATGTCCGCTTATTGGGTGGTTTTATTACTTATCTGTGGTATGTCCGGGATTATAATAAAACCATAGTAAGTCATGTGATCATCTGGTATGTCCGATGAAGGAGGAATTGATTAAGTTGGTATGTCCAGGTATCAATCCTCCAAATCACAGGATTAGGTCAGTATGTCCGCTTTGCTGATCTAATGTGAGTGAGAAGTGTGAGTGCGGTATTGCGTAGTTTAGGCAGTTAACCCATTGAGTTGTAAACTCACGAGTCGTTTTCTTCCTTTTACAGATCTGTAAGGAAAATAGTTGGCGCAAGAGTAATCATCGAGGTAATAATAAAATTTAAAATGAAACAGTTTTGGTCTAGTTTGTAGTCATCCCGATACGTGTCAACACTCCTATACCGAAGGAAACGCAAAATTTGGTCACAAGAGGTTCCAGGTGTTAGACGAGAGATAAAAATAGACCTTGGACGAGGAACGGCGGAGAGTCCAACATCATCAACACTAGACTCGCCAATATTTGAGGGCATGACGGTAGGAATCACATCATTACTACCGCTGAAATCCCCCTCACTACCCCCATTGATGTGACTAGACCCGCGAGCAGTGACAACCAGACCAGGAAGACCATAATCCGCCACGGAGCACTCCACACGGCGACGACGCCTTACCTTAGGTTTAGGTTTCGATCTCCAGTCCTTCACCCTCTCAGGCAAGGAGTTGTTAACCCCACCACTAACCTTACCTTCCGTCTCGGATGCAGGCTGAACAGAGGGTGCCGGCGTGAAGGCGAAGACAGGGCCTTTAAGTCGGATGCCACAGAGCGCAGCAGCTCAGAGTTGGCAGAGACAGCCGCAGACCAGATACCAAGGTCGCCTTTCACCTGCTTGACGCCGCGACGGATGTCCTCAACTATGGGGATGGCAGGTGCAGGACCCGCAGGAAGAAGCGGATTAGAATCGAAAGCAGAGAACGTGGACTGAATAAACACAACTGTAATAAATGATATTTACAAAATTCCCTGAGTAGAATTAATGGTACATTAAATAATGATGCTATCCTTAATTTCTATTCGTTGTTATGTTTGAATTCTTGAAATATTTTCAGTACGTTGCAGTTACAACGGACGGCCGTACATATATAAGTAGTTAAAGTGATTTTGTTTTGGAAGGAAACAAGGCGACGTAATAAATTACTAAACTAAAATATTAATAGTATAAAAGTTTGATATAAGGTATTAGATGCACTATAGTTTAACTTTGTACGCAAAATTGATATCGTAAGCTAATGAAATAAAAATAACTGCTTCACTTCAGTGTGTGTATTTGGTAAGGTTTATCATTTTTTATAAGATATTTCTGCATTTATGTAATAATGCTGTTTTTCATGATCTGGTAACAATTTTACGCTGCTGTAAGGTATATTATTGTTTTTCCGATCAACAGTGTTAACATTCTTACTGTTTGAGAAAAAAGGGATTTCACTTTAATTCTATAGTTTATCAAACGAATTGGGTTTTGCCTCCGTTAAAATTTTTGAATCTTTCATGCATCTTCTTATTTCCAGTGGAATCAACCCCTTCGAGCAAATAACGACAATCTCACACCTTAGAACAGAAAACGAAAGGAAGTGCAATACCGTCTATAAACCGTGTACGTGTTTTCCGATTTTTTGTTCATTGGAAAGGTGTGGGAAGGGAACTCAGAGCACGCCTTCCGAAATGTCAATTTGACGTGGACTATCTGAAGAGTGCACATTCAAAGTGTTTATAGAGTGTTTATTGAATAATTTTCACTGTTCTATTATTAAAAGTGGTGCAATTTTACAAATAAAGACAATTAACATTTAAAAGACTGTTTTGGTTTAGTTTACTAAGAATCTGAGGTGCTTTATTTGAACATTTTTCGTGATGAAGTGTGCGGTATTTTGTTGTAAAAATAATCGGCGCAATTGGTGTGGAAAATCATTTTTCAGGAAAGTTAAATAATGTAATAAGCAATTATACAGCATTTTCTTTGAAATATGTGCAAAAGCTGTATAAATAAAAGCTAAATTACCAAAGAATATAAACATTTCTCTTGATGGTGCTCGTTTGTTTACATTTGAGCTTCATCAGAGTTTTGGATCGCCTTGGTGGTTCAGCGACAGCTGACGGAAGTTTTTGCCTAGGGGCTCTAATAAAACTTGAAAAATATTAAAATATTTTTCTACTTTTTGGTATTTTAGGATTCCAAAAGATAAAGACTTCAGAGAACTCTGGTTAAAATCCATCGGTAGAACTGATTATATACCATCCGATGGTAGTAATATTTGCGAGGACCACTTCGAATGAGTCAAAAATTTACTACTTCCATGGTGAAAACTAACACATTTACACCTTTCAAACACATAAGGAAAATTCGGACACTTTTTGAGCATAGTGCACTTCCTTTCGTTTTCTGTTCTAAGTCTCACACCACTGTAAAAATATAATTTCCATTTCGTACCCTACACAACCAAACTTTTCGCAACTTTTGACAGATCAACACCGAACACAATTCAATCCAAGATTTGGAGGAAAAACGTATTTCAATATTTCTATGATAGTTTGTCTATATTTTTAAAGCAATTGATAAATAGATGTTAAATAAACATGACAGGAGACACTCTTAAACATAAAATACCCATTGTCACCGTTTCTCAGATAAATGCTGATATTATTTCACAGGTAAGCTAACCAACTTTATAACAATTACCTGAGATTATTAACGAGTAATTATTTTTAGCTCGCATGCCAATATTGGTCTCCAGATAACCAGGATGAGTTGTTGCCTTTCAGTTCACAAGTTATTGATGACATCTATAAAAGAGAAATATTGGAATCTAAACATTCGGTACGACGGGTGGTGATGCTCGAATTTAGTCAATACCTAGAGAATTACCTATGGCCTAATTTCAAAGGTGGAAGTTCTACCCATGAGCATATGATGTCTATAGTTGTCATGGTTAATGAAAAATTCCGAGAAAGGGTCGAAGTTTGGCCCATTTTTGAAAAGAAATCGGATGAGTTTCCAGCATTTTTTCGTCAAGTATTAGATGGATGTTTGTCCAGAGAGCCTTTAACTGCAGCATATTTTAGAGAACAAACAGCCCTTTTGATTTTTCTTAATCATTGCTTTAATAGCATGGAAATAGCTTTATGTAGAGACCAAGCAAAAAAACTCGTCTCACTTTCAATGTGGACCTGTTTACAACCAAGTAAGATATCTAATTGAGAAGCAAGCATGCAAAGCAGATTAAATCCATTTATAACTATATTTTAGTTAAGAACAGTCAAGGACTTAGTTCTAAGCTGTTTGTGTTAAATTGCGTTTTAAACTTAACTCAAAATTGCAAAAAATCATGCAAAGCTTTTAACTGACAAAATCTTCACGAATTACTTGCTAAAAATGGATTTAACGTGTTTAACTTGCTTTTCAATTGTAGTTAAAGGCTAGTTAAAATATAAAATTTTTTTAGAAAGGAGAGAACAGGAATTAAGAGCTATTCCGGAGTGGAGAAAATTTTGGAAGAAGATTCAGAAAAAGGACAAGGCGGAAAAGATCGCAGATCATGACCGAGAGAGACATTTCTTGCAGGTAAGATTACAAACAATTTTATTTTAAGATTAATAGTATTTGCACCATAATAACAAAACTATTAAGGGCTGTAAATTTGCATACAACTTTAGATAAACCATGACATGGTCGAGAACCTTGCCTTTTAAGTTGACTAGGCAGTTTTGAGTTATAACCTTATTAAGAAAAAAGGTTTTCATCGGCCCTATTTTTTTTATATTTTTCTTTCTTCTAGTTGCTGTTGCGGAAAATTTAGAAAAACTTTATCTATAAAACTGTCTCTTCCTAATACATGTGTTGACTTGAGCTAAGGGCCGCCTAAGGGCTTATTATTATTTTTATTGTTAATACCAGCTGGCATTTCTTGGCCTTTTAATAAGTGCGAGACGTTTTCAATTAGTTTTACATGTCACTGTCACTTCTGCCCTAAGGGGTGTTTACTCCATAGTATCACAAATAAGGAAATATTCACATGACCCGAGTTAACAAGTGTTGTTTTGATTTTTAGTTTAAAAATTAACTCGGGTCATGTGAATATTTTGTGCATTTTTATAAAAATACAGATACCGAATGGAATAGGAGAATTGAAAGCCAGAAGTCAGATTCATGTTGCGAGTCAATTAAAGTTTCTATGATTCCACCAAGTATAAGAGCAAATTAAAGGTTATAAACATTTCCAATTACTAAGCTAGGCACTTGTAGCTCACTGATTTCGTATGCTCTGCTCTGCGCATGTGCAAACATCCAGCCAACTTAAGACGAGACACCAGCTTCTCAGACACAGATTGTCTGCTTTGCTAGTTGCTTCCCATTAAAGCATTTCTGCATTGTTCTGGTAAAAGATAAAAACTGGTGTGTGTGCCTGAAGGACTGGTTGGAGGTTTGCAGCTGGAGGGTAGCGTAGGCTATTTTTCTAATTATTGGATCATTCTTGTTTTGAATTTGGACTTGTTAGCCAACGAATTTTAAATATTGTTAACAATGTCCAAGCCGTGAAATATTAAATGTTGTGTTGTAAGGCTACAGCTAACAATTTTCCAGACCGTCGCTTTTTTAATTTTCCAAAGCATACGGTGGAAAATATAAACAGTGGCTTACCGCATGCAAAGAATCTATTCCCGAAATTAGAAATAAAAAAAGACCTTATAAAATTGCTTTGGAAAATACTTGAAAAAAGCAGCGTTCCGTCTTTGTTTTTATCTTTTACACCTATAGCAGAGGGCAATATCAATCACCGAAACGATAGTTGCAGACTTTGTAAACGGATCCACGGCCAAGAAAGACTTGTTTTTTCGTGCGACGCGAGTTTTTTTACGCTGGGAAGAAAGGCTTAAAATTAATTTAAAAAAAATTTTTCGTGCGCGAAAAAATACTTAAGATTTTCGTGGGGATAAAAATGAATTGAGTTTTTCTTGCGGGCAAAAACGACTTAAGATTTCCATGCGGGCTAAAATGAATTAAGTTTTTCTTGCGGGCAAAAACGACTTAAACAGTTAAGATGTTTTTGCACGCATTTTTCCTCCAATTCATTTTTGCCCGCAACCTCACGCGCAACAATTCCTATCCCACTTTTGCTCAGAACTTTAAAATACGCTACTTCTGTTTTTCTGGGAGCAAATAGCGTAAATATTTCTGTATCTTCTATAGTAGTCGTATACAAAAGTCGACTTTTATTAATACACTTTTAATACCCAAATCTCCTAAAATAAAAAGAAGAAAGTCGCCATTTTTGACCCGGAATAGCCACATAATATGTATATTTCGCGAAAGCCCTTACAAAGCCCTTAAAGGTTATTTAAATTATTAAAAACATTTCTGTATTGTTTCTTTTTAGGATTTGATAATAAAATTCTTCGATATTCTTGAAACAATACCAGTCCAAGGACACTTAGATGACAGCGTTATTCATTATTGCGAAAGGTTTCTGGAACTTATAATAGACTTAGAAGCTTTACTACCGACAAGGAGATTTTTCAACACAGTCCTAGATGATTGTCATCTGTTAACTCGATGCCACATAAGCAATTTACTAAAAAGAGACGAAGGAAAATTATTTAGTCAAGTAAGTAGCAACGTTTAATTTTTTAATTTGAAGAAAATTAAATATCGTAAGAGGTAGTGCAATAACGCTTAATTACACTTGGTAAATGTCGTATAGGTAGAGGGAGATTAAGAACATAACAACTACTTATTTGGTGCGTGAGTAGATATGCTGTATTGGTTAAAAAAGTAATTAAGTAAAGTAAAAAGTAAACTCTTCGTGGCTACTGTACTATTCCCGATAAAATTATATTTAAATCGGTATGTGGCATATGCAGTTTCATCTCATCTCAGATGTGCCGCTTTTGTATTTAGTACTTCATTAGTTCTATGAAATAAGGTGGTAAAGTGGTCTGGATTAACGTCGCTAAGTCTAGGTCAAGATAGATTTAAGAGGGTATTCTAGTGTATCGTTCTGAAAAGTAGGTTTCTTTGAATTTTTTTTTTTCATATACAGTGACTCACATTGAAACTCAACCACTAATATATCTCACACGAGGAGAAAAATCACACAAAATAAAACTTGGAAAAATATATTTTAGATATATTATAATTCTATTTGAATTGGTCTTAAAAACATAAAAATGTGGAGCATTCCATCAATATAATCAATATAAAAATAAAGCAAACATTTCCTAAAAATATGAGAAAATTGTAGCTCACAATGAAACTGTAGGTAAAACAAACGATAAATTTTTTTACTTATTATCAGTCGGTGCCTAAACTGTGAAAATATTCTGTTGGAATTGTAAAGAAGTTGAAATGGCTCGGCAAAGTGGGCAAACTTCTTGCACCAACTTCATGCAATTTAAGCGATAATTTTTTGTTTTTGCACATTGGCACAAAACAGCTTGTGCTTGAATAAATTCTCTCTCTTCCGCTCTGAGAAAAAAGAATTTTTTTTGGATTGTTTCGATCATTCCATAGTACTGTTATAAGAAGTGAGACACTGCAATTTTAGGTCTTCTTTTCGCGTTTCATAAATAATTAAACGAAACAAAATTCAACTTTATTTTTGCAATTGTGATACAAAACAATATTTAATATCTAGTTACACTGCCCTAAGCTTTTATCCATTCAAAAATTCTTTTTTTCATTGACTCAGCCATCAATTTTAAAAAATTTTGATCCAACGCGTTCCACTCCTTCGGAATTGCAGTTTTAAGCTCAGATATCGAATCGTAGTTCTGATTATTGGCATAAACGACTCCTACGAGAATGCACCAAATATTTTCTATTGGGTTAAAGTCCGGCGAGCAGGCCGGCCAGTTTTGTTTGGTGGCTTACATGTATACTTGCGTTGTCCTGCTGGAAAGTAAACTCTTTTCCTGAACTTCTTCGCAAAAATGGTAAAATACTGCATTGTACCATATTAATGTAGTCGCAGCTTTTCATTTTTGATGAAACAAATTGTATTTCCAACGTACCGTCTACGCAAAAATTTCCCAATATCATTACGGAACCTCCTTCAAAATTTCTTTTCGAGAAATATTGTCATTCCTTTCTCAATTTCTGGATTTTGCTGCAAATAATATGTGCACAGACTGGTCTCAAGTAAGTAAAATAAACAAAAATATTATATTTTTTTACAATGCCTCTTATTTACATTAAGATCATTTGAGAAAGCAACGACAATATTTCTCGAAAAGAAATTTTGATGGAGGTTCCGTAATGATATTGGAAAATTTTTGAAGCAATTCAATAAATGTCAGCCTTTCAAGGTCACATACAAAAGGATAGAAAAAGACAGCTGATAGGGGTAATAAAAGAAGGATTGTTCCGACAATAAACAAAATAGACCTACCTTAGTTAGCGATCGTTGGGCTCTGTGGAATCTAAAATAACGGAAATGTTTGAATGAAATTTCTAGGAGAGTATCTAGACGTACATATGTATATACATACGTAAGAAAAATAAAATTATGTTTCGACAATTTTACACTAGAATATCATCTTAACACCTTCCGGTACGATTTAATCATGAGCAATTGCGCATGAAATAAATATTTAATTTTTCTAGCGCTGCTCGAACTTAATGTATTTTTGCATGTCACTCCCTTGCTTGCGTGCGTGGCTAAATTGAGTTGAGAGCACCGGCTAACTTGGTTTCAACACAAGCCACAGGTTTTTGTTGCTCCCGTTAGAATGGTGAATAAGACACATTTGAAGTAACTTTGTTAACTGTGATACTCAACATGTTGAATTTAGTCACGCAACCTACCCCACCCATAGGGATGTTATGGGTGTCTTACCCCCACAGAATCTAACGGCATCGGGAGTGTCATTGTTCAGCTGAATGACCCGAAGACTACGGATTCGAGAATAATATCGGTCATTTTAGTTTATTTTTGCATACCCCTCTCATTCCAGTTCTTGTGGTGTTAGGGTGTCACTCCGCAGTATTTTTTCCAACTTGTAATTCATCTGTGTACCTGGTGTGGTGTACATTACTCCAGGCATTATAGAGTTATACTGCAGCATACACATATACATACACCTAGATATTTCTACATCCATTTTTATATAGTATTTTTTTACAAGAATAAATAGTATCTTTTATGTTGGACCCCCCCCCCCCATTTGACTTAAAAATACAGATGACCAAAAAACAGGAATGTCAAGTGCGGTGATAATTAAAAACTAACGCGTAAAAAAATTTAAGAAAATTGAATTTACAGATGTTTCGGTTTTTAAAACAAAGTACAAAATGGTTATTCATAAGAACTATTAAATTAGTGATGCAACTTTAGAGAAGGTTTACTAAATTATGATCGTAAGTGCTATAAATATCGCTCATTGAACGCAGAGAAATGTTATTTAATCTGCTGGAAAATGATCTCCTTCCCATTCAAAAGTTTGGTCGAAGGTGGTTGGATTAAATTTTTTTTTTTATGATGTAGCCAAAGCCTAGGGGACAACCCTATGATGCGTAGCGCGTCTATGGCCAGAACGGAATTAGGGTAAGGGGAATGGGGAAAATTAAATATTTTGTTTTTGCATTGCTGGGATCTAGCCAACAGTCTGGAGACGGAGTGGATTTTTTTATTATCTTGGCGCTGCGCAATTCACCTTTTGTGGGTTCCGTTGCAATCTTGATCATCAAATTGGGTGAAGTTTTTGTCCCGTCCCATGCTCCACAATTGACTACGGGAACTATAGATAGAAATAGATCTTTCGTGTTATCAGGACATTCAAGTTTAAAACATATGCTAAAATGTAAGTCCAATAATTATTTAAGTATTTCCAAAATATCACGTCTAACGAAGCTGTAAAAAACCTGTAAATTTTATTAGAGAGAAAATCTTAGTTTTGCAATGATGATAATCTTATTATTTCAACTTTGAAGACGGAGTTGGACCAATTCGTTGAGCGACACGACCACCATGCCGTGGGTCCCGGGTTCGAGACCAGGGAGTTTATTATGGAACACGAAAACGAAACGAATTTCTAGTCGAGACAAATTTTTACATGCACTTTCTCATTTAAGAAAGTGTCTAGACTAGAAATTCGTTTCGTTTTTGTGTTCCATAATAAGCCCTCAGGTCTCCCCGTGAGCTTTTATTAAGAAATATAAATAACTCACTCCGTCTATGGGCTGTTGTCTAGTTCGCAGCAATGCAAAAACAAGACTCAAGTTTCCTCACTTCCCTTCCGGCCAAAACCATGCTAACGCATCAAAGGGTTGTCCCCTAGGATTTGGCCACATCGTATAAAGAAAAATCGACACGGACACGGCGGCGCAAATAGACGCAAAAGCAAACCTTATTTTACAAGTAACGCATTCCACTTATGGGATTTAAGCATGACATATAATTTTCCCTCACATTAATAATAACACTTGTACCAGTAACTCATCAAGTAAGTCAGGATAGATCTTTGTCGTTCATCTTAATGATAAGATTAGCTTACGGTGGTGGCGATAAAATATGCGGGTCCATAGCGCTAGCACAGTCAGATGCGCTTCGTCCTGGCGGTATCATTTTGCAATCTAATACTAGCTACTATATTTGTATTAAAGGTACCCGTCTTTGTTGCGAACTTAAGATTGCTTCTCATGCTGATTTTTTTTACTCCTCCAATAAAGTGGTTGCCCAGTATTTCCTGTCTTGTCTTTGCAAGTGCAGAGCAATGGCATAAGAGGTGCTCTACAGTTTCTTTTGTATTCGGTTCCTGACAATGTTTACACAAACCAGTGCCGGAAACACCAATTCTGAGCCCATGTACCCCGTAAAACAGTGGCCGGTGTAAATCCCGACCATAGTTCTAGATTGAGTCCAAATTAGGTTAGGTGATCATAGGATTTTCGCTATTCGACACATGGCAGTTTCTTCCCATCTTCTTTTCGCAATATGTAAAAACAGAATCGTTGAGAGATTTGATAACGTCACTTATCGAGAGAAGAACTTGTTCCAATTCCTCAGCTTCCATTTCTCTTAGGGAGAACATCCGCTGCTTCATTTTCGGTGATGCTCCTGTACATCGTTACCAAGCAGAGTTGTTCTATTCTAAGGGGGCTTTTGATTTAAATAGGTTGGACCCAAGAACTTTTAGCGCGCTCCTTGGCTGTTCACATAAATACATACTAATTGAACTATCTGTTGCCAGCTGATTGTGAGCCAATTCTGCCGCCTTGTCTATAGCAACAACCTCGGCCTGAAGGCTGCCGCGTTCACTGGGAACTCTAAAGGACGAGTAAGTTAAAGATAATGAAACAATTAAATTATTTAAAATACATTTTATAATATAGTACTGAAAAATAAGTACTTTTATCACTTAAAAGAGTATGTCGTTAAAACTATTGGAATGTCATAATTTGCAATTAATTTCGACTAGTAATCATTGCTGCCGAAGTAGTTCATCTCGTTTCCCCACTCGATCGCTAAAGTTGGCTCATTGTAGCAACAAGACTTCTTCAAAAGAAATATCACGTGCTTTTGCCGAAATATGCAAACGTATAAAATAATAGGAGCTTGCATAGCATTCACCACTATATGAGTATAAAGGAGTCCATCATGTTTGAACCAAGACAAAATAAGAAATATCCAACTTATTGTCATTATTATGCAGAGAAGCGAGTACATAATAAAACTGTAAAGTAAAACTGTTACTTGTTGATGTCGATGTTCAAGTTAAAATACAAACTACTTTGCTTTCAGTTTATGTTGTATCCGACCGAATATTTGTCTTCTGTTTAAAAGTTTCATTGTTGTTGCACAGAAGAATACGTTGACCAGAATGTTGATTGCAATTGGTACAAAAAATATTGTTATGCCTAACCATCCTGAAATAATTAAAAATTAAAAGTGAATGTAAACGAAAATTGATGTAATTTACCTATTGTCTCTTGATCTTCTACAATATTTTGTTTTCTATATAAGGAAGAATCAAGAAAATAATGAGAAAATATGGCAAGAGCTGCTAGGATTCCAACAGAACCCCACACAAAACTCGAATACCAACAATATTTTCGTCCATCCGTTACTCGAAGAAAAACATTCCTAGACCTAATTTATTTAAAAGATATTTACTATTTTAGTTACGCTCTCTTTTTTAAATTACCTGAATGTTTTCCAGATATAATATCCAAGGCTTGTTAACCAAAAGAATGATCCAAGTAAACTTATATAAAGAATAGCGTCTAACAATATCATTTAATAAATATCTGACTGAATGAAGATTAATCAATGATGTACTAACCTGCTATAAAAAAGCTCACGTGACTGCTAAGTTCTGTAAATAATCTTACTAAGTTTGCAGCCTGACTTACCATCAGGCATACTGTTATTGTTGTAATAATATTTCCAACCAAATCTCTAAAAATATTTAACAGATTTATTTTTTATATTGGTAAGTCTTAAAATGAAACTCTTACCTAAGTGTCGGAAGTATAAAATAAATTACTGAAACAGCTAAGAGAATAACAATTGCTATACCGTGAAAAATTGGACTTATTATTTTACGTAAAATGAAATCCGTTTCCGTCCACGGTATGTTCTTTTCCGGCAGACACACCATTGCAAACATAAATTCCTTTTGCTGTCCATTCTCTGTAATGGCCTGAAACATATTTTGTTTATATCAAAATATTGCTTAACAAATCTTTTAATTACTTTTTCTAAGCAATACTGTCCTGTGCTATAATCATAGAATAGTGGCTTCTTCGAGTATCTTAGGGAGTCGTCTTCAGATTCTTCACTCATAGTATTTGTGTAGTGTCTTAGCTTTCCATCTTCAAGAAGAATGAGTTTGTCAGGACCCTGAAAATATGTTTACACTATTAAATTAAGTATTTTATTTTAATGATTTGCTTTTAAAATTCTGTACCGCATTGTTGTCGTAAATAGGCCATGTCTGCATAGATCCACATGCTGGAACTCCAATGAGAAATTTGTAGTTTACATGAACATTTTGTTCGCCATTATAACCGGTGAATGTTGGTTTCCAAGTAGCTAAAAAGATTTTATATAATATAGAAGAAGAAAAAATTGGAATTTTTTTTTGATTATCGAAAGAACAATTATAGGGTGTTGGGGAAAATGCGTAGGAAACGCTATCCAATGGATTCTTTGAAGTGTCCTGATCAAAATTTTTTTGCACCATTACTCGTTACGACTTGTGCTTGAATTTGTTTAAGATTTGTATTTCGATTTCACTTGATGTTTTTGGGTTTTTATTGGTTTTGGTTTTAGAATTTTCTGGTTTTTGAGATTTACGGTAACGACAATTGGATTACGGATTTGGTTTTCGATTTTGGATTTTGGATACGGATTACAATTTTGAATTTAACATAATGGCTAACAATTCTTTAACAGATGAAGAGTATGTGGACATGCTGCTCATTTATGAGGTCTGTTCACGTACTTTTCGATCAGAAATATTCTGAGTAATAGGAGAAGTTACCAAATACCAAGAGTACGTGAACAAGTTTGAGTAGTCTTGGACAAAAACTAAAGCAATAACTGTCAAAGTGACAATTATTGGCTTTATTACAAAGCTTAACAAAAGTTCTCAACTTATTTCTTATGACCCCTTTTATTTGATACTTCTTTAGCCCGACAATTGTATCGAGAAAGACCCCGGCAGACGCGTTCCACATAGCTCAACATTTAAAGCTATCCGCCGAAGGTTAGTAGAAACTGGGTCTTTTCGTGCCCGTTCCTATGACAGAGGCAGGCAGCAAATACCGTGTATTGGATTTGGTTGCTGACAATACCCGCATAAGCACAAGAAGAATTGCCGCTAGGATTGGTGTATTAAACAGCACAGTTCATAATGTTTTGCGAAGGCAGCAGTATCACCCATACTATTTTCAACCGGTGCAGGGCCTTGAGCAAAGAGTTTATGCAAGTAGAAATCTCTTTTGTGAATGGTTGCTAAATCGCCAAGAACGTGATAGAGAATTTATCTCAAAAATTCTTTTCATTGACGAGGCAACATTTACAAAAGATGGGGTTGTCAACTTCCATAATCTCCATTTATAGGCGGATGAAAATCCTAGGGCACTCCTCCCAAATAGTCACCAATATTCCATTAAAATAAATATTTGGTGTGGAATTATTAGTGGCCGAATATTGGGATCAGTGAATGATGATTAATGAATCTATTAGACTTTTATCTATGGGGTTATTTAAAAGATCTTGGCTATAGTTCAGAAATAATATCAGTAGAGCAATTGTGGGAAAAAATGTGTACAGCTTGCGACCAAATCAGAAATAAACCTAGACTTGGAGGTGTCACCAAAAAGTCTCTTATTTCGAGAGCAGAAATGTGTGTTCTGCAGGATGGGGGCCACGTAGAAGACTTAATTTAAAAATAGCATTTCTCGAGCAGCATAAAAATGTCAATAACTTTAGAATGGCTGCAGATAACGAGTAATCCTTTTTGTTGTTGTAAAGAGCTTCCTGAGAGCCTCTTAAAGAAAGAAAAAAATTATATCCTTGGTGTAAAAATTTTGCAGGATCGAGGATAACATACCAAAATTTAATAACAAAATTTATTTAACCAACTTTACTTTTACCACGAATTTAGTTTCTTTGCTTTTTCATTTCTTACTAAAATTTCTGCCACCACATGAGTAAGGTTTTACACGAAACTTTTTTTGCATGAAAAGCAAAGAAACAGATCTATCTAACCGATCAGCAGGAACGAGCACTCAGATTTCGTGTGCAAGAAAAAGTTGTGGAATAAAATGCTGTCAGTTTGTGAGCCCGCAATTTCTCACCTTTTGGTTATTGAACGAACCTGTTCAGTGAAATGTGTTTTGAGTTAGGTCTGTTCCATGATCACAATTGGGGTCCCACATGTGCACAAACTTACCAATTTTGCGCTCCTCCGCTTTTCTTGACAGACAAACTGGCGGAGAAATGGGTTACGTTAAAAGTTCCCCTGCAGCACCAACATTCTCAAGAAAGTTAACTGGTACACATTACGTCTGTTCCCTTATTTTTAGTGTCAAAAAAGCAGTGTTCAAAAATGGGGGTATCAGTGCACTGAAATACTGGAACATCGAGTGCTTTTGAGTCCGAAAAATGAGAAATGTCAACTGACAATTAAATTAAATTGGTAATTTAACCAGACTGACAAAATTTTCAGTGCGAAAAGTTCTTGAGGGGAAGTGAATTTGACATAACAATTACCCGCTTGAGTACTGTATATCACTACGTCTGTTCACGTACTCTTTGATCTGAAATATTCTGAGTAAAAATGTTAAATACGTGAACAAGTTTGAGTAGTCGTGGACAACAACTAAAGCAATAACAGTCAAAATGACAATGAGTGCCTTTATAACAAAAGTGCTCAACTTATTTCTTCGAGTAAATTTGGACTAACATTTTAAAGTGGGGGAAATGTTACGTCAGCAAATTTTCCCCCATTTCATGAGTACGTGAACAAGTTTGGGTAAAAATATCATAATGCATTTACCCAAAACTAACTACGTGAACCTACTATTGCTCGTTGAGGAATAGACCTATTCTTTCACGGGTTTCACGGAAATGTCATTTCTAGCATCTTCTTGTTGTTGTTAATGAACTTGCCTGGAATTAGTTCCTTTGCTTTTTTGGTTCTTAACAAATTCTTGCCATACCCTCAAGTAAGTTTTTACACGGAAAGCTTTTGCAAGAAAATTGGAGGAATAGATCCATTGTTAATTGAATTGTCAGCTAACACTTCTTATAATAGGCATTGAAAAGCATTCTACGTTCCCCTATTTCAGTACACCAACTAACACTTTTAAACACTTGAATATTTTCCGGTATAAATAAGGAAAAAACGTCTATTGCTTATGATGTTGTCTGAATTTTTATAAATAATCAAACAATATGTTAGTACGGCACTTAAACGACAACTTATACTATCTGTTAGCCTAACTTATTCGTCTTAAACGTTTTCACAGAACGTCTGTATTCTCTAATGACGTCAAATTAAGCAAAACATTAGAGAAAAAAGTCGTGTTATTTCGCTTTAAAAGAGGTAAAATTATGGTTTTGCTTATCGAGTAAGTCAAGGTTGACTTAATTAGGTACAAATTATGTAGAAGAAGCAAAGAATACTTATTGAAACAGTTTTATTTTACTATTAGCTTAATTAATTTTGGACTAAACTTTTTATTAAAGAAGTGTTTGTTCTAAAACTTAACTTTAATTTCTACCAAACTTTTCTAACTAGTCATTGAATTAACAATTAATTTAAATAAGAAAGCAAATAATGCTTTTTATGTAAAAAGTAAATGGTGTACATAAACAAATTCAAATTTAAGCGAAACCTACTTTTATTTAAAACATTGTTTCTATTTTTGTACCAATAAGCAGACAAATCAAAAGTTTCAATTATTATTTACGTAAAAAGTCTCAGTTTGCTATTGAGTTTAGCGGCTCGAGATGAACACATATCACGTTGATTGATTCATTGTAAATTCAATGGAAAATATTTCAAAAATTCCTACATAAATTTCAAAATAATTTACCTGTTTGAGATTCATTTACTGGATTACAATTTAAATCAAAAAGTATTTCAAATTTCTCGCAACATTTATTTACGCGTATTTTATCTTGATCTTGCGTAGAATTCTGTAGTGTGGCTCTGGTTCTTATAATGTAACAAAACAACAGCAACTGCAGCAGTTCACTTTTAACAGACAAAGTAAACATTCCGAATGCGGCTTTAACTCGAACATAAACACAAATTCTTTATAAAAATGAAGCACTATAATATTATGATGAATATAATTAAGAAATTTGAAAATTGTTATGAAGAATAGAGGCGGCAAATTTCCTTTTTTAGCCACATATTAAAGTTCAAAACATGTTAAACTAGAAGCTCAACCAGAAATGTGATTTAATACCAGAAAGGTGTGCAGAAGCCATGCTTATTCATACTTTCATAGGTAGGGGGAAAACATGTCTCATGTAGTAGCCGGAATCAAGATGGCTAAGGTGTATATCATCCATGTGAATACTGTCTGATGCATGTATATACTGCTCGTTGCATTCTCGCGGTATATCATGAGATGAGCTTCGGTTGTATTTTGTTAAGCAAAGAGCCAAAGAAGGAAATGACAGGTTCAAGTTAATTCAGGGTCTCAGCAGTCTCTTTCGGCTTCATAATTACGGTTCGATCTCGAGAGATTCGATCAGGAAAACAGTCATGATTGTATAAAGTGTAAACCATCTTGTTGCATTTGCTTACACATATAAATTAGTTTGTAAAAATTGTTTAAATTAATAAAATGAAATAATAATTTTGCAAAAAACAATGAATTAGAAATAAATTTCATTTATAGAAATTTGATTTTTTTCAGTTAAATAATAGAAATAAATTGAATAGTATGTTGTACATATAAAGGTAGGGTAGATGCTCCAATAAATGACCGATTTGAAAATTATTTAAATAGGTAAAGTGTATACCAGGGAGTCGAAACGGGTCCAAAATGACCGAAATTAAATTGTCCCGAAATGAATAGACCTTAAAAATATGTGACCGTAATCGCCAGACGGAAATTCAAAGACCGATTTAAATTGGTACCGATCGCGGAAGAAGCTACGACCGGTCGACTCATGAGACGACTAATTTTTATCCCGAGGGTCGTAAAGGAGAGGTAATTTTCAACTCTAATGCCCAACTATGGGAAGCGCAGTCCTGGCATTCAGGACTATTTAACCACAATTACAGTCGATTATTTTTGTTAATTTATCAAATTTTTTCACTACCTTCATTACATTGCATATTCTGCAAATGTCTAGATGAAGGGACTGTCGGTCGGAGGAGGTTGGTACGGGGTAGAGGGGGGTCGGATGACTTCATTCTGATGATTAAAAAAGTGGTGGAGGGGCGGGGACGGTGTAAATATGGAGAGTATTATCCCCCCTTCCACATACCACTCTACTCTTATTTTGAAAAGGGCAAATTATAATAATATATATTATAATAAACCCTAACATTTCAGTTGTAACCAAAACCGAAAATTTTATATCTACGCGGTTTTCAACCGCAACCAAAAATTATATTTCACTTTTTGGTTTTAACCGAAAATGAAATTTTACGGTTTGGTTCTAACCGAAACCGAATTGAAGAAATTAAATTACGGCTAAGGTTGTTACAATTGCGGTTTAAAAACCCCAATTTGGTTTCGGTTGACCGTAACCGATTTATAATTTCGATTGTGGTCCCATTTCGACTCCCTGGTGTATACAACTATAAATTTAGCGAATAACGTTTCCACAGTATTACTCTATCATTCTATGATTCAGATTCCATGTTATAGTAAGCAGTGCACGGCATCTCAATTTAAACTTGCAAATACAATCTTACGAAAAAGTTGATGTGGATCATCGTAGTTTTTCTGTATACTAGTCAGTCATTTACTGGTGCACTTGTGAGGTTAGTTTTCCAATGAATGACCGCCTACTAGGCTTGCGCAAAATAGTTCCAAAGGGGGATTGAACACGGAACGTTCCCTCTTATGCATGGAACTAGTTCGCGGAGTCATGTCGGCGGAACTATGTTTTTTTTTTTTTAATATGATGTTGCCAAAGCTCAGGGGATGCCCTATGATGCTAAAGCACAGCCTTGGCAGGAAAGGAATTAAGGATGAGCGAAATGGGTTATGTATTTTGCAAATAGAGAAATTGTAGATTGAAGTTGTTAAAAAAAATTACAAAAAGAACGTCAAGAAGAAATGGCTAAAAAAGGGAGATTAAAGAAAAGGTACAAGCTCAGAAAGAAATACGAGCAACGAAATTGAAAGAGCGAAAGGAAAAAGAGCAAATCGAAAAAGAAAAGAAAAAAACAGCGAGCGATAGAAAAAGAACAAAAAGAACAAGACTTGAAAAAATCTGAATTAAAAAAGAGATATCTTTGCAACGTCAAATGTTTTTGAGTAGTCCGACTAGCCCTAAGTTACATGATGCAATATGATTAAGAATGTGCACAATATTAAAAATGTAATACTACAAATTATAATATTACAACTGGTTAATAATCTAAATATAAATTCTATGAAATAAAAAAACATCCCATATAATGACATCGGTCATTTAATGGAGCAGCCCGGTCATTTGCTGGTGCAATGTCATTTTCTAATATTTTTTCAAAAATCAATACTTTTTTTTATAATAAATCGTTTTTTCAGTTCATATGTATTTAATCTAAACCTTTTCCCTGTCACATACATGTGGAGCAAAATTCCTCAAGTGTACCAGGTGAAAAAATTCGATGTCTCCGATTTTGTTCAAACTTCACCAAATTATTGTTTCTGGTATAAGTGATTGTCGAGCTAAAGGATTTAAAAAAAAAATATTGTGCAGAAGTTACAGGGTTGTAAACTTTTGCATTTTAGCACTTTTTCTCGTGATCATACCTTTTTTGAAAATTGATAACTATCGTCACCGTTGCCGTAGAACGTTGATCTTTACTGATTTGTAAAGAACGTGAGATGGCCTTCCGAATAAAACTATAATTTTCAGAAAAAAATTTGACTTTGAAAAATATTTGTTGGTTTTTAAAAAAATACTTGATCTTGATTTTTTTCATATTTTTTCAAATGAAAGTGTCATCCCTTTAAAATCATATATTATTTAGAATGTAAGGCTATGTTAAGTGTAATTTTTTTTTTTGAAAGCCGGCGGACGCCTTTTTTGCTTGTTTGTTGCTTAGAACAGATGAGCATAACATAACATAAGAAACTGTAGAGTTAAAGAGTATTCTCACAGTCAGTCAGTATACATTCAGATATCGCCACAAATAGTAAAAATGCAAGACAAGTTGAAAGATATAAAGATAAAAGATATATTGTTGCAATCCTTTGAAGAAGAAGAATCATACGTGGAAAAACAAGGGTCTGAGAAAAGTTACTTGACAAATTCGTAAACAGATGAGACACAGAACGAGTGCCCGATGTAAGTTTGACTTAATTTTTTATGATAATGGGGATACAGTGAGAAATTGACTCCCGGCCTCTAAAAAAGTACGAGATATGTAAAAAAGTAAATGAACATTTTTTTATAGGTCGCTATGTTGGGTATATCAAAAGATAAAAATAACCACTCATTTTGGCACGTTAGATCTGAAACACCCTGTAGAACGGCCATTTTTCCTTTGAAGCTGCTCTCTTACGACCCTAATGCTTTGATTTTCGGGTACAGCGCGTAGATGTTCGCTTCTCTTATAGTCTTTCACATAGAATGTTCCCTTAAAAAACGAAATCCCACTTTACCTATAATAATAAATTTGTTGACAGTAAATTTCCGTAAAACGTCCATCACACTTAACTCTTAAAATAAAAGTAACACAAATTCTAATTTATTTTTGTTATTATAGCATCTGGCCTGTTGTTATATATGGCATAACAAAAATTTATTTGTTCCACATTTAAACAAGAAAAAACTTTTGTATTCGAATTTATTGGACACCGTGTACAGTAAGGTGGCCAGCTCCTTTAAGCACTTGATTTTTCTGGTATAGGTGTCACGTTTTTTTTATAAACAGGGCAAATAATATACATACATATATATCACTGAAAAACCCAGAATGTCTTCTTAAAACATATTAATAAAAATAGGAGAAATAAAACTTCTCTTCGAATCTCCTAGGTATAAGGTTCGTCGTTGTGGTTAGGATATGGAGCGGTGATGAAACAACTGAACACAATCTGTAAAAAAGTACAAATTTCAATGTTTATGAGTAGATGAATACGCTAAAAAAAGGAATCTATTAGTTAAAGGACACAATTTTCTCCAGTCACTGTCAAGTGGCTCTCAGTCTTAGTGAAAGATAGTATCCCTTTTTTCATTCGAAGTGCCAGTCGCGGATTCTTCATTGCCCACCAAACTTTCAAATTGCCCTCTGCACAGCGTCGCCTCAGCGTTCGGTCCGATATTTTAATTTCTCTAGCTTGAAGCATTTTTTTTTAATTTCCCTTAACGATAGAGACTGGAACGACTAACGCCCTCCACCTGGTTATAATGAGCTGGACACCTACTGTACATATGTAGTTCTTAAATAAATTAAATATTGCATGGAAAGGGTTTAATATTTATCTAAAAATTAATTAAAATTTGATATCAAAAAAATTCCTCCTGTGACATTTCAATTTCAATATGATTCCAGATAATTTGTCCAAATAATAATGACTACACTGTAGTTGAACTTGTACGAAAAACTCAAGTATCAAGTGGAGCTTGCGTGCATAAAATGCTCTTTAATTAGTGCTCTACTGACTAGTGACTAGACTATGGATGCAGACATGAATAATCACTGGGCTTAGGGTGAGCAAAGGCCGAGATTCAGATGCCATCAGAACTTCTCTTTTATTATGTGGAAACAATTTTGATTGAAACCAAAATACATTTCATTTTTAATGTGGGCGGTGTATCAATTATTGAATGTAAACGAATTCATTAATTTATTCTTGCATAGGAAGTACATAATTAGACAAGCTAGGATGGGTTCAAAAATAGAGGGGAAGCTTCGCTTCGCGACGGCCAGATTTTAAAAATGAGCAGCATTACAATTATATAATGATTTTTAATTTACAAATTGGCTGCACTCCTAGTTAAGTTGATTTAATTTGAAGGATTTTATAAAACTACATAAAAAATTAGAACATCGAAAAATTTTCTTAAGTCATATTGACCATTGTTTTCTATTTAAGAACATTTGTTACTTGATTAAATATGTAAAATAACCAAAGCTGAAATTGCCACTTTCTGCAAAACCGGGAAAACCGGGAAAAGCCAGAATTTAGGTGGTCAGGGAAATATCAGGGAATTTCCACAGAAGTCAGAAAATTTTTCAGCCATAAATTCAAATTATTTTCTGATGAAGGTCCCATGCTAGCACGGTATAAATGGAGTCATCACTCGAAGTCTATTTCTGAGTAGTTTAAAGGGAAAAAAATATTTCAATTTCTATTCCTTAAGTTAATTCATTTCAGTTATTATTTCTGGCATATAATAAGTTCTTAGAATAACTGCATGAAAGTGGAGTGTGCGAATCCTTAAGGGATCGTCTCAGTGTGGTCCTCCGAAAAATCACTGATTTTCGCGATTTTTTTTTTAATGTTGAAATAAACTAATCGGTCCTGTTTTTTTTTATAAATAAATACATTCATGACGAATACAAAATGATTTTTTTATGT
The DNA here is from genome assembly GCA_964036015.1 of Leptarthrus brevirostris. NCBI lineage: Eukaryota > Metazoa > Arthropoda > Insecta > Diptera > Asilidae > Leptarthrus > Leptarthrus brevirostris. The sequence continues at coordinate 2,959,828 of OZ038371.1, read as the reverse complement.
TTATTTATTGGGTGTATCATAGTTGAATAAATTGTTGAAATGACACGTAAAAAAAATGTCCTGTACGATGTCCACGATTGCGGCCGCAATTTTGATCTGAAACAAAAATTTCAAAAAGATTATTAATCTGTAGGGAAGTCGCTATCGCGCTATGGTGGGGGGGGGGGGGGGGGGGGGGGTTAACCCTTTGAAGCCCACAGTTGCTTATAAGCAACCGCGAGTTTTGACATCTGTTAAAGAATTGCACTTGCATATTCTGCCCATCTTAAAGGTTTGAATACCCGCATGTAACATAACTTATTAGCTTAAAAGCTCAACAGATAGCATCGGTTGACTTAAGGGGTGTAACGGAACAGTTTTATAACTCGTGCGCAGTGTTATTAACACGTGTGAAAAGTTGGCAGCAAAATTAAGCACTTTTATATTAACAAAGTTGCTTGAATTTTTAAATTATTGGTTAAAGGTAATTTTAATACGTTGCTTTAAATGCTTGATTACAAAGTTTTGAAGAAAAGTCAATATTTCATATAAAAAACTGCAGAGAAAATTTTAGTTGCCTGTAGGCAACTTTGGGCAATAAAGGTGTTTATAAATAATCTGTTTTTTAGTGACTGAACAACAGAAAAGGTTTATCGGAAGAAGAGCTCGAAAGGCTTCATTTATGAAGGAATTGTTAGCCATTATGCTAAATTCAAAATCATAATCCGTATCCAAAATCCAAAATCGAAAGAAAAATCCGTTACCGAAAACCTCAAAAACCACAAAATTCAAAAACCAAAACCAATAAAAACCCAAAAACAAAAAAGCGAAATCGAAATAAAAATCTTTAAAAAATTCAAGCACAAGTCGTAACGAATAAACAAAGCAATCTAAAGAACACATTACTAGTTCAGATATAAGTACCTTCAATGCCATTCAACAAGAGAATGACCACGAAATTTCTGTGGGGACGCTTCAAGGCACTCTTGATGTACTCCAGCAGCATTAAAAAGTTTAATAACTTTTGAATGGCTGCATATATCGAGTTAATCTTGTTTTGTTGTAAAGAGCTTCCTGAGAGCCTCTTAAGGAAAAAAAAAATAATATCCTTGGTGTAAAAATTTTACAGGATCAAGGATAACATACCAACATTTTGTGCAAAATTTTCCCAATATTCATGTTTGAGGTCCAATAACTCGAAAATTTGTAAGTTGGTTATGGCATGTTGGGTACCATTAGAAAAAAAAGTTTTTTATGTTGGTCTTGCGACGTCCTTGAAAGACCTTACAAGCATTTAAGTGAGCATACCTCCTTTGAAGGAACCAACATTTTCAAACGCGATTTTGATCAGGACACTTCAAAGAATCCATTAGTATAGCGTTTCCTACACAATAATGAAAAGAAGAATAAGTGTTGACGCTGCCATGTAAATGCGACAACCGTGACATGCTCGAAATGCAAAATATTGCTGTGTATTACTCCAAAGCGAAACTGCTTTTTGAATTATCACACCAAATAACCTAAATACTTACCCGTTTCTTACTACCTATAAGACTTGTTATACATACGTATACATATTTATTTTATATATTGAAATTGTTATTTTGTTAATTTTCACGAACAAGTTCCAAAATGTGCTACTTTTTCTATATTTTCTAAAAATAAATCACTATATAAGTCGTATTATTTTTTCGAATGTCATCTTACTGATAATACCTTATCTTCCCAAAGTTGCTTATAAGCAACTTTTTCCCACGGGATACCCTTTCATCCTGAAAGAATAACTTTTTATTTTTTGATAAAAGAAAGGAAATAAGTTAACAAAATATGCCCCGAAAAAAATTTTCTGATCACAACACTAGGACCGGGCTTCAAAGGGTTAAGAAAGATTTGCGATATTTAAGGGTATGTCCAAATATTACCTCGAGGTAATAGGAGTGTGCGCGTTTTGCGGGTCTCGTCTTGTGCGCGGTGATATGATAGTGGCTAGTAATGTCATTAGAACATGAAGGTGTTCTTCGAAGCAATACTCCGCCATGAATATTTGCAGCATAAAATTCGTAAGACTATGGACAACTTCTATTAAGTCGATACTTATTTATTTTTATAATTAATTGTATACTTTTTTATGTATGTTTTATTTTCGTTGAGCCGGAATCCGCCAATCTCCTTTACGTTTAAACCGAAAAAAGATTTTAATTCCATGACTCGGAGGTAACAAGTATAATGTTTACATTTGCGTAGCGTCCTTATTAGATATAAAGCCTAATTTGAACTGTACTCATCTGAAACCTCTATATGTAAAAGTATTGAATGTCTCTATCTCATATGGTATTATAAAGCAAATAGAGGCAAATGCTATGTAGAATAATAAAAATTTAGTTAAGAAAATTTAAATGTAAATACATTTACTATTAAAGTATTAAACTTTTTTTTAATTCAAAATATTTTTTCAGCTTCTACAGATGCTTAAATTCTACTGTCGCTTTGAAATAAATGACGTGAGTGGCGATCCTCTAACAGATCATGACATGACACAATTGCATTATTCAAAAATAACTTCCTTACAGGTTTGGTATAATTTTAGTTTGTCAATAAAAGAGTTGTCTGCCAGTATGTGAGTGCAAAAACATATTAATTAAAATACACAAGGAATGGGACTCATAAACTGATGGCCAACTCATTGCAATTTTAAATACAAATAAAATGTTTTAATGTATTTTTTCCCCAAAAAAACAGAGAGCAGCTTTTGCAAAATTTCCTGATTTAAAGTTATTTGCTCTATCAAACGTTGCCAGTGTTGATAGCAGAGAAGCACTTGAAAAACATTTTGGAGCCCTGGAAGGATCCAGTTTGAAAAATATTGCAAATTTTCTTAATCTCGTGCCCGACGAACTAAAAGAACCTTTCAATTGGCACAGAATTGATGAGTCGTTTTTGCGCGAACTTTTGGTATTTATGAAATTAAATCTAATTCAGCAACAATACTAATTAATTTTGTTTTTAATAGATTTCTCGCCACGAAAGACATTCCTCACAGCTAGAGGCATTAAATGAAATGCCTTTGTACCCGACTGAAGATATAATATGGGACGAAAATATTGTACCTACTGAGTATTTCTCTGGCGAAGGATGTTTGGCTTTACCGAAATTAAATCTCCAATTTCTTACACTTCATGATTATTTATTAAGGAATTTTAACCTGTTTCGCTTAGAATCAACTTGTAATTAATTTAATTTTAAAAATAGAAACAAATTAAAATTTATTTCCTCTTTAGATGAAATAAGACAGGACATTGAAGATGCTATAAGTAGAATGTTGCCATGGTAGGTTTAATTAAACTAATGTACATTTGCATTCTTAATTAAATTATTAATTTACTAGGCAAGCAGAAGATGGGGACGTTGTATTCGGTGGTTGGGCTAGAATGGCATTACCAATTGCTTCTTTTGCGGTTGTAGAGGTAGCAAAACCACATATTGGGGAGAAGAAACCATCCCGTGTAAGAGCTGATGTGTCTGTTACTTTGAGTGTTCGAAAAGAAATCAAAGATGAATGGGAAAGTTTGAGAAAACATGACGTCTGCTTTTTGTTGACAGTGAAACCTACAAAGCCTTTTGGTGAGTAAATTTTTTATGTATAATTTCGTACGTATAAAACCGAGGGTTATGATTTTGAGTTAAACGCGCATTTGTAAAGTCACGATATCTTTAAAGTGTACTATTTAATGTCATCTAGTGAACAAAACTTATTTAGTAACTATTAACTTTTTGGTCCTTTCAAAATGACTCTAAATATTATAGTGGAGATATTATAGTGGAGTAAAAGATAACGTATTGGCCTTCCATCATAAGGTACCCAGGCTCGAATCCTACCGTGAGCGAGTCCTTGAAGTTTTCTGCTGACAACAGATTACGCTTAACTCGTTCGCTGCCGACTACACGGCTCCATGTAGATGAAGTTAGCATTAGAAATGCCGAACACGGCGCCGTGTACATGTGACTATGCAAACTCAATTAGTCAGTGCATTGTGTACAGTCGAGAAAAGCGTGTGTATTTTGTGCAACATCTCTGTGACTGTCTTATAGTGTTGTAAACTACCGTTGGTTTTCAACTTTTGCGAACATTTTGTTTTATTTGACTCGTTGTTACAACAACGTCATCATGAGTTGAAACCCGGCACCTTCTTGACAATGAAATACATCACGATTTGGTCGGAGTCGGAATTGGATCAATTCGTTGAGTGGCACGAGCACCATGCCATGGGTCCTGGGTTCGAGACCAGGTCTCCCCGTGATCTTTTATTAAGAAATTAAAATAATCCACTCCGTCTCTGGGCTGTTATCTAGCAATGCAAAAACAAGACATTCAAGTTTTTTCACTCTAATTCCCTTCCGGCCATGCTAACGCTTCGAAGGGTTGTCCAATAGGCTTTGGCCACATCGTATAAAAAAAGACGTCGTTGCGGGAGTAATGAAATTGAAGACATTCTTGATTATTCAAGTAACTTGAATGAAGATAATTTCTAATTTTCTCTTGAAATATCGCATAGCGAGACTGAATCAAGCTTTAACATTGAAGATAATAATCCTCTTAATTCTCTCCCCGCTTCTCGAAATTTATTTTCTCTCTCTGAGACTTCGAGAGAATCATCTTCTGATTTTGAGTCGCCAATATTATCAGCTCGTCAGGAATTTGAAAATTGACCATCCTGGATAGATGCAATAGCACAGCGACGGAATGCAAATAAAACCTGAATAAAGAATATTCCGTTTACTATGCAATAAGAAATGTTTGTATTGCCAGTGCCTAATAGTCCGTACGGCTTTTGGTGGATGATAAATTTTTAAAAGTAATTGTAGAAGAAACCAACCAACATGGAGCTCCAATCTCAACCTTTCTTAAAATCAAAGTCAAGAATAAAATGTTACAAGGAGATGACGCTGGACGAGTTGAAGATATTTCTTGGCCGTCTTTTGCATACAGGGACAATACAAATGAGTGGAATAAGAGATTATTGGAAGGAATACTACCTTTGCAACCTCCCTTATTTCAAAAATTATATCACTTTTAATTGATTTTACGCTGCATTGCTTGACAGAACTGAAAACAATGCAACGCTTATCGAAAATTAATTTTATTGTCGATCATTTCAATTCGAAAATGAAAAATATATATCCGGGAAAAACAAATATCTCTTGATGAGTATGTTATTTTGTGGCGCAGCAGATTGATTTCTCGCCAATATATAAAATGTTAAAGACATATTAACGAAGGCGAATAGTACTACCATCAAATTTAAAATTTATGGCGATGTAGTTAATAATACATCTGGCAAAGGACGCACTGAAAAAATAGTACTGCACTTATTGGAAGAGAAGCTAAACCAAGGGTCATGCGGTATATATGAATGCTTACTACAATTCCTATGAGTTAGCTGTGAAACCTAGTAATACCTATTGTATCGGGACACTCAACAAAATACGAAGGAAAATCCTCAGAAATTAGCTGTAGTAAATCTTGGGAAGTGTGAAAATAAATAACTTTTTCTGAGTGACATACATATTGGGCAGTGGATAAAAGTAACCAGAAAAAGAGACGAAGTCAAAGTGAAACTGACAGTCATTTTTAAATACAACCACCATGAGTTCGTTCGGAAACACAACTATAGCTGACTATTGTCACATATAGCTAACTATTGCCGTTCGGAAATCAAAATAGCTGACTATTTTTGATAGCTATGACCGTTCGGAAACTCACAATAGTTGACTAAATAGTCAACTATTCTTGACTCTGCTAAAACGACGAGCTAATAGTAGCTATCACACATACATATAAAACACATGTAAATTCCCTTGAAAGTGACAGATAAAATAATTCTGACGGGTTTTTTTACAAATTAAGAAAGTATGTAGTTTTAAATAAAATATTAATGGTATTAACGAAATATGGATGATGAATAAACAATTAATTTAATATTTAGCAGTACGTAAATGAACCACGGTATAGAGAATACAATAAAACTGAAGAGTAATTCTCTAAAGTGGATAATTGGTTCCCTACAAATTGTTGATGTTTGCTATCGTTATCTGACATTATATCGTAGGTGCAATTCAATACAATTGCAAGTGACAGCTCTGACTACTTGATAACTATATATCGTTCGGAAACGAGAACGTATATAGCTGACTTTGACACAACAATTGCAATAGTTAGAGCTGACTACGGCTACGACTATAGTTGTGTTACCGAACGTGCTCCATGTCTGATTCTAATCATCGGCTGTTTCTGAAGGTAAGCTAAAGGAAAGGTTAAGTGATTAAGGCTTGTGTCTCGAGAGAGAGAAATATAGCATGATTTAGAGTGAGTGAGCAAAAGTAAATTGTCTCCTGACCACGCAACAACGCGATCTAAATCTTGGCAGAGCTTGCTGACGTGAGCGTGAATGCTGCTAACTGGCCCACTAATGTACAACTGACAATCATCAGCGTATAAATGAATTTGAGAGTGCCGTATTACAGAAAGCAAGTCATTGATGTATAAGCAAAATAGTACCGGCCCCAAGATAGAACCCTGAGGCACACCGCACGTGATTCTTGCAGGAATTAAAAGACCAACCTCCATCTTATCCTGATGAGTTCTACCAGAGAGGAAGCTAGAAATAAGTTTGATTACGGAAGATGACAGAAAAAATTGAGTCGACAATTTGTGTAGCAAAATTTCGTGATCAATACTGTCAAAAGCTTTAGAGAAATCTAGAAGAACTAGATAACCGATCTCTCTCCTATCTAATGCGGCTCTTAAGTCCGTTGACACCTTTAGCAGAGCAGTTTCACAAGAGTGATTGCATCGATATCACGACTGCCATTTAGAGAAATAAGAGTACCGATTAAAATGGTCAATAAATTGGTTACTAATAAGTTTCTCGAACACTTTGGCCAGGAAACATAATATACTGATCCGCCTAAAATCAGAAGGGGTGGAGGGGCAACGAGTTTTACCGATAGGAATTACAAGAGCATGCTTCCATACATCTGGAAAAGTTGAAGTAAATATTATATGGTTAAACGAATTTGTCACGACTTGCAGCACGCGTGGAAATAATAACTTTAAAAATTTGGGCGAAATCCCATGAGAACCGACCGCTTGCGAACGTATGTCACTAATAGCAATCACAACAAGGGAATGCAAAGCCATCAAAAACCATAGCGCTATTAGAAGGATTGTTGTGCATATATATATCTCTAGACCTTGAATAGAGCAGAATCAAATGGAGGTTTAATCTTTTGGTGAACGCCATACTTCCGTAAATTACTCCACAGTTCCTTGGTTGGAATTCTATGGTCAAATATGCGACGAAAATAGTTACGTTTCGCAGCAGCAATTTTAGCTGTCACCAGGTTACGAACCCGCTTGTATGCAGGCCGCAAATCCTCGGACCTCAACGCTCCATAACGGCGATACAATAGTTCCCGCTCATTTATGAGATTTTGAATGTACGAGGAGAACTAAGGAATAGCTTCATGTCTCAATATTCTCGTTCGTACAGGAGCACACTCTTCATGAAGCTCATTAACATATGTATAACAAATATTAAATTTATCATTGATGTTGTTAGCAGTGTATATCTTACTCCAAGGGATACTATTACACATATGAGATCAACATAATTCTATGGGATATTACTATTAAGCCAGTTGTGTATTTATCTTATTTTTTTACAATTTTAATTTGTTATGTTGATTGTTTTAGAATTTATGACATTAGTTGTGATTTTTGTCATTGATTAAATATTTTATATCACAATTAATTATGCAAGTCGTTGGCGGAGTAAGTGATAACATGTCGGCCTACCGATCCGGAGGTTCGAATCCCACTGACGGTGACCATGGTTGTTTCTGCTAACAAGAGATTACGATTTAATCCATTATAAAGTGTAGGTCAACTTGCAATCATTGTCTCGAATCGGAAGAAGTCCTTCTTCCTTCCGCCCCATGACCCACAGGGGGTTACGGGAGCTACAGTTATGAAGGGAATTACAAAATTTGCTCAGTTGCTTATTTGCTTAGTTATGGTGATGATGTGAATTAAGATAAATAAATTAAATATAGCAAGCATACATTTTTCAAACATAGCTTTTTGTAACTAATTTTTTCACTTTTTTTTTTAACTTAAATTGTTTTTCTTTACATTATTAAATCTGTTTTTAGGAACGAAGTATAATCCAAAAGAACCATTCGTGCAACAAGTTGGTTTGGTTAATATACGTGGTTGTGAGATTGAAGGTCTATTAGATGCCAATGGGAGAGTGATAGAAGATAGTCCTGAGCCTAGACCATTAATGCCTGGTGAACAAAGGACCTACCGAGTTTGGCTAGACTGCAATCAGTATAGAGTTGATATGGATGCATTACAAGAGGTAATTACCTTCAAATTAAAGATAAAACAAAATAATAACAGTCTTTTTATATTTAGGGCAAACAAGACGTATACGAAGGTTTTAATATAATAATGCGGCGCAAGCCTAAGGAGAATAATTTTAAAGCTGTCCTGGAAACCATAAGACATCTTATGAATACTGAATGTGTTGTGCCACCTTGGCTTCATGATATTCTTTTAGGATATGGAGATCCCAGTGCAGCTCATTATAGCGGAATGCCTAATCGCGTAAGTCTTACGTTTAAGAAATCAAATATTTAACACAACTTAAATAAAATCCTTTTCAGGAGACGACATTAGATTTCAATGACACCTTTCTGGATATCGAACATTTAAAGGACAGTTTTTCGTCCTATGAAGTACAGTGTATGGAAAATAATCCAGAATTAGTAAAACCTCCATTTAGGCTTACTTTTGACGAAAAATCTGAAGAGGAAGACTGTAAACCAATTATTACAGTTAAACCGTATGTATTCGAAAGTAGAGGGCCTTATATATGTAATGAACCAAAAAAGTAATAACTGTCTTTAAGTTAAATAAGTCAAAATACATAATAAATATAATTCTGCAGAAATGGCATAAGATTCACACCGACTCAAGTTGAAGCTATTCGTGCAGGTATGCAACCTGGACTAACACTTGTAGTTGGACCCCCAGGAACTGGTAAAACTGATGTTGCTGTTCAGATTATTTCTAATTTATATCACAATCATCCGAATCAACGAACGCTTATTGTCACACATTCAAATCAAGCTTTAAATCAACTTTTTGAAAAAATTATGGCTTTAGATATAGATGAAAGGCATTTACTACGTTTGGGACATGGTGAGGAAGCTTTGGAAACTGAAAAAGATTTTAGTCGGTAGGTATTTATGAAATGACGTATTGTTTGTGCTAGAGTTAGAACTTTATTTGTTCTTTTGTCGATATATTAACTCACAGCCTTTATTTACTATCGTTTGCTTTTGCGCTTCTTATGAAGAAAGTTTGTTTAGAATTTTCGTTTGGTGTCCAGTTGGTTTGGCAAACTTTTTATTCGTAAACATTTTACAATTTATTTAAAAGCTTCATAATTCAATTTTACATATGATTTTACAAGATTCTTAAGCTGGTATATATATTTCCAATTTTAGTTTTTGGCATATTGTTAAAAATTTCCAAACTCTTCTAAAACAACTAATTATGTGCTGATGCTGTTTAGAACCTTTGTAGATTGAAGTTATTGTTGCGTCGCGAGTTCAAGAATTAAACTTTACTTAAGCGTACGTTTAAAAATTGATTTAGTCGAGATTTTTATTAAATGAGAAATTTGTGCAATAACTGAAGATCAGCAGCCTTTTTCTGGCTTCATTTTATTGTTCTTTGTATATATTTCACCCTATAATGAATAAAAATATTTTTATTCCAGATACGGGAGGGTAAATTACGTTTTAGCAAAGAGAATAGATCTTTTAAGTCAAGTTCAAAAATTGCAAGAGTCTTTGGATGTTTCCGGTGATAATGCATATACTTGCGAGACTGCAGGATACTTTTATTTATATGAGGTAATTTTGATTTTTGTTGTGTCTACATAAAATTAAGAAAAAGAAAAAGTAGTAAATAAAAGTTACTATGAAATCCATAAAATATTAAAGTAATAAATAAATTATCTTTTAAAAAATGCCCTTAGAAATAGCCTTATTCAAGCAAATTTATTCAATGGGCCACGAATTTAGCACATTTTTTTTTAGTAAAACAAAAAACTATCTACTTGGATTCAAACAAAACTTTATATATCAAATACAGTGTGTCTCAAAGCGCGTTAAGGGGGGGGGGGGGGGGGGGGGGTGTCTATCTCCCTCCTTCCAGCTATAGGGGTCTGAAATTTGTTTACGATGAACAAAACCAGTCTTACATTTAGCGTTCCTATATCTTCTAAAGTTTTAGCTCTAGAGACGTTATTATTATCTTGCCAAGGACTGTCTTAACTTTTTTTAATGCTAATAATTATAAAAAAAATGATTTTTAAAGTTGAATTTTCGGAAAAAAATTAGTTTTTTCATTTTAAAGAGAAATATATTGAAAAGGTTCCCCATGTTTTTTTATTTTTGGGTTTAAAATAGGATTTATTGTGTTCTCTTTCGATGGAAACTTGAAGCGCACAAAAGTCTTTTACCATTCTCAAGTTACGTCACCAAACGTACAGCTCATATCTGCCTTCCTAAGAAAAAATTTTACCTGTCTCCTAAATTGTTTTATGGTAATAACCCTAATTTGAATGGATTAGTAGATCTGGTAGTAAAACGCATACTGTAGGTCATAAAATAATTGTTTTGTAAACATTCGCACGGCAAGATTCTAATGATTTGTTGTACTTGAAATGGATATCCTATGATCTCCACGTATAAAATGAGATGCAAACGCATTGTCATTTTTAAAAAGCACGTAATATTTCAAAGTTGTTTTGATAGTGGGAAGTCGTTCTGATAGTTTGAGAAGTCTTTTTGACAGTTTGCTACTTAATAATGGTGCAATTTACTAGTGAAGAATACGCGGACATAATCAGAAATCTTCAAAAACTGCGTTACGCAATACTCTAACGGCCCCTTACGCAGATGACTTCGTTTTATAAAGCAGAGCCACTGTTTTTTTGGTAATAATAATTTAAATGTGTTAATATTCATATATACAAGCGTGTAAATAAAACCTTTGCACTTGCAAATTTTCCCAAACTTATGTAGCAAGTAGAGTATAAAAAAACCCGGCCGATTGTGAGCAAACTAATTCACCAAGCGAGGGGGGAGCGGAATTTCGAATGATACCATGCACGTTTTATAAAAAAAAATTTTTCTTGTTTCTCCTCCCCTATTTAATAACCAGGAGTAGATGTGGCAAATGACTTCTAAGCCTGTTCCAAATTTCAAATCGATACAAATAGTAGTAACTGAAAAAAACGGCCGTGACATACAAACAGACCGAAGAAGTCTCACCATATTGGCAATTTTTACCTTTTATATACGGATCCCTAAGATAAAGCCTAACGACAGACCTCAATTATTGTTAAAAAAACGCGTCACAGATTTATTTAAAAAAAGAATCATTAAATAAATCTGTGACGCGTTTTAGTAGAAGAATCAGTAATTCGTTGAGTATTTTACATTAAATAACTTGCATTTAGAAATTTCTTAAGTAATTATTGAGAAAAAATCAAACAGCAAACAGCGACGTTATATTTTTTTTTGCAATATCAGATTAGATTGATTTTTAGTAGGATTTTGACAATTCATCCTACAGTATCCGCCGTGATGCAAGCCCATACCAAAGATTACTTACTACTAGATAACCGGCTCCCTAAAATACCCAGCTAGTCTTGAAAAAGTAACACTGGCACCACAGTAAAACGAAATATATCCAGATTTTAAAGTCATAAGAATATTCATGCAAATAAAGAGTACAGGTAGTATGCAGTCATTTACTCCGGTCAAAATTATTTGAGAGAATCACTTATTCTTGTCAAAATTCTGTTCTCATCCGGAGAGAATCACATACTCCTGTCAAAAAAGTACCGCCAAATCTTGTCGAAGAGAAAAATGTACCAAAAAGTACGACCAATAAAAAGAATTCATGACTGAGTTAGTTACTTATGTGCGTAAACTGTCGATGTATTCTGATCTTTTAATGAGCGAAGTACATTTGATATTTGTAAATGCATATATGAAAAGTATACGTTTCTGTTATCCACAAACTCTCCCGGAAAACAAATTTTAAATTCTGACTGCAGGGTTGCCCGATACGGGAAATATACAAAAGCAACCAAAAATTGTTCACAACTTTCTTCGAAGCCGTTTATGTAAGTAATAGTAGTAATAGTAATATTTGCCTATACCATAGAATAGATACTAAATAGAAGAACAGCTCTCGAAATTTCCCTGGTCAAACGTGAACGAAGTAGTCTGGCAATATTCTAGCAATTTTGTATTGAAAAGTAAATGCTAACTGTCAAACAGTAAATACTATCTGTCAAAAATCAGTGAGCGAGAATCAATTTTGTAACTCTCAGAAGAGAAATTTCGCTTTTTGTCGATTACTTCGTATAAGCGGACATATGTGTTGGTTAAGTAATTGACAGTTCTAACAATTGGTTGCTATCGTATGAAATTAGCCCGTAAATCTTTTTCAATTCTTTCATTCGCGAGACTACGAAATCTGTCCGATTCAGATAGACAGGTTTACTGTGATCCTTGTCAATTGGTTTTAAGAATTGAATAAAAACATTCACCTGCAAATTGGATACATAACCCTACGAGGAAGTAACTAAAGGAGAAGCCCTATCGTGTATATGTCGAGTGTGTGAGCATGGCTAGTTTTTGTTCGGCCGCTGGGTCAGTGCTGTCAAATTTGTTCGCTTTTTGCTACGAGGAAGTAGGCTTTTTATCTGTTCCCTGGGTCTTAGCTGTCACTTAGTGTCACTGTCGGCACACAATTTATTATTTAGTTCAATATTTTAAAATAAGCGTCAAAACCCCCCAAATATAAAATATTTTTCTAATCGCCTGCCTTTCGTTTATGAGATTGTATGCATGGAAATCTCACACAAGCTTAAATTTGCACGATTTCCTGAGCTTCTTTTTTCTCCTTTAGTTACTTACTCGTAGGCATAACTAAGCTTCTTCCTCGGACGAAATGACATTTACAACTACATAAAAGATGACTGAGAGATTTCCCTTTTGGGTAATTTCCCCTCAGCGACGTTACCATTTAAATGAAAAATGGAATTAAGTGCCGGGAAATTTTTGTAGTTTTGTTGGAAGCTGGTATACTATTTGTATTTATACTATGCCCATACCACTATTAAAATTTTTGTCGTTCAGTACGATGCAGGATTCATTATTTACAACTTTGATTAATTCTTTAATAGACAAGACATTTTATATTTTATTTTTAATACTGTAAAACTAATTTTAGGTTATTGCACGCTGGGAAAAGTTTCTAATAGAAGTGAAAAATGTTAAAGACAATGAAAAGGAATACGTTCGCGTCTTTACCGAGGAATTTCCTTTCTTAAAATTCTTTAGCGATGTTTCACAACCGCTGTTCAAAGGGAAAACGTATGACGATTACATGGACATTGCAGACAGTTGTTTTCGATACATATCTCGAATATTTACTGAATTGGAAGAGTTTCGTGCATTTGAACTGCTTCGAAGTGGTCTAGATAGGTCTAAATATCTTCTTGTAAAAGAGGCCAAAATAATTGCTATGACATGCACTCATGCTGCATTGAAGCGAAAAGAACTTGTAAATCTAGGATTCAAATATGATAACATACTGATGGAAGAATCAGCACAAATATTAGAAATAGAAACATTTATTCCGTTACTACTTCAAAATCCTCTAGATGGGTTTAATCGATTAAAGCGTTGGATAATGATTGGTGATCATCATCAGCTTCCACCTGTTATTAAAAATATGGCTTTTCAAAAATATTCAAATATGGAACAATCGTTGTTTACTCGTCTTGTCAGATTAGGAGTGCCGACTGTCGATCTTGATGGTCAAGGCAGAGCACGGTCAAGGTAAGTTTATTTTGAAATTTCAAAAACCTGACTACAATTGCGCGCAATTTATTTCAGCATATGCTCGTTATATAAATGGAGATACAAGACTTTATTTGATTTAGATCATATTTTGAACAAAGAAGAATACAAGAACGCAAATGCTGGATTTGCTTACGACTATCAGTTAATAAATGTAGAAAATCTAAATGGTGTTGGGGAATCTGAACCAAATCCCTTCTTTTATCAGGTTTGTATTGCTTAGAAATTTATTTGAACAATAAATTTTTTAACTTGCACAAAATTATCAGAATCTTGCAGAAGCTGAATACATTGTTGCTGTTTACATGTACATGCGTCTCTTGGGCTATCCAGCAGAGAAAATTTCTATTCTGACAACATACAATGGTCAGAAGCACTTAATTCGCGACGTTATAAATTTAAGATGTAGTCAAAATCCTTTAATAGGATGGCCAAGTAAAGTTACAACTGTCGACAAATATCAAGGTCAACAAAATGACTACATACTTATATCGCTTGTAAGAACAAAAGCAGTTGGTCATTTAAGAGATGTTCGACGTTTAGTAGTGGCGATGAGTCGAGCACGTTTAGCAATATATATTTTTGGACGAGTTTCTTTATTTAAGAATTGTTTTGAATTACAACCAACATTTAAATTAGTAAGTTTACATATTTTTGGGAAAAGAAACACGTTAAAAAACAATTTTATTTCAGCTCTCCAAACGCCCGCAAACGTTACAATTGCTTCCAAATGAAGTATTTCCGACAGATAGAAAGATTAAAGATAAAGTTTCGGATTTTGTTAATATTTCAAATATGTCTGAAATGGCGGAATTTGTTTACAAACTATATATGCAGAAAATTGATATTTTAAAAGAAAAAATGAGTGAAGTACAACAAATTTATGAAACCATTCCACAGGACAATGAAGAAGTTTCGGAACCCGAAACGGAGGTACCTAGCACTACAAAAGAGACTGAAAAAGAATTTGTTGAAACACCAATTATGAATGAAATTGAGGAATCTGCTGCAGTTAAGGAGAATTAGAAATATCGTCATTGATTTATCGCACTAAATAGAAGTAGTAACTCATTTTGAAATTTGATTATACCTGAAAGCTTCATATAAAGTGAAACGGTTTGTTACCGCTTTTTTCATGAGGAAGCAGTGCGAATAAGATAAGAAATAGGATAGTCTAAACTAGCTTTTCATTGTGTTGCTTAAATTAAATACAATACCATCGAAATGATTTCTTCACAATAACAACACCTACAAATTGCGAGGATTTCTTTAAAATTTTTAACTTTACATCCACTCTTAACATATTGTTGACCGGTGACGAGTTAACTCGTCATTGCACTTGCATTATATATTTCAATTTATGAAACCCAGGTCGATATAGAATATTGCAAAAGCTTTGCGCATCGTGTTTAGTCGTGTCCGCTTTATAACAAAGAAAAAATACTTTTTTTGGGTTTTTATAACAATTTTAGTAATTCAAAAATTTCAACCATGACGGAACGTAGGAAGGTGAAGAAAGTTTCAATGAATTATACGCGGATACCTTTATCTGATTGTCCGAGTGATTTCGAAATAAATTGTAGTGATTTGGAAAGTAATGAATCTGACATTATATCACCAAAACGGCAAAAAAAAATTTATAGAATCTGAAAAGTGAAAGTGATTTTGAAGATTGAATTGAAAATGACATTACACCTTCCTTGGAGGATTATTCAAATATTTCGGGTGTAACTGTAGAATTTAGTGATGCACTGAGCATCAGTGAAGTAACTGACTTATTTTTTGATAACGACTTTTTTCATTTAATTGTTTCTCTAACCAATTTATACCACTTCCAAATGTAACAATTTCATAAAAATTCTGCTAAAACTTCACGATGGACGGAAGTTACAAGTACGATGTGGCGAAATCCTAGGGGACAACCCTTTGATGCGTTAGCATGATTTTGGCCGGAAGGGAATTAGGGTAAGGGAAGTGAGGACACTTTGAGTCTTGTTTTTGCATTGCTGCCACGCTAGACAACAGCCCAGATACAGAGTGGATTATTTTAATTTCTTAATAAAAGCTCACGGGGTGATCTGGTCTCGAACCCGGGGCCCATGGCATGGTGGTCGTGCGGCTCAACGCATTGATCCAACTTCGTCTATTGATGGGACAAACTAAAAAATCACATTGGAGAGAATACTGGTCAACGGACCCTTTGGTTCAAGCACCAATATTCCCTAAAACTATGGGCAGGTTGAGGTTCGAACAAATTTTTACATTTTTCCATCTCAGTGATAATGCACAAAATAAATCTAGTGGAGACAGACTTTGTAAAATTAGATCTCTATTGGATTACATTATTCCAAAATTTCAATCTCTGTACGTACCGAAACAGCATTTATCACTTGATGAAGCAATGATACTATGGAGAGGACGTATCAGCTTCAGAACATATAATCCGGAAAAGATAACGATTTTAATGAGAATGCTTTGTGAAAGTGAGTCTGGGTCTTAGAATATATAACAACAGGAAAGGCCCTTATCTGTGAAACCGTGTACGTGTGATCGGCATTTGGCTTTAAGGCGAGGTGAGGACGGAGAGCTCTTCTCCTTAGCTTGCGAACTGTCAAAGTTATTACTGTGAATTGTCCAATGGTTTAACAATTTTGTTTTGTAATTCCATATAAAGTTCCGAGTGTTTTTTACTCTTTATTTTAATGCAATATATTAGAAAACTTTAACGCTAATAGCTTTCAACTTTTTGAACTGTAGACAGTGTACTTTAATGGTGAAATTGTTGAAATGAAGTGCGCGGTTTTGTGTTGTGCAAACAATCGGCGTTGTGCACATGGGATATCGTTTTTTAGGGAAGTTTTTGATTAAAATAATGTTTTGTTAGTTCTTAAGCTTGATATAATTGCATTGACACGCTAAGAACCGAAATGGAACGTAAAGAAAAGTGAAGTTTTCTTGGCGTTCTCAGTTTGTTTAAGATCGAATTTTTTGCTTCTCCTTAGCTAATCCAGTGGCTCGTGATTTAACTTTTATAAAGGGACACTAAAAACTTAAATTCGTGATTGAAATGTTTAAAAGTTCTTATTTAATTTTGTGATATAGATTCGCCAAAAAGAAAAAGTCATTCGCAATACCTTGAGGCAATTGTAAAATGCGATTACGCTCTAATTTCCAATTTATTTTTGCCCTTCTCTGGACATTTCGCTGTTTCACTACTGCCATGACGAAAACAAACACAACTCAACGATTCAACTACATCAAGAAAAGTGCCGAGGTTTTTTGGCTTTGGGGCCTCTCCTTATAGTTATATACTCTAAGGTCTGGGTACATTTGATTTATTCGTATTATTACCGTATATTGATTATTGGGATCATGTGTATCAACATAATTACTACAACAGCGTTTCTACAGCTGGTATATTATTAGAAAAGAAAACACTTGTATGTGGTACCATACGGGAGAACCGTGGCTTGCCAAAGGTACTAATAGAAACGTCCACGCGTTGTTCGTCTACACACATGAAGGGAGTCGATCGTGCAGATCAGTATTTGACGAACAGAAGCATCTTTCGAAAAAGTATAAAGTGTTTTTGAAAAATAGCATTCTTTTTAATCAAATGTATTTTGTTTAATGCATTCAAAATTTTCTCTTACAAGTCACAAAATAAACTAAGATACAAAAAATGTCTACTAGAAGTAGCTAGGAAATCGATTTCTGTAGATTCAAATGAATACAGCACATTACCTGGCAGTTATTCTTGTACTTCTAAAAGGGCTCCTTACAAAGATTCAGCTTCCATTCAGAATTTCAAGGATTAAGTTAATGTGGGCCGCAAAAGAACAAAAGCTTTAATCTTCATAGAAAGATTTACTTTGTAAAGAACATTATGAAAAAATAACAAGAGCAACGACAAAATTATTTTTTTCTTCCACTCAATTGGCATCTCTTTTCTGCTACTTTTTTCCCGGGTAGCGATTCTCAGACAATTTGGTTGCTTCCAGACAAACAAACCGTTTCAATAAATAAAGCGCATGCCCAAAAAATGTTGTGATAACAGAAAAATATTTCATAGCAACGAATAAATATGTCAAGTATGTGCGCATGATCTGTTATTCTCCCATGCCGTTCCCCGGAGCTTGCATCTAAATACTCAGTCGCCTGGCTGGCGTGTGATTTTGACACTTCATAGCGCTTGGACTGCCATGAGTAAAAATTTTGTAAAACGGTTGGCACTCCCCTTCAACCGATTGAACACACACTTGTTAAATTCAAGCTCTACACATTTTTACAATTTTGCGTACTTACAAGGCAACCAGTTTGCCTGAAACAACCAATTTCGTGAGAATTCCTACCCCGTCTTCGGGGGAAATTTTCCTCGCAGTTATGACTCTTAAAACTGAATCAAGATGAGACTTTCGAACATTGAAATAATTTCACATGCGAATTGACGAGTTTCTACAAATTGCATAGGCAAATACTTGTAAAGGGCAGGCACCCCAATTTCGTTGAATTTCTGCTTCAAATTGGAATCACATTGGATCTCAACTACTTCCATTTGCATATTGCAACAGATTAATTCGCGGGTCGCTTTCCACTTGTGCCGGTGACATGACATAGTTTCTGTGTAATATTGCCGGCCAATAAATTGTTAAAATAAATTTATTTGTACGGTTTGGTGGACCCTAAAGTGACGCCTATTTAAGCGATGAGTGGACGAAGAGGGGACCTCTGTATTTAATGGTAAAGTCTACTTGAATCACGATTTAAATAGTTTTGAATGGGTTTAGTAAAGGATGAGGGCCCATAAGGGAAGTTTTTTTTCCCTAGCAATATGGTTAATTTTAGGTTGATCATGCCTCTGTACTTTCTTCATATATTTATTTAATAAGTTATGTACTTATGCTACTTCAATGATGGTTTGTCGTTAAGCGGTCATAAAATCATTATTTTGGCATTTTTGCCTAAAATTCGCCCATTTTTGCCTAAAGATCGCCAATTTTTCTATATTCAAACTATTATTATAATATGAGCGCTAGGGAGCAACACGTTCTAGTTTGGATATATTGTGAAGGACACAATAACATAAAACATACGTAAAGATAAAAGTGTTGCGACACCTCCCTTATAATTAAATAATTGTTTGAGTAACGACAAACAATCATTGAAGTAGCAAAAAAAATATTGCTGTAATTGTAAAGTACATAACTTATTAAATAAATATATGAGGAAATTACAGAGGCATGATCAACCTAAAATTAACCATATTTCTAGGGCCAAAATCCTCCCTTACGGGCCCTCATCCTTGTTCGTTTGGTTAAGCTTTTAGCTCTTCTCAGGTGAACAAGTTAATCTGCTCCCCAGTTTTCAGATTTAAGTGACTTAATGTTATTGATTAAAGATAGATAGAGAGCTCGACGCTTTAAAGTGGGGCAGTCAGATATTTTGAGAAGCCCGTCAATTGCTATAACGCAAAAATCTCTTATGGAAAAACGTATGTAAACGTATCTGGCTCAGCACAGTCTAGTAAAGGAGCAGTTTTTAAAATTATTATATTTTACAACCATTAAATTGTTTGTTGGCTTTTTATCTTTTGCTTTATATTGTAAATATCATACAATATAAGATTTTTTCCTAAACAGGTAGACATTTTATACAAAAAGGTTTATGAAAGTTATAATTTTTCCAATTTTTTTCAAACTCACGTAATGATTAAATGCTGTCTTTAAAAATAAATAACGTTGATACTTAGAATATATAACTAGCGTTGATATCAAATTTAATTTTGTGAAGGGAAAATAATATTTTTTGAAAGACAACACACGGCCGCTGTAAGTAAATCCGTACATAACCAACCTCGATTATTGTAGGGTGCATTCACCTAATTAAAGAAGAAGACGTGGAAATATTTTGGGGTACTAATTAAATGTCAGCCAGAACAAGACTTGGAATTAAATAAAAATGGATAATTTAGGTTCACAAGTTGGACAGAAGATGAGGGTAAGTTTAATTGTATTAAGAGCATGTTTTAATTATCGAATACATTTACAAAAGTTCATAAATTTATTAAACACTTTGCTAACTATGCAGAGAAAGTTACTTTTCCATAATTATGCGTATACAATATTTCTTTTCAGAGCGCTGTTAAAGCGAAATTGATTGAACTAGGAACTGGAGGTGCTGCTGGATACATAGATGATGAATTGCCTGATTATGTTATGATTATGGTGGCGAACAAACGTTCAAAACAGCAAATGATATCAGATCTTAGCTTGTTCTTGGGGGCACACACCGAACTATTCGTAACATGGTTGCATGAAGTTCTTCAGAAATTGCAAGAAGTTACGTTGCCTGCTACTGGTAAGAACTATTTTATGATTAATCTGTTTAGAAACCAAATAGAAAACAAATAGCTGTATTCTCTAAAGAGTTAGAATTGATAATTTGATATAATAGGAAAAGTTCTTTAACTAGTTTGCAAAAAAATTCTTGAGATTAATGAAAGATTCAAAGTGATGTAACATGCACATGTAGTAACACCAACAATGGTTCGTTTATTAAAGGGGGGGAGAGTGAGAAATTTTAGGTCAAAGTAGGTACATTAAAATAAATTCCAAGTAAAATCAATATATGTAAATGGCAGGAGAACAAGATTGACATGAATCTTAAGAATTTGGTTTCACAAACATAAAATGAACAATGATCAAATAAGTATTGCGTACAGAGATATTCCGTGACGTATGGGTTACATATAATATTTGATGGTCCACTTGCACCTACCTAATAAACATCCTGAACATTTGCCAAAATGTGGTGTCAGTTTATCTTATCTCCGTTGATTCCACTTTCATGTCGGCGAGTGTCTTTAAGATGCCTTCTGAATTGCTTGGTTAACTGAACTCTATTATTGCTTTAACGTTCTAGTAACAAATCAATTCAGTATGTTTCAGGCACCATTTTTACTATAACTGTTTAATTATGGCATTTAAATAACTACGACGTGCCCCACAAGGGGTTAAAGGAACCAAAGAGAGGTTTATATAACTATAGCAACAAGTTTATCCTACCCATTTATCATGCTATTGGTGTTGTCACCGCTCGGCTACGGTGGAATGTCTTAGCAGTTTCAGTTCTACTACCTCCTAAAAAGACTCAAAAACTTTAAATAAGGTCATCATCTTGACTATTACTTTATAGTTATATATAGTGGCCGCAGAGGGTAAGTTAACTAATTGTTCACATAATATAGAAAATCTGTTTCAATTATAGTGCGTCCTAAAAATATGTAAAAAAAATGCGATGAAATGCTTGGGTTTTCCTTAAATATGTAAGAAATATTTCACCCTACCTGATTTAGCGCTGATCTATAAGGCCTAGACTTGAATATAATTCCCATATTTGGGCAGCGGCCAGACACACCGCATTGTCCACGTTAGACAAAGTACAGCGTAAGGCTATTAAACTTATTGGCGATTCCTCAATCTCTGAGGGCCTTGACTCTCTGGAGCATCGACGGAATGCCGGTTTTCTCTTACTCTTCTATTTTTATTTCCATGGCCATTGTTTTAACGAAATTGCTAGCCTTTCCTTGTAGACACTCCCACCATATACTCTCCAGGTCAAATTTGGAAATACCGTAAAATTTCGGGAATCTTTTCTACGCAGAACAACACCTCCTTCACTCAACCTCCTAACCCATTTCCCTCATCCTTAATTCCTTTCTTGCCAAGGCTGTGCTTTAGCATCATCCCCTGAGCTTTGGCAACATCATATATCTAGAAGAAAAAAAAGAATGATTACAAATGATTTTTCTACACAAAGAAAAAAATTTCGTTTACTTTATTTCTTTAAGATTAAAATAGGAAAATTTGAAACTAGTGAAATTAATTGTTACCGACCTTGGTGTGCAGGCCACTTACAAACTACAATGATTCAGCGAGGTAAAGCTAACACCCGACGCCGTTCGAAGGATCCTTGGTAGGATGATTGAAGAGACCTATTTTGATAATCTTCAGAAACTTCTCGGCACGCTGCATCAGCGGGAGCAAAGTGTGTTGGACATTATCTACCAAAATGTTAATTATCCGGAACATAAAGTTCGTAGAACCGCTGGTGGTCCAGTCTTCTGACCTTAAGCCAATCGAACATCTTTGGGTTGGGTTGGGTACAAAAGCTGGCCATACTACAAATACTGGAAAATAACCAAAGCTATGCTGACGCATTACAATGTTTATTGAGAAAATTGCACTTGAACAGGTTATTCATCTTTCTACAAATATTTCGCCTATATTGTGATAGAATATTTAAAAACTCAACTCATAGGAGAGCCCTAGTTAACTCATGCCAAAGAAAACA
The DNA here is from genome assembly GCA_964036015.1 of Leptarthrus brevirostris. NCBI lineage: Eukaryota > Metazoa > Arthropoda > Insecta > Diptera > Asilidae > Leptarthrus > Leptarthrus brevirostris. The sequence continues at coordinate 2,937,481 of OZ038371.1, read as the reverse complement.
AATTGAAGGTGGCACATAAGGCTTATGAAAAAAACAATGTCTTTCTTTATGTACTTCTTAAAACACGTTCTTTTTACATTCATCGTATCATTTTTTATTCGATAAAAACGCACCTACACGAGCTGCTTGCTGCTATCAGAGACGAAGGGTTAAAATGTAGTTCTCAAAGTTTTATCTGACATTTAGTTTTAGTAGGTTTTTCGAAAGAATTCCACTTTTTTATTTAAATGAAATCGCTCATAATCATCCTAAAGCATTTTAACAATAAAATGCACTTGTATTCAAAATGGAACCTACCGGGAGAAGTTCGAGACCACTTGTAGGGAAAAATTGAAAATACCATTATGACTCAGAATCGCTCCTCGAAAAACATCAGGAATTTGTGCCTTTAATGTTTTTTCAGCTGACCTCTTCTTTTCGTTGTGTTTATGGAAAGTTATTATGGTAATTATACACTTTCGCGGTCACCTGGTTTTTTGGCGATAAAGAATCCAAAACTAGACTGATCTTCATGATTTTTTTTAATGTTCGTTTTTACGGCGAATTTACGTTAAAAATCTCAGAAATTAAAAAAAATTATGTTTTTTAAGCAGCGTCTATTCGCATCGCGGAGTATACCGAGTACACGGATCCGTGTACCCAACGCCTTCTGTACAATTTTTGTTATACTTGGAGGAAGAGGTGTATTAATCAGGCTTTTAGTTGGTTTATTAGCTGAGGTGGAGGGGGGACTGCCGCCCCATCCCGCCACCAGGTTTGAATGCTTTAAGAGATCTCCTTTTTGTAAATAATCGTAAAAAAAAATTTTTTTCGGATTCTTTTTTTCGATTAATTTAGTCGTTTTGTCGATTAGATTACGAAAAAAAATATAAAAAGTTTAAGGCTCTGATACTATTAGAAATAGTGAATTGAGGTCATTTTTGTATTTTATATAGTAAATCCGCCGTAAAAACAAACATTAACAAAAAAAATCATAAGATCGGTCTAAGTTTTTAATTTTTTATCGCCAAAAAACCAGATGACCGCGAAAGTGTACAATTACCGTTATTATTAGTGGCAAGGTATTATTCACGTGACTAGCGGCAATTTTACGTGTAAGCCTTGAGATTCCGAATATATGTTTTTGTTCACCTATGCCAAAATGAAGCCAAAACTTTCCCCTTAACGCCAGTATATTGCATTTTCGTCAACTCTAACTCTTAGAAAATCATTATTTTACCACACCCTTCTTTTTTTACGACCTCTAAAGTTTTCGATGGGGTTCGGCTCAGGTGATTGTGGTGGCCAGTACACTACATCCACCATATCTTGCTGGAACCCCTCTTTGGTCCTTTTGGAGGTAGTTAGCGTGTTGATATATCCACCTTAACGGCATTGTATCCTGTGCATAAGATATCGTTTCCAAATACACGAACTGGTTCATTATTTCTTTAGAATTAACTCCATACAGTCACAAAAAGTGCAGTGATGTTGGTGGGGATAACTCTTCTCTGACATGAGGAACGCAGAGTACTTTTCAGTACCAAGAATGAGAAATGTCAACTGACAATTCAATGCAATTGACAATTCATAGCACTCAATAGCAGTGAGAAAATTTTCAGTGATAAAAAGTGCTTGAGGGGAAGTTGATTTGACAATTCAAATGGAGCTTTCAGTGTCATTTAGTGAGCACGAGTTATCACTAGTGCTCGTTAGGGAACAGACCTAATGACAATCGTACTCAGAACGTTTTGTCATGCGAGTTTTATTTGTGTTGTTTACCGGTAGTTGAAACATTCAGCTTGGTAAACATGGAATTAAATCGTGCCGACAATAGTGTGCCGATGAACTCGCTTCGACTTTTGGTTTTTGGTTTTCCGAATTCAATCGTGGTCGCACTTCGCTACAGGACGAATTTCGTGAAGGTCCTAAATAGGTTGTTGTGCCAGAAATCGCTGCTGTGCATGAACTGATATTGCAAGATCGTCATGTGACATACCTTTAGATTGAGGCATGCTTGGGCATTAGTTGCATGAATATTTGACTTTCAAAAAGATTTGTTCGCGTTGGATACCGCATAATTTGGCAATCGCTCAAAAAAAAAGGCTCGTGTCGATTGGTGCAAAGAAATGTTGAAAAAATCAATCGCGGTGCTTCAAAACACGTCTATAAGATCGTGACAGGCGACGAATCATGGGTCTATTATTATGAACCCGAAACTAAGCAACAATCGACTGTTTGGGTCTTTCAAGACGAGCCAAATCCAACAAAAGTTGTTCGCGCACGAAGCACTTCGAAGCAAATGGTCGCCTGTTTTTTTCGGAATAATTCGACATCTCGCCTGTTTTTTGGGAATAATTCAAAATGTCGCCACCGTGCCATTACAACAACATAGAACGGTCAGTTCTGAATGGTACACCACCATTTGTTTGCCAGAAGTGTTCGGAAAAATAAGGGAAACCAATCGCAGTAGACAAATCATTCTTCACCACGACAATGCAAGCTCTCACACATCGGATCAAACAAGTGAATTTTTGAGCATTCAAAACATCGCATTGATGGGTCATCCGCCGTACAGTTCTTATTTGGCACCCAATGATTTCTTCTTATTCCCGCAGATCAAAAATAAAATGCGAGGTCAATGTTTTTCGACACCTGAAGAAGCAGTTGCTGCGTTCAAATCACATGTTTTGGAGGTAAGGTACCTCAATCGGAGTGGAAAAAGTGCTTCGAAAATTTGTTCAAACGCATGCAAAAGTGTATTGATCTTCATAGCGAATATTTTGAAAAACAATAAAGCCATTTTCGATTATAAATATTTATTTTTACTTGTCTATCTCAAAACTTAAGTAGCAACCCTCGTATATAACAGTGAAAATTCTTTATTCCTTGGCCATCGTACGTTTTTCTTAGTGCTATCAGGAACAAACAAATTAAATTTAGACTCGTCTAAAGTATGGCTGCATTTTTGCTATAGCCATTGAACACGATAACATTTTGTGTTTCTCAACGTGTGCGGAGTAGATGTAAGGTACTTTTCTGGCACTTCTTGCGAGTAGGGCGATCTTGAGCAACCGTCTTCGAATTGAATTTTTAATTTCGGTTGTCGATATAAACGGACTCGGCTTGCCCAATTTTCCCATTAGTCGGTCAGTTGTTTTAGAAGTTTTTTTTGGTCTACATCTTTTCTTACGTGCGGATTTAGGGCATTATTTTGAGAACATCACAAAAACTGCGAAAGCTTAACTGTGCATTGTCGTCCACGAGCCGTTTCTATCAATTCGCCAGAAAAAGTTACATAATTCTTTATTAAATTTAGAAAGGAAGCATTATCGAACTTATGAGTTGTAAGATAACTTCAAAACAGCGGGGATACTTTAAATTATTTTCCACTTACTGACGTGCAATATTTTTGTAATACTTTAATTAGTTTCTCCTTTATTTGCAGTTGTACAAAAAGTAAAGCGAAAATCCAGTGATAGCGAATCAAATGCTGTAAATACGAAAAAAGAGAAAAAAGAAAAGAAAAAAGACAAAAAAGGAAAAAAATCAACTGATAAACCTGGTGAAACTGTGCCTACAACAATATCTGATGTCTTCGCAAATCATTTATTAGAAAAAGCTAAGAAATCTCTACCCACTGAAACTAAGACTAAGAAGGAGTTACTAAATGAAAAAAATGACACAGATGAGTTTGATATTCCGACAATAACAGAAATATCGGAGCAAAATGATGAACAAATTAGCAGAGAAAAGAATTTGACTGAATTAGCAGAATTGCAGAGGAAAATTATTCAAGCAAAGCGACAATTGAAAGGACTAGAGAGTAATGAAAGTGAAGATGAAGATTTTTTAAATATAAAAGAAGATGCTGAAGAAGAATTAGAGGATATTGTTGTTGATAAGTCTGTTAAAAAGTCTAAGGAGAAAAGTCCAATTGTTTTTGAAGAAACACAGAAAAACAATGAAGAAACACAGAAAAACAATGAAGAAACCAAAGAAAATAGAAATAGTAGTTCAGAAGGCAAACCTAGAAGACACACACCAATTGTGTACAATAATAGTGAAATTGATAAACCTAATTTTGACAGTCAAATTCGTAAGAAATCAGTGCATGAACGTCTTGGAATTAAATTGAATAAAAATATAGAGAATGTGGCAGGACTTGCCACAATTCGCCGGTCTGAAAAGGAAACCGCTCCAATTTTTCGGCGAGAAATCGAAAAGGAAACCAAAAGTAAAAGACAAGACAATAAAATGGATACAGAAAGTACCGACGAGGATGATTCAAGTAAGAGCGGAAAAGTAACTTTAAGACGAAGAATCGGTTCAAGAGTGATTGTTGCACCTCCGAAACCCGAGTATAAAGACAATGAGGATAGTATAGATAGACCTGTTAATTCTTTAATTAAGATCAAACCAAGGCCACCTGTTTCACCAAGTAAGCAAGCAAGCAAAAATCTCCTGTTACGTGCTGTAGCTGAGGCACAAAAGTCCACTGCACTAGTGAAACCTAAAAAAGATTTTGCATATCTAGAATCACAAAATTTATCAAACTCCTCACGAACACAAAAACTTTATACAAAGTCATATCGTGACAGAAATCGAGAAGCCATTTTAAAAAGAGCAACAAAAGATAATATTATTGTTGAAGTTAATGCTACTACGAAGCCTTTAAGTCGAATACAAAAATTAGAAGAGGACGAGTACATACCAGAACCTATTTCAGATCGAGGAGATTCTGATAATGATTATATCTATGTTCCACAAACAATTAGCTCAACAAAAGGCGATTTTGAATATGACAGGTAAGCATAGGATAGATACTTTTTTTTTAAAAAGTTGATTCAATTATCTAGAGTTTCATTTCGCCAACGATAAAGAATTGTTATCGAGAAAAGTTATCATATTTTATGTTATATTGAAAAGACGAAAGAAAACTATAGAAACCGAGAATATTGGGTGCATTTCTTATACAGTGATAGATTACTGCAAGGAAAGTTTTACACACTTCATTTAAAACTTCTGGGGTAGCTATCTATAAAAATACTTGACGAACTGTGCTGCGTAGCTGTCTGAACAGTCGGCGAGTGTGCGTGCCAGCATATTACGTCATACTGATTAAACGGCTTTCCGACAGTTGGTAGACTTTATAATTGAAAGAGTGTCGGACAGTCCATTAAACTTTTTGATCGGCCAGTTCCGAATCGCTGGATGTGCGCACTCACTATAATCTTTATTTTTTCCTCCATTGAATAGAATGTTTGAATCTAAATTTAAGTAGCTATATTCCCGAAAATCTGATTTTTATACTAATAATAATACTAATTCAAAAAAACTTATTTCACAATTAACTTCCTAACCTCTTACCCAATATACCCAGAGTGTTGCGGGAATATGTGTTTCAACATATTAGCTCTGTGGATGTCAAGAATTTCTTTAAAACCGGGAAAACGACGGAACGAATTTCAGGCAAATTCATTAAAACGAGAAGAAGAAGAGAGAAGCGGAGTTGGATTAATTTGTTGAGCGGCACGACCACCATGCCATGGTTCCCGGGTTCGAGACCAGGTCTCCCCGTTGGTTTTTAAAATTGAATTAAAATATCCACTTCCTCTCTGGGCTATTGTCTAGCTTGCAAAAACAAGGCATTTAAAGCTGCCTCACTCTTCCCTAATTCCTTTCCGGCCAAAGCCATGCTAACACATCAAAGGGATTGTCCCCTAGGCTTTGGCCAAATCGTAAAAAAGCTAGAAATTACAATTGAACAGCATTAACCCGTGCCAGAATGTGCACCAGCGAAATTTCTAGATTAAGTTCTTGCTGTAGAGGAACATGTGACGGCAACCTTTTCTCCGCCATTTTATCTGTCAAGAAAAGTGAAGGAACGCAAAATGATCGTGCACATGGGGATCCCGATTTCTGATCATGAAACGGATTTCTTATATCAGCAGGACTTGTTGTGACTTGCTGATAAAGTTCCTCAAATTTATATTGCTCCTTACATTCTGAGGGGCTGATCAAAAATATATCGCAGAAGTGATCGGACTTGTGCTCTCACAAATAATAGTCCAAAGAATTTAACCTCACAACTTCACTGGCCATGAAACTGGGTCGTCACGTCCAATCTTTTAGTAACTGTTCAAATAATGCGGACTGCGCGAGAGAAATACGCAGGATTACCGTCGAACCAAATATGTCTTTAAAAAGAGAGTGGTACTTGTTTACGGAAAACCGTGGACTACATAACAACTTCACAAATAGCGTGTACCAACATTTTCAAATAAATTGCTTTCACAGTTTACCCGGGGATACGTTACGGATGCTGTAGCAGGCACAATTGGGTTATTTTAAGGGTTTTGTTATAATCTAGAAGAATTTAGTAAGTGTCCTTATATTAATTCTTCAGGCCGGAACCCATATTTGATTTCTGCTAACATCAGTTAACAATAGTTCATTGGGAACTGTATAATAAAATTTGCGTTTGGTTAGAATACGCCAAATTATAAACTGCTTCATCCGAAAGCACTTCTTCTTTAGTTCGAGAGACTGCGGAAACTATACAAACTACAGGGTGGCCCAAAAGTTTCTCCCCCACAAAATTTTTGCTATAAAAAGCAAACCAACAAACATAATTTAGAAAAAAATTATTTAAGATGTAAACATAATACAAATTCTCATTTTTTCTACTAATGACGTGTATGTCTTCTTTTTTTATACAATGTGGCCTAAGGGACTACCCTTTGATTCGTTAGCATGGTATTGGCCGGAAGGAAATTAGGGTAAAGGAAGGAAATTTGAATGTCTTGTTTGCATTGCTGAGAGCTAGACAACAGCCCAGATACGGAGTGTATTATTTTAATTTGTTAATAAAAACTGACGGGGAGACCTGGTCTCAAACCCGGGACCTATGGAATGGTGGTCGTGCCGCTTAACGAATTGATCCAACTCCGTCTCCGTCTCCGTCTACCGTTATTATCAATACATTCCAAAACTATCACACAAATTCCTTAGTTCGTCCTCAGTGTAGTTGCTCCATTCTCGTTGTACTCTCGCAATTAATTGTCGTCTATTCTTCGGCATCGGATATCTAAATACACTCTTGAAGTCGAGCCCAGACGTGTTCGATCGAGTAAAGGTCAGGAGAGGTTCCAGACTAATCTTCCCAAACAGTTGAAAATATCTATTTTACCAAAGTCACACTCGCCTTTGCCGTATGTGCTCTTACTGCTCTTTCAAAAATAGGACCAAATTTTTATCTGTCTCCTGGCACCCAGGCATTCTGTGTAACAAGGTAAAATGCTGTTCCGATAATAGGATCCATCGACGGTTGTGTTTTGCTTAACAATATGAAGGCTCGAATTGGGGATTCGTCCATAAAAAGCACATTAGCTCTCTTAGACCTCCCAAGAGTCTTCTCCAATTAGTTTATTTAATGTACCGCTGATCGAGACGTTCTTTTCCGCCGTCTTTGGTAATTTTCAGATTGATTAATCTTTTTGGTCGCTGTCCTTGTTCCAATGTCTGGCTTGTTTTCCATGATCTTTCTTATTTTTGTTGTAGGCGTAAAAGTTGTCGGTCTACCAGAGCGTCTGTTGTCCTGTACATTGTCTTTATACTTTTCAGACATAATTGTACGGTCTTCCTGTCTTCACCTAGTGTTCTTGATATTTCGTAAATGGATTTTCCCATCTCGCCAAGAGTTTGAATTTGAATCCTCGTCTGTATCCTCTTCGAAGCCATTATGACGAAAAACAAAAGTACAGTAACAGGTATTTAAAATTTAATGGTTTTTCAGAAAAAGTCCGTATAAAATTGTGGAAGAAAAATCAAGACTTACGATAAACACGGCAATTAAACAGGATCCTTGAGGTCGAGAGCGATAAAATTTCACACATTTCACATTTCAGGTAGTTTCGCAAAAAGGTAATTACATACCCCGGTAATAAAAATTAGTATTATAAAGGGTTTGTCTCTCTGCTCCCGGAAATGCACTATGCTGATTTGCACTGCTAGCATTGATCTGTATGCGATTGTAGCTAAGGACAAAATGATCTTAACGAGAGCTAAAGAGTTGATATTTAACCCCTGCTTAGAATTTTTAATGGATTTGCAGGGGAGACATGTTGGCAATGGTAAATGCATAACGTGTGTTTTTCAATAAGTGGGGAGAAAGTTTTGGGCCACCCTGTATATTAAGACAGCCAAGAAATTGTATGCATATTTTTAATTTAAGACACAAATCACCACTAAAGAATACATAGTTTAACATCAATTGCTTATTTCATGTTTTTCACATTTCAGCAGAGGGGGAAAGGGAAACAAAAGTAAAACTCAATTTGTTGTTACTTTAGATGGTAAGATATAATAAAAAATATATTAAAATAGTAAAACTACATGGACCTATTATATTTCTTTAGATCAAAGCCGTGAAAAGTATGTTTCTAAACATAAAATTCGAGTTGTTGAAAAAAATTCCGGAGGAATTGAAATTAAAACCTCATCTATAACTAATGTTGAACCGCCTGCAGTAATTACTGAACCCGAAATCAACAAAATTAGTAGCAAACATATTGATACTTATAAGAGGCCAAAGGAAATTAAGAAAATAATTATAAAAAACGATTCAGAAGACGACCAATGGTCAAGTCCATCAAAAGATAAAGATAAGTTAGAAGGATCTACAACGCCACCACTGCCAAAGTCTGGCTCTCCTTTAAAAAGAAAACGTGATGTGGTTTCTCCAATTAAATTTGACATAGATGATAAGAAAGATTCAAGAAAAAAATCAAAAACTGCTGAAGTGGCAGATAAAAAAAGCGATCAAGAAAAGGAAGAGGAAAAGATTAAGGTATCCACTAAAAAATCAGAAACTTTAAAAAAATATGAAAACATACCAGAACGTAAGTTTCTAAACATTCAAATTTATTAGATTTATTGTTGATTTTTCAAATAATTTTAGTGAGCGCTGTATCGATAGATTCACAAGCCGTAAAGAATAAACCAAAAGAGCGCTGCAAATATTTTCCTTCATGCGGAAAGGGGGACTCCTGTGAGTTTCATCATCCTACTTTGCCATGCAAAGCGTTTCCTACTTGTAAATTTTCAGATAAATGCTTATATCTTCATCCAAAATGCAAGTTTGACTTAACTTGCAATCGAGTCGGTTGCAATTTTTCACATAGTGTTCCAGTTGTTTCAAGTGCTGCGCCCCCACTACGTATGTATACTTATTTTATTCTACTATATAAAAAAAATTTCCATTATTTCTTTTAGCTTCTCACGTTGTGCCCGTACAAAACTACAAATCTATAACGGCTACCCCATTGCCAGCATTGTGTAAATATTATCCTAACTGTATTAATTCTCTTTGTAATTTTTATCACCCGAAATTGTGCCGTTTCGGAAAGAATTGTGTGAACAAAGTTGAATGCAACTTCTATCATCACGATCATCCGAACAAAGGGCGATTCAAGTGGGTCGCGTCGCTCGGTTAGGAACAATGTAAATTCTCAGACACGCAATAAATCATAGAATCATACTATTTAATTTATTTAATACAATGAATTTAGATAAAGATATACATACATTTATGAAATGAAAAATCACTTTATCTATTTAATCCATTTCCTGTGACTTGGTTAGTTTTATTAGCTTGTGTTTATTTTTCATTAAATATTTAAACTAATATTTTTATTTTTTTATGTATTAAGAAAAAATGGAATGTAATAGTTAAGATAGCTTCTTGATTTAATTCAGGCTTGTACGAATTAAATAATTTTATCAGAAAATGCAAAATAAATAATATTGTTTTTATCGTTGTTTTTGTTAATACAATCTTTGTTTTTAATGTATAATCCTTCAAATGTGCATTTCGCCAGTTTTACTTATATTAACATAGTTTTGTGTTGCGAAATTAGTTTTGTTATGTAATTCTATCATTTTTGCCGAGTTCTAATATAAATGGCAATTTATGCTTTATAAGTTTAGCAAGAATATTGGATACTTATAAAAAGAAAAGTAGAATTTCTATACCAGAACGGAATGACTGTGCAATTATAACTTGTAAACCATACCTTTTTGTCTCCACTAATTTTAAACGAATTGGTGTTTGGCGATGAAATTTGAATGCGCTTTTGCGGACGTTTGGAGTTTAAAGTTCCTCAAGAGACATCTCTACGAATTTTGCAAAATTAATCAAATACGGTAAGTATGAATAAAGTTTTTAAAACATGTTTTGATATATATTTCTAGTGTGTGGGCATTAAAACTGGATAGTCTCATCTAGATCATTTGGTTGACATTGGAATTTTGGATATTTGAACAAATCAACACATGTAAGTAAGTTTGAGGTTTCTGTACGTTTATGGTAAACATAACATGAACATTTGTTCACGAAAGTCTGCAGGCTTTGTATGTTCAGTCTTGTGGTTTTACAAGTTTCGCAGCCATATAGTAGGACAGATATGACGCTGGCGTTGTAGATTTTTATTTTGGTGCTGCGTATTATCTGTGAGTATTTCCATATTTTGAACAGCCTGCCGAATGCCTGTCTTGCCTTACTCAGTCTGCTTTGAATATCTTTGTGCCTCTGTTTGTTGTGATTGTGGTGCCTAGGTAAGTGAATTCTTCCACGTCTTCAATTGTGGTACTACCTATTGTTATTGGGTTCCGGTCCGTGTCATTGATCCTCACGATCTTTGTTTTAATAGTAATAGTAATTTATTTGGCCTGTATACAAAGATTGAAATCTTTTACAAAGGTCTACTTTAATACTTATGGAAAAATTTACTTGGAAAAACATCAGAAATCATAGTAAATTAAAATTAAACATTAATAAAGAAATGTGCAAAAAAAAACTAGTATAAACTGAGCTGACAGAAGACTGTGTTCATCCCTGAATCATAAATTCGTCGCAGTAAATTGCCGCCTGAGTGCCTCTTTAAACAGCTCCGACCTACCAAGCCCCCTGACATGACTAGGAAGAGAATTCCATGATCGTCCAATATGAATGAAAAAGGAGCGCTGCCCAACAAGATGTGACGTTCGAGGAATAAGGAAGCTTCTATGTCTATTTGATGATAAAAACTGCACGTGTTCAAACAAATACGTGGGAGATTTCGTACTTATTAGCTTGTGTAAAAACATCAATGCTCTTATATTAAGGTAGGTAATCAATGTGCATCCAAAGACCATAAGCCTTTCTGCAGATACATGGTCAAAGCGTTTTAACCCATAAACAAATCTTACACAATCATTAAAAGCGACATTAAGTTTGCGATGACAATTAGCATCTAAAACAGGATAAATAGTACTACAATATGTAAAATACGGCAGTAGCAGTGATTTAACAAGCTTTATCTTTAAATTAACCGAAAGCAATCTAGCTGACAACCAAAGTTGTCTCAGACCGCTGTAGATTTGCATAAGAGATTGTTTGACATGATCACAGCAACTCAACTTGCTATTTAAACGCACTCCGAGGCTTCGTGCTTCATTCGTATACTGAAGAAATACTCCATTTAGGTATATGGGAGGAAGGTCTGGAAGATGCAAATCATTCCTATAGCAAGCAATGCACGTGGACTTAGATGAATTCAACGTGAGTTTGTTTCTTTCTGCCCAAATAGAGATGTTAGTTAAGTCTGTCTATGCAATCTTCAATTAATCCAATGGGTCTCGATAAGTAAATCTGTACATCATCGGCGTAAAGGTGTATGTTGACATCATGAAGCAAGTCAGGGAGATCATTGCTAAATAGGCAGAACAATAGCGGTCCAAGAACCGACCCTTGTGGCACACCATTATATACACGTTCACATTTGAATATGTCATTTCCCACTCTTACCTGCTGAGACCGGTCTGTTAAAAATTTTCTTATTAATTTGGCTGCAGAGGACGAAAATTGATAGTTTTTCCGTAATTTAGCAAGCAATAGGTTATGATTAACGGTGTCGAAAGCCTTACTAAAATCAAGTAATACTAACGCTGTGAATTGATTGCTATCCTGTGCAGTGCGTATATCTGTGTCCAGAGCGGTAACCAGACTGCCATTTAGATATTAACTTGTTTTCGTTAAGGTTGTTCACGAGTTTTTCTAGTACTTTACTGAGAAAACAAAGCAAGCTAATAGGTCGGAAATCGCTTGGAACTACAGGATTACGGCACTTAGGCAGGGGTAAAACTATTGCTTTTTTCCAGCAACGAGTTAAAAATAAAAACCAAACTGTCCGAAACAATGGGGAAGAGCATTTTCAAAATTTTGGGAGGAATATCATCAGATCCGCATGCATCAGATTTTATGGATATGAGAGATTTGTAAATTTCATCCTGAGAGACACAGCGAAAACTAAAACCATCATTATTCTCAGAGGGCTAGCTGTCTACGAAACTTGAATGAGGAGATGGTGGATTTGAGACGGATGCAAAATACGATTTTAAGACATTGGAATCCAGATTGCAGATTGTACATCTTTGCCACAAATTCCACTGTGCTTAAGGTAAGACCACAGTTTCTTAGGTGGAAATGAAGGATCCAATATTCGGTCGAAATACTTTTTTTAGCTCTCTCTACCTCTTTACTTACTCGATTCCTTATTGCCTTATAACGCGATAAGTCTTCTTCCTTTTTGGAAACCCTATATTTACGGTAAAGATATTCCCTTTCAGCTATCATGTAATCAACATCTACGCTATTCCATGGAATACCTACAGTGGAGACGAGTTTGATTCGTAAAGGAATATACTTGTCATGCAAGTTTGAAACGAGATTGTAAAAATAATCAAGTTATTCATCAACACTTGCATAATTCCGTATGTTTTCCCAGGGCAGTACTGCAGCTTAACTCAATAGTTTATCAATTTCCACTGCGTTTTGCTGGTGTTTATTTTTAGGCCCACTGTAAGTGCTGTGGTATGGAGGTTATCAATGCTCCTCTGCATATCGCTGTGGCTGCTAGCTATTATCGCGATGTCATCGGCGTAGTCATCCATCCTGAATCTGATCTTTTTCGGGATTCCCGCAAAGTCTTCTTGTAGAAAAAGTGCTATAAGTACATAAACAAAAACCAAAATAAAATCCACAAAACGTATTTAACAAGCCCCAACTTATGTGGCCAAATTCGACTGATGAGGCTAAACGGTTCTCGCGCACGCCCGTTTTTCAAAATTTTCGCAAAATTTTACTCTAACAGCCTGTGAGTTACTACCAAGGCTGCTTTGCATTCTCTATCGCTCAATATGTTATTAAAGTCGTAAGCGAAGGCAACTAATAACTGAAGAACTGCTTGGGTCAGAATCTGATATTACCTAGAAAAACTGGGACTAATCAGTTGTGATCTCTTAACGAATACATCTTAACATTTTGAAGACTCATTTTTGAATATGGACCCTATTCCAATGCATGAATGACGTCGAGTAAAATCCTAGATTATAGGTAAATATTTGAATATTTATGGTAGAAAAGCAGTTACGAGAGAGATATTTGAAAAATTAATATAGACTAGGTGATTACTTACAGTAAACTAATTAATAACTAAAATTGACCTAATTTGATTAATTTAAGCTTTGACATTACTATTGTGAAGAAAAACAAATAAATATTGTGTTTTATGCTTTTATCAAAAATATCTGTCATATCTGTTTGTTATCATCATGCCTTGTAAATTGTACAGACTTAATGAACATAACTGTAATCAACCAATTAATTTAAATAGCCGAAGCTGACTAGAAACTAATATGTGTACTAAGCTGGGTAATCATCGCAATCAGTTTATACCACTCGTAATCTCTAACAACAAGATAATATGCGCTTATGTGAGCATACGTTAGTCTTCAATACTTAAATAGTGTGTAATTTATTTACTTTTATATTTTATAGATCGACAACGCTATCTCTACTTTTACATACTTATAGTTGACATAACATAAATTTATGAGCTTGGCCGCTTTTTATCACAAGTCAGTCATAAAGATTCTGTGACCGGGAGTTGACCTAGAGAAGTGATTCTACTATATCACCTTGTGAATATTGTTACGTGAAATTTAATTTTGTAAGTAAATAATTTTTATGAAATATTTTTAAAAGTTAGCAATCTGTTTTTTTGACTAAGTAGCCGGACCGGTTTAGTCTCGACTTGTCTTTTCTGTAGTCGATACAAAAATGTATTATTAAATCATATATAATGTAAAAGTTCAATATACTTGTGGAATATTTGTCATATAGCTGTAGATTTCGAAAGCATTTTGTGCGTATTCACATATTTTCGAGAATAATTTGCAGTAAGTACGTTGCTAATACGTAGTCCTAGTGAAATGTCAAATCCGATTATTAAGAACCCAGCAGATTCAAGTTCACTTCGATTCCGATTTCAATTAATATTTGATTTAGGTAGGCTTCATGTCGTGCAAAAAATATTTAAATGTTTTGAGGACAGGCGAATATGATGGAATTAAAAAAAGGTTATGGATTTTTTCTTTGCCTTTTAAACGTAATTGTATGTAGAATTTCAGAAATAATATTTTTTAAATCATCGAGTATTATACTAAGTCACTATAATGTCGATATTAAATCAACTTGTTAAGTTACTTATGCTTATTATATCCGAGATTCTAGACTCCATCTGCCATATTATGGAGATCAAGCCTATCGCAGAATCCATGTTGAAATTCTATGGGGAAATTTGAATTTATTCAGTTTGAAATTCTGCTATACTTGTGTTCGTATCGAATAACATTATCTGGCCGTAGATTGTTAATGTAAACAAACGCGCTTTTCGATTGATTTTATTTATAACAAATATTTGCTAATATATGTTCTTATTGTTTCCGATAAAAAACAATAAAATTTTCAAATTGCAAAACAAAAACAAAACTTAACTATCCTCGAGCGATTAGCAATTCTTTTACATTTTTTTTAAAACACGATAGGAATTTTTCATTTGAGTAAATAAAATTTTGTTATACTATTTATCCAATGGGCATTATCTTCTTTAAAAAAGCAACTGCAAGCAAATTTTGGTTAACTTGTTGGATCCTCAAGGCAGATGTTCGGATATCATAATTTTTTTGGCGCCAAGATTTGACCATTGGTTTCTGTATTCGATGAGATAAGCAAAAAAGTAAGAATAACAAATTTCGATATTTCCCTTAGTTTTTGAAATTTTACCAAGAAAATTCTATCGAAGTAGTAATTTTTGTATTCTTCAGGGTTATTTTCGTATTTAATATTCAAATAGTTAAAAATATATAGTGAATCGAAAATTGAATGAAAAAATATTTTATGATTAAAATCGATATCCCGATAAATTTTTAAGATATACATAAATGTTTTACAACAAAAAATCGGGTAAATGTCTAGTTTAGCAGTCACAGCTCCGATGACCTTGAAATTTTAGTATGTTCGTCATCCCGAACAAGAATATATATACTTATTGGGCGCGGAAATCATAATGAAGCATAGTTTTTTTATGTTGAAAATGAACGACATGATTGTCAAAAGTAGCCACAAAACAACACGTTCCGTCAAATTTTTATTAGACTTTCTGGGAGGAAGAGGTGTTTTAATCAGGCTTTTAGTTGCTTTATTAAATGGTGGGGGGGGGGGGGGGGGATGCCTCCCTCTACCATCGCGTACCTTCTTGTAAACATCCTTCACAGGAATCATTTTGTTGTTGACCAGTAACTCCATTCCGTTGTCGTCTTCCAGGAGCGCAATCAATTTTTTATTAGTCTTTCTGGGAGGAAAAAGTGTTTTAATTAGGCTTTTAGTTGCTTTATTAACCCCCGCCAACATGGACGATGCGAATAAGGATTGAAACGAATAAAACTTGGAAACTTTGAAATACAAAAACTTTATTATTTTAATATTGCATATGTACTAATTTCATTTACTTTATATGTTTTCTTTTTTAAAATTAGTTATTAATACAAAAAAAATGCTCACTTTTTACATTGGATCCAACTCTTCTCTTAACTTTTTTCTAATATCCTTCATAATATTTCTGACAGTGGTGTCCTTAATCTGTCTGGAAGCTCTTTTCCATTTGACACTAAAATCTTTAAGGTCCTTTGCAGCCAGCTCACTTGTCTACAATTTTCTTTTCATCAAAGCCCAATATCTTTCAATAGGACGGCATTGTGGAGCATTTGGTGGATTGGTATCTTTTGCCACAAAATCAATGTCGTTTTCGATAAGGATGTTTACTGTTGCACGGGCATAGTGCGCGGAAGCTAAATCCGGCCAGAATAGTGAAGAACTCCTATGCTTTTTCCCAAACGGAATCAACAGTTCTTTAATTCACTTATTGATGTACACTTCTGCACTAATTGTTCCACTTGTGATGAACGGTGGGCTTCGGTTTCCACACTGACATAGAGGCTGCCACACAAGGTATTTGGTCCCAAATTTTGCTATGTAAATTGATGTTTCCGATTCTGAAAGAACTTCTCCTTCGAATAGAGTATAAAACTGTGAGCCTGGAAGTGTATTCAAGTCCGCTTTGACGTAGGTTTCTTGGTCCAAAATCATACACGCTTTTTTCTTTCCAATTAAATCATACAATTTTCTAGCTCTTGTTTTGATGACTTGCCGTCGCTTTACCGTTACTTTCGGTATTTTTTTGTTTTTTCGTGTTTTTAAACCGGCACGTTTTTTACAGCTTTGCACCATTGTGTGACTTGTTCCACATTTCCGAGCCACATCTCTAGAAGACATGCTCCGATTTTTAACAATTGCAGTCACTATTTTCTTGTCCAGCTTTTTGTTATGTGCACCACTTTTTGTTCCACTTTTTGCTTTTCGAAAAATACACAGCGTTTGAAAATAACTTTTTAAAACTGAATCCACCGTACTCCGCGCAATTTTCAATTCTTTTGCTATAAAGTGATTTGCCCGTTGTGGATTTTCAAGCCATTTGTCAATAATTTTCTTCCGACGTTTCACTTGAGCCATTGTTTCAAATTATTACTGGTACACTACACTCAAATTAAAATTGAATTGAAGTTTTAAATGTTCGTAAATAAATTTGCACACATAACGGTTCCTAATTTTACAGGTTATATTCGTTTCAGTCCTTAGACACTGCCTATTTTTTATAGTTTTATGGCAATTCATGGATAAGCATGAAAAATATATGAAACACGTATTCAAAACTTCAACATAAAAAAACTATGCTTCTTTATGATTTCCGCGCCCAATAAGTATATATATATATTCTTGTTCGGGATGACGAATAGTACAACATACTAAAATTTCAAGGTCATCGGAGCTGTGACTGCTAAACTAGACATTAACTAAAATTCGAATTCCTTATATTCAATCATTTTCGACCCCCGTATGTTAATCGATTTTTAGAACTTTGGCTGTCGATATCTCGAAAACTAAAAAACATTCCTTATTTTTTGCTTATCTTATTTAGTTCTACAAGAATCAGTGGTTAAATCTTCGCGCTCAAGAAATGCCCCCATCTTTAACCTGAACCAGAAAGATTTTTTGTAACGAATTTACGTTCCCTAATGAATCGAGCATCCTTTTGAATGCTTTTCCAAAGAAAGGATTTCACTCTCTCTAATGTTTTCGATACCCCTTGTCGTTCATGGAGTGGAAGGAGAACTTCACCCGATTTGAACCAACGATTGCAAGTGAACCATTTAAAGTAGCTTCCGAACCAACGACATTACTCTGCATGTAATTTGTAATCTGTCGTCAGCAGAAAACAACTATGTGTCGCCACCAGTGGGGTTCAAACCTAGGACTTAGAAGGCCGACACATTATGACTTACCAAATAGAAGTGAAATGTGTTCTTCTCAACAATATCGATTTCTTTTAGGCGGTAGCTTAGAAGACAGTGCCCAATTACAATCATTTTCCTACTTTACGAGACATAGACGGAGTTGGATCAATTAGTTGAGCGGCACGACCACCATGCCATGGTTCCCGGGTTGGAGGCCGGCTCTCCCTGTGGGTTTTTAAAAATTGAATTAAGAAATCAACTCAGTCTCGTGGCTGTTGTCTAGCTCGTAGCAATGCAAAAACAAGACATTCAAATTTCCTCAGTTCCCTTACCCTAATTCCCTTCCGGCCATGATAATGTATCAAAGGGTTGTCCCCTACGCTTTGCCCACATCGTAAAAAAAAGTTATGATTTGTTTTGCCTGTCTGAATCACAGTGTGATTCTTTTCCTCTTTCCCCCAAGACAATTGTCAGTAGCCTTCAAAACTATAGTGTAGGCAGATGTGTCCGTTACATTTATGTGTGAGCCATTCTCTTGTATGGTTCACATTTCCCCATTAATTTAATTAGTTAGGAATGCAAAAATTTGCTTTGAGTTTTGGCGAAACCCGGAAGTTAGGGAATTTATTGCTATCTCACATCAGAGAATCCATTCTTGCACTGAGCAACGGTTGTGTCTCAGATGGACATCATCCTTTGTTATCGTTTGCTGTCCAAATTTTCCCGTAAAAGGGTGCCACGTTATACATCAAAAATGGCGTGATCTACATCAAACTTAAAAAACTTCATCATCTAATATAAAATTTTCTTATCTCTAGCTTACACATATTACAAATTTCACAGCAACCTAACTAATGTAGATATCTGATTTGGAAAATTTTTCGAGGAGCAGCGACCAATTACTTCAGTGCACCCCCGCACCCCCGAGCAGCCTCCAGTTTATCCAGTTTGTTTCATTTCCTTCGATTCCTATATGTTTGCTTACCTCGTTCAATGAAGCACACTTGTTGAGTTTACGGATACATTCCAAGACCTGAGCTATATTGAACTGTTTCCTGTCCAAACACTACCTCTATTTTCTTACCCTTCACACAAGGGTCAAGAGTAAATTTTGTGCATATTTTGCAATATTTTACCGCAAAAGTGGTATGACAGTTAATTGATCAGAATATGATGTAGCTGTCCAGATCGGTGCTTAAATTTGCTGTCTTATGATTTAGATTTCGTGTGAATGCGTCCAGCAGCAAAAGAAAAAATCTAACCCTTTGGTGCTGCTGTTGAGGAATCACATAATCTCTGCCTTCCAGCAAGGTCTCCAGACCGACTGCGTCTACACCGACTTTAGCAAGGCGTTTAATAAGCTCCCTCACTCTGTGATTATGCTTAAATTGGAAAAGCTGGGTTTTCCGCCCTTATTGCTCGACTGGATCCGCTCTTACTTAAAAGATAGTTAATACCAAGTATCTTTCCGTAACACTTTATCTAGATTTATTAGAGCTTCATCTGGTGTACCGCAGGGTAGCCATCTGGGGCCGTTGCTGTTCATTCTTGCCATTGATGACGTTGTCCCTCTGATTAGGCACTCTAAAGTCTTTTTTTATGCAGATGATATGAAGATCTTCTCATGTGTTAGAAACAGTTATGATTCTTCTTGCATTCAGGATGATTTGAATACCTTCAAGGTTTGGTGTGCCTCAAATGGCCTGCAGCCTAACCTGGATAAATGTGAAGTTATGTCATTCTGTAGGAACCCCAATCAGCTCGTCTTTGATTATACTTTTGCTGAAACTACTATCCGTCGTGTTGAGTCCGTTACTGACCTTGGTGTGAGGCTAGACAAAAAACTCGATTTCACTCTGCACATAAACTATACCGTGTTTCGGAGTAATTCAGTTCTGGGTTTTGTTAAACGGTGGTCAAGGGAGTTTTCTGATCGACTGACCCTTATTCACTTATTTTTCTTCTTATTTTGATCCATTAAGGCTTCCTCCATATGAGGATCGCCTCCGATTGTTTAATATGCACTCGTTGGAGCTACGACGTAGAATTGCTGACCTAGTATTTATTCACCAGCTTTTGAACTCGAATATAGATTCTCGCACTCTCGCAGGTTTGGTTACTTATAGGCATACCCCGTATTGCTTAAGGAGATTGCCTTTACTAAATGTTGTCCATTCTCGGTCTAACTATGGTACGCATGAGCCTATTAATCGCATGTGTAGAGCCGTGAATATGTGTCCTATTTTTGACCTGAGTCTTACCAAGAATTTGCTTAAACGATCTCTGTTATCTGTGCACCCCTGACTGTAGTGTTTGGACGGGTTTCACTTTTTTGTTTACCAATATTCTTCTTTGCATGTTGGTGTGGGAGCCTCATTCGTTATATTCTGGTGAATAGGTCAATTTATTCCAGGCTTCTGCCTGTGAAGTGCGCCTTCTGAGTTAGTAGTGTTAATTCGATAAAAAAAAATATCCAAAGGAGTTTAGTTATTCTTTGTCAGAAACGCTGATCGTGTTGAGAAATTTTGTTATATTTCGCTCGAGTTTTTAAAAATTTTACTTCACTGAAGATTATTGTTAGTGCCCTTCCATCAATTTTGAATCCATATTTTCAGGAAGGGACACATCACTTATAAGCATTGCATGGTATCTATCAATTGCCCTTACTTTGCTTATACCATCGACGGGCTTTCCCAAGTTCGGTATCTTATTTCTGATAAGATCCCGGATTTTCCTGTGCCCTTAGCCAGCACTTGAGCTGTGTCCTTTTACATATCATTTCATGCGAAGGGCTCTTGACGCTGCCATCCTTTACAAATACAAGTTTAATATGTCAGCAAACTTAGCCGCTTATTTAACGTCCATGTCGGCCTGGTTCGAAAGGCATTTGTTATACCTATGCAAAGCAGCCTTTGAAACCTACTCAATTGCCTTTTTACAGTGAACTTTAAAACACTTGTCCACCCGACCACCGAGACTATGTGTTAGTGGGTCTCACTATCTTTAGATCCAGTATGCGGCATTTGGCTTGCACTTTAACTCTCAAGTCCTATAGGCCAATACACTGAGCTTTCTATGAGTCTTACAATTTCCAGGAATTAGAGGGCAAATCTTCTAGCGGCAGCAAATTTATTTAACACTAAACTTACATTTTCATTTTTTAAGGCGCACAAACCATGCTGTACATCAAGAACGGAAAAGTTGTCAATCATGACCAGATGCAAGTGGCCAATATTTTCATCGAGGACGGCATTATCAAGTGAATATCTACTCACCTACCAATTTCACAGTTCAACCCCATTTTTTTTTAAAAAAAATCTGTATTTATGTAGATACGTCGGTTCGGGTAAAGATTTTGTTGTACCAAGTACTGCACGAATTATAGATGCTTCTGGGAAACTTGTAATTCCTGGGGGCATAGATCCCCATACACATATGCAATGGCCTTTCGGAGGAACAGTAGCTGTTGATGATTTTTATCAAGGTACTGTTGCTGCTGTCGCGGGAGGAACTACAACCATAAGTAAGTATTGGAAAATATTTTACGAACAAATCGAAATAAACCAATTTTCTTCGCAGTTGATTTCGTCATTCCAAATAAAGGTGAATCCCTAATAGATGCTTATAAGAAATGGCGAAGTTGGGCAGATCCTAAAGTGTGCTGTGATTATGCTTTTCATGTGGCAATTACTTGGTGGTCTGATACTGTACGTGACGAGATGAGCACTTTATGTGAACAGTACGGCGTTAACTCATTCAAAATGTTTATGGCTTATAAAAATCTTTACCAATTGAATGATACCGAATTGCTTGCAGCATTCGAAAGATGTCAAGAATTGGGAGCTGTTGCTATGGTAGGTATCATTACAGAAATTCGAATTTTTTTATGGGAAATTATAGCACAAACCATTAAATTATTATTTATTTATAGGTCCATGCTGAAAATGGTGACGTTATTGAGAAAAATGTTAAAAAGTTAATTAATGCTGGAGTGACTGGTCCTGAAGGTCATGAGCTGTCCAGAACTGAAGATGTTGAAGCAGAAGCTGTGCACAGAGCATGTGTACTCGCACACCAGGTATGTTTTGGTGTTTTTAATCTTTAATTTCAATATCTTTTCAGATTTTCTATAAGAGCTTAGTATGTTATTTTAGGCTTAATAGGCTGATTAAAGTATAGCTACGTGTGAAATTGTGCATCTTATGGTCCATAGCGGACCCGAGTCAGTCTATTAATGGCTCAGTGTTGTACTATTTCAATAACTAGTCGATGTAATAAAATTTAGAAATCTTTATTTACACACATTCTCTATGCTTATTGACTCACATAACTTTTTTCATTAATTTATAGGCTAATTGCCCCTTATATGTTGTCCATGTAATGAGCAAATCTGCTTCAACAGAACTAGCACGGGCAAAATGTCGCTTTAAAGGAATTTTCGGTGAAACATTAGCTGCAGCTGTTGGAACTGATGGAACCAAATATTGGGATAAGTGTTGGCATCATGCTGCTGGTCATATCCTTAGTCCACCACTACGGCCAGATCCATCAACACCAGAATTTCTCTTAAAACTTCTCGGAAAGTAAGTTCAGGAATTTTTGATCTTATTTAATTTTGTAACAAACAAATATCTTACACATTTCAGTGGTGATCTTGATTCAACGGGAAGTGATAATTGTACCTTCAATCAATCCCAAAAGGCACTTGGAATAAATGATTTTTCAAAAATTCCCAATGGAGTAAATGGCGTAGAAGATCGTATGTCTGTAGTTTGGGAAAAAGGTGTCCATTCTGGATTAATGGACAAATGCCGATTTGTTGCAGTTACAAGCACTAATGCTGCTAAGATATTTAACTTGTTTCCCCAAAAGGGATATATAGGTGTAGGTTCTGATGCCGATATTGTTGTTTGGAATCCAAAAGCAACAAGACAAATATCCGTAAAATCGCATCATCATGCTTGCGATTTTAATATCTTCGAGGGCATGGTATGTCATGGTGTTCCGGAAATTGTTATTGTTAAGGGAAAGGTGTGTGTTGAAAATGGAAATATTAACGTTAAAAAAGGTCAAGGGAAATTTTTGAAAACGCCTATTAAGCCAGATTACGTGTACAATGGATGGATTATCCCCAATTTAAAAGAAAAAGCAGTTAAACGTAAAATTTAATTTTTCGTACGAAAGTTTACAGATAAAATACATTTTAAACAAAATTGTACTTTTTAAATGTTCTTATTCAGTTCTAGTTCTAATTATTATAAATTCTTGCTATATCAAATACACCCTTGGGAGTTTATTCGCTATAACTGTGAAGAACTTCTAGTCAACTTTATTTACAAGCTAAGTAGACGCCATGAAAAATATTACCTAACTTGAAGCAAGCCTAGGATAAATCCAGCACGTAGGCTGAACAAAATCAATGCAAAAAGGTTAGTGTCTTGTTAGTGACTTCTTTTTGTCTTAGACTGTTAAACAGAAAGATAAATATTTTACGATTGCAATTCATAATTAAATTTTTTGCTTGTGATACTCCGGTAGACGGTGGTGTTCTCTGCGCTGTCCGCCGTGACGTTCCTTACATGGTCATTAATGCTGCGGGATATGGCTTGGGTCGTTCGGGAGCGCGTCTTGGACAAGGATTACCTACTACCATATTTTTCGGCTGCTCCACCGTAAATTTCGGCTTTCACAGATTCCATTGCCTCTTGCGGCTTATCATAGTGCTGTGACGTGATGAATCACTCAGACAATTTTCTTGACTTGGTGGCCGAGTACTGTACTGATTGGCCGAGTACTGTTGTGAGGAGTTGTCTATCTCCCTTGGTTCCCGAGTCTCGTCATCATCCGGCACTGCATGTTTTAATCCTGTATTGACAGCATCTTCTGTTTCAAGTAATTTTTGTTATAACTTTAGCAAGGCTGATTATTCTAATCTTAATGATTGGCTTTTTGCCTGTGATTGGTCAAATGTTCTGAATGAGCGCGACATAAATAATGCTGTAAAATTATTTTACGATTCTCTTTCTGTTTGTTTTGCTCGTCTCGTGGTTCGCGTACATATCCGCCTTGTTTTAATATTCCGTGAAGCTCTCAAAGAATCTAAAGAATAAAGCTTAGGAGCGGCATTGTTTCTCAAGGAGTGTGGCGGTCGACGTGCGGACCTTTTGAGTTAAATATAGCTTAGCTTAGCGTTATTCTAGGATTAGTAATGCTGCCTAGTTAACATTGTTGTTTTACTCAGTTACCTCCCTTCTATTTTATTTTTATACTGTTTCTCTTTAGTTGTAAGTCTAATCTATTGTGTATACTTCTACAATCTTCGTATAAGGCTTTTGAGCCTTTTTATTGTTATGTTTTAAACCGAATAAAGAATAAATATATATTTTTTGAGGGAGGTGAAATGCTTTATGCACGCTGGGCACCCCTAAAAAAAACAGCTCCCTTGCTCTCCGGACACTAGCTTTCAGCAAATAGGAAAGGTAGCGTCACCGGAGTGCCTCTATTGCCCAGCCCAAATGTGAAAAACGGTTCCAGGTTAGGTAAAAACCTACCTCTCCTCTCTCCACTTTGTTTTCCCCTGTCCATGGTGTAGGACCTTTCCTCTCTGCGCACCGTTGCCTTGCCCATTTCTGCCTTCCTGAGATAGGTCGAGCAGGTCGATGGGAACGACCCCTGCAATCATCAGGACGGTTCCAAATCAGTGCAGTATGCTGAGGCCACTATTAGAGCTGCGCGCCTTTGTACCTGGCCAAGTCTCTTCCGATATTGCTCCTTACTTAGGGCTTCCGCCCATACCTCCGCACCACATAGTAGGGTTGACAGTACTGTTGTCATCAGGATGCGGCGTTTGCTCGAGCTTGGACCTCCCACGTTGGCCATCAGCCTGCTCAACGATGTGACGCCCGTTGCTGCTTTATCTGCAGTATCCTTTATCTGCTGAAAGAAACTCATCTTGGTGTCAATCGTAACGCCGATGTACCTCACCGATGGTCTCATTCGTATGGTTTCTCGCCCTGATGAGCTTTTCGAAGATCTTTCCAGTAATGTCCAACATGCACAAGGGGTGGTAGGTAGACGGCTGTCCGGGCTCCCCCTTACCTTTGCTTAATAAAACTAAGCGCGCTATCTTGCAGCGTGATCAAAAGACCCCCGATTCCAAACATGTATTGTACATGCGCAGCAGCAGCTCCGGGTTTTGTCAGAACACCATCTTCAAGACTTCCCTTGGTAGGTGGGCCTGGTGCGTTCTTGTTCTTCATGGTAAGTACGGCTCTCTCCAACTCCTCCGCTGTGAACATCGGGAAGACCCTAAAAGTCTCACCAGCGTAGGGCTTTGCTTCAGTTTGTGGTCCGCCGAAGCTCCTTCGCCGATTTATACTCTGCGGAATAAATATTACGGATATTATAAGTGAAGTTTATATATCAAGAGTACAATCTCTTAACTGTTTCCGGTTGAAAATAAAAATTCACAATAAACCAGAAGCCGGGAAAACCATTTTCATTGCCTTTGTTAACAGCGGCTTATGTTTCGTTTTGATGATGTTTGTAATACTTTTCAGGAGTTTATAGAATGCAATTAAACAAAATGATTTTTATAAGTGTATAAATATATACATCGAGATGCGTATCATTGAATATATTGAAATTACTTTTATCGCCGAAATCAATTTTGTGGCTTTATAATTCTTCAAAAAATGGCGGTTATAGGTGCAACGAATTGTTGAACGCACCAAAAAATTTTGACAGCAAGAAAATTGACATTGACGTTTTCCTATGGAGGATGTGAGAACAGTCTTGTGTCCAATGTCGGATTTTTGTATACCTTGAGATTATCATTCGAATATTGCGATAAGTTATTGTTAATATAAAATTGTTTTCAAATTAAGTTATATGTGACGTGATGGAAAATCCGAGATGCCGAGTTTGTGGAACACTTAAATCGCTATTACGTTGCGCAAAATGTAAAATGGTTTATTATTGCTCGACAAGCCACCAACACACAGACTGGCCTAATCATAGAATAGAATGTAAACAATATGCACGACAAAAAAGGGATTCCCAAAATAGGCTCGTTAATGCTTGGGGCTCCAATGGTGATTTAGGACAGTATTCATTTTTTGAGCCATCTGCATCGCAAATGATGACTTCATCCGATTTTTCCTCGAACCCAATTGTTAATTCGTATAGCATTAATAACAGATTCGAGGATGCACAAGGAATAGGAGGTGGACAGTTTTCATCGTTGGATATTAGTGCATCTAGGTAAGTTGTTTCCAAACTTTTATAAATTTTTGGTACAATGGAAAGTTTTAGTAAAAGACTACATGAGTCAAAACATGGAGACAGTGCATTTTGTAGTTCCTACAGGAATTCACATTTATAAATTTTTTTTGCTAAACGTGCATTCAAAATTCCTATTATTTCAGTTGATTTTCTGCTACCTTTTAGGATATTTACCCTAAATCCTGAAAGATAATTAAATTTCTAAAAAATATTTTTTGTCTGTTTACCATTTAACACAAATCAAAAATCCCCTTCTATCTGATAACGTTTGTGTCATTAAATGGTAGTTCATTTCACAGAATGTTTAATCAGTCAAATAAAATTTTCGGTAAAACAAGTAATTCAATTACGATTTTACCATGAAATTATTATTTATTTACAGTGCAAAAGCTTATACATATACCTAAGCAGCAAGCAAGGCAGTGGCAATAAATTGCTTTGCAAATAATTTGTTTTGTTTGTTTGTGCCGCGAAGGCAAATGCTTAGTGCTGTGGAGAAATTTAATAACTATTTGTTTCAAGTTATTGGGTTTATCACAATATACTACTCCTCTGTGCAAAATAGTTTGCCTATATAGATTTACACAATAATCAAAAACTCAATCGAAATGCATTTGTTTCAGTTAACAGAGGTATATGTCAACTTAAAATATTCCAGCTAGAATACAACATTAATTCATTTTTTTTAAATTATAAGCTAAAAACAAAACTGATATTGAACGCAGATTAGTTCGTCTAGCAATAATGCGATGCAAAATATTAAGCGATGTGAAAGTCATGACTGGTTTACAGAAGATTGAAGAACGAGAAAAGTAGAAGATATCGAGTGGCGTCCTTATCAAGTAACCAGAGTGATTGGGAAAATTATAAAATAGCAAGAAATATTTACAAACAACAAACATAAAATAATTGCGGATAAAAGGAATAAAATCAACAAAATTATTACTAATGCCTCAAATCAAAAAGAAATGTGAAAGAAATTGAAAGAATATGTATTTAAAAAAAGTAAATCTGAAATTAATTAAATAATATATAAGGGAGAAACCTGCAACGAGAGTACGCGAATGGCAGAGAACTTTAACAAATTCTTTGTGGAAAGTATCGAAGAAATTAGTACATCTATTACATCAGTAGTTTCTGGGAATAATTTGCAACAGGTAAATAATTAATATGTGTTTCGAAATACAAATTTTGATGAATTAAAGTGGGCAGAGATATTTTAATTAAGAAGCTGAAGAAGTATGGTTTGGTATAAGAGCTATCATCAGGGCGAACACAGCGGACAAAAGTTAATGGAGCGATGTCTCAAAGAATTACTCTATTCTTGGGTGTACCACAAGGATCTGTTCTAGGGACTCTACTGTTCCTTACATACATTAATGATATAAAGAGTGTATTGGACACTATAAATATAGCGCTTTTTGTTGCTGGTAATGATGTAAATGAGTGTGCATATGTAATGGAACAAAGTTTACAAAAATTGAACGTGTGGCTACAAATGAATAAATTAAAATTGAACACTAGTACAACGAAATTTATGACAATCAATGGTGAATATGAAGGTACTTTGAAGATTGCAGATTCTTTTATTGAGCAAGTGGAGAAGATTAAATATCTAGGGGTGATAGTGGACAATAAATTAAAATTTAAAGAGCATGGGAACTATATATGCGGGAAAATTGGTAAAAAAATCGGGTTTTTAAGGAGAATCAGAAAATCGGTGTCGGTACTTACATCTATCAAAATTTATAATACAAGAGTGAAGCCACATTTGGAGTATTGTTTGTCAGTGGAGTAATGGACAGGCTTCAAAATATGGGAATGAGAGCGATTCTTCAATGTAATAGGTATGTGTCTGTTAAGTGTATGCTGGAGTCGTTGATGTGGATGAGTGTGTGAGAAATAATTGTGGTAAATGTGTTACTGTTGATTTTTAAAATGAAAAATGGATTACTGCCTGAATATTTGAGTGATTATTTAGTTTATATAAGTTAGGTGCAGCCATATAACTTGAGACGAGTGAATGAATTCAGGTTAGTGAACTTTACTACAGCAAGGACAAAAAATTCGTTAATTTAGAAAGGTTTGAAAATGTATAATAGGCTTAAATATAATGCAAGTTTAGTAAATATAAATAACTTTAAGAAGATTTGTATAGAATTTATAAAAAATAAGTGGGATACATTAATTAGTGATTAAGATTAAGGAGACGGAGTTGGATCAATCCGTTAAGCCGCACGACCACCATGCCATGAGCCCCGGGTTCGAGACCAGGTCTCCCCGTGAGCTTTTATTAAGAAATTAAAATAATCCAATAAGAATTTCATTTTTAAAAGGGTTGTCCCCTAGGCCACATCGTATAAAAAAAGATTGAATTTTTGAGCTCTATGTAAGTTAACTCTTAAAAGTATGTATGAAGAAAGTGTGCCTGTTGTTGTTAAAGCATTTATATATTGCTAATAAATTATTATTATTATTAAAAACAAAGAAAAAAGTGGCAATACTTTGTTAAAGCTCACATCGACTGGACTCTTGGCAGTGGAATTCTGTAATCTGGAGCGATGAGGACAGATTTAAACTTTTTTGAGAAAAAGTTCTAAGCGTGTAATTTGCAATCGGAACGATGCCTTCCATCCAGACTGTATTAAGAAAAATTCCTACATCTGCTATGGTATGGGGATGTGTGTCCGGAGGAGGTATGTTGTTGACTTTATTTGCTTGACAGTACTGTCACTGCTGTGAAGTATATAGAAATATTGGAAAACCAGCTTTTTCCTTCCATTCTTTTATTGGAGTCCGCAAAAGGTGAATATATTTTCTTGCCGTTCACTGTGCCACTAAGGCTTGGTTGGCCCCAAAAAATGTTTGTTTACTAGAATGACCACCGAATAGCCCACACTTATCCCCAATAGAAAATTTGTAGGGTAAATTAAAAAAGAAATTACGTCAACAGCCCCCAAAGAATATTCAGGAATCGAAAAATAGAATTAAAAAATATGGGAATTAACTGAGCCCCAAGAATGTACAAAATTAAAAAGGTCATACGAATAAGGGCGATATTACACAGTGGTAATCTCACTAATTAGGAAAACATTGTCATAGGCGAACTAATTTGCGTTCAATATCAGTTTCATTTTTAGTTTATAATTTAAAGAAAAATTGAATTATTGTTGTGTTCTATCTAGAATATTTTAAGTTGAAATATACCCCTTTTAACTATAACGCATTTGGATTGACTTTTGCATTATTCTGTAAATCTATATATTTTCCCAAAAACAGCATTAAAACTAAAGGAGGGCGAACTATTTTGCAGAGGAGTAGTAAGCTTAAAATCGGAAGAAAAGTAACATCTCACGCTACTGAAAATGAAATCTAAATAACAATTAATGAAGACAATACTCACAATTTTAATTTAATTAATTTCTATGTAATATTTGAATAAAGACTCTTACTTTAGATTTTACATTGAAAATGTATAGATTTGACTAGCACACCTCTGCCCGATTAATGTTGAAATATGGAGAATTTAATTGGTTGCGGCAAACGGAGCAAGCGGCATGCTCGAAGTTCAAGATATCGCTTCTCCGGTAGAACAATGACAAAGGTCCTATAGACTGAAGCCATGAACTGCGTGCATTGGTCTGCGCGGAGCGTTCCACCCCCTTGTCAGTTATTCCGAAACAAAATCGGGTAAAACATTATTAATCTACATGAAATTTGGGGGCCTTATCGTTTTAAAATTTTCTGAAAACACCGGATATCAAAATGGCGGCCGTTTGAAAAAGACATCATATTTTCACTGTGTTTTTAGCTTAAACAAAATTTTCTTTACGGTTGAACAAATTGCAACTCAATCGGTTCATCCGTTGAAGCTGTAGAGCGCCCCGCGCACTGAAAAATGCTGTTTCAAGAAAAATTCATTTTTCTTCGAACTCCGAGTTGTAAGAAAAAAAAATATAACAAGTTTTTCAACAAATTTTTTATTGGCACTGTCTTACAGCCTTTTTATGCCTTTTGAAATACTGTTTAACTTCGTTGTCACGGCTTCTTGTTTTCATCTATCGACGCAAAATAGTTCCCTTTCAAGTCCATCTTTAATTTGGGGAACAGAAAGATACTCGGGTATCTCCACAACTCGGGTATCTCCACAACTCGGGCAAAGATTACTAACTACTAGATAACCGGCTCCCTAAAATACCCAGCTAATCTTGAAAAAGTAACACTGGCACCACAGTAAAACGAAATATATTCAGATTTTAAAGTCATAAGAATATCCATGCAAATAAAGAGTACAGGTAGTGTGCAGTCATTTATTCCTGTCAAAATTATTTGAGAGAATCATTTATTCCTGTCAAAATTCTGTTCTCATTCGGAGAGAATCACATATTTCTGTCAAAAAAGTACCGCTAAATCTTGTCGAAGAGAGAAATGTAGTAAAAAGTACCACCAATAAAAAGAATTCATGTGAAGCACGTGACTGAGCTAGTTACTCGTGTGCGTAAGAGCCTTTCAAACCGTCAATGTATTCTGATCTTTTAATGAGTGAAGAACATTTGGCATTTGTAAACAAACATAAGAAAATTATACTTGTCTCTTATCCACAAATTCTCCCGGAAAACAAATTTTTAATTCTGACTGCAGGGTTGCCCGATGCGGGAAATATAAAAAAGCAACCAAAATTTTTTTAATAGTTTGTTCGAAGCCGTTTATCTAGTAGAGTAATCTTTGACTCGGGTCTCACACCCGCAATTCTTTTGCAAAGGCGATCCAGCATTTGTTGGTAGAATGGAGCATTAACAGTAGTACCTTGAGGAACAAATTCTTTGTGGACGATGCCTTTGGAGTCAAAAAAATGACCAATATTTTCTTAATTTTTGAAAACGCAATTTATTTTGGTCGCGGCAAATTTTCAGAGACCCACTCTGCGCTTCAGGATCGTATGCGAAACACCAACTTTCGTCATCCGTAATAATGGCTTCAAGAAAATTCGATTGTGTTTCAATCATTTCCAGCAAGTCATGTGCGTGAGAAACTCGTTGTCGCTGTTTGGCTGTTAGCGCGTGTTAGCACACAGCTTACTTTTCTTCAAATCGTTCCTAATAATGCGTTGCACGATGATTTTTGGTATTCCAGTTAGTTCTTCTATCAACCTACAGCTCGTATTACGGTGGTCCTTTAACACAGCTGCAACTTAAGAGATGTTTTCATTACTCTTCGTGACGCATGCCCGATTTACCTTAATTTAAACCAGTAAAATGCAGATTTAAAATTTCATAAATGTTTTTACAATATTTCTTTATAAAAATTTACTTTTCTTTTGCAGTGAAAGACGTTGTGACGACCTTTGTAGAAATATTATTTCCGACCTTAACACTTACGGACTTGCTGTTGTAGACGACTTTCTTGGAATGGATCGAGGAATAAATATTTTAAATGAAGTCCACAAAATGTATTCCGCAGGAGTATTTAAAGTATTATAAGAAATCAAATTAAACGAGCAAAATTAATTTAAACAAATCCATAGGATGGTCAACTAGTATCAAACAGCCTAGCAGAGAAAGATTCACGCACAATACGAGGAGACAAAATAACATGGGTCAAAGGTACTGAACCTGAATGTTTAAACATTGGATACCTAATAAATCAAGTAGAATTGTCATGTAAACCTGGTACTTATATTTAAGTTAATATTTTGCTTTCAGATAGATACAGTTATATGTAGAGCAAGTACAATGCAGGACAATGGAAAGCTTGGGGATTATATTATTAGAGAAAGAACAAAGGTAATTGAAATCACTTTTATTTATATAAAATATTATTTTACGGAAATAAATTGATTTAAAATTATCTGTTTAGGCAATGGTAGCATGTTACCCAGGATTTGGATCTCATTATGTAATGCACATCGATAACCCGAACAAAGATGGACGTGTGATAACTGCCATTTATTACTTGAATATTAACTGGGATGCTGAACGTAGTGGAGGACTACTCAGGTAGATTTTTTTATTATGTTGAATTCACTCTCTGTATAAGTAATGTATACAAAACTGGTAGAGCTTATTGATCTTCTGTTTCTGAATCGTGGGGTTTATATTTAGTAGTTAATCTCAAAAAAGTAAAAATGTCCAATTCTATGGATCTTTGTAATTAATGCATTACATAAACATATAAAAACAATTGATCTCTTGTGTGACGGGGAATGATAAGAACTTGATCCATTTCAATGACAATGATTGCAAGTAAATCTACAATTTAAGGCGGATTCCGAACCATCGACATTATAAAAACAAGTGTTGTATTCTTTGAAAGTGAAAGTTTTGTATGCTTAGAGAAATGATGAATTTTACAACAAGTGCCCACTAATTACTCAATTAATTACGTTGACGTTATTCTGCAACAAAAAGGAGATGGGCGTTCCATGCCTACAATAGACGAATATTGATTTAACAGCTGTTTTGGTGTTCAATTATGAAATTTTATAAAATTGTTGGAGTTCTTCGGACTTATCTAAAACTTCTTATCGTATTACCAATAACTATGTCCTTACGTATACGTGGATACGTGGCAACAACATTTTTATTCTCTACACCCGAACACCCAAGCGAATGTAAATTTTTAGCTCTGAAGTTTCATTTTAAAAGTAGCTAAATGGAAACGAACTATTTTACTAAGTGTATCAAAATTTAAAAAAGCGTAGCTCTACTTTTAACTAGTTAATGCACTACCTAGTTACTTTCATTAAGGACGTTTAATTGTTAGTTATGGCACCGTTAAAAGGTATCGTTTTGATGCAAGGAAATTCAAAGACTGTTAATTGAATGAATTAATTCGAAGGCAGGCAGCATTATGGGCCGTCAGTTCAGCGCATTATAGGGATAAAATAAAAAAAAAACAATTTCTTAGGTTAGGTTAGAATGTGTTATCCTATGAGGGCAATAGCCTTACATAGACCAAATTAAGTCCGTAGTGTTAATACATTCCGATTTCCTACGTTCTAGATAGCTCGTGTGACAATCGTCAAGGGGTATCTTTGTTTTATCTGGATATTGCAACCCATCACAAAGCATTGGATACGGTTCAGAGGATAGCACCACTACTGATAACAGGAGCGCTTAAAACTACACCTTCTAAAGCCCTGAACACTATTCTCCATCTTCTACCGGTGGATCTCTTGGGTAAGCATACCGCATCCTCAGCTGCCATTAGGCTTAACTCAGTTCAGACCTGGAAACGATCGTACTTCGGTCACTCTAGAATTCTGGACGCGAGAACTGCCAGCAATATCGACTATACCACGCCCAAGCCTTTCTTTGGGACGAAATTCAATTTCTCCTTTCCCGCCATATCAGAGTGGGAGGTAGGGCCACCTCACTGGGAGGGGGGGAGTCAGTGCATCTCTACACTGACGGCTCCAAACTGGAAGGCAAAGTAGGTGGAGGTATTTTCTCAGAACATCGGGACCTCGATATTTCACTTCGCTTACGTGAAAGTATGGGTGCTGGACATAGTGTTATTCCGGGCAACTGTAGAGCCGACGAACTAGTGAGAATCGGTACTACTCGTCCCGACTTGGGCTTTAACCACTATCTGTGAAAGCCTCTGGCCACTTGCAAGCTGGAGATTTCGCGGACATCTTTCAGGATTGCAAACACACACTTGATTGATCACTCGACAGATATGGCCAAAGCTTGTCCCTAAAAGACCGAGAGAGCTCATCTTAATCGAACGTAAATTAATTAGCATTAGCCTGGCCGGTATTACGGGCCACTGTCTGACATGTCAATGGACTGGGCGCACCTTCCAACGCTTTCTGTAGGAGTTGCCATGACGGAGAGGAAGAGGAAACCATACTCCACTTCCTCTGCAACGGTCCGGCCCTAGCCAACCGTAGGAACCGGTTTTCGGGCTCCCCCTTTTATGTAGAGCTAACCGAGTTAGGTTGCACTGACGTCGGGAACCGTACCTGTTGTGAACACTTAGACCGCCTTTTATGTTCGAAGCTTCTTCGAGAATTTTTAAAAATTTCAGAAGCAGTTTGTGTCTTGTTTTCGAAAGCTGCTTTTACTGAACTGCCTTCACAGAACTGACTTGTGAACTAACTCTGTTTGACTGACTTGAGCTGCCTTTGTGACAACCAGTTTAAGATATTCTGACGCTATCCTCTTCCATTAATTTCCACAGTTCGAGACTCGATCGTTTGCCACAACCCACTTTGTTTTCTTCATTCAGTAAACCGTTGTTTACTTCCTCGATTGGTTAATGCTCACGTAAGTTCATGTTACATCATGGTCTATCTTGCACATGTTCTTGCATTTCGCTTTCCTGCTGAGAGGCGGAAATGCCGCCAGAACAGGGACGGTGAATGCAGTAACATATGGCTTGTTTGTTTTGCCATTGTGTCATGCGGAATATGTGAGCAGCATGCTACGAAATATTATTGTTATTGTATGGTGACATGATGTATAATATAATTTTGTTGTTAACCCAGTTGGAAAGGGTTAACGAAATTGAACTAATT
This sequence comes from Leptarthrus brevirostris, assembly GCA_964036015.1. Taxonomy (NCBI): domain Eukaryota; kingdom Metazoa; phylum Arthropoda; class Insecta; order Diptera; family Asilidae; genus Leptarthrus; species Leptarthrus brevirostris. The sequence continues at coordinate 2,902,965 of OZ038371.1, read as the reverse complement.
AGCATGACCGTGAAATGTTGGCACATGTTAACCATGAAAAAATGAAAGTGATCTTGGGTGATCGTTTTTAAGAAGTGCAGATGTGATCGTGGGAAAATGGAAGTGAAAGTAAGAATTTACATTGTGGGTGGTCACTCATTACAGGGTGTTCCGCAAGGCTCAATACTTGGCCCGCTCTTATTTAGTCTATCTACCATCTACAATCAGTAATTCTTCCACACCACTGCTTGGCACGTCCATTGGTGTATTCCTTGAGCGTCGTCAACTAATTTTCTTATATAAGTTATTATCTAAGAAATGTCCTGCATATTTGTATGAAAAGCTGCATTTCCTGCGTACTCTCAGAGGTATTAGGCTTCTGGTTCCAAGATGCTTGTCACAGTATGGAGAGAGGTCTTACTTTGTCAAGGCTATACGTAGATGGAATACTCTTCCGATTAGTGTTCAGAGGGCGGGCTCCATTCAGCTTTTCCTTGAGAGGTTAGAGAATTGTCTTCTGTCTTAAATGAAAGGATTTGATTTGAATTTTTATTTTGATTTTAATTTTGTTAGTTTAATTTTATTAATGCTATAGTATTATATAATTTTGATTTTGTCTTTAATAGGTAGTCCATTGCTTTTATATTATCACTTCATTAGTACTGAAATATGACTGTAATCTTCTGTACAAGTCCAATAAAGAAATTATTATTATTATTAAACTCCATTATTTTAGGTTCGTACCTGTTTTGGAATAAGCTAGTCCAGTTTGGTCTCCTTTTTATGTCACTCATGTTAATCGCATTGAGGCTGTACAGCGCATATTCGTAAGATTTGCTCTTCGCGGCCTTCCTTGGATCGGCTACCTTACTCTTCGGCTACCTCCTTACCTGACCGATTAAAGCTTATGTCACTGGAGTCCCTTGAAAGTAAACGCTAGATCTCCAGAATTGTTTTTGCCTTCAATTGATTGCAAGGCGCGGTTAATTCCTCCGAACTGCTGATTATTGATTCCTGCTCGCCCCTTGAGGAACCAATGCTTTCTGCATATTCCCCACCACCGCACAAATTATGGCATGCACGAGCCTATTACGTCTATGTCTCGTCTCTTTAAAATTCATGAGTTTATTGATTTTCATCACTTGTGAAGACCTCAACTGAAGAATCAGCTCTGTTAGGTTTACTTTTTCTATTTCTTTTGTAATTATATTGTTATTTTGATGTAGCTGCCAGTATTTGATGTATCTTAATAACAAATGCAAATATTGCTTTTATATTCTTTAAAACATTTCCGATAGAACATTTATGCACTTAATTCAAAATTGCTTCAAGGGGATTTATTGCGTTTGGTATGAACGCTCCTCATTTATAGTGATATAAGAATTTTTATTAATATTTTCATTAATCATCAATTTTCACTCTAGAATCTTCCCAGAGCATGGTGACACAGTAGCCGATATTGAACCAAAATTCGACAGAATTATTTTCTTCTGGTCAGATCGAAGAAATCCGCATGAAGTTCAACCATCTCATCGTACAAGATATGCAATTACAGTATGGTATTTTGATGCAAATGAAAGGGAAGCCGCCCTGAGTCGATTTAGACAATATAGAAAAAATGCTAGTTGTACGTAACAGCAGCTAAATTTGTTTATAATGTTATTACTAATTTTAATTCTATAAGTGAGGCTGTCTAAGAATTTTGCTTAAGATAATATTGCAATATTTTAGTTGTTGAAGCAGTCTTAAATATCAAAATATTAAATTCTATAAATTTCTGTTTTATTTTTAGGCAAAAATAATGTGTATGTGGTTTGAATCTTACAAATTTTCCCTTGTGTGGATTTTGCTTTTAACATAATTCTCCCTATACTAAGTTAATGTAAAAAGAGCAACTATTAGTTAACATAATTTTATTATGCATAAAAGTTCGAATAATTTTTTGTGTTGTTAGCAACTTAGAAATACTTCAATAATACGCCTGTTCGATGAATAGAGCCAGACTGTTTAGCATAAGAAAAGCTGGTGTAGAATTTAATCTAAAACACCGAGTAATTGGACTTTCTGGTCCTATACTAGTCCGAAATCGTCATCATACATACCATAATTTACAGACAGGAAAGCAAAACAAACAAAATTTCAATGTTTTTAAGTCAATTTAAGCGTACTAGGGTCCTACGTTTTTATACACTTTGCAGACAGCCACAATAGATGTAATTTTCTCCAATAATCCATAGTAGAACATAGTAAGTAGATGAGCCATACAACAAAACTTAGTTACATTACCTTACCTTTACGTATTTATGAATATATACGTGTTCATTACAAATAAATTCGAATTTGTAACATTACAATATTCCTAAATTTATTTCCTCGTCAATTTATTACTGAAAATAAAAAAAACTGTATGATAATAAGAGGCATAAATACATTACCATAAACCAAAAAAAACGAATCCTTTATAAAAACAAATGCAAATTTTATTTTTCTCTAAAGAAGACCACATCGTCAGCTATAATACTTGTACTTGTTCTTTGTTTTCCCTCTTGATCAACAATATCTCCATAAGTTATTTTCCCTTGAATAAGAGCTCGCTGACCTTTTTTCATATATTCCATAACGTTTTGTCTCAGGTTTGGTTTGAAAACTACCACTCGATGCCAATCGGTCCTTTGAGCCCATTCACCGGATTGATATCTTGATAAATTATACCATTTAGTTAGTAATATTTACTAATACGTAACATACTTGTAATTGTCGTGAGTAGCTAGAGAAAATGTCACAACTGGATGTTCATCGTTGCCCCTTTTCTGTGGATCTGCTCCAACTCTTCCAAGTAGTGTAATCGAATTGATAGCTGAAATTAATTACAGGATAATCAAACAACAACAGATAATAAACTAGCAAGAAATAGGACATTGTGCACCTATTACGCCTTCAGCTCGGGTGGTAAATACACGGGTTGAGATGTTCTATTTTGGTCGACAGTTGCACAATAGGTCTGTTCACGTACTTAGTTTTGGGTAAATGCATTATGATATTTTTACTCAAACGCGTTCACGTACTCATGAAATGGGGGAAAATTTGCTGACGTAACATTTCCCCTACTTAAAAATGTTAGTTTAAATTTACCCGAAGAAATAAGTTGAGTAATTTTGTTAAGCTTTGTTATAAAGCCACTAATTGTCACTTTGACAGTTATTGCTTTAGTTTTTGTCCAAGAGTACTCAAACTCGTTCACGTACTATTGGTATTTGGTAACTTCTCCTATTTAACATTTTTACTCAGAATATTTCTGATCAAAAAGTACGTGAACAGACCTAATGTACTAGGTAAAAAAAGTGCAATTTTGCCCCCACAAAATATGTGTACAGCCCCTGCCTAAATTTGGAAATTAGTGGGGTGAAGTATTTCTAACATCTCTGTAAAAACTCAACCATTTTATAGCATTTTTGGCGACATAGTGTCGGTCCAGGTAAGGTCAGTGGATATCTCAATACCTAAGATGTTTAAAGAGGGTGACTTAGGTACATTCACTCCGTCGACAGAAATGTATTTTTTCTTTTATTGCAATCGATCGTAAATATAGCATTGAGTTTTGAATGCATAAAACATAACACGGTTCACACAGTGAGGATCGTAGAAATGTTGTGTAATGATCCAGACATGCGTTTTCGGTTGATTTATGTGGAGCTCCTATGACAATTTATTACAGAATTAACAGTACGTGAAAACAAGGGTGTTGTCGTCGGCGAAACTATGAATAGAATTGTGAGTGAAAGATAAAAGGTCATTAATAAAACGAAGAAAGAAGTTTGGTGAAAGAACCGAACCCTGAGGTACACCGGCATTTATTTTGTAGTAATCAGCCTAGCAAAATACTCTATGCATTTTACGAAGTGAGGTGCCGACCAAATTCTTGAAGTTTGGCTAGAAATATCAAGAGCTACGATTTCCAAATTCCGACTCTGTCAGAGTCGTTAGTAAGTAAGTTGAGCGGATAACGCGGAAACCGAACTGACAATTGTTGATAAGATGGTTACTTTCTAGGTATTTCATTAACTGAGAATGAAAGGTTTCAATTGTTCCTCAAAATACTTTTTGATGTAAATCTGTGAATTTATCGTGCTCCGTACAACCAATTCTTTACTTTTCAATCAGTATTCACATATCGTTTGCCAAACCATATACTGCTTGGGAAACTTTTTTTCTTACGATGTGGCCGAAGCCTTCCTTTTCCTCAGAACGGCTTTAAGTTGTAAAATTTCTTTGCTCGTTGGACTGTCGACTCCGAAGTCCCTGCCTTTGCCACCATACCTCGCCCAGAGGTATTGGGATGCCCAACATACTCCTTTCTTATCTTATGTGCTAATTCCTTGCCTGTTTGACTCTTTTCCTGCCTGACTCCTTCCTGTCAACAGACAAACCCTCCTTATACTTGGAAGTTTTCCGTCTCACCGTTCACACTGAAGTCCATACATTCTTAGCCAGCTGCAATTATTTTATTGCGGAATTTTCCAAGAATCTGGAAATAATTTTATCGCGCACTTCTATTTCAATTGATAACATCTTTTCCGTTCAAAACTGGTGCACGTTTATTTTAAACCTTGCCTTCTATAGAAAAAATCCTGGATCTGCGATAAAATATTTCACTGGACAGGAATAGTAATTCAAGTAAACAAAGGTCTCAATTTCGCTGGGACAGACCTTAAATAGTCTCTAGTTAGAGGGGTCGCATACCCATCCTTTTTTTATGTATCGGCTGAACATAAACAAGTTTCCATGCAGACGGAAACACTCCTGTTGAGTATGGCAGATGAAAAAGTTTGCGCAGAGGTTTAACGAAAGCAGAAGCGCAGAACTTTAAAAGCAGGCAGCGAGAAACCACCAAGCCTAGTAGCATTGGGCAGATGCGATAAATAAACTGATGGAGCACGATAATGAGCTTAGTCGTTTACACCATCGTACTGTTAAACACCCAGAAAAAATGCATGTCTTGGGATGCTTCAATCAGCGCGGATTCGGATGTTTGGTACTCTTTACGGAGAATCTCATTGCTCTCAATGATAAAAATTTATCAGCGTGGTCTCTTACGTCTGTAAAAAAAGTGGTTCGGTGCCTCAAAAGGAATTTGAACCTTGCAGAAAGACAATGACCCAAAACGCAGAAGTCTTCTCTATAGAGAATGGAAAGCCAAAAATGGCATAGAGACAATGGAATGATCACATTCACTCCCTTGTTTAGTTGTCTCGTCGCATCAAAAAATCCGACGCTCTTTACCGCAGCATTACGCTGAAATATTAGTCGAGAGCGTGCTCGGAAAGTATCAAGCTTTTATTGACAACTACGGTAAATAGGTGATTGCTCCATAGAGCGGAAAACCTACTTTCATATAAAAAAAATTGTTTGAATAAATGAAAACTTAAGTAAAAAGAAATTCGTATTCTTTCTTGTATTACTTTTTTCTTAAATCTTGCTTGCTCCTAGAAGTTTTCTTCGCATCGACTAGTAGTCTTCTCTGTAATTTTAAATGCCCCTTTGACTCGTCCATTTGAACGCAAATTGAAGCTCGTTGGCCTCTTATATATATTTTCAGAAACATTTGAAATAAAAATAATGAAGCTACAAACTAATTAACTATCTTAAGCACAAAATAGTTAATATGCTTACTGCTTACTTTTCTCAATTTTTGGCATTTCGTCACTAAAGTATCGACATAATTGAATAGGCTTACATCTAATGTGCGCAATCTGAAATAAACCAATTAAAATTAAATAATTAAAGTATAAAACAATTTGCACCTTTCCAAGTCTGCACGGCAACATTTTTCCTATTTGTAGTGTGTGTAAAGATTATAAAGAAGAGTGAGGAAAATGGATGACTGCTGAAATTTTTAAATTAAAACAAAATAAATTAATGGTCTCAGTAAATACGTAAAAGAAAAAATGGTTTTATATGGGAGCAATGTTTAAAATAAATGCTCGTGTCTCCTAAAACTACTTTCTCAATTGGAAATGAAAGAAGAGTTGTTTTGAATTTAAATTCTTTGCTTTTTCAACGAAATTGATATTATTAGTAAATCGTGAGGCTGATAATTGTTATGACAATATAAAAACACATCCATAAGATGCTGCTAGAAGCGTTGTCAAGTAAGGGTTTTTGCGTTATCTACTATTCAGACGACCTATCGATAGCAGCCAGAGAAAAGTTTGTAGATTGCGGCAAAGATTACCTACTACTACCAGGCATGTCCAGAAACTTATACTAGGGCCCTCACGGGCAGAGGGAATTTTTTTGCTATGATCCAATGAGCTCAAGAACGCGTCAGTACGAATAAAAGTGTAGTCACAGCAACGTGCCCCGTGAACCATGTCGATAGAATCTGCCGCCAAGTGCGAAATTCGCAGCGTTATCAGTTATCTCGATAACGAAATGTCGTGAATTTAAAAATGGTCGTACTGACATCCGTGTTTTGGAACCACAAAGGGATCATTGTGATCGAATTTTTACCCCAGAGTGAAACCTTCTGGGTACTGTGTGACCTTAAAAAAAATTGAGAAGGGAAATTCAGAACAAGCGAAGGGGACTGCTAAAGAAGGGAATCTGCGTTCTGCACGACAAGGCCAGACCCCACACGGCCAACGCAACAAAGCAACGCGTATTTCCCTGACCTGACGCTTTCAGATTATCATCTGTTCACCTCCCTGAAGATGCACATGGTTGGGAAAAAAAAATTTCAACTGACGAGGAATTAAAGGGGGAATGAACAAGTAAACAAAGGAGTTGGCGGCAGAGTTCTTTGACCAAGGCATACAACACTTGATCCCTCGTCACATTACGTGCATTAAGAAGGATGGCGACTACGTGGAAAAATAGTTCACATATGTACTGATGTAACTATGTAAAAATTTTTTTTAATAAATTGTTTGAAACCTACAAAAATCTGGTACACTTACTTTCTGGACATACCTCGTAGATAAGCCGCTTCGAACAAAGTAGTGAACAATATTTGGAGACAAGTATACTTTTCTCAAAATACATTCCCAGTTTCAAAGTTTCTTTTTATTGGTGGTACTTTTTGGTACATTTTTACTCTTCGACAAGATTTCGCGGTACTTTTTTGACAGGAGTGTGATTCTCTCCGGATGAGAACAGAATTTTGATAGGAGTAAATGATTCTCTCAAATAATTTTGACAGGAGTAAATGACTGCACACTACTTGTACTCTTTATTTGCATGCATATTGTTATGACTTTAAAAGCTGGATATATTTCGTTTTACTGTGGTGCCAGTGTTACTTTTCCAGCAATACTAACAATAAAGAATGAGTCTACATATCTGGGGGTGCTGTTAGACAGGAAGTTAAACTGTTCATTACACTAAGGGCTTTCTAGACACATGTAGAAATGGAATAGAGAGAATGTTTGCTTAATTTGCACGGACTTCAAAGTGTCGTAGTATGCACAAAACTAAATATTATCTTATGCTTTTAAGCGCATTTTGTGAAGTCGGTTCAAACATTCTTTTTAAAGTATTTCTTACTCAAATAAATATTTAACTATGTATTCAAATTTTTCTATATTTTCATTGTCTTAAAGTAGCCAACAAGTTGTTCCTCATTTAGTTGAGGAAGCTTTAAGAAAATTGTCACAATTGATACTTTTGAACTCACTATAGAATAACTCGCTATCTACTACATTATAACGTGTGCGATATAAGCACCCTAATGATGAGACCAAATTGGTTGTACTTCCATGCTCTTCAGTTGTTGTCTGTTTTGTGACTGCGATCTAATTGCATTGCACGAGCGAGAAGAAAAAAACCCTCTATCGTTAGCCGAGTTTGGGAATGTTTCATACAAAAACTGATGTTGTAAAGAACATAATAAGCAAGTGAATAAAGTTAGACAAATCTGAAACGAACGGTTTTGGTAAGGATTTCCATACATTACATGGTTCATTTCAAAAATATTGTCGGCATTAACTTTAAAAATTTAGCATTCAAAATATGCACGAAATGTACACTTGACCTGAGTGAATTTGCAAAAACAATTCAAAATAAACTGTTTAAAACTCGAGCGACGTAAGAAATGTAACAAAGTTTCTCAACACGATTAGTGTTTCTGATAAAGAAAAACTAAACTCTTTTGGCTTTTCCTCAACAGCAGCACCAAAGGGTTAGTTTTCGGTTTCGTGTGAAAGCGTCCAACAGCTAAAGAAAGAAAGGAATCAAATATCAAAACGCTTACAAATTAAAATACAAAAACAAAAGGAAAAGTATATAGAATATATAAAAATATAACAAAATAACACTCCTATAAGCTTAAAACGACTTTAACGGAGCTGATATCTTGCATTTGATTTAGAAAAATTAAAATCGAGACGGTTGGAAAAGCAATTAAAAAGGCGAGACATTGACGACAATGGCTCATTCAAACCGTAGTTAGTGAGGTAGAACGGAGCCTGGAAAAAGTCACTATGTCTAAAGGAACGAAAAGGAACGCGGATGTTCAACTTAGACAACAGTACAAGTGAGTAAATAAAACCTTGCAAGATATCGAAGATAAAGGAAGTCCTAGATCTGTTGCGCCTATCCTTTAGTGAGTGCAAAGCGAGTAGCCCAAGTCCTTATACGCGGGGAAAGTCAAGGGGTTATTCCATGGAAGGCCACGCAATACAAATTTGAGGAACCTGCACTGAACAGCGTCAATACGAGCACTATGAACCGACTAGGACGGAGACCACACGGGACAAGCAAACTTTAAAACAGGTCGGACGAAGGTATAAAAGAGAAGCTTGGTGATAAAGGGATTGTTAAATTCCTTAGACCATCTCTTTACAATTGATGTGATCCGTGAAAGATAAAGGTAGATTTAAAATAACACTAAGATCCCTTACTATATCCACTCTGGTTAGCAAGTTGCAACTGACAGAATAGTCATACAGCAATGGAGCCTTCCTTCTTGAATACGAGACAAACGTACATTTATCAACGTTCAAAGGCATATTGTTCGCAATACACCAAGAATTAAAAGGTTGAAGTTCAGAGTTCAGCGTAAAACAATCGTTGAAGTAAGGGACAAGACGAAAAATTTTAGCATCGCCAGCATAACATAAAATTTTCGAGTTCGCTAAGATGGAGCCCATTTCGTTGATAAAAATAATAAATAGAAGCGGATCCAAATGGCTGCCCTGGGGCACTCCAGAAGTGACCGAAATTTCACGAAAGAGGGAACCGCGAAACAGAACACGCTATGTTCGGACAGAGAGATAGGAAGAAATCCATTGAACGAAAAGAGATGAAAAACCCAACATAGTAAGTGTCAAAACAAGCAACTTGTGATCAATGCGATCAGAGGTCTTACTACTGTATAAGTAAAATCAACCTGACACCACCCTCAATGGCGGAAATGCAATAATTAGAGAACTCCACAAGGTTAGTAGTCGTTGATCTGCCTTTAATAATAACCGTGCTGGAAGGATCCCAAGTACAGTGAAAAGTAAGGACATCACAAACCATTGCTTCGAAAAGCTTAGCGATGGCAGACAAAGTAGCAATAGCCCTATAATTACATAGAGATATCGTCCTTACCCTTTATATGGTAGACGATTTCCAGTTAAGGAAAAATACCGCAGGATATAAACAAGTTAAACAAATAAGTAAGGAAAGGAGTAAGATAGTGGACACAATTCTTTAGGACAGACACGGGGAAACCAACTATGCCGTTACTGATCAATTTTCTCATATGCTCCAATCTCTTCATCTAACCAAGGTTAATACCTTGCCAACCTTCTTCAACTCAACAATTCCCTCGATGCTTGATCTGAACCTTGTTACCGATGCAGGAAAAATAATAAATCACACCCAAATTAGCCCCATAGCAATATAGACCATGATATTATTATATTAAGCTATGACTTATCATTAAACATGAATCCGCGCCCGGTTAGTTTCTCCTTTCGCGATTATAAAAGAATTGACACAGGGTCCTTATTTGATGAATGCCAAAGTTTGCCATGGTGGCACATTTTTAACTGCGTTTCTGTGGATGAGAAAGTCGAGTTTTTAACGTCGTTGGTCTCATATCTATTTGATAAGTACATACCAATAAAGACTACAGTTTCTACAGTAAAGGGTTGTCCATGGTTTACAGCGAGTGTACGTAATCTCATTGCGGAGCGCGAGTACAAAGTTGCCCGCAATAGAGCTACAAGCGCAATTAGACTAGCTAAACGGCAATATTATTCCTCCAAAATCTGTGGCGGAATTTATGTAAGATGGGAGTTTATGGAAAGGACAAAACTGAATGCAACTTCGAGCCAGACAAGCTTAATAATTCTTTTACTTCGTCCAACCATACTACTCCATCTGCTTCCAATATTCATCAATTTAACATTATGCGCAATCCTGATATTACTCCAAGCAGTCGTGATCACAGCTTTTCTTTTCGTGGGGTATATGTTACTGAACTTATATCGTCGTGTAACTCAATTAGTTCTGAGGCAACTGGACCGGAAAAAATAATGTACCAGCAAATACTTGAACACGTGAATAGGAATAACCTTTTATCCCGATGGCAATCAGGCTTTAGAGCACTTCATAGTTGTGAAACTGCTGTATTAAAGATAACATCTGACATTAGAAGCGCACTGGATTGTGACAAATTCACTACCCTTGTCTTGGATTTTTCAAAGGCTTTTGATAGTGTTAACCATGGAAAGCTTATGCAGAAGCTCTGTTCTTGTTTTAACTTCGGTAACTCAGCAGCATCTATGTTGGACAATTTTCTGAGCGGCCGTGGTCAGGGTCGGTACTGCCTATTCCACAATACCTCGGCTAGGCTCAATATTGGGTCCACTGTTTTCAGCTTATTCATAAATGATCTGCCGAGAGCTGTTCGAGATGTAAAAGTACATGTCTATGATTAGCGCGTATCAATTCAGATTTTGATAGAATATACTCGTGGTCTTTAGACAATGGTCTGCAACTTAACCCTGTAAAGTCACAGTCTATATGTTTCTATAATAGCGTCTTTGATGTGTCTGACGTCTAACTGAATAAAGTTACCAATCTTGGAATACAGTTAAATAGCAGCATGAAGTGCTGTGATTATGTAAATGCGAGACTGGCTAAGATCTATGCTGGGCTTTGGTTATCGGCCGATATTCTGCCTTTTAATACTCGTCTAACCCTGGTAAAGTCGGTGATTCTGCCTCATTTCACTTTTGGAAGTGTTGTTTTCCCCAAATTGGATAATATTTGTGCACGTAAAATGGAGGTTGCATTCAACGACTGTATTAGATTTGTATTTGGTTTACGCAGATTTTATCACGTTTCCCCTTTTCGTTTTCGATTACTTGGCTGCTCTTTGGAATCTTATCTAAAGCGTCGAGCGCTTATTCTACTGTTCAACGTACTGCGATCAAATAAGCCGGAATATCTTAGTTGTGGAAGGTTCTTACCTCGTCCAGGTTATCAGATTATAGAATAGTTTACCCGTTACTTTGCAAACTGCAAGCACCGTCAATGCAATTATCAGGAATTTATATTGCACTTACTAGTTTGTACTCACAAAAGATTGTAAATCTTGTGTACACTTATAAGCAATAAATTATTATAATCTTGGTCACTACGAGAGAGACAGAACTTCCTACAGGCTTTGTTTTTAACATGCTTTACAGATGCATTAAGCCAAGGTCAAAAAGAGTTAGGGTTCCTAGAATGAGATACGGATACACAACGGGCGAAACATAAAGTCGTAAAATCAATATCACATTCACGAAAAAGCCAGTCCCAGGGGGTATCTGCCAGAATTTGATTCATTACATAGTAATCAACCCTTTTAAAGTCGTAACAATAACTATCAGAATTGGAAGGCACATTCAAACAAAGTTCAGAGCAGAAGTCCACATGAAGAGTAGGATGGAAGTCCAATTCAGGAAGCAAATGACCGAGGCATCTCCTCACCATGGTTCCACAGTCATCCGTGGAGAACACAAAGTCGAGCAAGCGCTCAGAAGCATTGACAACAGCACATGATTGCCGGAGACAGTGCGCCTACAAGAAACTGTTCAGTTTTGATTAATTACCCCAAAGCTTAGGAAGCACCTATGATGAATTTTGCCAGGATGGGTAAACGTTTGGCAGTGGGATTACATATTATTCATTCAATGTCATGGTTGTATCCTAGCTATGTTTTTAGCTAACTCAAGAGACTTGAAACTCGAGGATTGCATGGTTGCATTGCAGACAACAATTTGTGTCGCAGCAGAATGGACAACATTATTGGTTAGAACTTCTCTTAGCGGGAGTCCAATGACAATAGTATTCGAGATATTGTGTTTCATATTGTTCTCTTCTAGTGGGCTTAAAAATCCCTCAATGCCTTTCTGGAGGTTGACTTATCAAAAACGATTCAAAAGCATAAAAGGTTTTGCGGGTAACGTGATTACACCGGTTTTCGAGGTTAGCTTATACTAAAAATTTGTTCTAAATAATGCAGTTTTATATAAATTTGATATTAGAATTACTTGAATGCTTTTATTTTATTTTATTTTCCGAAATAATCAGAATTTATTCAATAATTGTAGCCACTTAACCACTCTGTAAAGTTACTTGATTAATCACAAAACTAAACAACAGCTGAGTACAGTACAAACCATAATTTTTTAAGATAAAAGTGTGGCCGAAGTTTATATGTGCAGTTTAGCAACATTCAAAAGTTTCTTGTTTAGAGAAACTAAAGAAATTTTCAATATTCTTCTAAATGAATTTAGTGTTCTATTTATATTAAATGTAATTTATCAGCTATTTAAATAAAACAAGAAGCACTTTAATTAAACTTTTTGAAAATATAAGAAAAACGGCTAAAATTCCATCACACTTTATTTACACGGAGTAAATAACAAAGAACGATTGTGTGTAACATTTCACTTTTTTCTGACAGTTCGATTTGAAACATTCAAGCTAAATGGCAAAAAGTTGAAGTGAATTAAAACAAACACTTTTAGCAAGGAAATCTATAAATTTCAGGCGGGCCAGAGCATTAGATGTTTTTTGTGCGTGCTACATAAAAGATCAAGGTGCAAAACGGTTCATTTCGTTTGATAAAGTTTGCTGACGAGTAGAATTTCATCGAACCGATCTGTCGACTTGCATGTCAGCCCGCGGAGATAGTCCGAAATGTGCAATTGAGTAATGATTTTAAAAAAATTTTCAACTTAACAACAATTGAGCGTTAATGTAGTCAGCGTTTGTTTATACTAGAAGCTGTGAGTATGCTATTTACTTAATTAACAAGTTGATTATGATAAAGAGCACTTGATTCAGAGCAGTTCTGAGGCCCGATGTTAGTGTTCTCGTCAAGATGTAAATATTGATATTTCACGTTTGCCATTATTAAATTAAAATAGATTTACGTTTTGATAGTGCAAAATCTAATTATGCGTGTCGGAAACTATTATAATAGTTGTGTATTATGTTATTGGGAGCGTTCTGTTTTAATGTAGCCTACTAGTGTCCTTTTTCCTGTGCGGGATATGTTCTATATTAAAATGTATTCGCCACTTGATATAAACACCAAATTCTTATAGAATACAATTCCATGACGTGTCTATTTGCGATGAACGAATTAATTACATGGGATTCACACTGTATATAAATCGAGAATTGTGTGGAATAATATTTGAATAATTTTTGGACTACTTTAGTCTCTCCTCTAGTGCTACATCATAGAAAAGAAATTATAAGCGGGTAAAGTAAAGAATGAATTTATTTAGAATATACTCAGTGCTTAGTTGCTAAGTGACCCAAAACTTTCATATTACCATCAACATAGAATACTTTGCACAAGGTGTTAGGTAGCAGCGGTAATACTTTGAGCGAAACTGATTAAATATAGTTAGCGGGGCTCTAATATAATTCGGCTCGTTTTCATCGGCGGTCCAGCTAATTGAAGCAAATCAGAAGCAAAGGATTTGCTAAATAAGTCGTGTTACTATTGAGTATTTGATTTTACCGCCGGCATATTGAGTCGAACTACGTTATTTGGTTACATGTTGAATTAATTAGTAAATGAAACTCTCAACAAATGCACAAGTGAAAGAACAAATACTAGTAATTAGCATAAAAAGTAATGAATATTAATGAATTACTGCTGGTAGCTGCTAAGAAAATTGATCAATTAGACAAAATGCATATTTTACGCGATTAATTGTGACTTAATTTGATACTTAAATTTTAGCCACATGTGCGGCAAATGTTTGTTGTCGGTACGGTTGAGCTCACTAACCAGTGGCCTAACGACGTAATTTTTTCGAAAACATTCCGATAAGCATCAAATCCAGATGGACATTTAGCATTTATTATGTCATAATTTAATCTATATTTTGGGAGTTCCATCATGGACGCCATACTGACTGCATGTGTTTGGACAGCCCGCTCTGCAGATTAAATGATGTTTAATCTGCTAGAGTGGCGTTAGTACTGAATGCGTGGGGTCTTTGTGGGGTGACATTGGAACTCATTCAGAACAAGTCATACTTCAATATATAAACTCATAAGTTCCTTTAAATCGTTCAAGAAGTGAAATTTCTAATTACAAGTGATCGAAATCTACCGTTATCTATAAACACGCGGTCATAAAGCCGCGTTAATATCTAAAATTCTTAAATAATCGCTACTCGCACGAGTTCTTCCCTGGTTTTGTCCTGTTGCAGGGGGAACCGTTCTTTAATGTGGCCGGTAATACAGTTTATTCTAAGGCTGGCCAGGTGTAAATCGTCATTAAGTGTTTAATGTAACGGGATTTGCTGTGCATTTACCGTTCTGGGAAGAAGAAGAAGAATCTATATTTTTTCGTCGATTACCCTGGGCCATATTTGCTTGGCACCAATTCTTTGCAGAGTTTTATCAAATTACAGGGAGACTTGCAAATTATCACAAGATCTTAAATTTAAGAAAAAAAGGCAGTATGCGAAATATCTTCAGTTTTTTTCAGGTGGTCAAATAAAGTTCGCAAAAATTTATCTTTTCTGGTTTTTTCTGATGTTGTTCGGAACAAAACCAAAAATTTTGAATTTTAAAAGTTTTGGTCATTGTTATGCAAAAAGTATTAATTCTGTGGTTAAAAATCGGACTTTAAAAGCAAGTGTCGAAATAGAGGAGCTTCCCTAATCTATTTTAGTTTAAATAAAATTTGAAAATTTACTATTAGTGGCAATGCGGTTATAAAGTGGTTCAGCAAATAATATTTGCACAAAGCTATGTCGCTGAATGATTTTTCTGTTCTGAAGAAATTCCGTAGCTTTAAAATGTCTTTCACTTGTCCACTCCTTCTATCTGTCAACCTACACATTGAATTCGTTGTTTTAAGTACTAAGATACAGTCGGATACGATTAAACTTGATGCGTCTCAACTTGCGATAGCCAATGACCTTTACAATCTAATTTTTGAGTAAGGCCCATTTCTCATCCAACCGTCTGCTAAATTATGTCTAGTTCCGTATTTATTCAACTAGTTATGTTCATACATTAAAAAGACCCATGCAGAAGCAAGTTATACAATTTTTAACGTAGATATTAATAGATTTCTGCCATTCCTTTTAATTTTATTTTTGTCATGCGCTTTATACATATTATTTTTACTAAAAGCTGCAAATTTAGCAAAGCTAAAAAAGACTATAAATCTTGTATAAGACACTTGGGGGCAAATAAGACTCACCTAACTTTTTAGTCATAGATTTAGATGAATTATTATTTGAAATAAAAAAAAAAACTTTTATGAATCATAAATTTTATTTTATTAAGGGGATCTTACTATATAACAGTTTCAAAAAATCGATTTTTTTTTACATTTTTTTCATCTAAATAGTGTTAGAAATACGCTGGTAAAAGGATTTAACTGTGGACGGGCTCGTTTGGCAGTGACAGAGCATTTTTCACGGTCATGCGCGGTCGTTTTTCGCGTTTCTGCTCAATCTTGTCAATCTTTAAACGTGTTTTTCCGAAAGTCGTCTCTTTAGAGGTGGGGTGAACGTTTTCGAAAAAACTACCTGACCGATCTTGTCATACTAAACATTTTTATTATCAGAAAACATGTCGCAACAGATAGTAACGAGCTTTTTTTGAAATTCTTGTCCAAAAATTTTTAACAGCCTTGAATAGCAGAAAAAAATTGCAAAAAAAATTTTTTTTTTCAAAATTCTATTACTATAAGAATTTTGTGAATTTTTGAAAAAGCTCGTGTCTATCCATAGCCAAGGGGATGAGAAAAATAAATTTTAAAGGTTTATTGGTTTCAGATCATCTGATCGGTCAAAATCGTTCACCCCGTGCGCCCTGGACACTTTTGACGAGGACGCAGTGAAGGACGTGTAGCGGTCACATACGTCATTTTTATGTAAAACCAAAAAAACTATGTAAAGTTCAATAATGAATGATAACATTACAAAAAACTGCTTCCCGAAATCATTTGTAGTTTTCTAGTAATCAATTTTTGAATATAACGCTCGGAAATGAGGTATTACAACATCCAAGAATAAATTAACATTTTTCAGAATAATTCTATCCTTTAAAGGTATTTAAACTATCGGAGCCTATTAGCCAATTCAACAATTTTGGAAAGCAAATGAAATAATATTCATCTTTTATTTTAAATCTAAATTAAGTTCTTAATTTAACATAAAATCAACTCAAAATCGGTCATCTTTGCAATACAAATGAAAAATTAAAGGCAATCGAGTCATAATAATTTTCAATATCGATTTCCAATAGTGATATACTCATTTTCAGGTCTCGTGAATTCATTTGGATCATTTTTAGACTAATGCCCATTTGCCCGTGCGTCAAAAAAAGGGAATCGAAATTAAAATTTCATTCGGACCTGCGTTCTCAATTGATTTCTGTAGAGAAAGTCAAGTCGAGAAGTCATTTCGAAATCAAGAGAGTACGCAAAATCCAGGATACCAGTAGTACCGGCGATACTATGAATATGATTCCAAGTGAAAGATAAAAGGTCATTGATAATAATAAGAAATAAGGTTGGTGAGAGGATTTATTTCGTTGCGATCAGATTTAACTCCGTCTATTATTACACGGATTGAACGGTCTGACAAAAAATGTTCTGACAATGAATGCGATGGTAAAAAAAGATTTAGGTAGGCCGCACACAGAAGTGATTTTTAGTCAGTTGGAAATTGAAAATCATTTTTATGAATTTTTATGAAGCACCGCACACTAACACGGAAAACTGTAGTTGCCTCGCTCAAGTTACCAACTATTTTAAAGTAATTTTTATTTCCAATTGAAGTCGGAATCGCACGCAGATTTGGACCGACTTTATTATTAGATAAAGGGGGTCGTCTACACTTAACATTTTGAAAAGATCTTTTTTTGTGTACATATTTTTAAAGTATAACTATCCTAGAGTCATCATGCGAAAGGATATTGTTCAATGCATTAAAATTTCTTAGTAAAAAAGTAAAAATTTCTCAAACCGGTCGATGTCAAGCGTGAAATGTATGGTTTTAAAGCTTTAAACGAGTTTTTCTCGAAAACACGTTTTCACGTTTTGCATATCTCGACCCAGGAGTGGCTTTACAATAGTCGAGTTTTGACTACATTTGAATTAATATGATTGAGTGGTCTAAAATCTTCTTTTTTATTTCGGTGGAGGTATCGTTTGAAAGGGCATTATTTGAGGATTTTAAAAAGGTATTCTTTTTTAGGGGTCCGCAGTCAACAACGAACACTTATAGTTTCGCCATGTCCGTCCGTCTGTCTGTCCGCGGCTTAACTCATAGACTCTTAGTACCAGAAAGCTGTAATTTGGCATGGGTATACATATATTAATCACGCTGATAAAGTAGTAAAATAAAATCTTGAAAAAAAATTGTATGGTACCTGTGGGTTGTCGTTGTATAGGTCGTTCAAAAATATTGCAGGTCTGTGAAAACCATTTTTCCGATTCAGGGATCCGTGTGCGAAATATTAAGCTTCAAAGTGCTAATTTTTTTTTGAGCAAGTGACCCCCCCCCCCACCCACTCCCTTTCAGTTAAACGGTTGTTTTTGGATATATGAAAAAATTCACAGCAGTAGTATATATAACGAAGTTAAAAGGAAAACTATCACAGCTAAGTAGGCTTTACAAATTAACGAGTAGTAGTCGACCAACTTATAAAATGTACTAATAAATATAAAAAATAAATAAAAAATTAAATTATAACATCGTTAATAATAATTCGTAATGTTTACATTCGAATTAATATGATCATAGTATCAAACAAAAAGCCACCTTCTAAGTCCGCATAATTTTGACGGGCAACACACTGCGCGTGGCCCGACACGCATTTGACCGGTTTTTATTAATATGTATGTATGTTCCCATTTATTTCTAAAGTTCGCGATTGAACAATTTACAAATATTTTGGAGTATTGAGGGGCATTCAGAGGTTAATCAAAGAAATGTATACTTGAGCAAAAAATACGATTATAAGGTCAACCTTCCATTTTCTTGAAAACCACTTTGGGTCTTCAATTGACGTAATTCTTTGGTTGACACAGTGGATACCTTGATGCTGTTGAAAGTAGGAACGGGAAGAGTTCGAATAGTACTTAAACGCTTTTTTTACTGTGTAAGTTTTATTTCCAACCCTAAAAATTATGTTTTATCAAATAATAAATTTATATTAACACACGAACATAGCCCCGACACTAAATTTAAAATTTAACACCATATAATCGGTAGTAGGGAAACCTAAATTCCTTAGTATTTTCTTTTTTAGGACTACAATTTAAAAGTTTAAACATTAAAAAATTTACAATAAATATAAAAATCGCAACAAAAGATTCAAATTTAAAAGAATGTGAAAAGGGCGGTCACAACAAATATCCCTTCAGTGCAGGATGCTTTTAGCATGAACATCACTTGTTGGAGCTTTGTTGCCATCCCAGCAAAATTACAAGTACCTCTTTTAAAAATTAAAATCTCTTTGCGAATATTTCAAGTTTCAAGCCAAATAAAAAATATAAAAAAAAACAATTTTCTCACACAACTAAGAGCAATAAGCACGTCTGAAAAATATAATTGTCACCCAAACAGCACTTAAAATATTATCCGCAATCACTGCAGGTTATTAACGAGGGGAATACTTGGCACGTCCAGGTATACTCTGAAAAACTATTGCCAAGAATAATAAAAGTCTCTTTAGTGAGTAATTTAGGTGTAAAAATAACTTGTGGCTTTACAGACAGTGTGGTGCGAAAATATGTAATTATTCTAATTAAGAATACTTGTTTAATTAATTTTCAGAACAATTAAAGTGTTACAAGAATACAATGTCAGAGTAAGAAGCGGTTTGATTATACACGAACTCTAATTAAACGGTTTCTGAAAAGGAAGGTGAAAGGTTTTCAATATTATTTCTGCGAGGCATTTGTTGGTTTTTATCTTACTTTAACATTTTCGGAAATATTTTTGCAACGGTTCATCGGCATTTGCACATCGAAAGAAAAATTCTTTGAATCTCGCATCTAAAAGCTGCGAATGATTAGATGACGGAAACATAACTTATAAACGTGTCGTTCCTTGCAATATTGAGGCAAGTGTTAAATAATACAAAAGTTTAATGCTGATACATTTCAATCTTAATTCACGTGTTAAGTCAAGATCACGCAGAGATTTACGTTACTACAAAACTTACCACTTCTTCACATTTACTAATCACAAATGTTTTAAAATTTCAGATGCTGTCGAAAATGCAATAATAATTGTACATGACGACAACGAATTCCACATGCATTCTATAACTTTAAAGTAATTATGATAGTTAAAATATTTCGACGAGGCTCAGCAAGATGTATTGGCCTGCTTTCAGCATTTATTACCATACTGATATGCCTTTATTACATATCTATGGGCCAGTCACCAATTTCGCAGAGGGAAATAAATATTTTGAGGTAAAAAATCATAATTAAGTTCCGAATAATAGTTAATGTATGACACATACCATTTAGGATGCATAAAGACCCCAAAATCAGTGCAAGACAGAAAGGAAAACAAAATGTTGTCGAGTCAGCGGAAAGGACTAAGCATTATTTGAAAAATGAATTAGACTCTTGTGCAATTTTGAATGTTCGAGAGACAAACATAACATCTTTAACAGAATATGTTAAATTCGATTTTCAAGTATAGTTTAAATTGTAATTCCAATAAAATTATCATCAAATATTAATACTTTATAGCCTGAATGGATTCGAACCAAGGAGTACTGGGATAAAAGTTTTGAACAACGATTCGAAAGTCATAAAAAGAGTCCTTCCCGCCAACGTCTTAAGGTAAATGAAAGCATTTAACATCACAGATTTTCTCTTAATATAATTTCTTTTTTATTTAGATATTTATTGTGCCTCATTCTCATAATGATCCAGGATGGTTGAAAACATATATCAATTATTTTCAATCAGATACCCGACAGATATTAAATTTTGTTATTACAAAAATGCAAGAATACAAGGATATGACTTTTATATGGTCTGAAATTAGTTTTTTGCAACTTTGGTGGGATCAAGCCCATCCTACAAAACAAAGGGTAACATTACTTGCTTGCAAATAAACACATGAAAATTTTTACTTTAATTTTTATAGGCACTTAAAAATTTAATTCATTCCGGACGATTTGAAATAACAACAGGAGGTTGGGTTATGACAGATGAAGCCAATGTGCATTTGTATGCGATGCTGGATCAGTTAATTGAAGGTAAATATTTTATGCTTTCTCTTAGAATTAAGTTTATCAAAGTGGTCGTAACTAAACTGTCCTGTTACTTTTTAAACACTCTCTCGTATTTATATAAACTGCAATTGTGGTCGATGTTATGTATCATTAATTTTGCACTGAATTGCAATTTCTGAGCTACAAACTGACTTGTTTTAAGGTGGAATTCTCGGACCGGTAGCCTGGAGTTCGTTCGGTGGTTTAAATTTCGATAATGCCAATCAATTTAGAGAACGCGTGGTTTTTGAGAAAAATACGATCAAAGTTTCATGATACTTGAGGTAGTGCTTAAACTGCACTTGCACAATGATTATTTCGTACCAATGCGCTTTGATACTGAACATACTAAAAATATTACTATTGATGCTTCTATTTGTTGGAATACAATGTGGTAATAACAATATAATTTTTTTTTATTTATTTATTTATTTTTAATCGAAGCGGGGAAATGCGTTTCCGCACCTAGGGGACCGAAGCCCTCCGTGTGCCGTTCTCACTTGGCCAATGACCAGTCATATCGGCTAAAACCCCCCTCCCCCTTCCAGGAGGACCACCCCGGAACAGTCAGAAAGACATTACTTCGCGGTGAAGTCCTATAAAATAGACTCCAACAAGGCACACATGCTAACAGGTGCTCCCCTAAGATCCCCCCAAGCTAGCAGGCGCTGTTTCCTTCCTTTTGGCGAAGGATTGTCTTTTCCGTGAGGGGGAGTGGTCCTTCCTCTGCAGCATTACCCCGACAATATTTTCCGGGGTTATACTGCCCGTCAACGCCTCCTGTTTAGTCCTCTCCGCCCTCCAACGGATACATTCGAAGAATTGTGGAGAGCGGAGTCCGATAAGGAGCGGCAGTATAGACAGTAATATAATAATAGTGCCCCACCGAAAACAATTACATTTTTCAAAATTAATAAGTTGAATTTGTTTGGGAATTTGTTTCCTAAACACAGAAAATTGCTTGTCCCACCCAATTTATTCCTAAAGTATTAATAGTAAAAATCAGAAATATTTATATTGAGAAATTGTATCACATAACGTCAACATTGATCAAAAAGTATAAACAACATTGTAACATTGTAAAGTTTAGTATTTAGAAGAAATTAAAAATTAACTGTTATATAATGTTAAAAAAATAAGATTGTTGTCAATGGCTCACTATTGTTCTACGAGGAAGTAACTAAAGGAGTAGCCCTATCGTGTATATATCGTGTGTGTGTGAGCATGGCAAGTTTTTGTTCGGGGCCTGGTCTGTGCTGTCAAATTTTTTCGCTTTTTGCTACGAGGAACTAGGCTTTTTATCTGTTGCCTGGGTCTTAGCTGTCACTTCATGTCACTGTCGGCACACAATTTATTATTTAGTTCAATTTTTTAAAATACGCGTCAAAACCCCCCGAACATAAAATACTTTTTTTATCGCCTGCCTTTCGCTTGTGAGATTGTATGCATGGGAATCTCACACAAGCTTAAAATTGCCATGATGTCCTAAGCTTCTTTCTTCTCCTTTAGTTACTTCCTCGTAGCTATTGTTATATTATTATTGCCTATAATTAGTCGTGCCTATAAAGTGTCGAACTATCAATCCGAAAGTCCTATATTCGAATCCACCGCCGGCGACCCATGGTTGTTTTCTTCTGACAACAGATGGTTCGGAATCCACTTTAAGGGGGGAAATACATAGAAATGGTCGAAAACGATGAACAATTTCGGGAATTTTTTCCAACGAAGCTACTCGACCAATCGCTTTGAAATTTATTGGGTATTTTATGGTAGCTGAACGAATTTTCCCCGCGATGTCGAAGTGCAGCAGCTGTAGTTTTTTTGTTATTTGAAACAACAAATTAAAAAACCATTAAATTCTATATAAAAGTACGCTGTCGATAAACTAAGAAAAAGTGAAAAAAATTGAATATTGTAATAATGGCGGCACTTCCATTCCGGAAGTCTCTGGTTCGAATCTCACCGGCAGCGATTTATGGCTATTTTCTGCTGACAACAGATTGCGATAAAAAAAAAGTCCGCTGGGGGTTGCCGGTGGTTTAGAATCCACTTTAAATTGAAGGTGTACTTGAAGTTCTTCTCCCGCACCGTGTCTTACAAGGGGTTACGGGAACTACAGAGATTTCCTATAATTAACTATACCAAATTATTATCTCCAGCTTTTATCGTTTGACTCTGCAGTCTTGTGACAGGCAGACAGAGGGATGGAAAGACACCGGCACACTAAAAACCGTTTTTTGACGTGAAAGGTCTTTAAATCGATGCCGGTTGTGGAAGGCAATCTGCCTAAACGAGCAACCGTCTCTGTTGAAGTATTTTCAAACTTCAATATCTCGGCTAAGCAGATATATGAATTGGAAGCTTGGGAGAAAGCATGGAATAATTAAAATTCTTTCTTACTTTTCTAAATATGGCAAAAATTTTGATTTATTTTATTTGCATGAAAGGTTTGTTACGGAAGGATTTGAGCTTTGCTCATCAGGGGCAGCAACGGCGTTTCAGTTCTGGAGATCAAGTGGAGGCTATTTACTTGAAATAAGGACGAAACATTCTCTAAAGGGCTAATTAAACTTGTCATGCATTATCAATCTTCCTATCACTGACTTCACCAAGAATTCGCAACTTGTAAGGTTCTTTCCTGTTTATGTACATTAACTGTTCAAAATTGAAATCTGGCTACAACAGTTACTGTGAAAATTTTTTTAGTGGTGAAGCTATAAACGCTGTATTATTAGGAAACTGGCTGGATTTTTTTGCGAACACCTCAGCAGGCCAGCATCGGTCTTTGCTTCCTAAAAAGTTTATAAATCTAAGCTCAGCGCTTACTGTAATACGAATAAGTGTGTGGATTCAATTGAATGGCTAGTGAAAATTATCAAGTTTTCCTCGTTGTCCACAAATCAAGATAAAACTGTCTACAAACAATACTGGTTCGATTATCTTGTTATTACGCTCGTAAGGTATTCTAGACGTGATTAAAGTTATTTCGAAAGAATGGCACTGGCTCAGCTAGGCAATCTTATCTGAAATATAATTATTAATATAACTAGCTTTGTAAAATCAATAAAGAAATATGTTGATAATATTTTGGAGCAGATTGGTTCAGTGAGGAATTCCAAAACTTGGTGTAGCTTGGCGAGGGAGATAAGTGGTACCAAATTATCTGTATGCGCAACTATAGATATTAATGTTCTTAGTGGACACTTTGAATTACTGTTAAACCCGTAAAACTGTAAAAACTTAATACCAAAACTGTACGCAACTCCTTTTAAAGCAGATGGTTTGCTCGAAGGTAGGTTTGAGTTTTTGGAACTTTCAGATGTTCTCAATACAGTCAACGACAAGGCATGAACAGGGTGCCATATGAATTCTACAAATACGCCCCAAATATTAAATGATTATCTCTTATAAAAGAATGTTTGACAATGCGGAGGTTCTGGAAAGTTTTGTTAAAACTATATTGCTCCCCATACACAAAAAGTGAGATGCATCATGTGTGTGGATTCGATACATTTAAGACGTTTTGCATGCAATCTTAAAAGGAAGAGAAGGATTGTGTCTTAAGGCATCGTTAAGTTTGCATTCTTATGTAAGTGAAACCATCTTAGTCGAGATAAGATCATATTGTGTTTGGCCCATCTGCCGTTATTAACATATCCAATTTCAAGTGTACATATGTTTTGTCTTATCGCAATTTCATCAATTTAATAATACTATTTATGGTTTACTATAAAAGTTTACATTGCTCTATATAAAGTAAATTTATTTTCCTTTCAGGTCACCAGTGGATAAAAGCAAATCTGAATATTACTCCAAAGGTAGGATGGTCTATAGATCCTTTTGGTCATGGAAGTACAGTACCATATTTATTATCGGCCAGTGGATTTGAAGGTACAATAATTCAACGAATACATTACGCTTGGAAACAGTGGTTTGCCAAGCACGAAAGTGGTGATTTTCTCTGGATGCCCTTTTGGAAAACTGGTCTCGATATATCAAAATCCAATTCGTTATTAACTCACAACATGCCATTTGATATATATTCTATTAAGCATTCCTGTGGTCCTCATCCATTTATTTGTCTTAATTTTGATTTTCGTAAAATTTCCGGCGAATACACTGAATATTCTGTTAAAGCTCAATTTATTACCGACGATAATGTGGCTGAAAAATCGCATTTACTTTTGGAACAATACGCCAGAACAGCTTCATTATTTCCCCACAATGTTGCATTGATACCGGTTGGCGATGACTTTCGGTACAATAAAGAAAAAGAAGTTGATCAACAATATACAAATTACAAAAAGTTAATTGATCATATCAACAGTCATAAAGATACTTACAATGCAGAAATTTCATTTGGAA
Organism: Leptarthrus brevirostris; assembly: GCA_964036015.1. NCBI lineage: Eukaryota > Metazoa > Arthropoda > Insecta > Diptera > Asilidae > Leptarthrus > Leptarthrus brevirostris. Next base: position 2,877,849 of record OZ038371.1, on the reverse strand, counting down.
CACCGAAAGATTATTTTGACGAAATCAGACGACGGGATGTGCATTTTCCTACTTTTAAAGGTGACTTTTTTGTCTACTCTGATATATTTTCTGAAGGAAGACCGGCGTATTGGTCTGGTTATTTTAGTACAAGACCTTTTTATAAAATTTTAAGCAGTGAATTGGAATACAATTTGCGTTCCAGTGAGATTTTATTCTCTTTTGCATTTAACATGGCCCGCCAAACAAAGAACGACAAAGCTCTAAAAGTGTTTGAGAAAAATTACGAAAAAATGATATTTGCTCGCCGAAATCTAGGGTTGTTCCAGCATCATGATGCCATTACCGGAACATCGAAATCAATTGTTATGCGAGACTATGGTATTAGGCTATTTGAAAGCATTCAAGATGTGGTGAAAATGCAAGAATCTGCCATTGAGTTTCTTGTGCAAAATAACACGTACCAGCATAGCTTTATTTTGAGCGAATTAGAACGAGACAGCTTCAACCGATTACCACGCAAGACTCCGATTTTCTTTGGGAACAAAATTGAAAGTTCTGTAGTAGTTTTTAATTCATTAGTACAGGAGAGGGTGGAAATTGTCACAATTCGGTCGAGTTATCCAAATGTAACAGTTGTCGATGAAAATAATGTAACACTCTCTGTGCAAATCAATCCAGTTTGGAATATTTCGGATGAGTATGAGAACCCAAATGCACAGTTTAGCGATAAAATTAAAGCTTCAGCAAAGCAGTACGAGGTATTGTTTTTAGCGAAATTGCCTCCCTTATCTCTGATGACGTTTCGGGTTGTTCAAATTAAAAACTATAAAGACAAATTAGCTACAATCTACTGTAATGAATGTGGTGATCGGGACAATGTACAATTCGCAATAAAGAATAGGCAATCCGGCGATATACAAATTGAAAACTACAAAATGAGATTGCTTTTCGACGAGAAAACAGGATTTTTAAAAACTATTACTAAAAAGGATATAAGAAAACCTGTTCAGTGCGGTATAAAATTTGCTGCTTACAGAAGTGCACAGTTTCATTCTGGTGCTTATTTGTTCAAAACCGATCCGGAACAAAAAGAAATTGACGTTCTTGATCAGTACGAAGAAGGCAAGATAATTATCACATCAGGACCTCTAGCCAGTGACGTTACAGTAATTTATGGTCCATTTTTAGCCCACACTGTTAGAATATACAATACACGCACTCAACTGGATGCAGCGATTTATATAGAAAATGATATCGATTTTGAGTCACCGCCCAAAAATCGAGAAACTGAACTTTTTATGAGATTTTTAACAGAAATTGAAAATGGTGACGTTCCCGAATTTTATTCTGATCAAAATGGATTTCAATTTCATCGGAGAGAGAAAGTCGCTGCCATTGGTATAGAAGGGAATTACTTTCCAATTACATCAGCAGCTTTTATTGAGGACAGCAACTTTCGTTTAACAATTTTAACAACACATGCACAAGGGGCTGCTAGTTTCGAACCGGGTCAACTTGAGGTTATGGTTGATCGAAGAACACTCTATGACGACTACAGAGGTATGGGAGAAGGTATTGTTGACAGTCGATTAACTAGACACAAGTTTTGGATTCTTCTTGAAGAAACACCTCAAAACAAGCGAAATACCTATCAGGTTCCAAGTTTGTTTGCAAATAGTTTGTCAAATGCATTAAGATACCCACCCAATGTGTATTTCATAGAAAATTTTGAAGAAAAAATGCCCGAACATTTAAAACAAAAATTAGTTTTGATAAATCATAAATTTCCATGTGATGTACATCTTCTTAATGTACGTACTTTAACAGACGAACAACTGCAGCTATTTCCTTCACGTGCTGCTTTAATGGTACTACATCGTCAAGGTTTTGATTGCGAATTTTATCACGAATTGTCATCGTGTAGAGACTCATCTAGACTTCCTAGTAAAATGTTTGAAAATTTGTTAATCGAAAATATCGAAAGAACGTCACTGACCGGCATTCAGCGTAAACATGTCGTTAGAGATTTCTCTGAAATACAGTTGGAACCCATGGAACTACAAACATTCAATCTTACTTTCGCCGTTTAACTTAAATTTTAAATCAATTTACATTCCAGCAACATAGTAGTCAATTTCCAGATTTTATATAATATACTTTCCTCTACCTTATATTGCCGTTAATTTAATTCATACCAACTAGATGAGTGAATCTGTATGAATCTGCACATGTAGCAAATCTCATTTTTTACACAACAAGAAAAATTGAAAAGTAAATCAAGTAAAGGGTAAGTCTATTCCACTTGGTTCAAAGTTTTTATTTTTAAAATTATATTTTTATTGTTGATATTAATTATTCTGTCCAAATTGTAAAATGTTTTAAATTTTAATTCTCGAATATTTTATTAGAATTTACGTAATGTTAAATGATACTCTATTAAACGATACATGACTTTTAGTCTGTCCAGAATAGTTTAGATCCTCTTTGAAAGAAATTGGATAATGATGCCAAATTGTAGCCTAATAAATAGAATTTCGTATTTTTAACATGTCAGTACTTTTGATTGTACTCTCCCTGTTGTATAAATTTTGTGAAATTTATTTTAATTGTAATCTTAGGAATAGTTACAATTTCTGGTTGAATTGCACATCAAAAAAATATAAAAGGGGAGGTAATTTCAATCGAGTTATAACATAGATTAAGTTTTTATCAAGAAAGACTGTAAACTTTGCGTGATTTATTCGATAACAATTTTTAGCACATGACTAGTAAATACCTTTTAATTTCTCGAATGTAGTTTTAAACACCTGATTAGCATTCTATTTAGAAGAAATTATAGCTATTGATTAAGAATCTTGCTATATTTTAACGCTAGAATTAGAGTTTATAAGTCTTAATCAAATTTAAGGCAATATATCACCTCCTGATTTATTTAATGCACAAAACACACTGGTTGTTCTTGATTCATTGTTCTTGATTCAGATCATTCCAAAATGAAGAATAATAAGCGAACACTTTAAAATTATAGATGTTAACAAAATTGAATTTGACAAATTGTAATATTCTTTTTATTGTTTTTAAGGGCTTGTGTTAATATTTTTGTAATACGGAATTGAGTCGTCGGTAGAGTAAGCAATAACGTGCCGGTTTTCCATCCGGGAGGTCCCAGGTTGGAACCCCATCGGCGGCGACCAATGGTTGTTTTTTGCTAACAACAGATTATATTAGAATATTGTAATGTAAATTGGGCTCTTCGGGCTCAACGGATTAATTAAGGCACTTATCTCCAATCAGAAATGTTCACAGTTTTATTCACTTCACTAAATTAGTTCTTTTCACAATTTCCTTTACACGTTTTCTTCACAATATAATGTTTCACTTTACCTAATTACACTTATTACTTCACTGGTTAAAATACAACTCACTCTTCACAGTATCACATGTAATCTTCGCAGTTTAAATCACGACTAAACTAACCCTTTTTTATACTACTCAGCTTAATTCTTTCTAGAATGTTCAGCAACCTAGTTCTAGAAATTTAAGTTATTTATTTTCACCACACCAAGTCACCAGACGTTCGCTGGAAATGCCGGGTACAAAAAATTCGGGACATGCGCATTGCTTTTGCATATAAAATAGGACTACTAGTCTTTTTGCCAACCATACCAACATATTCTACTTTTGGCTGATCGATAGGTGGAGGGCAATAATGTATTATTTTGCAAATACATAAACATGCGCTTGATTCAACTATGTTTCTTGCGAGCTTCATTTAGCTGTCGTCAACCCCTCTTTTCAGCCAAAGATTGGATAATTTAGTCCGATTCTGCGCAATCATATTTCAATGTCGCTAATTTTAAGATTGAATGTCAGCTTCTTGCTAACCTGGTGGGATTAACAAGAGTAATTAGTCATCTCTGACAATATGTTCCCACCAGCCTTTGTTATTTTAACTGACTCTAAAATTTAAGAGTTAATTATTTTGGTGTTAGCACAAAAATCTGAGAGTATAGTCTCCCGTTTAATTCTTTGCTTTAACACATGGATTAAATGAACGTGCCTTAAACTATTTTTTCATGTTTTTTTTAGAATTAATTTTGTTTTAATTTTTATTGTGTTGAATTACACTGTTGTTAGTTAATTAAACTGTTTGATTGAATTTGCACGATGGCTGTGTTGCTGTGTAGTAGATGAAGGTAACGTTTCGCGCCCCTGTAAACGTTACGTAACACTCAGATGATTAGTTTTACCTATAACGCACCGTAACGTTTCACAAGACCCCTCCTCCCCTCTAACTGCGTTACGTAATACTTGAACGGCCCCAAAGCCGAATCAGTAAAAATAATGATAAAGTAACTAATAACGAAAAGTTGATGTGGGTCATGTACTTATGCCTTCGATTTCCTCATTCTTAATTTTATTGGCCTCTACTCACCAGGGCTTAACCATATGGCACACTTTGGCTATTTTGTGATGAAAGGAATCTGTTATTTCAATCAACCCTACCTTTATCTATTTTAAATCGATTTGAAAAATGACGTAAGCTACTGTTTTAACGATTTAACTGTGATCATTATGCTTATTAGATGACGGTCAGTTAGGAATATCCAGTTGAGCCATTTAATAATGAACATTAATTTGATTAATAGATAGATATGTTCACGCCTTTTGCGTTCAAAGAAATAATAGTTAAATTTCGAACTTGAAGTTCATTCCTTTTCATCTTATTAAATTGCTAATAAAATACGTTTTTACTGTCCTATCTATTTTAGCTATATTTTACCAAAATACATATAAAAAAAAAGGTTTGTTCAATAGATTGGTTTCGAATCGATTGTAGCTAAAACATCCCAAAGGAGGACTGTCACTTCGACCAGAGCGATCTTTTGTGAGGAGATTCTATAATAAACTAAAACCACCCAATCAAGCTCAAATTTCTGTATTAGGCCCAAAATGTCCTTGGAGGCTGCCATATCCTAACGGTCTGAGCGTAATTCGACTGATGGCCTTGTAGTGCAGAAGATCTTTTCCGCAGTCTTCTCCTCGGCAAATGTCATCCTCAGCTAGCTCTGTCTTTTTTAGTTGATAGCCTAGGGGGCAATGGTCAGTTAAAAGCACAGCGCTTCCATTTTCTGTTTTAAGTAGGTTATGACCCTCTTTGCCTATTTTAATTCCGAAGTCTTTGGCCGCGCTTTTTTTTTGTCAGGCGATCCGTCACCTCATTATTTTTAATGCTCTGACACCAAGGACAACGTTATTTTGTTGCTCTGTGCATTTTTTAAGTGCATTGAGGCAGTCCCAAACTCCTTAGTGCCGCTAGTGTCCGACATTATATATATTTTGGCACCACGTATTCATGCTTTTTTCAGTAATCTTGCATGTGCAGAGTTTATCTTTGCATGGAAGATCATCGTCGATCGTCTTATTCAAACGTAGTCGGGGATCATAGACTCCGGTGCCCGTTCTGTCACCCATCTTGGAACCATAAGTATACAAAACCAGAGATCCATTTTCAGAGGTGGTATTGTTAAGCCAATATTTTCTGCTTTCCAGCATCAGCTTGAACGGTATTTCAAAGTTGTTTCTTTTCGCATGACATCTGCAGTTTAGTTGGCTACAGGATCTTCTTAAAACTCTTCAAGAATTTTCCTTCGAGGAGATTGGTACTGTGTAGCCTGATAGCGTTCGAGCAAGCCTTTTTTTATTTCTTTAAATATTGATGTATGGGAAGGAGGTCTAAAGTCGGGAATGTGACAAATTTCTGGTGTTTTCAGACAACTGGTTGCCTTTAAATATACAAAAATTGTGGGGGATGTATTTAGAATATATGTATTGAAACCCTTGAAAGGGAATGGCCAACCATTTTACAAAATCTTTATTCATGGCAGTCCAAACACCATGAAGTATCAAAATCACACGATAGCTCGGGTAAGAATTTAGAATATTTAGATGCAAAATCCGGGCAATGGCACATTTATTCGTTGCTAAGAGAATATGTTTTCTGTTACCATAACAATTTTTGATTATACGCTCAATTAATTGAAGCGGTTTAGTTGTCTCGAGGCAGCCGGATTTTTCGAGAAGCCCGTATTGCACCCATAACTCATACACAGGCTGTTCTCACCAATTTTTGTAATGCAGTTTGCGCTGTCTTTTGTTCTGATTTTGACCACTATATAATCGCTTGAAAAATGGGTGGTTACTTTCTGTTCATTTTGATTTATCTCGAGTTGTTTTGTTCTTTGATTTTTTGGTAACAAAATCAATTGGATCAATTTGTTGAGCCGCACGACCACCACGCCATGGGTCCCGGGTTGGAGACCAGGGTAGGAATTCTCACGAAATTGGTTGTTTTTGACAACCTGGGTGCCTTGTAAGTACGCAAAATTGTAAAAATGTGTAGCTTGAATTTAACAAGTGTGTGTTCAATCGGTTGAAGGGGAATGCCAACCGTTTTACAAAATTTTTACTCATGGCAGTCCAAGCGCTATGAAGTGTCAAAATCACACGCCAGCATCCAGCCAGGCGACTGAGTATTTAGATGCAAGCTCCAGGGAACGGCATGGGATAATTACAGATCATGCGCACAAACTTGACATATTTATTCGTTGCTATGAAATATTTTTCTGTTGCCACAACATTTTTTGGGCATGCGCTTAATTTATTGAAAGGGTTAGGCAACCAAATTGTCTGAGAATCGCTACCCTGGTCTCGCCGTGAGCTTTTATTAAGAAATTAAAAATAATCCACTCCGTCTTTGGTCTGTTGCCAAGTTTCATCATTTCCCTTACCTAATTCCCTTCCGGCCAAAACCATGCTAACGCATCAAAGGGTTGTCCCCTAGGATTTGGCCACATCGTATAAAAAAAAAACAACACGTGGCTCTAAGAAATTCGAACTTCTTCCTTAAACTTTTTTTTTTTAATTTGGCTTTTTTTATAAAAAAATTTCTTGTAATTAAGAAAACAAACAGAAGTAAATACTTAAAGGCAATAGTGACGTGTGTTTCAGCTTAGCTCTGCCCTAAAATTGTAAACTTTTGCCGTAATTATATTTGTTAAGAATCGGATTGCCCGTTTAATTTATTGTAGATCTTTGAAACTAAAGTATATTTAGTAGCAAAATTGTGACATATTGTTATCGATTTCCAGTTGGATTGTATATATTTTGAAATTTATGTAATTCTCATTCGAGATTAGTCAAAAATTTAGGTTAGAGTTCCACGAGTATCCTTCATTGTTGATTTTGCTTTATTCAGGAATATTTTATTAAAGCGGTTGTTTTTGTAGAATTGATTTTTTCTTACGAAGTCGAAAGATGCTTTCTATGGTGTTCGAAGAACAATCGTAATCAATAGTGACTTCTATCGCATTAAATATATTCTGGAGGAGATGTGTGTGTCTTTTGCAGGTGAGAGGAGACTTTTGTAGGCAGCTAAATATTAAAAATTGCTTCATCTGTGTTTTTGTCTTTATTAAGTTATTTTTAAGTATTTTATGTTAAATTGACCCAAAGATTTTCTACCGGTTGTAATTAGTATATTTCATCGAACCGATAATATTCCAGTTTTAAATAATAGGAACTCTGCTCCACAATCTTGTTTTGGTAGAATTTGGAAATACTCGTACAAATAATATTAAAATTTTGTTTTGATATAGTTCGGTTATTTTATTATTTTTTGTCGGCTTTTATCGATTGTTTTATAATTTCAATTAGAAAATATTTTGTTTATAAAAAAAATTATTTATTATTGTAAGGAAAGATCAAAATTGCAGTCTCAAGTTACTGAAATTAATTAAAGAAAAAGTACTCGATATGATAAAAGTTAGAAAATCAATTAATTAAGGTGTTGTGAAATCAGTTAAAATACTGATGTATAAAATTTATGTCACAAAATAGTCCTTATTGGATTTTTACCACCTCATTAAATACGTGCATAAGTTCAAGCCCATATTGCGGATGAATGCGTATAAAGTTCTTCAAGAACGAAGTTTTAGATGTAAAAAAGCATAAGTTGACAAATCTTGCCCGAACAAAACATTCTGTAGTTAGTAATGTGAGTTAAGCGAAATTAGATGTTACAAATTGAGGTTGATTTAATGTATATACAGAAAGCATAGAAACAAAAGGCATTGTATATGAACTTTATGTAGTAGAATGTCGGAATATCCTAAATGTTAATACTATTTTATAAGGGTGTTTTGTTTAGCGTTAACTAGCTTTTTTATTTATTTATTTATTTTTAAATAAATGTTACACCCACAACCAGATATGTTGTTTTTATCTCACCTATAATAACATTTTTGGTATTCAGACATGTAACACATGGGCATTCACCGCTTTTTCAGTTAGTACTAACCTTCAAAAGAAAGCTGTTAAAATTTCATGATAGTCTACTTATAAGTTTGTGAGTTATTGTGCTAAGAGTAACACTACTTTTGTTATTTTCGGAACAATGGATCAAAAACAATTTCGTGTTTTAATTTTACACTGCTTCTTGATGGGAAAAAATACCGTTCAAGCGAAGCAATGGCTTGAAAAGTGTTATAAGGACTCCGCTCCATCGGAAACAATAATAAAACGTTGGTTTGCTGACTTCAAACGTGGTCGTAGAGACACCGATGATGCAGAACGCAGTGGACGTCCAAATGAGGCGGTAGCACCAGAAAACATCAAAAAAATCCACAAAATCGTTTTGAATGATCGAAAAGTGTTGCGTAAGTTAGCTGACATCGTAAAGTTAGCAAAAGAACGTGTTGGCTTTATATTGCATAAGCATTTGACTATGAGAAAGCTCTGTTCAAAGTGGGTGCCGCGTTTGCTCACTGTTGACCAAAAACAAGAACGTGTTGATGATTATGAGCAGTGCTTGGCCAGGTTTAAACGTAACAAACCGGAATTTTTGCGTCGATATGTGACAATGGATGCAACATGAATTCATCACTTCACTCCGGAATCAAAACGATCGTCATCTGAGTGGAGATCAACTGGTGAACCTAGTCCAAAGCGCCCGAAAGCACAACAATCGGCTGGAAAGGTTATGGCCTCGGTATTTTGGGATGTGCGTGGTGTAATATTCATCGACTATCTTGAGAAGGGAAATACCATCAACAGTGAATATTATATAGCGTTATTGGCGCGTTTGAAGGCCGAAATTGCAAAGAAACGACCGCATATGGCAAAGAAAAAAATTTTGTTTCATCAAGACAACGCACTGTGTCACAAGTCAATTAAAACAATGGCAAAACTACATGAATTGAACTTGGAATTGCTCCCACATCCACCGTATTTGTTAGATTTGGCTCGCAGGGACTACTGGCTGTTCCCAGACCTCAAAAAAATGGTCACCGGTAAGAAATTTCGCTCGAATGAAGAGATTATCGCTGAAACTGAGGCCTATTTTGAGGCAAAAGATAAATCGTTCTACAAAAGTGGTAATGAAATGTTAGAGCGGCGCTGGAATGATTGTGTGGCTCTTGATGAAGATTACGTTGATGAATAAAGCCAATTTTGAACAAAAAAACGGCGTTTTCTTTGTTAGGCCCGGGACTTTTCAGCCCATGTGTTACAGTCCCTTGCCAAAAAATTACAAACGCTTGTAAATTTCATCATTTCTCTTCGTCCTTTCTTCTTGGAAGGGCTTAAGCGTATTAATGTGTTTTGGTCGGAATAATACCTAATTAGTTTACAGCAATAAAACGATGGGTTGATCCTTTTTACAGGTAAAAGAGTATAAAAGAAAGGTGTTATGTTGGAGGTGTTCTAGAGTTGTGTATAATTTGAAAGATTGTTGGAGTTAAACGTTGAATTGCTATGTAAGTAGACAGATTACTGTATTTTCAAATATTATTAAGGTACAAAAAGGGTAAAGTAGTGAAAACTTAAATTTTTGCACAGATTTCAATATGGGGTATCCCAAAGGAGAAAAGAAGTGCAAGTTCTCCACTACTGAGAACGGGGAACTACTCAATAAGAGAAATCTCTCGTCTCCAGGGAGTTTCACTGTATGTAGTGGTCCAGATTTCTAAAACGTGGAAAATACTTCAGTAACATCGTCAAAGCGGGCAAATTGTGGAAGAAAAAAGATAAATGGTGTCGATTGCTGCTGCGAATCTCAGGGCACCTTTGCGGGAACACAACAAACTGGTCCATGATGCTGGCGTAGAAATATTAGAACGAACTTTGCGAAGGAGATTGAAGGATGCCGACATTCAATGTAGGCGAACAGTAAAAAAGCCTCGCTTAACTGACAAAATGAAGAAAGCGAGATTGGAATTTGCTACTGAATATTCACAATTCAGTGTAGAAGACTGGAAAAAGGTAAATATTAATATTCCCCTAGAATTTTAAAATTTGAAAGGTGTTTATTATAATTTTTAATTTTTTTTGTAGGTAGTCTTTACAGACGAATCGACGCTCTTATATCTTACAGAAGCCAGTGGATTTGTAAGAAGACGTACGGGAGAGAAATTTCATCCTTCATGTATTCAGAAAACCATCAAACATCCGCCATCGGTAATGGTATGGGGAGCAATTGCCGTTAACGGGCCAGAACCACTTTAAGTTTTCGAGAGAACCATGAAGCAGGACCAATAGAAAACAATTTTGGAGACTGTAGCGCTGCCATATTTTGATGAAATCGGTTTCTAGGCATCTTCGTTTACCTTTATGTAAGGGTTCCATCTAACACGGCGAAATCTATAAAAAAATGCATTTCAGAAAAAATTCTTTTAAATGAACTAAAGAGGCTAGTTTACAATGAAAACAACACAAACCGTCAAATTTTAATCGAAAAATATTTAAAAAATATGGCATGGTGCTCCCGAGATAAAATAGTGTATTAAGGCTGGCATAGACAGTAGGCCAAGAAGAATCGACGCAGTCAAGTTAGCGAAAGGTGGCAACACTAAATATTAATTTTCAAATATTGATGTCTTTTTCCTAATGTATTGTACTTCAATTTTATATACAAATTGTTGATAAATGGTTTTCTATTGCAAAAATATTTAAATACAAACTCTAGGAAATCTTAACGGTGTTTGCAATTTTTTGGCCAGGGACTGTATTACCTCATGGGTTTTAACAATTTTATTAGGATTCTTACATTAATTACATTTACGATAGTTTAGAATGGAAGCACCCGCAAATATGTATAACATAAAAGAAAAGTGAACAGCGCACTTCTGTAATGATTCGTTTTACGAAGCCTTAAAGAACTCCCAAAACGGAATAAGGCACAGTGAATTTTAAAATTTGTGTAAAAGAAGGAACTAAACAGCATTAGAGTGAATATATGGCCACATATAAATAGTAATAAGTCATCCTATTATTTGTGGTATGGCTTAACGACAAGAATTCGATGGAAGCAGCTATTTCATATGTGAAGAGTTATTAAACAAAAACGGTAAGATAACGTGCGACAAACGCTAATATTTAGTAATTTTATTCTTTAAAAGTATGAACATTTTTAAATATAATAATTTCAGTTACTAACTTTATTTTTCAGATATTTATTACTTAAGGATAGCTTTAATGAAGCCTACATTTAATACATTTTGGCATAATTTATAAACTGGATAAACATAGTTTAGAAAGAAAGATATTTAATTGAAAGTAAAAGTGAACAAGAGAATAAATATAAAATATAGAGGAATCTAAACTGCGAATCGTATTACATAATGGATCAGTGTCAATAAGGTTTTTTATATGAGTTCGTTATCTATGTCACCAACGAATCCCCTACCAACGAGTCATTCGGCCACGAGCTATGGCCTTACATGAATGTGTTACGAGTGCAGTACCAAGTTGTAAGTTAATCATTTTTATTTTTATTGTTGTTTTATTTTACCTACAAAAGTTTTTAAATTTAAGTATACAGTGGTGATCCAAAATTATTGTCAGTTTAGTTATAACATTTCAAATTTACACAATTAACTACTATTTAAACGTAAACAAGTTCGTAAAATTTTTACACGATTTTCTTGATAACTACTTTTGGACTTTTAAGTTTTTTTCGGGCAGGGCCGCATACCTATTTATAGCGGGTGAATGAAAGTTCCGAAACGGTCAAATAAAGCAACCATATCTTGGGGGTGGGGCAGGCGTAGCTTTTAAGTTTCCACACTTAAGCACGCGACAATTTTAGGACGCAATATAGTAAAACGCATTAGGAACTCCAATTTTTTTATTGCAAATTTGGATTCCCCCTAAAAAGCTACATACATTGATTTAACCTATGATTAAAAAAAAAATATATATATAAAAAAATACGTATTCAATATTTTTTCGAATGCTGTCCAATGATACCAAACTTAACCCCCCACACCTAGTGGTGGGAACTACTTTTATCTTTACCCAAAAACAAAGACGAGGAATAGTAAGTATCTGTACCCTTGAGGTGTTAATTAACGCTAGTGCTTGATCAACGTTAGTCCCCTCGCCTCTCAGCAAACACTACCAAGTAAAAGGAAATATTCAAATTGGCTACTATTCCACTCTCCGCAATGTGCTAACCAAAAATACACTTGCTTAGGAGCAGTATAATACGCTGGAACTCTACCTTGTTGAAACCGCACCTGATCAAATACATTTCCAACGATTTCTCGTATTATGGTATTATGTCATAATTTAATATGTTAAAATTCTTTTCAGCATTGAAATTTCCGTCAATAAAAAACAATTCGGTTAAAAAAATTATTGCTCGGACACTGAGACTTTGCTCATACTGAGTATCTCTCACTCTCACTCATCCAGTGAGGATTTTCGTCAGAACAATACTACATATTATGCCGATTTAAATCAAACGTAGCTTCATCAGAGAAGCAGACCAGGTTTCGCGGCATCATTACCTCACAAAGTTCAAGTCTACAGTCAAAGTCCTCTCACTGGAAGTTTGCTAAAGTGGTCCCTATTAATAAGAAACCTAATCCACAAAGTCCTTCGGATTACCGTTCAATTAGTATCCTGCCTGTTTGCTCAAAAATTGCAGAGAAGCTTTTATATACACAAATGAACTCTTATATTCAAAATAATAGTCTATTATTTGAATTCCAATCTGTGTTTAGATCTAATCACAGCCCAACGACTTCCACTGTTTACCTTATAGATAGGATCCGAAGGAATATTGATAAACGTCTTGTCTCTCTGCCTGTTCTTTTAGATTTTTCAAAGGCCTGTGACAGCATTGATTTCAAAATTATGTGCAATAAACACAAAACTTGTTTATTTTTATCTTACTCACACATTTCAAAAAGTTGTCATTGGAAACTCAGCGTCAGGTTTCTTGAAACTAATGTCTGGAGTTCCGCAGGGCTCTATACTTGTACCTTTATTGTTTTGTCTTTATATAAACGATCTGAAAGATATTCCCAGGCACACGTTTATTCAAATGTATGTTGATGATGTTCAGCTACTATCGTCATCCAAAACTGATGACATTGAAACAAATGTCTCTAATGTTAATGAGGACTTCAAACGAGTCTTGGAATGGGCCAAAAATAATAAACTTAAATTAAACCCAGATAAATCGCAAGCCATTTTTATTTCGATGCGTTCATTTGATACTCGTAACATATCAAATATGTTGCATAGCTTATGTAGACTCCGTTAAAAATTTAGGGATTATTTTAAATCGTACATTAAAATGGGACAAACATATCATATATATTTCTTTACCATAGAGGGTTGTCCTTTAACAAGAGTTACTAAGACTAAGGACCTGGGTGTTTGGCTCAATTCTCAATTTTCTTTCCAGGATAATTTTGATGCCATAGTCAACAAGGCTAATATGACTCTTGGTTTCGTGAAGAGGTGGTCAAAGGAATTTGATGACCCTTTACATTACAAAGCTCTTATATTGCACTTTTGTCCGGCCTATTCTGGAATATGCCTCTCCAGTCTGGTCACCGCTCTATGTGTCACATATCAATCGCATTGAAGCTGTTCAACGGAGGTTCGTTAGGGTTGCCCTTCGAGGCCTTCCTTGGAATAACTCCCTTATATTACCCCCTTATGCTGATAGACTTTAACTCCTGCACTTGGACACACTTGAAAAGAGACGCCGTAACGCCGGGATCCTTTTTGCTTTCGACTGCATTCGTGGGTCCATTGATTCTTCTGTTCTCTTGGGTCATTTTGGCATGTCGGTTCCAGCTCGCTCCCTGAGGAATCACGGCTTTCTTCGGTTACCTTTTCATCGTACTAATTATGGATTGAATGAACCTATAACGCGATTTTTTAATTCCGCTTTTGATCGCATTGATTTTCATCTATCGCGAAATCATGTGAGGAGTCAGCTTTGTTGAGGTTACTTTTTGGTTTTTGTTGTGCTTTTTACTTTTTATTTGCTTTTTATTCACTTTAGCACTTTTGTTTTCTGAGTTTATATTTTGCGAATTCTCTTCTTGTTCTTTGTTTTTATATGATTTGTTATAGTGTTTTTATTTAGTTTTTGTTTAGTTTTTTTTATTTAATTTTTGTTTAGTTTTTTTTATTTAGTTTATTGTTTAGTTCTTTTTTGCAGTAATCAGCACATTGATGAAATATTGTAAATGAATATATTTCTTGTAGAGTGTATGGAACCTTAAGACAACTTTGGAATTTTGTGGACTATTGTTCTCGTGATATTCGTAATCATCTAGTTAAATCCTTACTGCTACCAGTTATTACCTGCAGCTGCACAGATTTTCCAAACCTAGATGCAAGAAATAGTAGAGTACTCAATGTTGCATATAATTTTTGGTTGTATAGAGTATGATCCCCCATTACTAATAATGAAAAACATTTGGCCCCAGGGTGGTGCGGCAAGGGGGGGGGGAGCAGTTTAACTTCGTAACGGATGAAACCGATCTGGATGGCTTTTTCTTTGTTGGGTAGAGTATCTATTTGTATTCTGGAAAAAATTGTGGCTTGTGGTGAGAGTTGGAGGATGGGCGGCGCCTACTTAGCTTCATAAGGCATAGACCGATTTTAATGATTTTGATTCTGTTATACAGAGTTTCCTCATTGATAAATGATAATAAGATATTAATGAAAATTTTCGCTTCAAACATTTTGGAATGTACCTGTTTAAACAATCTACAAATATTTTGTAGTAGAAGGAGCAAAATTTCTACAACCACTCTTTCAATTATTTATAAGAAAAGTCGTAATTATTTAACCAACATAATTTTTTTTACTTATGTACACGAAGTGTACAATTGCATGACGGAATATATGAAGACCGTAATTTTTTCTTATTTAGTGAAAAAAGAAAAGATGTCATTGGTTTAACCTATTCACTACCGTCACATATGTGTGACAATTTATACGCATTTCGCCAAGTTACGTATTTCATTAAAAATATGAAACGTATATATTTTTCATTAACAACATTTGAACTTCTCGCCCGAGAGGTGCTTTTCCATCCTTTTTTTTAGAAAAGTATTAGTACGAGCCTTCCAGTCCGCACTCCAGACGTTTTCACTCTACAAAGCGCGTAACGGTTAAATTCTAGATCCGACACTGATATCATCCGAATGCTTTTTCGTAGCTAAGCTACCGCCATCAATGTTACCTCTTTACAAACTCAGGATTTACCAGGATTTGTGAATTTCCCTTGTCTTAAAAGCCCTCATGTTTTTCATAGCATTTAAATCTGAACTGCAAGCCGGCCACTTAATAAGAAAGATATCTCTAGCAGCAAACCACTCCCTACAGTTTTTAGATACATACATTGCAGCATTATCCTGTTGTAAAATAAATTGACGGTTACCGATTAGGTCCTCTAAAAAAGGTATTAAACCTGGATCCAATATTTCCGTGCTCATTTCCAAATTCACTTTTGAGGTAATGCAACATAATGGAAGCTTTCCGGTAGAACACATCATCATATTAGCGCCCTTGAAATTTCGAATTTAATTTGGAAGGGTTATTTTTCCTTAGATCATGCCAGTAACAGCTTAAGGGGGTCTTGCGGTCGTGAATTTGGAAAAAATCGTATTTTTTTTTTTGCATTTTGGTAATCTTTAAATATTGTAAAATTGTCTTCTAAAGGGATTTAAATAGATTAGGCGAAATATTTGAGTTATGGAGCCTTAAACCAGGCTACCTTCTCTGCGTTACATACAGGACGATAGGACGATTTCCACTTAGTTTTATTTTCAACCCTAAAAAGCTATGTTTTGTCTAATAATAAATTTATAATGTATCCCTGAAGATTAACACACGAACGACGACCTACTAAATTTAAAATTGAACAATTATATAATCGAAAGTCGGGAAACCTAATTTTCTTATAAACTTTTTAGGACTACAATTAGAACGTTTAAGCATTAAAAAATTTACAATAAATATGAAAATCGCAAGAAAAGATTGAAATTTAAAAAAATGTGAAAAAGGCGATAACAACAAAGATCCGTTCAGTGCAGCATGAACACCACTTGTTTTAAAAATTAAAATCTCCTTGCGAATATATCAAGTTTCAAGCCAAATAAAAAATATAAAAAAAACAATTTTCTCACATAAATAAGAGCAATAAGCACGTCTGAAAAATATAATTGTCACCCTACCTAGCACTTAAAATATTATCCGCAACCACCACCAGGTTATTAACGAGGGGAATACTTCGCATGTTCAGGTATACTCTTAAAAATTAGTGCCAAGAATAATAAAAACTCTTTAGTGAGTAATTTCTGTGTCTACAGGGCATTTTTTAAAGTTTGTTTTTATATTTATTTACGATTAACTAAGACGAAATTTTGTAATTCGAAGAAAAATCTTTGAATCTCGCATGTAAAAGCTAGCAATGATAAGATGACGGGAGCATAACTGATAAACGTGTCGTTCTTCGCAATATTGATACAAGTGTTAAAAGATACAAAAGTTTAATTTAGAAACATTCCAATCTTGATACAACTGCAAAATTTGGGGAACACAAAAGTTTAATGCCGATACGTTTCAATCTTCAAGTACGTGTTAAGTTAAGAGGACCCAGAAATCTAGGTTACTAAAAAACTTACCACTTCTTTACATTTACTAATCACAAATATTTTAAAATTTCAGATGCTGTCGAAAATACAATAAAAGTTGTACATGACGACAACGAATTCCACATGTTTTATACAAATTTAAAGTGATTATGATAGTTAAAATCTTTCCACGAGGCTCAGCAAGATGTATTGCCCTGCTTTTAGCATTTTTTACAATATTGATATGCCTTTATTACATATCTGTGGGCCAGTCACCAATTTTGCTGAGGGATATAAATATTTTAAGGTAAAAATTATAATTAAGTTCCGAATAATTTTTTATTATTGACACATACAATGTAGGATGCATGAAGACCCCAAAATCAGTGCAAAACAAAATGTTGTGGAGCATTATTTGAAAAATGAATTAGACACTTGTGCAATTTTGCATGTTCGAGAGACAAACATAACATCTTTAACAGAATTTGTTAAATTTGATTTTCAAGTATAGTTTAAATTGTAATTTTAATACAACTCTCATCAAATATTAATACTTTATAGCCTGAATGGATTCGAACCAAGGAGTACTGGGATAAAAGTTTTGAACAACGATTCGAAAGTCAGCAAAATAGTTCTTCCCGCCAACGTCTTAAGGTAAGTGAAAGTATATAACATTACATATTTTCTCTTAATTTATTTTATAATTTATATAATTATTTAGATATTTATTGTGCCTCATTCTCATAATGATCCAGGATGGTTAAAAACATATACCGATTACTTTCAATCAGATACCCGGCAGATATTAAATTTTGTTATAACAAAAATGCAAAAATACAAGGATATGACTTTTATATGGTCTGAAATTAGTTTTTTGCAACTTTGGTGGGATCAAGCCCATCCTACAAAACAAAGGGTAACATTACTTGCTTGCAAAAAAACACATGAAAATATTTTACTTTAATTTTTATAGGCACTTAAAAATTTAATTCATTCCGGACGATTTGAAATAACAACAGGAGGTTGGGTTATGACAGACGAAGCCAATGTACATTTGTATGCGATGCTGGACCAGTTAATTGAAGGTAAAATATTTACAAGTTGCGCCTTTTAATTAAGTTGATTAAAATTGTCGTAACTAAACTGTCCTGTTAATTTTTAAACACTCTCGTATTTTACAAATTGTTTAATAATGGGAGGTATGGGAACGAGAAGTGGCTATGAATCAATTGAATTCTCGGACCAATAGCCTAGAGTACAGTGGTTGAAATTTTGATTTATTTCTGATAATGCCAATCGATTTAGAATGATCGTTTCATACCCCTTAGAGACCATGTAAGACACGGGAACGCGTAGTTTCCAAAAAAATGCGATTAAAGTTTTATGATATTAAATTTGAGGTAGTCTCTAAACTGCAATACTGGTTTGATTATATATCATTACCTACCGAATTATTTTCAAACTTCAATAACTCGGACAGAAATTGGCATATCGCCACCATCTTGGTCTCGTTTTAAAAGGGGAAGTATGAAAGTGTGTGTTACTGCAACGGTATTCGCGGTGACCGGACATCGCGAGCTACGCACGCGCAAAGTTAACCCACGATTTTACAATTTCCAGATTCGATACACAGGATCATATTTCAATATCTAATTATTCGGTCCGAGTGAACCAAGTGTTCTTTTGAAGAGGAGTATATGTGTTACAACTCATTCTGTGCTCGATCAAAATGTATATGTCAAAAACTCAAAAATTTTCGGGACTGTGAACTTTGAAAATTTCCCGATTTCCTTAAAATGTCGCGATATAAGAGGGCAAAGTACAATCAGAATTAGAAAAAACGGGCACGAATGCATAGAGCACTAAATTTTAAAGAGAATAATACTGAAAACCGTTGCAGTACTGCCACGAATATAGCTCGGATACCCAAGCGGTGTTTTCACGAAAATACATAACTGCGGCAGTGTCCGACACTGCATATAACTTTTGTTTGCTTTGTTTTGGTCACTTATGAGTTGAATACCTTCAATTCTAGTTATGTCACTTTATTAGGATTTTTTTTTTATTTTTCATTAAGTACTTCTTATTGTTATCTGGAGATTTAAGGTATATTTATTCTTAAATAACAAAACAAAATTTTTTTTTCAAATAATCAATGCACAAGGACTAACATTTTGTATACCTGATTAGTTGACTTCTCCTTGATCCAAAAGCTATTGTAAGAAGTTTCATGACACTTGAACTTCTACTTTGCTTTACATGTTGCCTTTAACTTTCCAAAGCTTTTTATCAAAAGCAAAACATTTGGAGATATAACAGTTGTGAAGAAAGGGGCTATGGGGGAGTACTTCATTGAAAACCTGAAGGCGGTAAAGATTAAGGAAATAGTGAATTTCTTAAATTCGTTCGGTTGGCTTTAGTTCCTTTTCTCCATAATAAACTCAGCCGATTTCAACCATGATTCCAAACTCATAAGAATCAGGGTTTCGAGTGAACTGTGTCCAACAAAAAACCGGGTTTTACTGTTTGTGGCATCAAAATGGTGCTATAGTAGTGCTAGTGTTACCATGATGGCAACGGTCGCCTTTTAAACCAACTAACAACATTTTTGCATTTAACCATCGATGTCAGTGTTAATAGTCATTTTACAGTGACGTTCTTAAGTACTACTTCATCTACCATATCTTAGATTAAGAAATTTCTTTCTCAATAAATCTTGAAATAACATGCAGGTGTTCTTTTCGCTGCTAGTATTTAAGTTAATGTATCGAACTCTATTCTTACGATATGGTC
The DNA here is from genome assembly GCA_964036015.1 of Leptarthrus brevirostris. Taxonomy (NCBI): domain Eukaryota; kingdom Metazoa; phylum Arthropoda; class Insecta; order Diptera; family Asilidae; genus Leptarthrus; species Leptarthrus brevirostris. The sequence continues at coordinate 2,858,128 of OZ038371.1, read as the reverse complement.
AACATGTACGGTGGCAATTCGTACTGTTCAACAACTTGCGGACGCTTAGTAAATGTTCTTTTCTAGTTTTAAAAATTAACATTGGCAACCGATTGATACTTGCTTTTGATCTGTTATTTAAGGCAAAAGCTTCCCGCGTCAGTGAACAGTAAGTGGAGTTACTATTTGTTAATAACAATATTTGGAATGAGACTGACCTGTTGGATTTAACTCTATTCTTTATATTATCTTTTAAAACAGGATTTGCTTATTAAAGCACTAATCGTTAGTTTAGTAGCTTTGATATAGCTTTGTGATGATCGTCAGTTTCGATGTACGTACAGCTTTGCGCAGAGATTTTTCCTGCAGCTAAAAAGCATTAACTCCAAACTAAGTGAGATTTGTCAACGGAGCAGTTAAAAAGTATTAAGGGAGACTTCTACCTTCAATTTATCTGGAGACACTGAATATGAAAACTACACATCGGATCAAAAAAATTTAAAATTTAAATTTGTTCGTTTCGGAGGGGGACATCCAAGGATTCCAAACTATATTTTACTCGAAAATGGTTAGGTTTACAGAAAAATTGCAAAGGAGCAAAAATTTGTTATGGATAACTTTCTAAAAAAATTTGTTTATCCAAAATTTTCTAAAAAAATTCTCACAAAGTTTGATGAGATTCCCTGTACAAATCTAAGCAAAAAAATCTTTAAATTTCCAAAATTTTTAATTTGGCCCTCAAATATCTCAGAAAATTGACGTTTTAAAAAAAAAATTTTGTGACAAAAGTTGTTCACGTTTACGCAAAGAATACGAATATGCCCCCTCCCCCTTCCCCAATTAAAATATGAGCACCTGAAAATTGTGCTCCAAGGTAGAAGTCTCCCTTAATTCCTAACAGTGAACGACTGTGTTAAGACTAATCTGATTAATTGATCGGACTTAGTCTTAGGTCTACAATTCTTATTTGCTAAACATGTCACTGAAATAATTAAGATTTCTCCGGTCAATTCCCGGGGTTTCATGTTGCAATAATTTTTTTCAATTATCTGCCGGGTGATTCGTAATGCGAGCTCATCATACCTTGCGCTTGCAACCAGGGCTTAGCACGTTGTTTGTGTACTTTTGTGTTTTATGGCGGTAAACATTAATTGCCTTCACTTAATTAGTAAAGTGTTGAAATGTGTAACTGACTCGATGAGTACGTTAGTCAATGCGTTGTGCTTATATTTATTTTCTGTTAACGTACGTCAGGAAGTCATTTGTTATTTGGTTGGGAAAATCTGGCTAGATTCCTCAGGTAATCGACATGCAAGCTTAACAACTCTCAACTTTCTCTTCATCTTACTTCGCTTAACCCTAAGATGCTCATTTTATAGGGAACAACTTTTCTTTCTTAGTCCAAAAGTCTCATAAATTCTCACACTTTAATTTTAGTTCAGAACTAAATAGACATATATACAATAATAGTAAATAGACAAGAATTTTCTACTTAGAATTAGTCCGAAGGGTCCGAGACATCTAAGACAAATTCTTGACTGATTTGATATTTCTTTTAAGTTTTAAATTTTCTAGGGTGCATAGTCATATATAAAATCATAAACTCTTTGGACTCTTTTGGGACTTTTCATTATTCATTATTCATGCTAATCGCGGACGGATAATTCGTCTTACAAAATATTGAGGATGACAACTAAAATATAAAGACAAAACTAAATTAAATCAATTAAAAAAATGAATACTAAAAATGTACGATAACACTTTAAAATTTATAAAAATGAGGATGAATATGATAATTACTTCAGCGGACAAAGGAAGTATTACGGTAGTTATGTGAAAATAGGATTATGTAGACAAAATGGGAAAGTTATTGGCTGACAAAAGTACATATAAAATAATTAGAGGTGACCCGAAACTGAAACTACAAACAAAGAATAATTAGCAATTAAAACAAAGGGAAGTGATCAATGACAGAGAAGAAAGTATAATGACCACATATAAAGCTACAATACCAAGGGTTTATGGGCTACCAAAAGTTCACAAAAAGGAGTGCCCGATGAGGCCTATAGTATCGTGCATAAACTCACCAACATATTAGTTATCAATATTGCGAATATTTTAAAGAAAACTAACCAAAATTCTAGATACAACGTAAGAAATGCATATGAATTTAAAGAAAAAATTAAGAATCTACAGATAGAACCATACGATATATTGGTATCATATGACGTAGTATTGCTTTCCACGAATATATCCACACATTTATGATTGAAAGTGATTGATAAAAGATTGGAAGATATAAAACAACATACCAAAATTGAAAAAGGGAAGTTAATGGAGGAAAGTTAATACAGGAAACCAATTAGTTTGCGTACGATGGGAAAATAATTAAACTACTGTTCGGGATGCCGATGGGAAGTCCCCTATCTCCTGTACTGGCAGACTAAGTATTAAAGGACTTACTAGAAGATATAGTAAGTCGGATATCCACGACACCAAAGACAATGGTGAAATATGTGAACGATTTATTTACAATCCTAAAGAAAGAGCATATACAAGGGGTCTTAAACACATTAAATGATTACCATACGAAAATAAAATAACAGTGGAAATTGAGAAGAATAATTCTCACATCACCTAGATGTGATGGCAATTAAAGAAGAAGATTCCATTGTGAGTGATTGGTACAGGAAACACACCTAATCAGACATAAACCTGCACTATAGATCTTCACACCCTACTCACCAAAAAAGAAACACTGTTATGAATTGCATCAACAGGGAACTCAGCCCATGTTAAATTTCATCGGAAAAAGTCAAGGTGATTAGTATTATTTTGACCCTGAATGGCTTTCCAAGAGGTGTAACCCAATCTCTGTTGCAAAAAGAAAAATCAAAAATCAATTAACCCGCGAGGCCGAACAGAGATAATAATGAACAGGAACGGAATACAGTTTATAAATCGCTAACCTACGTAAGGGGTTTTACAGAGGTATTATAGAGGCTAGTTAACACAGAAAACAACATGATAAAATTAGCAATGAAACACACAAAAAAACCGTAGGACAATGTTTCACAAGAGTCAAGGAGAAAATACCAAAAGAGAAGAAGTCGGACGTAGTTTATGAAAGAAAGTCCCTGTGGAAACAAGGACTTCAAATTATCATACATATGGACCACAGGTGAAATGCTAGGAATTGGAATAAAGACAAAACTGCGCTATCTTTACATTGTCTAAATTTGAACCACGAACCTGAAACTAACTACAGCAAAAGAATCACGATGGAAACACTAAACACGCAAACATCCGCCAACAGCATGAATAGACGCACTGATACAGAAAATTTGAGTGACGCTTACCGTGCGGTAATAGAAGATCTGTTCCCGTACTTCTGCAGCTGTGGTGGGGGTGAATTCACTTCAGTACGGGAACGAACAGCTGCCATTTTCTGAAAAAGCAGAAGAAGATTTGCTTTGAGTGACAGTTGAGAAAAAAAAATCTTTTCCTATATATGGAAACTAAGCAATCACAGTTCTTTCTTATAGGCTACTTCACTTCCTTAATCCAACGCTTAACTTTTAGGATATAAAACTTTATAAACGTTGACTTCACAAATTCCAATTTCACTCAATTGACGTTTAACTTCCAAAACGTCAATTGAGTGAAATTGGAATTTGTCACTTTCACAGAAAGAAGATTTAAGCATATTGCAGCTGGTCAAAGTTGCTGCAGGATTCTTAAATTTTCTGCAGGAGGGAAAGTTGTCACGTAGACAAAATCTTCTTGGAGAAGTAAGTATGGGAACACTTTTCTGCAGTGTTTTACAGTTTTCTTCGAAGGGCTTATAATCTCTGTAGGTACGGGAACAGACCTAGAGAGTGGATATGGAGTTTTGTCCAGAAGGCAAAGAAAATATTGTTTACAGTGCCGGTTCAATTTTAATTTCATTTTAAGATTTGATTTGGTGTAATAATAAGGAAAGATTAAAATAAGGTTAAGTGTAGTTTTATAGAGACAAATTACAGGGGTAATTTCATGTTAATGTTTTTTACAGTGGGAGTTAAACAATTTTTCAATGAATGATTGTTAAATGGACGAAAATTAGATGTTGTGAAAGGGGATGAGATAGGATATTTGAAACAAAACAAAACAAGACTAAAACTAGTTATACTGTAAAACTGTTACTTGGATAGACAGATTGTGTGCTCTTCCTAGCAAAGGACAAAGTGACACTATCTTAGCCGAGATAAGATGGTCTTGTGTTTAGCCCATTTGCCGTTATTAACATTTCCAATTTCAAGTGTACATATGTTTTGATTTATCGCAATTTCATCAATTTAATGATACTAACGAAAATTTATTTTTCTTCCAGGTCACCAGTGGATAAAAGCAAATCTGAATATAACTCCAAAGGTAGGATGGTCTATAGATCCTTTTGGTCATGGAAGTACAGTACCATATTTATTATCGGCCAGTGGATTTGAAGGTACAATAATTCAACGAATACATTACGCTTGGAAACAGTGGTTTGCCAAGCACGAAAGTGGTGATTTTCTCTGGATGCCTTTTTGGAAAACTGGTCTCGATATATCCAAATCCAATGCGTTATTAACTCACAACATGCCATTTGATATATATTCGATTAAGCATTCCTGTGGTCCTCATCCGTTTATTTGTCTTAATTTTGATTTTCGTAAAATTTCCGGCGAATACAGTGAAGCTTCTGCTAAAGCTCAATTTATTACCGACGATAATGTGGCTGAAAAATCGCATTTACTTTTGGATCAATACGCCAGAACAGCTTCATTATTTCCCCACAATGTTGCATTGATACCGGTTGGCGATGACTTTCGGTACAATAAAGAAAAAGAAGTTGATCAACAATATACAAATTATAAAAAGTTAATTGATCATATCAACAGTCATAAAGATACTTACAATGCAGAAATTTCATTTGGAACGCCGAAAGATTATTTTGACGAAATCAGACGACGGGATGTGCATTTTCCTACTTTTAAAGGTGACTTTTTTGTCTACTCTGATATATTTTCTGAAGGAAGACCGGCGTATTGGTCTGGTTATTTTAGTACAAGACCTTTTTATAAAATTTTAAGCAGTGAATTGGAATACAATTTGCGTTCAAGTGAGATTTTATTTTCTTTTGCATTTAACATGGCCCGCCAGACAAAGAACGACAAAGCTCTAAAAGTGTTTGAGAAAAATTACGAAAAAATGATATTTGCTCGACGAAATCTAGGGTTGTTCCAACATCACGATGCCATTACCGGAACATCGAAATCCATTGTTATGCGAGACTATGGTATTAGGCTATTTGAAAGCATTCAAGATGTGGTGAAAATGCAAGAATCTGCCATTGAGTTTCTTGTGCAAAATAACACGTACCAGCATAGCTTTATTTTGAGCGAATTAGAACGAGACAGCTTCAACCGATTGCCACGCAAGACTTCGATTTTCTTTGGGAACAAAATTGAAAGTTCTGTAGTAGTTTTTAATTCATTAGTACAGGAGAGGGTGGAAATTGTCACAATTCGGTCGAGTTATCCAAATGTAACAGTTGTCGATGAAAATAATGTAACACTCTCTGTGCAAATCAATCCAGTTTGGAATATTTCGGATGAGTACGAGAACCCAAATGCACAGTTTAGCGATAAAATTAAAGCTTCAGCAAAGCAGTACGAGGTATTGTTTTTAGCAAAATTGCCTCCGTTATCTCTGATGACGTTTCGGGTTGTTCAAATTAAAAACTATAAAGACAAATTAGCTACAATCTACTGCAATGAATGTGGTGATCGGGACAATATACAATTCGCAATAAAGAATAGGCAATCCGGCGATATACAAATTGAGAACTATAAAATGAGATTGCTTTTCGACGAGAAAACAGGATTTTTAAAAACTATCACTAAAAAGAATACAAGAGAACCTGTTAAGTGTGGTATAAAATTTGCTGCTTATAGAAGTTCACAATTTCATTCTGGTGCTTATTTGTTTAAAACCGATCCGGAACAAAAAGAAATTAACGTTCTTGATCAGTACAAAGAAGGCAAGATAATCATCACATCAGGACCTCTAGCCAGTGACGTTACAGTAATTTATGGTCCATTTTTAACCCACACTGTAAGAATATACAATACACGCACTCCACTGGATGCTGGGATTTATGTAGAAAACGATATTGATTTTGAGTCACCGCCAAAAAATGAGCAAACTGAACTTTTTATGAGATTTTTAACAGAAATTAAAAATGGTGACGTTCCTGAATTTTATTCTGATCAAAATGGATTTCAATTTCATCGTAGAAAGAAAGTCGCTGCCATAGGTATAGTAGGAAATTACTTTCCAATTACATCAGCAGCTTTTATTGAAGACAGTAATTTTCGTTTGACACTTTTAACAACACATGCACAAGGGGCTGCTAGTTTTGAACCGGGTCAACTTGAGGTTATAGTTGATCGAAGAACACTCTATGACGACGGCAGAGGTTTGGGCGAAAGTCTTATTGACAGTCGATTAACTAAGCAGAAGTTTTGTATTCTTCTTGAAGAAACACCTCAAAACAAGCGAAATACCTATCAGGTTCCAAGTTTGTTTGCAAATAGTTTGTCAAATGCGTTAAGATACCCAGCCAATGTGTATTTCATAGAAAATTTTGAAGAAAAACATTTAAAACAAAAATTAGTTTTGATAAATCATAAATTTCCATGTGATGTACATTTACTTAATGTACGTACTTTAACAGACGAACAAATGCAGCTATTTCCTTCACGTGCTGCTTTAATGGTTCTACATCGTCAAGGTTTTGATTGCGAATTTTATCACGAACTGTCATCGTGTAGAGACTCATCTAGACTTCCTAGTAAAATGTTTGAAAATTTGGTAATCGAAAATATCGAAAGAACGTCACTGACCGGCATTCAGCGTAAACATGTCGTTAGAGATTTCTCTGAAATACAGTTGGAACCCATGGAACTACAAACATTCAATCTTACTTTCGCCGTTTAACTTAAATTTTAAATCAATTTACATTCCAGCAACATAGTAGTCAAATTCCAGATTTTATATAATATACTTTCCTCTACCTTATATTGCCGTTAATTTAATTCATACCAACTAGATGAGTGAATCTGTATGAATCTGCACATGTAGCAAATCTCATTTTTTACACAACAAGAAAAATTGAAAAGTAAGTCAAGTAAAGGGTAAGTCTATTCCACTTGGTTCAAAGTTTTTATTTTTAAAATTATATTTTTATTGTTGATATTAATTATTCTGTCCAAATTGTAAAATGTTTTAAATTTTAATTCTCGAATATTTTATTAGAATTTACGTAATATTAAATTAAATCATTTTAAAACGTTAAATGGCGTGCGCTATTGTTTTAGCGACTTTTCTGCGATTATTGTGCTTATTAGATGACGGTCAGTTAGGAACTCCCTATTAACCCATCTAATAATAAACATTACTTTGATCAATAGATTTACACTTGCGGTCAAAAAAACTGCATCACTTCAAATGTATCGAAATAACTTTCGGAAGTCCATTTTTCACAGTTTACTTTTATCCCGATTTTACTCGATGACAACGTGCAGAGTCAGTTATCTTGGAAAATTACCTACTGAATACGACAAGTGCTCTTCAATGGCTGGTACCAAAATATTCCTTAATGACTTGCTTACCTGTGTGGTGCGATTTTTATGACCGCGAGTGTATGTACGCCTTTTGCGTTCAAAGAAATATTAGTTGAATTTCGAACTGGAAATTCTTTCCTTTTCCTCTGTTTAAATTTCTAATAAAATACGTGATTCTGACACCAGTTATTTAAGTAATCGCAGACAATTCTAGACTCAAAGGTATTAGACCGTAGAGCCCTGAGTGCCGCTTGACTATCCGACATTATTTATATTTCGGCATCGCGTATTCATTTCTCTTTGATCAATCTCGTGTACGCAGAGTTCAATGGCAGATATCTTTGATTGAAAGATAGTTGGTGCAGATCCAAGCGTCTTTGCAACCGCAGTCTGGGTCCATAGATCACGATGACCGTTCTGTCACCCATTTTGAAACCATCTGTAAAATAAATCAGGAATCCCTTTCCAAAGGTGTGGCTATTGTTAAGCAAGTATTCTTTGGTTTTAAGGATCAGTTTGAAAGGTATTTCAAAGTTGTGCTCTTTCAACATGAACATCTGAAATTGAGTTGACTAGAGGATCATCCTAGAACTCTTCAAGCATTTTTTTTTAAATTGCTTCAGCTGTGGTTTTGTTCTTATTAAGTTATCATTAAGTAATTTATTTTAAAATGGCCCAAAGATTTTCTATCGATTAGTAATGTGAGTTAAGCGAAATTAGCTGTTACGAGTTGATTTAATGTGCGAGGGTGTTCAATAATAAGTCCTTTGGAAAAGATATAAAAACAAATTATGTTGAGTTGATTCTTTTTATTTTTCAACATAATCTTCTTTTAACTCTACACACTTTTCCAAGCGTTTCTATAACATTTTTAAGCCGTCCAAAAAGTAGGATTTCGGAAGGTCCCCAAAATAGGCATATCGACGCTGAAAAGCAATCTTGTCGTATCTGGAAAATGGAGGTTCACAGTAGAGCTCATTACTCTTTAACCAAAGAATATAGAAATGTAATTCTTGGAGTAAAAGTTCTGAAATAATGGTCGTTAGACAAAAAAGATGAAATTATCCTAAAGTTAGTGTAACATGGATTTAATACTAGATACAGCATAAATTGCATCTTTTGAGATACGACAAAATTGCTGTTCAGCGTCGATATGTTTGGACGATCATCTTCTCATTCGACGTAAACCGTTGCTCGCCGAGCCATTTTTTAAGTTTGGAAATAAAAAAAAACACGGGGCCAAATCCGGTACATGCGGTGGATGTTGTAATAATTACAACGTTAAGAGGATCCTTTTATTTTTCAAATGATAATGTTTTTTCTTGATTTCTTAGCTCAACCAGTGCAATAACGACGCATAATACTCTCCAGTTATTGTCTGTTCTTTTTCCAAGTAATCAGTTTGGTTTACCACATGCATCCCAAAAAACCCTGGCCTGGACCTTGTCGGCTGATTTCACCGTCTTCGCCTTCTTCTGAGCCCGTTCGCCTTCAAAAACCCACTGTTTAGACTGTTCCTTTGTCACTTGAGTGTAGTAGTGTATCCAATTTTGGTCAACAACTAAAAGCAACCCATTTTCGATACTACGTACTTTCTAAGGACTCATTGAACGAACCTCGTAAATACAGAAAACATACAAAAAGAAGGGCATTGTATATAAACCTTATGTAGTAGAATACTATTTTATAAGGGTGTTTTGTTTAGCGTTAACTAGCTTTTTTATTTATTTATTTATTTTTAAATAAATGTTACACCCACAACCAGATATGTTGTTTTTATCTTACCTACAATAACATGTTTGGTATTCAGACATGTACAGTCCCTTACCAAGAAATAACAAACACTTGTAAATTTCATCATTACCTACATTTCTCTTCGTCCTTTCTTCTTGGAAAGGCTTAAGCGTATTAATGTTTTTTGGTCGGAATCATACCTAATTAGTTTACAGTAATGAAACGATGGGTTGATCATTTTTACAGGTAAAAAAGTATAAAAGAAAGGAATTTTAGAGTTCTGTATAATTTGCAAGATTTTTGGAGTTAAACATTGAATTGCTATGTAAGTAGACAGATTACTGTATTTTCAAATTTTATTAAGGTACAAAAAGGGTAAAGTAGTGAAAACTTAAATGTTTGTACAGATTTCAATATGAGGCGAAAAACAAGGAGAAAGAAGTGCAAGAAATTTCTCGTCTCCAGGGAGTTTCACTGTATGTAGTGGTCCAGATTTCTAATTCTGGAAAAAAAAAGATAAATGGTGTCGATTGCTGCTGCGAACCGCAGGGCACCTCTTGTTGCGAAGCTTGAACCAACCCTGTGGCCATCTGTCTGCCCAAGGCAGGCCATGACTCTATATGTCATCCGCTGAACATCAGCTGATGACACTCAGGATCACTGCCTCCGCCGTGCAGTCATCCGTCTGCAGAAGCTTGAGTAGAGATGGGGGATGGCATGCTGGTAGGCTAGCTATTGCAGCAGAGAAGGGGGGGTCCAAAAGAGATGCCATCTCCACTCATAGTCGCGCAACAATAGAAAATAATTCATGCCGGAGGATGGGGATAAGTGGGACGGAACCTGATCGAAAAAATTTATTAAGATGAAGAAAGGAAAAAAACCAAAACTGCTAAATGAATTTACAAAAGAAACGAAAGGAAATGAGAAAAAAAACTAAATCTGAAAAAAAAGAAAGGAGGAGGGAGGAAGGATGTCGACAAGCGCTGCCAGACTTACCGGAGATCGTTGGGGGAGTCTGGTGGTATGACCCCTTATTTGGCCCCTGCTCCCCAACCACCCTATGCATCCAGGGGGCCGATGTATCTCTGAATGCCCGTGCACCTGTAACGAAAGAGAGATAGAGCCACTCATCTCATGACGAGGACCCCACCCATCGGTGCCATGATCGCCCTAAGAAGGACGACGAGGAGAGAGAGCGATCGAGAAACAACTTCTTACGGCCCATGTAAAATTCTACTTTTATTTATAGGTAAAAATAGAGTTTCCTCTCACGCAGGAGGGCGCACGGCCAACTAACAGAAGATCAGGGCCTTTATTTTACCTCTCTGCAACGAGGCTCTGATGAATTCTAACAGAGCTTAATAATAATACAGCTAAACAGTTCCCCTATGAAATATATATAAAAACAATTCAAAGCATCATTAAAGCACAACAAATATAGATTAAACTATAACTAGCTCTTAGCTTACGATGGAAAGAAGATGATCTAAACACTATCATTCCTTTAGGTTTAATTTTAAGTTCAATAATACACTTCAAGGTAGGGAGAAAAAAATAATACAACTTAGCATGGTCTCAGAGTTGGGGGTTTGCGTGACTAAATCAAATCTGAACGCAAAAAAAAGAAACAAAAACCAACGCTGTGGGAAAGTGCGCACTCTTCCGACAGTAGTGGGAAATTATTCAGAAAGAATAACAACAAAATTTATTCCCCCCCCCCCCCCCCCCCCCCTCCGGGTACCCTCCTGAGTATCACTATTATCAAAATTACCTAGGCTAGTCGTGGAATTCCCTATATCTTGATAGTCCTTGAAGGGGCTAAAGAACACGAAAGAAGTGTACTAGCTTGTCCTTTTCAGTTCCATTAAAGTTCTTTTTTTTACCACATTGTAGATTTTCCTGTAATAACTCTAGTAGTGTTTTGAAGGATGTCGTGCTCAAGGCGGATACTAGCTAAATATAAACGCCTACGTTAAATATAAATGCCTGGTTAATAATTAATAATAAACTTTTTTACTTAAAATTTATAACATTTATTACTATCTATTTATCTGCGCTTAATTTTCAAATAAGAAAAAAAGTACAAAAAAATAATAAATAAAAAATCACTTTTTAGGAGCCGTAATTCCTTCGAGTTGTGCCTTTAGCTGCGAATTTGTTTTCTTCAAGAAGGCCACCTCTTCAGCATATTTCTTCTCTTCGGAAGCCCGCAATTCAGCATTACGACGATCGGATTGCTCTGCTTTAACCTTCATATCTGTAATGATTTCTTCCAGAACTTCTTTTTCAGCTTCGAGTGCTTTCACATTATCCCTCAATTTCTCTTTTTCCTCTTGAGCCTGTAGAGCCTTGCGCATTCCAAATGCTACTGAGCTGCAATATAACGTTTCATAGGCTTCCATAGACATCATAATCTCGTCCCTGATTCGAAGTAATAATAATCCTCTTTCCGTGCAATTAATCGTTACTTGTCGGATAAGCTCATCTTTAAAAGAAGCAACTTCCTAATCGATTCAATTCAATAAACAAGGATCCTTACCGAAACACTGCGAATACAATTCCCGTCTGATGGGACATATACCAGTTTCCCTTGCTTGCGTCTGTTGCAGTCTCGTGTCGAGCATCTCTTGTAAATTAATAACATCTTGCCTTGTAGCTGGAGTACTAGATACCTACCTTATAAGTATTGAGTCAAATACGGTGGGCATGTTAGTCTTAATACTTACGGTTTGTGTCCAAAGTTGGCCCTCTTCTTCCCAGCATCGAGGAGGTAGAATAGAATTTAAAATTTCCTCTGCTTCTTTTTTGGTGTCAACCAATCCAGAAGAAGATATACGCTTTCCCTTATCATCCTGCAATTTATATGATTTATTATTAAGTTCTTTCAGAGCTCTTTTTCTATACATACTGCTGAATCACCAGCAGCTTTCTTGTCAGGATGCTTAATGACCAGTACTGGATTGTTGTACCGCACAAGAGTTTGGAGCGCTTCAATGTTTTTCTCAGCCATCATAGAGGATTATTTTAGGTAAACACAAATTTGTTAGCAAAATAAGACGTTTAAGTTGACGTTGTCTAGGCTACCAAGATTGATCGAATTTGTGGAGGGTCATAAAATGTAATGGCTCCTTCGTTTCAGAAGTAAAATCTATTTGATTTCTTTTCAATCGAACGAGTAGTAAATACGAATTATAATTGGATTGAATAGAAGAAGAAAACCCGCTTCCATGCTGCTGATATTATTGACGGTGTGTTCATTTCGTAAGGAGAGGTGAGTTGGTAACATTCTGATTATTACACTATGACCATTTCGAAATGCCTTTTCAGTCAATGCTATGGAGGATACAGCTGTTAATGAAAAATTTCTTCCGCTACGGATTAAAGTTCTTAAATTGACTGGAACAGATTTTTGTACTAAGAACTGAGTTCGACACAACACAGGATCATCAACACGACTGTCCTCGGATTTTAATTTTCAAGCGAAAGGTGAGTGAAACAAATTAAAATTGTGTAGAGTACACTACTTTTATTATATTTTGATTTATGGTGGATTATATAACAAAATGGAGTTTAAGTTAATGTCGGAAAAAACTGTTTAAATAAAACAAATTTAAGTAAGTGGGAGACGGAGTTGGATCAATTGGTTGAGCGGCATGACCACCATGGTTCTCGGGTTTGAGACCAAGTCTCACCGTGGGTTTTTAAAATTGCATTAAAAAATCTCCTCTGTCTCTGGGCTCTTGTCTAGCTCGCAGCAATGCAAAAACAAGACATTCAAAGTTTCCTTATTCCCCTTACCCTAAATTACCTTCCGGGCAAAGCCATGCTACCGCATCAAAGGATTGTTCCTTAGGCTTTGGCCACATCGTACAAAAAAAAAGTGAAGAAGTAATGAAAGGAATTAGTGAAAATTAAACTTTTTTATTCTTCATTTTGGTCACTTTTAGATTATGTTAGAATGACGGCTATTGGCCGATGCTAATCAGGCTTACATATGTAGAACTTAAGGCTGGTGGGTACCGTTTCTGAATTTTATTCAGGATTTATTTAGAAACAGCTGCACTCTAAACGGGCATTCATTTTTTCCGTCAACAATGGTTTTTCCGCTGCTTTTGTACTGTACAATCCACTCTTCTGTAGCTTTCTACATATCGTTTGCACATTAACACTTAGTCCTGTTTGATCCTGAAGTTCTCGTCGCAACTGGACTGCAGATTTGAATCGATCTTGTAAAGAAATTCAGAACAACATCCGATCTTATCGAGGAGTAGTCTTTTTCTGAGGACCAGTCCCTTTACGACGCTCTACACTCCCTGACTTTTTTTTTTTTTTTTTTAAATCGCACCACACTAGAATGAGAACAACCAATTCTCCTGGGAAATCTCCCGTACCGATAACCCTACTTTTGTATCAGTCAATATTTCAGTCGTTTTTTCTAATGTTAATTGCGCGTAGTTTGCCATCGTCACCAAATGTCAGCCTACATAAACCATTAATTGGCTCATACATAAACCATTAATTGGCGCATGCATGCCATAATTTGATCTAGATGGTTCAACATGCAATAAAGAAAGTCTTCGAAGATTATATTGAGACTGTCTGAAGGAAACTCTGCTCACAAGCGAACCTGAGTCTATATTAGAGTTCAAGAGTTCAAGTCTGAACCGATCGTCCCATGGGAGCCCTCTTAGCGCAAATCTAAGAAAATTACGCTGCAACGATTCGATACGCTTGGAATGAACAACGTAGTAGGCGGACCAAACCTGAGATGCATACTCAAGAATAGGTCTAACTAAGGAGCAGTACAAATGAATCAATGTTGGTATATCCGAGAACTCTCTAGACCAACGCTTAACAAAACCCAGGACTAAACAACCTCTAGACACGATATAGTTGATATGCAGAGTAAAGTCAAGTTTTCTATCAAGTTTCACCCCAAGGTCGGTTACGTACAGTACGCGACGGATTAGGGCTCCGAGAAAAGGTCATAGCCTCAGATTTCTCAAAATTGAGGTGTAAGCCATTATGCTCGCACCACTCAAGAAACGTATCTAAGTCCCTTTGAATAAGGGCGGCGTCCCAACCATCCTTAACATAAGAGAAGATCTTCATGTCATCAGCGTTGATTAGAACATTAGAGTGCGAGATCAGATGGACAATGTCGTCAATGGCAAGAACGAATAGTAGAGGGCCGAGATGACTGCCTTGTGGTACACCAGATGAAGCTCTGAAGATTTTAGAGGTAGAGCCACGGAGCGACACACGATATGTCCTGTCTCTTAGATAGGAAGAAATCCAGTCAAGAAGAACAGGGGGGAAACCCAACCTTCCGAGTTTAAATATAATTACGGAGTGAGGGAGTTTATCAAAGGCTTTTTGTATATACAGTCAGTTTGCATGCCTCACTGGAGGCCAGAAATAACGTGGGAGGTAAATTCCAGTAAGTTAGTAGTCGTTGATCGGTGATTGGGAGAGATCAAGCCAATACAACGCTCCATAAGCTGCGAATACACAATTGATTCAAATAGTTTAGGTATGTAAGATAACTTCGCGATTGGTCTATAATTAGTTATAACATTCTTATGGCCCTTCTTATGAACAGGGACTATAAAAGAGCTCTTCCACAATGCAGGAAATTTACCCCCTATAAGGGACTTGTTGAAGAGAATTGCTAATGGAGTAAGAAGGGCATCGGAACAGAACTTAATGAAGACTGGAGGGATACCGTCTGGACCAGAGGAAAAGTCCGATTTGAGTTCATTGATTTTCTCCATAATAAGATCCTGAGATATGAACGGCAAAAAATCGGATGAAGCGGGACGATCAAGAATATGATCAAAATTATTTTCACAAGGCTCAAAGTTATCCGAAGAAAAGGCAGTCTCGAAAAATGAAGCAAAATTGTTAGCTATGTCGGATACGTTATTACTAGAAGACCCCTCTTGCCACATCGTAGATGGATAGTTACTCGATTTCTTTTTCATATTGACGAATTTAAAGAAATTGCGAGGATTATTATGCAGATCATCACGAACACTAACAAGGTATTCCTTATAGAGCGAAGAGGATAGTGCCTTAAAGCCTTCATAACAGGTTACAAAGTCAGAATACGCTATTGCGCTATTACAACGCAAGTAATTCTTCCAGAGTCTGTTCTTCCTGTTCCTAAGATTGCGGAGTTCAGCATTGTACCACGGGGGAGATGAGTATGTGGACCTAATCCGTTTTAATGGAACAAAGGAGTTAAACAAATCATATATCTTATTATAAAACAGGGCGGCGCAGACATCAATATCATTATTGTCCAGCAATGCCAAAAAATCGACTGAAAGGAGATTAGACGATATCTCAGAGAAATTCAATCTCTTAAAGTCAAACGCAAGGTGTTCAAAATTGGGATCCGCAATACTAGTACCATCGTAACTGAAAGAGACAAAGACAGGCGGATGAAAACCATCAACAGCGGATAACTGATCAGAAGCTAAGTCGACTATAGTGTTAGTCGAATCAGAAGAAAACACAAAATCCAACTGCCTTCCCATAGAGTTTTTTACATTACTCATTTGGTGCAAACCAGAGGAAGTAATGGTGTCAAGAAATTTAGAAACCATACCTGTGGAATAACATGAGGGAAGGAAGTCATCGTCATCACAGTTATGTACCCATAGAACATTGGGTAAGTTAAAGTCACCAAGAAGAAGAATTTAATCTTCAGGGTTCGTCATATTAAGGATGAAGTCTAAACTAAGGCTTAGAATATCATAGAGACTGCGCCCTTCAGTATCAACGAAGTTTGTCAGGTTAGGCGGAATATAGCACCAGAGCAAGAAGATATTAAGCTTAGGTAGCGATAGCTTAAGAATTGTTTAAAATATTACTTCCGATCACAGCCCAAGTCGAACACGGAATGGTGCGATCTACTCATTTAATAGTTCACCGAATTAGTTTTTTTAGAGTCGTTAACTCATTTCCAGGAAAGCTAATTAAGGCGAATTTTTGAAGTGGTGCGGTTTTCGTGAGCATGGCTGCGTGCCTTTACTGTGTAAATACGCTATTGCATAAATATGTAAATAACTAAAAATAAAAGAAACCTGTAAATCTTATCTTTTCTTCTGATTCGAGTAACACTATAGTCGAACCGACTTCTCGTAATTTATCCGCTGTCGACAGTTTACATCCGGCCATTTTCATCTCTTTTTGCTACGATGGTTCTAATATTGTTGACCCCAACGTAGATCAGTACGTTCTTGATTTTAAAAGGGCGGACTTCTCTGATCTTTCAAACAGGATTCGATATCGACGATTGCGTTTCCGTGTTTTATGATAGGATTTATGATCTGTTTAATTCGTGTGTACCACTTAAACGGTTGATATCATCCTATCATTCTCCCCCTTGGTATACTAGGGAATTACGGAGTCTTAAGAATAAAAAAAAATAGGTTATGGAAAACCTACTTACGCTTGAGAAACACGTCAGCTTATTCTGAATTCGTTTATTGTCATGAATGCTTCATAGCGTTAACTTCATCCTTATACAGGGAATACCTTGATAATATCCGCAGTAACTTGCACAATGATCCTCGTACCTTTTTTAAATTTGTAAATCTGAAAAAGAAAACTGATAATTATCCATCCACACACAATGTGTTTTAATGGATCCTCTAGTTGTAGCGCGCCTGATATCGCTGATAACTTTGCACAAATCTCAGATTTCCTACGTTATGGAAGAACTCCTTTATAATTCCTGTTTATAAAAAGAGGCATAAAAACTCCATAACAAATTATAGGCCAATCGCGAAGCTTTCCTGCATACCCAAATTGTTTGAATCTGTTATATACTCACAGCTTGTTGGGCAGTGTAAGGGGTTAATCTCATCTAATCAACATGGTTTTCGGCCTGGTAGATCGACAACAACCAACCTTCTTGAATTTACATCACACATTATCTCTGCCTTCCAACAAGGACTGCAGACTGACTGTGTCTACACCGACTTTAGCAAGACATTTGATAAAGTCGGTTTGGGTTTGGGTTTTGGTTTGGTCTCCTTGCTATGCTGTTCATTCTAGACGCATTAAATCGGTGCAGCGGAACTTTGTTAGGTTCGCACTAAGGGACCTCCCGTGGAATGATCCATTAAGGCTTCCTCCTTATTAGGATCGCCTCCGATTGCTTAATATGCACTCGTTAGAGGAACGACGTAGAATTGCTGACTTGGTATTTATTCATCAGCTTTATCGCAAGTTTGGTTACTTATAGGCAAACCCCGTATAGCTTAAGGA
The DNA here is from genome assembly GCA_964036015.1 of Leptarthrus brevirostris. NCBI lineage: Eukaryota > Metazoa > Arthropoda > Insecta > Diptera > Asilidae > Leptarthrus > Leptarthrus brevirostris. The sequence continues at coordinate 2,840,486 of OZ038371.1, read as the reverse complement.
GTTTGCCTTTACTACATGTTACCCATTCTCTCTCTAACTATGGTATGCATGAGCCTATTAACCGCATGTATAGAACCGTGAATATCTGTCCTATTTTTGACCTGGCTCTTACTAAGAATTTGCTCAAACGATCTCTGTTTTCTTTGTACACCTGATTGTAGTGTTTGAGATTGTTTTGGATTTTTTTTGTTTTTGTTTTTTTGTTTACTAATATTATATTGTATGGGTTATGGTAGCCTCATTCATCTCAATATATGTTATATTCTGGTGAATAGGTCAATTGATTCCAGGCCTCTGCCTGTGAAGTGCGCCTTCTGGGTTAGAAGGTTTAATTCTATTCTTTAATTCTTTAATTTTGTAGTATTCGATAGTTTTAAGTTTTTAATTATTCTTCGATATTTGGTAACAAATAAAATATAAAAATGGCATAAATTGCGTAGTAAATGATTAATGAATTAAGAAATTCTTATTTTAAAAAGGAACGATCATAAATGTTGTTAAAATTTAAATTTAGAAAACATTTTTTTACCCTTAAATGTGCTGGATTGTAATTTGATACAAAAATTGAAGTATTGCGAATAAGGCAAATATTTTCACAAAGTTACATAAAAATATATAAATTGCAAAACCTTAATTTTCATCACACTACGTTTATGTATTATTGCGGCGCAGTGTATTATTGGAAAATGTCGACGATTAACTACGTATAGGTATTCACCTCATTCTCGCGATTGCAGTCGTTATTCAGGCATTCAGCCAACTCTCTCGTTCGATTCTCGAAAGCAAGCAGGGAAGAAGAATTACCATCGTCGGCGGTCCTATAGAAGTATTGATTTCCTCTACCCGTTAAAGTGTCAGTCTTTCGCGGATTTCAGTGGAAGTGTCATTGAATTTCTCTAGCTAAGAATAAAGTGAATTTACCATAATTATATTGAAATTGTGATTGCCCTTCCCAAATATTCTAAAATATTATGATGTTAGAGCACACAGTAAAACAAAATCGCTCTAACTTGCATTCGAAATTATAAAGGGAGGGCGAGTTATCAAATTAATTTGGATAAACTTTCACGAAGTGTTCTTAAATCTTTTGTGCTTTTTAAAAAAATCACTTCCTTATGATCGGATCATTTTGGAATTTGTGCAGAGCGTGTCCATCAATGCCTGTAGACAAGGTAAGGAAAACTCGTTTTAGTTGCGATTTTGCCGCAGTGAAAATGTTTAGGCATCTCCGAATAAAATCGATAACATATGCTTTCTGCAGCCTCTCCACTTTCGGGTCAGGGATCTGAGAAAAATCTTTAATTATCCTATCACTACCCAAACGAACATTGTGACTTTTGGTTCGACTTGGTAGTAGAAGAAATTGAAAAGTTGCAAGCAAAGCTCGATCCCATGAGTCTTCTTTGGACTTTTTTTTTGGGAAAATCGATATTAGATTTGCCGCATACGAATCCTTGTTGGTATGCACAGTAAACTGTATCTAGTCATGGCACTTACCTCAGATAATCGCTTTTTATTTGGACAGCTCCAATATTTCAGTTAAATGGGGTTAACATTTTGTAAGTCGGTGGGTTTATTGTAACTCCACCGAGTTTCCTATTCTCGCCCATTTCTTAGTTTTGTAAGAAATGACGTACCGGGCGAGTAGAATTTCCTCAAAGGACTAAGAAAGGTGCATTGAAATGTTTCCGGAATTTAATAGCATATTTCCATGCATATCCGTGCAGTCACCGGAACTCGCAGTTAATTTCTAGATGCACTAAAGTTGAACTTACATATTCCTTAGGGATCAAATTTTATATTCGTAACGATTATTGGATATATGGATGTATTGATTTGTTGGTTTCGGTAAAATGGTCTGGACACAGTATTCTCAAAATAAAGCTTGTTCCCGTAGGGTGGTATGGTGGTAAGGTGTGAGTGCTCGATGCGGACAAACTATAGATTATTACGAATTCTTTACGTCGCGCTAATTAGTTTCGAATCATTAACTATTGGACTTGTTTTCTTGTAGAATTCTAGTAAACAAGTAAATATTTGAATATTCTACAGCAATTAAGCTCGGTAGAAAGTTATTATAAATACAAAAATCCCATTTTCAAAAGCAGTCCTGAAATATAATTCCTCTTATAATTAACAACTTATTTCGTATGTGTTCGATTTTTCAGTTAACGTAAATTCATCAATTCGTCTGCTTGTCCGTCTGTCCATGCGTTGCTACTATCTTCCATCCAGTTAAAATTTTTCTAAATATTTTTAGGAATTAACTCGACGTTTTTTTTTGTGTTTCTCTTTCGATTAATCAGCTGACTTAGGCACCGGATACCAATACCAAAAGTTATGTACTTTAAATATTTAGAATACGTTTGTTCAATAAATTATGATCTAAATTAACCCCAATCACTTCAGCTCAACTTAGATCTAAGCAATACCACGTAACATAAAAATTGAGATATGAAAGGGTCACGACCCCGTCGATGAAATTATAGATACACAGGGGAGGATGGCGGTAAATGGGACTAAAAACAAAAGTTCAATATATCCTCTAACATACTAATATAAAAAAAAACTATGATGTTATTCCCAAATTTAACCTCATTAGACTCACTTAGTTTTAACAGTTTATAGTGCCCTACTTTGGTACACAAGGGAACAAGGAGGAATGTGCAATTAGACAACTATTTCATTTCGATGGAACTAAAGCCAATGATAAATTTGAGGTAGTACTTTTTATATCTAAGGCAACATGGGTTTTGGCAACATGGCTTTAACCGTTTGCGGTCGGCATATTCCGCTGATGGGAGTACCAGTCCGTACGTCCGAATGCGAAACGAACCCTTATTAAATCACTCGTGTGTCTCGCTGTCTGTCCGTCTGCCACAGCCAATTTGCTACGAATCTACTGTACCGATTAAATTGAAATTTGGTACACATATGAATTTGACCCAAACGTGTAAAGTAAATAAATTAATATTGGGAGAATTTAAAAAAAAAATTTTGCAAACTGTACCGTGTGACATATCAAGAGCTTGTTGTGAGGGTCTCAAATATATTTTTTTTTTGTTTTGAAATAAATAGTTTTCAAGTTATTTAAGAAAATAGATAAAAATTGACCCCCCCCCCCCCTTATTACTAAGCCTCAAATTTTGAAAAAAATACAGTAAATAGTTCTTTACTTATAGATTGCAGAAAAACCTATAAGAAGTCTTATTATCTGAAAATAACATGGTAAATCTCTCAATATTGTGCATACAAACTTACATTTGCAGTTGGAATGTATGGGAGAACATGTTTTTCAACTACAATGTTAATTTTGTTTTGGGATAGATTATTGGTACTATTCGTTCGACTTAATTAGGCCAGGCATCCGTCACTCCTCGTACCTGTAGCGCTAAGTACCTACAGCTCGACGCTCTGTCAAGAGGCAAATCGGTCAGGGACGCTACGCTGCGACTGTGGTGCGGGTGACAAATCAAAAAATTAAATATCAGAATACCTTGTATCTCTCTGTCTTAGTCCAGGTATTCAAGAATATACGACAAGACAGAATTCAACAATAGACAACATATTCAGCAATTTCCATACATACTTTTTTTAGTTACCACAAACAAATTTGGGCCATATTTTAAAAAAACATGGTACGCTGAAAATATCCCCTCTCTGAAGTTATCGATAAACATTGATATCTGTAAGTTGACCTAAACAATTCAATTTAGCATCGGGAAGACAGTTTTTTTTTCATTATCGCTAGTCTCGTTCGCCGTACCATGCGCCAGGTGATCATGCCGTCACAGACTTCTAAAACAACCTGCGAATGTCGCCACTGTGGCGGCATCTACCGTAAAGGGTTAATATCCGCAATATCAGGAACATTCGGAAACGTAAAGTGGTTTTCTTTCTATTGAATCTAATATAGCTAAACTTGTAAAGACTGTCATGCTCTTTATACAATATCATTCCAGTATAGAATCCTATTTTTGTACTTAATAAAAAGCTCACTAAAACATAATCATCTCTATCTGGAGATTTCCTTTTATTGTCTAATGCTTGTGGTGGCCAGCTCGGTTGTGATTCTTATTAGAATAGTGATCAGTGCAAATTTGAATTTTCGTTTTCGGTCGATGACAAGTACCTAATATTTTTATTTAGTAGCATTTACGAACTTCTTCTTTTAGTTCTGTTTTTTCCGCTGTAACGGCTGCCATAGTCCTTCCTTTTTTTTGCCTTTCCTTTTTGTTTTCTTGTTCTTTAGGAAAGCCATGAACAATTGCAGGACTTACAGATGTACCTGTCTCAGGATTAGAAAAAGAACACTCCGCCTTGGTTGAGTCGTTTTTGGCGTAAATTTTATACCATGTACTGTAACATGTTTTCACTGTCTGAGACTAAGAATAAGATGCCTAGACGGATGTTCATGGCTATATCGAAAATGGAGCTTGTAATCATCCATGTTCCATTGTGCCTCATGTCCCATTGTAACCCACCCTCTCCTATACGTCAATAAATTTCGTGTTTTTAAAATTTTTTTTTGTAATGTACATACATACATACATTCAATGATAAATTGTCATTTATTCCTGAAAAGGTTCACACCATTGTGATAGGACATAGATTTAGAATTCGCCCATTGGACACAGAATACTGTAATCGAAAATGATCTTGTTTTCATTGGTCTATGACAACGATGTAGAGTATCAATCTTTACCCAATGCGATAGAAGCTGCACTTCGGATATTCGGTGTTTCACCATGGCACATTAAATGTTGTACTATGTAGACATACTGCTATGGTACATAGGCGAAATTTTGCTGTTATTAAATAGTGATCGCTGTCTATATCAGCGTCGCGTTTATACCTGTCATTATGAAGACAGTTTGCCATACCTTGTGAAATATCATACATTGTTTCTCGGCCCAATCCTTCTCACTCTGTTGATGATTTGTATCATCTTTCAAGCTGAAGCTCTTTTCGAGGTCATCTCTTCTCTGAGCTTCTGACCTAAAAATACGCACACGAGGTAGGTTTATCCGTGGTACCTATGACAGAGCAAACCCCAATGCTCAAAAAAATTAAGTACGCTGTACATTTGCTACCAAAACGTATGAGAGCTAAGAACTAGATCAAGACAGGCCTCTCTTGCCTACTACTGCAGCTTAGTCCTAGATTACACGAGAGGGATTTTACCCCATGAGTCATAAAAACCTGTTTTTAGCTTGATGAGAGAAGTGAGGTAGGAAGAGGATCATCTGTGAGTGTCAATCACGAATCGTAGGGTTTTTGCTTGAGTTTTTCCTGATTTGCTTTTGTCCATTTTCGTAACTTCCTCATTAGAGTTCGAAAAATTTTTGGCGTCAGGTTGATTTGGTTTTGCTTGAGCCTAATAACTTGGGTATCTAACAACGATGATTTCCTTCCCTTAAGTTATCTGACACCTAGGGATTCTCCATTTCATGACGCCATTGCTTCCTCTGGTTTGCACCAAATGCGTGATGTAAAAACACTTTAGGGGGAGGTAGTTGGATCTTGTGAAGTTTTCTGTTTCGCGCAAAACTATAGTCGAATTAGCTTCTAATAAGTTATCCGCTATTTACAGTTTCCATCCGCCTATTTTCGTCTCTTTTTGGTATGAAGATACTAGACCCTGCGGACCCTAATTTGTTTACGACTTCAAGAGATCGAATTTCTCTAACATAACTTATAATCTGCTTTCAGTTGACTTTTCGACATTGCTGGACAGAAACGATATTGATGTCTGTACTTCCTTGTTTTATAACAAAATTTACGATTTTATTTAATTCTTTTATTCCACTCAAGTGGAGGAGGTCTACCTGCTCATCTCCCCCGTGGTACACTGCTGAACTTCACAAGCTTAAGAACAGGAAGAACAAACAAATTGTAAAAATCACTTTCGTTGTAAGGCAGCGTCAGCATATTCTGGTATTGTGGCTTGTTGTGACAGCTTTAAGGTGTTATCCTCGTCGCTCTAAAAGGAATACCTTGTTAGTATTCGCGATAATATGCATAATGACCTCTGCACTTTTTCTTAAATTCTTGGGTATGAAAAAAAAATCGAGAAACTATCAATCTACGATGGCTACTATGGCTTTTCTAGTAATAACCTCCCCGACATCATTTTTTGAGAGTGCCGGAGGATAATTTTGGTCAAATTCTGAATCGTCTCGGTTTATCTGATTTCTTGCCCCGGGATCTTATTATGGACAAAATTAGAGAACTTAATCGATTTTTTCCTCCGGTTCTGACGGTATTCCTTTTGCATTCGTTAAGTGCTATTCTGACGCCCTCTTCACTCCATTAGCAATTCTTTTCAACAAGTCCCTTCAAGCCGGTAAAGTTCCTGTATTGTGGAAGGGATTCTTTACAGTTTATACAAAGGACGTTAAGAAGATTATAACCAGTTATAGACCAATCGCGAAGTTATCCTGCATCACAAGTTATTTAAGTCAATAGTGTATTTGCTGCTTATTGATCGTTGTAAGGGTTTAATCTCCTCCAATCATCGGGAGTTCTTGTCGGGTAGATCAACGACTACTGACTTGTTAGAATTTTCCTCTCACGTTATTTAAGGCTTTCAACGAGGCATGTAGCCAAACTATATATATATTAATTTTAGTAAGGCCTTTGATAAACTTTCTCACTCTGCAATTATGGTTAAACTTGAAAGGCTGGGGTTCCTCCCTCTGTCGCTTGACTGGATTTCCTCCTACTTAAGAGACAGGACATACTGAGTGTCGTTCCGTAGCTTCACCTCAAGAATTTTCAAGGCTTTTTCTGGTGTGCCACAAGGAAGCCATCTCGGCCCACTACTATTCGTTCTTGCCATTGATGACATTGTTCCTCCGATCTTGCACTCTAATGTTCTGATCTACGTTGACGACATGAAGATTTTCTTCTATGTTAATAGTCGGAAAAAGGTTTTTACATCTCAAGATATCTATATGACTCTTAAATAAAAGTATTACTCTTCCAAGCGTTTTTGAAGTGAAAATTCTTAGGCGGCGATTTGATTATTGGACAAGATTTCAGAGTGAAATTTCAAGTACGCGTGACGTTTAGGAAAATTTCGTTACATGAGGGAGAAGAAAGATATAAGGTAGAGAGAAGGACTCTCGGTCGATGTCGGTATTGTAGAGTTCACGATTGAATAGAGAGGGCCACGTATACATACATTCAATACAAGGCGATAAAATAAAACAGAGAGAGTGACGCGCCTGTGCGCGATTTGTACGTACAACTCCGACGCCACGGGAGTGGAGCAAAAGAGAGCGACGTATACACTCAATACAAAGCGATAGAATAAGATAGTGTCGCACATGCGCGCGTTGATGCTATATATGAACAGCTGTGGTACGACGCGTTGTATAATTAATATTTAAGAAGTTTCACTTCTATCACGTGTACGGTGCTGCACTCGGATTTTTTTTTGTATTCAGAAGTTTTATCCTATTCATCGCTATATTCACCTCTGGGTTTCCGTAAAAAAACATACTACAACTGGTCGTATTTTGCATATTAACCCTTTCGGCGAAGCAAAAAAATTTATTACAGATAGGTATACACAAGATTTAAAACCTTTTATTGTACAATTATAAAGTGGCGCTAGATAAGTTATTTTAAAAGAAAACAAAATGCTAAATATTAATTGAGAAAGAAAAATAAGAAGAAAGAAATAGAGCAGGAAAAAAGAATTAGAAAACAATATTTAAAATTAATTTACATACCTACCTTAGATGTTTCAGTGTAGAGAGACGACAAGACCCGAGTAAAAGTACTAATATTAAGCAAAGTGATTGTTTAAAAGACTCCTGAACGGCACCAGCAGTTTGAATATTTAGAGGAAGACTATTCCAGAAGCGAATTATTTGGACAGGGCAAGAACTATTCATAACTGATCTCCTAAACTGCGGTAATAGTAAATTTCTGTTACGCTAAGATGTTGTAAATTGGAAGTATTCACGGAGGTATGGTAGTTTGTTCCATTTAAGCAGTTTGGACAGAAACAGCAACACTCGTCGTTTGAGGTAAATCTCCAGACTGCACCCGACAAGGCTTAATCAGAATGGTGTGATATGGTCAAACCTTCGCAGTCCGTAAAAAAACCTAATACAGTCGTTGAAAGCGACCTCTAATCGACGTGCACACTGATTGTCTAAGTGAGGAAAAACCAAGCTCCCGAAGGTGAAATGGGGCAGTATCAATGCCTTAACCAATTCCAGTCGAGTACTTCTCGGGATAACATAGGCTGACAACCAAGGTCTGCCTAATCCGGCATATATCTTGGCAATACTCGCACTTATATTTTCATAGCAGTTCAGTCCTTGCCCCAAAATAATACCAAGATTAGTTACTTTACTTAGGACTGGCTATGGAGAATCATTTAGGACTATCTGAGGAGCATTACTGAAAACAAGAGGATTAATATAAAACATGATAGTGTGAGACTTTCCGGGGTTCAAAATTGACCAATTATATATTCTACCAAGATCGGCATTTATACGTTCGATGAAGTCCTCGAGGAGCCCAATAGGCCTACCTAAATAGACTTGAACATCATCAGCGTAAAGATAAATTTTCACATCACGCACTACACTTGGCAAATCATTGATGAAAAGGCTGAATAAAAGCGGTCACAGTATTGATCCTTGTGGTACGCCACGTGAAAGTACGAAAAGACCAGATATTACGCTAGGATCTGCACTCTTTGGGAACGATCTGACAAGAAACATGCTATCATAGAGGCAGCACACGAGCTAATTTGTGTGTAATTTGTGAATAAGCAGGCTGTGGTTTACGCAATCGAAAGCTTTAGAAAAATCCAGTAATGTTAAAGCTCTGAAGTTATCAGTGTCCAAGGTTTTTCTTATGTCAGTAGAACAGCCATCTCACAACTATGAAAAGCAATACATTCCCCTCGATATAAGCCAGTATTTGCTTGGACATAATCTTTTCAAGTACTTTCGAGAGAAAGCACAAAATTCTTATTGGACGAAAGTCAGATATCGATACTGTAACACAGTGGCAGCCTTCCAACTTACAGGAAACAAAGAGGTGCTGGAACATGGCCACAGAGGCTGATAGAAGTATATTATTGGATTGCACTCCATGGCTGGAAACATATATCACATTACAAGAGAAAAGTCTCAACATAACATCGATGTAAAATTTCAATTTGAATTTAATAGGTTACATGACCGCTTCCACCACCCGGACATAGGAATCTTTGTTTATCCCGCACCCCTGCACCTACTGACAAAGAGCAAGCGAAAAGTCGAGAGGGGTTTTTTTTGCATCGAACGGAGGGACCAACATAACTATACTACAACTACGACTATAGCTGTGAACGTGCTCTTAATGTTTACTAAAACATCGATTCGTTTTCGTTAAATTTTGAAGGCATGACGTAATAAGTTAATTTGATAAGATAATCGTAAATATTTACCCAGTCCGACGTTTTTCCTGCTTGGAAACGGAAGACTTTTGTACGCCAACACTTAAGCACTCCTGCTAGATATAAATCGTTCCAACGTAAATCACTAAAACATTGTTTAATTTCCTGTAATTGAGTGTGTCAGACTGACATACGAAAAGCCTATGAAAAGTATACTCCAATCACGAAAATTAGGCGATCCTACATCTATTCTTCAGCTACGTTACATGTCTAAACGTTAAGCTGGCGAATAAATTACTTTTCATGGTCATATTTCGAAGGAGAGGACTTTTGCGTTGCTTTTTTCTCTAGGACGAGTGGGTTGTTACCTTAGGGGTAAATCGGATTCTACTAGTCGATTTGCTGTCAAAACTGCGACGTTGATTGATGGCTTGCACGAAGAGCAACTATAATTAGAACTTTTTGAAATAAAATCAAGTTTTAGGTAACGAAAGATTCACTTGTCAGAAACAAGTTTACAGAGGGTGATGAACGAATTAGAAACGCATAAAATATTTTCGGAACAGATAGATTCGAAATTGATATAAACTTAATTATATCTTGTGATTCCTCCTTGATTTTTTATTACCTCCTTAATTCGGTTGGGCATACTTTCTACACAATTAATAATTATTTCTCGCATTTGGTTGTCATTTGTTGAAACATTCTTAATATTTTGCTTCAGTTCTGCAATATTTCGGTTCTGCAGACTGTAAACTTTCGCTTTTGGTAAGGCCCAGCAATTTTCAAGAGGATTCAGATCCGGAGAATTACCGGGCCATGGAAGTATCTCAATTTTCTCCTTCATTAAAAAGTGCTTGACCGATTTCGCTGTATGGCAAGGAGCTTTGTCCTGCATGAAGGTGTAGCAAAAAGGGTGATAATTGAGTGAATTCCTATGTTGAATAAAAACATCCTGAAGGACTTTCTTATACTGATCCTGTCTCATTGTTCCGTCAACAAAGTATACAGGGCCAGGACCTTCTCCAGAAATACCGCTCCATACCATTATTGACGGTGGGTGTTTGACCGTTCTTTGTATACAATCTTCTTTGTATCTCTCTCCTCGCCGCCTCCTTACAAAGCCAAAAGATTCCGTCATCGTTTGCAGCTAAGACTCGTCGCTAAAGATGACCTAACGTTTAAAAAAAAATCATTAGTTTTAATACATTTTATACTATGACCAGAAATTTAATAAAAGTAAGCAACATTATCAGCTTACTTTTTTCCAGTCATTAATCGTAAGGTGTTCATGTAGTCTAGCCCACTCAAGCCGGGATTTTTTCATTTTTTGGGTCAACCTTGGCTTTTTAGCTGGTTGCCTCCCTTTCAAATCGCTTTCATATAACCGCCTGCGTAAGGTAACTTGAGATATTTGAATTCCCTCCTCATCCAGACTCCGTTTAAGAACCTTAGTAGGAGCTCTACGTTGTTTTACCGCTACAAGGATTTTTCTTCGGTCGGTCCTAGGCGTAGTTTTCCTGATTCCTTGGCACTTAAGTCTCCTATTGTATGTTGCAGGTTTATAATTTTTTTAACAATTTTGAGATTCTACTCACTGTTGCACACGAAACACTTGACTCGCAATCTCAAGATTTGTTAGCTTTTTTTATTTCAATAGTTCACCAATAGCATATTTTTTTTCATTTGTTATATCCTGTTTACGACCCATGTTCTCAATATAGTCTTGAATATCAAATTTCACAGTAAATCTTTAAGGGGTTATATACAAAGTTGGGGCTCAAAAAATCGAAAATTTTTTTAATTGCATATTCTGAAAGTACATACTTTCGAAAATATCTGTGTGAAATTTCGTTTAGATCGGAGCACTAGATTTCAAATGACAGCCGTTCGCAGCGCGCTAGTTCCATCCATAAGCACTTGGCGAGCGGCATCCAAAAATTTTAAACGCGGTGATCTCGGAATAGAGTTTTTTGAAAAATACCTTTGCGGTGAACGTGATATCTCAAAAACTTTTCAACCGATTTTCATAATTTGTTTTTAAATTGTTCATATTTACAATCTTGTAGACTTGAACGGTTCCTTTTTCATCTAAAAATTTTCGATTGTTTGCAATGAATTTTCGTTTAGTATTTTGAACACCTCAAAAATCGAATTTTTTGTCAACATGGTTTTTTTATTGGAAAAAAATTTTTTTTTCGGAAACCGAACCGTTCAAGTACACCACAATACATTTTTCTTCGATAATTTTTTTACTCTTTTGATTTGAGTTACGCGGTTCGCCTTGGAGAGTGTTCACAGCAAGCCTCTGCAAAAAAAAACGCTCTTCGGGGGAGGGGCCATAACTCCGACAATTTTCAATATTTTTTATAATTCAACTTGTTTTTTTTTTCTTCGGTAGTACTACCAACAAGTTGTCTTTCGCTTTTTCTAATAAAATTTGCATAAAACCCTTAAAAAAAATCACCAACTTAGCTCACTTTTTCCCCTCAACTTTGTATACAACCCCTTAATTTACACAAAAATATCACTCAGAAATCTTGCCACTGCATCCTTCAAATAAACCTTTAAGGGGAGGTTCTCATCTAGCGACCCAAAAATTACATGATTTTATCGATTTTTTTTTTTCATCGAAGGAAGTAAATAAATCACTCAAGTTTTTTTGTAATTATTTAGTATGTATTCAAGTATGTTTACAAATTTTTATAGAGCAAAATATCGAATAGTTAATTGTTTATTTACATGTAAAGCCGCTCGCCTAAAATAAAAGTACTTAAGCGGGCGACACTGTAACGCTTCCAAACATCATTTCAAATCAAAAAATGAATTTTTTTTATAAAATATATGACATTTACAGGATCTTGAATCTATCCAACTAAGGAAAAGTCAAAAATTAACAAAATGGCGGACTTTCAAAAAAAATATTCTTTTTTTCGTCTATTTTTCGGCTCTTAAAAGTGCTAAAATAATAACAATAGTCATATGCGATTAGGTTCAGGATCCCCTAAATTTAATCAACTTTAAAATAAAAAAAAGACAAAAACGATATATGCAGTAGTTTTTGAGATACCATGCCGCCCATCTTAAAAAAAACTTTTATTGTTTTTGTGAGTATTGCTTATGTAAAAAATGAAATAAATCACCAGCCAACTCTGCAACCAGATCGGAAGAATAAAGAAACAGACCAAGTACTTATCTTTAGTTTGTAAAAACGTCGTTAATTTATGTTAATCTACAAACTGTTTATCTACAACTTCCCAAATTTCTGTAGTGCCAGTGCAACATAGGTTTAACCTAAAAACTTTATTTGATGTAGAAGACACGCCAGACGCCGGAGTTTGACTCCTCGTGTTTTGCTTGTGATTTTATTGATTTCGAATTTTTTTTGAGAGAAGTTTGCCTTGTTATTAGAATGCTTTCGCCAGGAGTGAAATGAACTTGTTATTGCTTGTTCCTATAAAAGTTTTTCGTGTTGGTTACTTTTTAAGTGCCTACAACTTGAATGACTGAATTGTACAATTTTGCGGACAATGTAGGTATGTAAGTGGAATTTTATTGAAATCTGTTATCCTTTTGTTATTAAGTTTATTACGCTTTTTTGGGTGGTGCCAGGATTTGGTTTATATGTTTACGACCTTGGGGCGGAATCATATTGACGCACTATTTGCGGTGGAATAAACTTGAGTATAGGCAATTCTCGGCAATTCTGATCAAGTTGTATCCTGAAGTCTGAACTAGTGGATTTACGTTAATATTGCTCCAAGTGTAACGATCGATACAGAATGAATCGATACACTTTATCTTGGCTCAAACGTTATAATTATAAGAATGTAAAATTCCTAGAAAAATAGGCAAATCAATAATAAACGGCATAGTAGCAAAAGGAATAAAGGAAAAGTCAACAAAAAAGTGTTGAATGCCTTAAGTTCCTTAAAATGTAAAAATTTCTTAAATTTATTTATTACATCAGATTCACCACAAAGATTACTACAGCGCAAAAATACTTATTAACTAAACTACAAACTAGAAGCGGAAGAACAAGTTGATCAGCGACTGAAGGACAGCGGTTTACACCATCTACGACCACTCATCAACCAAGACACTGTCTGAGTATGCCCTTCAATCGCTGCCTGGAGAGGTTCAGGTCAAGATTGGCGAAATGTTGGTTGAGGAGACGAGACATCGACGTGATGGGCTCGTACATCCCATACACAGTACGATGACCAGAGACGTGCAGGAAGTTGTGATGCCTCAAGAATCGTTGCGGGATAGAGTGGTTCACAGCCGCCAGTAAGTCGGGAGAATTTATTGTACCCTGCAATAGATCGAACAAAAATAATAGTTTGGAGATGTTACGCCTCTTTTCAAGGGAGTCAAGAGAAATCAGCCCCAAACGATCAGTATAAGAAGGGAGTAACCAGGGATCAGTCCAGGGAAGTCCACGGAGGGCAAACCTAAGGAATCTGCGCTGCACTGCCTCGACGCGGTTGACGTGAACGGCGAAATAGGGAGACCACACGGGGCTGGCATATTCCAAAAGCGGTCTGACGAAGGTACAGTAAAGAAGCTTACTTAGGTAGGGGTCGTCGAGTTCCTTAGACCATCTTTTAACGAAACCCAGCATTGAGTTAGCCCTACCAACGATCGAATCCACATGATCCTCAAATGAAAGGCGAGAATTGAGGACCACACCTAGGTCCTTCATCTTATCAACCATGCATAAGGTAACGCCATCGACGGTGTAGTCAAAGAGGAAAGGACGTCTCTTACGGGAAAAGGTCATAACGGTGCACTTGAGGGCATTTAAAGGAAGGCGATTGCGAACACACCAGTCGCAGAACACGGCTAGGTCAGAGTGCAAGGTACTGCAGTCTGCTTCATGAGAAGCAATGCGAAAAATCTTAGCATCGTCCGCATAACACAGAATTTTACAGGAGGGAAACCCAAGAAGAAACAATTTATAAACCAGGATACCGTGGTCAATCCTATCGAAAGCCTTACTGAAATCGGTGAATACACAGTCGACCTGTTTGCCCGCCTCAATGGCCGGTAAAGAATACTTAATGAATTCGAGGAGGTTGGTGGTGGTAGACTTCCCCTGGTGGAAGCCATGCTGGAAGGACCCCATAAAAGACCTACAGTGAAATCGAAGAACGTCGCTGACGAGGGACTCAAAAACCTTTGCGGTATGGCATAGGCTGGCGATCGGTCGGTAATTGGAGACGTCTGACCTACTGCCTTTCTTATGGAAGGGAATCAACACGGAATTCTTCCAAAGTTCAGGAAAGCGGCCAGATTGTACGGACAGATTGAACAAATAACAAAGAGCACTGGCAAGAGACAATTGGCATTTCGTCAGGAAAGGAGCGGATAAACCGTCCGGACCACCCGTAAAGCCTTCCGCCAAATTAGATAAATGTTCAGCGACGAGTGCATCGTCAAATACTAAATCTTTAGGCTCAAGAGAGGTAGGCGGGAGTCGCGTCAAGTGTGTAAAATCAGAAGGGGAAATATCACAGAGGGAATCATAGAAAGAGGTTCGGAAAAAATCCGCAAAAATATTAGAAATTGTGGAAGCATCGTATCGAAAAACTGACCGCTGAACACTGAGTGTTCCCCGGTGATAGATGTAGCACCATATTGTAGTCACTGCATCGAGAACCCCTGCTTGCTTATAAGCGGACACGCTCTCCGCAAGAATTTTTGCCACTTTTCCACTCCCCCAGGAATACTCAGCAGCAATTGATCTAGACGAACGCACGAGAATTTTGGCATAGAGTCCCGCGGGACTAGTCTGCAGAGTCATGGTCGTCTGCAAATTACTTACATCATCCTCTCCATCTATTACATTTGTAGCGCAAAGCTTCGTAAATAAGATGTTACAAGCCTGCGGCCTGTTGTCATGAGTTAAAGGTGAGGCCACCATTCTGGACCGACACTAAGAGCTGCCAGGTACAGTGCAAGGGCATTCGTTGCCAGGAATTCGAGATGTAATCGTCTCCTCAATTCGGTAACTAATTGGTTTTTAAAGGCACATGTGTATATTTGTGGGTCAGTGGGCTATTGCCCAGACTCGATGCGCACGCAATACAGATAAATTGTTGAATTAGAAAGTGATAGGACAAAGCTAATTGAACAATTTACCTGGTTGCATCTCCTTGGCACCAGCAAAAAATACGTTCTTGTTATGCCGAAGTTCGGGCAGAAAAGCTAGCACATATGGCGAACAAGATTGGGAATGTCGCACAAGCTCGGGCATGTGAAGTACCTGTGGAACGGGGTTCCTTCACCACACAAACATTGCAGGTTTTTTGAAATCGTCAATCAATATGCGACAGCTGATTTAAATGCACAAGACTATGATGGAGCAGTTTAAAAGCTACAGCAGAGTCTTTGTAATTGGACGGATAGGTATAGATCAATTGCTGTACTAGTTATCGTCTCTATTACCCCCAAATATACTACAAGTTGTGCGTGGCATCCATTAACACCTAAGTGATCCGCAGGATCCGACGGCGAAAGTCTGAAAGATCCAGGGTCCGGAAAGCGGTAAGAGTTTAATATGCAGAGAGAAAAAATTAGTACTGAAACCGCAGTTTGTATTAAAGCCGTCGACGAAAATCGTTATATCAAAAGCCTACATAACTACCGTTTTTCCGTGGAGAGCTGAAATTTCTGAAATTCAACTTTTAGGTGATATTGTCAGTCAAAGGTGTGTCCAGTTCTCTTGGTGGAATATCCAGGATGCTGTTATGGCCTTAAGGTTTGGCCCTCCAGCACCCTGATTCGTTGTTCCATACGACAATTTTTTTAATGTATAGAATTAAGGGTAGTAAGTACACATCTAGAGCAGCTGCTGCACAAGACAAGACAAACATTTTGCGATAGAGGATAAAGAGAGTTTATGTCCGTTAAGCTTAGGAGGATAAAAGATTGGTATCTTGATTTTTGTGGTAAAAAGCATCAATTTAGGTTTGCCTGGATTAACTCTAAGCGCTTACTTTATTCAAGGCACCTTCCCTACTCATGTATACAAACATTTCTGACTTCAAGGCTTACCATATTCTAGACACCTTCACTACCCTTGTATAGAAACATTTCTGATACCAAGGTTGTCAGGGTTTTTTAGTACGTATGCGGTTAAACTAAATGGCGTGAAGTCTTTTGCTAATTCCCCAGCTACCGAACTCTTGGAATGAACACCACTCGAACTCGTGTACAAGACCGGGGAACGTAATGTAGTAGGATGCAGGTACTAAAAATTACCAGCAGTCACGGTGTTACGCTATCGTGTACCCTTTTGTATCATATTGGACGGTATGCCGTCAAAGCCAGGAGATTTGTAAGGGGAGATACTTCTTATTGCCCAGAAAGTCTTATATTCTGTGATAATGGATTTAATCGTGTCCCACGATGTACGATGCAAAATCGGAGATTTCCGGTAAAGTTGTCTTTACATCCAGAAAAGTGTGTGTTCATCAGAAGCTCTAAAAACTCAGCTGCCGATTTCCACCATGACCCGTCCCGCCTCCTCGCGAAGGTTGGATTGTTATGACCCTCGATAGGATTTTAGTAAGTCTTGCTCAGTGAATCCACAGTTCTCTGCCTAAGTCTGAGTCTTGGATATCTGTTGTTGATGTTTTGTAAATTTTTAGACAGACTTTATAAGGAAAGTTAACCTGCCTGATGGAAAGTGATTTTTGGACGCGTACCAGTTATTGATTTTGTCTTTTGTAGATTTGAATTTGCTGACCTAAGCCCAGTGGCGGATTTATGGGGGGGGGGGGGGGCCGACTTTCGGGTTGGTAATTGTAAAATTATTTTATTATTTTAGGAAAGTAGGAGCCCTGTTGATCGCACGCCAGACGTTGTCATTCACCCACCCCTCATCCTTTCGCCAAATCCGCCACTGTGTAAGTCAAAGCAAGAACTACCTCTTGCATTCTTCTTGTTTTGGGCACCTCTACCAAAACCACAACCAGATTCCCAGTTTTGGCTCTGGAATCGGAAAAATGTGTTAATTTAGGACTATAAGTTGAAAATTCTGAAAGTGCCAAAACATTTTTTTCCCATCTTTGCATTAACATACCTCTAGGTGCCAACGTCAATGTCCAAACGAACTTAGCAATAATCACATTGCTATATTAAATTCCTCAGAGAAAACATAAAATACCATTGTGTTCATGAGCAAAATAAATGGACAGAAAAAGCAAGTCATTGAGTCTTTCGACGTTTTCATGCCTCCGCATTTTTTGGCACTTTCAGCATTCCCATCTTAAAGCCCTCAATTTTTAGTTTAAAATGCAAAGCAGCACGATGGGAACCACTACCATCAATTAAAGTAGTATTTACCAAAACTATAGGTAATTTGCATACAATTGTCGTATACTTTTCTGGAGAAAAAGAAATTGTGACGTCACAGAAAGTGGCTGCCAAATTAAGTACGGGAACAACTTCGTTTTATTTTCTTGCATTTTGTGGCATTTTCCTACGAATGCATTACAATTTCCGCTAATAAGGGAACAACAATATTATCTATAGTCGTATTTATGTACATATTTAAGCTTATATCTATTATATATTATACCTTTTTTTTGAAACTCCAAAATCCATCTAGAAAAATCTCTAAGGCCATTTTAAATAACAATCCACTTTTTCAGCAGCTCCATTCAGAATACCGGAGCACTTATCGTTGGCACGAGTATACTGGAAATTCTAGGCCAGAAGTAGTTCGGAGGCCACCAGCTCCTAATAGTTTTGGTAAGTGATGCATTTATTTTAATTTAAAAAATAAAATAAAATCATACTTTATGGCTAAAGTTTGTTTGGCAATGACGTATTAGAGAGAAGACTTTTTAGTTAAATAGGGGGTCCTTCAAAATCGTTTAATAAAAGTTTCTTGAAAAGTGGCCAGCTATATATCTATCTATCTATCTACAGTCTGTTGTCGTTAGTTCATTTAAAATGCAGAAGTGGAACTAAAGAGATGATTGTAATAAACCCAAACTATGCCACTTAAAATTGAACTCTAATTATTAAAAACTTGCTGGCTCGGCTACAGTAAGGAACTGACGTTTTAAGAATAATTAAAAACTCCAAGGATCCCAGACATTTCAATAAAATAATCGTCACCTCAAGTCTAATGATTTTTTCTTTCAAATCCATAATAATTTGTCCCTGACTGGTGCTGTATTTATGAACACGTACATAGGTATAGACATACGAATTCTATAACGAAGTTGCAGGAAAGCATTTCCAATTTCTGCACGACCGACATTGCGAAATCGATTACTTTTATATATACAAGCATGTGATGATATCCTATTGCATTACTACTTCCAGCGAAAAGATGAAAAATCAATGGAGTCATATATAACTGCCTTTCTCTGATGTACAAAATATTTTTTCTAATGAATTTCTCAAAATTAGCGTATATCAAGCAGAAAATTATGCTCGAGCGAGGGTGTAATTTCTGACATTGAATAGTTCTTTTGTTGAAAATTTCGTTCCGTGCAGATTGCCAG
This sequence comes from Leptarthrus brevirostris, assembly GCA_964036015.1. NCBI lineage: Eukaryota > Metazoa > Arthropoda > Insecta > Diptera > Asilidae > Leptarthrus > Leptarthrus brevirostris. The sequence continues at coordinate 2,821,556 of OZ038371.1, read as the reverse complement.
AGAGAGCACAATGCGAGAAATTAATAAAAGTTTTAGTCCTACATGTTAACCTTGTAGATGACGACTTGTAATGTGAAAAGTGGAAACTTTTGAAGATTAAGTACTTTAATATTATTGAACGTGTTAAGGGATATGTTCTATGAACGTTTGACCATATAACTCCAGGGAACTTAAGAAAAAATGTTATTTGATTATTTGAAAACGTAATTGACTTTATTTAGTTATTTAAGGATTTGTAACTTCATTTTTAGTTAGAATGAAAAATGAATATATATCGAAACACGCCACATTGTCAATACATATATTACGATATGCAAAATTGTACAGACAACAAATTATTTTATCAAATTCCGGTTTTCCTCTCAGTTGCAGGTTTCCTATGCCGAATTCTAGGCGAGCATGACCCCTGGTCCGCACTTGCAAAATTTTATTGAATTGCTTATGGTATTGCCAACATATGTCTAGTGCAGACACTGTGAAGTTGACAATATTTTCATGAAGGCAATATATGGACGAAAATATTTCTTTCCATAATTGTTACAATAAAGTAGGCAATAAATTTGATTTTTATCAGTTCAAAATGGCGGAATGCAAATTGACACGGATTCCACGCCCTACTTCTGCCTTCTTGCAAGAAAATTGCTGGTTTTGCTCCTTAAGGTACGCAGTTCTTCTAAGTCCAGCTTTTCCAACAATTTAAATTTTTATAAAGTTAACAGGACTTGCAAAGTTCTTTGTTGTTTACACTTTAACGTCATATTTTTAAATGAAATTGCCTGACATAATTCGCCCGCCCACCAAAGTAAGCAATAAACCATTGACAAAATATGAAAGCTACTTTTCAATCAAATATTGCAAGTGCAGACAGGGGGTAAGGTCCACATTGTTGGCTGACCCTAAGCAATTCTGGAGGTTTATAAACTCCAAGCGTAACTGTGATGTCTATTCTTCTTTTCTAATTTAATCTGATAGTGAAAGTGATGATCCCTCTTCTATTGCCAACTACTTCGCCGATTTTTTCCGTACTGCCGTACTCTATGATTCAGACTGTGATATTTCCTCTGTTGATTTTACCCACTTGACTAGATTTCCGCCCACTTCTCTCGAGCCCGCAGATCTTGCTTTTGAGAATACATCCGTGTCAGATGGCTGCTAGGGGGGGCTGACGGCATATGTGTCCTTTTTTTAAATTTCTTAATAGTCTCTTCTCCGCGCCCTCTGTTATTTATTCAACCTGTCCTTATGTTGAGGTCGTTTCCCCGTTCTTTGAAAGAGCTTTCTGATTATCCCTCTTCATAAAAAAGGCAGTAAGTCCGATATCTGTACTTACCGTCTAATTGATCGCTTGTGTCACGTGTAAAATATTTTCGACGCCTTGCATGGTTTCCTTAAGGTAAATGAAATACCATCAACCTCATGGAATTCCTGAATTACTTTTTGCCAGTCATCGAATCAGGTAAAGAGATGGACTGTATTTTCACGGATTTTACCAAGGCCTTTGATAGTATCGGCCATTGAATCCTAGTCCTCAAGCTAACTGGGTTTGGGTTTCCTACTCGTTTTATCAATTGATTGTCTGCTCATTTGTCTGGTCGAATGCAGTGTGTCCTGTTCCGGTGAACCCTATGAGACGAAATCTCTGTCACCTCTGGGGTGCCTCAGGGTAGTATCTTTGGCCCTCTCCTTTTCATTATATATATAAATGATGTTTCGTTCCTTTTGTCCAAAGTTAAAATTTTGTGTTATTTGGAAGATGCCATGATATTTAGCACTGTTTCCGACTGTGGTCTGCTCAATACTGATCTGTCTGCATTTTGTGAATGGTGCGCTTGTAATCGCCTTCCCTTGAATATTAGTGCACTGATACTACGTTTCTCTATAACAGAAGTTTGATAACCCAACCAGTCCTCCGGTGATTAGTCATTCTACCATTTTGTTTTCTTTCCGTGCGGTCGATATTGATGAAGTCGTAACTGCTATTAGCTCAATCAAGTCAGGCGCAACAGGACCAGACAACCTTTCACCTCGCTTTATCAAACTGCTATTCCCTATAATCGGTAGGTATATTCACCATATATTAAATTCCTGTCGCACTAGATCTACGTTTCCCACTACCTGGAAGACTGCTATAGTTCTACCCATACCTAAGAAGTCCTGTCCAGAATCACCATCGGACCATCGCCCTATTAGCCTATTAGCCTTGTCTAGAGTTTTGGAGAAGCTTATGTATAGGCAAATACTGGAATATTTAAAGAAATATAACTTGTTAACATGTTGGCAGTCTGGCTTCCGAGCCTATCACTCCTGTGAAACTGCCATTCTTAAAGTCTCTTCTGACGTAAGAAGCGCGCTTGATAGGAATGAATTAACCACCTTAATTCTTCTTGATTTTTCTAAGGCTTTTGATTGTGTTGATCATTGTATTCTCATCTGCAAACTTTTTTCTTATTTTATGTTTGATACACTGGCAGTTCAAATGATTATTAATTTCCTTTCGGGCCGTTCTCAACAGGTTAAGGTTGACAACACATTCTCCTCGCGGCTATATCTGAGGCAAGGCGTGCCTCAAGGATCAATTTTGGGTCCGTTACTGTTCAGTTTATTTATTAATGATCTGTCGTCGGGGATCCGCGACTCAACTATTCATCTCTATGCGGACGACGTACAATTATATTTAAGCCGGCCGATAGGTCTCATTGAGGACTGTATGACTCGCATTTATTCTGACCTTGAAAGTATATGCATATGGTCCGATTATAACCACTTGCAGCTAAACCCTAGAAAATCGCAGTTTATCATTTTCTCCAACAGCGTAATTGATCACTCTAATATTACGTCGGTGGTTTTAAACGGGTATACCAGTTCTAGAAAAAGTTAAGAATCCTGGGACTACTATGAATCAGCAAATGAAATGCTGCGACAATACAAAGGAGAAGCTTGGCGTGATTTATGGTGGCCTTCGTAGGCTGTGGCTCTCGGCGCGTATTTTACCCGTCAGTACGCGTCTAAGATTAGTTAAGGCGTTAATAATGTCCCACTTTACCTTTGGTAGTATGATCTACCCAAAGCTAGATAGCACCTGTGCGCGTAAAATGGAAGTTGCTTTCAACGACTGCATTCGTTTTGTTTTCGGACTACGGAGGTACGACCATGTTTCACCGTTCCGGTTGAGAATGCTTGGGTGTACATTGTCATCATATCTAAAGCAAAGAGCTCTTGCTTTCTTGTACAATCTTCTTCAATCTAATTAACCGGAATACCTCAGAGTTTTCTTTAACTTCACAACATCTCAGCGTAACAGAAATCTTTTAATGCTACGCTTCTATAAATCGGCCATGGAAGATTCCTATCCTGTCCAAATTATTCGCCTATGGAACACTCTTCCTCTTAATATCCAAACATCGGGCACCATCAGTAACTTCAAGGCACTCGTTAAAGATCACTTATTATAATTCTTATCATTTGTTCATTGTCTGGAATCATCAGTAGGTAATTGTTCAGTATTAAATTAATTTTCCTCAATTATTCAATCTAATTTTAATATTATTTTATTTTCATACTTTTGTTAACTAATTTCATACCGTCTATAACCTGTTTTGAGTTAGTACGTAGAAAAGATTGTCAATCTTGTGTACTGTAACCAGCAATAAAGATTATTACTGTAAGTACTTTGATTTTTGATTACTCCGTGGATGGTATTGTCTTGAGCTGTGTTGCTAAGATTAAGGATTTCGGCGTGGTTCTAAACTCTCGGTTTCCTTTTGAAGACCATGTGGCAACGATCGTAAATAGGGCTAATTCGACTCTGGGCTTTGTGAAAATATCTTACATGGAGCTTGATGACCCCTATTTAAACAAAATTCTGTATTGTACCTTTGTGAGACCAATCATGGAATACATGACCCCTGTCTGGTCTCCCTACTTCGCTGCCAACATCAGCCGCATCGAGGCAGTGCAGCGCAGATTTTGCAAGACTCCGTGGTCTTCCCTGGAATAACCCTCCTTATCTTAACCGTCTGAGGCTCATCTCTCTTGACTCCCTTGAAAAAAAATGCAATATTTTCAAAATACTTTTTATCTTTGATTTATTGCACGGAACAATTAATTCACCCGCATTGCTGATGGCTGTAAGCATCTCTATCCCGCCCCGTCCCCGCAGAAGTCATGATTTTCTTCACGTTCCTCGCCACACTAACTGGCATGCATGAGCCTATCTGTTCGATGTCTCGTCTTTTCAACGAGCACTTGGTTAAGTTGGACTTAATCTTTCCAGGCCTCGATTGAAGAGTCACCTTAAATTAGACATAATGGTTCGTTCTTCCTAGTTTGTCTAAGTTTGCTACCATATAATCGTAATTTTAAGTTAATTATATTTTGTGTAGTAGTCCGTTGACGAATCGTTGAATAAATAAATAAATTTACACGACCCCAGGTGGTTAACTGATACAATTTCGACAAACGAAATAGTTCTGCATAACTTGCGAATGGAAATCGATTTATTGTTGACTCCTTACTTTAGTTTCGAGATTGAATTTATCATCAAATCATTCAAGAATCGCGCGTGTATAAAAAACGAAAAATATCGAATTCAATTTGCCTTCAGCGAATAGCATTGGAAATTGTTGCTTTCTGGAAATATTATTGGTTTTTTAAAAGTGAATTTCATTGCAGGAAGTCAAATAAAAATTTATTTATTTAATTTAGTGCGTCAATGCGTTTGCGAAATGTTTAACGTGTGCGTTAAATTGCGTCCCATTTTTCGGAGCATTACATGTTTTAGTAATCTTAGCCTAAAAGATATGTAAAGTTTAGAATTTCTTAAAACATAGGACTATTCAATTAATTTAAGTTGTTCAAATTGTTATATACAATTCGTCTGGTGTACCTCAAGGCAGCCACTTTGGTCCACTCTTATTTATTATATTATTAACGCTTTTATAGAGTCTGACGTGATGCTTTTTTAGCCAATCGTCAAGCATTTTACAATGTTCATGTAATTCGGGTTGAGGCGGTCCAGAAAATGTTTGTGAGGTTTGCACTTTGTGGACTACTAGTAGATTCTTTTAATTCTCTCGATTCTCTCGAAAGTCGACGTAACAAATCTAAAACTGTTCTTGCTTTGGATTGCCTACACGGTACTATTAATTCTCCTGTCCTGTTGTCCTCCTTTAACATCTCCGTTCCATCTCGTTCACAAAATAATCGCACCAAATCAAGAACATTTCATCATCGCAACGACGCAAGACAAAAACAGCATATCAAGTGTCAGTCATATATTTTCAGCCAATGAGAATGCAGCCGCTTGCGATGAATTGTCGGTGGAGTAAGTGATATCGTGTCGACCTATCAATTCAGAGGTCCCAGGATCGAATCCTACTGGCTGACAAGAAATTTCCATGGGGGCTACGTTGTCTAACCTCCTTTCTATTAAAGACAATGGAGAGACTGCTAGACCTTCACATCAGGTACAAACTGGACCAAGTATCTCCTCTTCATCCCACCCAGTTTGCCTACTCAAAAGGTAAATCAACAGAGACTGCCTTACATAATCTAGTCAGCAAGATTGAGAAAGCTCTTCATCATAAAGAAATAGCTTTATGTGCCTTTCTTGACATAGAAGGTGCTTTCGACAATACTAGATATGGGTCCATATCTAGAGCTCTCGTACGAAGGGATTTAGACTCACAAACTGTGAAGTGGGTGGATGCGATGCTTAAAGAGCGAGAAATTACATCCACCCTGGGCAACACCTCTGTGTGTATCAGGGCAGCTAAGGGGTGCTCACAAGGCGGTGTATTGGCGCCGCTGCTCTGGTCTCTAGTAGTAGACGACCTCCTAAGCAAGCTGAGTGAGCTTGGCTACCGTGCCGTTGGCTATGCGGACGACCTTGCCATCATTATCACAGAGAAGTTCAACTCTACTGTCACTGATCTAATGAGATCAGCTCTGCGCACGGTCACTGATTGGTGTGCTAACGAAGATCTTACGATCAACCCTGCCAAGGCTGTTCTGGTGCCATTCACCAGAAGGCATCATCTGGACCTTGATCAAATACTGATCCAAGGCACGGCTATTGAGTACTCCAATGAAGTCAAATACTTACTTATACGAATTACGCTCGACAAAAGACTAAATTGGAACACTCATCTCAACACCTCCCTAAATAAAGCTACACAAGCCTTATGGGCCTGTCGAAGACTCTTCGGAAGGACTTGGGGTCTCACCCCGAAGATGATTTTCTGGCTATACAATACGATTGTCAAGCCGATCGTTTCTTACGCCGCCCTGGTCTGGTGGCCTAAAGTCCAGCAGCGGTTAGCAATCGACAAATGCAACAAGCTACAGCGGCTTGCCTGCCTCTTAATGACAGGAGCAATGAGGACTTGTCCTACTGCTGCCATGGAGGCGGTGATTGGACTTACTCCACTGCACATCTCTATAATGAAATCTGCTGCTATCAGCGCCCTGAGAATGCAGCTCTTGACTAATATGCCGGCTGACGACAAGGGTCACATGAGCATCCTCCAGCGCATCTCTGGCTTAGATGTGTGCTCCGTAACGGATCACATGACCAAGGAGCTGCGCTTTGGCAAAAGGTTCAGAACCATTTTCCCTGAACGAGCAGACTGGGACGGCGGTGGTCCAAGTCTGGACCCCAGAAGCCTCAAATGGTATACTGATGGCTCTAAAATAGCACACGGTGCCGGTGCTGGTGTCTTTGGACCCAACACTAGGATTTCGCTCGCATTGGGTAGTTGGCCCAGGGTCTTTCAAGCTGAAATCCATGACATCGAAACTTGCGCCCTTCTCAACGTCAATAAAGGACTGAAAGGTGCGGACATTACTATCTTCTCTGACAGCCAAGCGGCCCTTAAGGCCCTATCCGCATGGAGTTTCTCCTCGAGGATTACTAAGGAGTGCTTCGACACCCTCCAGCTACTAGCTACCCACAACAGGATCACGCTCTGTTGGATACCAGGTCAATCTGGTATCGAGGGCAATGAGATCGCTGATGAACTGGCCAGAAAAGGCTCATCCTCTCGCTGCCAAGGTCCCGAATCCTACTGCAGTTTCAGTTGAGCTTCGACGAGAGCTTTTGTAGAAAATTGGGGAAGGAGTCAACAGCTTCTATACTGGCTTCGCCAGGCCAAGGCACTTGTCAGACCCTACGCTTATAACGACATCACCGCCCTAAGCAAGGCGGATCTCAAACTGCTATCAGGCTACCTATCTGGCCACTGTGGGCTTAGGTATCATCTACACCGAATAGGTCTGTCTAGCGTGACGGAATGTCGGCTTTGTTTGGAAGACGACGAAACCACATTGCACATTTTGTGCTCTTGTCCTGCATAAGCATGGCTTAGAAGGAGGATCTTCAGTCGTGAATTTCTGAATCCGGCTGACATTAGATCCTCCCCTGTTAAAGACCTCCTCGCTTACCTCAGGGTGGCTGAGTGTCTTTTGCAGTAATGGGGCTCCGGCACAAAAGACCTCCTTGGTCGAAGTGCCCACCATATGGGTAACCCCTCCTTATAATAATAATACGTTGTCTCGAATTAGGTGAAGTGGCTCTCCCGACCCATGCCCCACAAGGGGAACCAGACAGACTGGAAAAAAGGGTAAATTGAAAAATACATCAAAACACTTGGACGCACAATTCAGCTTAATTGCTTATTACGCTGAATCGTTCATGCATTTCTGATTTACCAAACGTTTTGATGGCATTAATTTAGTGACAACCTTTTATCGATTGCACTTTAAATAAACATCACTCCTTTATGCAAGCAGAGATAAACTATTATAGATGCAAATATCACATGCCCTGGCTATTAAGAAGTCAATGACACATTTTAATTTTAATGAAGAAAATTGTATAAAATTTAAGGTGAAGAAAAAAACCATGTGCATGTAAAGGGAGGAAACTCAAGGTAAATCACCTCGCCCCCATCAATTGAAATATAATACTGAATGTTGTCTAAAACCACGTTGGTAAAGGACCGCAAGCTTAGTGTATTAATTTCCTGTGGCGAGTGTGTTTTAATATTGCACTTAGATGTCCCCCTTTTTCCATAAACTAATAATACCTCAATGTCATGTATAAAAACTTTGTGGTATAGTTACAGGTAACGTGAGAAAATTAATTTTCTGGGTCGATCTCCTTTGCGTTTCACACTCTCCCTTTCATTGTGGTATTATTGTCGTGATGTACTGACTTCAAATTTGCAGATGAAGCAAATATTGACTTACTTTCGTGTCACTTCACCCTTTTCCTGTAATAATGTAATCTACAAAATAGGACAGTAATTTAATGATTTTTTTTCTTCTATTTTCAGGACCTGTTAATGAACCTCCTTTACCGCGGAGGAAAAAATGTCCGGAACTTGCTTATAAATCGCATGAGTTTATAATTGGAACAGCTGAGCAAGTGCATGATACGCGTAATGATGCTGCAGTTGTACGAGCTAGGGTAAGTAAAACTTAAAAATTCTATCAGAGAAAATCTGTTTATAAATTGTTTGCTTCAATCTCTCATAAACGTAAACACTTCTTCAACATTTAAATAATTCAATATAGAAAACCATTTGCATCACTACCCCAGTTCGACTGTACCACTTAAGAGATCTTATAAATTACATTTCATATTATAAGTCCCTTATGTGAACTATACAACTATTTTTTGTATAAATTTACCAGTGCAGTGCATCATAAATTTATTATAATTGGCAGGCAAGTAACCTAAACATTTTTTCCAAATTTTTGAAAGTTAAAAAACGACAATAAGTTTCTTAATATTTGGCAGTTTTATTTATGTAATTCTTGGCTATGTATGCAGAATTTAGTTGCAAAGTTTTCAATGTACATTACACACCAAAACAAAGTGCAACAGGACACGCCTTTTGTAAAGAATAGTAATTTTTGCAATTTTGTTACTATTACTAAATTTAAGATGCATTATTACTTACATAAAGTTTATTTTGTTTCTTTTGATTATTAAGCTTTTATTCGAGAAGAGATTTGTTCAATAAAACTTTACACTTGGCTTCATATTTTGGTTAAGCATTTTAAACAATTCTTCAATTATCAGTTTTTTTTTTATATATAAGTGGATGTGGATATGTAGGGGAAGGTCGGGTAGTATCGGACACCTAAGGTTTTTTTGCCTTCAAGTTAATTGCTTAGATAAAAGTTAAAAAACTGATCATTTAATGTTTCTAAAAAACAAAGTAGTGAGCTAAATTAAAAAACAAAAAAATGTCTTCATTTGAAAAAATGGAGGGTAGTATCGGACACAGTATTGAAGTTGTTTGGTTTTTTTGCGTGAGAGGTGAAAATCTTCCAAAAACACCAGGAGACCCGATTGTCTCTGGTAGTGTAAGATTTTTACTCACTAAATACACCCCTCTAGGGATTTGCCGAAACATACCACTTTATCTGGGTCCCTTTTCGTCTCTACCCATTGCCGGACTAATCCAGTTTTCTTATCTCACCTCGATTCCTCGGGTCAGCGCAAGCATTTGCTTAGAAGACACCTCTGCCACTCTTCTTTCTTCCATCCAGTGGTGTTCCATTAGCTTTCTTGCTAGCTGCTTGCTAGTGCAGGACACAGGCACACTATCACATCTCTTGCTTGTCCATGCATAGCCTGCAGATACCATCCTCGAGAATGTTCATTAGATGACACCTGAAGTTCCCATGTCCTGTTGGTAGTGCTGCCAGCCATCTCAGAGCCCTACGGTCCATATCCAGGATCTTCCTCTGTTCGACACATCTGGTCGCTGTAATCGCCACCTTAGCCTATCTGCACGAGTCCACGACGTTCCACTGTTCCCTCGTAACTCACGCTTCTAAGAGGCCCCCTGCCGTGCCCCTGCCTCCGGACCTTGGAAACTCGAAGCAGCTCCTAGTTTTGCCAGTCCATCCGCTCTCTCGTTTCCTTCGATTCCTGCGTGTCCTCGGACCCATGCTGGTGTCTCACTTGATGAGGCACACGCGTTGAGTTTACGGACACAGTTTTAGGCCAGCGCTGCATTAAACTCTGTACTGTCCATACATCTGATCACCACCTGATTGTCGAGTGCCACCACTATTTTCTTGCCCCTCATCCGACTCTCTAGCAAGTAATCCAGTGCATAGACCAGAGCCAGCATTTCCGCCTGAAAGACTGAGGTTTAAATTCACTTCCTCACTGACGATTCCTGCACCTGTTCTCCCATCAGTCCTAGATCCATTCATGCAAACTGTAACGTCGGTTCTGTATCAGTTTGCTCCTCTATCCATGCAAAGAGATGCTGATGCAGCATATATGTTTAATGGCAGCAAATCCAGTATCTTCTCTAACGCCACTGTCGACGTGGTTCGAAAGGCCCCACACCCTAGTTTCTGATCCTTACTTAATTGCCTTATTTTGAAGCACTTGGCCACCAGACCACCGAGGCATATGATATAATCGGTCTCATCATCATAGTGCAGATCCACTATGTGGCCTTTTGTGAGATGCCCCTCCCCCCACACGGATGCAGAGCCCTCTTCGCTCTTTGGATTTTCTCCTCAACATATCTTTTCTAGGTTAGTCTTCAATCTACCCCCACATATTTGACCGAACCCGAAACAGTAAGTTCTTCTCCAAAGAGTTCTACTTTTCTAAAGTCTAGATTCTTCCTTTTCCTAGTGAAAATGATTAGATCAGACTTATTTGCATTTATGAAGAGCCCCTTTTTGTTTATTGCTCCACCACATCCATAGCTCTCCTTATGCTGTGTCTAATACGGCGCGTATAAACTTGTGCTATAATTGCGATGTCGTCGGTATACCCCACATTGTGTATGCCTTCTTCCTCGAGTCTACGTAGTAATGAGTCAACAGAAATGTTCCACAGAATGGGGGATTACACTCCTCCCTGTAGACATCCTCTGCCTAGTCTACCGCGCAATTTCGATTCATCTCTTTGGATGTTTACTGCTCTTGTCTTTAACATATTGCAAATTCATCTCTTTACTATAGGATAAGTTTCACGTTCGATCAGAGCATCTTTCAGCCTTCCGAAGTCTATATTGTAAAAGGCTCCTTCAATGACCATTATTGCGGCTATCGCTATGCCCTTGCCATTAAGCTCTTCTTCTGCTACTCGCACCATTTGATGGAGTGCCGTTTCGATAGGTCTTCCAGGACAATAAGCGTGCTGGTTCCTACTTAGTAGATAACTAACTAGCGCAGTCCCTTCGATGTGGTAAGCCACAGTTCTTACCATTGCCTTTAACAGAAAAGACATCAGGCTCACGGGTTTAAAGGACTTCGGCTCAATATAGTCTTTTCTTCCCGGTTTTCGTAGAAATATGACCTTAGCCTCTCTCATCGAAATCAGGGCATACCCTTTTGCTAGGCATGATGTGTATATTGGTGCTAGAATCTCACCACCCCACTGCAGGGCTGCGAATATACCATCTAATCCTGCTGTCTTGAACGGTTCAAACGATCTAATAGTTCGTCTTACCCCCTTAAGTGTCACAATCTTCTTAGCCTCAGAGCGATCCATGGCAATCGCCCCCTGTTTCCTCAGATGCCCCGGCATGGCCGATTTGTAGCTTCCCCGAATGTTAGTTTTCAGCAGGATTTCATTTGTTTCGTCGCAGGTCTCTGACATCTTTCCCGTTTTGTCCCGAACCAGTCCGAGTCGGCATGAGATAGATATTCAGACAGATTTCTCGCGTTCGAGCAAAAGTCCATCCACGACTCTCTCTTCTCTCTACGTAGAGTTTTCTTCATCTCTTTCTTGAATGCCTTGTATCTGCCCCCGGCTTCAACATCCTGAGTCCGTATGACTCGGTTGAAAGTCTTCCTGCCTTCTACCGTGCTTTCAGTTATCTCTTCCACCAAGTGGTTGGGTCCTGGTTCACTACTTCAGTTGGAATGCAGCATTTCCTATACGCCTCATCTACAGCTTTTTGTAGAGTGCGCAACTGCCTCTACATGCATCTGACAGCGTCATTACATCAGCCACTCTCCAGTTGAGTGAGAGAGAGTCTATTTCAACAGCTTAGTATTCCTAAGGATGACGCCAATAACTTTCTTACGCCTTCCATCCACGAAAGTTGGTTCTGTCCCCCTGTTTAGAAGTGCTAAGTCGTAGCCTACTGCGAATTTCAGCAAATCTTCGCCTCTCCGGCTGTCGTCTGTGCTGTTCTACACTGTATTGTGGGCATTCGCGTCACAACCTAATAGTAGTCCCACATTTCTATCCTTGCAGTATTTCACCAGATCCGGCGGATTCCGAATCACCGACATCTGCAACACCCAATGACTTTTTTAACGTAATCTGTTGTCAGCAGAAAATAACTATGGGTCGCCGCCGGTGGGGTTCGAATCTGGGACCTCCGAGATGGAAGCACGACACATTTGCTCCACCAACGACCAAACCTTGAACCCTATTTTTATGAAAACATGGTGGGGAGTGGTAGGTGGTTTACTGCAGCAGTGACATAAAGGCATTTAGGGGTAATTTGGAATTATTAGAATTGCTCAGTTTTCTTTTAAATTATTTTTACTGTATTTTTCTATTTATTCAAGCTTTTTATTTCCTAATTAAACTATGTTTTTTCGAATATAGCATTGCAATATAGTTGTAATATTTAATAAAAACATAAACACAAAAATGTTAAGAAATGGTGCACCAGTTGATACATACATATATTGATTTTTATGACAGTTTATTTTTAGTCTGTGAGTAATGTTCATTTTCGAAGGTGCAAATAAAATATTCAAATCTTGATGTATATTTTTATTTCCAGTCCGAAGAACGGGTGACACCCTCTCGAAGAAGCAAGTCAGAAGGTCCCCCAATTATAGCAAATGGAAGGGCTTTTCCTGTGTCGACTGAAAATGAAGCTGACGGAAAGGGACGAAAGGAGATTTCAACACAGGTACTATTTAAACGCATTATATACGTAAAAATACATACATACCTCTATGGCATTACATACCGCTGTGCACATTTTCTAAGGTGACTTTGAGATTTAAATTGCGCGGGTATTTCGATAGGGATAAATCTTTTTGTTTTTAAGTTGGTAGTAGTGACATCTGTGCCAAATTTCACGCCATTATCTTCATCTGACATATAATTACGCTTGTGTTTTGTGATTTTCAAAAGTGTATTTGGCGATTTTTACAATGTCTGAAATTATTCGACAAAGAGGTATTATTAAATTTTGTTTGGATAATGAATTTTCTGCTGCAGAAACGTTGAAAATGTTGCAGAAAGCATTCGGTAACCAGATCTGTCGAAAAAAAAAATTTTTACAAGTGGTACAAACAATTCAAAGAAGGCAGATAAAGCATTGAAGACGAACAACGTGCGGCAAAACCAAAAACATCAACTGATGAGCAACACGTCGCAAAAATCAAAGAATTGGTGCTCCAAAATCGTCGATTGACAACTAGAGAGCTTGCTGATATGGTTGGCATTTCAAATGGATCAGTCAACAACATTTTGAAAGATGTTTTGTGCCTGAGAAAAGTCAAATCTCGTTTGGTTCCAAAAACACTGAATTTTTTGGAAAAACAACGTCGCATTGAAGTCTGTGAAACAATGCTTTCTAATTATCAGGACATGAAATGCAGGATTACTGGAGATGAGAGTTGGATCTATGCTGATCTGGCTCCGTATGACTTCTGGCTATTCAACAAGCTCAAAAGACCGCTCCGGGGAAATCGTTTTGAGTCGATTGAGGAGATTCAACGAGAATCGCTGAAGGAATTGAAGGCCATTCCGGCCGATGAATATAAAAAATATTTCGAGAATTGGAAAATTGGGGGGGGGGGGGGGGGGTTACTTTGAAGGCGATGAAATAGATTTAGAAGAATAAATGTATATTTTAAAAGTTATAATAAAAGTCACCTTAGAAAATGTACACATACATAATTTACATAAAAATAATGCTTTTGTCTTTTTTTATTATAAATAAAAATAATAAAGTCTCATTTTTGTACTTTCAGGCGGGTGAGTCTAGTGGACTGTTCAAAAAGACAATCACAAAATTGAGTACTGAATATCGTCTACAATTCGTTTGGCCCCATGTTCGAAAAGCAATTTCGGGGCAAACAAACGATGCAAAGGAAATTCCTAGAAAATCCCTATCAATGGGTACAATTAAATCATCTAAATCGATTGCAATGCCACCAGTTCATAAAAAACGAACAACTATTGAAATAGAAGGTGCGACGAAAAAGTCGCTAATTTGGGCAACTTTTTATAAAAATTTCTTTTCTTTATATTTGTCATTAAATTGTATATAATTAGCTTAAAATGCCAGGTAGACTAATATGTAATTGAACCTTTGTATATCATCTTTCTTTGAGGCTTTTTAACACAAAACTATATAACAATAATTTTTCCACCCGAGTACTTATATTTCAAGTGCCTACAAATTCCACTTCGTGCAGTTCATATGTAATTCGCATTGTTACTAACTTTATTCAGTATTATTTAGTGCAAACAGTTTTCACACTAATTTCTGGATACATAGTTTACTGCACGTCTTTTAAAACTTCTATAATTGCATTTGAATAACATTTCGTATTGTATTTAACTATTTACGCTTGTTGGGCACGTTGTGCACTATGCTAACTTTATGCTTTTAATTTCAGCTACAGTTTACGAGCTTGAGCCGCTTGTCAGTGAGGCGGATAAGCCGAAAACTGAGAAGTATACGTCATGTAACATATTGGACCGATTGTAATAATTAATTCTCGTTTTAAAGGCATATGAGTCCTGAGGAAAAGCTGAACGGAGTAGACACTTTCGATCATAGCCAACGAAGATATATGGAGAATGGTCAGGTGTCGGACGGACTTCATGATAATAAAGCCGCTGTTAATGGATGGGATCCGTACGGCAACCAGTGGTATAAGGAAGTTATTGAACTGAGAAAAAAAGCCGACGAATATAAGGTTTTCGAAACTTTATAAATTATAACGAACTTGGTGTGCATTCACGTTATATTTGTAGTGCCGCGGTTGGGGAATAGAAATCGATCCAGGTCTATATAAGAAACAGAAAGAACTTTGGGATCAAGTGTCGAAAAGGAGTTCTTTATCCGCTTTATCTTTAGCCTCATCCATCCATAGGTGGTAATTGTTCAAACTTTTATAAATTAATTAACAATTTTCTAATTACAGGCCTATTACGAAGGAAGAAAAAGATCAGGAGAATAATAAAAAATCACTTCCTAACAAAAAGACAAGAGTTCCTGGACATGATTTTCTAACGGACAACAAAATATCTGACGAGCCGCTACTGCCAACGAGAGTTCAAACAATTCGACATCATTTAGAGAGGACAACTGGTCCAGGTAAATATTTAAATTTGTTGTTTCATGCAATAGTTTTAATGCTGCTTGTTATTCTATTCAGACGTCGAGGAAGGAACTCTTCTGCCTTCACCAACTAGAGAAAAATTAATGCCGGCTATTCCAAAATCTAAGGAAGTAGATTCATATGGCTCCCAGAGAGGAAGTCCAAAGAAAAGTACTGCTTCTAAGCATGGTAGCCCACAAAAGGGAAGCCCTCAAAAAGGAAGTCCTAAGAAAATAATCAAAGGTAACAACATACAGTCTTTATAGAAACTATGATATTATCTCTAAATAACTTACTGACAATATTATTAATTTTTTCTTTGTTAAAGTTCTGAATGCGTAATTAATTTTTTGTCAAACAGAGAAATGTAACACTAATTTTAAGTTCCAGAAATATTCTTCTAGTGACATCTCTATTATAACTATTTCCCTTCACCTTTACCTCATCATTTGTGACACTAAAATTACTTTATTTTTCTGTCTTACATATATGTATATCTTTCCTTGGATATGATCAAGAATTATCTATTACTACCCAGTAAAAAAAAATCACGTGGAATACACGATGTAATTGCTTCCAAACTTTATGTCGAAAGTAAGTTGAATTTTGTATACCGCTATCCTAGGCGTTATGCATAATAGTTTACGCAGAATTATCACGTCAACTCCTAGTGGAAATTAGGTACAATTTCCACTCACTTTCCACGTGACTGAATTTTCGCTGGGTAGTCGTCGAAAATATCTTTTTGATACTATTTTACCAAAATGTATAAAACAACAAAATACTCACAAGATAAATTGCACGTGAACGTTTACAAAATACAATTTTTTTCCAATCACACAATAATTACCACTTGGAGTGAAACAAAATTGCGTCCATTTTGTAATTTTCGAATTGAAGAAATAAGGGTACGTTTTCAATCGACTATCCAACTTATTTTCTGCTCTGTATTGATTAAAGCTAAGATAAGTCGTTGGTGGAGTATATGATATAGTATCGGACTTCCATCCCAGAGGCCCTAGATTCGAACCCCACTAGCGGCGATCCCAGATTATGATAAAAAGGCCGTGGGGTTGCAGAAAAATTCCTGTGGTTAGGAATCCACTTTAAATTGTAGGTCCACTTTATTTATTCATTTACAATATTTCATCAATGTGCTGATTACTACAAAAAAGAACTAAACAATAAACTAAATTAAAAAACTAAATAAAACACTATAACAAATCATATAAAAACAAAGAATAAGAAGAGAATTCGCAAAATATAAATTCAGAAAACAAAAGTGCTAAAGTGACTAAAAAGCAAATAAAAAGTAAAAAGCACAACAGAAACCAAAAAGTAACCTCAACAAAGCTGACTCCTCACATGATTACGCGATAGATGAATATCAATGCAATTAAAAGCGGAATTAAAAAATCGCGACATCGACGTTATAGGTTCATTTAATCCATAATTAGTACGAAGAAAAGGTAACCGAAGAAAGTCGTGATTCCTCAGGGAGCGAGCTGGAACCGATATGTCAAAACGACCCAAGAGAACAGAAGAATCAATGGACCCACGAATGCAGTCGAAAGCAAAAAGGATCCCGGCGTTACGGTGTCTCTTTTCAAGTGTATCCAAGTGCAGGAGTTTAAGCCAATCAACATAAGGAGGTAATATAAGGGAGTTATTCCAAGGAAGGCCTCGAAGGGCAAACCTAACGAACCACCGTTGAACAGCTTCAATGCGATTGATATGTGACACATAGAGCGGTGACCAGACTGGAGAGGCATATTCCAGAATAGGCCGGACAAAAGTGCTAAATAAGAGCTTTGTAATGTAAGGGTCATCAAATTCCATTGACCACCTCTTCACGAAACCAAGAGTCATATTAGCCTTGTTGACTATGGCATCAAAATGATCCTGGAAAGAAAATTGGGAATTGGGAATTGAGCCAAACACCCAGGTCCTTAGTCTTAGTAACTCTTGTTAAAGGACAACCCTCTATGGTAAAGTTATATTGAAATGGAGACCTTTTTCGTGAGAAAGACAAAGATGTACACTTGCTAATATTAAGGGGAAGGTCGTTAATGGAACACCAATTCTGAAAGACGTCCAAGTCAGAATTTAAGAGTAGGCAATCGGCATTGTCAGACACAGTGCGAAATATCTTAGCATCGTCGGCATAACAAAGAATATTTGAGTTAGACAGTATCGCAGATACATCATTGATATAAATTATAAATAACAATGGGCCAAGGTGGGAGCCCTGCGGTACACCGGAAGTGGTGAAAATTTCATCAGATAGAACTCCACGAAAAGAAACCCTCTGAGTGCGTTCAGACAAGTACGAATGAATCCAATTTACAAAAACTCGCGGAAACCCAAGAAGGGAGAGTTTGAGAATAAGAATTCTATGATTTATTCTATCGAAAGCTTTGCTAAAATCAGTAAAAATACAGTCAACTTGCTAACCACCTTCAATTGCAGAAATACAAAAGTTTGAAAATTCCAATAAATTGGTGGTAGTTGACTTACCCCTAATGAAGCCATGTTGAAACGGCTGCAAAAACGGGTTGCAGAGGAAGTGTAGAACATCGCAAATAAGTGCCTCAAAAATCTTGGATATACAACAAAGATTTGCAATTGGTCTATAGTTCGAGATTTCACATTTATCACCTTTTTTGTGAAGGGGAATAATTAATGAGGAAAAACACCGCAACGAGATGAGAGATTAAATAAATAACATAAAATAGGAGCAAGAACGGAACCACATCTTTTCAGGAGTGAGGCAGGTATACCGTCAGGACCGATTGAAAAACTATCAGTCAAGGTAGAGATTTTCTTCAAAATCGTAACTTCGTCAAGTAAAAGTTCTTTGGATTCGAGAGAAGTCAGTGTAAACCTCGTCAAATGGGTAAAATCCTTAAAGCTAATATCACAGATATCATCCAAAAACGCAGTTTTAAAAAAATCGGCAAAAAGGTTTGCTATCGGCAAGGGCTCATTGCTTTCGCTGCCTCCGAAAGACAAAGAAGATGGATAGCCATCAGAATTGCGCTTAAAGTTCACGAACCTCCAAAATCGCTTAGGATCGACTCGTTGGGACGCTTTCATTCTATTAATTTAATTATTATAAGAAGACACTAAGACAGATAAAAATTGACTCCTTAAATTGGAATAAGTTAAATAGTCAGCGTCGCTCCTAGAGGAACAAAACCTCTTCCAGGCCTTACATTTAATATTCCTTAAATGTTTTAAGGAACTATCAAACCAAGACAGACTAGAACGCAAGTTATTCGATTTAGAAATAGGGACACAATAAGTAAAACAGATAGACAGCAAATTATAAAAAGATCTTACGACCACATTAATGTCACGTTCATTGAGGACGCTACTCCAATCACAAGCTGAGAGCCAGTTGTTAATCACGGAGAAGTCAGCCTTACTGAAGTTATAACAAGCATCATCTGGTACACAAGAAGCCATCATAACTGAATCAATGAAAAGAGCAATATGAAGCGCAGGGTGATGACCCGACTCCGGAACAATGGGCACCAAGCATCGTCTCACCAGTGTACTAGCAGGATCAGTAGAAAAAACTAGGTCGAGGAACCTTCCATGATCATTAGAAATACTGCAAGTCTGTGTTAAGCCTGAAGAAGCAAGGCTATCTATAAAAGAAACAGCAAACTGATTGGCAGACCGAAAAGAAGGAACCAAGCCATCATCCGAGTGTGAGAGCTCCCAGCCAACATCAGGCAGGTTAAAGTCACCCAAAACCAACAATCGTTGCCTCAAATTGGGTGAAGTTCTTCTCCCAACCATTTCGGTTACGGAAACTGTAGAAGGAGATTGATTAAAAGAAGGCCCTAGATTCGAACCCCACTAGCGGCGATCCCAGATTATGATAAAGAGGCCGTGGGGGTTGCTGAAAAATGCCAGTAGTTAGGAATCCACTTTAAATTGTAGGTCCACTCACAATCGTCGTCTCAAATTGGGTGAAGTTCTTCTCCCAACCATTGCGGTTACGGGAACTGTAGAAGGAGATTGATTAAAAGAAAGCAACCTAGGCATAGTAGAAAATTCTAAATAACATTATATTTTCGGTACAATGGCTTTGTGCACAAAATGCCCAAACAGAACTTTCTGAACAGAACTTTCTACAAAGTGAGAACTCAATTAATTTTTCCACTTAATATTTCCACTGTATAATTTTACGTTTGAAACAGAAAGTTTTGTTGTTGTTGTTTGAACTTTGAAAATTAGTTGCTTTCTGTTATTTTGTGTAAATGTTTCCGCGTTTTATTTCTATAACTTTATTATTTTATAACAAAACAAAGTTTTAACAAAGAAAAGCGCAAAAAGTTCAAGTTACAAATAATTCAAGGTTAAACCGTTCACAGGAACTTTATAACAAAATGTTTAGGTTGAATTGTTCTACTTTAAACTTTTCTGAAAAATTTCCTAAATATAACGATTTAGTTAAGGAGCTGGTGGCAATTTCGGTATATAATTTCATCGTCGTTAGTAATAATACGTACAGTTGTTTTCATCCATGTGAATAGGAAAATTATTTAAATAAAAGAAAAATTTAATATACCACTTTTTTAAATAGGACTAAAAAGTATAAAATAATTTGTCTTAGCCCCATACCGATTCCTAATCCCAGATAGTCCTGAAAATTTGTGATTGTGAATTTTTAATGGCTCTGGAAATACATATAAGATTTAAAATAAAAAACGTTGGGTGCGGTCGTGATAAACGCTCTGGTTCCAAGAGACTCAAATATTTCACTGCAACGGGGCAAATGTTAGGAAAAGACTGTTTTGCTTCTTCCTAGTATTTGAGAGGATTGAAAAAATTTCGAAACTCATGGTTCACCAAGAAGTTAGTTGTTTTTCACTTCATTTTCGTGGTGGTCGCACCACGTCGTGGACCAAAGTTTCTTCTTCTGTGTATTCGACTTTTTGGGCTCTTCCTCACTTTTCTTTGTTGTCGCATTTATTTCCAATCCAATGGCTCGTATTGCATGTGTCGCAATAAAAGATGACTTTAGGAAATGAACTTTCTTAAAACAAGAATCGAGTAGAGTTGCTTTCGTCAAAATCGGGTACTTTTATGCTGCGTTATCAAAACTCGATTTCATGCTCTGCTTCAGCTGCATGTGAACATAGCCTACTCTAGCTACAAGACCGGAAAACATGACAGTTCGACCATTTCATCACCAAGCGTTTCGTTAATATTTTATTTTTGTTGTACCACAGATTAACCAATCCTTGCACAAAAATAAAACTGCACATTCTCGCAACCAAAACCAAAAACACACGCTGATGTCATTGGCGCATTGAGAAGGAGTCGACAACAAGAAAGATGCGTAGGGTTTTGATGGCCCACTTATTTTCCTACAGAACACCTCAGACGTGTCAACACTCCTAGACTGATGGAAACCCAACATTAGGTCACAAGAGGTTCCAGACGTTAAACGAGAGACAAAAATAGATTTTGGGCGAGGAACGGCGGAGAGCCCAACATCATCAACACTGGACTCGCCGATCTTCGAGGGCATGACGATAGGAATCACTCCTACATCCCCATTAATACATTGATGCCACTGCACCTGCCAGCAGTGACAAGTGGACCAGAAAGACCAGAATCCGCCACGGAGCACTCCACATGCCGTCGAAGCTTTACCCTTGATTTAGGTTTAGGTTTCGAGCCAAACACCCTCTCGGGCGAGGAGTTTGTAACCCCACCACTAACCCTACCTTCCGTCACCGAGAACGAAACAACACCTGTAGGAATTTGATAAAGGGGGTGGAGAGAGACGCTCTGTCCCATACCAGCAAGAACGGGGTAAACAGCCGCCAAGGGAAACACCTCAGAGCTACTCCCGCAGGAACCGTCAGAACCACCAACCGACATAGACGGAGCAAGAGCAGAGCCACCCGCACCCCGCGAGACAAGAAGTTTACTGTCAGAGACAATTGAATCAACGTACCTAACACAACGTCAATTGTTTTCAATGAGATAATTTTCGTAATTAACATAGTCTGCCTTTTTTTCAAGTTTTCATTATTCAAAAAAACAACAACAGACAGATGCGAGAATATCGTATATTGCCCTCATATTTGACAACAACTTCAAGTAAAAAAAAGTGTCCACTAGGAGGATCTTTGCTGGCGCGGAGGACGCAGGTCTGACGTCCTCATAAATTTAAAAGTCTTGGGCATGCCTGAATTTTTCGGCTCGCTATGCCTACGCTACGCCTATGCTCTCAACTACTGATTATGTACATCCTACTTTTAGTCTAAGACACCGTGACACAAATTTAAATTTTAGGAAAAGTGAGTCTTTGGTCAATCCAGAAACGTATGGGTTGTAGGTCGGTTTTTTCCTTAATGAGGTAGCCGCAATTTGTTTTTAATTAAAAGCTACGAATTTTCCCAATAAACGAAAGGTTGACGTGTTTTTTTCCGTCCTTCCTCTTGCTAGCGGCGCTCGAAAATGCACGGGCCAAGGGAAAACGTACCAGATATGCTAGGATAATGAAACAAAGTGTAAATGAAAAATCTTCATTTTCTCGTCGATTTTGTGGTGGGTTGGCGACCTATTTTTTGGTAAACATACTTTACTGCCGCATTCAAAGTTGCCTTCTCTCGCTATTTGAAACAAGATTAATCAGTAAATTCACATATCCGTTTCCTTAAAAATTGCAACAGATACTTATCCTAAACTTAAAAATTTCTCCGTCTCATCATCGGATTGACAATAGTCCGCCTTGTCCTTATCTTGTTCCCTTTCGTAATGAACATTTTCTTCTAAAATATCTTCAACTTGTAAAAGTGTTGGATCACCTTGGAACCAAAGCGGGTATAGTTTATCGTCATTTAAAATCCAACCACAATTTTCTTCATTTAAAGTTAGGCAAAGTGGAAGTGTAGCGTTTTTCCACGTTGACGTTACATAAACCTTACGACGAATCTTTTGTTCCAAGGAGACCAAACAGGAAGGAATTAAACTTGAATCAAATCCACTTTTCTTTTGTTGTTTTATATGTTCTAGTCAAAGTCCAGGGGACAACCCTATGATGCGATTAGCATGGCTTTGATCGGAAGGGAATGAGGAAGCTTGAATGTCTTGTTTTTGTATTGCTGCGAGCTAGACAACAGCGCAGAGACGGAGTGGATTTTTTTTATACGATGTGGCCAAATCCTAGGGGACAACCCTTTAATGCGTTAGCATGGTTTTGGCCGGAAGGGAATTTTAGGGTAAGCGAAATGAGGAAACTTGAAAGTCTTGTTTCTTGCATTGCTGCGAGCTAGACAACAGCCCAAAAACGGAGTGGATTATATTAATTTCTTAATAAAAGCTCACGGGGAGATCTGGTCTCGAACCCGGGACCCATGGCATGGTGGTCGTGCGGCTTAACGAATTGATCCAACTCCGTCTCCGTCTCTTTCTTATTAAAAACTTGCGGAGTGACCCAGTCTCGTATCCTGGACCCATGGCATGGTGATCTTGCCACTCAAAAAATTTATCCAACTCCGTATTGCGGTCGATTCTTGAAAATCCTGTAATGAACCAGCGCCTTCACAAAAAAAACACGTTTTTACCTAATTCTACATTTCAAAGATGAATGCAGGAAGCTCAGTTTTTCAGAAAATATATGTGTCCTACGCTCGCAAAATGCAGTAGTTCATAGAGAAAATGAACCCTGGTATAATGATCGTGAAAAATTTTTGTGTTGAGTACTTAATGCCAGAAAGAATAGCGAGAGAAAGCAACTTTGAATGCGGCAGTAAAGCATGTTTATAAAAATACAGACCGCCAACCCTCCACAAAATCGACGAGAAAATGAAGATTTTTCATTTACACTTAGTTTTATGCTCCTAGCATATGGGGCAGGTTTTCCTTTGGCCCGCGCATTTTCGAGCACGGCTAGCAAAGGAAAGGACAGAAAAAAACCGCTAACCTTTCGTTTATTGGCATGGGAAAATTTGTAGCTTTCAATTATAAAAAAACACTTTCGGCTAGAACATGAGCGAAAAAAGCGTTTTTGGAGGGGCCCAAAATCACCTTCTTTTTCAGGCAACACTTGGTCCGACCACATATACGTTTCTGGGTTGAGCAAAGACTTACTTTACCTGAGATTCAAAAAGTACGACTGAGGCTTTTGTGTCACGGACTCTCCTACTATTTTATTCCACTCTCCACATAGCCTAAATGTGAAGATAACCTTTCACACAGGATTTTATATAGATTTATTATAGATGGGTTTTCTCTCTCTTTTTCCTTTCCTCAATCCTTCCCCTGCCTATGTTAATTTATGACGATTTTTTAAATTTTAAAATCTAATAATATTATGCGGCTATAGTAGATATCGTTAAAAAACGCTTTTTAATTGGACTGTTGTAGTTAAGATTAAGTATTAGTAGTTTTACCTGTATGACCTTAGTAAGTCTTAGTCTAAAGAGTTAAGTTGCCCATATCTAATCCGTTTATTGTCGTCTTTATGCGTCTTTGTGGAATTACCCTAGTAATCAGAAATTCATAAGTCAAAGTTATCGCAAATTGTGCAAATATTTTGTTAAAGGAAGTTCCTTTTATTGACCTTACCAGAAGCACAGCTCATGTAGTATCAAAATTTTCAAAATAAAAATTGGTTAATTCAATTACAGGTCGTTCGCAGTCCGTAGGTCCCGGTGTGGTTGATGCAAATGAATCTCCGAAACGTCAGCTGAGATCTATAAGCACAGCTCCTACTGCCACTTTGCCCTCTAAGCCAGTTAAAAAACCGCCTACAACTGCACCAGCCACAACGGAACGAAAACCGAGACCATGTGAGTATAGAATCCTCACTGTTTTCAATATTACTATATGTTATGCCTTTGTTTAGTATTCTCTAGGGTTAATTCATTTGAAGATGAGAAAATTTTTGATATGAGTATGTTAGTTGTTAGTACTCAGCATGAAACTCTATATTTATCTAAACAACTTCCGTTTATATATTGCATAACTTAAAATACTATCGATGTTTTACTGAGGAAAGTTTGAAAAGTTAGAATAGTTAGTTTAGATCACATGATCGAGTCATTTTAGTGAGAAAATAAAATTTTTGTAAAATTACCTCTAATCATAATTACTAGGCCGTAATAAGATTCATTAATTCGATGTACTATTTTTAGCAACCCTATCCACATCAACCCATTCCCGCTCAAAAAGTAGCTCCCTAACTCATAGTGGTAGAACTCACTCAGCTCCTGGTAATCATCACATACCAATATCACAAAATGATACAAATAAAACTTCAACAACCACAAATTTACCCCAAACGCTTTTGAATAAAAGTAATAAGGCCTCAAGACAGCCCAGGCCAAAATCAACAATAGCCAATAAGGTGACTGGTGATATGACTGAGCCTGCGATTTTAAGTGATGATCGTTCTATGAATAAAATTCAGGATAATAAATTGGCAGAAAGTGAGTAATCTTCATATAAAATTACACTGTATTTACCGTGTTTTGGTGTTGTTTTCTTGGCATTCTTATTGTAATCTATAATATGTTACGCAAACAGATATCTTCCTTTACATAAATAGCACGTTTTTTTACTCCTTCAGATGTCGCAACAGAACAACAGTTTCTACAATTATATTTTCAAAAGCAATCGTCACTAATACATGTCTTATTTTGATTGTACTCGTAGTTTTGTGTTTATGTCGTGTGCATTTAGAAACGATACCACTTAGGTATTAGCCTGAACTTTTGATTAAAATTTGAATTTTTTATCTTTAGGTAATGATGAGAATCAGGAAAAAGACGGACCAGTATCTGTCTCGAGCAGTCCACAACCGTTCCAAGATCTTGCCGAGCACATTGTTAAATCGCCTCCAGAGCCCACTAGGGTAAAGTCTCCAGAACAAATTATAATGCGATCACCAGATCCTGTAAATTGGACAGTTCCACTAGATACGGGAAAGACTTTCACTGTAACTCAAAACGTAAAAGAAGGTGCTTTTTGTTTTGTTCGTTTTTTTTTATACAATTAATTGCATTTATATTCGGTTTGAGCAGGTGAAAGTTTTACACGTCCACAAAGTGAGGTTAAAGCATCAACACCTCTAGAGAAGCCGCCACCGGCACCTCAATCTGCCCCTCCCGAATTGGCAGAGCAAGAAAAAATGAAAGGTAATTTATTCTATTTTTGATGGTTCAATCTTGCAATTATAATATATTTCCAGTTGATGAAATTATGAGAGAAATATGTAACTTCTCGCCGTTGAAAACAATTCCAATTTAAAGGCATTGTCTTATGAACCGTTTATTTTGAAAGTGTCGCAAGCTAAATTCATTTACAAAATACCTACGCTATGTCTTTATTTATTTAACAAAATTTCATCAAGGTACGGATTACTACAATATGTATAACAAATACAAAAATATCAAATTTAAAAACACAAAAAACAACAATTCAAAAATATAATATAACTTCAACAAAACTGACTCCTCACAAGATTTCGCAATAGATAAAAATAAGTGCGATCAAAACAGAAATTAAAGAGTCACAACATCGATGGTGATCACCTGAAAAAAGCTAGCCAGGATTTATTCATCAAAACAAGCTAAAAGCAAAGATTACTTACTACTAGATAACCGGCTCCCTAAATTACCCAGCTAATCTTGAAAAAGTAGCACTGGTACCACAGTAGAACCAAATCTATCCAGCTTTTAAGGTTATCAGAGTATACATGCAAATAAAGAGTACAGGTAGTGTGCAGTCATTTACTCCTGCCAAAATTATTTGAGAGAATCATTTACTCCTGTCAAAATTCTGTTCTCTTCCGGAGAGATTCACAGACTCCTGTCAAAAAAGTACCGCCAAATCTTGCCGAAGAGAGAAATGTACCAAAAAGTACCACCAATAAAAAGAATTCATGTGAAGCACTAGACTGAGGTAGTTACTTGTGTGCGTAAGAGACTTTCAAACCGTCAATGTATTCTGATCTTTTAATGAGTGAGAACATTTGACATAAGAAAAGTATCCTTGTCTCTTACCCACAAACTCTCCCGGAAAACAAATTTTTAGTTCTGACTACAGGGTTGCCCGATGCGGGAAATATATAAAAGCAACCAACAAATTTTCACTAGTTTGTTCGAAGCCGTTTATCTAGTAATAGTAATCTTTGCTAAAAGTACAGGAGAGTCAATAGACTGGACTGAGTGGAGAGCATATTCCAGAATAGGCCTGACAAAAGTGTAATAGAGAGTTTCTTGATGGCACTTGTTTGAATTTTTTATAGTTGAGTTAAAACACTTGTTCTCATATAATAATTTTTATTTAAAAAATACACAGAGTACGACGCGTTTCGCCCTATTGAGGCATCTTCAGGCTATCGACTGTTTTCTTTCACCGGTTACAAAAATATTTTTTGGATCTAGTAACGGACTATGATTCATGAAACCCTAACTGGTCATTAAGTATATTTTGCCCTATGTACTTAGCTTTCCTTATTTCAAAAATCTCTGCACTCTTCAAAATTGTTCCTCCATCTATGTCATGTAGAGTAGTTTAATACTATTTGAATTTATTTTACGTTTATTGTCTTGTAAATGTTTTCAAATGACAGATTGTGGCATTATACTTCGAGCTCCTGCAATATGTTCAGATAATCGTTTATTTAACGTTCGTTTGGTTTTTCCAACATAAACACCGGAACAATCATCACATTTAATTTGGTATATCCCGCATTTTTGCAGCACGTCCTATTTTTGCTTTATTTTATGATCAAAAATATAATTCTGCAATGAGTTTTTACTGCAAAATACGGGGTTGATATCTACTTCAGTGCTAAATTGAATGTTGGACTGAAACCTAAAGTTCTTTGGCGTAATTTGCGGCAGTCTGGATTATATGTAACTGATAGTGTTCACTTTTTGTCTTCGAACAAACCTGTAATAGGCAACTACTCTATCTCGCATGTCAGCCAGGATCTACATAATAGCATTAATGAATTTTATTTTTGCGGCGTTAGTCGGGATGAACTGATTACTGCAATTTTCTCTGTGAAATCCGAAGCCATTGGGCCAGGAAAGACTACATACCACCACGATTTATTAAGTTGTTGCTACCTCTAATTGACCAGTATATTCTTCATATTATGAACACTTGCTTGACTACGTCTAAATTGCTACTGTCCCTAAAAAGTCTAATGCTGAATCTCCTTCCGATTTTCGGCCCATAAGTATTGTATCGTTTTTGGCTAAGGTTCTGGAGAAACTTATGTATCGACAGGTAATTGGCTATATAGAGGCTGGCAACTTAAGGACCCCTTGGCAGTCGGGATTCCGTTCTTTTCGTAGTTGCGAAACTTCAATATTAAAGGTCTCAACTGATATAAGGGCCGCAATGGACCAGAACAATTTCATCACTTTTGTCCTTCTTGATTTCTCTAAAGCTTTCGACAGCGTTGATCACAGAATTCTCCTTTGGAAGCTTTTGACCAGGTACAATTTCAGGAGCTCTGCAATTTCTCTGATAAGGGCATTTATTTCGGACCGTCATCAGCGGGTAAGGGTTGGTGGCTCTCTTTCGAGTTCATTGACGATAAAGTGTGGTGTTCCGCAAGGTTCCGTACCCGTACTTGGCCTAATGCTGTTTAGCCTGTTTATTGATGATCTCCCGCGGGTTGTTGAGAGTAGCAAGATTCATATGTACGCAGATGATGTTCAGCTGTATTTGGGTAGACCTATCGGATTGCTTGAAGACTGCATTGCACGTATTAATATAGATTTAGGTAACATATATGAATGGTCTGTGCTGAACGGACTATCACTTAATCCTGCAAAGTCACAGTGTATGCATTTCTATAGTAATGCATTGGATCATATTGATGTTCCACCTGTTACCCTGAATGGCTTTGACCTGCCTAAATTTAGCAAAGTTACGGATTTGGGAATTGTCCTGAATAGCAGCATGAAATGCTGTGATTACATTAATCAAATGCTCAGTAGGGTTTATGCTGGTTTACGTAGACAAGTAGCTTTCGGCAAGTATTTTGAGTACTGGTATGAAGCTTAAGTTGGTAAAAACATTAATTATGCCTTACTTCACATATGGAAAATCAGTTTACCCTAAATTGGATAGTATATGTTCCCGAAAAGTTGAAGTAGCCTTCAACGACTGTATTCGCTTCATTTTTGGTCTACGTAGGTTCGATCATGTTTCATCTTATACAACTGCAGTGCTTGGTTTATCTATAAACTCTTATCTAAAACATAGAATACTAATTCTCCTTTATAATATTTTGAGCAGTAATGAGCCGGAGTATCTCAGAGAATTCTTTCAGGTTTCCATTTCTAGACGTCACCGTAACATTATAATACCTAGGTTCAGTAAAGCTGTTATGGAGAGTTCTTTCCCTGTTCAGGCTGCCCGTCTTTGGAATGGTCTTCCTTCTTTCGTTCAGTCGGCACACTCTGTAAATGCATTTAGGACGTTGCTCAAAGCTCATATTCCCTAAACGTTGCTTTAAATCTCAGTATGTAAACACTTTTAAATGCCTATCTACGAGTCAATAGACTTATACTTTACTGATATTGTTTTTTGGTAATAATATTTATGTATAATAATTTAATAATTTTATCTTTATTGTCTAGTTTTAATTGTTTAGCTTTTATCGATTAGTTTTTTAATTTTATATTTTTTTTCTTTCTTGTAATGTTAATGGTTACATATGAAATGTTAGTTAGTTAGTATATTTTCCCTAAAATTCAACAATTTCTAGTTCCAGTTTCTATTTATTAGTACGTATAAAAGATTTATAAATCTTATGTACATCATCCATGAAATATATATATATATTATTATATATATAATATATCTTTAGAATTTAATACTTGGTTAATATCATTGTCAGTATTTTTAATAAATGGGTCGGGACCTTTTTCCATATTCTTACTTGGGAATCTAACCTGTGTCCAGTATATAAAAGTTGAATTGAATCTCTTTGTATTTTTTTAGATAAATATGTCGTTTGTGATAACCATTATTTGTAGCGATAGTTAAAATCGTTTTTAATTCTTCGTTAAATGCGTTATGCGATAGTGGGATTGAAATTAATCTATGTATCATGGAATGAATCGCTGACATTTTGATATTCCATGGATGGTTAGAAGAATATGGAATTATAGAATCAGAGAAGGTATCTTTTTTATATATATTTTAAAGGTCTAGTAATTATTTTGGTTTTTTAAAGTCAGGTCTAAAATGTTGATTTCCTTATTTCCAAGTTCTACTGTAAACTTTATACAGTCATCTAATTTATTTAATATTGTGTTTTGTAGGTTTCCAGACCGACTGTGTCTACACCGAGCTTAGCAAGGCATTTGATAAGCTCCCTCACTCTATTATTATGCTTAAACTTGAAAAGCTGGGTTTTCCGCCTCTATTGCTCGACTGTATCCGCTCTTTTTTAAATGATAGGTCATACCGGGTATCTTTCCGTAACACTTTATCTAGAGTTGTTAGGGCTTCTTCTGGTGTACCGCAGGGTAGCCATCTGGGGCCGCTGCTGTTTATTTTTGCCATTGACGACATTATCCCTCTGATTAGGCACTCCAAAGTCTAAATCTATGCAGACGATTTGAAGATTTTCTCATGCGTTAGAAACAGTTATGATTCTTCCTGCATTCAGGATGATTTGAATACCTTTAGGGTTTGGTGTGCCTCAAATGGACTGCAACTTAACCTGGATAAATGTGAAGTTATGTCATTTTCTAGGAACATCAATCAGCTCGTCCTTGATTATACCTTTGCGGAAACTACTATCCGTCGTGTGGAGTCCGTTACTGACCTTGGTGTAAAGCTAGACAAAAAAAAACTCACTCTGCACATAAACTATATTGTGTCTAGGAGTAATTCAGTTTTGGGTTTTGTTAAGCGGTGGTCAAGGGAGTTTTCTGATAGACAGACCCTAATTCACTTATTTGTTTCTTTGGTTAGACCAATTCTCGAGTATGCATCTCAGGTTTGGTCTCCCTTCTATGCTGTTCATTCTAGACGCATTAAATCGGTGCAGCGGAACTACAGATTATTATAACCTTTCCCAAAATGTGCAACATGGCAAGGTAGACAGAGGATTAGAAAAACCGCACCCTAAGAAATTCCTGACTACCTAATTATTTTATTGCAAACCATTTTTTACAGTTTTGGAAGCGACTATATCTGCAATGGTAGGAGTTAGATCAACATTGTTAACAATTTTGGAAAGGTCATTGGGATAGTAGTTTTTTAACGGTTGTTTGGTGTCGCTGCGTTGGGTAGATCAAAAGATAAAAATAAAAGAGTAATATGCACTAAGAGACCTCCCGTGTAGCGATCCACTCAGGCTTCCTCCTTATGCGGATCGCCTCCAGTTACTTAATATGCACTCGTTGGAGGAACGACGTAGAGTTGCTGTCTATTCACCAACTTTTGAATTTGAACATAGATTCTCGCACTCTCGTAAGTTTGGTTTCTTATAGGCATACCCCGTATAGCTTAAGGAGATTGCCTTTACTACATCTTGTTCAGTCGAACTATGGTATGCGTGAGTCTATAAATCGCATGTGTAGAGCCGTGGCTTTTACTAAGGATTTGTTTAAACGATCTCTGTTGTCTGTGCACCCCTGATTGTAGTTTTTGGGCGTGTTTTAGTTTTTTTTTTGTTTACTAATAGCCTCATTCACCTCAATATATGTTATATTCTGGTGAATAGGTCAATTGATTCCAGGCTTCTGCTTGTGAAGTGCACCTTCTGAGTTAGAAGGGTTAATAATTCTATAGGAAAACGTCTAATTGTCGATCTGATCCCGTCCAAATACAAAAAATATCGTCAACATATCTAAACCACACTAAAATATATTTTAATAAATGATCAGGCGATGAAAATAATTTCCTTTCAAGATAAGACATAAAATAAAAGTGCATTTAATTGAGAAATAAACTGTCCATTTACCAGACGTATAATCGCCTTTCAGATTCAAGCACGATGGAATTTTCTGCAATTTCTTTTCATAGGCAAAAATAAAGTATTAAGTTACCTTTTAAAGAACTTTTGATAAATCTAGTTCAAGTTGTATATAAAAATTTAAGAAACAGAATCTTACTTAATGAATTGTTTTTTCATTCATTTTCATATAACGGATATTTACAGAAAAGTGTGAGAAATGTCCACCTTTGGAATAAGCAGATATGACTCGCTTCTCTTAAATATGAGGGAACAATGAAGTCTGCTATTATATCGTCCTTTTGTGAGTAAATGAAAGATAATTGGTATAACTTTTATTAGACGATTTTACAATACATCAAGAGGAGTAATCCAGTAAATCGGCTGCTTATGCGTATAGACATAAGCAGCCTTTTAATAGTAAAAAAGATTTTGAAAAATTGACTTGAAAAAAACCACTTGAAGAACTTGATGACTTCCTTGCAGGGTAGCAAAATTCAGACAACAACGAACTTAACTTGGTTTACCGAACGCAATGTTTCTTTATTTACATTTTTGAAGTCAGATTTTTTTATACCATTTAACCACTAGCACCCCGACATGTTGATATAACATACTTCTTCGTATTTCCAAGGGTACATATATCCTCCACTAAGTTGATTAGATCGTTTTTGTAGTAAGTTTAAGTAGTTGCCGCTGTTTAATTTATCCGGTAAAATATGTGGACGAATAAGTCGAGTACATACTATTCCTGCCCACAAGTTTACTGAGAATCTGTTTTGGTACGAAGTCTGCCAGGCAATTTTTGGGTTTTCTGGACTCCAAAAGTGATATTATGTAAATTCACTATTCCACATTTAGTGAATTGTGATTCATTCGTTCACAGAGTCTTCTTCGCTCTTTAAAAAACACCTCTCGACGGTGGCCTTCTTTTTGGGAGCC
This sequence comes from Leptarthrus brevirostris, assembly GCA_964036015.1. NCBI lineage: Eukaryota > Metazoa > Arthropoda > Insecta > Diptera > Asilidae > Leptarthrus > Leptarthrus brevirostris. The sequence continues at coordinate 2,789,299 of OZ038371.1, read as the reverse complement.
GCCGGCGATATTCACGCTCTGCTTCGAGGGAATTTTCGTTGTTAAATCCGTAACAGAAGATTATATCCGTTTATTCTTCACTAGTAAATTGCGCCATTATTAACAATCAAACTATCAAAGCAATTACTGAAATTATCAAAACGACTCCCCCCTTTGAAATATTACGTCCTATTAAAAATGGCACAAGTCAAATCAAGTGCGGACCGCGCGTTTTTAAACACTATCGATTTGTAATCTTTTTCGATTCCGGATGGTTTCTTTCCACGTAAAGGCTTATCTTCGGCCTTCAGTTCGAATTGTTCTCGTCCTTCGTTGTCCTTCTTCCATGTTTGTCTCCTTGTTGAACTTCTCGTTGAGTTGTCTTCCTTCGGTACGGCTGCTGCGCTTCATCAGCCGTAGGTTTGTCTTTCTCTTTAAGAGTTAGTAATTAAGGGATTGGGATTTGGGAATTTGGAGGATGCTTAGGGTCAGTTGGGTCCTAATTTTTGGTGAGCTTTAGACTGGGTAGACTACTCTCGGTAGTGAATTCTTTTCATATCGTAACAGGTTACTCTTCCGTTGTGGAAATAAATGTCTGTGTTTTCGGGCTTCGTGAGAAGCAGGGGTGAGAGATATGGCACTGCGTTTGAATCTCATTTTATACCCGGAGATCATACAATTCCATTCCAAGTGAAATAAATCATTAGAATCTTGCCGAGCGAATGTTTAAGAAACAATTATTTTATGTTCTATAGTATACGTTTTACAACCAGTTCTATTAATGCATTCAAAATAGGGATATTACCATAAAACAATTTGGGAGGCAGGTAGAATTTTTTCTTAGGAGGGCAGGTATGAGCTGTACGTTTGGTGATGTAACTTGAGAATGGTAAAAGATTTTTTTGTGCGAAAGAGAACATATTAGTCACTATTTCAAACTCAAAAATAAAAAAATTGGGCAATTTTTCAAGATATTTCCCCTTTGAAATGAAAAAATTGATTTTTTTCCGAAAATTTAAGTTTGAAAATCAATTTTTTTTAAATTATTAGTAGTAAAAAAATTACAGTCTTTATCACCATTGTGAAACCTGTCAACTGAGATATTAATAACGTCTGTAGCACTAAAACTTTAGAAGATATACGTTAAAATGTAAGGTTGGCTTTTTTCATCGTTAAAAAAATGTCAAGCCCCTATAGCTGGGACTGAATGGATAGACCCCCGCACCCACTACCATACAATTTTTTTCGTTTCTGACTTACATAGTATGTTGAAAAAGTCCCAGGACTGCCACCCTCAAAAAAATACAAGTGACATCACTGCGGGATATTTGGTATTATGTAGGAATGACGTTAGGCGATACCCAGACGAAATTTCATTCAGTTCGGATAAGTTTTATCTTGTAGACGTTCATTCGCGTGAAGTGTCTCATGTCTTGTCATCATCGCTCATCGCTCACTTTGTCATGAGCAATAAAAACATCGGGTTGTCGGTTGCGAAGATTTGGTTTCCAAGGCCGATCAAAATCCAATTTTTCTACAAAACATTGTAACTGGAGACGAGTCTTGATTTCTGCAGTACGATATGATGACGAAGTGCCAAAGTGCTGAGTGGACTGGACCAAATTACAGACGAAAACCATGTTGATCGCCTTTTTCGACAGTCGGGGCATCATTCACCGAGAGTTTCTTCTTCACTGTGATTGGGGCATTCTACAAAGGCATTTTGTTGGATAAACTCGAGGCCGACAAATTGTTAAATAGAGGAGATAAGCGGTTGTTGTACGACAATGCACCAGCTCACAAGTCCATTACTGTAGAGGAGTTTTTGGCGAAAAGGCAAATTGTGAGTATCGACCACCCTGCGTGCTCTCCTGATCTGTCCACGCCAGACTATTTTTTGTTCCCAAAGCTCAAATTGAAGATGAAGGGGCAGCGATATGTGTCAGTAACAAAAGAACTGAACAGTATTCCAGTGCAGGCGTTCCAAAAGGCGATGATGGACCTGAAGACTCGTTCTAAGCATTGTATCGAATTAAGGGGAGACTATGTAGAGTGCGCTCTGATACACTCGTAAATAGGTATCTGACGGGTTTACGTTTGTAGAGCACTCCTGCCATTGTTTTGAAAAAACTAAATACGTAAAATTATTCCGCACCACTTACGAACCGTTCTCCCTTTACGGGCGAATGTTCTATCGTATTGCTTACTGGAAAGCTGAATATTGTATCACTGTGTCAGTAATGGTTGGATTTCAGCGAATCTAAAGATAGACTTACAATGTATTGTCAATAGCCAAAAATGCCATGGAATGCTTTGGTTTTTTGAAATACGTAAGAAATATTTCACTCTGTCTGGATACGTTTGTTAGTTCTACATCAGGCCTAGCTTGAATATAAACGCAGTCAAATCAAAAAAAGATTCTTCATAATTACTATGAAACAATTAAGGTTTATGAAAAATTTCATCAAGGCCGCACATAATAAGTTTTAGATGTAACGAATAGTGTGATGCGTTACAATTTGTTATATCTAAAAGTTACTATGTATAGCTTCGTAATACTATAACGTTTGATGGAATTTTTCAATCAATAATTAGTTTTTAAGATAGGTGTCATAATGTTGAATTCTTCTATGCTCTTAAATATTACATTAACAGTAAATTTTTTTAAATAAACATTAAACATAACACAAATATTTAGACTTCAACGAAATTAATTTATTTCTAATATTAAATCAATTTGTTATTTTTAGCTTGGCACAAAGACGATGCAAGCGAAAAAGACGTTTCCATACCGCAAAGTCCCAGCAGCTATTCAAAAACAGTAGCTTCACCAGGTGGCCAATTTGATAAAGCTGTACCTGGTTCATCTCAGCGCTGTGTAGATGATCCAAATTTCGATAAAGACTCGTTTCCGTCACCAAAAAATTCAGCAACCGAAGTATTAGAGATGGCACGTGACCGTTTCGATCGTTTTTGGGGTAGAAATAAGGAAGAAAACGCTTAATGATATATAACTTTTGCAGAAATACTCTTACTACAGGGTGATAAATACTTAAAGATAGCACGTACGATGTAGAACATGCGACATTGTTGTAGAAACCATATTAAAAATTTCATATATAAAATAATTCCTAGTTCTCAAAAATGAAGGATTTGCTAATAATTATTAAATAAATAAACTCGTGAAGCTAAAAATGTAAGACAAAACGTTTAAAATTAAACCTAATTTATGGCTTGTTGGTTTTTTTAAAAACTAGATCAATCAAATATTTTAAATAAATGTACCATGGCTTGAGAATGAAATAGTTGATTTGCGCTGCTATGGCAATTATAACGTGTGTTATGCTTTTATTTAATTTTTGTTTGATAATTGTGTAAGTGAGTGTGATATAGGTAAACTTTTATCTTATACAGGGTGTTTCAGATCTGACCTGCCAAAATGAGTGGGGTGATAGATCTCAACTAGACAAACAAAACGTTGTAGGACAGGGGGGGCTCCTAACCGTTTGGGAGTTACAGGGTGATTCATAAATTTCAGTTTTTCTGCACATTACTCTTTTATTTTTATCTCTTCATCTACCCAACACAGCCACATGAAACAAACGCTTAAAAACAACTATCCTAATTACCTTTCCAAAATTGTCAACAATGTTGATCTCACTACTACCACTGCATATACTGTCACGGCCAAAATTGAAATAAATGTTTTGAAATTACCAAAATTTCCAAATTTTCTCCCAAATTTATGTAATTAGTATACCTCTTTTTAATTTTTATTGGATTTCCCATCTTATTACCTTTCCAAAAAGGTGGAATATGCCAAGGTAGACAAAGAATTAGAAAAACTGCATTTTTTTTAAATTTCTGACTACCTATTTATTTTATTGCACTTTAGGTAGCAAATTCTTTAAGTAAACAAAATTTTTATGATAAAGGGTCGAAAATGTTTCTTTTGGCTTAACATGTTATTAATTTTAATAATGGCCACAAAAAGGTTATAGAAATGTTTGTGTAATTTTGTTTTATTGCCGATATTAGCATGTGTTAGCCAGAATTCACATCCTTGTATCCTGGCGTTTTGTTACTCGTACCTGATGGAAATTTTGCTATAAAAAAGGGTCAGTCAGCAAGAATACTTATCATAGTTGAAAAAAAAATCAATAAGTGCGGGTGTCTTTAAGAAAAAATTAGTAAAAAATGGTAAAATTTACATTTGATGAATACACGGAAATTATTTACGTTTATGGTGTAGTAGACGGAAAAGGGAGAGCGGGTGTACTGTAATATCAAAGGAGGTTCCCCAACCGGCAAACACCCCAAAGTGGGGTATTTACACGGACTTTCCGAAGGTTAAGAGAAACAGGAAGTGTGACTCCACACGACCCGAAACTTCGGGAACTTCTGCCGACGTAGAGCAGCAAATAATCACCATCGTGAGGCAGGACCCTGAGACGAGCACGAAACTAGTCGCAAGGCGATTAGGATTGTTGTCATCTAAGGCTTGGAGGGTTATTCATCGAGGGGGATTACGTCCATACCATCAAGGACGACTGGAAGGAGACTCCGAGATAAAACTGAAATTTAGCACTTGGCTTCTGACAGAGCGTTTCTGGACCGAATTCTTTGGACAGATGAATGTCAATTCACCATAAATGATATCAGGAACTTCCATAACCTCCATAGCTGGTCGAACACTAACCCATAGAGGGTACAGGTGACCTCATTCCAGCAGAGATTCAGTGTCAATGTTTGGGCTGGTATCATCGGCAACATTTGGTAGGACCATTCATTTTTCCGCAAGTGCTTAATAGTGAAATTTATGCGGACTTTTTGAACAAAATACTTCCAGATCTAGTAGAGGAGAACCCTATGGATAATCTTAGGAGAATATTTCATCAAGACGATGGAATACCAGCGTATACGGCTAACTTTGTGAAGGAAATGCTGTGAAAAATTTCCTAACCTCTGAATTGGACGAGGTGCACCGATTCCTTGGCCTGCTGGATCTCCATACCTTACCCCATTGGACTTTTTCTTATGGGGATCTATGAAGTATGAAGTCTATTCAAGCCAAGTTAACAATAGGGAGGATTTAGTTGGCCGATGACAGATGCTTTATAAGATTTCGGAAAAACACCACAATAAATAGATAAGTTAAATAAGTGACAAAGTATAGAAACCAGGGACCGCACGAGAAACTATCAGCCAAACCAGAAATATGCCCTAGCACAGCATCCTCGTCAAACACAAGGTCTTTAGTTTCAAGAGTAGCCGGAGCAAACCTCGTCATATGAGTAAAATTCTTATCTCTAGTATCACAGTCAGTAGTCAAAAATTTGGTGCTAAAAAATTCGCCAAATAGGTTGGCAGTCGTCGCTCCCGACATCTCCAAAACTCAAGACAGAAGAGTAGCCATCACAATTTGATTTAATTCTCTCCAAATAGGCACAATAAGATATATCAAGTGCAGAGCAAAATTGGTTGCGTAACATGGAGTAAGCGAAGTAGTCAGCATCACTCCTTGAGGAACAAAAACGCTTCCAAGCTTTATTCATCAGATTCTTTAAGTGCTTCACGGAACTATTGAGCCAAGGCTGATATAAACGCGAACCACGAGACCTTGAAACAGGAGCACAATTAGCAAAACAAACAAGGAGAATCGTAAAATAATTTTACAGCATTATCAAGACGGAGACGGAGTTGGATCAATTCGTTAAGCGGCACGACCAACATGCCATGGGTCCCGGGTTCGAAACCAGATGACCCCGTGAGCTTTTACTAACTACTGTACTACCGGCAGTATCTACTGTAGTAACTATATACTAACTTTGAATTATACGGTTAATAAAATAAAAATATTGACATTGATTAGTTTTCTTGTACTTTAGATTCCCAAAATATGTAGTTTTACGCCAAAAGTGGGTTAAAGTTCTTGGAAGAAGATTTTCAAGACGAAGACCTATTCAATATATCCTAAAATAAATTAACATACAAGCGTATGCAAGGTAACCAGTTAAATTCAATAGAGTCAAAAGAGAATTTTAAGAGCAGTTTCATTGATGAGTTCGGCTGAAATTTACCAAAATTAGTGTGGTGATGAGCCACATGTAAGAAATCGTGATTCCCCAAAGAACGACCAAGAATGGATATGTTGAAATAAATCAACAATTCAGGAGAGTCAATTTAACAGTGCAAGTAGTTGAAGGCAAACATTATACTAGAATTGCCGCGTATTCCTTCAAAGGTATCCAGATGAAGCAACCCGAGCCGGTCACGATAAGGTGGCAGTATAACGAAATTATTTCTGGGAAGACCGCGCAGGGCGATTCGAACAGACTTCCGCTGAACCACCTCAATGCGATTGATGTGTATCTAGTAGTAGGTGACAAAACTAGAGAAGCGTATTCCAAAATAAGTCCCAAGCTTTGATTGACGTTAAAAAACCGGTTCATAAGTATTTTGGAGGGTTGAATATTTGGATTCACCGGCTCAAGCAATACTAAATCAACCTGACGCCAAACATTTTTCGAACCCTAATAAGGAAGTTACGAAAATGGACAAAAGCAAATCAGGAAAAACTCAAGCAAAACCTACGAAGAAAGAACCAAACGGATTGGCTATACCGTGTAAAAATCCTGTACGTGAGTGAAGCATCTCGTTTGCGGAAGAAGTATGGGGGACGAAAGGGCGACTTTAATTTCGTCAATAAAAAGAAGGTAATACTATTTTTTCATTTTTAATGTAAACAAGTGCCGAAAAAATTTTCTTTTAGAGGTTATGTTTACATGTCAAAGCGTCCAAAGCTTTTAAAAGTAGAAAGTTGGTCAACTTTCGCTTCAGATGCTTTGCTTGCTTCGTCCGTTTGGTTCGCGCTCATACAAAGTCTTTATTTCAATCTTCTGTCAAAGCAAGCGCGCATTGTACTTCCACCTTTAGGGCTTGTTCATAAGCGCGATGCGACTCCGTACGATTTTTTCGTTCATCTCACTTTTTGAATACTTTTGTTTCAGTCTGCGATTATTTTTATTTACCGTTCACAAGGTTGACGAACGAAAATTTGTTGTTTACATTTGAATTTGCACATAATTAGTGCTTTAAAATATGATATATCATTCCAAATATAAATATTAACAGTTAATAATTTTTTTAAAGACGAAGAGCGAATATTTGTTATATTGCTATTTTCTCATTTGCTGTAAAATAATAATAATTAATTTTTATATCTAATAACATATATTACAAACATATTATATTTATTCAAGCCGTTTTTCATTAAACAAGCACTTTTCAAAAAGGTAAACAAACCAATTATGTTTGGTTATGTTCAACAATCATTGCTGCGATTATTTTTACAATCGCAGCGACGTTAGACAAAGCCAGCATGTCAAGTAACAGGTATATGACTTCAGATTACAGTCGCATGCGACGAATCGCACTCATGAACGAGTGCACAGTTCTTAATGAGCACCAATTAACGGTAAATACGCTTGTGATTCAGGTAAATACAGCCTTTTATTGAATAGTAGTATTAAAATTTTTGTTATTTAGAAATTTCTTATATTATATTGAAAAATGTATTATTTTGTATCTGGCGACTTTTTAAAAAAAGTTGTGCTTTTTAGTCCCCTTCTAGTGACACGTTTCAGCTACGGCTTGGCAACACTGACACCCAGCAAAGTTGGTGAATATAGATGTCAGAATTTAATATTCGGCTTTTTTTTAACCATTTCGTACGCAGCCAACCTTATTTACTTATTTCGTGATAGGATTAACTATGGCTGGATTTTGGAATATTGTCCGAAGATTTTCTCAATTAAGTGTTCGTTCTGTTACCAAAAACTCATCAGAACTGGTTCCAGGTGGAAACTGGTCTTTCATTTCGGCAAGGACTAACATTCGAGTTCATTTCCCAAAGCCAAAAGAGGTAAAGCGTGTTAAAGTTCATGGTTGGAACACCAGAATGCAAACACCTGAAGGACGACGTGTTTTAATAAGACGTATTTTGAAAGGTAGACATGTATTAGCACATTGATAATAAAAGGGCATTTAGGCATTTTCTTAATGTATTTATATTAATTATGTCTAACGATGAGTAAAGTAATAAAACGTTTGTTTTTTAGGTTTCTCTTTAAACTTTTTGCTTTATACTAAAGTACCCAAATACTATTAGTATATATTTTAACTAGTGATGTTCCCCGAGCAGGGAGAGCTTTTGTACAAGAATTTTATAATTCAGTGTAACGCCTTCCTAAAATCAGTGAAAATGCAGTCGATCTGTGGATTCCTCAAATAAAAGAGTTGTTGAACCAAGGTTGATTAGTGACAGAGTCGTTAGTGATTAGTACACAATAGGTCTGTTCGCGGAGGCCACTCCGAGTGGCGTAGATCTCGGCTTGACTACTCGTATTCAAAAAGAGCAGAGTATAAAATAGCAGCGCACAGCTCTACTCTAATCCGAGTAGCAAAACCAGATTGGATGCAGTACTCCACTCTTAACAGCTGACTGTCATTTTGTTTTGAATATAATTATCATTCAAACATTTTTAGACAACTAATCCTTTTGCAGTATTTGGCGAGCATGTCACATAAATATCTTCCCACAAGAATTTACCATTGTTACTTTCTGCATTTTCCAGCACAATACTTTAATTTTTTTAACTTGATTAACAAAAAGTCACTTTTAAATCCCTCGAACTTCTTCCCTGCGCGAACTTGCCCGGCACCATAGAATTTAATGATGAAAGTTCAATTCGTCGAAGAAGATTGCTACCCTTTTCTCAAATAACACAAGTAGAGTACAAAATGGCTCTAAATCAGTGATGGCCAAACTCACACTTCTTAATTTGACTACTTAAATATGGCAATTTCTTTTAACTTTTGCATGCTTTAACAATTAAAAATGCAAAAACAGAAAACCGAATACATCCAAACAAGTGCATATACGAATTTAAAAGCTCAAAAGCTCACTTGCCCGCGGGCATAGGTTTGGACATCACTGCTCTAAATGACTCTTTTTGACTCGGAGTGGCGTCAACGGACAGACCTATTGAGAAGGATAGAAGACAGTAAGTTATAGAAAGAGCTCATTGCATTGTTAATATCGCTCTCATCGAGAACATAACTTCAATTGCAGTCTAAGAGCCAATCATCTATTTAAGAGAAATCAGTCTTTTTAAAGTTATAACAAACGTCAGTAGGTACAAATATCAAAACCGGATTGTAGAACAAAACCTTGTGCAGCGTAGGATCGTGACTCGGTTCCAGAACAAACGGGACCAAACATTGCCCAACCAATGAACGATTTGACGATGAATTTAGATAAAGCACCCCAAAATAAAACGAAAATAATAAATAAATTTTTTTGATATCTGGCTTAGTTTTGGAAATATTCGATCTTAAAATTTTAAAAACACATCCTTTCACGATTTGTCAAAACAGGTGTATTAATTAGGCTTTTAGTTGTTTTATTAACTAACCAATGAAATATATCCCTGTGCAAAAGTTAATAAAAGAACTAAAAGACTTATTTATACACCTCTTCCTCCCAGAAGGTTTAATAAAAAAGTTCGCACCTAAAATTTCAAGATCGAATATCTTGAAATCTAAACCAGATATAAAAAAATGTATTTATTATTTTCGTTTTATTTTGTGGTGTTTTGCTAAATTTTAAAACCACTGCTTTTAGTTTTTAAAGACCTCCCTAGTGACAATTTGTTTTCTCAGCCGTCTAAGGGCCGAAACAATGCGGGCAACACAACATTTTACGGCGTAAAATTTAAATGAAAATTGAAATTTGTTGCAAACAAATAACGTGAGATTTTGGGCTACGTTCAGTTACGTTGTTTGACGTTTATAATGATTGTTTTGACCGTTTTTTTCGGTACTCCTCATAAGCCAAAACTGCCGCGCAATCCACTTTAGTTATTCTTTTTAATTTACTTTTTGAAATTTTTGCCATTGTTAATAAAATTAAGCCAAAACAGCACAACTGTCAGAATTTTATTTCCAGAATGACAGTTCTTTACGCGGCTCGTGTTGCCGTCATTGCGTTTTCACAGGCATACTTGTTGCCCTTTTTTACGTCGTAAAATGTTGCGTTGCTTGCATTGTGTTTCGGCCTTAAAAGTTGGTGATTTTTAAATTCCACCGCGGTGACTTTTTTCTAGTGACACGCTTCATCGAAGACTTGGCAACACTGAATGGAATGTGTTTTTACTTTCACATGTGTTTGACAACATTTTGACGTGCAGTTGCATGGCTCTTGGAGAAGTTTTCTTAAATTAAATAATAATTAATAATGCCAAAGGTTAAATCGGTTAAAAAGAGCAGAATACACAATGAAGTACAGAAGCAAGGTACATAAATTACATATTGAAAAATTGCTATTTTGTTGTGAGGTTATATTTGATATAATTAATTACAGGAATACAATTTAACAAGGACTTCGGTCAGCACATCCTTAAGAATCCTCTTATAATCACGAGTATGGTAGAAAAGTCAGCACTACGTCCAACAGATGTAGTTCTCGAAATTGGTCCTGGAACTGGAAATATGACTGTAAAGATATTAGAAAAAGCAAAAAAAGTTTTTGCTTGCGAAATCGATTTACGGCTTGTTGCTGAATTGGAAAAACGTGTTCAAGGCACTCTACATCAATCAAAACTGCAAATATTAATTGGCGATGCTATTAAAACGGAATTTCCATTTTTTGATATTTGCATAGCAAACGTCCCTTATCAAATAAGTTCAGCGCTTGTTTTTAAACTACTTTTGCACAGGCCATTCTTCAGGTGTGCCGTCCTCATGTTTCAGAGAGAATTTGCTCAACGACTTGTAGCGAAACCAGGCGACAAAATGTATTGCAGACTTAGCATAAACACTCAACTTTTGGCCAGGGTGGATCTGTTAATGAAAGTAATTTTCTCCGAAAATATAACACTACAAAAATCATTCTGTTAATTTTTTTAGGTGGGCAAAAATAATTTCAAGCCCCCGCCGAATGTTGAATCGAGTGTTGTCCGAATTGAGCCCAGAAATCCTCCTCCAGATGTTAATTTTACGGAGTGGGACGGTTTAACGCGTATTGCATTTTTAAGGAAAAATAAAACACTTGGCGCTGCCTTTAAGCTAAGATCAGTTTTAGAAATGTTGGAAAAGAACTACAAAGTGTATTGTTCTCTTAGAAATATAGTAGGAAAATTGATGAGATTAAATTATGGACGTTAGTAATATCGTTTTAAATCATTCCAGGCTATCCCAGAAGATTTCAGCATTCAACAAAAAGTCGAGTTGGTTTTAAACAAGATTTCTGCAGAGAAAATAAGAGCCCGAACTATGGATATTGATGATTTTATGAATGTTTTGTACGCTTTTAACTCGGAAGGAATACATTTTAGTTAATGTAACCGCAACTTTGTTTGATTTATTCCAAAAAACTGAATTTATTTAAGAAGCCGTGACACCTAGAATTGTTTAGGGTATATGTAAACATTCTTGAACTGTTAGCCCCAAAATCATGCACTTAAAAGTTGTAGATTTTCTTTTTTCAAATGATCGTGTTCTCCTCTACATAATTTTACTATTCTAGGAATATTATGCCATCAACTTTACAAGGAATCTTCTAAAATATTGTTAACGTTCATTAGGTCAGGCAGAAAATGATCAAGGCGATACGTAAAGTGCTTAAATTCAGTCAATTTTAGAAACTTGCGGAATAAATTTTTGAGACGATTAAATTTCAATTTTTGAAATAATTAGGGAAATAAAAATTTTCTGGATTACTGAGTACTTCAAGAGAAGAAGGTTTACCTAAATTGACGCCAATTACCATAATCTGTTTTATCACACAAGATCAATGTGAGGGCCACGAAAGGTCAAAAAAAGGTTCTAGGCGGATCAAATAAAAGTTTTGTCATGGAAAGAGTACGTCCAAAAGGTTGTTTTAGAAGTTTTCGCTAGAAAGAATTTCAGTTAAGAAGGGTTAAGAAATTTAGAACTGGATTATTTACTTGAGCATATAACAGCGAATCACTTCTAGTAGTAGTAGCTCCCCATTTTTGGACGTGCTCTTTCGAATGGCACCAACATTTTCGATTTTTGGAATATTTACTTTCCAATGGAACTGGAAATTTCCTTTCAAATCATTGATTCAATTAAATTTGAGCGGCCTGGAAGTCGACTGGAAAATGCACCATTCAAACGGTTTTTTGTCATTTTTTCCATGTTTTCAGGTACCAGTGAACGGGAAAACTACCTAGCCCCCCATTTTTGGACGTGCTCTTTCGAATGGCATCAAAATTTTCGATAAGAAATTTTCACCCAAAATCAATAAATTTCACTGGCCTGTAGCCCATGATTTTTTTGGTGAAAAAAATTTATTGCAACGAAACCGAATGAAAGTGATATCATTGGAAAGAGCACGTCGAAAACAATTGCTTTGGAATGTTTCACTGGAAAGTATCTCAAATTAAAGTAGCTGTAGCGCTTTTTGTATCTATTTGGAAGCATTCGTCCTGATGAGTTATTTGGCATGGAATCGGCATCTGTTTGACTGGAAAACTAATGAAATAAATATTTTGGAATATTTCCTTTCCAATGGAACTGGAAATTTCCTTTCAAATCATTGATTCAATTAAATTTGAGCGGCCTGGAAGTCGACTGGAAAATGCACCATTCAAACGGTTTTTTTCATTTTTTCCATGTTTCCAGGTACCAGTGAACGGGAAAACTACCTAGCCCCCCATTTTTGGACGTGCTCTTTCGAATGGCATCAACATTTTCGATAAGAAATTTTCAAACAAAATCAATAAATTTCACTGGCCTGTAGCCCATGATTTTTTTGGTGAAAAAAATTTATTCCAACGAAACCGAATGAAAGTGATATCATTGGAAAGAGCACGTCGAAAACAATTGCTTTGGAATGTTTCACTGGAAAGTATCTCAAATTAAAGTATCTGCAGCGTTTTTTGTTTCTATTTGGAAGCATTCGTCCTGATGAGTTATTTGGCATGGAATCGGCATCTGTTTGACTGGAAAACTAATGAAATAAATATTTTGGAATATTTCCTTTCCAATGGCACTGGAAATTTCCTTTCAAATCATTGATTCAATTAAATTTGAGCGGAATGGAAGTCGACTGGAAAAGGCACCATTCAAACGGTTTTTTGTCATTTTTTCCATGTTTCCAGGTACCAATGAACGGGAAAACTACCTAGCCCCCCATTTTTGGACATGCTCTTTCGAATGGCATCAACATTTTCGATAAGAATTTTCACCCAAAATCAACAAATTTCACTGGCCTATAGTCCATGATTTTTTTGGTGAAAAAATTTATTGCAACGAAACCGAATGAAAGTGATATCATTGGAAAGAGCACGTCGAAAACAATTGCTTTGGAATGTTTCACTGGAAAGTATCTCAAATTAAAGTATCTGCAGCGTTTTTTGTTTCTATTTGAAAGCATTCGTCCTGATGAGTTATTTGGCATGGAATCGGCATCTGTTTGACTGGAAAACTAATGAAATAAATATTTTGGAATATTTCCTTTCCAATGGAACTGGAAATTTCCTTTCAAATCATTGATTCAATTAAATTTGAGCGGACTGGAAAATTCGCCATTCAAACGGTTTTTTGTCATTTTTTCCTTGTTTCCAGGTACCAATGAACGGGAAAACTACCTAGCCCCCCATTTTTGGACATGCTCTTTCGAATGGCATCAAAATTTTCGATAAGAAATTTTCACGTAAAATAAACAAATTTCACTGGCCTATTGTCCATGATTTTTTTGGTGAAAAAATTTATTGCAACGAAACCGAATGAAAGTGATATCATTGGAAAGAGCACGTCGGAAACAATTTTTGGAATGTTTCACTGGAAAGTATCTCAAATTAAAGTATCTGCAGCGCTTTTTGTATCTATTTGGAAGCATTCGTCCTGATGAGTTATTTGGCATGGAATCGGCATCTGTTTGACTGGAAAACTAATGAAATAAATATTTTGGAATATTTCCTATCCAAGGGCAATGGAAATTTCACTTCTAATCATCGATTCAATAAAATTTGAGCGGACTGGAAGTCGACTGGAAAATGCGCCATTCAAACGGTTTTTTGTCATTTTTTCCATGTTTCCAGGTACCAGTGAACGGGAAAACTACCTAGCCCCCCATTTTTGGACGTGCTCTTTCAAATGGCATCAAAATTTTCGATAAGAAATTTTCACCCAAAATCAACAAATTTCACTGGCCTATAGCCCATGATTTTTTTGGTGAAAAAAATTTATTGCAACGAAACCGAATGAAAGTGATATCATTGGAAAGAGCACGTCGAAAACAATTGCTTTGGAATGTTTCACTGGAAAGTATCTCAAATTAAAGTATCTGCAGCGTTTTTTGTTTCTATTTGGAAGCATTCGTCCTGATGAGTTATTTGGCATGGAATCGGCATCTGTTTGACTGGAAAACTAACGAAATAAATATTTTGGAATATTTCCTTTCCAATGGAAATGGAAATTTCACTTCAAATCATCGATTCAATAAAATTTGAGCGGACTGGAAGTCGACTGGAAAATTCGCCATTCAAACGGTTTTTTGTCATTTTTTCCTTGTTTCCAGGTACCAATGAACGGGAAAACTACCTAGCCCCCCATTTTTGGACATGCTCTTTCGAATGGCATCAACATTTTCGATAAGAATTTTCACCCAAAATCAACAAATTTCACTGGCCTATAGTCCATGATTTTTTTGGTGAAAAAATTTATTGCAACGAAACCGAATGAAAGTGATATCATTGGAAAGAGCACGTCGAAAACAATTGCTTTGGAATGTTTCACTGGAAAGTATCTCAAATAAAGTATCTACAGCGCTTTTTGTATCTATTTGGAAGCATTCGTCCTGATGAGTTATTTGGCATGGAATCGGCATCTGTTTGACTGGAAAACTAACGAAATAAATATTTTGGAATATTTCCTTTCCAATGGAAATGGAAATTTCACTTCAAATCATCGATTCAATAAAATTTGAGCGGACTGGAAAATTCGCCATTCAAACGGTTTTTTGTCATTTTTTCCTTGTTTCCAGGTACCAATGAACGGGAAAACTACCTAGCCCCCCATTTTTGGACATGCTCTTTCGAATGGCATCAACATTTTCGATAAGAATTTTCACCCAAAATCAATAAATTTCACTGGCCTATAGCCCATGATTTTTTTGGTGAAAAAAATTTATTGCAACGAAACCGAATGAAAGTGATATCATTGGAAAGAGCACGTCGAAAACAATTGCTTTGGAATGTTTCACTGGAAAGTATCTCAAATTAAAGTATCTGCAGCGCTTTTTGTATCTATTTGGAAGCATTCGTCCTGAGGAGTTATTTGGCATGGAATCGGCATCTGTTTGACTGGAAAACTAACGAAATAAATATTTTGGAATATTTCCTTTCCAATGGAAATGGAAATTTCACTTCAAATCATCGATTCAATAAAATTTGAGCGGACTGGAAGTCGACTGGAAAATGCGCCATTCAAACGGTTTTTTGTCAGTTTTTCCTTGTTTCCAGGTACCAATGAACGGGAAAACTACCTAGCCCCCATTTTTTGGACGTGCTCTTTCGAATGGCATCAAAATTTTCGATAAGAAATTTTCACCCAAAATCAATAAATTTCACTGGCCTGTAGCCCATGATTTTTTTGGTGAAAAAAATTTATTCCAACGAAACCGAATGAAAGTGATATCATTGGAAAGAGCACGTCGAAAACAATTGCTTTGGAATGTTTCACTGGAAAGTATCTCAAATTAAAGTATCTGCAGCGTTTTTTGTATCTATTTGGAAGCATTCGTCCTGATGAGTTATTTGGCATGGAATCGGCATCTGTTTGACTGGAAAACTAATGAAATAAATATTTTGGAATATTTCCTTTCCAATGGAACTGGAAATTTCCTTTCAAATCATTGATTCAATTAAATTTGAGCGGCCTGGAAGTCGACTGGAATAGGCACCATTCAAACGGTTTTTTGTCATTTTTTCCATGTTTCCAGGTACCAGTGAACGGGAAAACTACCTAGCCCCCCATTTTTGGACGTGCTCTTTCGAATGGCATCAAAATTTTCCATAAGAAATTTTCACCCAAAATCAATAAATTTCACTGGCCTGTAGCCCATGATTTTTTTGGTGAAAAAAATTTATTCCAACGAAACCGAATGAAAGTGATATCAATGGAAAGAGCACGTCGAAAACAATTGCTTTGGAATGTTTCACTGGAAAGTATCTCAAATTAAAGTATCTGCAGCGCTTTTTGTATCTATTTGGAAGCATTCGTCCTGATGAGTTATTTGGCATCTAATCGGCATCTGTTTGACTGGAAAACTAATGAAATAAATATTTTGGAATATTTCCTTTCCAATGGAACTGGAAATTTCCTTTCATATCATTGATTCAATTAAATTTGAGCGGCCTGGAAGTCGACTGGAATAGGCACCATTCAAACGGTTTTTTGTCATTTTTTCCATGTTTCCAGGTACCAGTGAACGGGAAAACTACCTAGCCCCCCATTTTTGGACGTGCTCTTTCGAATGGCATCAAAATTTTCGATAAGAAATTTTCACCCAAAATCAATAAATTTCACTGGCCTGTAGCCCATGATTTTTCTGGTGAAAAAAATTTATTCCAACGAAACCGAATGAAAGTGATATCATTGGAAAGAGCACGTCGAAAACAATTGCTTTGGAATGTTTCACTGGAAAGTATCTCAAATTAAAGTATCTGCAGCGTTTTTTGTATCTATTTGGAAGCATTCGTCCTGATGAGTTATTTGGCATGGAATCGGCATCTGTTTGACTGGAAAACTAATGAAATAAATATTCTGGAATATTTCCTTTCCAATGGAACTGGAAATTTCCTTTCAAATCATTGATTCAATTAAATTTGAGCGGCCTGGAAGTCGACTGGAATAGGCACCATTCAAACGGTTTTTTGTCATTTTTTCCATGTTTCCAGGTACCAGTGAACGGGAAAACTACCTAGCCCCCCATCTTTGGACGTGCTCTTTCGAATGGCATCAAAATTTTCGATAAGAAATTTTCACCCAAAATCAATAAATTTCACTGGCCTGTAGCCCATGATTTTTTTGGTGAAAAAAATTTATTGCAACGAAACCGAATGAAAGTGATATCATTGGAAAGAGCACGTCGAAAACAATTGCTTTGGAATGTTTCACTGGAAAGTATCTCAAATTAAAGTATCTGCAGCGCTTTTTGTATCTATTTGGAAGCATTCGTCCTGATGAGTTATTTGGCATCTAATCGGCATCTGTTTGACTGGAAAACTAATGAAATAAATATTTTGGAATATTTCCTTTCCAATGGAACTGGAAATTTCCTTTCAAATCATTGATTCAATTAAATTTGAGCGGCCTGGAAGTCGACTGGTAAATGCACCATTCAAACGGTTTTTTGTCATTTTTTCCATGTTTTCAGGTACCAGTGAACGGGAAAACTACCTAGCCCCCCATTTTTGGACGTGCTCTTTCGAATGGCATCAAAATTTTCCATAAGAAATGTTCACCCAAAATCAATAAATTTCACTGGCCTGTAGCCCATGATTTTTTTGGTGAAAAAATTTATTCCAACGAAATCGAATGAAAGTGATATCATTGGAAAGAGCACGTCGAAAACAATTGCTTTGGAATGTTTCACTGGAAAGTATCTCAAATTAAAGTATCTGCAGCGCTTTTTGTATCTATTTGGAAGCATTCGTCCTGATGAGTTATTTGGCATCTAATCGGCATCTGTTTGACTGGAAAACTAATGAAATAAATATTTTGGAATATTTCCTTTCCAATGGAACTGGAAATTTCCTTTCAAATCATTGATTCAATTAAATTTGATCGGCCTGGAAGTCGACTGGAAAATGCACCATTCAAACGGTTTTTTGTCATTTTTTCCATGTTTCCAGGTACCAGTGAACGGGAAAACTACCTAGCCCCCCATTTTTGGACGTGCTCTTTCGAATGGCATCAAAATTTTCCATAAGAAATTTTCACCCAAAATCAATAAATTTCACTGGCCTGTAGCCCATGATTTTTTTGGTGAAAAAAATTTATTCCAACGAAATCGAATGAAAGTGATATCATTGGAAAGAGCACGTCGAAAACAATTGCTTTGGAATGTTTCACTGGAAAGTATCTCAAATTAAAGTATCTGCAGCGCTTTTTGTTTCTATTTGGAAGCATTCGTCCTGATGAGTTATTTGGCATCTAATCGGCATCTGTTTGACTGGAAAACTAATGAAATAAATATTTTGGAATATTTCCTTTCCAATGGAACTGGAAATTTCCTTTCAAATCATTGATTCAATTAAATTTGATCGGCCTGGAAGTCGACTGGAAAATGCACCATTCAAACGGTTTTTTGTCATTTTTTCCATGTTTCCAGGTACCAGTGAACGGGAAAACTACCTAGCCCCCCATTTTTGGACGTGCTCTTTCGAATGGCATCAAAATTTTCCATAAGAAATTTTCACCCAAAATCAATAAATTTCACTGGCCTGTAGCCCATGATTTTTTTGGTGAAAAAAATTTATTCCAACGAAATCGAATGAAAGTGATATCATTGGAAAGAGCACGTCGAAAACAATTGCTTTGGAATGTTTCACTGGAAAGTATCTCAAATTAAAGTATCTGCAGCGCTTTTTGTTTCTATTTGGAAGCATTCGTCCTGATGAGTTATTTGGCATCTAATCGGCATCTGTTTGACTGGAAAACTAATGAAATAAATATTTTGGAATATTTCCTTTCCAATGGCACTGGAAATTTCCTTTTAAATCATTGATTCAATTAAATTTGAGCGGCCTGGAAGTCGACTGGAAAATGCACCATTCAAACGGTTTTTTGTCATTTTTTCCATGTTTCCAGGTACCAGTGAACGGGAAAACTATCTAGCCCCCCATTTTTGGACGTGCTCTTTCGAATGGCATCAAAATTTTCGATAAGAAATTTTCACCCAAAATCAATAAATTTCACTGGCCTGTAGCCCATGATTTTTTTGGTGAAAAAAATTTATTCCAACGAAACCGAATGAAAGTGATATCATTGGAAAGAGCACGTCGAAAACAATTGCTTTGGAATGTTTCACTGGAAAGTATCTCAAATTAAAGTATCTGCAGCGTTTTTTGTATCTATTTGGAAGCATTCGTCCTGATGAGTTATTTGGCATGGAATCGGCATCTGTTTGACTGGAAAACTAATGAAATAAATATTTTGGAATATTTCCTTTCCAATGGCACTGGAAATTTCCTTTCAAATCATTGATTCAATTAAATTTGAGCGGAATGGAAGTCGACTGGAAAAGGCACCATTCAAACGGTTTTTTGTCATTTTTTCCATGTTTCCAGGTACCAGTGAACGGGAAAACTATCTAGCCCCCCATTTTTGGACGTGCTCTTTCGAATGGCATCAAAATTTTCGATAAGAAATTTTCACCCAAAATCAATAAATTTCACTGGCCTGTAGCCCATGATTTTTTTGGTGAAAAAAATTTATTCCAACGAAACCGAATGAAAGTGATATCATTGGAAAGAGCACGTCGAAAACAATTGCTTTGGAATGTTTCACTGGAAAGTATCTCAAATTAAAGTATCTGCAGCGTTTTTTGTATCTATTTGGAAGCATTCGTCCTGATGAGTTATTTGGCATGGAATCGGCATCTGTTTGACTGAAAAACTAATGAAATAAATATTTTGGAATATTTCCTTTCCAATGGCACTGGAAATTTCCTTTCAAATCATTGATTCAATTAAATTTGAGCGGAATGGAAGTCGACTGGAAAAGGCACCATTCAAACGGTTTTTTGTCATTTTTTCCATGTTTTCAGGTACCAGTGAACGGGAAAACTACCTAGCCCCCCATTTTTGGACGTGCTCTTTCGAATGGCATCAAAATTTTCGATAAGAAATTTTCACCCAAAATCAATAAATTTCACTGGCCTATAGCCCATGATTTTTTTGGTGAAAAAATTTATTCCAACGAAATCGAATGAAAGTGACATCATTGGAAAGAGCACGTCGAAAACAATTGCTTTGGAATGTTTCACTGGAAAGTATCTCAAATTAAAGTATCTGCAGCGCTTTTTGTATCTATTTGGAAGCATTCGTCCTGATGAGTTATTTGGCATCTAATCGGTATCTGTTTGACTGGAAAACTAATGAAATAAATATTTTGGAATATTTCCTTTCCAATGGAACTGGAAATTTCCTTTCAAATCATTGATTCAATTAAATTTGATCGGCCTGGAAGTCGACTGGAAAATGCACCATTCAAACGGTTTTTTGTCATTTTTTCCATGTTTCCAGGTACCAGTGAACGGGAAAACTACCTAGCCCCCCATTTTTGGACGTGCTCTTTCGAATGGCATCAAAATTTTCCATAAGAAATTTTCACCCAAAATCAATAAATTTCACTGGCCTGTAGCCCATGATTTTTTTGGTGAAAAAAATTTATTCCAACGAAATCGAATGAAAGTGATATCATTGGAAAGAGCACGTCGAAAACAATTGCTTTGGAATGTTTCACTGGAAAGTATCTCAAATTAAAGTATCTGCAGCGCTTTTTGTTTCTATTTGGAAGCATTCGTCCTGATGAGTTATTTGGCATCTAATCGGCATCTGTTTGACTGGAAAACTAATGAAATAAATATTTTGGAATATTTCCTTTCCAATGGCACTGGAAATTTCCTTTTAAATCATTGATTCAATTAAATTTGAGCGGCCTGGAAGTCGACTGGAAAATGCACCATTCAAACGGTTTTTTGTCATTTTTTCCATGTTTCCAGGTACCAGTGAACGGGAAAACTATCTAGCCCCCCATTTTTGGACGTGCTCTTTCGAATGGCATCAAAATTTTCGATAAGAAATTTTCACCCAAAATCAATAAATTTCACTGGCCTATAGCCCATGATTTTTTTGGTGAAAAAATTTATTCCAACGAAATCGAATGAAAGTGACATCATTGGAAAGAGCACGTCGAAAACAATTGCTTTGGAATGTTTCACTGGAAAGTATCTCAAATTAAAGTATCTGCAGCGCTTTTTGTATCTATTTGGAAGCATTCGTCCTGATGAGTTATTTGGCATCTAATCGGTATCTGTTTGACTGGAAAACTAATGAAATAAATATTTTGGAATATTTCCTTTCCAATGGAACTGGAAATTTCCTTTCAAATCATTGATTCAATTAAATTTGAGCGGCCTGGAAGGCGACTGGAAAATGCACCATTCAAACGGTTTTTTGTCATTTTTTCCATGTTTCCAGGTACCAGTGAACGGGAAAACTACCTAGCCCCCCATTTTTGGACGTGCTCTTTCGAATGGCATCAAAATTTTCGATAAGAAATTTTCACGTAAAATCAACAAATTTCACTGGCCTGTAGCCCATGATTTTTTTGGTGAAAAAAATTTATTCCAACGAAACCGAATGAAAGTGATATCATTGGAAAGAGCACGCCGAAAACAATTGCTTTGGAATGTTTCACTGGAAAGTATCTCAAATTAAAGTATCTGCAGCGCTTTTTGTATCTATTTGGAAGCATTCGTCCTGATGAGTTATTTGGCACGGAATCGGCATCTGTTTGACTGGAAAACTAATGAAATAAATATTTTGGAATATTTCCTTTCCAATGGCACTGGAAATTTCCTTTCAAATCATTGATTCAATTAAATTTGAGCGGAATGGAAGTCGACTGGAAAAGGCACCATTCAAACGGTTTTTTGTCATTTTTTCCATGTTTCCAGGTACCAGTGAACGGGAAAACTATCTAGCCCCCCATTTTTGGACGTGCTCTTTCGAATGGCATCAAAATTTTCGATAAGAAATTTTCACCCAAAATCAATAAATTTCACTGGCCTGTAGCCCATGATTTTTTTGGTGAAAAAAATTTATTCCAACGAAACCGAATGAAAGTGATATCATTGGAAAGAGCACGTCGAAAACAATTGCTTTGGAATGTTTCACTGGAAAGTATCTCAAATTAAAGTATCTGCAGCGCTTTTTGTATCTATTTGGAAGCATTCGTCCTGATGAGTTATTTGGCACGGAATCGGCATCTGTTTGACTGGAAAACTAATGAAATAAATATTTTGGAATATTTCCTTTCCAATGGCACTGGAAATTTCCTTTCAAATCATTGATTCAATTAAATTTGAGCGGAATGGAAGTCGACTGGAAAAGGCACCATTCAAACGGTTTTTTGTCATTTTTTCCATGTTTTCAGGTACCAGTGAACGGGAAAACTACCTAGCCCCCCATTTTTGGACGTGCTCTTTCGAATGGCATCAAATTTTTCGATAATAAATTTTCACCCAAAATCAATAAATTTCACTGGCCTTATAGCCCATGATTTTTTTGGTGAAACAAATTTATTGCAACGAAACCGAATGAAAGTGATATCATTGGAAAGAGCACGTCGAAAACAATTGCTTTGGAATGTTTCACTGGAAAGTATCTCAAATTAAAGTATCTGCAGCGCTTTTTGTATCTATTTGGAAGCATTCGTCCTGATGAGTTATTTGGCATGGAATCGGCAACTGTTTGACTGGAAAACTAATGAAATAAATATTTTGGAATATTTCCTTTCCAATGGCACTGGAAATTTCCTTTCAAATCATTGATTCAATTAAATTTAAGCGGACTGGAAGTCGACTGGAAAATGCGCCATTCAAACGGTTTTTTGTCATTTTTTCCTTTGTCCAGGTACCAATGAACGGGAAAACTACCTAGCCCCCATTTTTGGACGTGCTCTTTCGAATGGCATCAAAATTAATTTATTGCAACAAAACCGAATAAAAGTGATATCATTGGAAAGGGCACGCCGAAAACAATTGCTTTGGATTGTTTCACTGGAAAGTATCTCAAATTAAAGTATCTGCAGAGCTTTTTGTATCTATTTGAAAGCATTCGTCCTGATGAGTTATTTGGCATCTAATCGGTATCTGTTTGACTGGAAAACTAATGAAATAAATATTTTGGAATATTTCCTTTCCAATGGAACTGGAAATTTCCTTTCAAATCATTGATTCAATTAAATTTGAGCGGCCTGGAAGTCAACTGGAAAATGCACCATTCAAACGGTTTTTTGTCATTTTTTCCATGTTTTCAGGTACCAGTGAACGGGAAAACTACCTAGCCCCCCATTTTTGGACGTGCTCTTTCGAATGGCATCAAAATTTTCCATAAGAAATTTTCACCCAAAATCAATAAATTTCACTGGCCTGTAGCCCATGATTTTTTTGGTGAAAAAAATTTATTCCAACGAAACCGAATGAAAGTGATATCATTGGAAAGAGCACGTCGAAAACAATTGCTTTGGAATGTTTCACTGGAAAGTATCTCAAATTAAAGTATCTGCAGCGCTTTTTGTATCTATTTGGAAGCATTCGTCCTGATGAGTTATTTGGCACGGAATCGGCATCTGTTTGACTGGAAAACTAATGAAATAAATATTTTGGAATATTTCCTTTCCAATGGCACTGGAAATTTCCTTTCAAATCATTGATTCAATTAAATTTGAGCGGAATGGAAGTCGACTGGAAAAGGCACCATTCAAACGGTTTTTTGTCATTTTTTCCATGTTTCCAGGTACCAGTGAACGGGAAAACTATCTAGCCCCCCATTTTTGGACGTGCTCTTTCGAATGGCATCAAAATTTTCGATAAGAAATTTTCACCCAAAATCAATAAATTTCACTGGCCTGTAGCCCATGATTTTTTTGGTGAAAAAAATTTATTCCAACGAAACCGAATGAAAGTGATATCATTGGAAAGAGCACGTCGAAAACAATTGCTTTGGAATGTTTCACTGGAAAGTATCTCAAATTAAAGTATCTGCAGCGCTTTTTGTATCTATTTGGAAGCATTCGTCCTGATGAGTTATTTGGCACGGAATCGGCATCTGTTTGACTGGAAAACTAATGAAATAAATATTTTGGAATATTTCCTTTCCAATGGCACTGGAAATTTCCTTTCAAATCATTGATTCAATTAAATTTAAGCGGACTGGTTGTCGACTGGAAAATGCGCCATTCAAACGGTTTTTTGTCATTTTTTCCTTTGTCCAGGTACCAATGAACGGGAAAACTACCTAGCCCCCATTTTTGGACGTGCTCTTTCGAATGGCATCAAAATTAATTTATTGCAACAAAACCGAATAAAAGTGATATCATTGGAAAGGGCACGCCGAAAACAATTGCTTTGGATTGTTTCACTGGAAAGTATTTCAAATTAAAGTATCTGCAGAGCTTTTTGTATCTATTTGAAAGCATTCGTCCTGATGAGTTATTTGGCATCTAATCGGTATCTGTTTGACTGGAAAACTAATGAAATAAATATCTTGGAATATTTCCTTTCCAATGGAACTGGAAATTTCCTTTCAAATCATTGATTCAATTAAATTTGAGCGGAATGGAAGTCGACTGGAAAAGGCACCATTCAAACGGTTTTTTGTCATTTTTTCCATGTTTTCAGGTACCAGTGAACGGGAAAACTACCTAGCCCCCCATTTTTGGACGTGCTCTTTCGAATGGCATCAAAATTTTCCATAAGAAATTTTCACCCAAAATCAATAAATTTCACTGGCCTGTAGCCCATGATTTTTTTGGTGAAAAAAATTTATTGCAACGAAACCGAATGAAAGTGATATCATTGGAAAGAGCACGTCGAAAACAATTGCTTTGGAATGTTTCACTGGAAAGTATCTCAAATTAAAGTATCTGCAGCGCTTTTTGTATCTATTTGGAAGCATTCGTCCTGATGAGTTATTTGGCACGGAATCGGCATCTGTTTGACTGGAAAACTAATGAAATAAATATTTTGGAATATTTCCTTTCCAATGGCACTGGAAATTTCCTTTCAAATCATTGATTCAATTAAATTTGAGCGGATTGGAAGTCGACTGGAAAATGCACCATTCAAACGGTTTTTTGTCATTTTTTCCATGTTTTCAGGTACCAGTGAACGGGAAAACTACCTAGCCCCCCATTATTGGACGTGCTCTTTCGAATGGCATCAAAATTTTCGATAAGAAATTTTCACCCAAAATCAATAAATTTCACTGGCCTATAGCCCATGATTTTTTTGGTGAAAAAAATTTATTGCAACGAAACCGAATGAAAGTGATATCATTGGAAAGAGCACGTCGAAAACAATTGCTTTGGAATGTTTCACTGGAAAGTATCTCAAATTAAAGTATCTGCAGCGCTTTTTGTATCTATTTGGAAGCATTCGTCCTGATGAGTTATTTGGCATGGAATCGGCATCTGTTTGACTGGAAAACTAATGAAATAAATATTTTGGAATATTTCCTTTCCAATGGCACTGGAAATTTCCTTTCAAATCATTGATTCAATTAAATTTAAGCGGACTGGAAGTCGACTGGAAAATGCGCCATTCAAACGGTTTTTTGTCATTTTTTCCTTTGTCCAGGTACCAATGAACGGGAAAACTACCTAGCCCCCATTTTTGGACGTGCTCTTTCGAATGGCATCAAAATTAATTTATTGCAACAAAACCGAATAAAAGTGATATCATTGGAAAGGGCACGCCGAAAACAATTGCTTTGGATTGTTTCACTGGAAAGTATCTCAAATTAAAGTATCTGCAGAGCTTTTTGTATCTATTTGAAAGCATTCGTCCTGATGAGTTATTTGGCATCTAATCGGTATCTGTTTGACTGGAAAACTAATGAAATAAATATTTTGGAATATTTCCTTTCCAATGGAACTGGAAATTTCCTTTCAAATCATTGATTCAATTAAATTTGAGCGGCCTGGAAGTCAACTGGAAAATGCACCATTCAAACGGTTTTTTGTCATTTTTTCCATGTTTTCAGGTACCAGTGAACGGGAAAACTACCTAGCCCCCCATTTTTGGACGTGCTCTTTCGAATGGCATCAAAATTTTCCATAAGAAATTTTCACCCAAAATCAATAAATTTCACTGGCCTGTAGCCCATGATTTTTTTGGTGAAAAAAATTTATTCCAACGAAACCGAATGAAAGTGATATCATTGGAAAGAGCACGTCGAAAACAATTGCTTTGGAATGTTTCACTGGAAAGTATCTCAAATTAAAGTATCTGCAGCGCTTTTTGTATCTATTTGGAAGCATTCGTCCTGATGAGTTATTTGGCACGGAATCGGCATCTGTTTGACTGGAAAACTAATGAAATAAATATTTTGGAATATTTCCTTTCCAATGGCACTGGAAATTTCCTTTCAAATCATTGATTCAATTAAATTTGAGCGGAATGGAAGTCGACTGGAAAAGGCGCCATTCAAACGGTTTTTTGTCATTTTTTCCTTTGTCCAGGTACCAGTGAACGGGAAAACTACCTAGCCCCCATTTTTGGACGTGCTCTTTCGAATGGCATCAAAATTAATTTATTGCAACAAAACCGAATAAAAGTGATATCATTGGAAAGGGCACGCCGAAAACAATTGCTTTGGATTGTTTCACTGGAAAGTATCTCAAATTAAAGTATCTGCAGAGCTTTTTGTATCTATTTGAAAGCATTCGTCCTGATGAGTTATTTGGCATCTAATCGGTATCTGTTTGACTGGAAAACTAATGAAATAAATATTTTGGAATATTTCCTTTCCAATGGCACTGGAAATTTCCTTTCAAATCATTGATTCAATTAAATTTGAGCGGCCTGGAAGTCAACTGGAAAATGCACCATTCAAACGGTTTTTTGTCATTTTTTCCATGTTTTCAGGTACCAGTGAACGGGAAAACTACCTAGCCCCCCATTTTTGGACGTGCTCTTTCGAATGGCATCAAAATTTTCCATAAGAAATTTTCACCCAAAATCAATAAATTTCACTGGCCTGTAGCCCATGATTTTTTTGGTGAAAAAAATTTATTCCAACGAAACCGAATGAAAGTGATATCATTGGAAAGAGCACGTCGAAAACAATTGCTTTGGAATGTTTCACTGGAAAGTATCTCAAATTAAAGTATCTGCAGCGCTTTTTGTATCTATTTGGAAGCATTCGTCCTGATGAGTTATTTGGCATGGAATCGGCATCTGTTTGACTGGAAAACTAATGAAATAAATATTTTGGAATATTTCCTTTCCAATGGCACTGGAAATTTCCTTTCAAATCATTGATTCAATTAAATTTAAGCGGACTGGAAGTCGACTGGAAAATGCGCCATTCAAACGGTTTTTTGTCATTTTTTCCTTTGTCCAGGTACCAATGAACGGGAAAACTACCTAGCCCCCATTTTTGGACGTGCTCTTTCGAATGGCATCAAAATTAATTTATTGCAACAAAACCGAATAAAAGTGATATCATTGGAAAGGGCACGCCGAAAACAATTGCTTTGGAATGTTTCACTGGAAAGTATCTCAAATTAAAGTATCTGCAGAGCTTTTTGTATCTATTTGAAAGCATTCGTCCTGATGAGTTATTTGGCATCTAATCGGTATCTGTTTGACTGGAAAACTAATGAAATAAATATTTTGGAATATTTCCTTTCCAATGGAACTGGAAATTTTCTTTCAAATCATTGATTCAATTAAATTTGAGCGGCCTGGAAGTCAACTGGAAAATGCACCATTCAAACGGTTTTTTGTCATTTTTTCCATGTTTTCAGGTACCAGTGAACGGGAAAACTACCTAGCCCCCCATTTTTGGACGTGCTCTTTCGAATGGCATCAAAATTTTCCATAAGAAATTTTCACCCAAAATCAATAAATTTCACTGGCCTGTAGCCCATGATTTTTTTGGTGAAAAAAATTTATTCCAACGAAACCGAATGAAAGTGATATCATTGGAAAGAGCACGTCGAAAACAATTGCTTTGGAATGTTTCACTGGAAAGTATCTCAAATTAAAGTATCTGCAGCGCTTTTTGTATCTATTTGGAAGCATTCGTCCTGATGAGTTATTTGGCACGGAATCGGCATCTGTTTGACTGGAAAACTAATGAAATAAATATTTTGGAATATTTCCTTTCCAATGGCACTGGAAATTTCCTTTCAAATCATTGATTCAATTAAATTTGAGCGGAATGGAAGTCGACTGGAATAGGCACCATTCAAACGGTTTTTTGTCATTTTTTCCATGTTTTCAGGTACCAGTGAACGGGAAAACTACCTAGCCCCCCATTTTTGGACGTGCTCTTTCGAATGGCATCAAATTTTTCGATAAGAAATTTTCACCCAAAATCAATAAATTTCACTGGCCTATAGCCCATGATTTTTTTGGTGAAAAAAATTTATTCCAACGAAACCGAATGAAAGTGATATCATTGGAAAGAGCACGTCGAAAACAATTGCTTTGGAATGTTTCACTGGAAAGTATCTCAAATTAAAGTATCTGCAGCGCTTTTTGTATCTATTTGGAAGCATTCGTCCTGATGAGTTATTTGGCATGGAATCGGCATCTGTTTGACTGGAAAACTAATGAAATAAATATTTTGGAATATTTCCTTTCCAATGGCACTGGAAATTTCCTTTCAAATCATTGATTCAATTAAATTTAAGCGGACTGGAAGTCGACTGGAAAATGCGCCATTCAAACGGTTTTTTGTCATTTTTTCCTTTGTCCAGGTACCAATGAACGGGAAAACTACCTAGCCCCCATTTTTGGACGTGCTCTTTCGAATGGCATCAAAATTAATTTATTGCAACAAAACCGAATAAAAGTGATATCATTGGAAAGGGCACGCCGAAAACAATTGCTTTGGATTGTTTCACTGGAAAGTATCTCAAATTAAAGTATCTGCAGCGCTTTTTGTATCTATTTGGAAGCATTCGTCCTGATGAATTATTTTGTATAGAATCGCCCCCCCCCCCCCCCCCCCCCCCCAAGGTTGGGTTCGCTCTCTCTCTTGCTATGTCGAACAAGCTTTTACCCGAACCGAAGCTTTGCATCTACTTCCCCTTGATCTCCAAATCAAATTCTAGGCGTCAGCCAGTGCAGTCAGACTCAAAGAATATGGGTGCAACATCCTCAGGTAAGCACCTAGACTGGCCGATGCCGCAACTGACCACATTACGCCTGTCATAAATTTTGAAAAAGGATTCATGAAAATCGGTAATCGCGTTACGAAATTATACATAAAAAAAATAAAAAATAAGTAAAAAAATAAATAAAAAAAATACATGTCGAACTTACATATAACCTCTCGATTTTTGGGAAGTCGGTTAAAAATAAATCAGCAGAGCGTATAACAACGAATCACTTCCAGTATTTATAAAACTCACGCTATTAGCTAATACTTTCCAGTAAAACTTTCTAAAGCCACGTATTTTTTTCAATGGAATAACTTTTGGTCAATTTAGTTACAATATTGTGAACAAAACAAGTTCAGAAATCGATTGATTTTGAGTTCAGGCGTTTTCCCGTCCTCTAAGATCTAGAAATATGAAAAAAATATATATAAAAACTGTTAACATTGGTAATTTGTAGTTTGAAAGACTATGTATAAAAAAAATGTACATAATTATTGGCTGTAATTACAGGCAGCCAATCCCTTTCCCATAAAACTACCTATTAATTCTTCGGATTCCTTTATGTGTACAAAATTGTGTTGTGCTTCAGTGTTTCTTTGACTCCATTCGCCTGTGGTTGTTATTCTGGGTATAAAGGAAGGACAGGTGCAAATGAAATATTCAAAATTACAATTACACAAAACAATTTTAAAATCTTATTTATTTATGTTTCATATCAACGTCATATCTCTCTTTCGTACATTTGTCTGGTCAAGTACTATAGTAGGGTTTCATTATTGGTTTACGCCTTAATTTTTTTTTATTGTTTCCTATAGCTGACAACAACTTTTTACACGTTTACAATACTAAATATGGTTAGAAAGGTCATGACTGGTAGAGTTATATGGTTAGTTTCTAAAAAATATATTTTTTAACTATTAAAGTACGGAAGATACAGGAGAAAGGAAGAGGATTAAGTAAGAAGTAGAAGTAGGGAACAGAAATTGGAAAGAAAAAGTTTTTCATGAAAGATTAGAAAGGAATAGACAGGAACGAGCTGACGAAGAGTTTCGTCAGAAATTGATCATAAGTTTTGAGTTATTTCTTTTTTTTTTTAAATACATATTAGCAAAAGTTTACAAGACTTGTTTTCATTTTTTTTAACAATTTAAAAATAAGTTTTGTTTGAAAACTTCACTTCAATATATGAAAATGTCGTTAGTTTTCCTCTTCAAAAAAGTTCCTTTTTATTGGTAAGAAATAATTAAATTTTTTAAATATTCAATTCAATCTAAATATTATATAAATATCTTAATTTTCTCTTTAATCGGGCACGAGCTGATATGTTTTAATTGTTTGAATTGTTACCGACACGCCTAACAAATGTTTTTTCTCTTTTTTTTCTCACAAAAGTTCTTCTTTTTTTTGGTACTAATTTAATTGTTTACTTCAAAAAACACCACCTTTTCTGAAAACTTGTTATTTTTTAATTGCTACTTACATTAATTTACATATCTAGTTTACCGTTATTGTAGCTCATATAAGCATGTTTAATTTTGTATATACTTTTCATACGTTTATATAAATGTTTTTTTTTCTAATTGAAAATTCGTTTCACTTTTTGTTCCTAGTAAATAGCGTCTATTTACTAAAAGTTTACGGAAATTAATTGGAGTAAATTAAGTAAAATGGCAAAATAAAAAAATGGATTAGAATGCGGCGATATATTTCTGGTTATAATTTTGTGGGAAGTTGAGAAAGAAAATGATTGAATCATTCCGAGGATAGGAAAAAGGTAAGGGATTCTTTGCAATGCGAATTATATCCACATTCTGGCACTCATTACATATTCAAAATTATAAAGCTAATCGAATGTGATGTATTAACATCTTTAGAATGATATTCAAAATGAATTATGACAAGACAAATATTCTTAAAATCGTGGCAGAGTGACTACTACCTCCAATAGAAGTCGTTATCAATTACCTTAGTGACGACTTGTCGGACCGTGTGATGAAAATATGAGAAGGAACCACAACGTGTAGAGTCACGAAGAACATGTGGAAAAGCTATGATCGAAAGAAAACCGACAGGCTACTAAGACTCAATGCAGAACTCATTTAAGAGTATACACTGGCCACTGTCTCACAGGTGTGCATGCGCACAGGATCGATGTCTCGAACACCGACCTGTGCAGACACTGTCAGGAAGGGCCTTTACGTAAACGCATACGTGCAACTAGTTCGTGAATGTAACGTTGCGTTTTGTCACTTGTTCGAAAACGTACTAAATAAAATTTTTTGCGCAACTTTTAAAGCAAGAACGCATGCGTTATAAAGTGTATGGGTGTGAAGCGCAACGTGCTTAATTCGTGACTGATTACAATAATAATCCTGCGAAGTAAACAAAATTATTTATAAGTTCAAATAGGTGATAGCGTTATTTAATTTTATTAGAAAATCTGCTTCTTGGACGGAAAACCAAATAAAACTATTCAGCAATATCCGCCTTTTTTATAATCTTCTTAGTATCAACGCTTTTCAATTTATTTTACTTCTGGATTGTGATTTTCTTCTAGAAAGGTACTTAATATAAAATTAAAAGCAAAAGCCTTACTGGTTTTGGAAAAGGTATCAATTTAAACCTATGATGTCTAAGGACGATTTTGACAGCTATGCATATGGATGCGCAGTAAAGTTTGCGTTGCTTTGTTGCCTATGCATTGTTGCTCAGTTGCAGTGACGTTTACGAAAAGGCCCGAACCCGAGAAAAAAGAAACAATAGAATGTCTTTTATGTCATAGCCTTGCACTGGTAAAAGCATGTTAGAGGTACTTCTTCAAGAATCTAGAGGAAGCTTTTTTGTGCAAGATTGGGAGTATCCTGAAATTCGCAACAGAAACGGGTACCTTTAATTTAAACACAGACAGCGACTCGTAGTACAATATCTTTAGGATATAGTACACCCGAATTTGGTAACGCTATGAACTCGGAGTGGTCTATGCGAGGCTTTCGAGGTCGCTACTACAATCTAATCTAACATGCCTGGTTTGCATTGCTACGAGCTAGATAGCCCGGAGACGGAGTGGATTTATTTATTGCAATTGACAATGAAAGAAATGTCCCCGAGGCAGAATCCGTGACACTCAACCATGGAGCCAACCCCTCTCACATTAACTCCATGTTTTATTTATTTCGCATTTTATGTGCCATCGATTATATCCTCTTTTATACATAGATACTTAAGCAGTTATTCACTTTTATAACCAAAAGAATTTCTGACGTCACTGACGCATTACAAGCTCGCTTTTTCTGAATAAAACTAAAACTAGTGAAGACTCTCTTCCTGCCATATGTTCAATCTATTTGTAGGTTCATTATAATTAAGTACATTTCTAGCTGCAACTAAAGCGATATTATTCTTAAGCCATAAAACCAAATTAAGATAAAATATCTAAAATCGTTAATTATTAGTCCATAGGAAGTTAGTTACGTCTCCGTGGTTAGTTTTTAATGCGCGTAAATTTTACTATACAGTTTAATTTGTTTGTCTCTAAACAGAGATATATAAATAGATTTAGTTTTATACATGAGTCCAGAATTTAAAATCGCTTGCAAAGAATAATAATTCTCCTACTAAGGATTACATTGAAAACATACAAAATTATTATATTAAATTGGATAAAATTAAAAGGACATAGGAAAACATTAAGCAACAAATACAAAACACATTTCCTAGTAATAATAAAATTTTATTACCTAGAGAGAAAAATAAACCAGAAAACAATACCAAATACGCAAATATACATTCATCAACAGGACGAACTAAATAAAACCACAAAATTTAGGGAGGTAAACACATCCACATTATTCGAATTTTTTTCTTCCTTAACTCAAAAAAAAACTAATACAATATTACAGTAAAACACAAAAGCAAACAAATATACTAATAAAAATGGAAATACTAAAAAAGTATTTCGGAAATAAAACTAAAAAAGCATAAAACAAAAAGGGACAAAAAGTTCTCGTTACACACTAGGGCATGTAATAACTAACATATATTAACTATTCATTCCTAGATCAATATATATAATATATATTAATAAATATATTCCACTTTTTATAATTAGTTAATAATGCAATAAAATATGTTTTTCTTAATAATTTATTTATTTGGTTTATGCTTCATTTGCTTGCTTTAGTAGCAGTTAAGGTTGATATGTTTTTGTATGTTCCCACATTAAATGCTTTTTTATGCTTTTTTTGCTTTAATTTTTTAGTTTTTTACCTTTTATCCTTTCTTGTTGTGATATTTTTACTTTTGTTGTTTTTTTTTCTTAATATGATACACGAATAATTTAATTTATCTTTAAGGTAGGTTTTTCTAGTATTTTGCTATTTTTATACAATTTTTTGTGCACAGGTAGCCTGTTTGTATATTACATGAGATTTCAAAGTCTAAAACTATTAAATAAGGATAAGGAACTTATCTAAAGTCAGTTGGTTTCATAGTACGTTTTGGTATTTGCAGTCATAACTTCTAATTTTTAAAACACAAACTTGACTGGCTTAAGTGGGCTAGAGCCTCGAATGGAAAAAAAGTCGATTCTGCAGCGGGTGCTCATGCAATTGGAACACTAATAGATGGCGGTAAAATTTGCCTTTGTGGTGCCTCTAACATTGCATCGAGATGATATAATTGTGCTATTGTTTTTTCCAGTGAATTATCAAAGTCTTCGTCTAAAACAACGTTGGCAGAACTTAACGTAGAGATGGGAAAAACAGATCTTTTGAGTGAACCGGATCTTTGGATCTGGTTCTTTTAAAAGATCCGGCTCCAACAGTTGGTTCGAAAGAGTCACTAAAAATTTTCAACTTGAGACATTTTGTCTCTAGAGCGAAGACTGTAAGTGTTGCGTTCGCTTCAGTTGTAGTTCTTGCAGAACTTTTAGTTCCAGGTTCTTCTGTTTTTTCATGTATTTCTCTTTCGTTCATTCTTTTTTTATGGACGCTCATTCTGATTAGTCAACAAGAAGAATCAAATCAAACTGATGCAAATGTTAAGAACCCTTTGGGATCCGTCACGGGACAAAACTGAGATCCGGTTCACTTGACTCACTTTTGAGAGCCGGATCTTTGAGCCGGTTCAGATCTGAGTTACCCATCTCTAACCTTGCGTTCATATCTTGTGGCAATCGTGCGAAAATCGTTGGATGTTATGTTTGATTGGGGGTGCTATTTGACAAATATTTTTAAATTGTCTTTGAATTGTCTATTAGTTGGCATTGCCTGTATTCAGCAGCACACAGCCTGAATGCATTTTCTTACTTAGCAGCTAAATCAGCCTCTTGTCATTTTTTCCAGCCCAAATATTTTCGGCTAAAGTAGGCTGAGTAAAAAGAAGACGCTTTTTGACATTTGTTTGTTCTGTCAGGTTTTATTCAATCCACCATCAATTAATTGAAAAAAAACATGCTCCCGTTATTAATATCCATTTTTACTTGATAATTGTTTACTTTTAAAGACGTTTGGTTTGACATGCGCTTGTCATATAGCAGATAACTTAGAATTTTTATTCAGCGCAATCAAGCCTCTGTAACATAGCCTGATGGCACACACATCAGCCTACGCTGAAAAGGGCGAGTGCCGCTGAATACAGCCATTGATTCTTTTAGTTAAAACAGTTCAAAATTACTAAAGTGAGGGCCTGTTTTTCACATGTCTAATATAATTTTTAATTTTTCAAGAAGAGAAGCTATTTTGGCTCTTCTGAAAGACCCTAAATATGCCGTGCAAAAATTGGACGGATAGTAGGTGTTAGTCGTCCAATAGTTTCAAAAATTGCCAAACAATTCGTAAACGGCATCCTCTAGCTAAGAACTCGTCCTTCTCGTCGTGTAGATGGTAGGAAAACTACGGAAAGAACTGATCGTAAGATGATTTGGAATAGTTTTAGAGGGAGGGGGAAATTGAAATATTCCGAGCAACATTGAGGAGAAGGCTTCGGGGAGCAGAATATCAAAATCTACCGGCCGACAAAGAAGCCCCCGCCTCACGCAAAGGCTGAAGATGGCAGGCTACGTTTTGGAATAATGTAAGTTATCATTAACCTATATAAAAGCCCTTCATGTCCTAACTGACAATTTGTCTGAAGAAGGCCGGAAGAATACTTGGATGAATCCTGCATTCTGCCACTGAACCAACCCCCCTCCTTTGGTAATGGTGTGGAGAGCAACATTTTGTAAAGGACACTATGCAACCGGGTCAGTATCTAAAAGTTTTAGATGATGCTTTTTGGACTTATGTTAATGAACACGAATAAGCACCG
The DNA here is from genome assembly GCA_964036015.1 of Leptarthrus brevirostris. NCBI lineage: Eukaryota > Metazoa > Arthropoda > Insecta > Diptera > Asilidae > Leptarthrus > Leptarthrus brevirostris. Next base: position 2,754,019 of record OZ038371.1, on the reverse strand, counting down.
TACCAAGGATATTATATTTAAACTCTAAGTTCTTGCAACTAATAACTACTGCAGTCCGGATTACAAAAACTACAGAGGACAGCATGTCTAGGAGTCACTGCTAGACTTCCTCCCTTTACACCTTTACACCTAAAGAATGAGGCTACATCGAGCGCAATAAATCTGCATAGTACCAATTTCCTCTCAGCAGGTAATCTGACTGGTCAGAGGAAAATTCTTGAAGGATGATCCTGTGATCAACTCAATCTCAGATGCCATGCCGATAAGGCACAACTTTGATATACCATTCGAGCTGATCCTTAAGAGCAAAGATTGTTGTCTCAACAACAGACTTATCTTTGAAAAGGGTTCTCTGGTTTGGTACACAGATGGATCCAAGACGGAAGACAGAACGGGCATCGGGGACTATGGACTCAGAATACAAGTCGCTCAGTTCTGCATTAACCATATTTCAAGTAGAGGTACACGCCATCGAACTCTGCGCACGTGAATTTACTCTTAGAGGTATATTTGGCAAAAAAAGGTGCGGATTCTCAGTTCATCGGATCTGAGCCATTCTGTGGCTACTCGAAAAACCGACTGGCAATGCGCATCAGGTCATGGGAGGACAAACGCAAGCACTCACACTGGACAAATCCTCCTGGGTTAATACAAGCAAAGAAGTTTATAACTTACACAAAACAGAAAACGGAAGCGCTGCTCTCACTCAGCAGACTGGATTTAAGGCTTATAACAAGACTTCTAACTGGTGACTGCTCCTTGGGCTACCACCTAAAAAAAGATGGGACTAGCTGAAGAAGACACCTGTTGTTTCTGTTTGGAAGAGAAGGAGACAGCAGAACATATCCTCTGTTACTGTGAGGCCTTCGGCCGTATCAGGCTCAGGCATCTCGGTGGTGCTTTCCCATCACCGTTAAGTATAGCTGAGGTAGCCCCCAAAGAATTTTTACGTATTAATAGGGAAATTTCAGATACTGTTTTTTAGTACATAAGCTCCCAAGGATACACTTCGTAAACTATTAGCTGTGTTTTGTAATTTTCATTATAATTGCTTGTTTAGGATACTTTTAACCTAAGATAGAAGAGTTTTGATAGGCTTTCCTCACGTACGTAGCTTTTCAACTGACGATCAATATATGTAAAAAATTCTAAAACAAGAAATTTCAATTAAAAAATAAAATCATTGAATTAATACTAAAATTAATGAAATTCTTTTGCAAATACATCTGATCATCCCAGAGCTCTTATAAACAACATCTAATTGAGATATTGTATTTGACTGGACAATAGTATCTTTTTACACACTAACTCTACAATAACAAAAAGGCGCGTTCATGATATGCATGTGATAAAACGGCTTCCAGATGTGTCAGATGTATTACAGTGAGAGAGCACAAAAAAATTGTCAACATAACACGGCTACAAGTGCACAACTTTCTAGTTATTAATTACAATTTAATAACTTTATTTTTTTATTTTTGGACGGAATAATTTAATTTGTATAATTAAATGTAAATTATACCTAAAGTTGTTATATTCTCCTAATTTTATAAATATTTAAATTATAACAAAAATAATATTCGATTTGATTTGATCAACCGGACAATTGAAATGTTTTGTTAGACCCCGTTTATTTGGGGTGTTTTTTTTTGTTTAACTTTATTTTATCATGTTTAACTCATATTAACTCAGTTATAGAAGTAAAACTTTGGAATATTTGAAACATGCCTTTGGTAGACTTAAACCTAATATTTTTTTTGTTTTGTTTAGGAATACAATATTACTCATTTCCCTAAGAGATGTAAAACATATTTGCACATTTACTGCTTTCTGTACAAACAAATTTTCCCGGTAGTGTCACCTCTACTCAAATTTCTTATAAAAATTGGAATTGCAAATACATTTACTGCTAAAACTAAGTATGAATTGTCATTAAAAAAATAATAATTAAAACAAAAAAAAATGGAAAAGAATTTCTATGTATTAACTTTGGTAAATTTTTGGAAATCTACGTTTTAGAAATACTTTAAAATTACACTTCTAGCGAGATATAGAAATAAATGTAGGAAACTTTGGATAAATACGTAAAACGTCGGTCCTTCGAATTGTCTTTTATCACTTTTTACGTACTTAAAGAAATAAGTTTGTTGTTAGTAAAATAAATTTTGATTAATTTTTCATGTTTCAAATTTTCCGTGAAATTAATTTTGTTTTGAACCTCTGGCAGCGCATTTCCGTTTCAAGTTTCTTTAAGAATGTAAATTTGTTCATGCAATTTTACGTTTTAAACTCATTAAGTTCATTTATAAAACTCGTACTGTTAGGCCTCATAATCTTGATCAATAAATTAAGTTGTTTCAAGTACATATTTTGTATTAACCCGACAGATTATAACGACCTTATCGCACGCATACCCTCCAGCCATAATGCATAATGATTTTAAATATATTTTTTTGCAATTAATTTCGCTTTACTTGAACTAATTTCCTTAACAATTACGCTTATCAAAAGTGCGTGCTGAAGAGTTACATGAAAAATGATTTCTTGCCTATAAACCATTTCGAGTGACTGCTGATAAATTAGTTTTGTGTCGGCGTACATGAGCAATAATGAAGCGTAATAACCTAGACTTTTCCCATTGAGTATTTCAGGTTCGGAGGCAGGACTCGAGGCGGAATTTATTCAGGAAGATGATAAACATTAATTAAAAAGGGATCTGAATAATATCTTGCAAGGATACAAACAAACTCCGTCACAAAAGGTACGTTTTGACAGTTTATGAAGTAGGTATATATTTTTTGTCTACTAACAGTCCTTGTATTTTTCAACTGTCTATATTTTATGAGGGAAAGGTAACAGAAAAATTATTTATGTTTTAATTTAGCTATTATTTCTGTAAAAGGTCGATGCCTTAAGTATTTTTTTAATTCAGCGCCAAATGTTTAAGCTTAAAAAAGGAACAATAGTAGTGGGTAAAACTAGACCTTATCTTTCAGTTCATAACTATTCATTGTGTCAACAGAGGCTATACGCGATATATCTGTTGGTAAAGACACTCCTAAGATTTTTGTGCACAAATAATATAAAATATAAAGAATATAGGATCGATTTAGTTTTAATCAGTGAGCCTTGCAAAAACCTATCCGGTCCCACCTGTACTACTGATAAAACAAAAGATGCAGCGATATGGGCTTGTGGTAAATACGCTTTTCAGCATAGGAAAGGACAAGCGGATGGCTTTGTACGGGCGAAAATAAAGGGAATACACTTCTACAGCTGCTATGCTCCACCCAATTGATCACATGGAGAGTATCAAAAGATGCTAGATGAACTCGCGCTAGATCACCGGTGGTCATTGCTGTTGACTTTAACGCGTGGGCTGTAGAGTGGGGTAGCAGAGTCACAAATGCAAGGGGCCGCAGACTCATAGAATCACTTGCTGTGCTCAATGTAAAGATAGCTAATGATGGAAAGAAAAACACCTTTCAAAAGGTCGAAAGGGGGTCGATTATAGACCTAACCTTTGTAAGCAGCTCTCTACTCCGCAATACAATATGGTGGGTGAGCGAGGACTATATACATAGCGACCACTAAGCCGTTATGTTCGAGATGAAAACGAACTATAGCCAAACATGCCAAAATGGAAAGATTTCTTGTTCGACAAGGAGAACTTCGAAGAAGTAGTGAATGCGTACCAAATGGAATTGGGATCCGCAGAAAACGGAACGAAGCAATTGACTCAACTGATGGATAGAGCATGCGGTGCAGCAATGCCGCGCAGGAAACAAAATAACGAACGAAAAGATTCAGTCACTTAGGGCAAAATGTCTAAAAACCAGATGAAAAGTTCAAAGATCAAGAGGTGCTTTGAAGAATGCCATCAGGGACAGTAAAAGAGAAAACTTCAAACGCCTTTGCGAGGAGGCTAACATTAACCCATGGAGAACCGCCTATAGAGTCGTTATGTCGAAACTAAAAGGACAAAAATCTCCCTAGATTACATACCCAATAATGCTGAGAGAAATCATAATGACGCTTTTGCCACATCGTCCAACGATTGCTCCTGCTGTCGTAGAAGAAAGTAATATAGAGGAAATCCCGAGAGTTACGGCGGAAGAGCTTTAGTCAGTATTCAAAAAAATAGGCGAGAACAAAGCGCCGGGGACGGCCTCAAAAGACATGACATTTTCGTAGAAGTTATAAAAAGATGCCTAATAGAAGGCGTGTTTCCGGAACAATGGAAGCTGCAACACCTACTGTACTGTACTGCTACCAAAAGGAGATAAACCACCTGGAGAACCTTCATTATATAGCCCAATTTGCCTCCTCGACATAATGGGGAAGATATTGGAGCGAACAACAGGTTACTCTCGATAGCTGAGGAAAAAGGTGCTTTATCAGAGTATCAATTTGGATTTCGAAAAGTGCCCTCCACCGTGGATGCAATCAAAATGGTAGTGGACATCGCTGTTTCGGCCGTAGAAGGTAAAAGGTGGAGATGGGGAACCAACGCCTTTAACTCGACGAACTTAGAATGGAAGCCCCGACATACATCTAGAAGATCATATCAAGTTACTTCAGGAACAGGAAATTTAGATATAACAGTGATGCAGGAACAGAATACTATAACGTTTCCACAGGGGTACCACAAGGATATGTCCTAGGTCCCCTCCTTTGGAACGTTATGTATGATGAAGTTCCCAGACTGCAGATCCCCCAAGAGGCGAAATTAAGTCAGATAATGGGAGAGAAATCACGGAGAAAGATTTGGCCCCGATGAGCTTCTTCTAATTCAAGCGTCTGTAGTGCGAGTCATTCTTTGACAGGATTGGTAAGATATATAAAAAATTGGGAAAGAGTATGTTGGGCACGCATGCACACGACAGGGTGCCGTATAGTTATTTCTAAATTTTATATAGACTATTTTTACAAAAGTGTTCGTTATACTTTTCCCTGAAAGTACTAACTAAAGGTTACATGCAGAAATTGTTTCATACATTTTGCATCAATATTTTAGAAATTAAGGGGAAGACGCTTTGATAACGACTTTGAAAGCAACTATCTCGTGATTAAAGGGTTAAAATTAAGACTAGCATTTTTGAGTACACTTTTCACTTTATGGGAGGAAGTGTAAACAAAGAATCTTTCCAAAAATCTAATCATTTCTGTATTTCGGTAATAAATATACATCCGTACAGTGATGCCCGATGTTGGGTGATTAATCGAAACGTCGATGTTTTCATCGATTAATCGATGTTTTTTCCGATGTTTCTCGAATCTCATTTTACGATATTCGATCGAAAGCTTGGGAGCTCTACGCAAGGTGATTTTCTGCTGGGTTTCCGGTCATAGTCATGTGACGGGTAATGAGACAGCCGATGCTTTGTCGAAAGAAGGTTCGCAGATGAACGCTGCACAAATAGACAGATCAATCGGACGACATCTAATTTTAGTTAAAAGAGAGATCGACCTAAAAGCTGTTCAGCTCGTCGAGTACAGGTGGATCGGTCTGTCAACCTACGACATGTCGCATGCGTATTCCTGCCAATTATTTCTGCCAGAGTTTTCTGGACGAGTAAGAGGTTAAAAGCATTCAGCATTTGGTTTGCGAATGCCCTGAAGTAGCCAGGAGAAGGTTTCAGAATTTTGGCAAGCACTAGAGTGAAGGTATGCTCGAAATGGAACGGGTACCACTGATATTTCTTCATATTTGTATTTTATATACCATTTTGACTTATGAACAAATATTTTCCTGCTAATGAGCACCTACTGTATTTGTGGGGTTTGTTTTGAATGCCCAGAAAGAGCAGATAAGGTGATAAACACTGTGTCGATTTATTATTCAGCTGTTTGAGAAAATTAAAGATTTTGAAAGTTTGGTAAATATTCGAAAAAAGCCGCTTACCTTCAATAAGTGATTTTAAGAATCAGGTAGACTGTTTGTCAAAACAACCGATCATAAGATTTAAGTGTATGAGCCTCTTTCTGGGTTACGGGTGTTTTTAGGGTTCTGTACCTCAAAACGAAAAAAAAGAAACCCTTATAGGATCACTTCGTTGTCCGTCTGTCTGCTGGCTTGCTGTCAGTCTGTCTGTCAAGACCCTTTTTCTCATGAACGCGTAAAGTTATCGAGTTGAAATTAATATCAAATACTAAGATTTCATGGTCCCTTAGGGCAGTAAAAAATTAAGCTTCTCAGTTAATGCAATCAAAAAATACGGCCATATATGGCGCGAAATATGCCCATTTTGCCGCATATTTTACCCTCGCAAATAAATCAAAACCTATAGGGTACTTCCCGTTGATCTAGAATCTTGAAATTTGGCAAAAAGCAAGGTCTCACAGCAAAAGTAAAGGAAAAAGTCCGAAAGTTGTTAATTTGTAGTGATATCCGTCTATCTGTCAAGAGAGATTGTTGTAGTGTTATGGCAACTTTTATCCCTCAATTCGAATAACACTGGGTGGGGGAGGGCAGTTCCAGTTTTGTGCTAATAGAGCAAAGTTTTAGCTTTTATGTAATTCCTACAAGATATTAAATAACATTTGCTTTGAAGCATGCACAACGTTCATACTGGACTTACTTTTTTTATGATGTGGCCAAAGTCTAGGAGATAACCCCTATGATGCATTAGCATAGCTTCTCTCGAAAGGGAATTAGGGGTAAGTTGAATGTCTTGTTTTTGCATTGCTGCGAGCTAGACAACAGCTCAGAGACGGAGTATATCTTTTAATTTTATTTAAAAACTCACGGGGATACAGAGGTTCGAACCTTGTAACCATCGTGATCGTGCTATTCAACCGATTAATCTAACTCCAACTCTTGTTTGAATTCTTCAGGATTCAACCTATTCGATTATGATTGTTAGATCAATTCAGCTTCTACTTTTGACTCATATATTTACGACGTTCTAATTTTGAAGAACAAATGGACTTATAAATTTCACAAGGGATGAGGAATGACTAACTAGTTACATTCTATCATCGTTTCCTTACCTACGATTGGTACCATTGCCAATATTTCGCGATATATAAGAGTTTGAAATTGTTTCGTGACAGTACGAGGTATGTAGTGATTTTGAAGACGTATTCAGATGATTGCATTTGATGTGAAGTAATAAAAAAGTAAATTTAATTTAGTAGCCGTTATGATATCCGGAAATAGCAAATTATATACGAGAATATTTGTAGAGTACGTAAAATAGTAGCTACAACATTTTTCGCTTTTAATTTTAATCGAATGAAAGTCGGAGTTTGCTTAAACAGAATTTGTTACTATTTTTGTAACAACTTAATGGTACACCGTATTGGTTTTAATAGAATAGCGCTCCTCTTTACAGCACAAGTATTGATAACACAGCAGTTTACAAGTAAAAAGTAAAGTTTTTTGACTTGGGTGCCATGCTTTGTAGATTTAAGATTGACAGTGAGTTTATGTGAGATATTAGTCTCAAAGAGTGTGAATTTGATTTTGTTATAAAGTATTGTATGGGCGATCGCTGAGTTTTTAATTGTTATAAAATTCTTTGTTAACTTTGAAACGTAATGTACTGCCAAGGTGAAATAATAAGTTTTAAAAATAAAAATAAAATAAAATTGTAAATTCAACAAATGCTTACATTCTAAATTTGAATTTTAACCAGAAACATTAAAATTGTTTTTCTTTTCTTTGAATTTTTCTACACATTTTCGCTTACATAAATTCTACGCGTTTTTTTTTCCTATTAGTAATGATATGCACTGTTGTCTTATGAAAATCATGCTTGTCTTATACGATTTCGCAATTGTTTTTTTTTTGTTGTTGTTGTTTTCACTCAACATTTAAATGTCTTTTTCTTACAATTTTTGTACCAGAAATGATTTTGTCGATTCCATAGTAAGAAATTGTGTTCATTGATTGATTGTTCACTCGCTTGTTTTAATATACTCTGGGCGGATATCAAGAGGAATCTGGGAAAAGTACACACCCGTGAATGTATTCAAAAGTCATGAAATATCGTTTTGTTAGTTATTTTCCATTTTTGTTTTGGTATGGGCGAGAAAAATTGAACCGACATCAATTATGGTACAATTTCTCACATTATACTTTAGTATTGGTTTTTTTTTCTTTCTTTATCTTATGTTAGATATGTTATTTTTGTTTTAGATATATATTAAATTTTTTTTCTTAAGGTTAAATATTTTCTAGGGCCAGTGTTTGACCTTGCTTGTGTTTTTTTTTAAATCTTTTACATTTCTAGATTAAAATTGACGCTAAAATTGTTTTTGTTTTTTTTTTACTTTTCTCGTTTGGAGTTTACCAAAATTTTAAGCTTTTAGGGCAGATTTAAAAAATTTCCTTCAAATTTTATGCAATTAGTTTTTGGTTTTCTTTCGTATTATTCTGTCTTTGTTTTTTTTAAGTGAGAAGAGTCTTTTCAAATTGTTGTTTTGTTTACATTAAATCTTTTATATATTTTGAAAAGAAGATTTGAATTATGAAACCCTTCATTTATTTGAAAATGCTTAACTTTTTACGTTACTTCTTCTTTTTTAAATATTTATAATTTTTCTTGTGAAAACAAGGAGTTTTTGTTTTTTTTTTATTTTATAATTATTTAATTAATCTTGAAATGTCTTCTTGATAATTTCATATCTTATTTTCGAAATTTCCCTTAATTTCAATAATTATAATTTATTAAGTCTAGAAAGAGAGCTATGTAAAGGGCACATTCGGTTAAGCTGCAAATGTTTATTTTTTTTTTTATTTTTTTATTTTAAATAGTAGTAATATATATTTTTAATAAAAAAAAATCATATAACATCTTTACAAAGAATATCAAAAAAAAACTTTTCATCACTACAACAGAAAACATTTTAAATTAATAAATTAATTTTAAAAACAAAAGTGTGCAGTTGTTTTATTTTTACAATTTTTGTGGCGCTAAACTTAGTAAATTTTACTTTGAATATGATTAAAGTAAGCTCATAGTTTTCGTAGTTTAAAGAGGAAAAATATTCAGGAATTTATTGTCGATTTTAATATTAAGTGAAAATAATAAAAAAAAACAAATTAAAAACTGAGAAAAATTTGTACGAGATTTTAAACGCTATAAAAATTTAATTTACTTTAAAACTTTCTGTTGGGCTCATTGTGCTTTTGTTCATTTTTTATTTTCTTTTCTTTTTTTTTGCATGTATTTGTTCTATAAAAATCCAACAGCAATTATTTTGTTTTTCTTTTTTTTAATTATATTGCAAAAAACCTATTTAACAATAAAATTTTTTACTCACTTATCACCGTTTTCCTGTTTCATTAAATATTACAAGCATGTAAAATATTGGACCGCTCTTATTACAAGCTATAAATCGTTTTATAACTGAATGTAAGTGGGATGCCACAAGGTTCATATATATGTTCCTAGTTAGTTCTTTTTTTTTATATATATAATTTTACTTTTTTTTTACTCTTTAAATTGTTATCAACTGCTAAATGAATTTTATGAAACGTAAAAAAACATAATAGAGAGAGAGAAAAGTTTTAAAATTTTGATAATATAACTAGCGTCAACATACTTACTAAAAATAATGTGTTAAAATGTAAATAAATAAAAAACAAAATAGTAAAGAAAAGTATTATGAGATAAATAACACTAATTCACAATATTAACTCACATTCGCTTAAATATTCACAGTCATAAGAACTATGCTTTGTTTTTTTTTAATATATACTTAAACAACGTCATATCGTTTGTTCACAATGTTTTGTATTAATTTTTGTTACATTTTAGTAATGAATTTTTCATCTCTTTCTCTAAAACATGTAAAAAAACGAAAAGGGCTGATTGTTGTATTTATTACAATAAAGTTAATAATTTCTCTACGCTTTTTCATATGTTTAGACTTATTTACTTATGCTTTTGTATATATTTATATCATTGAATTCACTACAACATAAAACAATTGCTTTTTGTTATTATTTATATATATAGTTTCTTATTTTCTCGTCATTCTTGTAACCTATGTTGCCATCACAATGACAGATTGCCACATATCCTACCTAAGCACATCCTTTTTAAGAACTAATAATCACTGAAGTGTGTGATGCTCTAAACACATAAAAAAAAACAATTTTCTTTCTAAAGTTCCTCTGCTCACACACATGTCGTCGTTTGTTGTTTGTTTTATTTTTAGAGTCTCGGTTTTGTTAAAATTAGCAGGACGACGGATTCTCTTATGAATTTCTCGTTATTTTAGGAGTTGAGTGTTTTTGAAGGTGTTTATTTGTGATGGTGTGCATGTACCAATTTTTATGCTGCGACATGTGATGCTGCTGGTAAAACGTAAATTCCTCCTCCTGCTGAAACGGGTCAAGTTGGTGTTGTCATTAAAAATGGATGAAGTTCACGTTCCGTTTTTTTACTCAAGAGCTCCTGTCTTGATTCCACGCCCGCTCCTCTATACGAAAAAAATATAAAAAAGAGAAATGTAAAGAACAACGTTTTATTTAACTTTTATCCAAGCATTGTTAAAAAAAAAATATTTTTTTTTGTACTTTTCTACGTTTTATTAGTACTAAAAGGAGAAAGTTTAACGTGGTTAAATTTTTTCTGTCATTTTATTGTTTCACTATAGACGTGCTTATGTTAACTGCCAAGGCTTCTTTTTTTTGTTGAAATTTATTATTTCGAGTTACGTGAGTAAATATAAAAGAGACTTTAAGAGTCGCCGACAAGTAAGTTAAAATGTTTTAAAATTTACGTGAACCCTTAAACCGTTTTTGGCGTTCATGACAAGAAATTGTAAAGGAAAAAATGCGACTATTTTTGATATTTTATGCTTTTAAAGTGCCAATTGATAGTGAGTGCCAACATATTTCATATAAAAACTTTCAAGTGATTACCAGAAAGAAGATGTTTTTTTTTGTTATTGGAGCCTTTTCAAGATGTCAGCTCTCATCTACTCCAGTTTAGTAATGCAGGGTTTCTAGGGAGAGAGAAGAGAAGAGTACAGCGTTAGTTTATCCTGCTTGTAAAAAAATAACAAAGTAGAGTAGTTTCATGTTAGTACAGTGGGCTTTTGATTAAGAATTAATTCAAGAGGGTGCCGAATCGAAATGTGACCTCAATATTTTTATTGGAGGAGAGATAAATTCGTTAAGTGCTTTAAAAACTCAACACCGTAAAATAAGTAATTTTACTTCTTCTTTTTTTCCAAAGGAAATTTAATCGATTTTTATTAATTGAATAGCGTAAATCGAATATGAAAGCTCGCCTCAAAGAATTGTTTTTAACGAGAGATTACAGACAAACGGTCTGGACTTGTTCAATTATACTCAAAACATTTTATGGTGTACTATTCGGCACAGTTTGAGCAGATTTAACACCAGAAGCACAGAATAAATATTAAATAAAAGAATAGTTTCCTAAATTTCCCTATTTAATGATAAAAGAAGAAGTAGTATAGAATAGATACCTACTAAATAGATGAACAGCTCCTTAAATATCCCCGGGTCAAACGTGAACGAAATAGTCTCTTAATTTTGAATGAAAAAGTAAATGCTTACTGTCAAACAGTAAATACTATTTGTCGAAAATCAGTGAGCAAGAATCAATTTTGTAACTCTCAGAAGAGTAATTGACTCTTCTAGAAATTCTTTACTTTTGTATGGAATTATATGAATTTCAATTCAAGTATTTTTTTCTTTCACGAGACTAAGAAATCTCTTAGTTTATATCTGAATGGGACAGGTTCCCTGTGATCTTTGTCACTAGGTCTTACTAATTGAATAAAAACATTCACCTGCAAATTGGATGCATAACCAAATTTTTTACTTGGATGAAATGACATACAAGATCAGTGAGAGATTTCCCATTTGGGTAATTTACTCTCAGCAGCGACATTACCATTTAATTGAAAAATGGAATTAAATGCCGGGACATTTTTGCAGTTTTGTTCGAAGCTGGTCTTCTATATGTATTTATACTATGGAAGTAGTCTGGCAATGCTATAGAAAATTTTTAGTGCAGTTTGTCGGACTATTTCTGAAATTTTATATTTATAAATTTTAAAAATTAATAACAATTGAAATATCTAAATATTTTTCCTTACATTTTCCAGGTGCCGAATTGTTTGTTATTTCATCGAGATCATAATTTGTAATAAAAAATAATGTCATTGAACAATGCAAACAAAAAGCCAACAGCGAAGATCAGATCTACAAAATGTTGACTAAAGTTAGCGATCTGTTTTTTATAAATTGACCTCTTTAATATTCTCAAACAATTCAAAGGTCAAAACTTCAGCGAAGATCAGACATACAAAATGTTAAAAGTCAGCGAAAGAAATTGCCAGAAGTAAGAGCTCTGATATGCGTGCATCAGCTACGAATTGTTGAATGATATAGCCGCGGCCGTCCCTATATTAAATAACACAGCAGAAAACCAGTAACCGTGGAGAGTCGGTGGAAAATTTACCCTTATTTTCCTTTTACGGCATTTTCAAAATGAATGAAATTTTGTTTTACTTCAAGTTGTAAACATTTTAAATAATTTGAAATTTATCTTGTCAGTAATTAGTTGTTTTTATACATTTTGATAAAATGATATAAAAAAGGCATTTTTGGAGATAACCCAGCAGAAATTTAGTTACGTGGAAAGACGGAGGAAAATGTACACAAGTTCCACTTGGAGTTGATGTGCCAATTCCAATTTACACTCGAGTTACGAAGCAGTTCTACATTGAATCTACTTATATTCCATTCAGCAACTATGAGATTGACAAAAAAAAATTTGTTTTTCTGTTATCTATGACTCAACACCTACTAGCCCTGATTATAACGAAATTTCAGTTTTAGAAACCTAGAAGAACAGGGGTGGGGGGCATGGCCTTTTTTCGCATATTTTGATCTACAGCTTTAGAATTAATTCACCAGCAATTTTTAAAAATATTTTTGGAGTCCTTAAAAGTAGCCCTTTCAAACGATACACAACAAAATTTAAAATTCTTACGTCACATCGTTTTCGAGAAAAATGTCTGTGACAAACGGGCGGACGCAAGAGTGATGTTATAAGGGTCGTTTTTTTTGTTTATTTTGAGATACGGAACCCTAAGAAAATAGTAATCGGCTCAGGAAATTGATCTTTGGCTTATGATTATGATACGCCGCATCACTGATCACTCAGATTTCTACTATACAAATAGTTCGCAGAATTCCATGCGTTTTAAAGGATTGTTAATAATAGCCAATATCATGAATAAACAGAAAATTGCGATCGAAAACTAAATATGGATATGCACAGGTGGTCTATTAATCTCAACCACTGACATCTTTATTTCTACTTAATTGTATCAACCCTAAATATTTGAGATCTTGCCCGTCACAATGACAAAAAAATTGTTTCATAGCATTATCCTTTCAAAGTACTATCATTTCCCTCATAAAAATCTTAGAGCGAATTTGTACACGGAGAGAAAATTCCAGGAAAAATTACTACTCTACTCATCATAATCGCGTTGCAACTAATACATTTTGCCAACATTAAAGCAACATTTACCATCCTTTCGGTACTTTTTAAAGTGTTTATAGGTAATTTTTACGGAGCAGCATCGTTAAATTATTTTGACTCATGATTGTGTGTTGTGTGATTTAGGAAAAATGTAATGCCTAATTTATAAATTTTCCGGATATACCGGCAAATTTTACAGTTCTTCACGTACTTTACCCCGTATTCTTCGCTGATTCTCGAAGCTCATTATTCAGACAATTTTACGGTTCTGTTCCGTAAAAGTTACGGTAGTTGATAGTTAGAACACTATTACAGTTGAGAACCGTTATTTTAACCGGAATTTTCGTATAAAAATTCATGGACTTTTCTCTCTGTGTATTGTTGTTTACACACATTGTGCCGTGCAATTAAAGCTCCTGCACAGTTTCAAAAGGAATTTTACGATCTTTTTGCTAAGTTCACTGGATAATCAGGCCCGTGCACACGGGGGGTCACCTCCTCCCACCCCTCCCCCTCCCCCCCCCCCCCCCCCGAAGGGTTTTTAAATTTTTCTGAACTTCTTGATTAGGAAAAATTTGACGGAAGTATATTTTTTATAATCATAGTTTATGTACATTCATTTGTTGCTAGTTTTCTTTGTATAGCTCCTTTATTATTTTTTTAAATGAAATTAGATAACCCCCAATACGAGCAAATCCGGCGCACGGACCTGTGGATAATTAATCAAAAAGAGCAAATATTTTATATTATAGAAGCGCTTCTGCATACTGACTTCAGCGACTTCTTTCTGTTCCACAACATGAAAATATGGCCCACGAGCAAAAACATTGGGCAATTAGACAATGAAACAAAAAAGTTTTGCAAACTGTATCGTGCGACATATAAAAAAAGGGCATGTTGTGAGGGTCTCAAATATATTTTTTTTATAATTTTAAAATAAATCGTTTTAAAGTTATGTAAGGAAATAGATGAAAATCTACCATCCTCCCCCCCCCCCCCCCTATCAATAAAACTACTGAGCCTAAAATTTAGAAAAATACAGAAAATAGTTCTTTACTTTTAGATTACAGGAAAATCTATAAGAACTATTATTGCGATGAGCGCTACGCTGCGACTGTGGTGGGAGTAAGAAATCAAAAAATGAGATATCATTATTATCACTCTGTCTTCGTCCACGTATTCAAGAATATACGACAAGACATAATTCAACAGTAGACAATATATTCAGCAATTTCCCTCTATAATCCCTACCATACATACTTTTATTTTTAGCTACCACAAACAAATTTGGGTCGGATTTAAAAAAACCATGGTAGATAACATATTCATCGTCCGGAACCCTCTACACGCTAGTTCAACTCGCAGTTGTACGGTTCTTTCAGTTGGATTTTAGTTAAACGCGTTTAATCACTCCAAAAATTAGAAAATAATTAACTGAAATCTGGAAAGAGAAGCTTAAAAGTTTTTACCAACGTCACTCATATTCGAGAAAAACGTCACCCTTTACATTTGTCACAGCCTACTTTAGATACAAGCCCAGAAAACATGACAGTTCGGTCATTTCACCACCAAGCTTTTCATCATTATTTCAGGTTTGTTGTACCACAGATTAACCAATCCTTGCACACACAAATAAAACTGCACACTTTCGTAACCAAAACCAAAGTCATTGAAGCATTTTAAGCTCAATACATCAACCACACGAGCACAAAAGAGTTTTTCCTTTAAAACGAATGAAAATTGTAAAGAGAGACACTTTTAGTCGTGTTAACATGTTCAGAGCATTTGTAGGTTAACCTCAAGTAAAATCCAATTTGAGATTTTAAAAACTTTGCGAGAAATGCTATGAGAAAATATAATTCCCCAAACGTTTCCTTATGTTTACTGTGATAAGTTTCAGTTTGTTTACACCACCAATGCTCAGCTGTTAATGTCAGCTTCCAGGCTTTTATCTAGAGTAGGCTGTGAAATTTGTTAACTGTAACATTTCACACGCACTTTTTTAAATTGAAAAAAATCGTGCATGTATCGTTATATTCTAAGCGGTAAGTCATTCGAACTGGTTCTTCTTACCATCTTTTATTCTTACAGACCTAATAAAATTAAGATCAAGAATTGAAAATTCTGGCTGGCCATAAAAGAGATTAAATGTTGACATAAATGATTAAAATCCTCTTGTTATTAATGCCGCCCTTTGTGCAGGAACATATAAAAGAAGTGAAGAGAAGTGAACAACCTTAAGACTTCAGTATGGTAGAAGAAATGGGCAGATAATTTTTAGAGCAATTATGAAAGAGAGAAAAAAGAATTGTCACGAAAATAAATGCAATCAACGGCAATGAAATTGTTTTTTTTCGCGGCCTTAATCATTTCCTGTCTTTTCTGTCCAGCAGAACACCTGAGCATACCTGAACTCGTGCGCTACAACAAAAAAAAGCTTCTTACCTCTAGTCATCTCTTCTTTTTTTTATCTTTTACATTATTAACTAAATACACAAAACAACTTCGGCACGGACAAATAATAAACACGCTCCAAATTACGTCAGCGATCTTTGTTTTTGCCGCTAATTTCGATGATTTATCAACGTTAAAGCGCTGACTCATGCCGTCAGAGTCGATTAAATTGGCTCAATTGCACGTCGCGTCGTAGTATTACATAACCTCACAAATTTAACCACGCTAATCTTTAAAAAAATAGTTTTAACGAAACAATTACAAAAAAAAAAGAAAAAAGGAACAACAACAACAACTATGATTTAGTCAAATTACATATTTTTTGATTTTTTTGCTTTTTTGGAAGAAAAATTAGGGGGTGTATTCTGAGGGGTGCAATACACAAACAAACACATACATACATACATACGTCTCTAAAGTGATGATGGTGGTGGTGGTGGTGGTGCTGTTGATGGTGCTGAAGTGCTGTTACGGGCTGAAGTGCTGATAGTGCTGGTGATGTTAAGTCATTTATCATTTTCGATTTTGCATATTCAATACGGATAGATCCACGATCAGACGATAGAAGAAATTTACCTTGAAGTTGGTTCATAGCCGCACCAGCACTGGCCGAATCTTTAAATTCAATAAATGCAACAGGATTGTTACCTGTGCCGTGCAGACCATTACTGTGCATTCGTAGGCGACAAAAGCCAGGCAAACTGTGCGTTTTTTTAATTACGATTTCGGTTTTTGGTTTTTTTTTTTAATTTATTGACATTTTTTTTTTGTTTTCGTGGTTTTAACATTGAAACAATGAAATAAAACAAAAAAGAAGTAAAATAAGAAAAATTACAAAAATTAATTCAGATAAGAATGAGGTTAAGTAAATGTCGCAACAAAAATGCAATTATTTTTTTTTCGTTAAGTTGTGCAATTTTTTTTTCAAAAAGGAAAGGCAACGGAAAAAATGGTATTGATATTGTGAATTTTCTCAACAAATATGATACTTTTCAACAACTTATTGTACACGGAGAATGCTCGTAGATTTAATTGAATTTATTTTTCGATTATTTAAAAATTAGCCGTCTGTAGATATTTAAAGCCTCTGGAGGTTAATTCTAATTGAAACTTGATAAATTTACGTTTAGTTCTTGTGAAAATATTACTTAGAAGAAAATTTCACTTATGTCCCGAATGCCTTATGCTTTGAACAGAATGCAAAGTCATGACGTAGCCACCATGTCACGTGAAATTAAGTTGTATGGCAGCTCTATAAAATGAACGAAGCTAACGCAACCATCACGCAAAAGTTAGCCAACTTTTAACTTAAGGCCCGAGTAAAAATTCCGACTGATCAGCTGACTGGGAGTTTCATCAAATGGGAAATGCATGCGACCAGTGGCGGATCTACGATTTGACTACGGGGAGGGTTTTGGATTTTTGTATGGAAACTTATTATTAAGACGCACGCATCTAGGGCTTTGTTTAGGGAGGGGTGGGGGTAGAGGTGTGGTAGTAGCAACTAGGAACCATTATAGTGTCGGTCTCTTGTTTGTTTTTGTAAAATTTTTTGTCAAAATAAGACTGAAATGGTGAAAAGATCAAATGCCGCTATT
The DNA here is from genome assembly GCA_964036015.1 of Leptarthrus brevirostris. Lineage (NCBI taxonomy): Eukaryota > Metazoa > Arthropoda > Insecta > Diptera > Asilidae > Leptarthrus > Leptarthrus brevirostris. The sequence goes on along the minus strand of OZ038371.1, from coordinate 2,736,483 downwards.
AATGAAAAATTTATCTGTTCAATATTTTGAATGAAATACTTTCACACCAATGACATCTTTTTTGAACATTCATTAAGAAAACAAAATTACGGTCTTCAGGGGGGGTGGGGGGGCTGAACCACAATAAACCCCTCCGCTGCTCCGCCACTGCATGGGACATAATTATACTGCAGCTTTGACTCTCTCTCTCAGTCGACTGCGACTAAACTTAGACCTGGCTCAAAGTACAAACTGGGCTGGGGACAACTTCGTTTGAAATGTAACATCCAAATATCTCTGAAAAGTAATCTGAAACTGCAATTTCATTTCAAATTTGGCTTCGACTTTAGCTTCGAGTGAAAATTCAGTCGCAGTCAAGTGTTCAGTCAGAATTGTAACTTTTCCTAAGAGGCTTGGTTACGAGTACGATTCGTAGCTTGCAACTGTATTCTCATTGGCTGAAGTCAAATGACATAGCTCTTACTCTTCTGTCATTGTGAGGAAAAATTGCAGTAATGCTCTTGATTTGATGCGATTGTCTTAAAAGCAAACATCAAATTGCTGTGTGATGGATGCACAACCTCCTCTTATAAGCCCGGAAAATATGAGAGTTCGGCTGCTTCACCACCGAGTGTTTCGTCATTATTTCATTTTTCTTGTATCACAGATTAACCAATCCTTGCACACACAAATAAACTGCACACTCTCGTAACCAAAACGAAAGTGAAATGTTGATGCGATTGACGCATTTTAAGCTCAATACTTCAACAAAAAGAACATAAGATAGTTTTCCCTTTAAAACACATGAAAATTGTAAAGAGAGACACTTTTTATCGTGTTCACATGTTCAGAACACTTGTAGGTTTGAGGTTAACCTAAAATCAAATTTGAGACTTTAAAAACTTTGCGAGAAATACTACGAGAAAGTACAATTCGCCAAATTTTTCCTTATGTTTACTGTACAAGTTTCTGTTTGTTTACACCACCAATGCTCAGCTGCTAATGTCAGCTTTCGGGTTTGCAGTTAGAGTAGGCTGTCATGGCTGCGATTTTGACATTTCATCGATTTATGATTTCGGCATAGTTGGTTGCAATCTGTTTAAGAGGATAGCAGTGGTGGATTTTAGATTTTTACATCGAAAGTTATTATTAAGACAACTGTTTGCTTTACTATACAATGATAAAATACTTCTATTTTAGTGAATCCTATGAAAAAATGATAGTGACGAGAGTATAGTTTTTTTCGGATTTTGAAAATTGCGCACTTTGTGGAGTTTGGTCAGCAGAGCTCCTACTACTACTTTCCTAAAAAAAAAAGTATAAAAAGCGCTTCTCTAGCGGGAAGTTCAAATGTTGTTTTTGATGAAAAATTTATACGTTCGATACTTTCACCAATGACATCTTTTTCGAACATTCAGTAACGAAAGAAAAATTATAGTTTTATAAGGGAGCGGGGAGGGGGGAGGGGGGGGGGAATAAAACTATCTATTTCTCAGTGGAGTAAGTAGTTTGATTATTTAATCACAATGGCCGTTCTTAAGGTCTGTATGAGGCTGATTTCCGTTAGCACTATAAGGCTATTCGTTGGTTGTGGTTTCAACTGGATTTAAGCGAGACGTCAACACGATCTTTTAACTCTTATCAGGTGGAAAGTCGGTGCAATAGAATCCCTATATCCCACAAGGGGTTTAAGAAACCAGGGAGAGAATCATGTAACCCTACATGTAGACATGGCATATGGCATCTATTTGGGTTGTTGAAAAAGTCATGATGAATATTTGCTATGTTTTTCAAAATTATTTATTTATGTAAAGAGCAAAGACCAATCAATGATATATTGCCCGTTTTGTTTGCTAACCTTTTGCCATTTTTTAGGGAGGTAAAAACATGAGAAGGTACTGATTTACGGCCTCATCGGAATTTGAACGTCATACAGTGGAAGTTTTGAAGAGGGCGAAATAAGTAGAAACCTGATGATGCAGGGTCAGGCGAGAATCCTGGGTGAAGGAACACTTTCAATTCAAGCTCCAACAATTTTTGATGGATAAAGAAATTTGTGTGAGGTCTCGAGTTGTCGTGATAAAAAAAGAAGTGGTGCCTTCGCGATTAACTTTTTTATGGATGTTTCTGGATTATGGATTCATTCACACTATTTGGACAGTCCAACAATACACATTCGAATTGAATGTTTGGTTACTTGGTAAGACCTTGAAAAGTACATCTCCGAAACCCTCTGATGGATATCTAATGTCGTTTGAAGTGCACCGTCACATCGTTACCAAGACCGTTTGCGCACAATATTGTCATAAATAATCTATTTCTCCTCATCAGTTATTAGTCTTTGAAAAAAAGGATCGTTTTCTTCACGCTTAATAGGCATATCGCGCATACCCTCCTTTGAGTTAAAGGGGGTTCTCTTAAAAATCGATTTTTTAGTCAGTTTTTCGACGACATCGAACGAGAAAGATGTCGAACGTAGCAAGAGCTCTAATGGGTCTATTACACTGTACCAGAGTAAAAATTTTTTGTAGGGTATAATTCTTTACGGTCATGAGGATAAGTTTCTGAAATTTCGACTCTTTAGCCTCTAAAGCCCGATTTGTTCACGTTGTCTCGATCGAGCCGGCCATTGCGCTCCGTATTGTACCGATCATCTTGAAACTTGAACCATTTGTTTATTATATATTACTCTACGTGTTGAACCTACTGCATCTGCAAATTGTTTATAACAATTGATTTGCGTATGGAAAAACCAGTGACAAAAAGGAGTGTTGCTTTTCTTTCATAAAAAATAACCCAGAGAACAAGAGAATTTTTTTTCATTTCAGATCAACAGCAGGGACGCTACTTGTTACAAAGTCTGATTTCCAACTATTATTCAATCGTCATCGACGGCGGCCATTTATTTTCTTGAAAAGAAAAATTGTTTTAAGCAGTAAAAATCATAAATAAGCAAAGTGACAACATTTCGATGCATTTTTTCTATGTCAAAATACGCAAATGAACACTGTTTATTTTTTTCTTTTCTACAGTGTAATACCCTCTTAATGAGGAACCTAAATAACAGGCGTTAAGAAGACTGTAGGAAATGTTTGACACTGATAAGAACTTAAGGTAGTTAACATATCATAGTATGTTTGACTGAGGCAGAATTAAAGAAAAATTAATAATGAAAAACAATGGCCTAATACGCCTACCTTCTGACGCCTCAGAAATGTTACAAATCGTATTGTTGGTACACCTGTGAGAGACATTTGTGTCATGTTTTAGAGGAATCTAGTTGCTAGTATTTGTTTACATGAACTCTACAGAAAAATGTTGACCTAGGGTTGGCTTGTGGTGAGAGTTGGAGGAGGGGCAGCGCCTAGCTATATAAGGCATAGACCGATTTTGATTCTGTTGATCATAATTTTTCTTTCTTTAAGGAATGTTTGAAAAAGTTGACATTGGTGAAAGTATTTTATTCAAGACCTTGAACGTATAACATTTTCATCAAAAACAAAATTTGAACTTCTCTCGCAGAGACGCTTCTCCATGTTTTTTTTTTTTAAGAAGTAGTAGTAGTAGTTACTATCATTTGTTCATAGGATTCACTAAAATAGAAGTACTTTATTATTTTTGTAGAAAAGCGAACCGCTCAGCATATATTGCGGTCATTTTGGGCAAGAGACGCGTTGCAGCACGGCTTATGCCAAAGGAGCTGAAATTCGTTTAAAAAGGGCATTGCAAGAAAATGGCCGAAGATTTTTGAGGCAAGAAATTATTTAAGCTTTTTGAAGCGGATAATGACCTGCAATGAGACAGGGTTTTACGAGTATGGTATGTAAAGAAGCGAATAATCGTTCACCTATGAAATGAGCCACACCTAAGAAACAAAACGCGCCAAAGACGATGTACTGTACGGATACTACGTAGAAACCGCCTCAATTCGTCAATTTTGCATCATGACAACGCGCCGTCTCATTAAGCACGCATTGTGATGGATTATTTGACCAAACATCGAACAAATATTGATAAAGAAGCACCGTTTTCGCCAGATTTCGTACCATGCGAATTTTATCTCCTCCGAGGAAATAGATTTGTGACTGTAGAACAGATTAAAAAAAATGTGACGAAGATGTTGAAGCTGAAAGTAATCTATTCATCGTCTTGTGAAAAGTGCACGGAGGATTGGCTTAAGCGTTGGCCCATGTGTGTTGCTCCAGACGGATGTTATTTTGAAGGCGACAACAAAATAAATATACCAGAAAATTATCAGCAATGTGTGTTTTTTACAAATGATTCTGATCATAGTGTATGTCACTTAGTGGGTTTTTATGCAAAGGAATAATTAGAAAGAGTTTACAGGTATTATGGAGAACACCACAGAGAAAAGATAAATAAAATAACCAAATAAAATTAAACCTGAGCACAAACTGAACGAAATTTTTTCCCTATAAGTGCAAGGATGTCGTGAGGACCAGCTCCGCCAAATTAAAAGGTATTTGGATTCGAAAATCCGATTTGAGGAAGACTCAATCCCGGATTGACCTTAAAATCCCTGAGCCTTAGCAAGACACCGGAGACTTCTATATCTCTGCCTTGCCCTCTCTATGTCTAAACCTGTAGGCTCAATGCTAAGCACTTTTATTTACTGGAAAGTGCACAACGGACATAGAAGTGAACTAACTTTGGGAAGCAGGGTGGCAGTGCAGCTCGGAGGCGATCGTAATTCGAAAAGAAGCATCTAGTTGATATCGCTCGAATACCTTGGAAAGAAATAATAACTCCTTCCCTTATGCACTCTAACAGGGCAATAAACGTGTCTTTAGTATTTCAGATGACTTAATTGGTTGACTGTAGAAGATCATAAAGCCCTACGGCCGGCAGAGCCACTCTAGTTCCCGTAACTCTTTGTGTAGCACGGGAGGTAGAGGAGCTGCAATTGATACGAGACAATGGTTGCAAGGAACTTTTCGATTAAGATGGGTTCCGAACCGTCGACATTACTCTACAACGTAAATCTGTTCTCAACACAAAACAACCCAGCAGAAAATCAGTCACCGTGGATAGTCGATTGAAAATGAACCCCTATTTGACTTTTTCAAAAATTACAGAATAGACGCAACTTTGTTTAACTCCAATATTTTGTAAATGTTTTAAAATAGTTTGGAATTTACTTTGTGAGTATTTTGTTGTTTTGTACATTTTGGTAAAATGGTATCAAAAGGATATTTTCGACGACTACCCAGCGAAAATTCAGTCACGTGGAAAGTAGGTGGAAATTGTACCTAAGTTCCACTTGGAGTTGACGTGACAATTCCCCGTAAACTATTATGCATAACGCCTAGGACATCGGTATACAAAATTCAACTTACTTTCGACATAGAGTTTCGAAGCAACTCCGAAGTCGAATCATCGTGTATTCCACGGGATTTTTTGTACTGGGAACCCATACGCCGCCATTGAGACTCGAATCTGAGAGCGTTAACACTCACTTCATGACTAACTAACCCTCTCAGCTTCTTGTAAGTCGATTGCTAAGGAGAGGTGCAATGTCTTCTGTGGATCCGAACCGGGCAGGAATTGAACTTCGCTTGGTTAAGGTATGGTTTTCCAAGTACTAGGACTTTATGCTATGGCTGAAAATTCAAACAAAACGTGAAACGATGTCTCATCATACTGAAGATTCAATTTACAGGGTTGGTACGTCTAGCGATTTAATGAAATGCTCTATAGCTGACAAAAACTGTCAAGTTTTGCTTAACGCTCTTTTTGAATGAGCTTGCCCCCAATATCAAATAATCAGAATAGCGCTGTCTGTTTCAAGAAATCTCCATTTGAATCAGCGCCAGGATACTCCAAGTATGTGGTAACATAACAACTTTTATACTATATTACAAAATTTACACAACCCACCATTGACTTTCATATAGGACATCCTCCTACACTTAAACAACTTTAAACTCTCGTTCCCTTTAATCTTCCTCAATATATGCTTTCAACTATCAGAAGTAGAGTAGAGTAGGGTATCTCTAAGCAAGTACCCCCTTCATGTCATATGTAAACCAGTTTCTTTAGAAATCCTTCTTTACGTCACAAAGTGCACTATATATTTCTCGTTAAAGGTTACGACTCCTTCAGATCACTTTTGCTTTTATCCCAACTAAAACAAGCTTCACAAATTCGTTTCAATTAGAATTACGTCTCGAGGGCATTAAGTGCGTTTGAATCGCGAGCATTTAACAGTTTTATCTCTTTTGAAAAGTGTGTGATTTTGGCAGGTAAACTAATTGAAAATCACAACGTAAATATATTGAATCACATTGCGTAAAACAAAAGTAAAATTATAATTTTGCCCGAAGTACAAGAAGATGTTATTTTGAATAAGTAAGAAGAAGAATAAATTGCTCAAGCCTACACAAATTATTTACAGGTAAATATTTTAATTGATTCGCTTACCTGGAGAAAACTTCTTTAAGTTCATGCTCTGAGACGAATTGTCCTAAATTTGCAACGAAAAGTGTTGAACATGGCGCATTTGCGGAAAGAGGAGGATTTGGTGGATGTGAATTACCAGCTGATCCAACAGGGCTTGCCAAGGCTGGACTCGGTAAAAAATGGTGTCCAGCTGGCAAACCGGCTGATACATGCATTGATGCCGGATGGATTGCTGATGGATGCGGCATTGTCATTTGAGTCTGAAAATTTAATTGAAATTTATTTAATAAAAAATAAAAAATTAAATTAATAAAAAATTTGTCAAGCAAATTAAGTATGTTGATATTTTTATGAGAGAGAGAGAGAGAGAAACAGTGGGTGTACCGGCGTGCTGTCGGACTTATGTACAGAGTAGCCCGAGTGGTGGCGTCATTTCTATCGATTATATTAGCGATTAATGTCAATACTGTAAGCCTACTATAGATGCAAGCTCGTAAAACGGTCATTTCACCACCAAGCTTTTCGTGATTATTTCATTTTTGTTGTACCACAGATTAACCAATCCTTGCACACAAATAAAACCGCACACTCTCTTAACCAAAACCAAAGAGAAACTCTGATGTCATTGACACATTTTCACCTCATTACTTGAACAAGACGAGCATAAGAGGGAGTTCCCTTTAAAAGGCATGAAAATTGTAAAGAGAGATACTTTTTATTGCGTTCACATGTTCGGAACATTTCTAGGGTCACGTCAAGAAAATTCTAAGTTGAGACTTTAAAAGTAAAAGTAAAATTCCCCAACCTTTTCCTATTTTTAACTGTAGCAAGTTTTGGTTTGTTTACACCACCAATGCTCAGCTGTTCGTGTTAGCTTCCGGACTTGTATCTGGAGTAGGCTGTGTAAGTTTTCTAATTGTAAGAAAGGCTCATAATAACCAATATAAAAGCAGAGGACATGTAATCGTTCACCTAAATCAATTGCGTAGTGTTCATATTTTGAAAAAACAAATGGAGTCAGCAACAGGCTTTACTCGCAAGAGGCTTATTACTTTGAAATAAGTAAACCTACAGTTTTGTATTTAAAATATTACACGATCATCCGGAAGAGACAGAAAAGAATGGAAAAACAAGAATTGAGGGAATGACGCTTAATTGATAAGACTTGTTTTTTTTTTTAAACTCGCGGCACTCAAAAGCTATTAATCGCAAAATATCAATATTTGACAGCTGTCATCTGGAACTTACAGCATTTTCGCAGACTTATAACTGAGGACGGTCCATGAACTATTTCATTTTGAGTCAACTTTCATGCACAGTGGTTTAAAACCTCTTTTGCCTGAATTTTTATTTGGAGTATTTTGCTAATACTACCAAGAGACAAACCATTATCACAGATTACTCACTACTAGATAACCGGCTCCCTTAATTACCCAGCAAATCTTGAAAAAGTAACACTGGCGGCACAGTAAAACCAAATATATATACTTCTGTCAAAATTATTTGAGATAATCCCTTACTCCTGTCAAAATTCTGCTCTCATCCCGAGAGAATCACAGACTTCTGTCAAAAAAATACCGCCGAATCTTTTAGAAGAGTAAACATGTACCAAAAATACCACCAATAAAAAGAATTCTGAGACTGAGTTCGTTACTTGAGTGCGTAAGAAACTTGCAAACTGTCAATGTATTCTGATCTTTTAATGAATGAAGTACATTTGACATTTATAAATGCACATAAGAAAAGTAAACAAAACAACTCTCCCGGAAAACTAATTTTTAGTTCTGACTGCAGGGTTACCCGATGCGGGAAATATATAAAAGCAACCAAAAATTGTTCACTTCTTTGTTCGAAGCCGTTTATGTAGTAGTAAGTAATCTTTTCCTTAGGTATATAGATCTGTGTTTTAACTAAATTCAATACTTTTGACCTGTCTAATTCAGATTCTGTCATGTTTTTCATGTTCAAAAAAATTGCAACACTTATTGCTGATGAGATTGCTGTCAATCTTACCATTGAAAATTGCTTGCCATGTGTGGTCTATATTGGTAATTTAGAAAATATTTCTTGCTGTAAATTATTTGCTGGTGTAGACGACCTGTAATCCCCTGTCTACACTGTCCATAAACAATTTCTTGCCATATTTTATGGCAATGCCATTACGGAAATAAAATTTTTAGCGTGTGAAAATTATTTTATGAAATTTTTTTTGGCTAGACGATGTTGTTGTCAGGACCGAAAAAGACTACTATTAGAGGATTGATTGCATGAAAGGATTTGGAGCTCGCCGAGCTAAAAGGTATGGGTGTATCCCTTTCTCGCGAAAAGAAAAAAATTATAATAATGAATAACATCTTCTTAATTTAATTGCGAGGCACGAAAGTAAATTTAAAAAAAATTATTTAAAACAAAATTACAGGATTTTGTTGGTAAATATGTTATTTATTCCTCTCCTGTTCTATGCAGATTGTGAGTCGTGGCACAACCTTTATGATGGCCTCCTCAAAGAATTTTTACAGCATCTTCTTCCAGTGCAGGAATTCTTGTTTCAACTCCTCGTCGGTTGAAATTTTTTTCTACCCATGTTAGCTAGGGAGAGAAAGGCGTCAAGTCCGTGGAGCAGTGGCGGCGTAACATGGTTTGTCACCCGGGGCGGTTTTCAAATGAGCAAATCCCCCCCTCTCCAAATAAAACATCAAATACTAAACGTGCTTACGCGACTCTATTTTGCTAAAATATTCATTACATTATCAAAATTTACTTTCCGTTCCCTTTCAATGGACAAAATGGAAAGATTGGTTAGTCGCGCTTGGCTCATTGTCGATCTTAAGTATGACTTTATTAACTTTAATTTTGAAAAGCTTCTTTCACATCAAGCCATCGAAACGCAAATATTTAAGAAAAATCTTAGACACACTTGTAACAGTCTCAGAATAGCCCCATTATACAATGAATCTCAGAAGACTCAAGGTAGGACTATTGGACCGCCACATGGAAAGACATGTCTCCAAAATAATATCCTCTTCAGAAAACACAACACCAAATGTTATGAGAATGTCATCCATTGCTCTGTAACAATGGTCTAGTTCTCCGTAAAATCTATCAAGACACTCTAACATTGCTCCCTGCAGCTGTTCTGGCAATGTTAGTCCAGCATCTCTAGCTTCTTCTCCTGGCACTACTTTTCAGAATCTACTCCTTCCTCTTCTTTCAATTGAAATATCCAAGTCACTTTTTAGCTGCGTAGGAAATATCTCTTTCCACTAATTTGATACGTTGGCTTTGAAGAAAAATTTTAAAAGCTTTGATTTTTATCACACACTTCTTCAGCGTTAGTACAGATGTCTGTATATACTTCTATGGCCGGGTCACTTCTTCTAGAAATTTACACCAAAAAGAAAGGTAGCATAAAAGACTGAAGGTACACAAAGCCGGCAAAAGTGTGGATGCTGCTTCTCTTGTATCGATGCTGGGATCACACACCTCTTCAAGAATTATACCCGGTAGATGTGTGCGTGCACTGTGCAGTGAGAGTGAACTGCTGCTGCTATGATCAAAGAAGTTGTAAATGGTTTCCTTTGTAAAAGTACGTGATACTGTCACCCACACAAACAATCACCTGTGCTTGTTGTGTTCAGTAGAACCCCCACTACCACTCACTGTTGCCAACCTCGGACAAAAAATTGCTCATGGCACGAGAAGGCAACCAGTACGGCTGGAACAGATTGCATAAGACAGTGCGACGCAGAAATGCGGCGAAATTTAGGAACCATTGATTTGCACTGGTTGTCACACATTGAACACGACAGGCCGCAGTGCGACGAGTGTGTCGCATACCCATTTCTATTTCTAAAATCTGCCGGTCGCATTCAGTACTGCCAACAGTGAAATTGCTATTTTGCTTGGATATTCATGTTATTCGAGCCGTCAAGTTATTGCCAAGTCTACACTGGCAATTTCGTAGCAATAACACATCGTATACCATAATCTATGGACAGTGTAGACAGGGGTTAAAAGAATGACTTTTTGGTGATACCTTCAAGCGTTAATTAACAACACTCTTGCAAACCGAAAAAACTGTCAGCATCACTTTGATATTCGGTCTCAGCTGACTAAATGAAGTGTTATATTTCTCATTTCTCATTTGTGAAAGAATTTGCTTTTTTTTCGAAATTTTTTCTTATCATACAAAAGAGTTTTTAATACAATTTAAAAAAGTAAACATATATACGCACATAACGTACTTACTTGGTGCATAGGTTGCTCTAAAACTTTGTCTGTATTTAGTCAGAGGTAAGATCTGACCGGCACTTGAGGATGCAGAGCCGGATGCACTAATGTTGCATGCTGTAAAGCTGCAGCTCCAGGTAATTCAGCGGCGGCGGCTGCTGAATACGCTAGCGGATGATGCCATAATTCAGGTCCACCAGGAAAAAAAGGTGATCCCAAATCTATCGAGAAAGAAAAGTGAAGAAAACAAAAAACACCAGTTAGTACCCAGTAGAATAAAATTAATGACATGAAAAAACTTTTGTTAACAATTTTACAATTATTTGTTTTTTTTTCTTAAAAATTTTTTTTTAAATTTTAATTATTGACAAAAAGCGCTGACTTTTAATACATTTAGAGGATAATAAGGATTAGGAAGCGGAAAGAAATACCTAATAGATTTCCGGGGTAAGGGGGCATTTATGCTGCATGCACTGTTTACCACGAGACCATTTTATAACTGCCAGTGTTGCCATATGCAAGTATACACAGTTCAACATTGTAAGTGATCAGCTGTGTGTATTTTGGTGCGGAAATTTTTTTTTTGCTTTTAAGTGCATATTTTCTGAAAGCATGTGGAGGGGATTGTGACGGGATTCAAAGCGCTAAAAATAATTCTACAAATACTTCTACTAAATAAATAAAAAAAAACTGAAAAAGTAGATTAGTAGTGTCCTACGAGAAAGTAATAACAATAGCCTACGGCAACAGCATACTAAACAAATTTTTTTTTCTGTTAATATCTAAAAAATTTTCCTTTTTTTGTGTTTACTTACGTCCAGTGAGTGGGTGCATCAATGCAGGATGTGCGGCTGTTGTCGCTGTATTGGGCTGTGGTTTAGGTTTGCTCACTTTCGTGTTACTCTTGGCGAATTCCAAGCGTATTGTTTGGGGCATATCGGGATCGAAGCGAACACCCTGCTGCAAATGAGCGTACAGCGGTTTTTTGTTGTATAGGTGTTTGGATATTTTTTTTAAAATTATTTATTTTTAGTTTTTCGTTTCTTTTTTGTTTTTCAAGCAAAAACCAAAATTGTTTTTTACAAAATTTTAAGGATTGCAGGATGGGATTCTTAGGTTTAAGTGTTTTTTTTTTTTTTTTGGTGGAGAAGCGGATGAGAGAGAGATGTTTCGTCATTTAACAGGCATTTAAGGAGATTTATAAAGCAACGCGAATTTATATAGACTCGGAAATACGACAATACGATAGCACCTCCTAGAGTTATTAAATAAATATGTAAATAAATAAAATAATTATTATTACAAAGATGCATCCAAAACAGACGCAAACATGACGTAGGAGTAAGTGGGCGAAAACTTAAACTCCAAAAGGTGTACCGTGCCAACAAATTTCAAGTCGATATGTACATAATGTCTGACAGACAGGCGATAATAAGAATACCTACTCCTAAGTCTAAGCTGGTCTAGCATTATCTAAACTACTGTTAGCACGCTTACATAACCCTATTTCTATTGTAATTATTAGATTTTGTGTAAGATAACCATTCCGTTGAACCTGACTGCCTGTGACTTTTGATTGTAACCGATAAAAACGTAAGGGAAGTAAATCAGGTCAATGTCTTTGTGCTTAGGGTATCTTAAACAAACATGGTGAGTTGTCGTCAGTCACCGGATTTAACGCTTTTCACCAGACGCTTATGTTTATATTAACCTTCAAGTTTCGGATGCCTAAATTTTATGGAAAAGCTTATCTGATGTAAACTGGATACAATGCCTAAGCCCTTGACTTTTCCATCTATTTTATACTCCAAATTGGCCTGATACACGCTTATAAAATCGCTCTCAGTGACGTCCAGGTCTATTTTTTTGGATAGGTAAGGTAGGCTTGTACCCCGTAACAAGACATTTTTAGAGTTATCTGTACAAGAACAGAATATAAAGGAAATTCTAGAGGACTGACAATGCCCCATTAGGTTTATAAAATGTGCTATAACCGGGGCAAACGAATTACGTTCCACACACGTTCCACATTATTATTTTGTCTGCGAAAAGATTTGAATGGCATCCCTTAATTATAAATACCCTGCTCTTTAATTGGAACGTAAGTTTGTAGTTGCGTCGGCCATAATCTAGGAACTCACTGTATATACTATCACTTCAGTGATTAGTGAATTTAACAGGTTGGGATCAAATCCAGATATTTTCACGTCGTGAGAGGTGGCAACTGCTGTAGGCTTGACACTAATTAATAGGCTTAAGTTTTATCCAAACTGAGGTGTGGAACAAGCTACATGTTTAAGAGAGAAAGAGAGAGAGAGAGAGAGAGAGTTTAGTCACTAGTATTTGAACTCCAAGCGTTAAGATTAAACTAAATTTGTCTTTCCATAGTGCTAGAGACCTTTGTCACGGGTGATAATTCTTCTTATCCAGGACCATAACGAATGACGCTTAGATTCAAACGAGATCTAAATTCAAGAACAAAGCTATTGAACAAGGCTGAAGCAGTTCCATTCTCAGTAGCTGGTGGATGGAAGGGGGCGGGGGGGGGGGGGGGTATTGCATCAGTTCACTCTGTGTTATACCTTTGTAAGTTTGTATACAAAGTTCGGCACAAAAGTGTCAATCCTCCTTGGAGACGGAGTTGGATCAATGCGTTGAGCCCCACGACCACCATGCCATGGGCCCCGGGTTCGAGACCAGATCTCCCCGTGAGCTTTTATTAAGAAATTAAAAAAAAATCCACTCTGTCTGTGGGCTGTTGTCTAGCTCGCAGCAATGCAAAAACAAGACTCAAGCTTCCTCACTCCCTTTACCCAATTCCCTTCCGGCCAAAACCATGCTAACGCATCAAAGGGTTGTCCCCTAGAATTTGGCCACATCGTATAAAATAAAATCCGAGAGAGCAGTCCTTCAGTCGTACTCAGCTAAGACATTTCGGTTGGACGTTTCCATTGCAAAGTTTTTGAATATATAGGAAGGCTGAAGGGCATCCTTAGATCCACCTTGTCTCTCCAAAAACAAAGAGGATCTGGACGAGTTGGTGGATAAATTCTCTAAGATCCTTAAATAAATGATGGCTCAATCCTGTCCCATGAAGAGACCTAGGGGAAAACAGGGGGCACAATGGCAACTTGAGACCCTTAGGAAACTGTACAGGAAAGTCTACAGGAAAGGGATTCGCACTCGTGCGACTATTATAAAGATATTCGCAAAGGAAATCGTTGAGGATATACCGCGTTAAAATTTCGAAAACCTCTTAGACTTCCAGGCGCAGAAAGATTCTATCGACAAATACAAGTTTACCCAGCTTTCTGCTCAAGGAAGGTTGTAGTTGGACTTCAATGAGCGTAGAGTCCCTCTTGATTTTTTTTGGAAATTCATTTTCCAGAAAACTTCAAGAGGAAAGAGTTTTTGACGGAGACCAAGCTCCGCTGGGTTGTATGCTGTTTTAAATCATTCAAGTCTTCAGGGCCTGATGGTATTACTCCTGCTTGGCTTCAACGTAATCTTGGTTTACTACTTCATTGGTTGATGGAATTGTATGTGGGTTGTCTTGTCTTTGATTCAGATCCCAAGGTCGCGGAAGCGTGTTGCAGTAACGTTTATTGTTACATGCCACTTTTAAAGATATCAGACCTAGTAGTTTATCATCTTTTCTCCTCAAAACGTTAGAGACTAGTTGACATACGTCTATCCTATAGTATCCCAAAGAACCTACTATCGGTGTCTCAACACAAGGGAAATCTGTAGAATCTGCGTTACTCTTTCGTACGTACCCTTTTAGCAACGTAAAACTGGGACACGCTTCTCTTGGAGAAGAAGCCAATTTTGTGTCACATCGCAAGGTGTTGTCCTATTATCTCCTGTTCTGTTGAATCTGGTCTACAATAAACTACTTCTAAGACTCAGTGACCTCATGCATGTTCTCTAAAGGGACGGGCTAGAGGTGAACCCTATAAAGACTACACCAGTTATTTACGCAAGGAATTTTAAGACTCTCTGCGCTTTTATACTGAGCATAATCCAGGATAGGAAATTAAGCTGGAAACCGAACATTAAGGAGAGGATTAAGAAAGCGACACTAGCTCTTCACTCTCGTATGCTATTGGTGAGAAATGGGGTCTTCACCCTCAGTTTGGAGACGGAGTTGGAACAATACGTTGAGCGGCAAGACCAACATGCCATGGGTCCCGGGTTCGAGACCAGATGACCCCGTGAGCTTTTATTAAGAAATCAAAATAATCCACTCAGTCTCTGTGCTGTTGTCTAGCTCGCACCAATGCAAAAATAAGAAACAAAGTTTCCTGACTTTCCTTACCCTAACACATCGTATAAAAAAAAAGTTAACCCACTAGCTCTATGTGGTGGTGTGATCGTCTGGCGGAGATCCCTAAAAAAGGGAATCCTAGGAAAGGTTCAGAGATTAGCCTGTATCTGTATTAGCGGAGTACTATATGGATGAAACCCGCTGCTGCTCTGGAAATACTTCTTCATCTACCTCCCTTAGATTTTATAGGCAAGGAGATGGCAGCGAGCGGAATCATGAGATTTACAGCCACCTCTCGGTGGCCCAATATTCTTTTTTGACACTATACAATTTGAAATGCCTTATTGTTCTCTTTACGAAACCTTGATCATACCTTATACAGCTATCCCTTTGTCAAGTGGTTTAGATCGACGATTCCAACTGTAGGGTAGGGTAGGTGTGATGGGGTTGTCTTAGAAAAATTTAAAATTGATCCACTCTTTTGCCTTCCGGACCACCGGACCGGTGGTAGTGATGGCAATTCAGAAGCCCAGGTTTGGCTCAAAGGAAATAGCAGACCAGAAAAGGATATTTGTATCCTGAAGAAAAGTAAGGCAGCCGCGTTATCACTAGAATTTGTTTTATCGACATCAAATACTGTGAACAGCTCTCGCTCATATCTAAATGAGATGGCAGAGCAGCTAGGTTCACATGAAAAGCGATATTCCAAAATAATGAGTGGCAAATGAGCTCCCTAGTGACATGCACTAGAGATTCAACGGATTAAACTTTTTAAGGTAGCCCTGTAAGCTGCTGCTCAATGTGGGCGCAACTAACCAATCGAACCATAGATAAGTAAATGGTGCTCCAAGCGTTTACTTTCTCCTGGACAGAACAAGAAAAATTTGAGACTCTGCTGAAATGACTTCTATAGAAGCTGCAGGGAAGAGGAGGAGGGAATTAGATTATATCTCATTTCTTTTGCTCGTGCTCTGATGTGTGCCAAACATTCGGAACGCCTTCCCGGGTGTTTATTTTTTGGAAGGCTTTGCGATCTCGAGAAGACTGACGGAAGAGGTCTTCGAGGCTTCATTGATTGCTCGAGATGGTTTCAATAAGAAGTTGTAGGGTATTTTATTCCCACACCATCACAACAGATCCATTCGAGGTCTAAGTGTATCGTTTCATTGGACAGCTTTTCCATCCTGGAAGAATATAGCTGAGACAGCTTCCAAGGATTAGTGTACATATCTTTCTGGTGAAGGTCACCAAAATGCGCTTGTTTGCTTCACAAATTATTAATAAAATTTGTTTAACTATGTTGGACGGAGTATTGTAGTTAAAATGTGGGTCATAATCAGCCCATTGGGATCTTGCAACAATTTTGCTGTGCTATTTATGTCAAAATTATCCATCAAGGAGCAATATACGTTCGACATTTACCTCGAACTCTATGTACAAATTCATAAATACTAAAAAACTCATGTCCGTCATTAGCTGGTTATCATTCCCGCGGTAATTTCGATTGTCAGAACATGACACGACACAGGAAGCCACCCACAGCCAACTGAAAGCAATTACAATGAAAATTAACACCGGTCAACTTCTATTGATTTGTAATTTGTTGAAAAAAAACGTAGAAAAACTTCTACAACAACTTCAATGCATTGTTTTCGCTGTTTTTATTGCTTTAGGTGTGCAATGATGCGCCCGATTTGCCCCTTCTGACCATTAATATTGTATTCGTTTCTAATGCTATTGACGTGCATGTAATTGTTGCATTAACTGCAATATTGCAGGTAAAAATTGAAAGCAAGTTAATAACAGACTACGAAGGTAATTTGACATGCAATTTGAATTTAATTTTGCCGCTTGTAATCACATTTAATTTGTGGTCGAACATTGTTGTGTTTTTTTTTTTCGCACAGGATAAGCTGATAAAATCTCGTAGTCTTTCTCTCTTTCAGCCTATGTCCGCCAATTGTCCTCCACATTTTTTTTTTAATAAATTGGATTTAATAGGAATGGGTGGCGTGGGAAAGATGAAATAAAATTCGCCAAAAAGTTTCCATTTTAAATAGAAAACCAACAAAAAGCGTTCAGGGGAATGCGGGAATTTTTACGTACTAGTTTGGATGATATTGTGCAATATTTCCAAATATTTTTCTTGTTTTGATTTAAATTTTTGGTTGTTGATTGATATTCTAAACAAACTTGAGGAAATCAAATAAAAAAGTAATTTGGAAAGGTTGTAATGGCAGGTGTGACAAAATGATAACAAAAAATATAAATAAATAAATAAACGACCAAATTTTTGTTAGTGGAGTGTATTCAAAGGTGTCGTGTCTGAGTGAGTAAAATTTCATGGGAGTGAAAAGGGAACTGATTTTTCTTAGTTTAAAAAATAAAAAAAAATTATTCTCATAATCTAGGAGGGTGGTAAGGGGGGCTGTGAATGTGCAAGCGCAATTGGAAAAAAATGAAAACAATCACGGTGATGTGACCATCATGCATAGATACATATTCGGATAAATATATTGCTTTCGTACATTTTACAGCTAAGGTAGAGTTATAGAAAAGGTACAAAGTAAATCTAAAAATTTTATATGTAACATTTCGGCACGCATAAACATATTCAGTTTGAAAAGTTTTAACTAAAAAAAAAATTGCAGTTGCACATTTGAACCGTGTTTTGTTTATTTTGTTGAGAAAAATATTTTGGTGTTGGAATTAGCCAGGAAACTTATGATTTTATTAAGATCTAAACAACTGGTGAAAGTCTTTTATTTGAAGTCGCTTGCTTTGTCGTTGATTATTGGTATAAACATAATTTTAGTATTCTAAGCCATTTAAATGTTTTTTTATAATATAAAGTATTCGTGTCTCTTTTTGTAATAATATTATAGACCTATTTTAGTATTGACTGAGTGCAAGTAGTTTAGACCAAAAATATATGTATATGGTCTAAAAATCTTTGATAAGATAATGTGTTAAAGGTTTGGTCGCATTTAAATATTCAACAATGGCAGTGTCAGTCCATCAATTTAGACCAGATAATCATAGAAAATTGGTCTAATTGAGCTAATATTGTTTTAAACCGATGGACGGCTTGAATGTATACTCAGCTAACTGGTCACCTGCATCAAGATAATCTCTTATCATGTTGGCAGTCGGGTTTTAGGTCAAGCCACAGTTGCGAGACAGTTTTACTTAAAGTAAATACTGACTTATATAAAGTCCTTGATGAAGACCACATTGCAATATTGCTACTTCTTGATTTAAGTAAGGCTTTCGATTCGATCGACCATACTAGATTACTACTTAAGCTTCGTAGGGATTTCAAATTATCTTCAACTGCTAATAAACTTATTAAAAACTTTTTAATGGGCCGAAGTCAGTTAGTTTAGACACTTAGAGGATACTCATCATTGTTGGCTGTGGGCCGTGTTGTACCTCAAGGTTCTGTATTGGGGCCCCTCTTGTTTTATTTATATATAAATGATTTACCTACAACCCTGTCTGATGCTTCAGTTCATCTTGACGCGGACGACGTTTAAATTTACTTGGATAGACCGATAGGATTAAATGAAGATTGCATTGCTCGACTAAATGAAGATTTAGGTAGAATATGGGAGTGGTCCCAAAGTAACTACCTAACACTTAATCCCATTAAGTCAACCTGTATTGCGCCCCACAACCACGCAACTATTCTCCGCTGCCAGCTCTTTGGACCTGGCTTGTAGGTATCGAGGCGCGATCATCACCTTGATATGTGCGCGCTGGTTGGCGGTGGGATGGTGTGCGCTGTTAGAACCGGCGTCCCATATTCTGTCGTACAGGTAGCTCACTCTGTCACCTTTAAGTTCCTTTACGTCGCTTGAGTTTCCCTTATAGTATTTTGTATGTTTTTACTACTTACATTCACCCTTGTTGACCCTACGAAATATTCGACTAACTGGCAATGTCCATTGTTGGCCTCAGCAAGTTCTCTTGCCCTCTGACGAAGCTGTCATTTATGGCGACTTCAACCTTCTGGCTGTCGGTTGCATCCAGTTTCCAGAGCCCGAGGGGCAAATACCGTCTAATTTACTCTTCTCCTAGACCCCTGTACCTCTGCTGCCTTCACACAATGCAGTGACGTTGCTAATGATTCAAGTAGGTTTTTCGACCTAATTTTCTCGACTAACCCAAGTGGCTCGTTCGTCAGTAGGTGCCGGACCCCCCTGGTTACCGGAGTCCTGTCAACATTCTGCATTCCAGGTTTTTCTGTGCATCGATGCTCCTGATGTTCTACCCCTCGTACGGTTGCTCCTTCAACTTCTAGTCGGCTAATTACTACGTCAGCAATGATTGGCTCTCGGTCTATGACTGTGCGGATGTACTAGCTGAGCGAGATATTGACAGACCATCCACTCTTTTTACAATGTCCTTTATATCTGTTTCACGAAGGTGTGTGCCTATCTTCTTTTCCCCATGTTCATCTTAGGATGGATGACCATTTAAGACACTTTAAAAATCTAAAGAGCAAGACCTGAAAAATGTTCTGCTCCAGGCGCGGTTAGGACTGCCTGGCTTACTACGACTTTCAGCTTCGGTTCTCCTCCGATTTACAGGCGTCATACATCAGATTTTTGCCTAGGTTTATTAACTCAAAATGACACAGTGACAGCTAATCTTCCTTTCTTAGGCTAGTTGACTGTAAGAATCTCTTGAGGTGACCAATTTGTTCGTTGACTTCTTCAGTGCCGGGTCTGTGATTCTTATTCTGACTTCATCCAATTGACAGCGCTTACAGCTCTCGAATTCAAAGATTTTGTTTTCGACGACGTAGCCGCCTCCGATTAGCTGTCGAATCTGCCTGCTGCATCTTCATGCGGTCCCGATGGTGTCACCGCGTCGTTCTTTAAAAGGTTCCACGGTTACTCCTGACCTCTGTTATTTGTTCAATCTGTCTTTGCGCGGTGGCTGTTTTCTGGAGTTTTTGAAGGATTCTGTAATAATCCCTCTTGACAAGAAGGGCAACAAGGCTGATGTATATATAATTATAGACCTATCTCCAACTTTTACCACGTACCGAAGGCTTTCGAAACTCCAATAAGCTACGTGATCAGCTTGCATTGTCGACCCTTCATGGGCGCTTTCCAGCACGGCTTCATTAACCACCAACAACTTACTCGAGTTCATGCATCACTGTTTGTGCCTGGTTGAGTCGGATATGTAGGTCAATTGCATATTCACCGAGTTTAGCAAGGCCTTTGATAGGATTAACCATGACGTAAGCTTTAACTGCTGAGTGGCTGTCATCCTACCTATCCGGTTGCTACCAGTGCGTCTTGTTCCGTGGCGCCCTATCCTGCGAAATCTCAGTCACCTCTGGGGTGCCGCAGAGTAGCGTTCTTGTCCCGCTCCTCTTCATTAGTTATATTAATCCCTTCTAGTTGCTTCTTCCTAGCTCCAGAAAACTGTGTTATGCTTGCGACGCTAAAACCTTCCGTGCGATCTCCAGCGACGACGACTGCGCCCTGTTGAACTCCGATATGCGCTTTTTCATGATTGGTGCGCCAGTAACCGTCTTCCATGGAATGCCAGCAAATGAAATGTAATCACCTTTTCACGTAGAAATCGTTCCATATTCTTCTTCTTCTTGGGAGACGGAGTTGAATTAATTCGTTAAGCGGCACGACTACCATGCCATGGGTCCCGGGTGCAAGACCAGGTCTCCCCGTGAGATTTTATTAAGAAATTAAAATAATCCACTCCATCTCTGGGTTGTTGTCTAGTTCGCAGCAGTGCAAAAACAATACTGAAGTTTCCTCACTTCCTTTACGGCTAAAACCATGCTAACGCATCAAAGGGTTGTCCCCTAAGCTTTAACCACTTCGTACAAAAAACAAAACTACTCCGTGGGCAGGCTCGACTCAATCTCTTCTTCAATGACTACGTTGACTTCTTTGTCGGGAGAACCAATTCCACTCTCGGCTTTGTTAAAATGTGGTCTAAAGAGATTCACGATCTCTACTTTACGAGTCTACTTTTCTGCACTTTCGTTAGAACTGGTTTGGTGTACGCCAGCCCGGATTGGGCTCCTTACTTCGCCGTCCACATTAACCGAATTGAATCAGTCTAATGTCGATTCCCTAGGTTAGCTCCTCGTAGACTCCCATTACGCGATCCTACCTACCTTGCTCCCTATCCTGTTGGGCTCAGTCTAATTTCCTTCAATTTTCTTTTAACAAGATGCAAAGTCTCTTTTTTTGTACGATTAGTTTCAGGGGTCGATCTACTCCGCCGAACTGTTGAACGACGTGAGCATCTCCGTCCTGGCCCGAACCTTGAGAAGTCCTGAATTTCTCCATGTGCCCCATCACCGAACGTCTATTTAAGGTAGCAGCTATTCACTATCTGCTCGGTTTTCCACCACTTTTTGTTCACCCTTTGTCCTCATAGCTGTCCGGTCGCACTCAGAGCGTTCTATTCCACGGAGCCGTCTCCAATGAAATCTCTATTTCTAACGGTATGCCTCAGCATTCACGGCCCTATCCTTTTCATCATTTTTATTACGGAGTTCGTACGATAGTCGTTCTTTGCACAATCATGTGGTCGTATTTTCGTTACAGACGAGCATAGTGTTTGCACTCTGGCTTACATGGCTGTCGTGGGAGATCATCTGCATTTATTTTAAAGAACTAAGGCATCCCGCTTTTCTTGCTAGGATCACTATAATGCCACAATTAATAAAGTCACGGGTCAAAGGTTTCGTTAAAGAATGGTTTAAAAAATTCTTGGGTTCTCTACTGAACTTTCGTCAGGCCTGTTTTAGAATATGCTAATTGCAGTAGCCTTGAAATTTTCTCGCCATCGCTAGACGTCACAACTTTTCAATCGTTTTTTGAGATTCAATTTAAGCTATCGAAAATCCTTATAGGGCTTACTTTACCTTCCGTGGGCAGGTAAGATTTTAAAAATAATTAATAATACTCCGACGCTCAATAACATTGTTACATTGGATGGTTCTATTAAAACTCGTCGATAAACATTTCGAGTTTATTTTACCAAAACTTTCCGAAAATCCTGTTTTTTTTTGTATCATTTTACTTTTTTCAAAAATTCTAAAAAAAATCGAAAAGCAAGCGACTTCAATAGATCTTTTAACTCCACTGAGATCATCATTGCTATTGAATTGTGGAACGTTAGGGATAACAAAGAAAACAAAAATTCTAGCAAAAATACGAAAAATCACAGTAAAAGGTCTCGATTTTACCTGTAAGTCCTGTTTGGCAGCCTCCGCTCCCGCCCTCGTATGGAATGTAACAAAACCAACTGGCTGTAATGATGGAATGGAATACACAACGTTTAGTTAGTCATTGCTTTCGCTGAATTACGAGCACTTAAAATACACTTACCGATGCAGTTTTTCCATTCTTACTGGTAACTTTCAATAGTGATCCCTCGTAGCCCTGGAAAACACACGCAAAACAAAAAAAAACGAGAGAAAAATCAGCCTTTCAATTTAAAACGGTAAAATTGACAAAAATTTACTTCATATGCTCTGAAAAGCAAGTAGAGCTCCCTGGGCTTGGCATCCATAGGCAATCCACTTACGAACAGCGTTCTAACCTGAAAAGAGAAAAGCCAGAAAAATAATAAAAACATCTGCAACTGAGAAGATAATTGCGGGCTATGATATTGCGGAGTGGGGGGAAAAGGGAAAAGGGAGTTGTGGCGTAATGAAAGCGTTTTGAAAAGCGCGTTTTTTATTATCGAAGGCTTTCCATCGACACTGGCTAACCTTGCGGATCGAATGGAAAACGCTTCAGAAGATTTTTTCTCCATTCATTTTTCCTAATAAAGGAAAATTAGAACGTGTTCTATCGGGAGATCTTGACACCGATTTACACTCATGGGATTATTTTGAAAATTGTGTTGATTTGGTGAGAGGGGGGTGGGGGGCAAATTTATTTTAGTTCCGCGAAGTGTAACAGGTAGGCAATGCATAATATTGGAGCACAGGGTGGTGCAGAAATATCGATAATGACCCGCCGCAAGTGTTAATGAATTCGACAACAACCAACAACGTGCAGCGGGGCGGAACGAAACAAGTCGAGCAATGAATTAAATTTTAAAATAATTTGGATCTCGTTAATCACAAAATTTCATCATCAAAGGCTTTAAATTTAGCGGCGCATTAATTAATCTGTAATCGTCTTGAAGGCTGTTTTGGCAGAGTACAGTGGCGGTTAGTGGATATCATGTCGATGGGGACTGACTATGGTTGTGGTAGGGGGGAAGACAACATGGGATGCTGATTGGATCGCGAATGTTCTCTTGATTAATTTGCTTACATCGGGCGTAACATGGAAAGGTGCAAAATTTATCGCTTCAGGTCATCAGAAGTGCAACCGTAAAAACATGCAAGGTGTCTCTTTTTCGGTGCTGTGGAAACATGAAGTTTTGGAGAAAGGTGTCAGACAAATTTGAATTGTTAATTACGAAGGATGCAGTAAATCTTTGTGAATGGGACCGAGTGCTTCCGGAATTAATTATTTGTTCGTTAATATTTTATGCAGTTATGCTTAAAACGAATATTACAGGTGACTTAGGAAGTCACAGTAGGTCTCCCCGGAAATTGTAAACAGAATTCAAAACTAGAAATTGTTAAAAGCTCGAGAAAGAAGCACTTACCTTTTCATAATAGGACTAAAGTTGTTAAGATACTTAATACAATAGTACTTAAGTTCAGAGTGCTATAAAGGTCATGCTGGTATATATAGTGTGCATACTTTAACAGGTCAGAAAACTCTTTTATATGATTACTGTTATATGATTTATAAATGTACGATTGACATGAACTCTATGCTCTAAGCTCTCCTTTAAAGATTCTAGTTTTAACTTTGGAGTCTTCCATTATATGGACTGTCCAAAGTCTTTTAATTCGTCGTATATAAACGCCTGTTCAGTTAAGTTTTGCTGAGCTTTTAATATGAAATGTTGTCTGGTAAGTTAATTTTTGAACAACTAGTTTTTGGGCACTAATTTACAAAAGTTTGCAATTTTAAAAATTAATACTGAATAGCGACACAATCCTTCTATTATTTGACGTTCACTTTGAAGGGCACCGGCTTTAAATTCTGAATAAGTGTTGTTTGCACGCCAATTCATCTCGAGCATTGATTTAAACGATAGAGTCAGGTTCGAACCACGCCGACAGCGTTGTGTTGGTTTTGCTGATAAAACGGAAATTTTTATTTATTTACGATGTGACCAAAGCCTAGGGGACAATCCTTTGATGAGTTAGCATGGCTTTCCCTGCAAGGGAAATAGGGTAAGGGGAGTGAGGGAACTGGGAAGTCTTGTTTTGTGAGCTAGACAACAGCCCAGAGACAGAGCGGATTTTTTAATTCAATTTTAAAAACCCACGGGGAGACCTGGTCTCGAACCCGGGAACCATGGCATGGTGGTCGTGCCGCTCAACTAATTGATATAAGTCCGTCTCCTAAAATTAACAGATTTTCAAATTCTTCGTTTGCCAAGTATGAAAAGAATATGTACAATTATCTTAGATGTACACACGCGCTTTTCTAGATACAATCCGGGAAGCAAATACAAACAGCTGGGCATTGGAGGTGTAAAGAAACGGAGACTTGGCATAGTAAACAATAGTAAAAGGTTGGAGAATCCTATTTTCTTGTAGTATTTTTCGCAATATTTTTAACGTTTCAACTTGGAATTAAGCTGTAAATGTTCTGAACATGTGATCACGATAAAAACTTTCCCCTTTAGAATTTTCGTGAATTTTAAACGGAACACTCTTCCTTGGGTTCGTGTTGTTGAAGTATAGAGTTTGGAATGCATCAATGATATCAGCATTTCTCTTCTGGTTTTGGTTAGGAGATTATACAACTATATTTGCGTGCAAGGATTGGTTATTCTGTGGTACAAAAAAATGAAATAATGACGATGGTAAAATGACCGAACTGTCATTTTTTCCGGACTTATATTTAGAGTAGGCTGTGGTATAGATAAAGTTGAACAACAGAAGCGTACCGTTGTTCCAATACTAAAGGGAAGCCACCAAGAGAATACTTTGAAAGTCTAACAACTCAACAAACATCAAGATAGCTGGCCTTGCGGAGCGCGTTGCTACTCTGTCCTATGAAAAATTAAAGACTAGACCTAGATCGGCCATATTCGTCCGACATGGAGACCAGACAGTCTTACTCCCACAATTCTGCACGGCGGATCTTGTGGTCGTAAGGGCGGCACAGTGATTCAGTGAAGCCGCCCCGAGAAAGAGAGAGAAGTTTAAGCTGAGCGTCATGCTGCAAAGACAACATCTTTTTTTCGGCTGTCATGTTAACTGCCATAACCAAGTATGGGATAGCACTAGTGATAACAACAGTGGAGTCAACTATTGGCATTTACAGCTATATACAACTTAACCTTCCTAGACAGGGGAACAGAACCTACCTTTGTCGATGCGAGACGGAGAGAGGTAATTTATGTGACTCTGTGTAGTGAAAGTTTTGTAGAAAGGATGTCTAACTAGAAAGTGGTAGAAGTGATCACGATGTTAGGTCACAAAGCCGATTCTTTGGACTCGGTATGGGTCACATAATAACCGTAGTCAGAATCTCTAACAACAGTAATGGGATGAAATACCAGGAGGTGTTAAAGGAAAAACTAAGAACACATGCGCTTAGTGCACCAAAAAATGCACAAGTGAAAGAGTAGCTGAATATAAGATGTGGAGATGGCCTACCGTAGGGCCTGAACTCCGACCCCAGGGGATTAGGAAGGCTTTCAACCATGGAATAAATATAGACGCGTAAAACGAACGCTGCCGAAAACTCTGAAAAAAAAAGAAGAGACTACTGTTCGGGTACTAGAAACATTTCTAATGTTTGTCGGCTTGAGAAAATGGTTTCAACTAATTTCATCTCTAGAACTTATCCGTGATGGTATAGGTAGAAGAGACCTGGGATCAAAAAAATTAGGTGCTGCTGGTTATTCACTTGCTCGGAAGCTTCAAGACTGATATGTCTTTACCCCTAAAGAGTTGGTTGGAGTAAGTCGAAGGAGAAAGAGTAGTTACATTGAAAGGCGTAAAACGTATATGATTGAGTCGTTCGATGCGAGACCAGATGATATATTCCCTGCCCAATTACAATGGGGCGCTGGGGTCTTGGCACCGAGGCTAAGGGTAGATTCCGGTCTTATGGAGAGAGAACAAGGCCATTTTCTCACTGAAGCCAGGGGGAACTATACTAAGGCAATGTCTTTTAGATCAGAGAGCCTGATATCTTTTCTATTGAAAACAATAGAAAGGATCACGGTTTATCAAACCGAAGAGACAACGCTGAAGGTATACGAAAAGAGGAAATATATACCGGAGGAATCACAATGGCCACAATAATTGACATTGAAGGAGCCTTCCATAAAATTCGCTTCAGAAAACTGGAAATCACCTTAGAAGACGTTGCCAAAATCAACTGATATACACATCGATTGGCAATATGCTAATGCTTCAGGTAGCATTCAGAGAAGTGAGTCAAAACTACGTGGTAGAGTCAGTAGAGTCTGTCCACAAAGGGGAGTTGTATATCCATAATATACGGAATATAACTGTAGACTTACTGTTACGTAGACTCAATGGAGAAAGCATCTACAATGTAGGATATGCCGACGATATAGCAATTATGGCAAGAGTTCTCAAGATGATGAAGCAGTGGTTCCAAGAACAAGAGCTTTACATAAACGCATATTATTCGGATCTGATAATTTTCAGCATGAAAAAGAAGAATTCGGACTTTAAATTTTTTTGACCTGAAATCAAGATTTCTAGGGAGTAGATGTGGGTCCAATCCGACAGATTCGTTTCAAAGCAACGAGTCCATGTTCAGAACGAAAAGTCTCCATTCCGGTTACTACTACAGATTCTTCATATATAAGTTTTGAATCCGTCTCATAACAAGTAAGCAGAGTAGAATATGAAGGTACTTCCAATTACGCGTCAGAGTTCCGGCTCATTTCTGTCGCCGCCTAAAAGTATTAAATATTACACGCTCCGCTCATTCACTTCACTTACTCAGTCCAATCTAAGCTAACTGTAAGCAGACGGACAACATAGTACCGGACTAAAAAGTGTACCATGGGCCCGAACACCGTGATTTTTTAATATAAGTATATCGGCTGCTGCGCTGGGCATGGTGTATGAGTGAAATTATAGCTGCTGGCTGGTTACAATGGCTAGTGCAGTAGTAGGACTGGACTGACTGCGTTCGTGAACTGTGACATGAAGGCACTGTACTTGCTTCCATTATTGGTTGTAAGTTGGAGAATCTAACCGGAACCAATTTCGTTATCAGACTTCGAGTGAACGAATCTTTCGAAACGAATACCTTAGGTGACTCGGCCACAAAGGTTCGAGTCAAAGGCTCATTTTGCCCATCTCTACTAGGGAAGCCAATACCGAGGAGGTCAAGACTAACCTGGAATAGACACATTAAGGAAGAGGTTCAAAAGACAAGTAAAACACTACAAAACTGTGTCGAAGGTTGTATGGGTAGAGGTGATGTTTCTCATCAAAATCAGCATAATGGTAAGGCCCATGTTTCATGTGCCTCACAGAGTGTAGATAAGAGAAAATTGAGTAAAGTGCAAAGATCGGCTTGCGTGGGTATAACGGGTGCATTCCGAACCTTACCAATACAAGCATTAGAAATGATGTAAGGACGGCTTAGATTTATACATTAAAAAGGTGGCCATGACATAGCTCATAGCTAATCGACATCTCTGGCTTTAAGTTGTTGTGTTGTAGTTCTAAATCTAAATGAGTGTGCCCTAATAAACAGGGTAACACTGGTTTGGGTAATGATATAAAAAATTTTAAGGCAATGAGAAGGCCGATAGCCTCGCTAATTGAGGAGCTGGCTTGAACTTTCAAGACGCGAAGCCATATGGTGCCTTAGAAAGAGGCAAGCATAGAGGCCTAATAGAGGCACGGTCAATAGAGGAACACTGGGATGAAGTGAACTTGCGTAGATAAGCCAACGCATAAGAAGCGTCATACTCTGCTGTCGGGAGGAGTAATCTGGATTGGAAGACTCTGAAGTGGCTGACGGCAATCTTGACAGTACACGGTAATTTCGGGTATTATCTAAAGAAATTGGGACGTAATTTGGACGGTTGGGACACAATCCTACACGTTCGGAGATACGGGCCTCTGACTATTTTTAGAAAATTTCCACCTTCCACATGTAGACGATCATCGATTCTTGATACCACATTGGCAACACATTGACAAAGAACACCTTAGAGATAAAAGAGACCGCAATTCCTAGAAATAGAAGCGCATTTGCATATGACTACCAACGAACTACATGTGCCTGCTTGAACTTAAACTTCTTTAATCTAACCTAACATTTTTCACGATTTCAGCAACCACCGATGAAATATTAAATCGAAAATGAACTATATCGAATTTTAAGATATACTTTGATCAAATACTCAGATAAACAAACCCCCGAAAATGTTTAGGACTTCAACAATCTCTGCAACGCCTTTCTTGTAACCTTTTACAAATGACTGGCTCTTAACAAATTGATCCCTTCCTCTACAATCTATTCAAGTAACGGAATAAATTCTCGCCTGAAAACGGTGCCATTGTTGAATAAAGTTTTTTTTTCTTAAGGTAAATTTCTGTGTTATTTTATAAATTCCGACCACATAAAGCACAAAGGTACAGCCAAGTGGAGGCCAATTTTGCAGCACTAAATTCAAGTCAGCGGAGCGAAAACATGTTCAACCGCAGGCCTAGCGTCCTATGTCCTACATACGGATGAGTGCACAAGCAAAGGCAATAGGGTTCGCCAAAATAGACTTCATCCATAGAACTTTTCCAAATCGTACGTCTTCATCGTGGTCGTCCACAAGGAAAAAGGATTGAACTCATCCGAACAAAGTACTTTTAGCAGTGTATACAAATTCAGTGCCGCAAAGAGCCCGTTTCGTGCCTGTCATTAAGGATGTATTGGATAGAATACGTCTTATCTGGGCCAGGAGGAGTGACTGGGCTTTTTCTCTCGCCTCCCTGACATCGACATTTTTATTAAGACTGCATTAAAATTCAACGTCGCTTTTGCTTATTATAACGCCATAAATTGCTTTGGAATTGGCTGCTATCCAGATATGGTCGCCTTTTCGGCATGTCCAATTCTGGAGCCTCCAACTTGAACGGACCCCAACAACCTCTATCACTTCCTTTGGCACAGAAAATCGTAGACCTACAGGGCGCCCTACACAAATATAATTTTGCCGCAGAAATTTTTGCACAGAGACCAAATCATATGTCTAAAAGATTTATGCCAGTGTTAACTGGGTGCCCAGCTGCATTCCCTTTATCATCGGGCGAAGGACCCTGTCCGGCTAATTCGATTTGTATCACGGCCTGGCATGTTGACATCAATGCAATTACTCATCCCGTTATAGAATGACAGAAACAAATTGTGGACAACAACCAACGGAATTAGAATTCATTGAGAACATTATGCAACCGGCTTGAGACGTTTCGAGGGGCTTTGGTGGGTCTGGGCAACAACTGCGACTGCAACTGGGGCTGTGCGAAAAGTGAAATTCTCGTGTGTCACCGGGGAATATTTAATTGTAAAATTTAAGAGACGTCAGGATTCATCGTGTCAGGATTCGATAACAATTCTAGTGAAAATAGAAAATTTTGCATAATTTCCGATAGAAATCCGTGTGCGCCCCATTAAGATTTCCTAGAAAATTATTTCTCAAAGAGCCCAAGTGGTTTTGGGGTAGAACACGGCTTCAGTTCAACTTGAACCGCGTCCCCTTTGAACTCTGCTCTCATTTGTTTCCTCATTTGTTAAAAAGGCACACCCAGAACAACTCTTAGTCACGCATCAGGCCAAAATACAAAGAGTTCTTATCCGCGGTAGGCCAGCGGGAAGTGCAAGGAAGGCAACGCCTTCTGAAAAAGGAAAATCTCTTGGGCAATTATTATTTTTTTTGCGCACATGACACACCTATAGAAGCTCTGACAATTTCTCATGCAATCATTTTTAAGGTGACGCAAACATATCATCCGTCCTCGTCTTTATCTTTGTCTCCCCCTAATTTAACCTCAACGTCTCAAGATTGCCGGGCTTCAACTTCCTCCCAAGTTTTTTTTTATCCCTTACCTGTGGCGTGTATAACTCAAGCCTTTTGTTTTCGCGCGATAAGTGACAGGAACTGCTGTGGCACTGTCAAAAGTTAATTGCGCGAAGGTGAAAATGTGCAAAAGGAAATTTTTTTGAAACATTTGAAAAGGAGTGTGAAAAAACGAGTTGTCAATTCGTCAGCCAGGTACTTTTGGAAAGTAGCAATGCAAATGATGTTTCCATCTTGCCTTGTAGTTCTTATCAAGGTTTTACTCTCTTTTTTCACACTAAACTTGTCGACTTGCATCCTCAGATTGTAGAAAAATTCTACTCGATATTAAGGCAGTTGTGAGTTCCGCTGTAAGTCTAATCTTCCAATTTTTTAAGTCTAATTATACATCTGTCAATCTGGTCCTGGTCACGAAAAAACGCGAACAGCTGTTCATTGGAGGTATACAAAAACCGAAACGCGCTTGGAATGCGTCAATGACATCACTATTTCTCTTTGGATTTGGTTAAGTAAGATGCAGTTTTATATGTGTGTAAAGATTGATTAATCTGTGATACGAAAAACATGAAATAGTGACGCAATGCTTTAAGGTAAAATAGATACGACAGTCATATCTTCTTGATTGACATCTTGCTAAAGTATACCTATGGAAAAGTGTGTCCTGAATGTTTCGGCTAATCTCGCAGGTAAAAACTTTGCTTGCCTTATCAATCTCCCGTAGGACATGCTCGTCAATGAATTCTGTTTCGAGCGACAGCCTTCATTACAGTACCTCGCAAATAGTTGAGAAAGTGCATCATTTGATTGAATTTTGTTGACGTCAAACATTTTCAAACAAGATATTAAATTTTATTCACTAAAAAATACAAAAAAAGGGTTTTCCTTTCTCCGGTCTAGTTCTGACAGTTGACCTTTACATGAACACATGGTCCAGAGAATACAAGGTCTGTGCACGAAGAAATGTCAAATGGAGTGACGTTAGTTTGGCCAAAATATTATAGTTTATAAGGAGATGTTCAATAAAAATGTTGTTTAAGTTTATAAACTGTTAACTGCTAGGCGCAGTGAAATCCCAGACTCTTTAACAAGTAGTTCAATAAAGTTGTTGCAGAGCCAAATTATCATGTTTTCCTTCGGTAGTCGGAAACATTTTAAATTCACTTTACAAAAAATACACTACTGGTAATTCGTGCAAAATTAATACTCCTTTAACTCAAAATATTTAAATTCATTCCACGCTTGTCAAAAGTTTGGTCATATATGACAGTAATTCGCACAATATGGCGTCCATCCGAAATTATTACACAAACTTTGTATTTTCTAGACTGTGATAGAAACCAATTTGTCAAAAATTGGGAGCCATTTTTAACTTAAACCAAGAACTGTTCGAGCAATAGTTTCTGTCCGAAGTTTGTTTTACTTTCTCTTGGATTTTAGCCTAATATGTTGAACAGCATTGCATTTAGAAGCTTCGTTTTACAACGTTCTACATTCGATATTAAATATTTAGATACTTTTAATTTTAACCTTTGAGACAAAGAGTAGCCCAAAATGTAAACCATAACATGGTTAGAAGAAAGATAGGTGACAGTACACAGCATTGTGGTACTCTATTAACCACTTGAAAGGATGCTGATAGCTTGGTCTTATAGAGCATATTACAGGAAGCCCGAGTAAGATTTCTTTGTAATTGTAATAATTTTTTTTTAGGAGGTTAGCTGGTCGACTAATCAGCCAGCCTCACATGGACGTCCATTGTGATATCACGTGTTTGGAACGTTTCCTGGAGTAATCATTGATTGTTTATCCACTGCCCGTGCGGAAAGGGATCCTAGTGCTTTTAGCTAAATTTTTTTGTTTTTCTTATAGTGTAGCCAAAGCCCATGGAATATAGTTAGTATGACTATAACCCGAAGGGAAGTTAGAGTAAGGGGAATGAGGGAAATTGAAGGTATATTTTTTGCATTGCTGCGAGCTAGACACAACAGCCCAGAGATGGAGTGGATTTTTTATTTATTGCAAATGGAAAACTTATCGGCAGGTCGAGCATTGAACCTGCAGCCATTGCGTTGTTTTCATGCCGCTTGATGTCATAGACCCAAACTACGTATCCAACTTCTCCAAGTTCGTAGAAGAAATATTTACCCAGTCAACCCGGGGCATTCACATAACAAATACTGAACGCAGTCGGCCACTGTCCCCTTCATCCATTAAATTCCTCCAGAAGTCGAGGAATACTCATACGTCCAGCATGTTTACCGAAGAGACGTTGTCTCCTAATAACAGCTATTATATGTCTTACATCACAGCGATATCTCTTCAAAACTGCGCTATTTTTCAAATTTATTTGAAGGCATTGTTGCCTTGAGACCAAGTAGGATCCGCCTGCTAGGGACATCTAAGCCTTTCCTAAAAAGTGTATCGGCTGCTTCATTACCTTACTCATTACTTTGCTATGGGCAGAACTCAGCATTTAGTTACGTTAGAATTCAAAGCTTAAATAGCCACCGAACTGTAAATATAAATTTTTACTTGACCATTCTCTGGTAGGTCAGGATGCTCTAACAGCGGAACACCTGCTCTATTTATGATCAAGGCTTGGATTTCGCTTGAAACATACTGCAGCTGTTTGTCAGGCAATACAACTCCTGCATGTTAAGGCATTCTGAGAAAATCATAGCCCCTAATCCCCCTCTATTTTAGGCTTCTCCGTGAAGAAGGATGTTTTGGTATCGGTTACCATGCGACGCACTTGCCAATCTTCTCTGCTTGGAAAGGATCGATAGGAAGATTGCTTTGACGTATGTCGAAGAATTTCCAACAATCTAAGCCTTAAAGCATTTTTGTGGCTATACATTTACTATTGATGTCTAGAAGGAGCAGATGATGCTGTTTGCAGAGCCCCTATGATACAGATAGAGCTCTTCGTATTTCGACTATATTTTAAATGTATAAATGGAGTATAGAAAAGATGAATGTAATAACAAGGGAAAGAATTGATGAAGAAAGTGAAGAATCAGGACAAGAACGGAAGCCATCAACTAGGAAGAGAAATAGCTAAAGAGGAAGGAAACAAGTCTCAGAGCGGAGGAGAATACAAAAGAAAAAGAAGTAGAAGAAGGAGAGTGTTAAGTAAAGAAAAAGGAATAATAGGAGAAAGAAAAATCAAAGGGGGAGTAGAACTGAAAATAGAAGTAAGACAAATATGGAAAAAAAACCAAGAAAATGTAAACTTAAAATAGGTAAAGCAAAATTGATAGCCGTGGAAAAAGACGCTAATAAATGACGTATCACTATCTGAGAGAAGACTGACAGATGTTAACACTTTCAAAGATTGATCCAGAATTGAAGGGAAAGCCGTAGTATGGAACTGAATCCGGACTGTCATCTAAGCGTTAGAGAGCACATAATAGTATACTAAGCTGAGATTTTGTCCCCTTTTGTATACGGTGAAGTCAGGTAATGAGCGAAAGTGTCCTCATAGAACTTGATAATCAACCGGTGATTAAGTGCATGAAACAAATAAAGTTAAACACACACTTGGCTTTAGAATGTGTTATGGAGGCTCAATGAGTATGCCATGGTAAATAGGATGACACTGGTTTGGGTGAAGGGACATATAAAGATTGGATGCAAAAAGAAGACGGATAGGTGCTGACTCTAACTTTCAAGAACCATAACCATATTTCGCTCTAGGAAGAGGCAACGTTAAAAACCTGGTTGAGAAATGGGCCATAGAGCAGCACCGAACACAGTGGAACCAAGCGAACGCGGGCGTACAGGCCACAATGGCGGAAGGAGTATTCTGAATCTGGTTGGAAAACACTGATAATTTCAGGTGTCATCTGAAGAAGGTGAGGATGGCACCCGCCTGGCGAGCTAGCGAGCATCCAAAGAACTTGCTGCAGTAACCGACAAACATATGTTTGCAATAACCAATGAATTGCGTTGAGAATGTAGAACTGGAGAAACTCAGACGAAAAGGGACGCAATAGAGATCTGTTTCGAGGATCCTAGGGGAGATGGTTTTAGTACGTAAAAATCTCACACGCTCAGATGTACGGGCAACTTATTGTCTTTAAAAGATTTTCACCTCCACATGTCACGTGAAGAGTAGGAAAAGAAGTACAAAGCGGTCCATGACAGAAAATAGGACAAATTAAGGGAAAAGAAAAAGGAAGTTAAGTAAACTAAGTAAAGGAAGAAGAATAAGAACAATTAAAGGTGGGGGAAGGAGAAGGCTGAAGAATGAAACGAAAAGCAATCGAAAAGAAAGAAGTAACGTGGTGGTAAGAAGTAGAGGAGAAAGAGTACAAGTAGGAGCAGTGGAAAAAGAAAAGATACAAGTGAGGACAGTAATGAAACAGAGAAAACGCATTGGTACAAAGTGCAGCAAAACAAGGGAAGAAATTCAACAAGAGGAAAGCAGTGATAAAGCAAGGAAAGCTATGACGAAGTAGAAGAAGGGGTGGAAGAAGAAAGTAGGTAGTAAGAAAAGTGAATAAAGAAAGACTACAACAAGAACTTTGCGAGACTAAGAAGTAAAGAGTATATGAAAGAGGAGTAATAGGACGGTTTGTAAGATGACTTTTTTGATATGTAAAAAATACGACGTCTTTAAAGTAATAGGCGCCTATCTATTGTACC
This sequence comes from Leptarthrus brevirostris, assembly GCA_964036015.1. Lineage (NCBI taxonomy): Eukaryota > Metazoa > Arthropoda > Insecta > Diptera > Asilidae > Leptarthrus > Leptarthrus brevirostris. The sequence continues at coordinate 2,701,787 of OZ038371.1, read as the reverse complement.
ACCTATTGTTTTGTTACATCGAATTTTTGTTGATTCTAAAAAGATAATCAACAGTTGGATCGCTACTTTATTGGAAAAAACGGTCCTAATCTAAGAACAGCTTGAATTATTAAGTGGAGTACCACAAGGCTGTATAATTTCACATTTATTGCTTCTCGTTGTAACTAAGGCTTAAGATGGAAGTTTTTTTTTCCGATTTTTCTAATTTTGAATGTGCTGACTATGTGTTCCACCTCTATTATAAGCAGATGTTACGAATATTACAATATATTGGCTTAAATCAAATTTAATTTAATACGGTGAGAACTGACCCCTACAACATTACGACAAGCCAGCAAACTGAAGTTATCCTGTATTCGCGAAAATGTCTCCGCATTGATTGGCTTAACGTCATCCAGTCACAATATGCACAGGAACAGACCATAAAACATTGTAATTCCGATTTAAAAAAGAATTAAAAATTCTTTGTAAAGGAATGAAAATTGCAGAAAAAGAACGAAGGCAACAGATGCCCTAGACCACTAAAGGGATTAAAAGTGGTAAATAATGAGGTCTTGGCAGCCTTACATCAAGTCAAATCAATCCAAAGCAAACAACAGAAAACCGGTACCTCTTTCGTTAGGGTGGAATATCTTCCAACAATAACATAATATTATAAACTTCTTCAATCTTCTGCATAAACTCCACATTATATCATCAGCAGAGGCACATCGTTCAACGAGCAAATATTCCAAGGTAACTTGGTGATATCTTAATTTTATAACCGACGAAACATGCATTAATCCCGTTAAGACTGAAGCAGGCTTAAAGCTAATATAAGACAAGCTCATTATCCGAAATATTACCATTCCACCACGTGCCTTTCTAATGTCAGCCAAGTTTAAAAGCAGCCTTATGTCTCCTCTTGAGGACGTTAATCTCGAACTCGGTCTTCTATTCCCGTCCCAAACCTATTCAACTTGTGACACTTGAATCAACCAAAGCAAGGTTGGCATTCCCATCGGCCGAAAGTAAGAAGCAACAACTAACTACCTCGTCTGAACAACGCAAGGGACCTCTAACAGATTCCAGTCGTTATGAGTTCGGATACGACAAAACAAGTGCTCAAGTTTATCCTAATTAATACACACACGTCTTTTCCACTTCCAGGCTGCATTAATCCATCCTCCGTCAACTTTTACAAATGAATACTCTTACGTCGCGCCACTCTACCCCTCCATTGCCTGCCCACCCGGGAGTAAAGTGTGTTGCTTTTGCTGTTGATGTGCATTACAACTCCATCTTCGTCTCCATTACCACGGCCCGGAGTGGATAAATAATTAAAAGTCATTAACACGTAAAGTTTTAAGAAACATAAGAAAAGTTTACTCAAGTCGTTAAAAGATGGCGCTAGGAGACAGTAATGGGTTCGCATGTATACCGCTGCGGGCCGACTTAATGCACTTCAAAGTAAATGACGGAAAACGAGCTCCACTTCAGAGTTTTTCCATTAACTGAGATGTCATAACGTCGTAGTTGGCTCCAAGGTACACAAAAAGATCTTCGGTTTGAGGTCAAGTAACCACACAAAATCGAAGTGTGGTTATGGCAACCGAGCCGAGCCGCATTTGATTCCATCTGCGGCCATCGAATCCGCTAAAGGGTTATGAATTCCTGTTTGCAGCTGTTGTACCAAATGGGAATTCATAGAGAGATATGTTGCCATTAGTCCGATCCGAACGCCGGAGTGTATTATAGTTTTCCTTAATGTCCAACGCCACCACAATGTTCAATCCAGATCAGACGTTTCCATCAGAGTTAGGGCTTTGACTATTCGACATAAACACAAGAAATTCCCTTTAAATTAATGACGTCGATATATGTACTGAAGCGATATGCTAAGGAGTTGTTAATTCTGGAGTGGATGCAGCACGGCAGGTGGTTTGCAGATATGCAACTTTGGTTGGAGATTATGTGGTCTGTTTGAACTTAGTTCGCCTGTAGTAGATGCATTTACACTAGGGCACAACCTGTGCAATTGAAGTGTGCCCGGAACTCATAAAATTTCTGGGATGAGAAATTAGTGAACGTCTAGGTTCATGTGCTGCATTTGCTTGGACATCCATCAGGTCAGCAAGGATTAATTAAACGAAGTACATTAATCAGTTCTAGCATAGAATTTAATTAGGCACTGATGTAGTAGTCGAGAGATGAAGTTTGTCTGTCTTTTGTCTGTGCGGGTTTTTGAGCAAAGAGACTTTAATGAAATTAAGAAAGATGAATTGGTTTGGATCCCTCTGAAATTACAAAATAATTTATTTATTATGTCCAGCAGCAGCAACTAATTGTAGAATTTCAGATGGAATAGAATGCAAGACTCCACGACGTTCACGTTCTTCTAATTGAAGACTTCTCATAAAAGCGATGCACTTAAGCATATATGAAGAACATGGTTTTGGTTAGGGCTTAAGATATAACTCTTCTCAGTGCTGTACTGCAGTAATTGCTTTGCTTATTCGTTCTCCCTGTAGGTGCACAGATTCCAACTGGTCTCTATAAAATTTATGTGACGTGCAACCGATTCGGATCATCCTCCAAACATAGGCTAAAGTTGGATTTGGTGGTTTCAAAATACTTCTTTATTTAATAACCTGTTGATTATCAGAGCCTCTCCTGTTCTGATCTAACAAAAGCCAAGAGACCAAGGACTAGTTAGAGACAACGAGATAATAAAGGCGATTAAGTAGATGGTGCAAGGTTCCCACGAGGGAAACGAAGGGAGAAGATATTAATACGATTGTTGAGAAAGTGTAGAAAAAAAAGCGGTAGAAATCGAAGACGAGGACAATGAGAAGGATGAGAACCAAACCAAATGGAAGAACAAGGACAATGATCTGAACGAGAACCAGAACAAGGACAAAGAAAAATACAAGGACAAATACAAGGACGAGAACAAGAACAAGGATAAGAATGAGGTCCACGCACTGATGGATGCAGCTGTAAAGAGGTGACAGGGCCTGTTAATAGGATGCGATGCGATGCCAACGCAGAGGATTTGATCTGGAGAAGTGCGGAAATCAATTCAAATCAATCACATTTACTATCGCAAGTAGATATAACACTCGTAATGGAGTCAAGCGGTCTGAAGGTGACGGACTGCAGTTTATTAGAGAAAAAGTCCTTTGCAGACCATTACTTTATATTCTTAAAGATAAACCTTTAGCAGGAACCTCCCGTTTGGTGGAACAAAGACCTCGGGGAGCCGAGACTGCGGCCGAGGAGGCTCTTCAATAGAGCTAAGTCTTCTAAAACATCTGAAGACTAGGCAGTTTTTAAAAGAGGCCCTAAGAAGTATAAAAACTACATAAGGAAAGCCAAGCGGACGTCATGGCATAAATATTACGAGCTCATTGAATGTACACGTAAGTCGGCTAGAATAAGGAAGATTCTTGCAACTAGCTACAGTCTTCCCTCTTTCTTGATGTACAGCGATGATATAGAATCAGTAGAGAAAACGCCGGATCTGCTTATCAACCTGCAAGGTGCCCCGCAAGGTGTTAAAGGAACCAGGGAGAGAGAAGGAATTCACTGATAACTCGGAAGCACGGGCGGCAGGAATGCATCGTTGGGCTACCGGATTGGAAATCTGGATTGCGGTAGCTCTGTCTTGTGGGCTATTAGCTCCTTTGAGCCATACCAATTATCAGGCATAGATAGAATCTTACCCATAATGCTTCAGAACACTCAGGGATAAATTATACTTTGGCTTATGGTGATATGTAGAAGCTGCCTACACCACTTCTATGTCTCCTTTACTAGGAGACAAGCCAAGGCGATCTGTATTCCCAAGGTGATCTGTATTCCCAAGGTGATCTGTATTCCCAAGGTAGGCAAAAAGCGGATGGAGTCAGATTAGTTGGTTGAGTGGCACGAATACCACGCCGTAAATGCAGCTACAAGCTTTGGACTGCCTACGAGGTTTTGATAAAAAAGAAAAAAATCCAATCCGTCTCCACACTGTTGTCTAGCTTGCAGAAATGGAAGGCAAAGACATTCGGTTTTCTTCATTCACATGCCATGCTAAAAACTCATGATATGGTTGTCCCCTGGGCTGTAACTATATAACTTTTAAAAACGCTGGATAGACTTCCGACGTGAACCTACGCGAACCTACTCTGCTCACAGGGGTAAGCAGTGCCAAGCACGAGTTTACAAAAGGGATGGTAGCAATACACAACGCTCCGAAATCTCTCCGTAGTGAGAATCTCGTTTGCAACTATACACAAAATTGGACAATTACGAGATTGTCAGAGCGGTATGCAGAGAGACTGCAAAGAAGTGTGTTGTCACCATTACTTTGGCACTTACTGGTAATTAAGATCCTGGTCTCACTCAAGGGTGATGGGTTAAAGGTGGTGGTGGTGCAGACGATCTGACCTTATTACTCTCAAGAAAGTTCCTAAGCACCATTATCGACTTAATGGAAAGAGCTATGAGTAATATTTACAGATTAGCAGTCAATTGAAAGCAATCTTCTTCATAAAGAGAAGAGTGATTCCGGATATAAAGGTTTCCACTGATGGATCGAAAATAAAGGCGCTCGACTCTAGCGTAATAAATCACAGCTTAACTACTGGAAATACTGGATGATGTTGTTGACATAAACCAGGTTTAATAACAGTTGTAGCTGGTTCCACATAAACCCTATATTAATATTCAGGTGTGGCCCCGCAGATTTGGTAACACAGTGGACCATTCTCACAGTGGACCATATAACACTAAGATGCGAGGCTGATCGGCTGCCGCACCTGTTGAAGTAGAATTAAAGTTTTTTGTCAGGCCCTTCAGACGAAGGAAAATAATTGAAAAAGCCCGTGTACCACAGGGATCAGTTCTTCCACCAATGTTTTTCTTTTTTAATAATAACCTTCAATTTTTCAATTTTTTTTTGATGATTGATTTTGCGTGATCTTATGATTCTCTAATGAATTACCCCAAAATATTCTGCAAAAAGTAATTGTTTAAATCACTAAACAATGGCACCAGTCCATCTAGTTTACAAGTGTTGCTTCCCCGATTTTTTGTGGAGATAGCTACTTTATTTAGAAGAATGTTAATATGATACAGCTTGCCAGTTTTGTTTTCACCTGATTTATGAATACGAACGTCCGTCACACTCATTTCTTTCCATGAGCCACTATCCTCTATAACCTTCATGCCACCCACTGCATCTTCTTACATCTACAAAAAATTGCGATAAAACTTTATTCCACCTAATTGAACTCAAACAAAATATACAAAACTGGCGCCCAATGTGGGGCACCCATGCTCAATTTATACCTGATTAATTAATTCAGAAGACAACGTCTGTTTTGTTTAAGATGTTAAAGACGAAAGAAGTTCCATTTCTATTAAACCAATTCTTACTTGAAAAAGTGATCCCTCATAACTTCCGCTAGCGTACGACTTTTAGCCAAAATCAATTTCGTCAAACAAATGGAAAAGTCTTCAAAAACTCATTGAAGCTTGTAACGTCCAATTAAAGTAGCCAACTTTACGTGCAATCTGCCTTTCAGGAAGTTTAACATTAAATCAATATCGGTGCCCCACCTAGTTCCATTAATTTATTTCTCAATATCTTAATGAAAATGGTCTCATTGTGTTCACTACCAAAAGCGGAAGAGGAGCGCCTGGCTGACTTCCCCTTACGGGAATAGTTTCAAGGCCTCAATTTCATAGAGCGTTACTAAACCCATTCAACGTTTAATAAAAGAGCATATTTCATCGTACAAAATCTCATTATGCGAAATGTTCTGGGAGAATGTTTCCCGGTGAACTGAAACAAGCTGGAATAATGCAGCATTACTGGTAAGTGCCCATTCAGTTTGTCTAGTCAGGCATGTCAAGCTAAGCAGAAAAATCCAAAATGCGGAAAACACAGAGCACCGGAAATTCGTACGCCCCCACCTACCCCCTGTAATTCACTAGCACCAGCTTCAATTTGTCAAAGATTATAAAAAGAAATAAAGAAGGATTTGAGGAGATTTAGTCCTTTCGGAAGGGAATCTGCCATTACTAATGTCTTATGGGATTCACTTCTACTGCATCAGACCCTAAACAGTCAAGGGATTGCTTTTATGAGCTTTTTCCTTGGAGTTTTCTTGTAGACATTTCAGCAGAAAACTTAATGCATCCCCAAGACGACAGGAAGAAATTTGTTAATAATTGTGCTTGTGGTGGGGGGATAGATAGTGTAATCCGGACGGGGTGATCGGTCTGTGTGGTGTAAATTTGTTTTGCACCTAAGCGCACCTGCCGGAAATGGATGCAGACGGAGGGAATGAGAAAGTTTATCCATGCCCATGTGAGTAAATATTGCTATACTCCCCAGGTATTTTCTATTTTATGGTGTTTCGGTTAAACACCACATTCAGAGGGTGTTGATACCCTGGGGCTGAATTTTCTCTCATTAATTTTGAACATTTCAATACTGTCGATGTTTTACTATTGGTCGTGACGTTGGATGGCGATGAAACGGCAACAGAAAGTTTACCATTATTTTGAATAATGTATGGAATTGAAAATAGGATACAATTCGCGACATTACAGTGGCACTGGTAGCACAGCTGAACTGTTATAAATACTGGCAGAGTGAAGAAAATTGTATTTTGCCTTAAAATTATTGACTTTGAGTGTTTTAAATTTACCTCTTCGGTAGTAATAGCAGTAAAAACACTTTTTTGGAGCAAACAATTTGATTATTTTATTTACGCGAACTAGACTTTTACGGGAGCGAATTATTTTGAAGATTATCACGTAATAGTGACAGATGACGACTTCAGGCGCACCAACTTTTATATTTCAAATGTGTTCTAGATGGCATTCGTGTATGTGCATTTTCAAGGAGGGTTAATACTTGGATACTTCGTTGTTGTAGCCACATAGCATAGTCCATAAAGAAGAAACAGAAACTTTGATAGCCGCATTGTTTTTTCAACTTATAATTTCCGAAATAATAAATAAATAAACGTGCTCCGTTTTCACGGTAGGCCGTTCACAGTCTCTTTCCAACTTGGTTTCATCAAGGGTAAATCCACTACTACCAACATTCACAAGCTTCATCTGTTTGGGTTTCCACCGATTCCTCCTATCTGTATGGTCGTACTCAGCATGTCTTGTTCTGCGATGTTCTATCCAACGAAATATCTGTTTCCTCCGGAGTGCCTCAGGGCAGTATTCACGGCTCTCTCCTCTTAACATTTTAGTAAATGACGTATCGACACTCCGACATTCACGTTTCCATGACTGGTGTTCCAGTAACCGTCTCCCCTTAGCGATAACAAATGCACCGTAATGACTCTTGCCCGCAGGAGAAATCCCATTCTATCCGACTTCTCTTTGGATGGATGAATGTATTTTGAGTAGGCTTGAGCGGGTCAGAGACATGGGGGTGATTCTTAATTCTCGTCTATCCTTCCAGGACCACATTGACTTCGTGGTAGGTAGGTCTAATTCTCTGCTTGGCTTTGTGAAAGGGTGGTACAAGGAGCTTGACGATCCCTACCTAACTACTCTCCTCTTCTGTACATTCGTTAGACCCATTCTGAAATACCCGTGGGATCCCTATTTCACAGTTCACATTAACCGGATCGAGGCTGTTCAGCGCAAATTACGTAGGTTCGCTCTCCGCGGCCTTCCCTGGCGTGATACTTACTTCCTTCCATTTTTATCCTCCTAGGCTTGCACTCATCTCTCCCAACACCCTTGAAAAGAGACGCAGGATTTATAAGATTGTTTTTTTTTTGTTTGATTTACTGCAGGGGACCGTCAAGTCCTCCGAATAGCTGAACGACGTGGGTATGTCCATACCGGCCCGGTCTTTGAGGAGCACCGACTTCTTGCATATTCCATACCATCGAACACTTTACGGAATGAACGCGCCTATTAGTTCTATGTGCCGCCTTTTCAACGATAGCGCTGCTTGCATCGAGCTCGTTTGTTCCAGGCGTCATCTGAAGAGGTAACTGAGGCTACTTATTTGAATTGGCTTAGTTGTAGTCCGAATTTTATACTCTCTATCTTTTACTGCAGTAGCCAGTTTTCGTGAATCTGTTCTTTTACAAATAAATAAATCACCCATCTCATTTATACCGTGTTCTCATCGTCTAGTGTTATCGTAGAGAACCCAGTTTTTGTCTCATCTGGCGCCATATAACGAAAACGTGTAGATCCGAAGAATGAATCCAATTATAATTTTTTGGGCATATATTTTCCTGAAGTACGTTTCTTCGTCCTAAACTTTAATATGCCCAATTTTCTCAAGAACTCTCAACCTCTCACACATCACTTCATGACAAGCACGCTAGCTCGTCACGAATGATATTAAGAACATTTCGTAATAAGCGAAGTTTACATATCATTAAGAAAACAATTTCTTCACTCCTTTCCCATGGCCCTAAGTCAACAGATTTTCATTATAATGCAACTTGAAGTATCCCTGCAGGCGTGAAAAGTCTCTCAAAGGACAAAAGTCCATTGTACTTCCTCTTCACTTGACAGTTGCAATGGTTTTTTTTTACACTCGTCCAAGTGGTGTACAGTTGTAAACGTCTTAAAAATGGGGAAACAATTTCTTGGACGATAATGTTACTCCAAAAATGTGCTCCAAAAAAATACCGTCATCGCCTTTAACCAATGTCATCTGTCCCGGCAAGTAGGTCCACAATATAGAGTGAACCTCATTTACATTTAATGACGGCACCCGAAAGGTGGCACAAGGCATGATGCAATTGAACACCTACCGGGCTGCTATTACGCGAACAAACAATGAAAGCTAATAAGCTCATCTGATGACTGAAGCTTACAGGGCGCGGACCCCTGTATGTTAGCACATACCTATGGGGGCTGTCGGTAGCTCTGTTAATTTTCTCTAATTTGACTATCTGAACTAGCCTAGCCGGGACGTTGTTTGGATAGCAAAATTGCATCAAACCTGAAGTCCCCGTCACATCATGGATGGACTCTAAATGAAGTGCTCTTTTTTACTTTTTGGCAATTCAGGCACAGGATGCTGTGTTTACAGTGGACAATGGGATTTGATTATTGTTGACACTTTTCTCGTCAGTGATGATGTTCGCTGCTGGACATTTCACGCTTATTTTTTTCGGGGCGAGGTTTTTTTCAAACAAAATGGGCTAAACCGTGAAAACGTGAGCGGAATCATCGGCGCTGACGATAGATAGTTCGTTGGAGCCTGGACACATTTTATTCGATTTAGCAAATTGGAGTGTCATTCTAGCACAGAATTAGTCATAAATTGGAAAAGCAGAGTTTGTTTTTGTTGACACTTTGGAATTGCAAATTGCTTCCAATTTTCTGTGATTTTGTTATTTAGTTTGATTTGAATTTGTTTGAATTGAATGTTAACTTATGTAAAGTCAAGACTGGTCAAGTGAAGGATGTGCTTGAGTTATAGAACTCTTAACAGAAATAAAAGAGATCTGCTTGCACGAGACGCAGATGTTTTTTTAATTGGGCTTACTGCCTGGCTTCCGCCAGGATTTCCTTCTCGTATTTCTTGAACGTTTGTCTGGAGAAAAAACCGAGTAGAGTATATACAGTACACCTCAAACAAAAGTGAAATTTTGTAGTCGAGTCCTTTTGAAATAATATAGGAACCACAAACAAATTTCCCATATTAGCTTTGTCGAATCAAAATTTGTTCATTCCTGCTTCCTTCTGCTTCCTTTTACTAAGTTTTTCTCTTTGTTTTTTAAGAATTATGCCCATGTCATTTGTAAATGTAATAACATTCCGCGACTTCGGCAATACAATTCAGGAGATCTTAGCCAATGGCTTAATGAAAGATGTAGGTGAGTTGAAATGAAAGCATTCTGTACAAACTTTTAAAGAAAAAGGTATTTTTTACTGTATCCCAGTTCATATCTTTTGAACACCTTTTTTGGAAGGCGTTTGGAAGAGATAAGGAAGGATTAAGTTTTCGCTTTATTGTTGCTGCAAATGTTATATGAGTTTTGCAGGATTTCTTTATTTTGTGATGTCAATGTCAATATTCTGCAATCAAGCAATACTACACAATCCTTACACTTATATGTAGGTAGGGAATAGCCTTCCAACTTTCTTTAACAAATTAAACCCTTCTTGGGCTGGATCTCTTCGTTACCGCAAATGGTGAAAAGGTGTGATTGAAATTAAATTTGAAGCTCTGAGGTCAGAAAAATGAAAATGTTGTTCTCTGGATTATTAAATTTTCTAATACATATCTTCAACAATTTTCTGTCTATCTCCGTTATTCCGGCTTGGAAAATTGCTACCATTGTTGCTCTAACTAAAAATTCTAAAGCAAAAATCCAGAAGACTTTCATCCTATTAGCAACAAATAAACTAATATCCCAACAATATAATTTTTAAATTTGTTAAGTCCGTTTCAATCTGATTTTCGCAAGCTTCATAGTTATGAGACTGCTCTAACGACGTTACACCCATTATACAACAGTCCCTTGATAGAAATTTAGTTAAGTATTCTGACGCTTTTTGATTTCTCTCTATCGTCGATCTCTGTAACTGTTATTCACAGTTAATTTGCAAACAGATATCAACACGTGATTTGGTCTGATAAACTGCGACTTAGTTGTGGTGTTCCTCAGGGCTCCATCTTAGGTCCCCTCTTATTTTGTCCGCCCATAAGTGACTTCCCTGAAATGGTTGACTATTACTTTATCCACATCTACGCCGACAACATTCAGCTATACCTTAGCAGACTAATCGAGCTCTTAGAGGATTGCATAGATCGCATTAACACTGATATTGTGAAGGTATCAGCTTGGGCTGTTAATAATGATTTGTTGCTAAATTGCTTCGAAATCTGAAGGTATATGTTTTCACAATCATGATACTGCTGATTTTAATATTCCCATTAAACGGTATACCAAAAGATTTCTTTGATCGTGTGTAAAACTTGTAGGTGTACATTAACTCAAAAATGAAGTGCTACAATCATATATGGTATTTAATAGGTAGAACTCCTGGTGGGTTGCATCGACTGAGGTTGTCGGCCGACTTTCTTACTACTTATATGAGATTGTTGGCTGTTAGATCTCTTCTTCTCTCTTAGTTCTGGCAGTTTAGTGTTTTGCGCATTTGGAGTCAGATTCTTCAAGGAGATAGGTATAGATAGATCGTAACTGAAAAAGTGTAAAAGGGCAACAGGAAAAAGATGGGGAATGCAGCCACGTATTGTGCATTGGCTCTAAACCAGTATCAAACGACCCATACTCATGTATGGGGTGGTTTTATGGTGGCCGGCACTGGATTTAGCGACCCATCATAAAGCACTGGATAAAGTTCAAAGGATGGCAACACTCAGGCCCGTAGAGACAAAATTCGGGCCCGGGGGGGTACCACATACGGGCCCCCCGTGAAACGAATTTCTGGCCCAGCACTTAGCGTTTACGGGCCCATATACAATCGAATGATTGACTTCCAGTTTAAAATCTGTCTAGTATAGTACACTTTTTCGATCGTGAGGAATTTTTTTTATATAAATAATTAAAATGGAAAAAATTTTCTGTTGATGACTTAGATGACGGGCCCCCTTTCAAAGCCCGGGGGTTTACCCCCTTTGCCCCCCCCCCCTGTCGACGGCCCTGGCAACACTGCTGATAACAGGTACCTTTAGAATCACTCCATCTAAAGATTTAAATACTATTCTCTAACTTCTACCTTCTGTTTTTTTTTGTAAGCAATCCACAACCTTGACTGTCATGGGCTTTTTTTTAAACGATGTGGCGAAAGCCTAGGGGACAACCCTTTGATGCGTTAGCATGGCTTTTACCGGAAGGGAATTAGGGTGAGGGAAGTGAGGAAACTTGAATGTCTTGTTTTTATTTCGCGTTGCTACGAGCTAGACAACAACCCAGAGATGTAATGGGTTATTTTAATTTCTTAATAAAAACTCGCGGGGAGACCTGGTCTCGAACCCGGGAACCATGTCATGGTGGTCATGCCGCTCAACGAATTGATCCAACTTCGTCTCCGCTTAACTCACTCACTCCAAAATCCTGGACGGAAGAACCGCTACCAACAACGACTATACCACACCCAAGATTTTTTTGAAGCGAAATTTGATTCTTCTTTTCCCACCAGATCAGAGTAAGAGGAAGTTCCACCTCAATGGGGGGTACATCTCTACACTGACGGCTCCAAACTGGAAGGTAGAGCAGGTGGAGGTATCTTTTCGGACGAACTACCGACTTGGAAAGCCACTGGCTTTCCCTCAGGATTGCAAACGCCAGATGGCAAGAGAAATACACCTGCCTGATCATCCAACAGATATGACGGTCTCGATGCGATTAATATGGGTGACCCAACAAGACTAGCGTATATCAGAGTAAGCCTAACAAAAATACAATAGAGAAGTTTTGATATATAAAGATCATCAAACTCTTTTAACCATCGTTTAATAAAACTTAAAGGCACATTAGCCTTATTTACAAGAGAATCTGTGTAGTCATCAAAGGAAAAGTGAGTGTCAAGTATGACCCCCATATCCCTGGTCTTGTCAAATATAGTTTATGAGCTACCATCAATAAGAAAGTTAAAGTGCGTGTAAATGATAATCTGGCGCACTTGAGGATTTTCGAAGGGAGATAGTTAATAGAACAAACACCATTGATGAAAGTCGTCTAAGCCAGAGTTTAAAAGTGTACACTCACGTTCATTAGCAACAGTACGAAAATTTTTAGCATCATCAGCATAGCAAAGAACTCTCGAGTTATGAAGGATCATTGATGTAAGTGATGTGAAGCAATGGCCCAAGATGGCTACCCTGTGGCACCCATGAGGTGATAATTATTTCAATTAAATGCGCCCACGAAACAAAACAAGCTTTAGTCAGTAAAAATGCAATCAACTGATTACCGGCTTCAAGGATGGAAACACAGTACTTAGAGAATTCTAATAAGTTGGTTGTGGTGGACTTACCCTTCGTAAAACCATGATGAAACGAGCCAAAACATGGTTTGCGATGAAACTAAACAATATCGCAAACTAAAGCTTCAAAAATCTTGGCAATGAAACATAAGTTAGCAATAGGTCTATAACCCGGTATTATCTTTTAATCATCTCAAATACACTGTATTTGGCAAGCCAACTGCGGTTTTACTTCTTTCACGAAAAGCGAAGGATAGAACATAGAGTAGAAGTAATACGAGCACAGTTTTGCCCCGAACGAACTTTCTTATAAGAACTAACCCGCCTATCCCGTTGGTTTGATATCGCTGCGTTGAGTAGATGAAAATATATGTATTCCGGTTAAAATCTCCCCCCCCCCCCCCCCCCCCCGCCCTTCCCAAACCCCCTCAGCACAATTTTTGTTTGTCTTAACTCCTTATGTGAAAGAACACCCTGTATAAAAATTTGTAAATGTGCTAGCCGGACAAAACACAAAATTAAAAATATGAAGACACTTCGGTCAGTTTCACATTGCATCCTTGGATATAGGAAAATCGGTTCGAACCGTCCGGTTGAGTATTCTATACAAAACAGAAAACATCTCAACAAAGATTAGAGCAATTGTAGAGTTCTGTTAAAGACAAAGACGTTGCACGAATTAAAGTCCACCAGAAATTGCTGATTTGGACCCTTGTTCCACGGATGTTTATTGAGGATATAGATGATAACGATGCAAAACCCACCGAAATTAAGGACTTCGTCATTTCAATCAGATCCTTATCGCCACGGAGCGTGTATAAGAAGGCTATTCAAGTAAATGCATTTTGTGATGTACGCGACAGCGATAACGATAACAATTTTATTGGTACGTGTGCAATCAGCTTAAAGGTTCTACTTGAAGAAAGTTCGGCACAACAAACGAGCACGTTCTCGATTTTTGCGAGACTATATCTGTGAAAGATCTTTCAAATTCAGAATGACAATACCAAAAAACGGGGAATAATAAAGGAGAGAGAGTACTATGTCAGGTTTTTTTGCATAATAATACAAAAAGGAGTGATCCCAGAAAAAAACAGAAGACCTCATGACATCTCTAATGCCTTGTTCTTTGTCTGTCCGTGGAACTGGAAGAATTGTAGTGAAATGCTTTCGCAGAAACTCATGCAACTCAAGATGGAAAACATTTCCAGGACCGGGATAAATTGCAGTGGTTCCAAAGAATATGCTCGAAACAATCTTCCCCTGCTCCCGACAACTTTGTATGTTGTTCGTTGTTCAAATATTGCGAACTGAATCCGCCCGCATCAATTTCATATGTGAAAAGAATATCTCGAGATTTCATGAAATGTTTTTGTTGTTATCCCCCAACTTTTACACCCCCTAGGTTCTTATTATTAAGGTTAACTTCACACAATCGAGCTCATCTCGAATGCGGAATTATTTACACGAAGATTTTGTAAATTTAAAGATGGTCTGGGGCTGTTTTCGCTACTCTGCGTTCGAAATGCATGAATCCCTCAGAGCTCCGGCACTCCAGCATCCAGCATTTTGAGCTCCACCAGTAACTTAATAAGGCGCTCCTTTGTGTTATTTTTTATGGTCTCATTTCAGTAGTCACTTGCTCACTTGTTGGTTGTTTTGCTGTTTGCTTGTTTATTGCATAATTTCCAAGAAAATGACTATTTTATCGGGTACATCGCAGGCGAGGGTGGTAGTAGCGATGGTATAGCAACAATCTTGTGGTAATGCACGAATACGGTTAAACTCATCGGGAATTTGTTGAATTTAAACAATTTGCTTCCTTGATTATGGCCGCATTAAAACTGCTGGAAAACTACACGTTCCGCCTTATCAACGGAATCAACTGTTCCAGCAGATGAACTCAACGCTGGTTGACGGATCCATTGAAATTTGAAAAAAAAAGCGAGAAAAAACCGTCCGTGGACAAGCTGCGAAATGATTAATCTCTGCTTGGCTAGCCAAGTGAATCAAATGAATCTTTTCCATATCAAAGTCGTAAATGTCGACCTACAGTTAAAGTGCAACGCAATATCACTCCAGATAATGGAAAAAAGTACAAAAATGAAAAAAAAATAAATGCATTGAACGCGTCATATACCTACCTGAGCATGGAGCATTGTGTGTGGCAATACTGCCAGTACCCCGCGTTGCCAAGGTAATGAAATTTGTTTTTGTTTGACAAACAATAATTTAACTCTCGGCGTGGCTGTTGGCGATTAAGTTTTTTTTTCTTCGGATGGCATATACGTTTTTACGGCAATTTTATCGCAGACAATATTCGAAGCGCTTCCGGCCTTTGTTTGTCGAAAACGAATGGTACCAAGTGACACAATTTGTTTTTTATTTTCGGGTAATTTTGTGGTAACATTTCATGATAATTTCACCTTGGTACCGAACTAGGACATAAATCAAAATAATAGACGACAAGAAGGATTGGAAGGATGGCAATTTTTTTCTGGTTCATTAGTTGATGACGGATGGAATGACATTGGGTAGTAGTGTGTCGTGCGTTCATTTTTGTTGAAAGATATTTAAATGGAGTATTGGGTGATTTAAGAGTGGGGAAACATGTTATTATAAAATTTTTACGAAAGTCAATTGATGAAATTGATGAAATCAATCAAGATTTTTGCCTTCTTTCGGAAGATAAAAATGTGTTTTTGGACAAGTACAAGATTACCTTTAAAGGTCTTGGTTGCTTCCCGCAGAAATGTAACATATTTCTCAAACCAGAAGCCTCTCCTGTAGCTAAACCACCCCGTGTCGCATTCAATTCAATTCAATTTATTCAAGAGAAATTGTACAAAAAAGTTATATCTACTTTATAATATGTACATGTACATAGTAATCTAATTTAAGATAATTCAAAGTTAATAATAATTTTAACAAACAAATATTTCTAGGAGAAATTAAAGGAGAAAGTATGAAAGAAGGGAAAAGATGAATGAAAAGATAAGACCATGTCGGACCGCCACAACTCATATATTAAAGCCTTCTAACCGTTTAAATTAAAGAAGTTTGCAACATCATCTCTGAACCTGCCAACCGAGACAGTACGTTTAGTCACTACCGGGAGTTGATTCCAAAGTCTGATGGCCTGGACGAAGAATGAGGTAGACCTCAAGAGTACAGCCGAGAATAGCTGTGGAGTGCTCAGATACATGATCATAACGGCGTAGTCCATATACATATCTTACTGCGGAGTTATACGCTACTTTCAGTTTACGTTCAGATTGTGAGTCCAATTAACTAAAGATAAGGTCAGCATACGTCAATATAGGTACTATTAGAGCTTTTACAAGAGCTTGTCGCGTTGATGTAGGTGTAAAATAGGCTGAGGCTCGGAGTCTTCGCAACATACCGTATACTTTGCCTACCGTAGCATTAATGTGGTCGGTCCATGTCAGTGTTCGATTTACGATGACTCCCAGATCTCTCACACTGTCAAAGAAAGGGACAATTGAACCATTCACCAGAACAGAAGGAAAATCAGATGTATCGATGGAATTTTTATATATCACAATATTTTGGGATTTATGCGCGTTCAACTGGAGGCCATTAGACATGGCCCATGCAGAAATAGCTTCGATATCCTCATTGAAGCGACAAATGCAATCCTCCAAATCAGACCCATCGGTGTAGAGATATCAAGTTGAATATCATCAGCATACACATGAAAGTTAGATGAGTTAATTACTCTTTCAATGTCATTTATGTATATTGCGAATAGTAAAGGAGCAAGCGCAGATCCCTGTGGAACTCCCCGAGATAAAGGGCGCAGTTCAGATACACACTGTCCCACAACAACTATTTGATGACAACAACCCAAAAAGTTTGTGATTAAATTTGCAGCTCTTTCACTTAAGTAAAAAAGTTTAATGAGTTTTTCCCGAAGAATTAAATGGTTAACAAAATCAAAGGTAAAGTTAAATCTAAATTAGAAGACATGGAAAGAGTAGGTATAATAAGTAAAGCGGAACATCCTACGAATTGGGTGCACAAATTGATGATCATCGAAAAACCAGACAAAAGTGTCCGTTTGTGTTTAGATCCCCGCGATTTAAACAAAAATGTTTTAAAAGAACCCTTTCAAATTCCGCGACTAGAAGATGTATCCGCTAAATTGAAAGGCATGGAGTATTTTACGGTACTCGATCTAAAAGAAGGCTTTTGGCAAATCCAGCTAGATCAAGAAAGCAGTAATTTATGCACGTTTAGTACACCTTTCGGTACTTACAAATTTTTGCGAATGCCATTTGGGCCCGACTTTGCCCCAGAATATTTTCAAAAACTCAATACTAAGTTCTTTGGAGACATACTAGGAACTTTTGTGTATTTTGACGATATCCTTGTGTATGGGTCAACCATACAAGATCATGACTCAAATCTAAAATTGATTATAGAACGTGCAAATAAACTTAATATAAAATTTAATTCCAGTAAATTACAGTACCGAAAAAAGGAAGTAAAATGTCTGGGTTATATTTTTTCAAAATCAGGAATTAAAATTGACCCTGAGCGAATAAAAGCGATTAACGCAATACCGTCTCCCGCTGACAAAAAGGAACTTCAACGCTTCTTAGGTGTTATAAATTATTGAAGAAGCTTTATCCCCAACTTATCACAACTAATTACTCCGTTTCGGGAGTTACATAAAAATAACGTTCAATTCCTTTGGTTAAATAGTCATGAAGAAACTTTCCAAAAATTGAAGAAAATAATTTCAACTGCTCCTATATTACAAAACTTTAGTGAAAGCTCCCCAATTATAATGCAAACAGATGCCTCACAGTCAGGGTTAGGAAGTTGCTTAATCCAAAATAATAAACCAGTCTTTTACGCATCAAAATCCTTAACGGAAACCGAAAAAAGATATGCCCAAATTGAGAAAGAGATGCTGCCTATTCTCTTCGCTTGTCAAAAGTTTCACAACTTTATATATGGTAAGCCAGTAACAATCCTAACAGACCACAAGCCCTTAGTAGCTATTTTTAACAAGTTTGTCAGTGAGGTTTACTCCAATAGATTACAGAGGATTGAAATATGATTTAGTCATTAAATATATACCAGGAAAATATCTCTTCATAGCAGATACTCTGTCAAGAGCATATATTAAAGAAAACTGTAATAAAGTTGATAGTGAACTTAACTGCACAGTTCACTCTGTAAATGTTACTGATAATAGCATTGAAGACATTAAAGAGGCGTTGAAAGGAGACCCAGACATGATTATGTTGATAGAGAAATGTAAAAATGGGTGGCCTAGAGCACCTAAGCAGTTAGATCCATATTTATAACGATACTGGCACATAAGAAACGATATCTGTTTATAAAATGATATGTTATTTTTTCAAGATAGAATTATAATCGCTCAGTCTTTACGAAAGGAAATGTTAAACAAAATAACTTTCTGTAGGATCTGCTTTACTTATTCAGAGGAGTCTTCTTAGTCTATGTACTTAAGAGTATTATTTAAGCCCTATCTCCTACAGCTCTGGAATTTAGTCTCGACACATTTCACTTTGTTAAAAGTACTGACGACTTTTTGTATACCAGAATGAAAGCAGCCCATAATGTCCTATATAATTCTCTCTGGGGATCGATTTATCACAGCTAACTTAGGCTCTCTTTACGCCGTTCCAATTGATTAAGCTTGTTAACAAATTACAAGAGAATGTGTCAAAAGCAACTAAAACATATAGTGTACTGCTTTCCGTCCTCCTCTCGCCTCGATTTGTTTCAAGTCCAGAAACTTGAAAGTTAGAATTGAAGCCTGAACCAAACTTGTTTAAACTATTCCGCAATTTACAGAGGCAAAATATTATTCTAATCTTATCCACTCTTGTGTAACACGATTTCTCTTCATTTATCTCTCCTAACACACACATTTCCTGCATAAAACATAAACCAAGCAACAACTCATAATTAGTCAGAAATGATTCAACCATGCAATGATCTCAACTAGAACCACATTCTTTGCACGAACTCCACAATTATCTGAAAAATAAAAACTTAAATGCGAGTGACACCACTCTAGTATTCCTCTGCAAAGTCACCGACGATTATATCAGAATTATTACAAAAGTGCATGACTATCTTACCACCTCTATAGAGGCGTCATAATGGGCAACATTTAAGAGTCTCCAAGAACGAGGTTAACCCCATCCTCAAGTTTCTTGCCCAACATCATTAAGGTGAAACATTTACGAATCCTGAGAGCTTTTGGTCAGTCTCCCGAACTAAAAGGATTCAATGGTACGTGCGCAAGTCACCACCAACCGTGTGCTATTGTGGCCACCAGTCATTATAATTGGGACGGAACAAGGATCCCTCATAACGCAATTCTCTAATTAATTAGCATGTGGGCCACCATATATGTAAATCTCTTGTGCCCCGTTTCCAAGTTCACCTTAGAGTACCTTCGTGTAGTTTATGGCCTTTCCGGGGCTTTCGAGGGCAGTAAAAATGTTTTCATAATTACACGCATTTCAACGAAGGCACAGTTCCGAGAAAGGGGGCCCCCACACACAACTGTGAGGAAGCACTGATTATATCGCCACACGAAAATCTACTTTTTCCTCTGGCATTTGTTTTGAGTTGAATTAAAACAGGTGAAAATGACTGACTACCTCCGAGATAAATTTTTCGCATTCATGAAGCTCTCGTGGAGTATCGGAATCATCTTTAAAGCGGCATGCATTCATGCCAATTTTGTAGCTGTTGCGACGTTAGAAGGGGCAGGTGTTTTTCATAATTGAATTATATCTTTGACAGGATAAATAAGTCCTCACTCTTATGATATGCCTGCCGAGCCAGAGATATTAATTTTCAGGTGTCAAATTGAATTAGGCTACTCACTTTGGTTGTAAGGTGCCGTGTGGTTTCAATTGAAGATTTGTTTGTTTTCGGTATCATGGACAGTGCGAGGCGATCTTAATTTAGGATTTGAAATATTGACGTTTTCGCATCGACGGAATGGTTTTTTTTCAAATAAATTGCTCAATTCAGTTCACCTTGACATTTTTGACGCATTGTATTTAGATAATAAGTCCACCCCACGTTCGGCGCCAAGTTTTTTTCTAACAACGCATTAACGTGTGCTTTTCTTATTTTTTTTTGTAATTGTTATCAGTTATTTTGTCACAATAGGGCAATTTAAAGCTTTAGGCCCCAGGTTTTCCCGCAGAGTATCCGGTAGGACCAGAGTGCAGTTAGTCCTGTAACTATTTTCAGATGAAGATTCGATATAAGTCTTTGATAGATATTTGACCTCACTTGAGGATTCTGTCCGTGTACCTTCAAGTATAGGAGTTTCTAGCTAAATTTGTTCCTCAGCGTGACTGTGATGTTCCGGTTACAAAGCTACGTGTTATCAAGTCTGCGTGTCGACTACTCTTACTGATTAACTGAGACTGTCTAGGATCATAAATTTCTAAGCACTCAAGGAAATGTGTTTTCAAGAGTAGCTTTAATGTTTTCACCGAGATGAAGGTATAGGAACCATCAGAGTGATCGTTTGAGAGAACGTTTTGGAAGCGTGCTGTTACAGATAGATCATCGATACCCGTATAGCATTTCCTCCAAGTTTTACACTTAGAACTCCTTAGTTCTTTATTGCATTCTCTTAGGGCCTACTGATATTCATTCCAGGCACCTGAACGCTTAGGTTTTTAAAGAGCCTTCTTGCTTTAGCTCTAAGCTAAACGTCTCTAGCAGCCTCTCTGTATCTTACAGGATTATTGTTCTCGTAGCTGTAGACCATCAGGCTTTGCAGCTGATTTGAGGCCATTTCTACCTCTAGGTTAGGATTCCAGGGGAGTGTCATGTAGTTCATATGATCTGCGTTCAATAGGTATCCCAGTTCGTCAGCTTAGGAATCCTGATCCCCTACAGACGCACGTGAGGAGCCTCAATATCAAATTTTATGTGTTTATGATCTGATAGGGAGGAGTCATCAGAGGTGTACCAGAACAATATACAACATCTCCAGACGTACAAAACTTCAGAGATCATTACCAACGAACACTATAAACTCATAGGCGAAGACGGGATGGACATCGATGTTCGAAGACGAAATTGTCGAAAAAGAACAAATAACATCACTGAACAGGATGTGGATTGGAACCTGCACGCAACCCAAGGAAGACACCAAATTGGACAACCGCGTAACACATGGAGAAGATCTGTTGAGAAGGAAGGTTACCCAGATCAACAAATCGTCGCAACAATTGAAGGCGCTGGCGCACAATCGGACTAGGTGAAGAGTCGGTGTATTAGATGCCCAACGGGGGTTAACGGAAGCATTAAGAGGTAACGGTTTTTTATGATGTAGCCAATGTCGAGGGGACAATTCTATAACCCGTAAGCATGGCTATGGCTGTGAGAAATGTAGAGTAAGGAATTTCTTGTTTTTTGGTACTTTTCGAGCTTGACAACAGCCCAGGGATGGAATGGATTTTTTATTTTATTTTAAATGAAAAGCTCATAGGCAGTACGAGGCAACTAAACGTTGTTTCAAACAGTAATCCTTAGTCAAATTGTATGAGCTCCAAAAGACTTTCATAAAATCCACTTTGATGTTAGTTAATTTCCGTTAATTGCTTTGAACCTAGACACACTCCAATTTGTCGCCATTTAATCGATTAAACAAGAAAATTTCGTAACCTTACAAACGAAACACGAACAAGAAGAACCTCAACCTTTCGCTGTTGTTGATTTATTGAAGTGAACACGATAAAATCTTCAATTAAATAATTTTCACAATAAAGAAGCAAACAGTAATCACCGAATGTTTCAAAAGAAAAATGTTCAGTTGTCATCGTGCCATTAAACCGCACGAAAATACACTCGCAAGCTTTCTTCATGACAGAAAACGAATTCATGCTTGCGACGACCTATTTACGTCGAAGCGAACAGCATTTATCATAATTTTGTAATTTCGTGCATTTACGACCAATTCAAGAATTTCCCATCCACCTTGTAGCACTGCCCCCCACCTCTGCCCTCGGGCTTCGCGTATAACTATAACTTCAGCTCAAGTAATAACTTTGTTGTACGCGAATATCCGTGCCTTTATGATATACTATCACGGAATCCATTTTTGAGATTTTACGATCCCCATCAGTACCATCTATTGGAGGGAAAAATTTATTAAAGACGGGGGATGAAGGCTCTCGATTCCATGGGAATGTTGTAACAATCCTGACAGCCTTCCCCTTGAATTTCATTTCCTTTCACTGAAACCGTAAAATATAACGTCATCTTTGGATACACCATCGACATGTACACCTCTTTACATTACCGTAAATCTTTTCTAAGGCTAGCTAACTCACCCAGGTGAATTCATGTCGAAATTTGTAGCAATGTCGAGGTTCCATTTCTGGCAAACTCTCAAAGGCCAACTCGTTCGAAATTTAGTCAATCGAAGAGCAGCTCATCTTGACTTGTCGCAGGTATGAGTGCTTTTAGTAAATTCAAGGGGAAGGGGATTTTTAGTATTGTTTGTCGCCCAGCTACCTTTGAATAACAGTGAGGATGGCTTTGATGAAAACATATAACCTCATAAATTAAAGAGTTATGACGCTCAGGGGAGTCGAAAGAAGGAAATTAGTCATATTCGAAATATGAAAAAATCGATTGTGACAAAAAAAAAGTGTGGACTAAGGCTTTTGGAACTTTTCTAACGCCCTTGTGATTGAGTAAAACTTCATTACCGAAACTAGCAAAGGCGGGGAACAATAATCAGCTGAAGATGACTTTGTTGTCCCAAACTTTGGGACAACAAAAAGCAATTCAATTTCACATGAGAAATTTATGTCACAAAAGATCCCTAAAGTTTTTATAGCTCTTTTCATAACGTCTCTTTGGAAAAAAACTTGCCAAGCACTTGCTGATTCCCGTCCTTATCCCGAATTCAATTATTTTACCAACGACATCGTTCCGTGCACATGAGATTCCCAAGATGATGCCAAACATCTGAATTATAACTAGGAGGAGATGAAAAAACAGTGTCAAGCATATGTTGACACTCTCAACGATTTTCAGGCAACATCGTTTAACAAAACATTCTTGAGATAGCCATGCAACACGTTAGCAGTACACCGCAATAACACACAATCCTTCTCCATTCCCGTATCCATTCCTGCTGCGAGAGGTTAAGAAGGGTGCGGATATCCTAAGTGTATTTGAAATTCTCAAGATGTTCAACACTATTTAAGATCAGGAGCAAAGAAGCATCAGCCTGACTTGAATGCAAAGTAGGCCCCAAGCTGTGGCAGCCATGGATGGCAAGTGCAATGCTTTGCTTCTCTTCGGGATTCAGAAAATTTTTTTTTTTGCTAGTTTTTGGCTGGTGTACAATCCCCAAAATCCTGCAGAGGATTTCGTTACGTAACGACAGAAATTTGACGGAAAAGTTTTCAAAGCAATCAACTTTTTCCCCGTCCTTGTCCTATGGTGAACATCTAGCACTTTCTCAATAGCTGTGAGAAGTTTTGAGGTGCCAGTAAATGTGGTGTCGTAATTCGAATTTGTTTTTTTTTTCGTGGAACTTAAGGATTTTCCTGTGCGGTCTTTTAAGGAAAAAGCCATTGAAAAATATTTGTAAAGCACTCTTGCTTTTAGAAGTCTTAGGAGAATTAGGAAAAGTGAGAACTTTTCTACTGCAGGTGATATATCGAAAAGTTATTTTCACTTTGAAGGATCTTTTAGAAGGAGTCGTGAATGAGTTGAAAGTTTCTTATACCTGCCTAGAGCAAAACTTTAAGACTTGGTCTAATCTCGTTAATTTAAATCTTGAGACGTTTTTCAGGCATTTTTGGATTACGCCATTTATTTTATCTGTAGTGATGACGAAAAATGTAACAAAAGATACATTAAAATTGAAAATTAATAAAGTCAAGGAAAATAAACTAAAATTAAAATTAAAGCAATTAAAGTAATTAAATTATTCGATAGGAAAGGAGATGGCCGCGAGAGTTGCTATTAGACTCACAGCTACCTTTCAGGGTCCCTTATTGTTCGCTTTAATAAATCTAAATTGGGAACGTGACGCAATTCTTATGCTTTATGGGGAATCCATCCAGATCGACATAGACCGTTCCAAACTGTTGATTCGGAGGGAGGGGGGGTTTGATTTGAATAAAGGTGATTCTTCACTGACCACTCCGCTATTCTTTTCAGATCAGTGTTAAGCACATTTCTCCCGAGAAGGCAACGATCTATTTTGCAATCCTGGACTACGTCCGGTAGATCATTTAAATACTTGCTGAAAAGTAGCGGTCCCTGAATGGAGCCTTGGGGGACGCCACACTTGATGACAAGGGTTTGTGATATATTACATTCAAGCTTTAACTGTTGCCGACTACAACTTAGAGGCTTAGAAAATTCTTTAATCAGAGAGAGCAACACTTGGCGGAAGTCATCATTAGGGTTGACGTTTTCAATCAACTTATCCACCATTCTAGAGTGATTGGCGGAGGGCATACTGTTACCCCCATTGTGGGTCTTGATGATGGACAAGCTTCTTTTACTTATCCGGAACGGCTACATGCGGATTATATCGTAATACTCTCAACGGGCAAATTTGTCAGCTTTACAAAATGCGGATCCGATTAGTTATTGACCGGGCAACGGAGTACTTACAAGTCAGGTACAAACTCACAAAAAACCGAAATCGGTCCTTTTGCAAAGAAAAGTAGTAAGAAGGAGGAGGAGGACGAAGGCAGTAGCCTTGAGTAAGCCGCCTGCCACTTTCAAAATAGTTACGGCGTCCAAGGACTTTCTAAATCTACTTTATAAATAAAATGTCAGGACACCGTAAAATAACCCGTAATGAAATGAAAGACCAACTTGCCCGCCAAGGGCGCAGATGGAACGAGGAGCCTTCTGAAAGGATTACGAAGGAGCTTTGGGGAGGACAAAATCCTGTGTCGACCAAACCACTTCTTCATTTAAATAAATCAAAAATAAATATACTTGTGGAAGTTTTTACTGGGCACTTAACCCTGAGAGGCCAACTATACAGAACAGCACTGATAGAGAGTCCGGAATGCACGGGTTATAGTGAAGGGACCCAGAAGGTGGAGCACTTCTTAAGTCTTTGTACTACAAAAGCATCCAAAGCGGGAACACTCCTAGGCTTCTTCGATTTATTGACGAACTACATGAAGCAGGTGCAATGGGTTGGAAAGCTGGCTGAGCCCATAGGTTTCTTGCACACGATTTTTCTTAGTGGCATGTAAACAAAAGTCTTAGTAGCGTCGTACCTCTTTTTCTATCAATCAATCAAAGGAAGCACCCTTGTGAAGTGATTTCAGTGCACCAATGAACTTTAGAAAAAAAAACGTATTTTCTGTGCAAACCTTTTACAAACAAAAGCAGTGGCAGACTTCCTTCTAAGCGTTCTCAATCTGTTTTAGTTATAGGGTAATTGGTTAATACCATAAAACGCTTATAGGAGATAGGTCCCTATCTGAAAACAACTTACAGACATCACAATTTTAATGGATCGATCCAAAAAGTGGAAGTGCAGGAGCATCAATCGTAACTAAGAATTTGAATCTGAACACCCATCTATGTAAACTGGGATCGTATACCTCAGTCTATAAGACGGAGATGCTGCTAGTTCAGATCTACCCGTTGGAAAATTGTGGAAGGTATAAGGCGATGATCAGGTGAATGCATGGTACAGAGTTCAATACAGCTCTGGACTTAGAATGTATCCGCCAACGATATCTGACACTGCCTACAGTGTGAGGTCATGTAGGAATCGATGAAAACGAAATAGCAAACAAACTGCCATAAGTGAGGCTTGCTTCGAGTGTTCAAGGTTTGAAACTGTTCACTGCCTTGGGCAGGGGCACGGCGACTGGCCTGGAGATATGGGCTACGAGGGAATATTGGAAAAATTGGCAAAGTGGCCCGCCGCGGACTCGTGCAGACAGGCTAAGATGGCGATTACATTTCCAGGAAGTGCTGAACAGACGGCACTATTGACAGGACATGGAAACTTCAATTTTCATCTAAGGAAGATGAACATCCTTGGGGACAATACC
Source organism: Leptarthrus brevirostris (assembly GCA_964036015.1). Taxonomy (NCBI): domain Eukaryota; kingdom Metazoa; phylum Arthropoda; class Insecta; order Diptera; family Asilidae; genus Leptarthrus; species Leptarthrus brevirostris. The sequence goes on along the minus strand of OZ038371.1, from coordinate 2,675,760 downwards.
TGTAGGCTGTGCCTGGACGAGCAGGAAACCGCAGTGCACATAGTGTGCCACTTAATAAGCAGAAGTACACCACTGAAATAGAGGACGAAAGGCTTGTGGAGATGTCTCACAATCAAATGCTTGCTTTAACCCGGGGAGTTATGGTGAAGAAGGATAACTGGATCAGTTCAGGTACTCTGCGCTGAGACGACTAGGAACAAGGACGAAAATAGACCTAAACAAAGTGGGCTATTTCAGCTAATCCCTAGAGAGGACATTCGAGTCTCGCGGTGTCCTTCGAAAATTTTCACCTCACGCAAAAAAGGGTTAGGTCGTTAAAATAAAAAAAAACGTGTGGGAAATAGTATGGAGCCCTGTGGTACACATGGCACTACATACGCCACATTAATGCAGAAAATTACGCCAATAATCGTGTGGAAATGAAGGAGCTTTTGCTTGCTTTCTCCAATTATTCTGAATAATCTTTAAATTTTATTTCTGACGTCTGACGTCGCACCCGTCACAAAAATCTGAAATATTTCAACAGCTTATTTGCGGAATTTGTAAAATGTTCTCAGAGAAAATCTAAAAAATTTATAAATCCTTCAAAAGTAATATCATCGCAAGAGCAGGGCATGGCATGTCTAGCAACAACAAAAGCACAATATTTGCATGCCATTTGCATGATTTATTGACGTGATAGCCATTCTGGTGCAATATTTCGAAGTACATACTTGAAACCGCGAAACACTGACTCACCCCACCCGTGCCGTGTATAGTCAGTCTTTGAAATACCCGAGAATCACTTACTGTTGACTTAAGACGATCGTTTGAAGAAAGTCTTTTTTAAAGAAATGAGAATAAAAATGAAATTTGTAAACGATAACAGTTGTTTGTTTCTATGGCAAATGGAAATTCCGTAGAATTTTAGCCAGCATTATTGCAGAACAAACAGCTGCTCGTTTGGTATTTTGTTGAACAGAAGGTGATTGTTTTTGGGATTGCTTTCAAATTGTTTGAGTCAAAAAGATAATTACTGCGAAGATTACGTTCTTAGTTTTTCAAATTACGTTATGACAATAATAAGAGAGGCTAGACACTTTTAGAATTTAAATTGGGAGTAGGTAGGTTCTCTTAATAGGCACTGAGTCTTGAACATTACGCTAGTCACTGAACAATCCAACTATTTTATTAGAGAATTTAGGATATCCAAGGGATCCTTAGTCTCCGAGCACACATATATTGAATTCAGACAAGAATTACAGAAGCCAGTTCCGTTTTAAATACAAAAACAGGAAGAGAACACGTTGGGATAATAAGTCCAAAACCATACCAAACCAACTTACCTACCAAACGAAGGACTGCCTATTATGGATTCCAGGAAAATGCTCAGCGAAATGATGGACACTTTCTGTCCCGATTAAAATCCTCAAAGACGGGTCGTTTCCACAAAATCCTCTTAACAACAACTCTCTCTGCACTCGTAGTCAAGGAATACAGAAGCTGGACCTCATCGAGTCTAGAAATCCTGGCGTTCGATATTTACTTCCCAAGCAGTTTAGACGGTAAGACTCGTTGAGTCTACAGTAGCTTCTGATAGTCTCGGCCTAAGACTGTAAAGACCTTAATAAGAGAAAGCTGAAGCAGGCAATTAAGAGTCGTTTGAAATCACCGGGCTTGAGCGGTAGAATCCATGCCGAACTTCAAGCGTCTGAGAGTTCTTAATTCTTTGACTGGAAACCATTTTTGCAGCCTACTTAAACCTCACATACATTCTTGATTCGTGGACAGAGGTCAAGTTCTCATTCCTAAGACAGGAAGGACCCTACACAGTAAAATACAGTAAGTCTGGCTTCCTTCCTTTTTAACACCCTGAAGAGATATATTCATGTTTATAACAGATAAACAGTTGATTCTTTTAAGCTGTCTCTCTCTCAGCACACATATATATAGCAAGACTAAGTCCGTTGAGACAGCCTTACATGAATTGATCGATAAGTTACCCTAGTTCACCCTAGCAGTTTTCCTCGATATTAAGGGCGATTTTAATAATGTCAAACCAGAGGTGATATCTAATGGCAGTTCTGTGTAGTTTGGGGGATCTATCATGCGTAGATATCTTACCATAAATAAAATGATGTCGCCTACGCTGATGATATTGCCCTCTTTACCTTGGGTTAGCACACAAATATCTTAGATGAGGATGAATTGTTGCAACATATCCTCGCGAAATCATTCCACTGAAGCACCAATAATGGTCGGCATATAAACGAAAACATAAAGTTCCTCATTTCAGCAGTAGAATAATAAATGTAGTAAGACTAAAACTAAGTGACCAAGTTCAATATCTGGCTCTCGTTCTTGATAGGAAGCTTAAATGAAAGCCCAACAATGTATATAAAGCGCGGCGAGTTTGTATACCTGCAAAAAGACGATAGGCACAGGATGGGGCATGGAGCCGGGTATTGACTACTGGCTTTATGTTATTAGGCCTATAGTGACATATCAGGTTTTGGGAATCAATCATCTCGGAATCACGGTTCTATCGCCAGAGGGTGCTGTAAAAGCGGCTTCCAGTACAATCATAGGATCCATCAATATAAGTATTGACTGGGCCCGATATTAGGTCACAAAAGATCTAATTGATAGAAGTAACAAGAGTGGCGGCGGCAAGGCCTTTACGACCTCCTAAGTAATAATAATATATATCGGGTGAGGTGGCCTGCCCTGGAAAACGTGATCCATCAGAAAACACAGAAGTAAGTTCAGAGAATGGCAGCACTACTGGAATCAGGTGCACTCGGAACTACACCACCACCTATCGCCAGGCTGAATTCAGTCCAGATTTGGACACTGCGTACATCGGACATTCCTAAATTTGGTATGGTAGTATAGGCCTCCGTTCAGCTCCTTTATTCCTACCAGGCAGAAATGGGGGGGATGGCCTCCTTAATCGGTGCATCTTTACACTGACGGCTTTAAGTTGTAAAGTAAAGTGGGTGAAGGTTTCTACTTGGAATTCCTGGACCTAAGCATTTCTTTTCGTTTTCCAGATTACTGCAGTGTTTTAAAAGTAGAAATTATGTCTATGTATAAAGGAAGCACTAGATTGCCTGGAGGACAGAACAATATCTTCAAATGATATCTGCATCTTCACAGACAGTCAGGATTTTATTAAATCCCTCGCAAAGTATACACGATTCCAATCCTGTCAAAATATGCCGCTCATCTCTGAATGACATGCATGAGCGCTTTAACGTACCGGGGCATACTGACATTCCGGGCAACTTTAAGGGTGATGAGCTAGCAAGAACTAGACTTAAACATAACTCACTAGGCTTGGCAAACCGGTTCCCAAATGCAAATTGAACAAGCACTTATAAATTTTTTTTTTTTTATACGATGTGGCCAAAGTCTAGGGGACAATCCTTTGATGCGTTAGCATGGTTTTGGTCGGAAGGGAATTAGGGTAAGGGAAGTGAGGAAACTTGAGTGTTATTTATGCATTGCTGCGAGCTAGACAACAGCCCAGAGACGGAGTGGATTATTTTAATTTCTTAATAAAAGCTCACGGGGTCATCTGGTCTCGAACCCGGGACCCATGGCATGTTGGTCTTGCCGCTCAACGTATTGATCCAACTCCGTCTTGCTAAGGATAAATGAAAAAGGGGACATACTTGCCTAATCATCCGCCAATCAATCAAGAGAGCTTAACTCGCTCAAATGAAATACCATAAGCGGTGTCGTTACTGTCATTTCGAGTCATTTCCCTGTAGGCAGATACGCTGATATACTCGGCGCGCCCTCGAATAACTTTTGCAGGAATTGAAAAGATGAGGAAGAAGAGGAGACCATTCCAAATTTCCTCTGCAACTTGCCGGCTCTAGGCAACCACAGGAGCCAGTATTAAGGGTCCTCCTACCTACTTAACCTAACCTAGGATCTGCTGATATCATGGATATCATCAGAAAAATGATTTTAGGTATCACTGATGGGCATGGGATTCTAGGCCTAATATTGTATCACAATGGGCCATTATGGCCTAAGCATGCCTTTCACATGGGAAGACTGGCGCTATAATCTAATCGTAACTAATCTGACCCATCTGACTGATCGCACATAGTGTGATCTGTTTCGAGGCACGCTGTCTAATAAAATACTTAACACCGCAGGGGTGCCGCAGGATAGCTATGTTGAACCGTTACTTTTAAATATTTATATCAATGATGAATCAGCGATTCCCAGTAGTTCGAGAATTCTGTGTTATGCTGATGATGGTAAACAATTTTATGGTTTTTCTAATGAGTAAGATTGTTTACTTTTTAAATGGTATCCTATTAACTTTCGCACGCTGAACATCCTCAAGTGCACCACTTTGTCCTTTTCCCGCCAAAATAACCCTTTGCACTACAGTTTTCTTATAGATGGTAGCTCACAACAGTTGCGTCCCCAACATACTTAACATTAATACTCTTCTCGCGGAAGCATAAAGGTCTTTCTATTAACTCTTCAATATTGAATGAGGTCAAACTAAAAGAACAACTTCTTTCCTACGTTTAACTTATTAGACTCTCATTGCTTACAAAAACGGTCAATGCTCGCGAAAGTTGATTGCAGATATGCTATTTTATCAGAATAACGCTTCGGTGCACGAGTCGCTTATTTTACTCAACAAAACTAGAAACGCTACTTTTCATAATTCGATGTTGATTATAGGAGGGAAAGACTATATTACTCAATGAAAAGAACCATTACTATCTTACCATGAATTAATAAAAGTCGCACTTACCTGGAAGTAAAAGAAAAGAAAAATAGTTAGTAAAAACTTGCATCGTTAATGGAATATATAAGAAAAGATTTCAAATGTAAATTAAGCGCTTTAAGTCAATACGGTAAATCATCTATTAATCATTTATAAGGCAATCGAGATCTCAAGAAAGCTTTTTCAGCGGAAGTCAGAAGTCATATCGATAATTAACATTTCAGACTGAACTCAAACGTGCTACACAACCACATGTTTTCACCTATGCTGTTTTTTATTATCATAAATCACAGATTGAAACTTTTTGGATGCTATTTTAGGGTTCCGTACGTAAAAGAAACCTTTACGGTGAGACTATGATATTTGGCTGTGTGTGACGGGCATTTTTCTCAGTAACTACTATTGCTATAGACTTGCAATTTGGCATCGCTATAGACGTCATTGTCCCAGTAAAAGAAATTCAGGGTTTTGTTTATATACCGTGTGGGGTATCATTTGAAAGGGCTGGCTTGAAAAGGATTCAAAACATATCTTTTTAAATTTTAAGTCGTATTACTTTTTGACTTATCCTCAAAAATGAAAGAAAAATACAATACTCCCCCCCCCCCCTTTGTTCGTACTATATGACGAACTAAACAAAAATTGATCGGGATACAGCCGGGGTTCGTGCCATGGACTATTGTGTAAAACCGTCTTTATAAGTTACACTCAAATACGTTGTTTTATTTTTTTCTTAAAATTTCGTCCCTATAATTCTGTTTTGACCAAACTTTACGATTGAAGATCTCGGGACTCGTATTAACGATCTTTGATGGGCTCCAAATCAACTATCATATCTTCATTGAAAACTTCAATTTCGTCATTCTTCATCGATTCGACTGAGTTGCTCGAAGTTACTGCAAGTGGCGCTCAAATGATACGCTCTCAAGAAATGACGGTATTGGTCTTGAAGTGCTCTTTCTCCCAATATACCTTTTCGCTGCTGTGTTCGAAATGGTATTCTAATCAAGTAAACTCACAATAAATAGTTATTATTTCGAAAGAACCCGTCGATACCTTTTCAATGAGTACTCCTTCACGGCTGTAGGACAAGTTATCGTAGCGATGAACAACTGAGCCAGAAGATGTTATCCTTAAAATTTGAAAAACCACTCGAATTGAGAGGTAATGTCATTCCACCCTCTCTGCGCGCACAAGGGCAGCGCCTAATGTCTGCCTCATTCAAAGAAAAAACCATCTTTGTTCTATACATAAATTCTATGTGCGCAAGAAGACGTTTTTACGTCAAAATAATTCTACTAGTACTACATTCTGGGACTTTAATAACTTAGTTCGAGGTGGAACCTCCCATTAAAAAAAGCAACCTGAGAAGACAGGTTGACCTAAACTCTAGTCTATGAAGCAGCAATATTGGCATTATATAAATACATTTTTAATCAAATAATGATTTTCAAAAAATCGAAAAAAAATAATTAGAATGCATTTTTATTTGATTTCAAGTTTATTTTAAGTTATTCGCAAATAACTATTTGCTATTTGAGCGTGAGTTATTTGATAGTCAAATAATTATTCTTTATTTGATGAGTATTAAAAAATATTTATTTTTGTTATTCGATTACCAAATAATTGTTCGTTAAGTTATGTCTGTTTATGGAACAATTATTTGTTTTGTTTTTAACAGTGGTCTCACAACCTTACACGTTTAAATTATAAAAATTCGAAATGAGAAAAGTGACAAAGTAATTGAAAAAAGAAATAACTTATTTCAATTTGTATTGACGACAGCGAGCAGGCACCTCCTATGTTTTATTACCAAAATATGCATAAACTGGGAGTTTTCATTTTACCTCGTTTTCTCTTGCTATTATATCCAGGCTTATTGCACTGCCACTCTTCTGGAACCGCCCTGCTTAAGACTAAAGTCCTTTTGCATAAATTTAGGAAGACAAATTTAATTAGAAATATTTTAATCTGAAGTGGTTTCTATTCCAAACTTTCTAAATATCAGATTTATGTCCACTCAAAGGTCAATTATTTTATACCCAAATGAATCAAATAATTATTTTCGCATAATTCTTATCAAATAACAAATAATTATTTGCTTATCGGATAACGCACGATAATTATTTAAAATTGAAATAAGGAGTTGGGTGAATTATCGACGTCATGGTTGCAGGTTCAAGCATCGGTCTGCCTACAAGTGTTTATTTTATAAAACACAATACACTCCGTCTCTGGCCTGTTATCTAGTTCGCAAAAATGGAAAAAGAAGAAATTCAATTTTACTCACTCCCCTTACTCTAATTTTCTTCCGGCAACGGCCATGCTATAACGCATCATCGCATTGTCATTTGGGCTTTGGCTACACCATAAAAAAGGAGCACAAAATAAGAAATAATTATTTGCAATAATATTCACCAAATAACCAATAAATTTTGTAATCAAATAAATTTTTATTTGATTTTTTATCTTTTATCTTTCTTTATATGAATAAGAAATGCTCATCTCTGCTATAAAGCTTCTATGATGAGCAGGTAGACTGAGTGCGTGATCTTGGTTGGTGTTTGTGCTTGGAATGTGATCACGATTGTTATGTTCAAAAAAATTGTAGATATCAAAGAAGAACTCTCTAAAATGACCTTGTGAACTTGATGGAATAAAGGTAGGTAAAAGGATTTTTTTTTGATGATGTCAAAGGTGCCATATGATATTGTAGCATAGAATTTGCAGAAAAGGAATAAGGATTGCAAGTACAATATTACAGGTTTGATCGGAGGCGGTAACTACGTGCGTTGCACATAAACGCCCACGGCTCTTAAATGAGACAAAAGGCAGAAGATGTTTAACTGTTTCACAGTTTTGTTGTGACTGAAGAAGTACTGATGAACAAATGTTGAGTGTAGAGTAAGGTGATAAGAGCCACATATAGTTTAAATTTCGTTCAAGAGAAGGGGAGGGACCGAAAAGGAGGCCATAACAACTTCAATGTAGATTATGGCTTTGTTGCGTAGATAAAAGGTGAATATAGAGCGACTGCAAACTGTGACGAGTTTCAGAAGATACGTTAGATATGTTTGAATACAATGGAAAGTTCTCTAGAGAGAGAAGTGAGAAGGAAGTAATTCGTCAAATTTCAAACTAATCATGCAAGCAGAAGGGTAATGAGAAAGAATGACAGGAAACTAGTAGAGAGCTACGTCGCTGGTGGAAAAGGTGATAACGTATCGACGTTCCATTTCGGAGTTCTCAGGTTCAAACCCCACCGAAGACGACTCATGGTTGACAATTTACTGCTGACAATATATTGCAATAAAAAAGCCAATGTCGGTGGTCTGAAATTTAACCTAAATTCTAGGTCCACTTACAGACGTTGCCCAGAATAGGGTGAAGTTCTATAACAAGGAGAGAGATAGAGTAAATTGTAAAATGTAGAAAAAATAAAAGGAAACTAACCAGAGAGACGATGGAAATGCAGCACAAAGTGACTACTATTTACCTTAACGTGACTATTATTGATGGCACTGTGTATATGGAGCAAATGCAAGTAGGAATTTCAGGCTGTGCAACGAGAATTGGTAAAATGTTGAGAAATTGGTAGATAAAAAGAAAATCCCAACTTGATAAGTTAACGCGTGGAATGTAAAGCCAAGGAAGTGGCATTCACTGGAGACGGAGTTGGGTCATTGCGTTAAGCCGCACGACCATCATACCATGGGCCCGGGGTTCGAGACCAGATGACCCCGTGAGCTTTTATTAAGAAATTAAAATAATCCTCTTCGTCTCTGGGCTGTTGTCTAGCTCGCAGCTATCAATGCTGCGAGTTTCCTCACTTCCCTTACCCTAATTCCCTTCCGGCCAAAACCATGCTAACGTATCACAGGGTTGTCCCCTAGAAATTGACCACATCGTATTTAAAAAAAAAAAACACATCAACTAACTTCACTCTCTCTCTCTCACTCTGGCAGGAGATGAACTTCAACCGATTCGAGACAATGATTGCAAGTGGACTCTACAATTTAAAGTGGATTCCGAACCACTGGTATTTTTTCTGCAACCCCCTGGGATCTCTGGATTGGTAGACCCGACACGTTTCAGTTACTCCACCGACGACGACGGTTCCAATTGACTTCATCCTTGGAAATAATTTATTCTCTATTCGCTGTACCAATTCTAGAATTTACTGTGTAAAGAACACAGTTTTTTTGTACTCTAACTATTTCAATGCTTGTGCCAACTAAACACAATTTGCGGGAAGCGCTGCTTTTTTGTTTTAATTTGAAGAAAAGTGCAGCTGATGGACATCGATTGATATGTGAAGCATATGTGGAACATGCTCTATCAATAAAAACATGTAAGTACTGGTTTTGGCGTTTTAGACACCAGTGACAAAGATTGCGAAGGGAGACCAGTAACGTTTGAATACGCTGAGTTGAATGCGTTATTGGACCAAGATTTATGCCAAACGCAAAAAGAGCTTGTTGAAAACTTAGGAGTGACTCAACAAGCGATTTCAAATCGTCTTAAGGCCATGGGTATGATGCAAAAACAAGGAAAAAGGGTTCCGTATGAACTCAATCCAAGAGATGTCGAACGCCATTAGTAAGCCCGGCAATGCAACTTCAACGGCCAAACCGAATAATCATGGCAAGAAGCTAATGCTGTGCATCTGGTAGGATCAGCTCAGAGTGATCTACTCCAGCCTAACCAAACTATCACTGGGGAACGTTACCAACAACAATTGATGCAATTAAGCCAAGCATTGAAGCTCAAACACCCACAATATGTCAAAATATATGACAAAGTGATCTTTCAGCACGACAACGCTCGGACAAATGTTGCAACAGTCGTCAAGGAAACTTTAGAGGCGCTTCAATGGGATTTCCTACTCCACCTGCCATATTCCTAGACATTGCCTGACATGACTCATGGCCTGGACAAGCAATGCTTCACTTCTTACGAAGAAACCAAAAATTGGGTCGACTTTGATCGACTCAAAAGACGAGAAATTTTTTCGACGCGGAATCCGTATGCTACCAGAAAGATGGGAAAAAGTTGTAGCTAACGATGGACTATAAAAACTTCACGAAAATTAACTCTTAAATTAATCGACAATTAACTAATTTATCTGTGCTGCTTGCAATGGGATAATTTCTTCCTCAATTATCACCAAGAGCCAAAATAAGGTTCGGTTTTTGGGGTTTACTTTTTTCTAGCTAAGTATAATCCCAAATAAGAGAATAAAGTGCTTGCCTCCATGAAATAGTTCTAGGTGTATTCGTCTGCTTTAAATGAAAACAGACAATTTCTAATTGTCTTGACTATGTATTTCGAGATTGGAACTATTAACATTTTTCACCACGAAAACGCTTTATCCCATACGTTTTCAGATTATACAATAATCACTGCTTACATTTCAACAAAATTTACTTTGTTATCTTACACTTCCTACAAAATCCCATTTAAATACAAACATCCAGAAATACGTACGATCAGCTGATTGCAATCATGCGACTATCCAACTACGTTTAGAAAAATAATCGCTCGAATAAATCGAAAAAAAACCCGTCACCATCACTGCTAACCTCAAAGTGGTAGGAGAAAAAATTCCATAAAATATTTCCGACAACGTAAATACCCCTAATGTGTTATATAATTTCTGTTGGCCGCAAAACAAATCAGTGAAAAAATCCCACATAAATTTACCTGAGAAAGCAATAAATTCCAAACAAGCACAAGTCAGTCGTTTAACCTAAGACATCTTCATGTCCCCTCTGCCCCATCCTGTCGACAATTGTGTGAAAACTAATTGCATTTATTTGCTGCTTTACACTTGCTAAGCGGATTAGAGGCGTACAAAAGACAATCAGCGGGCAACTATTCGACCGTGAGCGAATCGCTTAGCAGCAATCTTAACAGCAGCTGGCAACGTGCCCAACTTCAGACTAATTAGATTCCCTTTCCGGCCTAGACGACTTAACGCCGCAATAATTTCCTCTCGAACTCCAAGTTGTCATCGCAACCAACATCCGACCCGGACCGGACCGTATAATTTTCGTCTAAAAATGGAATTGTCTCACTTAAGCATTTTCGTGATTATGCAAAAATATCACTTGAAATCCACCAAAAATCCCACACACAATTGCACGTCTCGAATTACGGCTAACTTCCGTTCTTTTATCGTAGTCGGGGCCAGTTTCGCAGGCTCTGACTAACTCAATATTTAACAGAAGCGCTAGCGAGGCAACATGTAGTAGCAGCACTAAGCCATCTCTCTTGCATGGCGGACTCCAATGGCCCACATAATTTAATCGCACCAGAATGCCAAGCTTCTTTTCTCCGGGGGTCTGGGGGCGAATAATACCCGGAACCTGGAGGTTTATTCTTCGCCATAACTAGACCTTTGAAAATTTAACACGAGACCAGTTAGGTAGTACTATTATGACCTATGGCTGCGGGGAGTTCAACCCGCTTACCGGAGAGACTTAGAGCTTAACATTACTTTTGGCGAAACGATGCACAGGTCGCTGCATTATTACTGCCAGCCGTCTTGTTATGAAACCCCCAACCCCACTCGGAACAGCGAAGCTCCTGCCTAATCTCCGACGTTATTAACGTGTTGTTAGACTTTAATAAACCTCTGTTTATGCAGAGCAAACAATTCAAGTTTTGCCGGTTGCCACATCGCTACCGGTGTGTACGAGATGAATCTTTATCTCCATGCAGACTCCACACGGTGCCAGAGTCAACTTCAAGCAAGGCTGCGTATCTTGAAGGAAGGATCTCGGCTCCCAGGTGGAACAAAGTGCTTTATTGCAAGTGTTTGCACAATATTTCTCCTAAAAAAAACCTCCGGAGACCAAATAGCGCATAAATAAAGATGAAACCTGGAATAAGGTATCACAGGGAAAGGCACTTTATATGTACATGATAAAAGTGCAGCATCAAACGCCCTAATGATGTGCTCTCTATGTCTTTCTATTGGCGTTGTTTTGGCTTGAGCACGACGAGTATCATCATATTCAGGGATTTGAATGGTTTCCGGCTCGACACATTTAGGAGGATTTTAATAAAAAAAATGTCAGCTCCGAATTGATAGAGAATCTATGGAGTGTCAGGTATTACAGAGGAATTTGTTCGAGAAGTTAATTATTATTCGACAAATTAAGAAAAGTAGTAAATCTTTAATAGAAACACCTGCTGGATTCACTAGAATCAGTTCAGCTGTCTAGAGACTGTAAACTTCGATCAATTCCCTCCTCGTCAGTGCGGTATAAAGGGTTCTAGAAATCATGCCTTCCCAAAAATAACATTCCTATGGCATTGGCATAGTTAGTGGCATAGTGCCGTTCCTTAAAAGGTGACAACAAAACAACTAATCCTTATAATTACGAATTAGTTCCACTACCGTAAATTCTTGTTATTGTCTATCACTTCACGCTTCAGAGATTGAGATCTTTGGGGCAATTCTAAAAGCAACCGCGGTATAATTACTATCATCAAAGGACGTGAACGTTATAGGATCAAAATTGTAAACAACACGAAAGCAAGATGATGACAAGATAGGGCCGACAGACACTGATTTTTAAGGGTACTAAAGGCGTCTGAAAAGAACATAAACAGTAGGTAAGCTTCGAATAAAACGCCAAACATTTTCCGGACACTTACTAATTCCATTTTTCATTTAAATGGTAATGTCGTTGAGAGGCAATTTCCCAAGATGGAATCTCTATTGTCAGCTTGTAAGATTTGTAAATTTTATTTCATTCATCAAAACAACTGTGAATTATTTAACCAACACCTATGTTCGTCTATACGAATTACTCGACCAAAAGGTAAATTCCTCTCGTGAGAACTAAGAAATGAATTTTGACAGGAAGAATTTATTATCTGACAGCTGGAATTTATTTTTCAATACACATTTTCTAGAGCATTGCCAGACTATTTCGTTCAGTCTCAAGTATGATTATTGCGGTAGCCGATCAACCGGAGGCTAACTTGCTTCTCTGACGAAATGTTAAAATCATTGCCATTCTGCTCTTCTAAGCAAAGTTGTATAATAGAGTAACAATAGACGGAGTTACACCTAGTCCTTATGAAATAAATAAATGCTCGCGTACCTCAGGATTCAACTCTTTAACCAATCTTATTTCTTCTTATTATTAATGATCAGTTTTAATCCTATTCATAGTTTCATCGACAAGAGCACCTTTGATTTTACGTAACTGTGGAAATTCAGCAGAATTCAACAGAGAACGCATTTTGGATCTTTAAATAAACAACATTGCTATGGCTCTCGCTTGTGGCGGAACCCATCACCCATCCAAAATTTATTGTTTAATACCTTTTAAAAAGGATCCCCGTAACCGGCCGCAAGCCCGTTTAAGGAGGGAAACCCACGCACTGGCCGGGACTTTGAGAGAATATATGCGCTACACAAATACACTTTTGGTGGTTTCCAAAACGCACTAAGGAGCAGTCCTCCGTCTGCAATAGGATAGGTAGGTTTGTGACTCGATTATCTGAAAAAACAACTCCTACAAATGAAACGTCTAGCTGCACACCCCTGATGACGTCCTTTAGGTTTAAACATCGGACCACGATTAGGCTATGTAACGTGAGAACTCTGTCGGACGTGTGGGGATACACGAAGTTCATGGAGCTGGCGCAGGAAATGTCACAGCATAAAATAAATATTTTAGAGTTAGGCGAAACTAAGTTATAGATAAAGTGCTGAAACCCTCGAAAAATCAGAAATACCGCTAATAGCAGGTGTAGGCTTGTTGCTAACCAAGCTTGCCTGTCGATCACTACAAGATTGGTCATCGATGGAATTATCATCGCCAGGTGCCGAACCAGGGTTTCTATACTGAGGTATTGGGCGCGATCCAGAAGGATGTAAAGCCGGAGGACACAAAGACGGAGATCAAGTCGATCCTGCGGATCCATCGGAACTGAAGTTGGAGATGAAACGGCCACAGTCCAAAAACTGGTACCAAGGCGCAGTCTGAAGATCAAGGACCAGAACAGTTATACGGAAAAAGAGAAGGTGGATGAAGTACTCGGGCGGGAGCTCCCAGCTCTATACAAAATAAAGGTGTTCCTTACCGTCGTGAATAGTTGAGGAAAAAGCTGGCTATTCTCGTTATGCATAGATAAGAAGTCAGCAGAACACATTAATAAAAGCCAGATCAAGGTGGGTTGGCTGTAATGCATAGTGCGGAAGAGAGTGGTAAAGGATTATAAAGGCCCTCATAATAGGAGCCTATGCTACAGGTGTGGAGGTATAGAACACCATAGCACAGCCCTGGCCAACTGCATACTCCGAAGAGAGAGAGAGGGGACTTCGTATCAAAAATATGCACAAGTTCCTGTTGCGGGACCTTTAAGGAGATCCTGGAAAAGACCCAAATGCTTCGTGTCCTACAGGGCAAGAGGCATATAAATAGAATTGCTAACGACTGCTCGTATCAACTGTACCAAGAAAAACAGGTCGATATGCGGACAGTACAAGGATAAAGACCCTTCCTACTGGCATCCTGACCTGACAGGCACTGCAGCCACTTGGACGTCTAACCCCAGAAGAACCCAGTAAAGGCAAAAGCAGAGGTTTTTGTCTAGGTGAAACGTAAAGCAGTGACATACTTCAGTTGCTATTTACGTCGACCGAACCCAACTAGGACTTACGGAGCAAATGGACTGCGCAGAGGATGAGGTCGTAAGAACCACTGGCAAATAGCCACCAACACAGGACTCCTGATTCTAAAAATCGGCAGTGTGACAACCTTATGACGAACTGGAAATGCCGAAACCATCCCGGATGTTTACTCCAAAAACTCGGCCTCAGAAACACTGGTGCCGCTGATACGGGAGTAGAGAGTGCTGGAGGCCTATTTGGGAAGCGACCACCAGTATACAAATTTCGAGGTCCATAAGCGGGGACAATAGCAGCAACACTAGCACTAAGAGACGGCAGCGTGACAGACCAAAACTTCTGGAGGCTTTGTCAAGGGTACTGGAAGACGTACCCGAGGGAAGCGATAGAAGATAGTCTGCCTGCAGGACCTCGATGCTATAAAATAAGCCACGACACGGAAAACACCCTGTATACTGGTGGATTCCAAAGATAGCGAAACTGCGCGGACGATGTCTGAGACTACGTTGTGTGGCACAACAGCCAAGAAACCGCGAGAAGGCAGACCTCAGAGCAACGGAACACAAAAGCACCAGGAGGGAGCTAAGGCGAGTCATATGACAAAGCAAGGCCCGCTCCTGAAAGAATATCGCGCAATATCTAAATTCGGATGCCTAGAGACTCGGGTATAACCTTATCACCTAAAGTTGGGCGCCCTGAGACCTGCCGTAACATTAGAGACGAAGTGACCACAAGCAAGGAAGAGTAGAGGCAATCCTGTTCCCCGCACCACCGGTGAGAGAGGCACTGGAAAATTCCTTGCTTTACCTCATGGAACTAGAAGAATTTGTTTTGGCAAAAAACACTCGGGCCAGATGGGATCCCGAGCGAAGTACTAAAAGAATGTTTATTAGCACAAACAGTGGATAAAGCCGTTAAGGCCGTAGTGACACGCGCTCTCCAAAAGCACTCTGAGTGCACTGACTCGTCAGTTCGTTACCTGACTAAACCTTTCCCCCCCCCCCCCCCCCCACATTTTTTTTAATACACTGGACGGGGGCAAGTTCGGCTGGTTTACTGAAAGCACAAGTTAAGCAAAACAGTCATACACTACCATCGCTTTACGTAGGCTTAGACAAAACATTTTATAATATCTAATCGAGGTTTAATACGGTAGATGCCACTAGTCGTATTGTCTTAAGAGGTCATAGTCCCCAAAACTTTTCGACCGCACTAAGTACTTCGAATTGCAAATCCTTCATCATTCAGACAATTCAGCAAAAGCTTACCCTTAATGGGAAACATTTTCAATTTGCTCGTTTGAAAGGCTCCCAGTTTTCAATTCATTTAAAAACTGAAGGAAACATGTTCATGCAAACTGTTACAGATCCATCAAAACCCATATAGGGAACTATTTTCATACTATCTCTTCTCATCGCTTTCCCCTTTTCATAGTTTTTTATTGTCTCCTGCTACACAATCGGGGATAAAATGTGTGACCAGCAATGAATCAGCTCCTCTGGTCCCCCCGCAAAATTAAAACCCCATAGAATCGGTCTCCAACATCGCCCTCAACCTGAACCGCACTTTTATTTTTATTGAGATCATCGCCCCAATTGTCGCTTTGATTACCAAACTTTCGTTAAGCGAGAACGAAACTTTTTTTCAGGACATTAGGTAAATTTCCTTCACGTGCTACCAGCCATTGTCGTATATCTTTGCCATAAGAAAGACCTGTCGCAGGAATAAATAAAATGAAATCGAGGTGCTCGAATGGGCTGGCCACCCAACCCATTCATTCTAGAGCATATGGTGTCACTGGCAGGCACAAGGATCGGTGAAAACCACCAAAGCGAGAGCATAACTATGCCGACCGTGCCGGAAGCCAGGAAGGATGTTTCTTCTGGTTCTGATTCTGATGCTGGTTCCAGTTTTCGCAAAAGACTTCACTTTACAGATGTCTGACTATCCAGGGCATCGGCATGAAAACCGGTCGCCACTTCATCTCAATAAAGCGCACATGCCCATACATGATGGATGATGTTGTGGGGTTCTTTGTACCGGAATTCAGCAATAACTTGACGGTGGGAGTATGGATTTAGGGCTCCGGCGGGTGATATGCCTGCACTGAGACAGGTATGTTGTGGGGCGCCTTCTGCTTAAATGTTTAATGGAAGAAGCTTTTCTTCTTATTTAAAGCTTTTTGCCGTTGAGCTGATGTTGTGCACATGCCGAACCGACAACGGCAGGCGAGACGGCATAATAAGAGTAGATACGGGCCAGGTGGAGCAGGGATCCGGGCGCCACATGATGTAAGCAAGCAGCAGTATTGGTATTACGGGGTATTTGTGACCGAGCTTTACTTTAATTAATGATGCTTCGTATTTTTTGCCTCTGCTGTCTTTCTAGATATCTTCGGATCATATCGCAATTTGTGGGCGGCTCTTTTGTTTGATGTGTCTTCACCCACGAATTTGAATGGATCCCCCTCCGTTTGGAGCAGTTCGAACAAAATGAAATTTCACACTCTGATAGGACGTGATAAGTTTTCTTTAATGTGTGAAAGTGTTTTGCTGGATAAGAAGGTTTCTTTCGTGTACTGGAGTGGACCACATTGTGAAATTCGAAATTTTTATTTTATTTTTTTACATTCGCAAGTAATGTTATAGCCCAGGAAATGATAGCGTTCTTGTGACACAAAGAAAGTTCGCTTAACAGAAATTCTTATCTTAACACGCTTTGCCTTTCGGGCGAAAGAATAAGGATTGCTTGAATGCTGTCAGACTTAAGTAGAATTTAGAGAATTTCGAAGAAAATGGACGCTCTTTAAAAAGTTATCCTGGGTATCAATGGAATCCTCAATTCCATAGTTTTACAATTTTACAGGAGTTGTTGTTTGTATAAGCACCTTTGCAAAAATGAACAACTCGAGACTATCAGGTTTGCCCTTTTCTCTTTGAGTGTCTGTGACTTCGTCTAGCCTTCTTGTCGTTAAACTTGGAAAACTTCTCTGAACTTAAGAACTTAAGGATCTCCAATCTCATCAATTTGTTGTAGAGTAAATGGCGAATACGACAGTCTATTATATCGACGTCAAACAAATTTCAGAGATCCAATTATTTTCTATGATTTGTTTAAGAGGTGTAAGATTGCGCATTGTTGCGATGAAAATTGACTCGCTTAGACACATAGATTTTAGATTTGGCTGGATTAATGACAGTTCGCGTAACGGGTTCCTCATGTCCGATATCGGATCCAAGGCAGCAAACTGATGTGGAAGTCTAATGTGTGAGAAAGGACTTCTAAGGTTAGCAAAGCGCTTTCTAGATTTGTTAAAGACTTTTTGGTACAAATTCGGAATAAGATTCAAGTCTAATTTCACTCATTAGGTGTACACAAATCGCAGTATTCAATAAGACCACATGCTCTGAGTATGGTCTTCTTTCGATGGCAGCCATTGATAATTCAAGGGCCTTGGTGCGTAACTGGGGTTATTTATAGAAGTGTAATTATTGAAGAATTCCAGGGTTACACTTACGCAAGCTAACACAGAATCACAGGTAAATATACCCACTATAGAATCACAGGTGGATATACCCACTCAGCAGCTCAATCTTCTGTTGAATTTTGTTGAACAGGGGAGATTTTACAGAACTCTGCCCCACTCCTGGGTTTATTTATGAATTGTAAAATGTAATTTAGTTAGCGGATTGTGAAGGTTAGTCAGCTGATGTCAGTGCTCATATGCTGGAGTAATAAATTGTGATACAAGCTTCCAAAGGATTGGGAAAATGGTAGAGGCTGATTCTAAATCAGCTGACAACGTGGTTACTAATGTGACGGAAAAAAAGGCAAACTCCAACTCGGAGCTTAAGATGCCAAGTCGAGAAATTAACTTCCTTAATGATTCAACACCGGAGGTAGATGATCTGGCTAAACGAATGCGAGGTGAAACGCCAGGCAGACTCAACTGCGGACTCGATTATGCCTTTATCACGTTTCATTCGGCTAACAGAGGTTAGGCGAAAAATCTTTTAATCGGTAGGCGACTGGTAGTCAACCTAAATAATAACAGAAGACGCCAATAGGGAGGGAAGTGGGCCCGTACCGAGGGAGGTCGTTAGGAACACCTTGAAAGTTTGGCAACTTAATTGGCATCAGAGGAAGGTGACATCAGATATGATGTGATACTGTTTTGTGGAAGAGAAGTTAGACATAGCGCTGGAATCCTGGGTATATAAAAGCTGAATAAGATGACTTCCGGTGTGAATCGCTAATCGTTTTACGTAAACTCAGATAGCACAGCTAGATAATGGGTTTAGGTAATGTTGCTGCCAGAACTTAATACAACAGACCTTGTAGTTGCTCGTGTCGGATCCGGGGCAGGTACGTGTGCTCTAGCCTCGGACTACGACACATATAACTCACTAATTTCACACCCAGGGAGAGTGGTGCAGATTTTGGTTAAGTACCGCAAGAAGATATGCCTAAATTCGCGGTAGGACACAACCTTCGAATCATTGAAGAAGGAAAGTAGGAAGACTATTAACCGTGCCATAAGGAGCCAAGATATGGACGCCTGTGTGCAAATACAAAGACTTGAAGAAAAAGATGAAGAAAACTCTACAAAGAAAGAAGAGAGTGCGAGAAATATCTCTCCCGAAGCGAACTGCATCGAGACAGAACGGGATAGATGTCAGAAACCTGGGACGAAAGAAATGAGATTCTAATGGAAACTCACTTTATGGCCTTTTTGGGGAAGCAGGGTGCTAATGTAATGGATTCCTCGGAGGCGGAAAGGATTGCGTCTCTTGAGAAGGCCAGACGATCTATTAAGTATTTTGAACCATTCAAGGCAGCGGGATTATATGGTATATTTCCAGCCAGTGGGGTAGTGAGATGGCAGCACCAATACATACTTGGCAATAGGGTACATCCCGAATTCATGGAGAAATACTAAGGTCATATTTCCACCAAAATCAGGTAGAAAAAATTACTTAAGTCCTTCAGACCCGTGAACCTGCCGTCCTTCTTGTTGAAAAGAATCGAGAGGATAATGATTTATCACATTGAAGGAACAACGTTCGGTAGATACCCGCTAAGTAGGAACCAGCACGCAGATATACCGAAACAGCACTCCATCAAGGGTTGCGACTTGCAGAAGAGGAATTTAATAACATTACGGACATTTAAGGATCTTCTGATAATATAGACTTCGGCAGCCTGGAGAGTGCTCTTATCGATTGTAGTACTTGATGGAAGAGCAGGAGGAATCTTCAGTAAGAACCCGAATCTGTACACCTATGTAAGCCAGGCGGATATACTAGCTCTCGCTTATGCGCTGGATTACGTAGTGGAGAGTCGTGTGAGGGGTAAGAGGATAGTGGTGGTACTCGACAATCAGGCAGCGATCCTTGTCCTTGGCCTCAAAGTGTATCCATAAACTCAACGCCTGTGCCTCACTGAATGAGGTAACACTGTCAAAGATAAGGGGCATGTAGGAATCGAAGGAAACGAAAGAGCAGTAGCGGAACCGTTTATCCCCTTAGGTAGGGGCATGGCCTATTGGAGATGTGGGCCATGAAAACATATCATCTCTCTAGTTTACTTAAACTCCGCTTTACTTAGAGTATTAGATATGATTTGTTTCGTGTTTGGAGTTACGACGGATTCTGGAATATTACTTTTCGGAAAATAAAAGAACGTAATGACGCACGCCTTGATCATGCACTTTCTCAGTCTCCATACTCTTCTCACCCACTGTGCTAGTTAATAGCTCTTTTTGGAGTCTTCGTGAAGAAATCGAAAAAACTTTGCAATTTTCTGTGCTTCTTTATTACTCTCTGAAGGAGCACTCCTAATTTTTGCTATTGGGTGTGGCCAAACCAAAGCCGCTAAATCAATTCAGCAAAATTCCCTTCGGCTCCTGTCTACATGGAGTATCATAGGACACAGGACTTCGAATGGAGTTTGAGTGTAAGTCTTTTGTGGTCTGCTTGACATCCATTCAGTTGGTTCGCTTACTACCAACATTACAAATAAGTTCAATTCTTCCCGGGCGACTGATCACAGTGGTCGGTTTTCTTTTTGAGGATTTATTTCTCTTTGTCTACTGAAAGAAAAGTTCTTTGACACAAAGAGATCGTTTAAATCCCTAACCGCTTGCCAGAGATTCTAATCTGTTCGGTCGTCTTGCTTCAGATACTGTTTATCATTAGCTCTTTGTTCATCGTCTACTTAATAAGATAATTTCAATTCAAAAGCTGCCGTTATCTGCGGAATAAAGTTACCTCAGGTATGGAAATTCTAATTCTAATTGAAAGCGTAAAGTTCACTGATTTAGTCACAGTGCATTAAGATAAACCGTTACAGGTATCAGATTTGCTCGACGAAGCACGAAGTGCTGATATGATCCACCGCAAAAGTAAGCACAGGTGGTGTGCTAAGTCATCCTAAAAAAAATTCGGTTGTTTCGTCAGTTTCCATAATGTCTGGCTATATCCAACCGGAAGTATACCAACACCTGGCCCCCGAAAAAAAAAAAAAAAAAAGGGACACCAATAACACAGGGCTCACCTTGTGTCGCATCCAAGTCAGGCAAGTAATTTTCCTACCATTAGTCAGTGGCAAACAAACACTCGTTTTACGTAAGCCTTCCTTCCCTCTATCTAATGACATGGCGAAGTTGCTTTTGTTCCATCCATTGTTCTCGCTTTCGTTTTTTCTGGCCGCTGTTAATTTGATTCGAGTTCTTTTTGCACCTGAGCTGAGCGGAGTATGTTCCATACCACTTTATACGTAATTATGAACAAAGCCACGGCGAGGAATGGATAAAAAATTAAAGAACATATCCGAGTCGGACATCCAATCCTAACCAAAATGGACTGCCTTCATTCATTTCGCGGACAGTACATTTGCAGCCGCGGAGGAAGGGGTCATATATGCTAACACGCAACGCATCCAGCCCCGACTTTTGTTATGATTATAATCGACTGTATGCTCACCGTTCCGTGTTTCCTGTCCAAAACAGAAATAAACGTAACCCTCATCGGGGAGATATACCTGGCACAGGTAAAGCATAAAAAACTTCGCAAATTTTGCGACATTTATGCGTTTTATGAAGTATGAAAGACCCCCTTTTGAAGTGTACGAAAATTACGACTGTCACTGACCGAGATATTTCTTTCTATTGTAAAGTCAGCAATAAGTGGTGGTGGAGGGTTATGGATTTTAGTGTATGGTACCCATGAAGTGCACTAATGTGAGCCTGTCATGAGGAATTAAGCCGATATCAAGGTGAAATTACTTTAATCTTACCAGCATACACATATACTATTTTGACGTACTGCCACTGGGCTATGAAAATAATATTAACCTGAGCGATGCTCTGTTTACGCCGCAATTGTAGTCGCTGACAATAGCGTCTAATTTAGAACACCATTGACGGTCGAAAGGCTGTGAATAATGAAGACTTCTTCTCAGGGATGCACGTAATAGTTGTTCTCGTGCGTTGTGTTAAATTCGAATAGAAGCAGGTGATGGGTGGAGAAGGTCACCTAAAGAAACAAAGGTGTCATCATGTAACTGCTTTTTAAAATTCCTTGTGTGAGCTCCATGGTTCTGTGGTTTTCAGTTTCATGAATTCCTGAAGTGCTAGGTGCTTTCTAGAATCTCTGCAAGCAGCACTAGACACGATTGACGAATGGTGCCGAGAAGTTAAACTTAAGGTCAACCCCGATAACACCTTATTCATTCATTTTCTAGGAAGATGATTTTGGAAGGGTTAGTCGAACCATGATGAAATATCTTTGTATAAAACTGGTTCCCAAACTATACTGGAATATAACCCTAGATAACATCACAGAGAAAGCGAGGACATTATTTTGTGATTGCCACTTCGGCGATTACATGATGGTATAGAGCTAAGCTCAATGTGGTTAGTGTGGCTTTAACCACATTGAGCTTAGCTCTATGCCACCATGTGATCGCTCAAGTGAAGACGGTGCCGCAATTAGTACTGCCTGTAAATTAGACGGGGACAATATTTCTTGGTGAGAACTTAGGATCGGGTCACAAGACAATAAGAGAAACCTTAGATAGTGCGTCTTAGCTGACTATAGTCTCCGATCCCACTTTAGGCAAACTCTAGCTTTTAAATCACCTACCACAACGGTAAAGAGAAGTGAAGCACAATCCCCCAGGGTGGACTCAGCTGGGATATGGACGGTTCGAAATACGGGCTACTACCCTTGCTCAGCCCGTATTTGGAGCGAGTTCCCTTAATTTAACGCATCATTACCACTAGGGGAATGAGCCACTGTTTTCCAAGCGGAAGTTGATCCACCCTTTCATGTGCATACGAGAACCTAAAGGGAGGTTACTTAAGTAGGAACTGCCAACTGAGAAAGCACTTGGAAAAAGTCGGTAGAGCAAATGATCCACATGCAGATTATTTCTTAAGGAGGGCAAGGCACCTATACTCCTTTATAGTGTCCGGTATTTGTTAGTGTCCGGTCATTGCCAGGCGCAGAATATCGAACATTGGAAAGCTATTGTTGGATCCCAATGAGTTATAGGGCAGCTTGCTGTACGTTTGTTCCTTTTTCGACTGACCAACATGGAAAGAAGGATTTAAGGTAGGGGGAATGAATGAAATACAAAATTTGCTTTTGCATTTCTGAGAGCTAGATAACAGCCTAGAAACGGAGTATATGGTCGGAAGCAGGCCGAAGCTTGAATTTTCATTCGTTTTCGGTTTTGTTCCGAAAACTCACCCAAGTTCGCCCCACTCTAAAACTCAAAAAAAAAATTATTAGCGAAATCGCCTTCTGCTATGCCAGCGTAATTGAACTCTGCTCTAAGACAGCATCACTTTTCTCCGCATCCGGCGAATCTAGTTCCGGTGTAATCTGTCAGACGGCGACTTGGTTGTACCGTGAAATATTTGACGCCGAACTCTTAAGACCTAAATTTCAGATTTTCCATCGCGATCGTCACTTCAAATTATGCGCTCCAGTTGGCGGTGCTGTGATGAGTGCCATATGAGATATGGCGCCAAGAGAAGGTCTATTACCACCAACCTACTTGAACTCCTTCATCTCTGCTTTTCTACCAATAAATCGGCCAGACAAGTGAATTTTTACTGACGGACTTCAGTAAGGTTCGATAGGACCAACAACAATATCCTTATTTACAAGCTTGTCGGGTTTAATTGTCCATCGAATACAACGTGTCCTGTTTAGAGAAGTTCTTTCCATTAAAATCTCTGCCTCTTCTGGGGTACCACAGGGCAGCATTCTTGGCCCATTCCTCTTTTTTCTGTCTATTAACAATGTTTTGCCACTTCTTGGCAATTCCAGAATCCATTGTCATGCCGACGATGCTAAAATATTTTGAATCGTTTCCTGTGACACTGATTATGACCTTTTAAGCACTCACCTAGCATTTTGTCATCAGTGGTATTCCAGGAACCATTTTCAAATTAGTAGCGAATCAGACACGCTCAGTTATATTGTTATATTGTATTTTAGGATATTTTGCACGAAATCAAACGGACCTTAACACCTATCTTAACCCAACTGTCAATTCGTATTTTGATTGCTTAAGCTTGAGAGTGTGTACAATAAAAATACCGAAACTTTCGCTCAGCATAAAATATCTTTTTCCCTCAAAATTATGTTGTTTTTTACGAAAAGTAAGTTAAAGCTCTGGTCTGCTTTCTAAGCCACCTACTTAGGAAGGACGCCAATTAAGAAAAATGTGATGAGTTAGCCTTAAGCGATTAATTTCACTGAAAATGAATCTCCTTCGAAGCAAACTTCTTAAATTGCACGCCACAAAATTGTTAATGAACTTTGACCATACAAACACCCAAAAACTTCTCACCTTCAAAGGATACACCAAAAATTCCCTAAGGAGATATTCCGCGTTTCCTTCCCTAGAGTTCACGTGTCCCGACGGCTGTAGTTGAAACAAACACACCCTCAACTTCCTTCTGTCCCACAAATTATTCACAAGAGTTTTTAAAATTTATAAAAAAGTCAATCAATAAGTTTCATTGGATCTGGCAATACAGGGATCCACACATCCACACGAACCGTACATACAATTTTTCCAGGTAACTGGCAAGAGAGGGTTATTCAGTCACGCCCTAGAATTTTGAATTAACTTTTTCTATAAAAGAGAGCTCCCCCCTCCCCCAAGCAAGGGTTATGGGGATAGCATGCCCTTTATGAAGTTTCCCGGCGCCACTTGAACCATCAATTGCTTGTGAAAGTGCACGTACAGCTGCAGCAGAGACACATGCAAGCCCTATACCTGCCCGCCCTAGTGCATATGGCTAGGCCTGGTAAACACTATCAAAGGCTTTTGCACCTATATGCATTTCAACTGGCAATGTTTCTACCTGCATTAATTTATTTTTCATTGAAGGAACATTTTCCATTCTGCCAAAGGAGAACTTCTGCTACTTTATAGATCCTGGTGGGAACTAATGGCTGGGCAGGCAGCCCGGGAATCCTCTAGCCCAGCCGAGTATCTTCAGTTTGTCGTCTTGTGAATTATTGAGGAGGGTAATTCATCACAAGTAGAAGGAAAGCAGCTGAAAGGCCAGCCCATAGGCACTGAATAGCAGGCTGTTGTGCCCTGTTTTGCTGTGAAGAAATTTAGCCGGGGCCCTCCATAATGCAACCAAGAGATATTAATTGCTCCACGATGGAGAAGAACGTTGTCAGTGAGTGCGCTCATGGGATCTAAGTAGTCCAGAAATTAATTTTTACGCTCAGGACGAAAGAAAAAATTAATTTTTTTGGCAGCAGTCACTTAACTGAATTTGTTTAGCGAGTCAACAATGCGCAAGAAGTCAGGCCAAAAGGTCAGTGTGAACCGAGCGTTAAACTTACGCCACACTGACTATGCCGTGAACCGCATTTAATTTTCCCCACCCGTTGTGGACATAATCTGCAGTGTAATCACGAGTTCATGAATATCTTAGGTCTGTTTATTCTGGCAGAGCAGGCTATCTTGTCCAGGACATCTGAATGGGACCCATCGCGACTTGATGGCTCTCTGAATAATTTCTTCAAAGAAACCGTAAAAATGCGCCAGAGGAAGATTTTCATTTAAAATGCATTCCCCGAAAGTGATGGCGTACGTCTTGCAGATAGACTAGCGTCCTCCCGGTCAGCAAGTTCTTTAAGTTAACTTTGGCTGGGTCTATCAATAAAAAATTAGCCTTTTGGGGCTCCGATAAGACTTTGTATTTGGTTTGGGACTGGCGTTTTTGTAAAAAGATTGCAACTTAAGGTCAGGAAACAGGAAAAATTGCACACGAGACAGGACGTAAAAAAACAACACACGGGAAATGGACGGTTTCTCAGTACAACTCCCCCCGGAACGCTGTCGACTGCATTAAAAATGAACCTGTTTTTCAGGATGGAAACCTATAGCATGCCATGCTTGCTTGCCTACAGCCAGATAGAAATGTTTCCTTTGGCCGGGGAGAAAAATATTTTTAAATTCAATTTACTGCGGTCGGCTGCACTGCCCGATTCCACATCCTTTCCATCTACCGTTTCATCCCCTTAAAAGGTAATTAAGGACGTGGCAGCAATTATGTGCATTCATGTTAATTTTTTAATAATTTTTCGGTTCTTTCACTTAACCAAATTAAAAACGGGAAGTGGGCCAAATTTCGGTAGGCAGAATGAAAGCTTTTTTGCAGGGAAGAAGTGATGTAATACTCTGACGAGACTGACAGAGCTTCAGGTCAAGGAAATATGAATGAATTCCTCAAGGTATTTTGGGATTTGTGTTTGTGTGACAGCAGTAAATTTATTTTCTTAGAATTTCCAATTGTGCGGCTGAAGGTTTATGTCCTGTGTATCCAATTTTGTAATATTTCAAGGAATCGGGGTGGGTCTAACCAGGAAACCAGGGAAAAACAAAAAAATTGGGAAGCAGACTGGAAATGAAAGGACGTCAAGACACAGAGATGAAGCCGGAATTGGGTCATGGGATTGAATGACATCAATATTGATTATCTTGTTTTGTAGAGCCGACACATAATTGAAAGACTACGGTAGTGTACAACTGTAATAGAAAAGTTATTCTAGAGAGTAACGAAAAACGATTTCTTTATTAAGGCATCGTGCTTGAAGTCCCTTACAATAAATCTAGAGGAGTATGAATCGATGAAGAAATTGCCAATACCAAAACTTTCGATGCATGTCATCGTTGCAAATAAGACCACGAAAAACCGCACCCATTTTATGATATCTGAAGAAATCGACGACTTGTAACTTTTCGATTCTCTTTATCTAGCTAACAACAGGATCACGTTGAGTTCGTGTATTGTCACAAAAAAAAAAGTTAATTAAAAAATTCCATACTACGTTTTTCGAAGAGTACTTTCAGAAAAATTATATTTTACAATGCAATTTTGGTTTTGATTAGTACATTACACTATTTACACTTTCTTAATCTTACAGAGTACCTTAGGGGTCTATTGAGGCCCCGCAGCTTTTTTCATAAGCGATTTTTATTAAATCATGCAAGTCTGTTTTTAAAATGATTTTAAATCTTCTATACAATTTTGAAAAAGTGTTAATATTGCAGCTATACAGTAGAGAGCTAATTCAAAATTTTTTACCCTGCCAGAAAAAGA
The DNA here is from genome assembly GCA_964036015.1 of Leptarthrus brevirostris. NCBI lineage: Eukaryota > Metazoa > Arthropoda > Insecta > Diptera > Asilidae > Leptarthrus > Leptarthrus brevirostris. The sequence continues at coordinate 2,648,724 of OZ038371.1, read as the reverse complement.
AACGCTTTCGTTCGAACTAAGAAGTCAGAGACGAAGCGACAGCTTCTTACATACGCTCTCGAAAATTTAACGTATTTTCTCCAACTTAAATTTGTATCTGATAGCTTATTGATGAGTTCCTGCTTAAGTTAGGTTGTTGTTGCTGCCTACTTCTTTTTGTCGCCAGCGTAGGACTCCCAGAGTACACGGTGGTTTAATTTTCTCCGAATCCCTTCAGCTCCGACATTTGCAACTCGACAAAGCATTCTGGCATCGTTGCTTCAAGTCGAGTGCTTATGGTCACCTTCCACCACCACATAGCCTTCAGTCTGACTGCGCTTGTCCTTTGCCATACTTCTGCAGTATACGGCCAGTGGCCCCAGGTCCAGCATAAACTCCAAAGTCGATATGGGCGTGGAACACAGACACCCAGACCGGTCGCTCCCTGTACTCTCGATAGTGTCTCATTGTAACAACTGTTATCCAGAGCTGCCCACCAGACTAGTGAGCAATTACAAAGAAAGTTCTGTGCCTTAGGGGGTCACGAGGGTGACCTGTCAAATTATGACCTTTGTCATCGGTTTTCCTCTCAGCTGCAGATTTCCTATGCGGAATTTTTGACCAGCATGAGATGCACTTTGTTAACTGACCCTAAACAATTCTGGAAGTTTATAAATTCCAAGCACAAATGTGATGCCTATCCTTCTTCTTTGACTTATCAGGATTGTGAGTTCTCTCTCTGTCTAGTTCCCGTAACCACTTGAGGGGAACGGGACGGAAGAACAATTTCAACGATCCCTCTACAATTGCTAATTTCTTTTTTTTAAATTTTTTTCCGTACTGTCTGCTGAGGCCCTAGTCAGCGTACTTTGCTTTCACTACAAGCCTTTCTTGGGTTCCTTCCAGTATGGCTTCCTTAAGGGTACATCAACTACCACCAACCTCCTTGACTTGCAGAATTACTCTGTGCCAGGCATTGAATCAAGCGAGCAGGTGGACCATATCGGAACCTATATCTGAATTTGTCCAGGCATCTATTGAAGTATTGTCGAATATTTTCTGAATAAAAAAATTAAATAGAGACGGAATTGAATCAATAGGTTGAGAGACACGATATGGTTCCAGGGTTCGAGCTTCGGCCTCCCGGTGAATATTTTAATTAAAATTAAAAGTTCACGCCGTCTCTGGGCTGCTGGTCGGCTCGCAGGAATGCAAAAACATCAATCCCATACCCTGATTCCTTTTCGACCGAAGCCATGGTTGCCACCTGTACGTTGACTAAAAAATAATAAAAAAATAAATGAATTAAAATAAGGAATTTCCTGATATCAAAATTGCCAAACCATCGGCATAGGCGAAAGTTTTAATTTTGTCCTGATCGAGTTTTAACAGTACCGCAAAGATAGACGAGGCAGAACTCCACCCTGAAGCATGCTCCTACAACACGGCAAGTTAGGACTGTTTTATCCTTGATCTTAGCATTGTCTAAATCTAACGTCCAAGAGCGTGCTCCACGCCTAGGCTCGACAGAACATTATTAAAGACAATTTTTATGCCTGGGAATGGCACTAGATTGTATTCTTTGCATTTTAATGAGTGTTCGATCGTACCTCATGAAGAGCAGTAGGCGTGCTGGATACAGTTTCCATCACAAGTTTGTCTAACTGAAGGTGAAATTGACGCTGTAGAATCTTCAACGAAAAGAAGGTGAGGCTGATTGGTCTGAAGCCCTTTGCAAGTCCGTGAGCCCGTTTACCAACATTAGGAATGAACACCACCTTGAAATTTATCCAGATCTAAGAAACATGGCTGAGAACAAGATTGCCTTTAGTCACTTCACCACTAAGTCTGGTAGCAATAAATCTATATAACCCGGGGGATTTGTAGGGGACGAAACTGTTTATAGGATGGTTATTATAGGTTCCAGATCACACGTTGTAGGCTAATATTCCACACTTTTGCGACATTCAATTAATCTAAAAGTAAAAAAAAAACAAATTTTTTAAATGGAAAACAAATGGCACCCAACTAGATAACCTCGTATTACGAATAGGCTATATGACAAATAGCAGAAGGCCTAAGTTATTCTCTTGAGGATTCAATAACGTTCTGCCGAGCTTTTTCAACCGGTGTCTCCGGCGCATCCTTAATATCCATTGGCCAGAAGTCATTACTAACGAAGACCTACACAGACTTACAAGCCAGTTTAGGATAGTCACCAATATTCGCAGGCGAAAGGGGCAATGGATAGCGACACACTAAGAAAAGAATCAAACAACATAGCACAGCAGGCACTACATTGAAATCCCCACGAAATCCAAGGAAGACGCTAAATTGGACGACCGCGCAAAACATGAAGAAAATCCTTCGAAAGGGAAGCTCCCCAGATCAACAAATCGTGGCCACAGTTGAAGGCGTTGGCGCAGAACCGGACCAGGTGTACAGCCAATGTAATAGACGCCCTATGCTTCACAAGGGGTTAAATGAACCTGAAAAAGAGAGAACTTATCCGCAATCCGCTCATACAGAAAAATGAATTTAGGATGCGCAAACAGCACAAATAACATACACCTCATACGAATTATAAGCAACATCGCAAACATAACACTCCGATATTGTTGTTGGAAATAAAAGAACAACAAAAAGCAAACTTAACAAAAATATTTAACTACAACGAGCAATGGCCTCCAGTAGGGCTCCCTCTTTAATTTAAATCAATGCATGGACACACTCAAATATCAATCGACATTTTATATGACGTTCTCTTAAAAAATTTTCTCTAACCTCAGGCACAGCCTACTCTAGATACAAGCTAACACGAACAGCTGAGCCTTGGTGGTGTAAGCAAACCGAGTACAGTAAAGAATTGGAAATGGGTGGGAAATTATACTTTGTCGTAGTATTGCTAGCAGTATTTTTAAAGTCTCAATTTGGAATTTACTTGACGTGAACCTACACGAATGTTCTGAACATATGGTCACTCTCTCTTGTGCTCGTTTTGTTGAAGTATTGAGGTAAGAATGCCTCAATGACATCAGAATTTCTCTTTACTTTTGATTAAGGTAAAGTGCAATTTTATATGCGTGCAAGGATTGCTTAATCTGTGATAGAAAAATAAATGAAATAATGACGACACGCTTAGTGGTAAGATAGTCGAACTGTCATGTTTTCCGGGCATGTATCTAGAGTAGGCTATGCCTCAATTCACTACTGCCACTAGTAAAAACTACTAGTAGTAGTATAAACTAGTAACTTCAAATTAAAACAAGTTTTGACATCAATGCACCTCTGGACTGTCGTGCACAATTCATTGAAATTCCATACCTCTGCTGCCGTTGGATTGCCAACAGATCCACCAAGTAACACTCATCTTCATTGAAGCGCATAGTCTAAATATTATTCGAAAATTTTCCAGCGCAGGCACATAAGCATTGAGTTTATAAGATCGCATAAATTTTTGCAATGAGTACATTTTTCGTTTACGGGAAAGAAGAGCATTTTTCAATAATAAAAAGAAATTTTTTTTATGTCACAACACAGCGCTTGGCAACCATGCCACCGTAACAGTCGTAGTTAATCGTTTTCAATTCCCAGACGTTTTCTCACTTGGTTTCCCTAGACACCAGCGAAGCGGATGGTTACTGAATGCGGCACGGCATCGTATCGTTCGAACCATAAAAATTTTTCACTAGGAATCGACCGTGAAATTTGTAGAAAGTGGGCATTTCCTTTAAAAAAATTTCTTTGATAATTCGACGAAGGAATTTTTTGATCGAAATCGCTTGTGTACCTGACGGCCAAGTGATTGCTTTGTTGGCCCGAGCTCGGTTGTGGTTTCATAGTGACGCCAGGTGTAAAACGAACATGGCCAATCTGAATGGGAACGGGAACAAGAAGAATTTTCGTACTCGAGTTAATGTTTATCAACTCGAGTGGTTCAGTGAACTGGGAAAATACCAGTAATCCGTGAGCTTTCATTCCCATCCCTTTGTGTTCCCGATTAGTTGGCCCGGAACGATTACTCCCTGCCACAATGGGAACCACCGTGTCGGCCTCTGCACTGCTGCTGATTGTTAGAGTGCAATCAAAGTTCGATTAATCCTGGATAGTGCATCACTTGATTGCGTTATGAGCGATTCCAGGCATGAGTATACAGAGGTGTGCCCTACTTCCTGCTTGGGTGCAGTCTGCATCTCTCATTCCTGCATTGGGAATTCGTAGTGTGCACCTTGGTATAGGCGCACATAAAATATGCATGGACCCCTTCAGGATTTTAATTGGCTCATCATAAATTCACCATGTAAAAGGCATCACATGGCTCCACAAAGAGCTCGAAACTGTCGCCCAGATGTGGATGGATGTCCCGCCACCTCCTCAACGGTAGATTGTGAAAAATTATTTCGGTCACACGTTAAATATTCATCAATCATGGTCCACTTATACAATGTTCTTGCGTCCTCCCACACTTTTCGCGCCACAGGTTTGTTTATATTTTGAAAGTTACTCGCAGCATCGTTGCTAACGGCCGGCAGCCGCCAAACGAGCAAGTTTATAAGAACCGGGATTGCGCTAGTACGTCTGCTGGTATCTGAAGAAGCACAGGATGACAAACGCCGGGGTGGTGATTCGTTATGAAGGGGTTGAGTTGGACAGGTGCTTGCTCGATGGGGAAAAAATCTCAAAACATTTCCAGCTCGAAACTCAATAGAAAAGTGTAAGCTGCCAGCACACGGTCCTCTCCTGCTCGTCGAGCGAGTGTTGGCATTGTTTCTTATTCATGAATTCATTAACGTCAGGTTGTCAAAGTAAAAAGCATCCCCCCAACACACACCGGCAGAGGAAAATACGTCTTTTCGGCGAAACATTTTTGTTACCATCGTGTGACTCGCGATCATATAAAAAGAAATCCGTTGAGCACCCTTCAGGTATGAATTTATCTTGATAAATGACTGCTGGAGTGGTATTTTGTATTTAAATGGGATTCACGTCTATAAAAATGGTACAAAAGCGAATGAAATTAATTTTTGTTGCCCGTTCGTTGGCTGAATTATTCTTCTCGTTTGGGTAAGCGAAAATGTGTGTTTGAGCACAATTAGGAACGGCCTTCGAAGGACGTCATAAATTTTCCCAACTTGAGAAAATTATTCGGTTAATAGCAAAATATGTATTTTAAGTGCGAAACGTGTGGAAAATTAATGCGAAGCATGAGGGAGTCAAGCAGCGCTCAGAGAGAGAGAGAAGTGAATAAGGAAAAGCGCTAATGAAGAGAAATAGGCGAAGTGAAAGAAAATGACTCTGCTGACTCTGGATAATGATAATGTCAAGCAGCGCTCAGAGAGAGAGAGAGAGAGAGAAGTGAATAAGGAAAAGCGCTAATGAAGAGAAATAGCCGAAGTGAAAGAAAGTGACTCTGCTGACTCTGAATAATGTTTCGAGGTCTGTCGATATATAAAGCAATTTTCCTTTTGAAACTAGAAGAGCCCGAAAGATTACTATAGCGCAACTATCATTTCACATTTGTTGCGTTGTTGATAGTCTTTCTTCAATTAATTAGTACATTGCACTCTATTTCTGATATTTTAACGATATTGAAACTCCGATTTGTTTGTTTAGTAAAAATCTCTCTCTCTCTCTCTCAAATCGACATTAAATATGACGTTCTTTAGAAAAATTTTCTCTAACCTCAATCACAACCTACTAGCCCGGTAGCTGACACGAACAGCTGAGCATTGGTGGTGTAAGTAAACCGAGTATAGTAAAGAATTGGAAATGGATGGGAAATTATACTCAATGCGAAGACCTTTATACCGAACGTGGGACCGTCGGAAAATGCATAAAAGCTTCAGAAAAGACAGAATCCGTCAACATCTTCCGCGGACTAGTACTATCCTACCTGCAGTGAGGAGCCTGCTCTATCGAAAGATGTTCCGATATCTCTCTTTCATGAACCAATAGACCAATGCAGTGTTGGAATGCAATCCTTTCGATGTTATGCTCTCTCGCAACGCCTATGTAATCTCAATTGTCCTGACATAAAAGGACACATTTAACGTATCTAAATAGAATAAAGCTAAGAGAAGAGCCGGTGGACGTTCATTCGTCATCAAAAAATAAAGTCAAAAATTCAACAATTTAGCTAACGGACGCGGACTCCGAAATGCAAACAAACAAACACACCGATGGCTACGTGAACGTTAAAAGCAGCTACGCGGACGTAGTTTTCTCCACTACGTGAAACTTCGTCCACATCAAAACATCAAGAAGAAGACATCAGACGTATAGAACTTTTCATGCCATACCAGAAAATGCATAATACCAGAAAATTCCAACTAATTGTCCAAGAATGTCACCGGACACATGTCAGGACCACTGACATACGCGAAGACCTCCTTGCCAAACATACCGAAATTTTTCCAAACGTTAAACTTTGCTAAGAGAAAACACGGTCTTAACCAAATATTACCTTTTGCCACTTAATTTTTCATGAAATCCTGGCAGACTGACGCAACATGAGATATCCTGCAAAAATCACCTTCCTATCCCCAGGTACACTAAAGAAAACAAACGTTCTCCTGTCAGGCTGTCGCGTATTTACACAAGAAACCATATGACAGTAAGTTATATCCTTGCCGGGCCAGATATGTTTATTACGTCGGACGAATATATCCTTCATAAAAATCCAACAGTCTACCCAACAGCCGTCAAAGGATCCCATTTGCTTTAGCAAGACATGTGGCAGGTGATATTGCTTCACGTAAGCAGTTACAGCAAAGGTAAATGTTTCTTTGTTGCTCCTGCCATCGCCATCACCATCACCGCTGCCATGTTCTTTTTCCTCCTGTTGATTTCGTATTTTTTGAATTTTTTCTATTCAACTCTTGTTGGAATAATTTGAAGTAATGGAGCGGCACTTTTACGCGCACGGGGAATTAAATTAGTCTCTGAAACACATGACACTCGGGGTCGGATCACCTGTCGTCGTCGTTTTAGTTTATCTGCTGCCCATTTCGATAGCAAACCTACCCGTGGATGAGGTAGATATTTATCAGATCTTTTTGGGGGTGCGGCATACTATTGATTAGACCATTCTGCCAACTGTCATAGCATGCAATGTGGTAGTCTGTTGAAAGGTGAACTGATGGAGAGATTTATTTTTGGACAAACCTCCCTTCGTTTAAAGGTTGCGTAAAAGGGGTTTGGAATTTTATTAAGTTAGAGTTAGGAGAAATGTACTTGTAATGATTACGTCGAAAAGCGGTGACATGTAGAATGTTCTAAAAGGTCAAAAGTGCTGTGTGAGGAAGTGCATTATATAAATCGGACTCACGTGGAACTAGCTACGAGTAGTTTAGAATCTAGTTACGTGAATTAAGGCGTTGATTTCTAGCCTAAGTAATTCTTATCTCATTACAAAACGTGTTTTTGGTACCTTCAAGCCTAAGGTTGGGATCAAATCTAATCTGTGCTGGGTACCGCTCTATAATTAAGAAGAATGAAGAATGCAAGTGCAAGAACTTTAAACTTGACTAAATGAATCTGTCCCTAAAAACACATAATTCACCTACCTCCTATCGGCAACCTGTAGCTCGAACCAAAAGTTACTGCGGCTATTTTTCGTCGACAAAATCTTGGCAAGGGCAAGTGCCTACCCTTAGTACATGGTCGTCTAATTTAATTCTCTGCAGGACCCAGAGATAATTGGGTCTCATCAGGAGCAGCTCAATCTCCTGTTCTATTTTAGTTGAGTAGAATGGGTAGAGGGGGATCTCTGCCCATCTGTTTCTGTTATCCCTTTCCAAATCGTAGGAGCCGAAGAGATTGTAGACTCTAACATTTTGACTATTTCCATGGTAGCAGCTCTGGAAAAATTTCCTTCCGAAGGTTCTGCGGCGACTATGGAAGCTGGCCTTGCGTCGGCTAAAAGTGCTAAGGAAGGCAGTGTAGCTGATAAAATTGTAACTAGCACTTCCTCATGTGGAACGGTGGCAGAGATGATAGTTGCTGACAAATTGGCTTTCTCCACCAGTAGAAAATGCAGACTTGCCCTCCAGCTAAAGTTAATCCAGAAAAAGGTACTTTTTTTGGCTCTGCGCTTGCGACTAAAGCTCACAAGCGTAAGAGAAGACAGGAAACGAAAGAGCGACAATAAGTCGCTAAGTGGGATGAGTACTGCCATTTCATTGAGAGCGTAACGGATTTAGTCAATCAGGAAATAGCAAAATACTGTTCAAAGACAACTTCTTCTTCAAATAAAACTTCTTCTTCTACTTTTCTGAGAAGAACAGATGGGGCCTGGACGCAATTCTAGGCCGAAACCCTGGAGCTCCTGATTGACAGACATATCCCAGGTTACAGTTATAGCTTGGATTAAGATTAAGCTTAAACAAATAAATAAAAGATGGAATTATTCCAATCATGCTACAAACACTACCAGACTTGATGGCGAAGTAGTTGTTGTGTATCTTCACGGGCTGCATTACTTTCAATTAAGTTCGTCAGTCCTGGAGAGAAGTCGAGGTAGTTTTCATCCCTAAGCCTGACCAATCAGTTTGTCGCCCTTTTTATTAAAGACCCTGGAGCGCTCGCTTGACGTTCACCTTCGGCAGATGCTAGATGGAAAACGACTGTAAAGATCCCAGCACACCCACTATAAGTTAAGATCCACAGAGACGGCTCTCCACGAAGTTATACGTACAATCGAACACTCAAAAAAATACAAAGAATACTCTCTAGTAGTATTGCTAGACATAGAAGGAGCCTTTAATAATGTTCGCACTGAATCCATCCTTGAAGCTCTAGCCGAGCTAGGTGTAAAGCAGGGCCCTAGCAGATGGATACTAACGATGCTGAGATCAAGAGTAATACAGTCGAGTTGTAATACACATCAAGGCGGAGTTCTGTCTCTTCTGCTGTGGCGGATGGTAATGAACATAATCCTGTTGAAACTCGATGAGAACAGAATCAGAGCTGCTGAGTATGTTGATGCCCGGGCAATCCTGGTAGCGGGTAAATTCCTTCCAGTGAATTGTGATATTACGAAATGTGCGCTGAACAATGTCAACAGATGGTGCAAGGATTTTGGACTATCTGTTAGCGCAGGAAACACCAAGCTGATGCTCTACCTCTAACCTAAAATGACCTTATATATATACAGCGGTGGAAGGACCTCTCCTCACTTATAGCTCCATAATTTGGAAGCCGACCAATGGGATAGGTTATAATAGGGCCAAATTGGGCAAGGTGCATTGGTGTTTCTGGAGCGTTACGCAGCACCCCAACTGATGCTCTCAATGTTCTGCTACACCTTTTCCCCCTTGATTTTCACATCATCCATTACGCGTGCTGCAGTGCCGTCAGACTGAAAGCGTCTGGATGCTGGGTCACCAAACCCTATAGCCATGGTAGCATCCTCAACTTAGCTCCGAGGGAACTATTTACTTCGCAGTCTGATTACATGATACCTGATCTTAACTTTGGAAGAAATTTCAGTTTGAGAATCCCAGTCAGGAAAAATGGAGGAACACAAGACTTTTTAATTGCTATTACACTGTCCTGTTTACAGACCGTTCAAAGATTGCCTGTGGTGTCGGGGCCGGTGTTTTCTCCGAAACTTTGAACATATCTTGGGATTCTGAAGGCATGCTCTCTGCTCGGACTCATTGAATCTTCAATGACGAAGGTTGGTATTTTTACGGACACCCAGGCTGCCATAAAGGCGCTTGAGTCACCCACCAACTCCTCAAAGCTGGTGAGAGACTGTAAAGAGGAACTTGCCTCTCTAGAAGATAAACTCCACACCACCATTCTCTAGGTCCTGGGCCACAGGAACATTCCAGGGAATGAGAAGGTATATGAACTGGCGAGGAATGGCTCTACTCATCCTCATCCAGAGCAAAGGACGTTAATTTTCCGCTTAATTGCCCTAAAAGGGAACTATTTCAGCACTGTTTAGATGGAGTGCGTCCTTAACCAGTGCCATCTTCAGAACGACATGGCCAAGCTTTAATAAAAATAGAACTTCGGAGCTGCTTGGCAGAACACTCTTTATAATACACACTGCGGCAGTTGGAGCGATGTTGGCGAAAAAGAAACCGTGATTCACCTTCTATGCAAGTGCTCAGTTCTGGCAGGTGCCAGAAGGAGGACGCTGGGAGATTAATTTCTGGAGAATCTTCAGGAAATTTCAGGAGTAAAGATTAGGGAGTTGGAGTTGGCTCTAACACAGCGGTTTCACGTCCTGTTGGAGTGCCAATATTCTATTACCTCTTGCTTAGGACAGGCAGGTGACTTAGTACCGGGTTCTATCAGGTTGTGGTATCAAAACGGCGCGTAACGTTCTAATTGGAGTGTTTTCCTTGGTGGTTATCACTCGTTACTTAAACCAACCAATCTCCATTCATAAGTTGTTACCCGATTAGCCAACTGCACGTTTTTAGCAGTAAGACTACTAAACCAATTTTTTTATTTGGGTGAGACAACGATTGCAACTGGACCTATAATTTAGGATGGATTGCAAACCAAGGACATTACTCTGCAACCCCCAGCAGCCTTTTTTTAATCGTAAACCGCGGGTCGCTGCCAGTTCAAACCTGGGACCTCCGGGATGAAAGGCCAACAAGCAATCCCTTACTCCAACTATCTAATCTAGTGCGTTTTAATTCGATATTACTTTTATCCAACCAATAGTAGCGCAAAACTAATGCTATGGCATCGTAAATTAAATATTAAAACAGTGACAGAAACTTTTAGACCACTTTTAAGGACTGAATTAAAGAAAGTTCCTCTGATACTTCTTACAGTGTTACAAAGAAATCAGTTATGCTCAGCCCTGGTCCGTCAGTCTTATGCGGGTACATTTCTCCGAAAAAAAATTATATTCTTCTACGACCTGTCGATCAATCTTGTCACGTAATACTCAGCATTTCTATGGAAATTACTTTTCTATCAATATTGCATTCAGTCGTGCCTTGAAATTGTATGATTGTTCATTTACCTTTTCCATTTCGGAGTAATTTAGGAGATAACCCTTTTTGAACTGGAACAGATGAGAAAGGTTGACTCAAACAAACATTGTCTAATGCGATACGACAGAATCAAGTAACGATATGGAGACTACTTTAATATTTCTCGAGAAGTTTTGCATTATTCTGACATTCTATTCACAACTGTATTGAATTTCCACAGTTTCAACAGCGAATATGTATTTTCAGATAGATCTCTTTGTAGTGCTATCTCTTTCTGCTCTAATACAAAATGTCCTGCAGTTTCTTTTGTAAATAATTTTTTAAATATTAAAATTGAAAAAAGAAATAAAATTTATTTTTACTCCTTGTTTGGTCCATTATACCTCTGACGGAAACTATGAATTCTGGATGAATCGGGCCTGATTTATTTTCGTTTCTAAAGGCCAAAAGCTATGATGAATGGATGAAAGAAAAAATTTCACATCAAAGCAAGAGCGAAAGAGAAGAGGTAAAAATTGTATGAGCTCTTGAGGCTTCCACTTTTGAATCACTCTTTATACGCGGGCATACTTAGGAAGGCATGGTCATGCTCCTCTGGATTTTTTCGTATACAAATTCTGCCCTGAAAGGAGCTCTTTCACGGTTTTTCCGCCATTCATATTTTAACCCAAAAAACAAAAAAACAAAAACAGAAAAAAACTGAGAAGAGTGAAAACAACATTTTTGAAATGGAAGTTCTGTTCTGAACCAAGAAGCGCTCGCTTCGTTCTTGTTTTCTTTTGGAGAAAAACATTATCGCAGACATTTGACCGACAGTTTTTCCTCGATGTGTCAGAAAATGGGAGCTTTTATGTGGAGTAGGTTTAGAGCACTCTGCCAAACTCCACTCTGTTCTGAATACACTTAATTCGCAGACAGCTCGCTGTGGTTAAATGCAGCCATTTAAGTGATTTTTGTAGCACGTAACCAGTACCGGGCCGTTATCCCTTCGAGTTACGAGTTAAAGGAAAATTTAGAATGAACCCCATTTTGTCCGTCAATCGTCTGAGACAAACAAGTTTTTCATGGTATTTCTTTTTTTGTTGGTGTAAACACAGCCTAATGTTCTAATTAAAACAGCATTTATTCATTAAGGACGAAAACTGAAAAAATGTGGTACATACAAGGCAGTTACCGTACGACAGACGCCGGGGGAGTGCGAACGTTATCTTGTTGTTTTAGGACAAAGTGACGAGGGTGAAGTTTACGACTGCAACGCGAATTACCCTTTTAATTTAATGCGATTGCTGGGCAAGGAAGCGAATGAAATGGCTTCAAGGGAGGGATTTGCACAGCAAATCAGGATGCCCGTGTCAGTTTGAATTTGTCGTCCGTTTAAGCGTAGAAGCTTTTGGACAAACATCATTTAGTGAATCCGGAATTTTAGGAAATAGGTAGAATTCAAGAGTTGGGAGATTGTCTTTTTAGTTAGTGGTCGCTTGATGAAATTCGGACCAACCGAATAATGCATACAAAGGGAATGTTTAATATCGGTTTCTTAAAGAATGTTCGGAAAAAAATGTCATTAGTGAAAGCATTTATACAAAACATAAATACGATAAAGGAGGTTTATAAACTCTAAACGAAATAGCTACGGCTACGCTGCCTCTCTTAGGCTTGGTGGTTCTGAGAACAAGGACTCTTATGTTGTGGACAATTTTACCGCTGAATACTTTCATACTCCATACTGTTTTAACCGATTTTACACATTTGACTAAACTTCCACGCACTTCCATTGAACCCAAAGACTTACTTTTCAACGATGGCACTAAATACCGAATTTGTCAAAATGTTCATCTCCCCTTAAATGCTGTTAATAATCGAAGAAAGTCTCTTTGACTGCTCTTTAAATGGGAGCGTCTTGAGCAGACTTGACAGGGTCAAGGACCTGGGGTAGTTGTCAATTCCCGTCTATTCTTCGAAGACCACGTAGACTTCGCGGTTGGCAGGACTGATTCTAGGCTCCTTATTCTTCTACCCTTTGTTAAAAGGTGGTCCAGGGAGTTTGACGATCCCTACTTAACAAGGCTCTTCCTCTGCACTTTCGTTAGACCAATTCAGGCATGTGCTTGTCCGGTATGGGATCCCTACTTCGCTGTGCATAACAACCGGATTGAGAGAGTTAAATACAGATTTCTAAGGGTTTCTCTTCGCTGATGCGGTCCTCTCTTATTTCCTTCTAATACCACTAAGCTCGGTCTGATATCTCCCTTGAAAAGAGAAGTAAGATTTATAAGGTTGCTTTCATGAATGATTCGTTGGAGGGGATTATCAACTCCTCCGAATTGTTGAACGATGTGAGCATTCCCATTCCGGCCAGGCTGCTGCCGAGTACTAGGATGAAGTAATTTGAAGATGGCTTCCTGAAGAACCTTTAAGCAATCTTAGGTGTAAAGAGTACGGAGTCGTCCCCATTTCTCAACTCCGCGGGTTGGCTTTAACATAGCTCTCACGCCTCTTCGTCGTCTCAGTATTACTACCTCGCTGTATATGATAGGCCCATACCAATAAAAGGATCTTACCCATCGTGGTTCAAAACGATGCCTAAAGGGTTAATTGGAATGCCAGCACTCGTCAATTAAACCAACCACCCAACGGCGTGACGATGACACGACGACAACTTAAAACTACATTTTGCTAACTTACATCAATCTTGTCCGCCAATTGTTCAACCAATGCAGCGAAAGCCCTAAATATATTAAAGGGGCATAACGAAGACGTCCATAGCTTAAGGTGGAAAGAAAAGTTTTAAAAAAGTATTGGTGAAATTTAAATAATATTAAAAAAAATTTTTGCCAAATACTTAGTTGAAGACGCATTTCCCCTTTCAGGCTGTTAAAGCAACTAGATAAAACTAAACAGTTTCAAAATATTAACAACGACCACATCTAATCCCTAAAAATCGAATTCAACAATTTCTAAAAAGGTCAATTTAAATGCATTAAGCCAATAATTTATGAAGGGTTGTGTAAACGGCCGATATGGTACCTCAATTGGTGAACATTCGTCAACACGTATGACTGAAACTCGTAGGATAGTAGTAGCAATGAAACACTTTGATTTTGTCAAACAAAAAGCGCATTAAAAAGTATTGGTGAAATATGAAACGTGCTGAAATCCAAAAATATTCAAACAAAAAAAACATAACCGCTAGTCTTTGATAAGTAGTTGATATGTGTAGAGAAAAATGCTTCATCTATACCTCATACCTTGAAGAAATAAGTTTTACTTCAATTCGTATACTACTCACCAATTTCTTCAATATTATTCAATATCAAACTCATTCACAATTAATATTAAAATCAAATTTAACTATCTTTCCAAATAATCACCAAAAACAATATATCAATTCACCAATCAAAATGACTTGAAAAACAATTGACTTACCTCTTCTTCATTGCTTGCCGTATTGACCGAATCCATACTTTGTGACAATCCTAATGGTGCCAATGCCATTTGATTTTCCATTTTTGGGTTGTTATTATTGTTGATATTGCTGTTAGTATTGTTGTCAATAATGTTGGGACTATTGCTGTTGTTGTTGATATTTGTAATGCAATTATTACTGTTAATAGAATTGCTTCCAATTTGTGATGTTGATGATGTAACACTTAAATTTGTTGGAATATTTGCAGTTGCCACCGTTGGTGTTGTTGAAACGGGAACTAAAAGTTGACCAGAATGATGCAACTGTCCCAATGTATGATGTTGATGTAATTGTTGTAATGTAACAGTATGTTGCAATTGATGACCACTCTGTGATAGTGCTACTGCTGTTGCTGCCGCCGCTTGTGGTGTAAATTGTGTTATAGTAGGACACTGTCGTTTTGGTGACAGTACCTGTGGGGCACTTGCTGGCGTTTGCGGCAGCGTTGGCCTTCGTTTAATCGCAATCGACGAAATGGTGATGGTTTTTTCAAAAATTTTTGGTTAATTTAAAAAAAATATAATCGAATTCGAAGAAAAACGTTTCCTCGATTTGTTTGGACTCTGTAAAGAAAAGAAGAAGAACAAAATTAGTGCCATAAATTACACAATCAATTACGACTTAATCTACGGAATTTTTAGTGGGAAGCACTTGTGGTGGTGTGAACAGTTCAGTCTTGAGCAGGTTTTTTAATAAAAAGTTGGAAAGCGGTCATGTTCGCCATTTTTCAAGTGGGCTGACTGCTACCGCTGGTAGTGTTAAACTAGAAAATTCGCTGAAACAAAAAGCGCCGACTTCTGGCTCGTTTACGCTCAGCCGCATTCAGATCTCATGTGGGTAATTGGAACTGAACATATTTTTCCACAGAACTAGTGTTTCTGCACCAGGTCTACTATGGATCCGCGGCGCGTCGTGTAATCAATAGAAGTGGTCGGCGGATGAATGGCGAACGTAATTACAAACGGCAGCGGAATTGCCAGTTTTCTGCTTTGTTCGAAAAGGTCTCATTCCTGATGGGAACTTGGCGGTAACAAGGAATAATTACGTCGCGCTAATCTCATGGGATGTTTGCCATGCATCAAAAACATGAACAGGGCGATAATTTTACTGTCCTTGCAAACGTGTACAGAGAGTGGAAAGAGGGTGTGCGATCCACAACCAATTTCAACCCTCGCGCGAATAATGAATTTGCAAAGGGCTCCAACTAGATTTCGCCCTGATAATTCCGGGGTCGTAGCAAGAGTTAATTGTAAACGTGTTCCGGCGGAGCTAAAGTTTAAAAGTCAATTATTCACGAGGTTCACGAAGTTTTCTTTCATTGTTTTAAGCGCGCACTAATGATAGCCGGTGACCTGAACATGCTGGCAAATGTCGAATGATGTGGTAATGGTCGGTTTGTTAGGAAGACAACAGAACCGCGGAATTTACGTGAGCCTAATGACCTCCTTTAAGAATGAGAACGTATCACATGAGCTGGTGGTGGGTGGATACTATTAACTTTTGATGACATTTTGATTAGAGCAATTGATAATGGGTGACGTGTAATTACAGAAAATTGTCCGAGTGACTGGCATGCTTGGAATAAAAACTGATGGACGAACAAATGCGCTATTAAAATGGCAGCTAATGGACGACATTAAAGTGGTCTAATGGTACAAAAGTAATGTTTGTGGGTTAAACAAAAAAGCAAACAAACCAGAAATTGCGCAGTTTTCGAGTAATTATCAGAGCTCGGTTTAAGGGGTTCATACGAAGTCACTTCTAAGTGAATTATGTGAATTACAACTTCGTGTCGTACATTGTAGTTCAGTGGGATGCACTTTATCTTAAGCTAACCAAAACTGGAAATTAGTGAAAGTACAACGAGTAATGGAGGGTACCTAATATCTAATTCCAACGCAAATTCCTTCCCTTCGCTTGGGCTTAATGTTTATTAAATCCTTTCTGTCTGACTTTGCCTAGGAATAGAACTTGATAATCTTCCAAGCAAATGGTATCCAAGCACAACGGGTTGAGATTTCTAGATAAATTCCAAGTGACTTCAGCACCTTCCGAAATCTAGGACAAATACAAAGATAGAATTTATAAGCGACCATAAGTTTGAAGACTTTAAAATTCCGGTAAAAGACAATTTTTTTTTTTTATATATATGATGATGCCAAAGCTCAGGGGATGCCCTATGATGCTTAAGCACAGCCTTGGCAGGAAAGGAATTAAGGATGAGGGAAATGGGTTAGGAGTTTGGGTGAAGGAGGTGTCGATGTACGCCCCGTTTGAAAGTTTCAGGCTGATAAGACGAGGGAAAAACAGAAGATGGTAAACTGTTCCACATTCGTGTTGATCTGCTAAGAAAAGATTCCCGAAATTTTACGGTACGTCCAAATTTGACCTGGAGAGTATAGGGGTGGGAGCGACTCGTTGATCTTGTATCGCGCGTTGTCATGAGTCTACAAGGAATCAGGCTAGCAATTTCGTTAGAACAACGGCCATGGAAATAACGATAGAAGAGTGAGAGACAATCGACATTCCGTCGATGCTCCAGAGAGTCAAGACCCTCAGAGATTGAGGGATCGCCAATAAGCTTAACAGCTTTACGCTGAACTTTGTCTAACGCGGACAGTGCGGTGTGTCCGGCCCCTGCCCAAATATGGGAATTATATTCAAGTCTAGGCCTAATGTGGGACTTGTAGATCAGCGCTAAGTCAGGTGGGGTGAAATATTTCTTACATCTCTGTAGAAAACCCAAACATTTCATCGCATTTTTAGCGATTGCAAATATATGATCAGTCCAGCTAAGATTGCTGGATATCTCGATACCCAAGATGTTTAGGGAGGGTGAATTGGGTATATTCACTCCGTCGACTGAAATGGGTTGGGGGTGAACTGGGCGTTTTTTAAGGGACATTAAACAGCATTGGGTTTTGGATGCATTAAACGTAACACGATTTGCTCTGCCCCAAGCAAGGACCTTGGAAATGTCGTTGTTTACTGATCTAAACATGCGTTCTTGATACCAAGCGAGTACGCGAAATCAAGGGTGCTGTCGTCGGCGAAACTATGAATAGGATTGAGAGTAAGGGATAAGAGATCATTAATAAAAAGAAGAAATAAGGTTGGTGAAAGAACTGAACCCTGAGGTACACCGGCATTTATTTCGTAGGAATCAGATGTAACTCCGTCAATTACTACACGAATTGAACGGCCTGACAAAAAACTCTCTATCCATTTAACGAGGGTACGAGGGTGCAGACCAAATGTTTGAAGTTTGGCTAAAAGGGCAGCATGCCAGACTCTATCAAAAGCCTTTGAAATATCAAGAGCGACAATTTCAGACTCACCAAAATTATGAAGACAATGCTCACAAGCCCTCGGTTTTTATAAATAAAGCAAACATTAATTGGATTTTTAAGCTAAACTGAGCAGCAAGCTTTATATCAAGCCATAATCCTCTAATTTTTTTAGCCTTCAATAAAAGCGGTTTGGCAATGTCGTGACCCTAGGACTCTAACAAATATTGTACTGACCATCATATGTTTTAGCATAGAAAGTCTACTGCTAGTCTAGAAAGACTACGACTTACACCTCTTTTACCTAAAAGTAGATGAAGGAACTCCACAATTTGTATACACTAGGTTTCTAGGTTTAAAGTTTGGTGTCCCACCGCGTTCTATTCTAGTACCACTGTTTCTTAGAAGATACATAAATTAGTAAGGTCCTGGAAGACATCAGTCATCAAAGGGAGCCCTCATGTAGACAGGAGAATAACACGTTACACATTGGCGTTCGTTTCATAACTGTATGTATATGCCGTAGCTGTGTGCACTGAAGGAAGTGCGATTGCAACCGTCTCGTGGTAAGGGCTGATAACAGACTCCTAGCACGATCATGTCTTTACTAGAGCGCTGGCTAATTGTAGTCGGACAGAGAGAAGGCAATATCAGGGATGTCTTCCCCGGACTAGCTGGTTCCTCGTCTGCATAAATTCTCAAACGTCTGATTGGGTCAGGCGGAACTTTATGCACACCCGTGCCAAGTGCGCCCTGTAAATTGTTCTCTCTGAAGAAGTTTAATTCCATCGGACACACGTGATGCGTGGCTACTTTTTCAAAAGCTTTCCCCTGCTCAACGAGAAGGTTTTGCCGTTAATTATGGCATAATACCCCCTCTCAACCGCTTAGTGGAAAATTATGCACAGAGTGGTATATCGTCAGATTTTTCACCTGGCAGTAGTTGTAAACGAGGCGTCAATAACCACCACGTGGACTGTGGCGAAGAGTCCCCTCTGAACCGCAGCGTCTTAAGCATGTCCGGCTTCATTTTTGATAATGACAAGATTAGATGGGCAGCAGCCCTTTTCACCCTTTTAGTGCCCCTGGTGGCGACGGTATCTTTCGAGCTCTCCTACAAAACTGCCTGGATACCATCACTATGTTTTTGCTCAACTGGTTTTAAACTGGCTACATACCACACTCATGAGTTAAAGTACTGGTGATATTTATTCCCAAAATAGGCAATACCCCTCTAGAGCTAAGACATATAAACCAATCAACCTAACATCTTTACTACTTAAGACGAGACACTGTTTGATCTTCATATCAGGTGCAAACTGAACCAATCACCTCTCCTTCATTGTAATGAAGTTATCTACACAAAAGGTAAATCTACAGAGACGGCCTTGCATTATCTTGTCAGCAAAATTGTGAAAGCCCAAGCCTCAATTAGGGCTGATATAACTGTCTTCTCTGATAGACAAGCAGCCTCCAAGGCTCTATTATCGGGGAGTTTCTCCTCAAGACTTGTGAAGGAGTGCTTCGAAATCCTCCAGCAATTGGTCACAACTGATCTTTTGGATACCAAGTCACTCGGTAATTGAGGATAACGAGATCGCTGCTGAACCAGCTAGAAAAGGTTCATCCTCTCGCTGCCAGGGTCCCGAACTCTATTACAGACTCAGGTGGTCATTAAGAACAACTGTGATAGAAGATTGGGCTAGCCGTCAACATTACTGGAGAAATATCCCCGGCCTCCATGGCTAAGGTATCAACTTGAGCGAGGCAGTCGATCTAGTGAGATGGAGCGTCGGCTATATCATTTTGCGTTTTTGTCCTGCCTTAGCTAGGCTTATAAGGATGATCTTCAGTCGGGAATTTTTGAGTCAGTTTGACGTTACCTACCTTAGAGTGGCAGAGCGTCTTTTATAGTCGTTAGATTTTTATGTCGATGTGCCACCATAGTAGTAACCTCCCCTAATAATAATAATTCTTAGACAAGTATTCCGGAGACGAGATGACCTCGAAAAGAGCCGAGGAAGACGTCAGCTTGAAAAAAGAGACAAAAGAAGCGAGAATTAAGACGTCGGAACAGAGTAGCACAGAGTCGTTAGCCCCCATGCTTCTCACGTATTTTATCATATCATCAACAGAGGTAGAAGAATCGATCTAAAAAGCAAAGAATGATTTCGACGTTACAAGAATCATCCAGGAGTGCGCTGTGAAGGGGGAAGATTAGCTTGCAAGACAACGTCAGAGGCGACAATGGCAGGGCCCAAAACGGTATTAGAAGTACCAGATGCAGCAATCGCCAAGCTAACGGTCAAATAGATCAACGGCCAGCGCACTTCCACCTATATCAATACGATCCTCAGTAAACAGGTAAAAGTTAGCAATAATGACAGAAAGGGTGACATCGGGTGCAACATTTCCCTCATCGAAAGCAGCCTTTCGGCGTTTGATATTGCGCTTAGAACGACAGTGCGAAGCAGATGGGGCAGGGCCAACAGGCGAATCGGAACGGACTCCATCCGGATGAGCAGAAACCTTCGAGGCCAACCCCGTATCGTGACAGAATAAATGAGTACAGAGACAGAATAAATGAGTACAGAGAAGCTGGAGACAGAAGCTGGCCAAGACTCGAGGTCTAGATGCTTGACACCCTGGCGGATGTCATCCAGGGCTGGCATGAATAGAGTAACGTCGTTACCAGAAATGAGTACTTTTAATTCGAATAAAGGTAACATCTTCAAAATCAAATAAATTAAAAAAAAACTAATAAAAATATATTTGACTACAAAATTGATTTGTTATTTGACGAAATATTATTTGTTATTTGGTGCTACTTATTTGAATTTCAAATAATGATTTGTTATTCGATCGTGCGTTATTTGATAATCAAATGATTATTTATTCACTATTTGATGAATTATTAGCAAATAATTATTTGTTATTCGATTATCAAATAATTGATCTTTGAGTAGTATTATGTACGAATTTTAGAAAAGAAACCACTTCAGACGAAGATAAACCTAATTGCATTTGCATTGCGGAATTCATACAAAAGAAGTTGAGTCTTAAACAGGTCGGTTCCAGAAGAGTGACAATGTAGTAAGCCTTCTATAATAGCTAGCGGAACCAACAAAAATGGCAATTCCCAATTTATGTACATATGTATATTTTGGTAATAAAAAATAGGACATCATTCTTAACTCAGAATGCAAATGTGAAAAGTTGTGAAGCAACAGTAAAAAAAAAACAAATAAGTAATCTAAAAAGAGAGATCACCTAACAAATAGTTATTTGTAATCAAATAACAAATAATAATCGGGAACAATTTATCAAATAATGAGAAATCACTGATCAAATAACATTTTTTTCGCCAAGATTACCAGAGGTATCACAAGCCATAAAACATCCAAGCAATTTTCACCTTGTAAAAGTTCAATAAAAAGCAAATTAACAACAACAACAATTTGCGCCAAAAGGAAACTTCTCCGAATCTAATCGCTTCCGGCTCAATTCTTTTCAGTTTAAAAGCCCTGAAATGGCGTGATTTTCACGATTGCATAAAACCTACAATGAAGCCAGGAAATGATCATTACTTCCAACGATAATTACCCCATCATTGTCTCGAGAACGGAAGACTGACGAGCAAATTCAATTCTTCATTTCGAAATGGTTCACTTCCTTAAGTCGTCCCGTGACGACGACGAGGACTGGCGTTTAGTTCGAACCTGACGAAATCGATCGTCGTGCTCTTGGCTTAAGTCTTGTGGATCAATTGCGGAGAGCACGCCTGGCATGGCATCACGACGCAGTTTTCAAATTATATAATAATTATTGTAGAGAAAAACGTGAAATCGGAAACTGCAGTAGTGCATATATAGCTGCAAACCGTATGCATTTCCATATTTTCCCATTGCCATCATTTTATTCAAATGAATGCATCGCCACCCATACACTAATACAGTGGCAGACGTAATCGCACAGTATCTGGCGCACTTGCAGTTGCAATTACCTTCAGGCTTCCAGTTGCATTGTTCGATTAAAAAAAACAAAAAATGTAAAAAAAATGGTGTACATGGAGGTGCTACTAGCGGCTTACTACAGGAAAAAATTTCTGTTTTATATAAGCGAAACAATTGCTGCTATTGTTGTTGTTGTACGTGAAAACCACAACCAGATGCTGCCCGCGAGCCGGGCTTTCTTCTTTCTCACACCTTTGCTACCTTTCCGCGGATTCGAGCTTGAGTTTTAAACTGAGATTGCAATGCATGTCAGATACGCAGAGAGCTCTTGTTGTCTGCGCTTACGTCGAATATCACATGTCTGGGCTCACCTTTAAGGCACCTATGTGTACTCGTGAGCTGTAACGTTACCGGTGTTATCTGTTTCTAGTATGCATAACTAGTTGCGCGCGGCAGTAATTTCGGTTTTGGATTTCCGCGCGATATACATGAATTGCGTCTTGCCGCACTTCGTTATAGATTCCACCGTGGCTAGGCCCCAGGTATATTATGGTCTTCCCCATAAGCGGGCACCTTTGGCATTGTTACAACAGACACTTTCCGTACTTCATTTCTAGTTGCTCGGCTTCGGGCTATAGAGCACTTCCTATCTATAAAAGTTGATGTGGTGGTGAAAGAATTTTACTGGCCGCGAATTAAGTCAAATGAACGAAGAAGCTTCAAAGAATGGTAAGTGCCTTCCGAGATGACTACACGGTTTTTCACCTTTGCTTCACTTTGCCATGGTAATGAATGCTCTCTCTCTCGCTTTGCGGTAAGGGCTCGCTAAGCAGCCAAGCAAGTGAACGTAAGACAACAGCAACCGCGCGGGCTAATTAGTTCCAGACAAAATAAAAAAAGCGAAAAAAGATTTATTAGAGATTTTATATGAGTTTTGGTTACGCTAGAATTCCTCCAAGAAACAGTTATTGACGGCTTTAACCGCGTCGAGGTTATCAACGTTCAAACCCCGCTTCAGGTTGGCTAATAATTTGTGAGATACGAAAAAGTTTTTGCACTTCGTCTTCATTTGGATTTTTCGGCGGCAGAGACGGGGGAATGGTAAATTACACGTTTCCCCCATTCAATTGCTTTTAATTTGAAGTACGTTCAAAGAAGTCGTAAATATTAATGGCCTGCGGAAGCACCTGTGTCCGAAATGAAAATATAAACGATACCATAAATTCTGCGCCGGCGCCACTGGGTGTATTTAAATTATGCGATCAGAGAAAAATGGCATAAAGTTTCATTTCAATATTGGGACATGGAGTAGGTTTCCGGAGTGCCACCATGTTAGATTTAAAAGAGAAAGATTAAATAACAACCAAAATTGAAACAGTTTATTTTAGTTATATTTAAAACGAAGTGAGGTTCTGAAGCGCCGTGGCCAGAAAGGCCTATTGTACTAATCCTCCTTACTCGTTAAGTCAAGCAGGTCACTTTGGAAATGTACATCAGCACGTGGAGAGTTGCTCTCTAATTCTCTGTAATATAATAAGGACGTGCTCGGGAGAGCACTGTCTGACTAGTTCATCCGCTCTTTGGTTATCAGAGAAACCCAATGCCTCAGTATCCAAACCAAGTTCACTCCATTTTTCCAAGTTCATCTAGATTTTGTTACGACGAACAGCTTTGATTACAGCCTGATTGTTGGAGACGATAAATATGTTCCTACTTCAGTAGGTCCTCTTAGTGTTCCTGTACCCACTCATCGATTTTCGAACGGTCCGTTTACCAGACGAGGTATTGTGGGGAAGTTTCACCCTTGAATTTTCTCCACCTTTATGGTAAGTGGTTGAAATGTTGAGAACCTGGCCGGCATGATATCGGAGACCAGAGTCAGCTCACGAAATCAAGTGTTTCCATTACAGGCGAATGTCCTGTTTCAAGGAGTGCTGCTCTAATCTCTAAGTAGTACTGATACCACACGCTCCACATTAAAGTGAACAGGTAAGACATTCAGCAAAGTTTGAAGTGTTACAACCGGTGAGGTGCGCATGGCACCAGTATTACTTAGGCAGGCCATCCGTTGTAAGCTGCTAATTTGGCTTTGATGACATTGAACTTGGCTCTATGCTACCATGTGTTCATGGGCCTAAAATGACAGGCTGAGAGTAAAAATGACCTACCTACAAGGTCCGAGCGAAAGTGTTCCACGCAAAAACGAATCACGTGAGATTCAGGGCAAAAACTAATCAGATTCAAATGGACACTGAATGTAACAGTAGCGCGCTTTTCTTTGCTGAAAATATTACATAATACTTCAGCAATACTTTGAGCAAAGAAAAGTACGTTACTGATGTTTTTACCTGGAATTTTTTTGATTCGTTTTTGAAAGGACACATTCCACCACGAGGCCGACAACACCGCAAAAAAGTCAAGCGACTCCCATCTGAGCTCCGCTAAGGGCAAATCAGGCACGTCTTCCAGGAGGAACATATCCCATAGGAAGAATGCGGCGACGTTTAGTGGACGCGATAAAGGAAAAACCAAGGCAATAGGAGCAGTCTGGCCATCTACTTCATCGCTTTCTAAAGGCAAGATGGTATGGTGCTGACTATGATAAAAGCGGCGCGCGAAAGCCTATGCGTTTCGGCGGCAGAACTTGAAGTCTGAATGGAACTGGAATAAGTGGGATGTGATACAAATATCAGTCAGGCACCGAGAGGTGAATCACTTGCAAACGCGGAATCCATTAATATAGCGAGAAATTGTCACTTAAAGAAGCGCACCAGTTCAGAGAACTCCCTGCTTGGGTAACTCAGAGAAAGTGATTCCTCTTTTTCCACTGGACATCCGCGGTAAAAGTAAAGCTGCTCGTAATGCCGTTAAACAATGAAGGAATTCCTAAGTTGGACAACTTCAGATTGCAGACACAGCAGTATACTAATGGCCTATCCGGGAAATCATCTACAGTAAAGCACTGATTATATCGTTCCTACGGTTGCTGGAGAATGGACGGACGAGTTGAAGCCTTCTAGGATACGGTGATTCTCATCTGGATATTCTCAAGTGTTAGTTACACCTCCAAGTGGTAGCAACCGGGCAATGCATCCTAGAATGTAGCCAAGTAACTAATGCGGGAGGAGATAACCTCTTGAAAAATCCCCCTAACTCCAAGAGAGTCTGCAGTGTTGCGTCCCCTCTGCAGGGCCCAGGGGTAATTGGGTCGCGAATGGCGTTTTCCTCGGACGCTTCTGTGGTAGTGGAGGTGGATTGTATGGGAGACCCCAACAGGTTGGCTATACCCACGGTACCCACAACACAACAGTAGCAGTTTTGGGAGAATTACCTTTCGAAGGAACTGTGGCGGCTATGCAGGCTGGCTCGCTTCCACCGGCTGAAACTGCTGTAGCAGTCCTGGATAAGGGTGCCATTGGCATAATAGCAACTAGCACTTCTTTAGGTGCGGCGGTGCAGAGACGGGAGACTCTAACGAGTTGGCTATCTCCGCGATACGCACACTAGGAGAAGATGCAGATCTGCCTACCAAAGGGTTAACTGCGGTTAATCCGGAGGGGGTTTCTTGTCCTGGCTCAGGACTAAAGCGTTACGGCCTGGAACCCTTCAATGCCGTAGGCAGAGAATGGATGAAGGTCGTAACTAACGCATGGACCAAAAAGGAACACTGGAAACGGTGGGAAAATATGGATTTATGCAGATCTGCCCTCCGTAGGGTTAGCTGCGGTTAATCCGGAGGGGGTTCCTTGTCCTGGCTCAGGACTAAAGCGTTACGGCCTGGAACCCTTCAATGTCGTAGACAGTGAAGGGGTAAATGATGTAACTAACGCATGGACCAAGAAGGAACACTGGAGACGGTAGGAAATCATGGATTTATGCAGATAGGCTAGATTTCTAGCAGTGACCCAGGAAACCGAGGTTAGTGGCGACAGTGGGATAACTGGATAATCAGTTGCCCCCACTAAGGGTGACTGGGAGGGGACGAAAAGGGACCCGGTTATGTGGTCTGTTTCGGCTAATCCCCAGAGAGGTGTTTTTAGTGAGTAAGAATCTCACACTACCGGAGGGCACGGGCTGTCTGGTGTCTTTTGGAAGATTTTCACCTCTCCCGCAAAAAAAAAAAAAAAAAAAATATCGTTCCTACAATTGGCTTCGAGAAAGCTATCTCTACCAGAATGCCTAGTAGGGAGAAGTGGGAAGGTTGTCAGTGGCTGCTAATGCCAGGTACACCGATGTTGACGGATGGTTCAAAAATGGAGACTGGACTGTATATCCATGGGAAGCTGGTTCAGATCCGGCTCGAAGGACCAAAATGTTGAGGGAAAATTTAGCACCTTTTACGTGGAACACATTGCTCACTAACTTTACTGATTTTACACGCAATAATTATATAAAATTATAGTTGACTAATTAGAATATAAATAGGGTTGACCTAAACTACGTGGTTAAAGTTTGTTTGAACTATGTTGCTGACTTGTGCAATTAATGCAAGAAGTGCAAGCGTTGAGGGTCGGGGTTTCCTCCGACCGCGTCAGCATAAGAAACTCCTATCGACTGCCGGATTACTGCAGAATATTTCAAGCAGAGGTGATGGCCATTGAAAGGACAGCAAGAGTGTTGGTGTCGAACAAGGACCTACAAAGGCTTAGTGAAATTTGTTTGTATAGCGATAGTCAAGCGGTCTCCAACGACTCAAAGACGATTAAGTCACAGCTGGTGCGTGGTTACCAGAGCGTTCTACAAAGTTTAAGAGCTTTACATTGAATGATTTACTTTCTTAATGGACTAGAAGAGTTCGCCTGCGTGGAGCTTAAGGATATAAGCACGTTACTCAATAGCTGCGGCTGGTTAAATTAATTACCGCACATCAGTACCAAATCGATCTAGGTGAGGTTCATGTGATACAACAATGGATCATATTAAGGCCGAGTGGTTACTACAATGATAGATGGTGCAAAAGTTCAATAAACCTGTTTGCAACCTGCTGAGAGTTGCTGAGAATTTGTTGCCACCTGACTTATTATGTAAGTCCTCATCAGACATTAAATTAGACGAGTAGTAAACAGAACAAAAATTAGATGGAGAAAAATTAGAATCATTAAACTCTTCCTATACCAGTATGTTGTGACTGACAAAAACGAGAGCAACAAAAAGCTGTAAGTATACCTCTTGACCAAATGCCCATAACTCCTACATAAAACTTGAATTTTAATCTTTACTTCTTTTTTAGGAGTAAATTCGAGTTTTTTGTCCACTACAGCACAACCGAATGGAATTGTTCCCGCCCAAAGCTCTGTAAAGATAGCAAACGACTTTTGATTTGCTAAGTCATGGCACATGATGAATTTTGCTTTTTTGGGCTCCATTCGAATGGCCCTCGAGCATTTTAATTTAGAGCAAGCTTCACGATTAATAAATGGCCCCGGCTGGTAAATGAATGACTTTAATCATCTCCGCACTCAAAAATTTTGTACGAACACAGAATTGCTTACGCAACGTAGTCGCACAAAGCAATTCCGCCCTTTGTAAATAAGCAAAATTCACGATCCGCGGAAGAGTAATAAGACAATTCCAAAGCTATTTATTGTCTGCAAAAGCTTCATTACAGACGTCACTGAGCAACGCAATCAAAAGGAATGACACTCATTTCATTTTCAGCGAAATATCGCCGAAATGTTGCTGAGGCTATAACTGAAGCGAACCCTTTTCATTTGACGACAACACCGAACAATAGCTGCAAACCGACAAAAACCCTTTCAATTTGGCTGCTGCAGTTATTTGTCGTCTGCACTAGGACACAACTGGAACTGTAAAGCACTTGCGGAAAAGGCAATCAATTTTCATTCGACGGATAATTTTTCGTGCCAACAGCACTGTGTCATAACAGGAATTTCTCGAAATTCTTTTCTCCTCTGACTGTCAGTTAGTCGAGAGCTTGTCAATGGATTTATTCACCTGCCAATTTTCATAGTTGCTGCAACGTCACAGAGAATTTTGCTCTTGATAATTTGCAATTCGACAGGAACAGGAACTCTTAAATCTCAGCCCCGCATTTCCACCCCCGGAAATCCAATAACTACTAGAACGACATGATGCCGAGGAGAAAAAAGGGGAGGGAAAATATTTTGCAAACATCTCATTTGCATTCAGAGTGCAGTGACAGAGATTAGTGCAGCGCGACCTCAACTGCATCAATTAAAAGTTGAATTCGATCAAAAATCGAATCACGGGTAGGCGGGCGAACACGGTGACATCATGAATTCGCAATGAGAGCGGCTAACGTCCATTTATCTCCCGTGACAGGTACACGTCGTACTCGAACCGGGTGATTAGCGAGCAACTTTAAAAGTGATCCTGAATAATTTCTAGCTACACAACTACCTACCCTACATCTGTCCGACTAAAAATTCATTCAAGGCAGGTGCAACTGCACTTTTTTTTTGTGCACTTGACGTTAGGGTAAAGTTCTCTGGGACTGGGACGCTTAAGTGGTTTCATCCCGTGTACGTGTGACGGGAGAGACAATCAACGCCAAGGTAGACTTTCTACAATAACCGCAGTTTTCCTGGAGAGTTAACAAAAGGTGATCCCCAAAGAGAGACTCTTGCAAGCGGATGCTGCTGCATAACACCCACCCTAATTGAAGGCGAACATAAAGTAAACCGTTGAAATCCTGGCGCAAGAATAAGAACCCTTTGGAATGCCAGTGAAAGGGACGATTCAGGGATGCAGACAAGGGGCAGATACCACTAAAATATTCAGCTCAGCATCAGATGCGTGTGCTTAGCACGAGAGAGGTATCCATGGCTTGCTAATGAAAGAATTGTTTTAGCAAGCCCTCGTGCCATGTTTACATGCCTAACAATAGGACTCGAGCGCAAGAATAGTCACCCCTGGCCCTGCTCGGGAATGTCGTCGTGTTGTTTTCCAGTCAATAAGTAGAGAGAAAAGGAGACCGAGTGGCTTTAGTGAATAGATTCATTGCGGGTGGCAATTTGATTCCCACAATAAAGGCGAACCTCCCCCCCCCGAAAAGGGTGAGACTCTTGTGAAAATATCCAGACCCGAGAAAATGAATGTCATGACATAGGCACTTGTTCAGAAGAATCGGAAGGAAACCCCAGTAACAGATCCGGACAATAGTGTCTGCCCGGCTGTTTGGTTGCACACTGCATTCTATCCACCACCACCGTCGCCTCCATGGACATGTCAACGGTTTTAAGTAGCACACTTCAAAGGATCCTTGCAATCTTATGCTCAACGGGGTCCACACTAATTGGTACAAGGAATCCTCTCGAAATAAAGATTTAAAAGATGAGGGGACGGGACAGGTCCTTATTAAGAGCCCCAGTGTGCTTCCAGTTTGTGGCAATTGTAAAACTTGAAGAGGTTACAAAACATGTAAGGATTCGAGAAAATGAATTCTTCTGACTTGCGGTAAGAGATGTCAACGGTGTGGTGGATGATGTCGTCACAGTTGTGGGATTCTTGGAATTTACGAGGTCTGGTATAGTGTTTTTATTGAGAGAGAGAGAGAGAGAAAGAAAGAGATACATTGTGCCGATTCTGCTGTACAATGGGCGATGCAAGTATCACAGTCGATTAAATTTTATTTTGAGATTAGGTTACCGGAAAATACAGGATAGGATTGTCTGGCGCCAAAAAAGTGATATTAATTACCGAGAATTTAATACGTAAAGGTAGTACAGGCACGTTCGAGAGCGATTAGGCTTTGCGGATTACGAAAGACTAAGCCGGGCCAGACTATGCCAAAACGAAATCTTGAAGATCCAGAAAATTCCAAAGGATGTTGAGGGTATTTCTAGTGCTCTTTAGGATTACGGTCTGAAGGGTTGATCTACTAAAACAGCGTATAGTGCTCTTAAGTATCCTTCAGAGTAGTTCAAGCCTACGAACGGAAGAAGTGTACACAAGGAATTTTCTGGTTACGCAATTCCTTCGTCTAAACTTCTCATTGTTCCTTCTACTGGACAGTAAGACTTCCTATTTGAACAATGAGTCTCTTCAAAATCCACAATCTTCGATCCGTTCAGTATCTTAAGCACATCAATGATAAGGTTGGGGACCCTTTTCCAAAAAATTTGGAGAAGAAAATTAGGACTGACAGAAGAAATTATGGGCGGACTGTGTCAAGATTTAAGAAATATGGCAGTGCCGCGATCAGTCTTGAATATATATACACTCATTCATATCTTTGCAGATTCAAGCACGAAATCCTACGCACCAGTGGCCTACGTTTAGACTGAAAACCGTCCAGCCTAGATATGAATTGAATTTTTGCGTTCGAAGAGTAGAGTGGCCTCCATAAAAAGCTCGAAGGAGATAACTGCAGCGTTCTAAGCCGCCCATTTATGCACATATTTGCAGAAAGAACTCAGACCAAAGCCAAAAAAATTTTGGTATTGGTCGGACTCTCAGCGAGTCCCTTTCCTGGATACAAGAAGGCATAAGTGAAAGCCGTTGATATAAAACAGGGTAGGTACTCGAAAAAGGAAGTTTTACGGATATATTCATCTCGCGAAAATGTAGTAGAAAGAAAAGACCATGCTGATGTATTGACGCGGGGAGTTTTAGTGCAGAGTCTAATACGATCGAATTTGTAGCTAAAAGGCCCAATTGGTTAACAAAGAGGACTGGATCAAAAAGAAACCGACGATCGAAGATTTTACTGGTGTGACGATGTTAGGCAATCACTTTTTCGAAGGAACCTTTAATGAACTATGAAAACTTCAGTACTTAGGACACCTATTACGAGTAACAGAATACGTTTCGTTCATCTTATAAAATATATAGAGAAACCGTTTTCATATTATCTGACTGCGGGCGCCATCGATTTGGCCAAGAAATATTGGCTCAGGAATGGCATGCTAAGACTGGGTGGTTGCCTCTAATTACTAGAAAAATCAGTAGACATCAAACACCCGATGATTTTATCGCCGACTTTCAAACCAACATTCATAAGAAAAAAATGAAACAAAACAAAGGAAAAGAAAAGAAAGAAAACATGGAAGGAGATATAACCCTTAAACACAGAAAGTCACTAGAATACAGAAAATATGTAGCTCTTTCCAGATTCCTTGCTAGGGGTTAGATCGAAATTATATAAACGAATCTGGAGTGGTTGACATACAAAAAAGGCACTCTTCGGAAGCCATGTTAGGTCTGCCTATTAACAAGAGCGCCTAAGTCAATATTTCGAATCAAGAGCTGATAAGTAAAGACTAATTCAGCAGTGTTGAGCCTTCCCTTAAGTGAGGGTAAACTGAGCAAAAGGAGGGGACCGATGTAGGGTAGAAGCCTAAGCTAATGGTTGCATGGGATGTCTCCTAATGAAAATCTAACAAGATTACGCTGCACTTGTTTGATGCACTTAGCATGAGTAGTAGTAGAATGACTTAACCTGAGCTGCATATTCGAGAATAGATAGGCCCAACCAAAGAGCAGTACAAATAATGTAATAATTAGAAAATTGTGGATTGAAGCTCTATATCTCAAAATTGAGCTGCAGACCATTATGCCCGTAGTAGTAGTCCAGGACCGTGTCTAAGTCATTCTGAATAATAGCAGAGACATGGCTGTCCTTAACATATGTACGAGTAGATTTTTATATCGCCTGCGTACATTAAAATATTAGAGTGCGAGATCAGATCTCATTAATGGCAAAAACACAGCCTACTCTAGATGCAAATCCGGAAGCTGACATTAACAGCTGAGCATTGGTGGTGCAACAAAACTGAAACTTGCCACAGTGGACATAAAGAAAAGTTTAGAGAATTTTACTTTCTCGTAGTATTTCTTGCAATACATTTAAAGTCTTAAATTGGATTTTACTTGAGGTTAACCTACAAATGTTCTGAACATGTAAAGACGATAAAAAGTGTCTCTCTTATACAATTTTCATGTGGGAAAACTCTCTTGTGCTCGCTTTATTGAAGTATTGAGCTTAACATACGTCAATGACATCAGCGTTTTCCTTTGGTTTTAGTTACGATACTGTGCCGTTTTATTTGTGTACAAGAATTGGTTAATCTGTGGTACAACAAAAATGAAATAATGACGAAACGCTTGATGGTGAAATGACCGAACTGTCATGTTTTCCGGGCTTGTATCTAGAGTAGGCTGTGGCAAAAACAAACAGTAATGGGCCGAGATGACCACTAAAACTACTTAACACGTCGAGTAACAATACGTCCAGTCTCTTAAGAAGGAGGAAATTCAGTCGAGTAGCAGAGGGATGAAAGTTTAAACAAAATTACGGAATTGCGGAAATTTATGAAAGGAGTAAATATTGTCCATCTGCATGCCAGGTTGGAAATAAAATTCTAACAAATTAGTAGTCGTTGATCTACCGGACAAAAATGCATGCCGATGGAGGAATAATAAACCGCGGTGAAGCTGAGGACGTGCAGCTACTACAATCTCTGCATGAAAACAATCAGAAAGCTTCTGTGCAACTGAGTGACGAATATGTTGCACTTGTGTACAACTTTACAATGACAAAGATTTATTGGATTCATGCTTATCACAGTTGTCTTCCCAGGTAGAAATCGAAAAAAAAATTCTGCGAAATATAAATATGCCCATCTCTGGGTTCGTGGCCTTGTTCACAGCCATACAACAGAATTGGCCTTATGACCGCCACATAAAGCCTCATTTTATACCAATGGCCCTCTGACAAGAGTGCAATGCTGCCATTGCTTTTTTAACCCTCTCTGGAATGTTCGACTTCCAGCTTAATTTCTTATACCACGTAGAGAGCCGAGTGAGGGGATTTTGCATAAGCAATACGTCCGCATAAGTTATCACCTCAGATACACTTTTCTGTAGTGCGAACCAGAGAGTGTAATGTAGTTTCTACAGATTTGCCAATACAGTTCACGTTTTGTAGATGCTCTGGGATAATACAGCGTAAATGTATGTATGTAAACTAGTCTTTGAGGAAAAAAGATGATAAAATAATGGGTATGAGGTCCCTAGAGGTGCTTGTGAGCTTTTCCTCGCCTTGGATATAAACGTTACTTTAACACGAAAATTTTTCTTACTCTAGAAGTGATTCAAAAATTATAACTGTGAAGAAATTTACTTTAAGAATATTATTAATGCCATGATTTTTAGTACAGAAAGATTTAGCAAAATAAAATTGCTTAAAGAACTGCACCCTGTGGTATACCAACTCTGAAGGTTCAATTAGTGGCTGTTAAATAGAGAATCGAAAATTAAGAGGGTGTAGCAGTCATTGTTATCTAAGACAGCATAGACCGATACTGTTCCTGTCTAGATATGATGTAAGAAAAACTCTAATTATAGTAGTCTGCTGGTTTTTCAAGGCCAAACATATGTATTTAAATTATCGGTAAAAGAACATGAGCATATCTAGCACAAGCTCATGTAGCTGATAATTTGTCATTCTAAGAGGACGGATTTCCTTGGTTGTACTGATCCGAAATGAAGCAGTGTTATAAACTTAGCCAATCAAGAAGATGGTTACCACTGGATGGCAACTGTTTCTGATATTAGGGCAACCACATTTACCACAACAACTTCTTTTACAGGATTTGATTTGAATATCATTTGGAGAAATTTATATTATACCTAAAGCAGCCATTCCAGTATCGAAATGAAGATGAAAAAGTACTGGAAAATGTACTTGTTAAGGAAATAAACTGTCGAAACTTCAAAAATTTCCTAACTTGAGTCTCAAGGCTTAATCAAGCTCAACTTAATTAATTTGAAAAAAGTGCCACTTCGCCGCAAAATTTGGAAAAAACCTCAACCGCCATGCAATTTGATTGCACGAAAATTTCGTTATTTTCTTAAAAGAAATTTCACAACAGGAAAACCGCAAATTTCCCAACTTTCAATCTTATTCTTTCCAGCTACCATTAAACATATCAAATTAGAACGCGCCGCGATAAGAGTCCGCGATAAAGTCGTTAGTGCGAAATGCGCGTTCTTGGCCAAGTATTTTTTTCGATTTTTTCAGTTTTTCTTTACAAAACAATTTCTGAACACTTTCAATGTCAACGTTAATAGAGTCTGCTGTAATCGTCAGGTTTCATGAAACAGTGACTAATTTACTTCGATTTTATCTCACCTGTTTGCAGATGATGTGTGGTATAACAGTCTTTCGCCAAATAGTAATTATTGTCGACGTAGTGCAACTATTTGCCACATTCCATCAGGAAATCAATCGACAACTGCAAGATTTATCCCCTTCAATTGAGATTTTATTGGGAAACTTTTGCCCTTTCATCAGTTGCTCGTAAATCAATATTACCCCTGCCACCGCCATCCCGACCGCTGTTGCTGCCGCGTTAAACTAGCGCGATGTCGAGATCTCTTCATTCGACTTAATAAATAATTTGAGCTCTTCTCGTTCATTTATTTTCCAGTTATTTAGTGCACTCCGAGCTTATGTTTAATTAATGACATCACGCGAGATGATGGTATAAAGCGAGATCCATCGCCATAGCATATTCCTCTGCAGTAGCAGCAGCAGCCTCCGTGTAGCGTTGTGTTTTACAACGGGACGAACGTCTCAATTGGCTTGTTCGGTTCTGACGATGTTCTAATTTTCTTTACTCCACTAAATTAGTTGACCTCTTGAGGTTCTTGGAGTTGTTTTTGCTGAACGTCTTACCCTAGTGCGCTCCGCTGTAATGGAACCTCCTTAATTTTTTGAACATCACGGACAATGACTTCGATCGATTTTCACAATGCCCGTGTCGGCCATATGTTTCGACAGGTGATAAGATGAGCGGAAATAAAAATAAACCGAATGTGACTGACACGGCTCTTATCAGTCGCTCTTTGTTCACGGTTCGCTGGTTTAATGGTTGACTGAGAAGGCATCGCAGCAGGTGGGTTGGATGGAACAATGAACGTGAACGAGGGTTTTATTGATTTTAATAAAAAAACAAAAATGGAAGTCAATAACTTGCTTATCGTCCGGAAAGGTTCGTTTTGTCATCTGCCGATTTTGTGGTGGTTTTAACGCATTGAAAGGCATAATTAGGTAATGAGCGCGAAAACAGTGCATAATACCTTTTGTGATGACGGTCAAGTGGTTGGCATTACAGCTTAACGTCTACCATTTAGGGATAAGATTCATAGTGGCATAAAAATGTAAGCCTGCAAGCCTGTGTAAGCCTTTTCGAAGGATTAAGCGAAAGCTATTATTGTTGAAATATTAACTGAAAATAGACGCCTTTGGAGTGCGAGTTGTTATCTTTGTTTAATATCATATTGACTTGTTAAGCTCCTTGTGGAACAAAGACGTTTATATAATGGTGCTGTCAAGCTAAGACTTTCTTATTACCTTCACGTTGATTGTCTCCAGATTTCGTACGGTTTTTCAAATAGAGATCTTAACTACCAATTTGAGGTTTCTATTTAAGAGTCTATTAGGAGACCTTGAACGATAATGGTAACAATACATTTTGATCTCCATATGTGCCGTTTTGGGTACTTCGCGATGGAAAATTCTCGCTCAAAATATTATTAAGCTATTTAGGTGTGAGAATGCATGCGATAACCGTTAAATTTTAGATACTCGTCCATACCAGCACTAAATTTTAATGAGAATAGTAGGTACTTTTACTAGTTCGTTGGACAAGGTCAAACAATTTCTTCATAATTTAGCTGCTCATTTTTATCTCCCGCTTTCATTTTATCGAGCGTTTGTAGACCAAAACCTCTGCACTTTCAATCGCTAGACCTTTTCAAGGTACTCTACTTTTCCGCTCGCTCTATCCTTACTGTGATTCGTGAATTTATATAATGTCACTTCTTTTTATCAGGATGTTGAAGCTAATAGATATATTTTTATGATTAATATCTGGTGTAATTTAAAGAAGATGAACATTCTCGAGAATGATACCTACAAGCTATGGCTGGAGGAACAAGAGACGACGGTGCACATAGTGTGCCAGTGTCCTGCACTAGCAAGCAGAAGAAGAAAGCTGATGGTACACCACTGGATGGAAGAAAGAAGAGTGGCAGAGGTGTCTTATAAGCAAATTTTTGCGCTGACCCGAGGAATCGAGGTGAGAGAAGAAAACTGGATTAGTCCAAGTCTCTCTCGCTGAGATCGGAAGGGGTTGCGACGAAAAAGGACCCGGATAAAGTGGTATGTTTCGACAAATCCCTAGAGGGCTGTTTTTAGTGAGTAAAAATCTCACACTACCAGAGACAATTGGGTCTCCTGGTATCTTTGGAAGATTTTCACCCCTCACGCAAAAAAAAAAATTAAATGATCAATACAAAACCTCAAGCCTCGAGCTCAAAAAGACTAATCTCTCTACTCAACCTGTTAACACATATCCTTTCCTTTTCGTGCGGATCATACATTCGCTCTTTTTCAAGCAGCGGAACTTCTACTGTCATAGATCAGAAGGGTTTTACTATGGTAGTTTAACACTTTAACTAGCGCAACGTAACGTTGTTGAAAATCGAGAGTGTTAAGGCACAGGCTTGCGATGGGATTCTTCTAAACGAGCTTCCAAGGTTAAAAGTTCACTGAGCTTTGTAAAATGATATGTGATGGTGCAAAGATAAGTAATAGTCCAGTGAAATTAGGTTTATTTTAGGAGAACAAATTTATAAAGTTTTGCAATTTGGGCTACAGACTTCTCCCACCTCTCCGGTGGGTGAAAGGGACTACCCTTTTCGGTGAAAATCCACCCCAATAAGCACTTCAGGTTGACTTTTCTCGATTTTCTCCCAAACCGATGAACGTTGGTTCGAGACCAGGTCTTCCCCTGAGTTTTTAAAAAACTCCACTCCGTCTCTGGACTGTTGTCTATCTCGCAGCAATGCTAAAACAAGTCATTCAAAGTTTCCTCACTCTCCTTATCATATTCCCCTTCGGGACAAAGCCATGCTGAGCATCAAAGGGTTGTCCCCTAGGCTTTGACTACGCTGTAAAAAAACACTATTCGGACGAAAAAAATTAATACGAATGAAAGTAGTCTGAAAAAATTCTGCACAAAATATATTTTATTATGTGTTCAGCTATAGCTTACCAAACACTCATAGATTGTGTTCGAATTTGCGGGTATCATCGAATGAGTTCTGCAGAAATTGCAGAGTCGAAGAAGGAACTGAATCCATAGTCCATCTACTCGATTAATGTTCAACAACCTGGAAAACATAGCTGATACAACACTGGCAGATATAAATATATTTATACAGAGTTCTGACCGGTTTAAGGATCTGACCATGCTCTCCTTTTAAGGGCATTCACAATGGTCCTCCAAATAAACTTGGTGTTTTAGCAGCAAACAGCCCGACTAACCAACCAACCTACTTCAGCACGCACATGATCGTCAAATGTGAAATGGTAATTCACCTGAATCCGTAGGTTAGGTTCGTGTGGGCACACTTAGACCTCAAAAGGCCCATTGTGATGCACCTGAATCCGTAAGACCTCTCACATCTTATTAATACAGAATGATTTATAGAGTTTTCAGTTCCACTGATAAATTTTTTAGAGCCACTTAGTGTTTAGAAACGAATTCACCGATGATGGTACCACAACACCAAGCATCCCTTAAAATAGCAACAATAACCGAAGCTTAAGAACTCTTAAGAAAAGTCAATGTAAGAGCCAGTGTTCCTATATGTTCTGATCTATAATTAGCGTCTTAAAGGCTCCGACTGTGCGCGCATTCCAGATACTTGAAGGAAGGCCATTCCACAGTCAAGCGACTTGGACAAAATATGCGGCCTCCATAACTAATCTTTGAAAATGAGGAATTACTACATTCTTATTTCGTTGCGATGATGTAAGCTAAAACACTTCTCTAAGATTATTTGGTTTAGATATAGATAGATAGGTAGTCAGCCCACAACCCAGCAACGAAGCGAACGCAAACATTAAAAGCAAATTTTATCTTTCGAAAGCATGTACTAGCTCTCTCTCTCTCTCTTTCACCCTAGTTTCCGTAACCTCTTGTGAGTCATAGGGCGTGAGAAGAACTTCACCCGATTCGAGAAAACGATTGCAAGTGAACGTAAAATTTAAAGTATATTCCGAACCACCCGGTGTGATTCGAACCCATTACCTTCGGATTGGAAAGCCAACACATTATCATTTACTCCACTAACGACTGTGCTATTCATAAAAATATATCATGCGGCCTTACTTTATTAGGTAGAATCAATGCATTTACTAATTTTAAGTATATTTCCGGAAATAGGATGCTGGCAGAGAGCCATAGCGTACAAAGCCCGTAATAAATCTTACTAATCGTCAACTTTACATTGTCACAACACTTCACACGTTGGTTCAATATCATACCCGGATTTTTGACTTTACTTTCCATATTATATAGATTAAGCGTGCTGTTATAAAATAAAATACATGGAGATCTAACAGGATTCAGAATCAAGCCATTTACCTTAGAACAACCACTCAATGCAAACAAGCCAATGGGTATGCTTAGATACAACTGAACATTATTCTCCCTTGAGTTTTTATCCTTGTTTGTTAACTAGGCTCGTTTTTACTTATTATGTCGAACCCAACGAGTCTTTTTCCGTGGATCCAAGATTATTTCCAATACCTCTGGTGTGCCTCAAGGAAGTCATCTTGTGCCTCAAGGAAGTCATCTTCCCTTGAAGGTAGAATCAATGCATTTACTAATTTTAAGTATATTTCCGGAAATAGGATGCTGGCAGAGAGCCATAGCGTACAAAGCCCGTAATAAATCTTACTAATCGTCAACTTTACATTGTCACAACACTTCACACGTTGGTTCAATATCATACCCGGATTTTTGACTTTACTTTCCATATTATATAGATTAAGCGTGCTGTTATAAAATAAAATACATGGAGATCTAACAGGATTCAGAATCAAGCCATTTACCTTAGAACAACCACTCAATGCAAACAAGCCAATGGGTATGCTTAGATACAACTGAACATTATTCTCCCTTGAGTTTTTATCCTTGTTTGTTAACTAGGCTCGTTTTTACTTATTATGTCGAACCCAACGAGTCTTTTTCCGTGGATCCAAGATTATTTCCAATACCTCTGGTGTGCCTCAAGGAAGTCATCTTGGCCCGGTTTTATTTATTATTTCCATCAATGCTGTATATATATTATTGAAATATTCAAAAATTCCGTGTTGTTTCGTCTGTTCGAGGTCGTGAAATTTTAAACTTTGACTTAGACGCCTTCTTCAACTGGTGTTCTACTCTCTTCTCCTTAATATTAGTGAGTGTACGTCTATTTTAGTTACTCGTAGAAAGAATAATCTTGACTTTAGCTACACCATGCATGATTGTGTACTGGGAAAAATTAATAAGACCAAGGACTAAGGTGTCTGGTTGAACAGCCGATTTACATTTGACGATCACATTGATGAGATAGTTATTAAGGAAAATTCTACATTGAGTTTTTATTAAAAAAAACAGATGGTTTCTTTATTGTGCCTTTGTCACGCCTATTCTGGAGTATGCTTGTTGTGTTTGGTCACCATTTTATCATGATTATATTGACCAGGTAGAGGTAGTACACCATTGTTTTGTTCACTTTGCACTTCGTGGGCTTCCTTGGAGCGACCCTCTCATTCTGCCGCAGTACCTAGATAGGTTTAAACTCATAAAACTTGAATTCACGACAATACTGACACCCCGGTCTTGCTGTCTTCTTTTAATATATCGATTCCGAGTCGATGAGAAAACAAGATTTTCTTAAAATATCGCAACATCGTACAAATTTTTACGAGCCCAAGAATGTCTTGCGGTTTTTTAATTCGCATTTTGACAACATTAACTTTAATGTCTCAACAAATTCTGTGAAGGCTAAACTTTCTTGAATATTCTTTTATTGTTTTGTGATTCTTTATTATTAATTATTTGTTCTTGTTCTTTTATTAATTATTGTAATATATAAATACAAGTAAATGCAGATACCACGAGTGGTTCTAGGCAGATCATTAATAAACATACGAAACAACAGTTGGGCAAATATCGATCCTTGTGGCACGCCGCATAGAAGGATTTACTTGTTTTTGGGTAATGGTAGTTGATTTTTCTTTTGGTATTGTCAGTACTGCAATAATTTTCCAACTTTTAGAAACTTGTCGATAAAAACGAAAAGTAATTTTATGAACCTTGATGCTAAAATATCAGGGCCACTAATGGTCAATGGATGAAAAATATGGTAGCAACTACCTCATTTCAGTCAACTCCGCAAAAATAAATATAATCCTATTTCGGATTACTTAAGGACGTGAAAAACGTAGTAAGCACGTTCAGGTACAAACCACAGAGTTATTTGATGAAGCTCACTCAATCTTACAAAATTTATAATAAGCCTTTGGGAAGTGATTGTTGTGATTGTAAGCAAGTCTGTAAATCAGGGTTGAAATCGGGATTGCCAACATTAGCCGATTATTAATTGTGAGCATCCGACTGAGTTCATTAGAATTCGAGTACTTGCACGTTTGACACCATTTCAGTATATAGTATATCCTAAGCAGTAAAAGGAAAATGTCGACCGTGAAATTGCGTCGATTAAAAGCCATAAGAGATTTGTCGAAATGCCGACCAAAAGCGTAGTAGTTAAAGTTCATAAAAAATATGTAAAATACGCTCGTTAGCGTAGCAAAATTTTTGATATAGTAAAAACAGTTGATTCATTTAATAACAAAAACCAATGGTCTTAGATGGTTTCCTTGTGGAACACTGAATGTTTGGTGAATTTTGCTGAAAAGAGCACCGCAATATGACATTCATGTGTGGAACAAGCTAAGCATACAAAGGAGAAGTTTACCCAAGGAACAGTGGTTTATGATTAAGGTTTTTTTTGTCCTTGCAAAAATAAGCAGTGCAGAATTCTTTAAATTAAAGACAACTCTCATAAGTGACATAGGTTGAGGTTGAGTCGTCGGTGGAGTAAAAGATAACATGTTGGCCTACCAATTCTGAGGTCCCAGGTTCGAATCCCACCAACGGCGTCTCATGGTAGTTCTCTGCTGACAACAGACTGCGATAAAACATACCGTGGGTTGCAGAGAAAATGTCAGTGGTTCGGAATCCACTTTAAATTGTAGGTCCACTTGCAATCGTTGTCTCGAATCGGGTGAAGTTGTTTTTCCGACCCATGCTGCAGAAGAGGTTACGGGTAGTAGAGAGACACCAAGAGCAGCATTCACTTCAGATAACATTTAAAATTAAATTGAATTCAATTCTAACTAAGAATTCCAAGTTCAGACAATTGTTTACGAGTTTTGCAAATATTCCAGCGAATTTCAAATCAAATTTATTGACAAAAAAAAACTCCATGCACAGATTGATTGCTCTGCTACAAATAACCTACCACCTGAGTAAATACCGAAATGAGCAAAAAATAGAAGACGCGTAATGAGTTTGCATAAAATGTTAAAATATTTACCAGGAAAAGATGTCTTCGTTGTAAGATGGGATCGAATCCAAAAAAAGATAAATTCTGTCCGATATGTTTCCGTTGGATTTTTCCGTATCCAATTTATATTTATACTCTAAGGTTGAGAAATATCACATTTAAAATTTTTTATATATTTTTTTCTTTTAATCACTGATCACACACAAAAGATATTTGCAACCACATTAAATCGAGAATTTTGCAAAAATATCACTTTAGAAGTCGAGAAATTTCGAGTATTTAGAAGTTTTTTACAAGAGACAAAATCGACTATTTTTTTTTCTCTTTATCTACTTCGTTGTTTTTTTTTAACACTATATTTACCACTTTGTAATTTTTTTCCAAAAATTAAATGCGCCGAAAAAATTTCTCAAAAAAATTTTCACACGAAAACTTATTTCTCCACCAGCAAAACTATTAGAGTTTTCTCTACACTCGTTACTTTCTCAAAGTTTTTTTTTGTCTTTTTTTTTTGAAAATTCAGGACAGTGAAAAAAAATGCAAAAACTCCGAAGGGAAAAAAGTATCGTTCCGAACGCTGGCGACGACGTTTGATATCTGAAATCTCAACGATGGATAACTACTCGAGTTTGTTGCAAAAAAATCCACGTCTCGAGGAAAAACAACGAAACACAATCCAAAAAAAAAGAAAACAACAAACAAACGATAACAATAAAAATTTAACCGAAGGAGGAGGAGAGAAACTATAAAGCTGCGACTGTTGTAAGCTCAATTGTTGCACTCGTCGGTCGACACATCGGTAAGGTAACTAGCATCGAACTAATCCAGCGAACTACTTTAGTTGAACTGAACTAATCTGGTGTGTGGCACAGTCACCGCACCGTAACACAACGCGTCTTCTTCGTCTGTTCTAAGGCCAAGTAATTCTGCGCACGACCTTAATATCTGGGGGTCTAGCATTGGACTAACTGACAGTGTCGTGGATAAAACGTTGCCAGCACTACGTCGCTGTTGGATTCGGTGTGGATTCGACGACGACGACGATATTAACGATAAAAAATCCCCCAAGATTGTGAGGCAGGCAAGTTTTAAGACAAGACCGAGAGCAAGGAATTACATACTTGTTCTCATGGGATTTGGGTTGTGCAGAGTGTGTTGGGGAAGGAAAGAAAAGCGCTCCAAGTAATACGCGACCTGAAGTTATCCAAATTGGAGCCGCTAGAGCTGAGCTTTAAAAGTTTTCTCGTTCTCGTAATCCAAGACGGAAGAGAGGAAGTGCTGACATCTGTTCACGTTTTTGGTTTTGTTTCCCTTTTTCTTTGTTTACTTGCCAGTTAAGGGAAAACGGGAAACGAACGGGCGCATGTTCGATGAGAAATTGGACATGAGTCATCTCAGAAAGGTGAGCCCCGACCCCGACAGTTTGGTGCACCTCATGGGGGTCCACCGAGCATTGCAGCGCACTGTGCATTTCGAATTGGATGGAGGATTTGGGCGCCACACTAAATCGTTGTGAGAGCTTGTGATGTGTGCCCGTCGCCCGCCAGAACCAGATGCATTTCAGTATCAGAGACTGGTTATGGGACAGTTACGATGCCGCTCACGTCAGTAAGCACATGGCAGATGTCAAAATTGTTAACGACACTTTTGTCTCAATATAGCAAGCGTCACGACGTCTACACCGAGCAAGGTTGCAATTTTATAGACAACTTTGGGTACCTGTTCTTGCTGGGCACATTGTGCGTTGCTCTATGAATGCGGGAAGCTGAAACTGGAATGGATTAGCGGATGTGGTAAGATGGAGTGACAGAAGCCAAATAACTTTTGAGTTGATCAGATAAGGTTTATAGAACAATTTTCTCCTCCTTCCCTCCCACCGTTCGAAAGTGGATTGTGTGCTAATACCTAAAGGTGCGTGTTAGGACTGGATTTATTGGCAACAACAAATATTTCCTAAGCTGGAAATTGCACGATTTTTCTAACAAAAGATTTTATCACGTTTTTTTCGGGTTTTCGTGTAATCGTGAGATTTTGTTTTTTCGTTTATTTTTCAACGATTCATTAGGTGGAGAAATTTTTAGGAGCAAAGGAGGAAGAACTTATTGGTAAAGTGTTTGGGTCGGTGTCCTGTGAAAGTGATTAGAAGTTTCAAGCAAAACGAGGTGTATAGACGATAAAAATTGTGACTTTGGACACGGATTAATAAATACTTTTCGGCTTCGTCTGAAAAGAGACACAAGCTCTTAGCCGCGGCTTAGTTTATCGAGCCGTCAAGACGGTAAGAATAAGACGCGGCTTAAAAGACTCTAGTAAAAATTAAGCTTTAGAGTTTGGATCATAATAAATAACTTGTTGGATAAAAAAAAATCAACCTCAAAGTGGTGCAAATGTTTTAGAACTTTTACGACAACACAACTAACATCGCCTCGAGTGACGTCAGACAGTGAAACCTCTATTAGTAAATGGAACTTATATTTTTATAAATATAAAGTGAAGTTGTGAGTTTAGGAGCACGATCAAGGTTCTTAAGCGTAGCACAACCGTTATTCGGTTAATTTGGCACTGATTAATCGGCTAAGCTAAGGTGCGACAGCATAGACCGAGGGCTTGACTCGAGGCGAACTCCAGTTTAAATAAGCCTTCCTGCAGTACTACGAAGCTCTGCTGTGGGGATTCATTTATTTCTCGAGCTACTCGTGGGAATCTCGTGGGACTT
Source organism: Leptarthrus brevirostris (assembly GCA_964036015.1). NCBI lineage: Eukaryota > Metazoa > Arthropoda > Insecta > Diptera > Asilidae > Leptarthrus > Leptarthrus brevirostris. The sequence continues at coordinate 2,604,964 of OZ038371.1, read as the reverse complement.
TGTTATAAAACATAAATAAAGAAAGGGGCTATATTCCCTCTAAAACGCCAACTGCACTCGGAAGAACAATTAGGGGCGGTCAACAGCAAGACTGCTAACGTAGGCTTTTCATTGCGGCTTAGCAAAGCATAGATTAAGTAAGCTGGTCCAAATACATGTATAGTCTGAAATTTCTCAGGAAGATAATAATACAACTAGTTTGTAAAGCGAGCACAAAGTCGTCTAAACTTCGAATGGTCTTGTCGAAAGATGTGCCAATCTCTATCAGAGCAATAACGGAGTTTATGTAGACTACCAGACATTAGGAATCATTCACTATACTCCTTAAGTTGCACTTTACGAGGAGTGGAGGCGAATTTTAGAATGCTACAGATTCTTCACATCACTTGAGCATTGACAGTGATTGGGACCCTTTTAAGTATATAGTCAACAGCATGGGCAGTAAATATGTTTTCCCTTAAAATCTCCGTCCAATTGAATTATAAAAGATTTTTTTTGGCACATATATGTACCCTTAGCCTGGAAGAAAGTGAGGATGATCTCCATTTCGAAAGCTGGTTAATCCAATCTGTTACAGGGAAGTATTACGAACCACTCAGCCTTTATTCCTAAGCTGATCGAGTGGCTATAATTGATGGTTGTACAAGAAAAACAAACTTACAAAGAGATTAAAAGAGCTCTAAAAATTACGTCGGAGAACCGTAAAATTTGCCGGTTATTCCGGGAAATATTACGTATTAGACGATAAATTTTTACTAAATTAAACAGTAAATTTTAGGAGTCACGTAAATTTTACGAAGTTAAAGTAAGTGTGGCGTTGTAAGTGTGCAAGGAAACTTTCAAAGTACATTGGATGTACACCACTATAATCAGACCGATTTTGTGCTATGGCTTATTAGTCTGATGGACAATACTGGAGAAGGAATCTAATCCAGAGATGCAACTTAGCTATTTTAAAAAGGGATGGATGGTATACGTAGGGAGGTTATCGGCATAACAATTAACAATACTAAGTTGTTGGATAGAGTGCTCAATTAGAGAGTGGCGAGAGCTATAACTTTAGAAATTTGATATGGGGAACATGAGTGGCGTCACGGGAGGCCGATCAGGATCTCTAAGAACACGAACAGTTTGAAGTACCAGGAGGTGTTAAGGAAAAAACCCTTGATGGGAGAGGGAGTTGAAATCACCGAAGGAGCAGAGTAGAAAGACTTGCAACCGTGCTATGAGGAGTTAGAATATAAAAGTCGAGTGGAGATAAAAAGATGAATAAAACTCTATGAAGAAAACAGAGAGCCGTGGAGGGCCTTCTGCTCTATTACGAGAAATATCTCTGATGTATGGCGACTTCAGAATGTTATATTAAATTACCCGGACTGGTTCGAGGTAGGACACGAAATATGTAAGAGCGCTTGGACGAAACAAATCAGATCCTACTGGAAATTTACTTTCCTGCAAGCTAAAGATCGGGCATACCGTTGTCTCTAAGGAAAGAGGTTGCCAATGCTATGGATCGATTTTAGGTGGAAAGTAGTGTGCGGGGATTAGATGGTTCCCAACCTACTCCAGTGGAGCAGTGCACCAATCTCTGGAGTATATTATATATATTGCATGCTTAGCAAAAGGGGATCTTCTGGTTTCGTGTAGAGAGGCTAAGATCATATTTCTACCAAAATCTTGAAGGAAAGACTATACGAAGCCGAAGTTCTTCAGACACATGAGATTGACTTTCTGCATGCTTAACAGGATTGTGGCTTATCACATCGAAAAGACGAGAGATACCCATTAAGTAAGAACAAGTACAATTAATGTCCTGGTAGATCTACTGAAACGTCGCTCCAAGTGGTGTAAATAGCAGAAGACAACAGCAGAGACATGGCAATGGTGGCCATAATGGACATTGAAGGCTTCATTGATAGTACAGACTTCGGAAGGCTGGAGGAATCTCTTTCGGGACGTGGAACTAATCTTATCTTGTTAAGATGGATTAGCAACATGTTAAAGCCCCGAGAGCAGTAAATACCTAAAGAGGAGAATCGAGACGGCGGTGGAAGTATTTAGTAATTGATTGCCCTTGGCTGTCAGTCTTGTTTAGTGTTGTCAGAAGCAAGACTCATTCCCAAGTTCAAAAGAAAATACATTATAAAAAAAGGCTTATATAGTAAAGCCCCACTGAGGATATATTTAGTCATTCTCGCAAATCTGATTTAGTTCTTCCTTCAACTTCATTTCACCGTTCATATTTATGTAGCTAATATGATGATCAAAAGGTCATCGACGTCAAATGCATCGTAAAGTTTTGTGTGGTCCCATAATTTTAACAAACTTATTAATTTCCGCTTAACTTCCAAATAAACAATTATCGCACTTTGAATTAATATCCGTTAAGCCCTTAAAACAGGCAAAGCCTTCTCAAGTGGAACACTGTCTGCATTGCGTTATGGTCGGTTTACCCGAGTGGAACAGAAGAAATTGTTGGAAGCCCCAATTACGGCAAGAAAGTGATTTTCTTGTACAAACAAATCCGACACTAATTTTGTGTTGGTAATTACCAAGGAAATGGGAATTTAAGTATGAAAAATATTAGCCTATACCTCAGCTTTTTTGGTCAAAAATTCTAAACAGTTCACAAAATGAAAGTTAAATTGCACCACTAGAGCTCGATAGATAATTGATTTTGTAATCCACTGTAAAAGCTTTTGTCGTTTCTCTTCGTTACACCTGAGCTACCGTCTCACATGGCTGCGTCATTACCTGAAAGAAACAAAACTCGATGATAAAGAAAACTGACAGACAAGACGCAGCAAACAAAAAGCACCTGAACATGATGATGATATGGAGGGAGGCAAAGAGGTAAATTGTGTAAAGCAAGTACAAAGGTTATACGTGTACGTGTATGATAGCCCGCAGTCATACCTCGCACCTGATGAGATTTGATATGTGTTCAGTGCCCCAAACCCATCACTGTCAGTTACAAGTAAGGTTTTGTTGAGTAATTATTACTTCCTGTGGTCTTGTTCCTGTACTCCATTGACTTCGACTAGTGGGACAAGGACCATAAGAAGGTAATTTTTCTCTCGCAACACACAAATATCACCTGCGCAACTCCACTCTAATTTTCGAACCAGCTGAGCGGGAGGGTGTACACTAGTGCAGTTAACTTTGGGATTTTAAAGTAAATTTGTGTTCGATGTGGTCGTGTACTTGCTCTAATAATTGCCCTCTTGGCTTCTATTGCGCGCAATGGGTACCACTTTTTATTCCCTCTTTGTACTTATTACGTGCACATGCCAACAATCGTGACCGGTGAACCAGTCACAAAATATTTTACAAGGCTCAGGTAGAAATGTTTACGGCGTTGCCAGTTTGGGTTTAGGTTACGCGGAAAGCTTTTCTTGCGATGATTAAGAAGAAAATGTTTTTCCGAATTAACTGCAATTGAAATAAATGAGAAGAGAAAGATTAGAGCTAGGAAAGGGAAGTTCTATGAACGGTCAAACAGAGAGTTTTCTTTCGTTTTTGGGCAATAGATATAAATATTTAATATTGCCGCAGAATGTGGGAAAAAATTCCAGAAAAATTTACTGTTTAACTCACCGTAATCCTGCAAGTAACACATTCTACCACAATTTAAGCAGCAGCATTATAAATGTGCGATCCATCCAAAAAATATGTAATGCGTTCATAGGTAATTTTTACGGAGTAGCACCGTAAAATTTACGTGTGGCTCAACAAATTTACTGTGCTGTACCGGAGAAATTTAGGAGCTAACAGTTGCAACACGATTACAGTTTAAATCCGTAATTTTTACCGAAAAAAAATTCCGAACTTCTCTCTCCATGTGTTTTTTCATCACGATCGATACTCTGCGCTATTCTTCGTGACATTCCCTGTCGACTTGTTGATGTTGTTGACAGGTTACACAACAAAAATGGTTACGTAATCACCGTCTACATTTCTCCGTAATCATCCCCTCATATCTATAGACTGCTTGCTGCATCAGTGATCTTGTTGACGATTTTTTTATACGATGCGGCCAAGGCTTAGGGGACAACCCCCTGATGCATCAGCATGGCTTTGGTCGAAAGGGAATTAGGGTAAAGGAAGTGAGGAAACTTGAATGTCTTGTTTTTGCATTGCTGCAGGCTGGACAACAGCCCAGAGACTGAGTGGATTATTTTATTTTCTTAATGAAATTGTAGGATTTTGGTGACTTCAACCTGCCTCGTGTTTCGTGGGAGATCTTTGGCTACCGCCGTCTCTTTTATCAGCTTCTCAGCGATAATCGTCATTCACTGACAGCACTTGAAGAAGATGAAGGTCAGCAGCAAAACTACCGAAGGCTCGCGACGTAATCGTATGTTTAAATCGGCACAGAACATGCTCGGCGTCCTTTCTACCGAAGGTTCTGGTAGTCTTACGGAGAGGGAGAGATATAGCTTAAGGTAGTCAAAGGAGGCCATCGCCAATAACACCAAAGCACAACCTAGGCAACATGCATCAATTCAAGGCAAAACGCATCAATTCAGGGAGACCGAAAGGTTGCCCAGCTCTACCGGACAATGAAATTGAGAATGAGTGCTTTAAACACAAAACTTAGAGATTCTGATGGGGGATTGGACAGTAGCAGCAGCGGAAGAGCCAAAAAAAGGTGAACGATGTTTTGTGATCCGTGTGGATAAAACAACTGCCCCATTATAAGAAGTAGATAGAGAAGGCTCCATTTCGCAGTCGGGGAAGTATTTCTCAGGCTGTTTAAGAGAAACAAACCTGAACAAGGGCAGAATATGGAGAACTGTACGAATGCTGAAGGTGCTATAGATAAACCTCCACCACATTAGAACCGCCACGGCAAATTTTATATTGCTGCTATATATAGCAGGAGAGCATAGATTTGGCACTGATTCAAGAACCGTGGGTTCGTGGGAACAAGGTAGAAGGATTGGGGTCAAGATACTAGAGGGTCTTTTAAGGCCAAGTAGCAGGCCAGGTAAGATACTGTGTATTAGTTAATAAACGTGGGTATCTACTACTGCTTTCAAACAGCAGCTCTCAGGATCTTGTGGTCGTAGGATTAGAAGGGAGGTCAAGCAAAAGATGGATAGCTTCGATAGAAGTAAACGGCAGTAGCAGAGGCAAAGAAGGAAGGCATTAAACTTCTCGTTGAAGGCTATGCTAACGCCCATCATACAGTATGGAGTAGTTCGAATATAAACCAAAGAGGTTAATCTCATTTTAACTATACTTTAGAGACTAAGCAGATCGTCGGTGGGATAAGTGTTAACGTCTCGGCCTACCAATCCAGAGGTCCCAGATTCGAATCCCACCGACGGCGACCCTTGGTTATTTTCTACTGACAACTGATAACGATAAAAAGGTCATGGAAGCTACAGAGAAAATGTCATTTGCTCGGAATCCGCTTTAAATTTTAGGTCCACTTGCAATCGTTGCCTCGAATGTAGTGAAGTTGACAGGAGAGATAGATAAGCTGAAATAGAGGTCATAACTGTGAACAGCAGGAAAATCGGAGACTTAGCACTCACAAGCTCGGCTAGATTTAAGGTTTAAGTTTTTGGGAGTAGTCTTTTGACTTATACACTCTAACAAAATTTAAACACACTCCCTGAGCTGCCTATCCACTGAGCCGTCAGCCCGTGGAGAAACGGAAACTTCCATATTGTCAGAACGTATTACTTTTCAGTTTTCCTATTATATGAGTTATGGTGAAAATCCGGCTCTACATTTCCACCTGTCTGGCAACCTGGTTAAGGTTTTGATTTATTTTTCTCTGGTAACTATTTCAATTACTGGTAGTTCCCAGTAATTTGATGAATGTAAATAAATAAAAGAACCAGAAAAGTAGTTTCCTTCTGCTTAAATACCCCTACCAAAAAGGACTATGGTAAATGTAAATGTATGTAAATACCTTTAATAAGGTTCCTAAAAAAGTTATGTGAACCTCAACTACAATATGTATGGATTTGGGAACAGTTTGGAACATGTTTGGATTTGGGAACAGAAACGATAATGGAAGGCTTTTTGTCGAGTTTTATAACAATATAATGTAAAATTTGAAGCAAGTTCCTCCTTGATGTAAGTATCTGAACAAGGTCCTAATATTGTCATCGACATGATAGTCCCTAACAGCCGATCAATTTCGCTTATAGACAACTACAATACGTCTAGACAAAGTAAAAATGAGTGGCCCTAAAATGCTGCTCTGAGGCACTCCAGGGTATCGCGGTATCCTGGTTACATAAAGTTCGTCAAGTGCCCCAGTGTGCTCCAGTTACCGCAAATTAACTATATATTCATTACCAAAGTCGTCTAAATTATAATTTCTGCTACACTGTAAAGTCAACAATAAACAAAAAGAACTTGAAACAGTTTTAAAACTAAAATTTTACGTCAATGTAATTAGAGCCAGCGCTTATTTAGTCGTCACAGACGTGTCCCTGCTTCGCTGGAAAGCATTAAACAGCTCCAAACTCTCTCTTCCCACCTTTTATTACTAATTAATCCATTTTTCATATAAATATGCCACTTTTCTACGACACCATAATAACATTTAACGTTAATATTACTATATTATACGGGGAAAATTACGCCAGACCAAAGGCTGAGTAGACTCGTATCCCGGATCCATGCCACTTTGTACTCATTTCGGTGCAAATATTCACCGCCAGAAATTCATTGAATGGTTGACATATAAACAACCAAAGCAAGCAGGCAACGAAAATTTTTTCGAGAGGCAATTTTCTATAGTTGTACACTGTATACAGTCACCAACATTAAAATATAACGAAAATGCAGCCGTTGCTACATATTGCTTTTGCCTGCATATCCGTATGCGGGCGGGCGGGTAGCTTTTGAACGTTAAAAGCCTTTTGAAAAGTTTTAATTTTCCTGAAACGCTCACCTCCGCCCTACCTTGCTCTTCTATCGACACATAAAATAGCACACCTGAATTGGTCATATCCACTTGAGCGTTTCCAATTTTCCACCCCTCAAACATAACATTTTCCGTGATGGAAAGTTGCGATGTTCTGCGCTATGCGGATGGTTTTAAGCTTGAACATTAATGTGACATCAGAGTGCGGGATTTCTTTCATTTCGGTGATTGCTATCATAACATTTGAGTCAGGATGATATGGCAAGTTGGCGAACTAGTAGTTTGGCTTTTCAGTAGCCACAAAAGGAATCCATTTCCTTATCTTTCTTGGTCTCTGCTTTAGTGAGGTCGATAGTGTCCATGTTTGGTGAAAATTAAGTACTCAAACTCCTTTTGAATATATCTTTTCGGGTTTTTAATGAGTTTAGAAGTTAAATGGACGAAATTGCAGAGCGGGGACAATTGAACTTGTCATTGTGCTAAAGGTATAGATTCCCTCAAATAGAAAACAGATTGGTGGACTTATTTAGAGCCAAGTCTTTATCACTGTAATGTATTTTTTGCTGAAATAAAAAGGCATGTTTAGGGCCAGCTATCAGCTTAGCTTCATCGTTACACTTTGGAGAAATGTGAGAGTGGTATTTATACTAAGGGCGCCGGGCGGTTACCCATCAACCCAAGGCATATGGTCCAATGAACCTCTCTTCCTTCCACCTCAAATTGAGAAAGTCAATGATAAAGTTATTGGTTTTCTTGCAAAACTGTCGTTACACATAGACCAGAATGCATATCGAGCGGGCAAAACAGCCATAACAACAACTGTAAGGCGCTATAAATGGCAAGAATATCGCTCTCTGCACCTTTGTTGATATTGAAGGTGCGTTTGACAGTACGTCTTTCATATGACTTGTGCATTATAGCCAGAGTGGGATATAAATCAGTAATGGTTAGGGCAACCAGAGAAAGCCCCCAATTAGGAGTCCTTTCACATCTATTGAAGACACCTGTTATTGACGATCTCTTGTAAAGACTGACTGATGCCGGCTACGGATGCCAAAACTATGTAGATGACTTGGTAATTACGATTATGGACAAGCATGCTAGAACTATGTCAGGAAAAAACTGCAAAATTCCCTCAATATTTTACAGTCTTGATGACTTAAGGAAGACTTTAAAGTGAACTCAGACAAGACGACAATTTTTCTCAAGAGGAGGCATCACATGGTATCCCCATCTGAAAATACCTAAAGCTAAAATAGCCCTTTGGGTATATCCAGCGATTCTAAAACCCTTAGCCACCTATGTGCCGCTCGTACACGGTGGTCAAAACACAACAAAGAACAGCCCAACCTGAATTACAAAAAATATCCCGTCGAAAAGTTTCGCGGCACTCACATTAATGAAAACAGAGGCAATTTTGATAAATTTTCGCTAAGCCAGCCTAAGGTGCAGGACGACCGCATTTTGTCCTAATTCTGTATATCAGGTCGTGTGGACAAGCTATAGTCAGGCCATCCGACAAAATCCCGTTACACCGGTTTGCAACTTGCAAGGCACGAGACAAACTTCCCGTCTCGCATACGCCCTAGCTAGACCGTAGTTAGGGTAAGAGCACGCGTGCTGAGAATCGGCTCAGGGTCCAGAACAGTCTATAGCAGGTTTAGGTCAGTTCACTGCTGCGTTGAGCGGAACGGTTAAGGGTCTCAGCGACTAGTCTTAAACAAGTTAAGGGCAGTACACTGCTCGGGCCAATTGTTAGATGTAAGACTGAGTTGTATTAATCCGTAATCTCTTCGACTACTCTTTGGATGGCAGTGTCTTGAGTAGGCTACATAGGGTCAAAGATTTAGGGGTTGTTCTTAATTCCCGCCTATCCTTTGAGGATCACATTGACTTCGTGGTGAATAGGGCTAATTCCACCCTGGGTTTTGTGAAAAGGTGGTCCAGGGAACTTGACGATCCCTATCTAACCAGACTCCTCTTTTGTACATTCGTTAGACCCATTCTGGAATACGCTTGCCCGGTTTGGGATCCCTATTTCGCTGTCCACATCAACCGGATTGAGGCTGTTCAGCGTAGATTTCTTAGGTTCGCTCTCCGCGATCTTCCTTGGCGTGATCCTTTATCCCTCCCATCATATCATGCTAGGCTTGGACTGATTTCTCTTGATTCCCTTGTAAAGAGACGCCGAATATATAAGATAACTTTTATGCATGATTTATTGCAGGGGAATGATTCAGGCATTTCCATTCCCGCCCGGTCCCTTAGGAATTTCAACTTTCTGCATGTTCCCTTTCATCGTACGCTTTACGGCATGCACGAGCCTATCACTTCCATCTCCCGCCTCTACAATGACTACGCTGCCTATATCGAGCTGGGATGTTCTAGGCGACAACTGAAGCGCCATCTGAGAATGCTTATTGAATAAGTTAGTTTAATGATTTGTATTAATTTTGTAGTCTTCTTGGTTCATTTGTAATTTTCTTAGTAGCCAGTTTTGGCGAAGCTGTTGTTAAATAAATAAATAAATAAATAAATAAATAAAGTAAGTAATAGAACTAATTGTTAGCAATAAGTTAATAAGTGTAACGCCACAGCACAATTGTAGCTCTTCTTTCTTTGTTGTTAGTCGCTGGCTTTTTTCCCATGCAATCGATTTTGTGACTTTCCCACTAACGCACTTACAGGAAATTCGCACTGCGTTGGCGCTCGAGGTATCGAACCGGAGAAGTACGTCACCCAATGTTACTGAAAGAGCGTTATACGTCAGAATTAACTAAGGTAAGACAAGACTCCCAAATTTCTATCTATAGATGACTTAAACAGCATTGGTTTTCTTTAAAAGGACATGGCAAGAGAGTTTAAGAAAGGTCTTCCGACGGCGATTGTCTCGATTACCGGCCTTTAAACTGGATTAAAAGCCTCTCTTCACAATGGGGAGAGTAAGACTGACGATCGACTCATTTAAACCATATAAATCTACTAGTGGTGACAGGATCAGTCCAGCTCTACTACTCAACCCAATGCGTATCACCCGATTAGTCTTATTTCCTTCCTACTTAAAACAAAAAAAAAGTAATATTTCATCGAGATAACGCTGCACCACATGTTTCATAAGATCCCTCAAATTAAGGGTAAACCTGAGCTTACAAGAACTTTTTTACCAGACCATGTTGCATCAAATTTTCCATTAATTTTTACTGCTTCAACATTTTCAGAATGGTACAGGGATTGTGGGTCAGGATTAGGCGATAAAGCAAGGTTTTAAAGAATAATATAAGATTAGTGAAATCTAAAATTCCTAATAGTAAGAGTATGCCGCAAAATAGAGACTATCGAGACTCTTACTGCTTGTCCTGCGAAAAACGTGAAGAACCTAAAATACTGCAAAAATAACGAAAAAATATTCTTTTTCTGTCAACTGTCAGCTTAAAAAGGGGCCCGCAAATAGATTAACATCGCGAAATAGTGCAAACACCAAAATCACCGTAATGAATTAACAAATGCGGTTCTCTCCCGTCACTAAATAGGACCTCCCCTCACTCGAGCAAGGCAAATTTCCCCACACCCTTGAACTTTTTCCTTCTTTTTTTTTGTACGAGCGAGCAAATTCTCATCCAATGAGCAATACTTCAAATGTCTAAAGTGCTTGAATGACGACGCTTGGTCGACGACAGTCATCCATTGTAAGCCCGATTCTTGTGTGCAGCCGGGGCGCTATCGATTCTCGAAAACGAGAGTAAATCCAGCACTTTTAAGGTATCGTTTACGTCCTCATTCCTTCGCGAACCAGAAGATCGATAATCTTGCCAAAGGACACATTGAGTAATTCTATGAGCTAATTGGGCGGGCTGTATTGGTCGGGCAGTGTGTCCACTTTTAGCTTGAACGCGCGGGAGGTATCGAGAACGAGAGTAGAGGATTTCAATCGAACCCGTCTCGCACTAGACTATGGGCTCGAAGGTTTTGAATTGAATCCCGAAGATAAAAGGACGGCAAAAAAGTTTTGTTTATCTCGAACTCATGCCGTGCCCTGTCAGTTAATAGACTAATTTTCCCTTCCTTCTCAGAGACAGGACACTTTCGAGATTCGGAAGTGATTTAAATCATTTCCAAGACGTCCCGAATTCGGAGGACGCACGGGGGCCGGACGGGGGCGGATGATGTAGATATAATCACAGCCTTTTGAACTCCACTCCCCGAGTGCGTAGTAATAATTTAGGATCCAACTTTGCTTGGCAGAAGGAGCACAGGTCGCTATTGATTTTTTCGTTTCGTGTCTACTAGTCAAGTTCCCGATTAATAAAAAATGAATTTCTAGGCAGTCGCCCCGGCTCCGTTGTATTGTGAGAACTAACAAATCCAATAGAGTTGCCTGAGGGCGGCACGATAGAAGGAAGGAGAGGAGTGGCACAGGTCCTGGCCAACTATTTCAGATATTTGAACAGCAAACAGACTCAGACAATTAGAACTGGGAACGGGAAGGCTCTGTTTAAGGGGGGGATCCTTTCGACCGATTTCATTTCGAATTTATGCTCAGGCGAACGCTCCATTTTCCTCTAATTCGGGCTGCATATGCAGAGAGGGATGTAATTATTTTATGCTTTCCTTTATTTCCTCGATTTTTTCTTTGACATAATTTTCGTGCTTTATGCGCTCGTTCAATGCAGTGATGAGACAGGTTACGGAGAGCATATCTGCATAGAAAGTCTGCTCTGCAGGAGTTACTGATGTTCAATAGACTCACTGTTGACACAATTCCCGCCTTTGCCGGAAACGCGACATACAAACATTTCCATTTTTAGGACTTTTCCGTTCAATTAAAATAAATTTTCCTGGTGACCTTATTCTTTAAGGTTGACAAAATTCACGTGTGTATGCCGCACGAAATTGCCTTAATCCAATTTCTGTAGTTTTGGCCCCCTCCCCTGTCGCCGCCTCATCGGAGTTCATATTTCCTAAAAAACACGCACAGTCGGGTTGGTAGGAATTGTTTCCTGTGTGGACACATTTTGTTGCTATGGTTACGAAATTATTCCATAGAAGAGCTCTATAATTTCCATAGAGATAATGTTATGAATTCAAAACAACATGGAGGCAGAGAAGATTTTAAAATTCGAAAAGCTTTAAAACAACAAACCAAACAAAAAATCTTCGAAGACCTTGAAGAACATCGTAATAGGTAATGGCTGCGGGTATTCCCCCTATTAATGAAAACATGTAGTCGTTTATTTTGTGACAGTGAAAAGCTTTTAGTGCTCCACTAAAGCATTTTTAACGTAATTACTTTGCGGACAAAGGGATAAAGACAGCAATTGTAAGTGAACACCTCCAGTAGTTTTTCGAGCTCAGAATTTTAATAGCAGCTATGCTCGGGTAATTTCCCATAGTGCTAAAGGGATGGAAAGTTGCAGTGTTATAATTAGGAAAATTATTGTCATTTGGTGTCCATCAGATAAACTACGTGCCCACGAGAATATGACATTAACTATTAATCGTTTAGAAGCTATTTAAAATAGAGTTCAGTTCAGACTATGAGAACGATACTAAATTGGTTTTGGAGCCCGTAGCACTGTCAATGAGTGAAGGGCGAACAAGGCTGATGTAATGAAAATTTTATGAAAATAAAGTCAAAACCATTTACCGGAAATCGAATTTCTCCTCTTTTCCCAGCTTGCGGCGATTGACATCAATTACTAATTGAATGTTCGTTTTATGACGACCGCATTCACATCTCCTCGTTAACCTTCCAATTTTACTCTTCTTCTATTTTTAAGTTACGCCTGACATAGTGAAATTCTTTTTTCGAAAGAAAAAGAAAAATAATAGTAAAAGGAATAGAACCTTGAGGTACTCCATGATTAGTTTTGTTTTGTATGCACGCTATTATTCTCCAAGCCCAAAAAAAAAAATCATAATTAACCAATCAAGAGACTGATGTTTAGCCAAGACAGTAACCGTGCTTTATAGAGACCAACGAGGAAGTAACTAAACGAGAAGAGAGAAGCTCAGGAAATCGTGGCAATTTTAAGCTTGTGTGAGATTCCCATGCATACAATCTCACAAGCGAAAGGCAGGCGATTAAAAAAGTATTTTATATTCGGGGGTTTTGACGCATATTTTAAAATATTGAACTAAATAATAAATTGTGTGCCGACAGTGACACGAAGTGACAGCTTAGACCCAGGCAACAGGTAAAAAGCCTACTTAATCATAGCAAAAAGCGGACAAATTTGACAGCACAGACCCAGCCGCCGAACAAAAGCTTGCCATGCTCACACACACGACATATACATGATAGGGTTTCCCCTTTAGTTATACTTCCGCGTAGATAGAGACTGATGTTCAGTCAGGACAACATCTGACGTCAAAAGAAACTTCAGAATTAGAAAGTGACGTTTGTTTAATTGATGACCAGTTCATAAATTTTCGACAGAATGGCAGTAATTCATGCTGGTCTATTACTCGAGGGTTGGCTGCGTAGTTGATTCTTTATTTTATTTTGTATAATTTTGAAAAGTTTGCAACAAACTTAATTCAGGGCAGTCTCAGGCAGCTCAGTTTCAGAACCAAAAGAAATTTCTTTTGGCTAAACGCCTTTTGAATGAAAGACATATTTCAGCATTTGATGGAGTTCAGCTTTTCTGGCAATAAGCTGTTGTTTTAGTTTCGCGGAAGGTCTCATAATTATAATCGAGTAATCCGCTGAACGCTCTACATAATATGTTCATCGGTTTCGAGAAGGTGTTTGACAGCGGTAATCGCTAGTATATATGATGAGGTTTACGTTGGAGAGGATCCTAGAAAGAATGATCACCATCATAAAGTAGTCCTACTCACAAGCCCGATGTCATAGCCTACATAAGGGAAAACTGTCGGAGCCCTTCCAAGTGCTGAAAGGAGAGACAAGAATGCACCTTTGCTTTTCCGGATCGTCAATAATGACGTATTGTACAGTGCCCTCGATGACCAGCCATGGCGAATGATTAGATGGAAACTTTCTAACCACCTTACACACCTAGACTATGCCGACGACAAACATCGCGTATCCAAAAAAACAGAGTCATATAGCTCTAATGTCCGAAGCCCTAAGTAGTGGAGGTCGCAGAGCAGGGCGAGCTGAAGCTGGTGTAAGGCTCGCATTAGTAAGGCTCCAGTTGCACTTAAAACTCTTGTTGAGATCTGACGCAATAACAACATCTCTTGACACACAAAACTCCGGATCTTCGAATGGAATGTAAAATCTGTTCTGTTGTACCGCTGTTCAACATGGAAAGCAACCTCCCAAATAACTCTAGATTAAAACCCTCACGGGTCCCAAGGAAGGCGCCGAATTGCACGATCACGCAACACATGGCGAAGATCCGTACAGAAGGAAGGCACCCAAATCAGCAAACCGTGGCAACAGCTTAAGGCATTGGCGCAAAACCGGACCAGGTGGAGACTTGCAATAGCGAGTTATACTGTTTAATCTGGTATTCATCAGCGACGACCGAAATAGCTACCCGGCTCACCTCAGAAAATGGCTCTATCACTATTTTTAGTGAGCTTTTATGAAGTCGCCTATTACAAGAAGAAAAGTTCTTGCACACAAGTGAGAAGTAATATATGTAGTTAAAGTCGTCGTTTCCTTTCCTTCCCAGGACCTCAAATTGATTAGCTTTTCAGAATTAAAGTTACTTCTGCAACAATTTATGCAAATCTCATCCTCTTTTGCATGTCATTTGACTTCATTTCCTTCCAAGACGAGAAGTGCCATTACCCCAAAAACAGATGATCCCCCCAACAGCGAGAACAACAGCACAAACTACTATTAATCGTTGAAATATTTAATCAGGAACGATAAAAATGGCAGTTCCGACGAAAGTACTCTCTCATCCAAGTTGTACCACCGAAAGTTCGTGGTTGCCACTGCTAAGCATCAGAGTCGTAATGCATATAAAAACCAGTAGCAGCAGCAGCAGGTGATTGATGATGTTGTCTGAAGTTTTCGGGCCGTTTCTGTTAGTGGAGCTCCTGCTGTTGTTGTCCCAAGTAATCTCAGAATTACCGCAGTAAGTAAAATATATAAAAGGTCTGGGTTTAGTCCTACATAGTGTCGGGTGTGACGCGTGACTACGAGGAGAGGAAATGAAAATCAGTAAAATATACGCTTCTAACGCATTTGACAGTGACAAAGGACCCTGTGGGACTTATAAATCGTCAACCAAGATGTGGAAGTCATCTAGTCGCTGAAGATATCCTCATAAGTTAATTAGCATTTAAGATGTCATCGCAAATTAAAGATTCATGTGTCATGTGCCGAGTTTGTGTCCTCAATTAAGAACTTCCCGATTGCTGCTTAAAGTTTTACGACAATTTAGCATAGTTGAGAAATAATTTACCCAAATTGCCTGGTACACGAACAGCAAAAAGCCAGTATGCCTGCATTTTCCAGTCGCTATCAGTCGCACAGGTACCTGCCCGAATCGAGTCTTAAATCAAATCGCAAAACAAAACAGCACATAAATTCCCATGGATTCCCTTCCCATTACTAAGATTGCACGGAAGATATTACGAAATATGTACTCCATGCTCCGCCATATGGACTGGTTTGTCTCTTGGATTTAGCTCAACACCATATGGCGTTCTAGCAAAAAACCGAGCCCAACTCCCTAGCCCGTAGTCAGTCTACTTGTTGGCGTTCGGACTCCGCCAAAGACTGCTTGTCGTCTGGCCAGTTCATAGATTTCTATGTGCAGGCAAAATTGGTTGGAGCAATACCCAGTTTTTTACTGAAAAAACTTATTGTTTAAACATATTTTGCTCTCCTCCGAGTTTCTTAAAGTTATGCGGCGATTGTATGGCGGACATCTGTACACATTCGCCGGAGAAGTGTCGCGATATCGTTAAACATGGCCTAATCCGATTCTATCGGATGGATGGCCTTCAACTACAGAACTTCACAAATTGCTGGGAAGTGAAAAATTAAACCATGACGGGCGGTAGTTAATTGCGATAAGTATCATGTGACTTTATTATTCGTGATTAGGATTGGAGCCTCCTTCACGTCGAGACCTGTTTTCGTTGTCGGTAGACGCAACGATAATGGGCCAATAGTGAACTGAGCACGAGAGACATGGAAGATATTATTCTTGTCTCGGGAACTCGGGAAATTTAAGTGTAATTACGTCTTGAATTAATTTTTTTCGAATCGATTAGAATCCGGATGTTTGCTCTCTTTGGAAAGGAAGTAGTATTTGGATTGCGTCGCATTGTTTGCTACTGAATCGCATTATATCACTTTACTACCCAAAATTAATAGTTATTCTTGGTCTTATCGCGGATAGTGTTCACTTCGAGATCTTCTACAGAATACGATACTTGCAGCACTCTCGTAAGTTACTTAGCACGTAATTGGTGTCATCAAAATTAGTAAAGACTCTGCCTAAAGTTGAGACATGAAAAGGTATCTGCCAGAAGACATGGTTCCTTCCTAAGAGACCGAGGCGGAATTGAGGGTCAAACGATTCCAGAATACAATCGAAAGCAAAGAGGCCCCTGGGATTACAGAGTCCCTTTTAAAAACTATTCAAATGCAAAAGTTTAAGCCTATCGATATAAGTATGAGAAATCGAACTCCTTTTAACATATCTCCACGAAACCCAGTGAAATGTGAATTAAGCCAGACACCCAGATCATTAGTCTTCGTAATTCTCCTTAATTGGTTGCATAACAAAATTGAAGTTAGGAAATGAGAACTCTTTCGAGAGAAAGACATAGCTGTGCACTTGCTGATATTTAGGGGAGGGTGGTTAATGGAATACCATTTTTGAAAGGCGTCCAAGTCAGAATTTAAGAAGAGACTATCAGCATTATCCGACACAGTGCAGGTTATCTTGGCGTCGACAGCATAACAAAGAATATTTGAGTGAGACAGAATCAGAGATACCTCATTAGTTTAAATTATGAATAATAATGGTCCTAGGGGTGAACCCTGCGGCACTCCAGAAATATTTAAAGTAACGTCTGACAAAGCCCCACGAAGTGAAACTCGCTGAGCGCGATCAGATATGTACGAATGAATCCAATTTACAAAAACTGGCACAACCCCGAGAAAGGAGAGTTTAAAAAGAAGAATTCGATGATTTATTCTGTCGAATGCTTTGCTGAAGTCAGTAAAAGTGCGATCGGCTTGCTTACTACATTAAATTGCAGAGGTTCAGAAATTGGAAAACTCTATAATAGTAAACTGGGGGTAGCTGAAGCCATGCTGGAAGGGATGTAAGGAAAGCTTGTAGTGAAAGTAAAGAACATCGCAACAATTTCAACATATTCAAAAATTTCAGGGATAAAGCAAAAATTAGCAATAACTTCTCGAAATACACCACAACCAGTTGACAGATTAAATAAATAACGCGGAACCTGAACAACAGAAAAAACCACATCTTTTTACAAATGAGGCGGGGATACCAGCAAGGCAAATTTAAACACTATCACGTACAAGGGGGATCAAGCTTCGCCTTACTACTGCCCCAGCAGGATTAGTAGAAAGGACGTGGTCGAAGAACGAAGCGAGCGTATCTATAAAAAAGAAAACAATTTCATTGACAGGCAGAAAATAAGGTATCAAGCCATTGTCCCAGTGAAAGAGCTCCCAGCCGACTGCAGGCATATTAAGGTCGTCTAAAAGAAATAACTTGTCGGAAGCTAACACGGCCACCTAAGAGGTCATCTAGGCAGGAGGAAAATCGTTATAAATATAAGAAGTCGAATAAGGAGGTAACAATATAGACAGTTTTATCTGGCAGTTAAAAAGCACAAAACCTACAATTCTTCAGAGTTGAGGACGACCGCAAGTCTACACGAAAAGTCGCGGCGTAAAGCAGAGAGAGAACCACATCCAACGGGCGCGTCAAGTATATCTGTGTTATAATCGCGGCGAAAGATAATATACTTAAAGTTAAGTAGCTCCGCATCCGAAATTCCCTGGTACAGCCAAGTTCCTGTTATAACTCGTCTTCAATAATCTCGGCATGGATTTTGGATACAAGACATACATACTTAGGGAGCTTAGCCTAGTGCTAAAGTGCTAGTGTTATTCCAAATAATCCTGATGTGGATTTGAGGCAGATATCGGGTGTAAAATATGAGCGTCGTAGTATGACACAGGTGTAGGAGGAGCTCTTGAAATGCCATCCCGAGTATCTCGTGCACGATCTCGTCGAGAAGAGTGAGAGCCATCGGCCGACCTAGTGGCATCAGAATGAAAAACAATCATTCGCTTGAGTAATAGTAGGAACAAGGGACTCGTCAGTTCTACCAACATTATGGCTCACTCTCAGCTGCAGCAGCTGCCGTGCCAACTTTAGGCATAAAAGCCTTAATGTTAGACGAAAATGAACGAATAGGCTCAGCAGGAGTGGAAACAGAATTGAGTGAATTTTCGGAGTTGGCAATAATTCCATACAGGTCTTCGATGGAATTGGACATAGTAACGAATTTTTGCAAGGCCACATGTGATCTGTCCAACAGCAAGTCGTAATGATTGCAAGGTTATCCGCATGGCCGTCGGTTTCAAAAACCAAACTCAATCAGTTTCGTAATGAGGTCGTCTACAACTAGTGATCAGTACACTGCTTTCAGGAACCCCATAGCTGCCCTAATGAGGTGTTACCCAAGATGGATATGATTTGTAACATATCATCCACCTTCTCCCCTTATTCACGGAAGAACCTTCTCAAGCAAAGAACCTCGTCAAGCAAAGCATATAAAGCTATTTCTTTATGATGAAGAATTTTCTCAATTTTGCTCACAAGATTATATAAGGCAGTCTCTGTTGTGTTGATGTATAAGTAAAGGAAACAGTTCTACTGCTCTTTGGGCTTTTTATATTCCACATGGTTCAGCTCTGGACCAGAACTGTTTAATTTTTAAATCTATAATTTTCCGAAAACATGTACCCTGCCAATGACCAGTGACTAAGAATATCCTTCAATGGTGGACCCATATTGAACCACAAAGTTTAACCTGAAAGGATTGTACCAACCGACTTAAGATATTTATCCTAGATCCAAGTTACCCAATGTGTTATCGCCTCGGTGACTTTAAAATTATCATCCCTGATTCAGGGAGAAAAAACTCCATTCGCAAATTTAATGCATATGTGATTGTGCTTTGACTGAGCATAACAAAGAAATTATTTAATTTGGAAGGACGTAAAATTCCTTGTGCGCTTTAGTTTGAAGGACTCTTGAATTGCAAAAAAATAGTTTGAAAATGTTTACATGCAACTCAAAATTGCCATCAACCAATTATTTAGGTAAATACACAACAAGAGTGGAAGAGAAAGTTTTCCTATTAAATTCATAGCATATTTCACCGGGAGATCATTTTTATTACTTTGACGATTTAATTAAGTGGATATTTTCGTTTGGCCAAAAGTCGACTCGACCTCCATGAACGACAAACTTTTTACGGAAGGAAAAGACTTCTGACATCATGCAAGCCATTAATCTCAAAGTCAAAAAGGTTACACCACTCGAAAATTGACTATGCAACCCCGCAATCCTGCAATTCTGCAACTGGGGATTTGTTGTCCATTTCCCAAATTTTATTGAAACTAACTCGGCCATTAGACGAATTCATTTTGGTCGGACTTTTGAAATTATTTTATTGAGATCAGCTCTAGTGCCGTAGAGCAAAAATTGTGAGAGGGTTGAAAGATAGAATCGAGTAGAATGAGTCACCCATGCCGTCCTTGGCATGTGATGGGATCTAATTACGGTCGTTGGGGTTAACCGAAGTCAATTGGTCAAAAGAAATTTCAACGTGAATCGGTGCACGACTAGAGTCTCGAGGGTTAAAAAGAAATTCAAAACTTGCCGGCATTCGAGTGCTAGACCAAGAGCTAAGAGCATGGACATCACATGTGAATTTATGCTGCACTTTTGCCTGTTGTAAGTGTTCCTGTTTCAGGGCAGATGCCTTCAACCTAACGCTAAACGTCTCCTTTGAAGTCATTCGCAATGCCGACAACGTCATTGCCGTAGTCATAAGATGATCCCACATCGCGTTATATAATTCTTGGAGTTGGAGTACTGTACGAACCGTGAGTGACTGTGTTGTGACCGTAATTGCTTAATAACTTTCGTTGTCGTTATGGGTCGTTACTTTTGTCGATATCTGCTCACCTTGAACGAAACACCTGTCCGGATTCTGTGGTCAGATGAACATTTTCGTAGTTAACATAAATTATGTACGCAATTAGAACTTTTAAAGTGTTAAACGCTGTGTGTGGCACTACTAATGAATTTGGTTTGGTGTTATTATGGGAAAAATGTGGAAAAAGAAGAGTTTTTGTGGTTGCTAGCGCCTTTCTGGGTTTTATTGGACAATTAAGAGAGTGTCCAGATGGTTTGAGGAAAACTTGCAATGGCTGAAATGTTTATTGGAAGAAAGAAAATGTTTGTGGATCAAGAACGCTAACCACCTAAAAATATTTTACCTAATCAACCGCATTGGACTGCTATCTCTCTCTCTTGTTCTCATACCCCCGAACGTCCAAGATAACATTGATACCCCAATCGCATTTTTATCGTAATCATGAGTCGCCGCCGGTGGGGTTCGAACCTGGGAACTTCGGACGTCGACATAAACATTATACTGCTGGTACGGGACAATAGGACTGGGTCTGTTTCTTTCAATTTCTTGTGGAACATAGGACGTCTAATGCACCAACCCTCCACCTGATTTCGTTTTGCGATAACTCATTCTACCCCTTCTTACTCAGACAAATCTATTCTAGGCTTAAGTTATTTTAGGTAACGTGGTAGCGAAAAACCCTCGCATAGACCACATCGGGTCCATAGTGATACCACAGTCAGATGTCTTACGATACCTCCAGTTTTGCGATCGGCGGATGTATTAAAGGTATCTGTCACCGTTGCAAACTTCCGACTGCTTCTTGTGCTGATTTTTGAAGATTCTTTTAATCCTTCAATAACGTAGTCGCTGTACAATAATATATGAGGTGCTCTACGGTTTCTTTTGTATTGAGTTCCTGAAAATTTTTGTACAAATTAGTGTCGGAAACACCAATTCTGAGCGCATGTTCTCCCGTAAGGCAGTGACTGGTGTAGATCCCGCCAAAGATTTAGCAGCAAACTTGTCTTCTCCTGATCTTAGTATTTCCACATAGTCTTCGCGATTCGACACGCTGTAGTCTATAAGAAGAAAAATGTCCAACATTACACCAACCTTACCTCGAAGCCCGCAAAAACAAGACATATACATGTTCCCTTATTCCACTTACCCCTAATTCCCTTCCGGTAAAAGACATACTAGCGCATCATAGGTTGTCCCCTCGGCTTTGGTTACATCATAAAAAAACATAAGCAATTTTCAAAGAACAGCACCGTAAAATTGTTGTGACTCATAAAATTTACTGTGTAATTTGGGGAAAATTTATCGCCTAATACACAATTTTCCCGGATAAATCGGCTTTCTCTACCGTAATTTTTCCAGTACTCTTCGCTAATACTCGGGGCTCATCATTCAGGGCAGCTCCGTAAAAATTAAGTGACAGTTGTATCACAGTTACACTTAAGAACCGTAATTTTTACTGGAATTTTTATATAAACAATTCAAAACATTTCTCTGCGCGTAGAAGGATCTTCAAGTAAGATTTTCTAAACCTGGCTGACGTTAGATTTTTCCCTATTAAAGATCTCCTTACTTACCTCAGGGTGGCTGAGCGTCTTTTGGAGTGGAAGAGTTATTGCAGAAAAGGATGCTTTTGACGAAGCGCACAACATATAGATAACCCTCAACAATAACAATAATAATAATCGGTCCATCTCGTGGTAAATAATTTGGACAATAGACCTCATTCCTGGTCTTCGGCAATCTAATAGATAATAGAGGATTTTTTTTCAGACTATTGCAATCTGATGACAAGCGTACTATGAGACCAGCTACGCAGAATCAACGGAAAACTGACTGGGGCAAGCATTATCATGACTTTCGATAAAAAGTTAATGCAGCGCCAAAGTTGCTTTCAAGTCTTGTTGAAGTTTTCAAAACAAATAATTTAATAAGTAAGATTCTTAATTTTAAACTGCAATATTAGAAGCTTTATAGGTCCATGCACAACAAATTGGGATGGGGTTCCTCAAGGGGAGTTGTTATCTTATATTTGGAAGCTCGTTCTTTAAGAAACGAAGAAAAATTTTCCATTTACATTTTTTAATTAAAATCTCTTGCAAAATTAAACTTAAATACAAATGTAAGTCTTTCCTAAACCTTAATTAAATTCACAAAAAGAAATTAGTATGTAAGCCAGACAAAGTTTTAGGTAATGAAATATTTAAATCCTGGAGTTGTTTCAATTTGGACCATCAACAAAGTATGGATAAAGAACTTTCTGTCGAATCCCAAACATTTCGATTGATTTCTTTCCACGGTAATTAAATCTTTTGTTAAGACAACATTCAGTGTCCTTTCATATCGTCCCCTGATAAATGTTCCAGTTATCGCCAGAACAGATGCACCACAATCGAAACTCACACTCGTTTATTTTCCTCCTCCCAATCAAATTATGCAATAAGTTATCAACATCAGGGCCGTATTGATTTCGGACTTTGGAATCTTAAAGGCTCAAGTAGCATGCGTGCAGCACAAAATCTTGATATGAAAATCATAAATATTTATTTGTACATGAAAAACGAATACATAATTTATAAGAAACCACCACTAACCTAGAAACGGAGCACCGAAATATTTACGTGAGCCGAATCATTGCGATTTAGCTTTTTCTGTATATGGTCGGTAGCCGGTACGAATGCTTCCATTAATTATGCTCTCGTGCCAGAAACATTCAAAGCTGGCAACACTAAAAAAGGATTTTATCGATAAAATACCTAAGAAACCGGTGTCGGCAGGTACAAGCGATGGTAAATGTCGTTTTTGGAGGTTGCACACCATTCCGATTGCCCACGTATGTAGGAAGGTTTGGTTCTTCAAAATCGTCCTAAAGGCTAATATGCCCTCTTTCTCCCCACTCTTCTTCCAATTTCTGAAGTTATAAACCTGCCACCATTGCCGACCTGCCAGCTCACGTTTTCTATTTCAAATGCCATAAATGGGGCTTCGGCATGAAATCGACTCCGCATTACTCGAATTATCCAGTCTGCCGAACAGAATTGGTTAAAAGTGAATCACCGCGTGCATTTCTGTTGGTTATAAATGTCGGGTTGCAGGATTGCCATAGGGGTTGGTTGCTGAGTGGTTACCGGGTCTAGGTTGGATGTTATTTCGCGTCGATTTCCAATGTTTGATCAATGGACTGATTGATGTTACTGTCAGTAAGTCCTTTATAAAAGAGGAAACGACTCATCCTCCGCTGTTCAAATCAACCTGGCACAGGGCATACTAAAATGAAATAAAACATGCGAACGAAGGCAATTCACCAGAGGAATTATATGCGTCCGAAATAGCTGATTTCAATCTTTAATGCAACCATTCATTTTTATAGCTCCAATTATCGTTCCGAGGAGTGGTTCGAAATGAAAGGAGCGCGGAAAGTATGCCAGAGCCGAACTCGTGCCCAAGAGGTGGACGTAAATATTTTATGAAAAAAAAAAATTAGAACGGCCCTGGAATAATTAACCAGGAGCCGTTTCATTCCTTGCTGGGCTCTAACGAAGAGAAACAACTTTGAAAGTTTCCCGAAGAATTACGAAAACTAATCCTTCAGCTGCATGGGGACGTAAGCGTGATTCTTCTGATTGAGTTTCTTGCAATTAGTTGCTGGCACTTGAAAACGGCACAAAGGAGAAAAATTCCTAATTCACTTTAATTTTGACTTTGTGTAATTGCAAAATACCTGAGAAAGTGTGTACCTGTAACATTTTCATCTTCGACATGTGCCGAGAAAAGGCACATGTAAGACTTGTCGTTTTTGTGAAGGCTACAAAAAGTGTACAGCTCTGAACATTTACGAACTGCTCCTCTAAGTCAAAGGACGTGTAAGAAGGGCGCAAGTTTTTGGCTTTAATTTGGCCCAGAAATTTTCATTAATTTCAAGTGATTTATCCCCGAAAGGTTAATGAAATTTATTTTGTATCCTTTGACCCATAAATGTTTCTGGGTCAGTTTTAGTGGATTAGTGAGAGTTTCATTGGACGTGGCGCAACGTTTTCAATACATCGCGCAAGCCCGGAATTTATGCCAATTCACCAAAGAAAACGGATTGTCATTGCTAGTTAATATTAAATCTAATTTCTAACGTTACAAATTAGATGAAAGGCTACCTACAAACAGGCCGTATGCCTTCAGACTTACAGGTAGACTAACACGTAAGACCTGGGCGTGTAGGAACAGTATGTACTGTAGGAAGTTCGATTTCACCCTTCACATGGCACGATTGATAACAGGCTGCAGTTTCGACCTTTAGTGGTGCTGGCTAATAGTTGTCAATTCCGTGCCCATTGAATGGTTTGCAGCCAGAGATAACCGGTTGATACCTGTTCACCTCAAGGAGTAATTTGGACTTTCCGTAGCATGGGGCACATCATGGAAGTCCACCCTTTCCCCTACTATAAATGGACCAGGAGTATCGCGTTGTCGAGAAAGTGGTCGATCATGAATATTATAAACGAAAACCCCGCCTTGGATAAATCTGGTGCTTCAATCTCCTGAAAAAGGAGGCTATCTACCGTTAAGGCAACCCCATCTAAGTGGGAAATCTTCTGCGGGAACCACCCGCTCTAAGGCTTCTCTGGCCAGCACTAATTTTTATACAGCAAAACCTAGTGCACTAAATGCATGTTGTATTCAAGGCCACCAATCCCGGTTGCTCGGTTCCCCTCACGTCCGAAAAACCTGCGCATGATAGGGTGTCTTTAGCCACCAAACCTGGTTTCAGCTCTACCAGTACACCTTTGAGGACATCTCAGTCAACCGCATCGACCTCCAAGCGTAGCACGACCGCCACAACCCTATAGAGAAAGGTGGAGACCTTATAGGATAATCTGTAGACTTGGCACACAAGACTTCGGCGATAGTAGACCTCCCAACACCCAAACAGACCTACCTGACCGATCAGTAACAAGAGGAACTACCAGCCAACACAAATTTAATTGGAAATTGGATTCTACTTACTATGTAAGTGAGACCGGCTCAATCTTCCCTTAGTCGCCGTCCGGTGGTCAACCACAACCAACCGAGCGAACAGAGACCAGTCGATCAGTTACCACTACCAAGACGTAATTTTGCTCTATAGGTAACTTCGAGCTACGTGCTATATAAGGCAGTTGAGCGAAGCGTTGCAGTCAGTTCCTGGTGTTGGACACTCGTTCATTTCTCTCAAACCAGCGTGCCTCCCTAATATAAGACAATCATATAACAAGCGAGCCTCCCTGGTTAGCTAGGTATCTCCTACACCAGCGTGTTGAAGACATCTTCACTCCCTCTCTCACCAGCGTGCTTTCTAGCTATAAGACACTCATGCTTCCCTGGCTATAATTTCATTTCATACTTGTCTAGTAATATTGTCCACCGTCATTTAGACTTTTATTTTAACCCGCTCAGATTTATCCTTCTGTCTCTTTCTCACGTAAAAGCATTATCCATTTTGAATCACAGTGGGTGCCCGCCCTCCCACACAAGATAAGGTCATCAGGGCCCATATTAGTCATCTTTACCGCGAGGAAGAGCTATACCTTGATACCTGCCGACCGTCGCCAACCGTGAGACAGAGCAGCACCACGATACTGCGAAGCAGACCATCACTTAGATACTCACAGCAGTGACCGTGAGACAGGGCAGTACTTCGATACCCATAGGCAAAGCAGCACATAATTATCGACCATAGTCACCGTGAAGCAGAGCAGCATCCAATAACGAGGTTCCATAGGGATCTATTCTTGGCCCTGTTTTGTTTTCTTTGTTTATTTATTATCGGCATTATAATACCATATTAAGGTAAAAATAGGTTATATTCCAGAAGATCTTCTCTCCAATGTATCTGCACCTTGATGGGGTAGTGGTGAGAGGGGGCACCTAAGATAAATTGAGCTACGCTGACGGAAGCCTCAGGAGATGCCAGACGAAGTATATGAAACTTGGCAGCAGGTATAAAAAATGATAAAACACCAAACAAACAGCGCCGGTGGGAATTGAACCTAGGATGGAAGGCGGAAACATTATCCCTTACCCCATCGACAAATTAATACTTAACTTGGTAATAATTGTACTAATAAAAATGAAACGATACAGATATTGATAGATAGATTACGGCTTCAATTTGTAAGAAAATCCACTTAACTTTTTAATAAATTTCAATTTAGTTCCGTTTCAAAACGTTTTACAAATTTACGGAATAATAAATGTGAATTTGTTGACCTTTCACCACAGCTCACCCCTAAACACATCCTTGTCCATTAAGAACAACACATATTGATATCACTCTCCCCTTTAAGTTGATTCACCGCACCCTTAAAACTTAATTTTATCGTCTAACATACCAATTGATTCCAGTAGGGCAGGTAATCACTTAACTCTTAAATTGCCTTTCAATTATCATAAAAGAATGAACTAAAGATTTTACGAGCAAATAATTCACCCAAAAAGGATTCAATCTTGATTCAGAGGACGACAAAGGTGCCTTCAGGCGAAACAGTGTACACGGGAGACTTGCCCGTTTACTCAGTGCTCTCGAGCTCTTAGCAATACTCCTGACGTTTTTATTTCTAATTTGTGCAATTTATTCTCAATAACTGTTTTATGCGAGGGTATAGCACCGACACCTACATAAATTTCATCCACCCACATCCTCTTGGCTAGAAATATTCACTCCCCCTCGAAACATTGACAAATAGGGCAATGCATTTTTTATGAATTTCTTTTTCCCAGACAGAAAATCAATAGCGAACAAGTTGGTTCCATGTGTCAGGCCTTAAAACAAAAATTTTTAAAACACAAAAAATTTCGAAAAGGACAACAATGGCGCCATATCATCTGTTGTTGGCCCTAAGTTTGGACAGTAAAGGAAATGCGTCATAAAATTGTTCGAAGCGAACGTAATTCACAATATATCGAAGGATATTGTTGCGTGGGGGGGGGGGGGGGCGTAACGCTGCTGGAATATGTTATCCTTCACTGAAACGCACCTGTCCTTCGTCTCACCTGTTTACCTTAACTAAGTTCTCTTGCCTGTCATATTCTATTAAATTTGTTCATTCTATTCGCCTGTTTGCCGTCAAAAATGTTTCAAAATATACTTGTGTGCGGTAAGCATGTATATAGTTGGCAAAGTGGGAAAAAGGGGGAGCACAAAAAATGATTTCTCGAATAATATCGATTTCCATTTGAGTTTCTTTGGTTGTGTTGAAGCGACCAGTGTCTTACAGCTAGAGGACAAGCGAAGGGTTAAAAGTGTTATTGCAAAAACATCAGAAATTATTCAGGAGCGTAAATAGTTTGTTTTTAACAGTTCTTTTAGGAAAGGATTTCCTTCAGGGTTTAGAGGATTTAGTGTGCGGTTTTAAGATAAGGGTCACGTCCTAACGATCAAGCTATAATGGAGCGCAGAGTATGTTTCGTTTAAAATTATCGGCAAAGGTTTAAAATTTAATTTATATGTAACGCGTGTATGTCAAAGAGAGCATTTCACAGTAGCTTAATTTTATTTTAATATATTCTTTTTCTCTCTCTTACTTTCTAGTTTATAAAACCGCTGACACATGGTGGGGGGGAAATTTCACCCGATTCGTTGGCAAATATTGCAAGTAGAGCTAGAACTTTAGGTGAATTACGAACCAACAGACATAAGACATAACTCTGAAATTCCCAATGGCTCTTTATAGTCATATGATGTTAGTCTGGATTGGTTCATCCGTGGAATTTAAAGCTATGATTTTTATGATGTAAAGCAAGCACGTTTTTCCCTTTCACCATGGATGATTTTTAAAATATTTTTTCGCTTCGGATTGGCCTGTTCGATCCGTTTGCTACCATTGTATAACCGTCCTAAGCAATAGTGCAGTATTTTCATTTTTTTTTCAAATCTGAGAGAGTCCTCATGTGTATATCCAAAGAGCCTTTTGTTTAAGATAATTAAAAACTAATTAAAAGTTGGATGTCAGTATATGCAAAGATTCCCTTCTAATTCAAACTGAAAATTACAATTATCTCAAACCAACTCAAAGCAGAGACACTACACTTTGGCTTAGCGCAGCGAAATAACCAATTAAAAGCTAGGCAAAAGACATTTGCTTTTTTTTAAGGTAGAAAGGAGCATCTTGAAGGCGCTGCAAAATTAGGACATATATTATCAGAAAGCTACAAGCAGAATAATGGGAATCCTTCTCACAAAGAACTGTTTATTGCCTACCCTGGTAGCGAATGAAAATCAGAGTGGTCTCTAAAAATCACAAACTCATGATAGCACAATCGACTGCCTAAGATGTTCACGACCTATTTAAGATGAATCATAAGCTTTTGCAAAATCAATCGTAGATTAACAACATTCTTTGGAGAAGAAAAAAACAGTGAAGCATATTAGCATATTCACTATCACGAAGAGGACGTAGTCTTATCAAACTCATGCATATCAGAAGGAGGTTGGCATTGCCTTGCACTTCGTCTAATGCCGACAATGCGCCGCATTCAATCCTTCCCAAATAAGAGAATTATGTTCGAATCGGCCTGATGTGGAACTTGTAGATCAGTGTCAATTCAGACCAGTTGAAGTATTTCTTATATCTCTGTAGAGAACCTAAGCATTTCATGGCATTTTTTGGCAGCAGAAAATATATGGTCGGTCCAGTTAAGGTTACTGGATATCTCAAGACCCAAAATGTTGTCGAATGGGTATATTCCATCCGTGGCCAGAAATGGGTAGAGGGTGCACTGGGTATTTTTAACGGCCATCAAACAGTATTCCGTTTTAGTCGCATTCAGCTTTACATGATTTGCTGTACCCCAAGCGAGGATCGTAGAAATGTTGTTGTTTAATAATCCAAACATTCGTTCTCGGTTGATTTCTGTAGAGTTCCCACGAGAATTCATTACAGAAGCAAAAGAATACGCAAAATCAAGGGTGCTGTCGTCGGCGAAATTATGAGTAGGACTGAAATTGAAAGATTACAGGTCATTTATAAAAAGAAGAAATAAGTTTGTTGAGAGGACTGAACACTGAGGTACACCGCCAATTATTCCATAGGGATCAGATGAAACTCGGTCTATTTCTAAACGGATTAGATGACTTGACTAAAATTTCTCTAACCATTTGAAGAGGTGAGGGTGCAGATCAAATGCTTGAAGTTTTGCTAAAAGGCAAGCATGCCAGACTTTGTTAAAATCGAAATATCAAGAGCGACGATTCCGATCTCCAAAATTATGAAGACAGCGATTCCAACGCTCTATCAAAACTGTTATTAAGTCTCCGCTTGACCTGTTAGCGTGGAAACCGTACTGGCAATCGTTACTAAGATAGTTATTTTCTAAACCTGGCTCTGTGGTTTGTTTACTGATGCTGAGTTATTTGGCTCTGAATATCTGGTTTTTAGACGTGACTGACATATTCATTCGTTGAATGCTCCTGTCGGTGGCGGCGTGTTGTGTGCGGTTCGTTGCAGTATTCCATGTGCTCTGGGGGAGATTTGTAGCTTGAATGACTTGGAGCTTCTTGGAAATTTTGATAAACAAAAATATTTTGGCTGCTGTTGCTTATACTCCTCCAGGTTCGGATCTAAGCTCTCACGAGCTTTTGGCCTCTCAAATCGATACATTATCCGACAGTTTACGCCCATGTGATGATCTCGCGCTTTTGGGCGACTTTAATCCAGAGATGGGCATTTTTTATTCGAATAAAGATAAAAGCTAAAAGCTCAAATAAATTGAAAAATCGAATAAAAATTTATTTGATTACAGAAATTATTTGTTATTTGGAGGAATATTCGCAGATAATTATTTGTTATTTGGTGCTTTTTATTCGAATTTCAAATAATTATTTGTTATTCGATCGTGCGTTATTCGATAATCAAATAATTATTCGTTATTTGATGAATTATTCGGAAATAATTATCTGTTATTTGGTGCTTTACCACTGACACCAGTGGTACGGTGGTCACACGCTGCATGCCTCCGTTGGTCCCTGTGTCGTCGTATCAATTATTGTTTTACTTTTAAAAAGGCTGACTTTTCATTGCTTAATGACTTGCTACTTAATTCTTATTGCACTGATGTTTTTCTTTAACATGACATTGACGTAGTTGTTTCAGTTTTTTTATAAAAATTTGTTTGCTAGTCTTTCTCAATGTATTTTACTGGCTCAAACTTAAAAATAGTAGAAATAAGGAACGGAAACGTTTCTGTTCAATAAAGAGCGATACAGATTTTCACACTTATTTTTCGCTGCGAGATCAATTTGTTTCAGGCCTCAAACTCTTATACAGTGCTTATGTTAACCGTATGAAGAATACTTTACGCAATGAGCTAAGACAGTCTTGGAAATTTGTGAACTCGAAACGACAAACCAATGGTTATCTTACTTGACTGAGGTTAGGTACTCGCGAAACTAGTGAGCCTGCAGTTATCTCAAATCTCTTCGGTGATTTTTAGGACAGCTTTTATTGACAACAACGGTTATATTAGTTTTACTGATTTTACTCCCTTGACAAAGTTTCCTTCAATTTTTCTTGGTCTCATTGCACATAATTAGGTGTTTTATACTCAGTCCACAATAGCGTCAATTCCATCAAATTACTCCACTCCGACGGATACGATGATAAGTCTCAAAATCATTAAAAATTTTCGTGCTGCTCATTGAACTGTTCTACACTTTAAGATGGAACAACAACCATTTCAGATTTCATACGTGATCAATGTGCTTAGAAACAGATTTTTCCATGTACAGAAAAATTACATTTTATAAAGGGCTCCCACAAGGTTCACTGGTTGCACCATTCCTATTACATTACCGTC
Source organism: Leptarthrus brevirostris (assembly GCA_964036015.1). Lineage (NCBI taxonomy): Eukaryota > Metazoa > Arthropoda > Insecta > Diptera > Asilidae > Leptarthrus > Leptarthrus brevirostris. The sequence goes on along the minus strand of OZ038371.1, from coordinate 2,574,105 downwards.
CATTTGGAACCTTCTCAATCCCTAAAGATTAAATTCCAAATAAATTCAAACAGCGAGTGATATACTTTAATCCGGACAACACTAGCTGCATCTCCCAATGACCCCAGTGAGTTGTTCCATTCTTAAATGTAAAGACTTAAAAACTACACAAAACTATACTTGAGAAGTTAAATTGCAGTTTTACTTTCTTCATTTCATATTTTCAATTTTCACAGCACGGCTGCAGTTTGGCTTGAAAGTGTGCTACACTACAACGTGTTTTAGAGATGCTGCCAACCTTAAAACTTTAAATTTATTTTTGTTGATGGCAAAGTTGTATTAAGAGTATTTGTAAAATTATATGGCATCCGTTCGAAAAGAGTTTTTAAAAGGAGTAATATAATTCGCAGGAAAATAAAGGGCTTATTGCAATTGTATGAGGAAATTCGCAAATAATATCATACTCATAAGCTTGTATAGTCACGGAACGTACTTGGATTCTATACAGTTAAAAGACATTAAGAGATATGAATTATATATTTTTTGCCACAGGTTTGGTTTGGTATCATATCCTGCTTGGAAAGCAACTATAACGTCCACCGTGATAAGTCCTAAGTTTGCTTATTGCGTGATTTCTTTCACACATCTATAAATAGTCGTCTGATAGTAGTGTTAAGAATTCATCAATCTGCTTTTACATATCAGGACTTTCCCGATTGCAAATAAGACTAGCCCATTCCTAGCCTGAAACAGGCACGCGCAGCGTCAAAACGCCCGAATGGCACTCAAATGAGGTACGGAACGCCTGAGTAAAAATTCTACACAAATGTCAGCCCGCTACAGGCACGTGTCAATAAAAGACACACGAAATAGTCCAAACCAAGCACGATACGCTCACTATTTTTCTAGACTAAAATTTAAAATGAAAACAATAAAATTATTTGTAATAACAGAACTATCTTCGCAGTAGTCGGCAACTTTTGTGCAGTTGAGTCTTATTTTTAGTCGGGATATTAATGATTATAACTGAAACTGGAAAATATATGAGAATAAAAATAACAATTGTCATGACTTCACCGGTCATCGGCTATTGGGAACAATTTTAAAATAAGGTGGCCAGTGACCCACACGGTGAACATGCGTCTATATAGGTGAGATTTTACTGAACCCACGCGACAAGTCACCAGGCTCGGATGTGTTAAATCCAGAACGCAATAACAGAAGCTTGCATTTATGGCGGACGTATTTTTAGGTTTTTGTGCCTGTAGCGGGAGCGTGCATACCCGTGTGGCGGGCGTATTTTTAAATTTTTGGGCCTGTAGCAGGAGCGTGTATAATACTACCGGGCGCGTATATACTCTCAGAAATATTAACGTCTGTACTTGCTTTAGGCATGAATTTACCAACTCAATTATTTTTACTTGGTTATGATCAACTCTTAACTGATTGTCGGAGCATGTCTCGGAGTGAGGTATACGCCAGTAACTCTGTCGACGAAAAGATTACAGCTTGTTCTGATGCGCTTAGAAACCTGTTTAATAGCCATGTACCTCTTCGAAGTCGAAGTATCCATTATAAAGGAAATGAATTACCTCCGCGATTTATTAAAATAATTGCCTCTCATAAGAGTTCTGACACATATATTTATTTTCTGTTTCATGACATCCACATTTCCCGGAATGTGGAAAAAGGCACATTCCCAAAACATCGGCTTCTTCCCATCCAAGTGATTTTCGCCCAATAAGTTACATAAGATATTTCAAGAGATAGTACACATCCAGGTTCTCTCTCTCTTTCTAGTTCTCGTATCCATTTGTGGGGCATGGGGTAGGAGAAGAGCTTAACCCGATTCGAGACAACGATTTCAAGTGGTCCTACAATTTAAAGTGGATTCAAAACCACTGACATTTTCTCTTTAACCTCCATGGCCCTTTATCGTAATCCGTTGTCAGCAGAAAACAACCTTGGGTCACCATCTGCGGGATTCGAACCTGGGGCCTCCAGATTGGTAGATCAACACGTTATCACTTGCTCCACCGACGGCTTTCAGGTTGTGGAGTACATTAAAATAAACATGCTATTGTGTACTTGGCAGTCGGGATTTCGATCGAACCATAGTTACGAAACTGCGATGCTTAAAGTAACGACTGACATTCATAAAGCACCGAAGTAAATTTGTGAAGGTTGATAACACCTCTGCTCTGATACAACGCTTCTTATCCGTGGTGTACCTCAAGGCTCCATTCTAGGACCACTATTATCCAACTTATACATAAATGACCTTGCAGGCGTGATATTAGGTGTTAGAATTCACCTTTATAGTGATGATATACAGCGTTTTCTTAGCAGACCGATTGGTTTAATGAAAGACTGCATATATCGACTTAACGGTGACCTACAGTGCGTATATAAATGGTCTAAACAAACATTTAAAAATGAAATCCCAAAAAGTCAAATTGCTTGACAATTTACGGAAACGATATCGAATGCAACAGCAACAGGCAATCTTCTTAAGCCGTACGAGGTATGTCTGCGAGAGCACGAGACATAACTTCACATTTTTCTAAGTTAAGCCGAACGACATTAGATCCGCATCAGTCCTTGAAGGTATTTAAACCATCTTGAATACAGGAGGATTTATATACTGTTTTAATGCAAGAGAAAATATTCATATCGTCATTTGGATTGCCTAATCAAAGGGACAATGTCGTCTATGGCAAGAATAAACAGCAGCGGACCCAGATGGCTACCCTGCGGTACACCTGACGAAGCCCTAACGACTCTAGATATAGTGTTATGGAAAGATACCCGATATGTTCTATCTTTTAAGTAAGAGTAGATCCATTCGAGCAATGAAAAGCCAACTTTTTAAGCTTGAGCATAAATCATATAGTGAGGAAGTTTATGAAATGCCTTGCATAAGTCGGTGTACATGCAGTTGGTCTGGGGACCGAGTCGGAAAGCAGAAATTATGTGGGAGGTAAATTCAAGCAGGTTAGTTACAGCAAATCATGTTGAGTAGATGAGATAAATCTCTTAGACTGCCCTACAAGCTGTGAATATATAACAGATTCTCACAACTTGGGTATGCAGGAAAGCTTCGCGATTGACCTATTATCTTTTCAAGTTTTTCAAATCTTTTTTTATAAAAAGGAATTATAAAGGAACTTTTCTGTAGCGTACCAAATCTACCGGTCTAAAGAGACTTATTGAAGATAAGTACCAATGCAGTTAATAGGACGTCAGAGCAGAATTTCACAAACGCAGAATGAAAACCATCAGGACATCAGAGTCAAAGTTCAATTTAAGCTGCCTGATGAGATTTAATGCGTATAGTAATGAACGATGGATATGACCAAAATCATCCGTAAAATCCACAAAATTACAAGAAGAAAAGGCGCTCTAAAAAAACAATGCAAAGTTGTCGGCGCGCTGCTACCGTTGTGCCACATTATAGCCGGAGAGTTATCAGTTTTAGCGATGACAGTTAGGTACAAAGCTCTTATAAAAGATATCCCAGGGCCAAAAACTATCACTGAAAAGAACAACAATCGCTTGAGCTGAAGTGGACAACAGGAAAGTTGCTTAAGGCTTTGAAGGACCACTTATTTTCCTACAGGACGCCTTAGATGTTTCAATGCCCCTAACTTAAGTTTCACGTGAGTATATTCTCACTTTGTGACGTAAAACTAAATGAATTTGTTGGTGTGGGAAACAAAAATTTTATTTACATTTACGTCAACGGCCGTCGGGAAATACTCACCGAAGTTACAGAAACTGGCTGCAGGAGTAAGTCGAGTGACACAAACAGATTTCGAGCTAGGAACGGCGAAGAGCGTGGTAATACAAAAATTAGGGTCATGTTATTCATGTGCATGAAGAAAGGATCACTACCGTGTACATTACCATCATCATCATGATATCATTATAAATATTTTGTAACCCCGTCCCTCGCCCACTCCCCCTTTAAAAAAAAATCAAAGTCTGGTGCTTTACCCCTCTGTATTCCAAAAGCACTCTTGCTGTCAGCAATTGAGGAGTTGCTAAGTTGAGCCTGTAACATGAGACCACTTTAGTAAGTGGCATGTTTTCAAGGTTATCAATGGAACATGATAGGTTGAATGTCAAAAGTAGAGCGGAGTATTTTTTCATCGAAACCCAAGCGTTTCGATACTTTGATCGAACTGACTCTACGGATTCACACAACCACTTAGATTTAGTGTTCCCCGGTTTCAATTTTTTGTTTTTTTACGACGTGGTCAAAGCCTAGGGGATAACCCTTTGGTGCGTTAGCATTACTTTGGCCGGAAGGGAATTAGAGTAAGGGGAGTGAGGAAACTTGCATGTTTTGTCTTGTTTTTGCATTGCTGCGAGCTAGACAACCGGACAGAGACGAAGTGATTTATTAATTCATTTTTTACAAACCCACGGAGACCTGGTCTCGAACCCGGAAACCCTGGGATGGCGGTTGTGCCGCTCAACCAGTGGATCAAACTCCGTCTCCAAACACTGTAAACAAGTCTTTCGCACAGGATCGCTTAATATGGAGACGGAGTTGGATCAATTCGTTGAGCCGCACGACCACCATGCCATGGGTCCCGGGTTCGAGACCAGATCTCCCCGTGGGTTTTTATTAAGAAATCAAAATAATCCACTTCGTCTCTGGGCTGTTGTCTAGCTCGCAGCAATGCAAAAACAAGACAATACATTCAAGTTTCCTCACTTCCCTTACCCGAATTCCCTTCCGGCCAAAACCATGCTAACGCATCAAAGAGTTGTCCCCTAGGATTTGGCCACTTCGTATAAAAAAAAATAAGTCTTAAACTGTTAAACCAATAGATAAAGTTAGCGGAAAAAATATATTGTTTCAACACGATTACGCCGATCGCCATTCACTGAAAACTATTAAAGCAAAAGGTCCTTTTCCGGACTACCATTCTTGCGTTATTTTTGGAACGTTTTCTAGCGTTTTCTCTACCCAAAAAGTGAATCAATTAGATTTGACGATTGTCAGAAAGAAAAAATCAATATTTCCGTTGATATTAAATATTTAAGAAACTAATATCGAAAAAATTTCGGTGTAAAAAATAAATTGACATGAAAAAATGACTCACCTGCACCTTCTACCTTCTTGCGCGTCCGCCTGACTTAACTTTTATAAATATTTTTCTCCTCCACCTCACGTTCCAATGTCTTAATCTAGTCCACTGAAAATCACTTGCACACTCTGCACCACCACGAATTGTCCACTGGAAAAGCGGTCAAACAAACAAACTTCAGCGCTACACTTGAGTCAACGGCCATGCACCGAACTAGAGTGATGTCACCAACAAAACGGACCTGAGCACGAATTTTTGAGTTTCTTTTTTTTTGTATTCACCTCTCCTCAGAACAAAACAAAAAAAACGAATAAATTTTCGCCGCGCTGTCGTTATTATTGTTGTTGTTGTTGTGTTGTTACGGTGTTTGGCTTGCGTGTCCTATATCATCGGGAAAATGTTTTCTTTCTTTTTTTTTTTTTGTTAATATAAAAAAAGAATGCTTCTCCTCCCACGCTTGCCTCCTCTCCGGCACAGGATGATTTTCCTTCCCTTCACCGCTTTGCGTTTATTTTATGTTTTTCCACCTCATGTCCTTTTGGCACCAACGCATGCATATATACACTCACGAGCAATTGGCAACTAATACACTGACACACAAAAGGTGTGGATTTATTTTGTTACACACACGAAAATCCGAACATTTTCTATTTATAAAAATTTTCCAAAGCGTTTTCAGCGTTTCGTATTTATAGCGCGAGACCTTTGTTTTCCAGAATTTCACTTGAACGCACCTGATTCAATCCTTTTTGTCGGTCAGAGATATTCCGTGGATACTTCAGTTATCTTATGTTAAACACACACATGCACACACACTAGCAGGTTCCTCTGCCCTGAACAGTTAGTTTCACTTAGAAAACTTTCTACGACTTAAAATTACTTTTAAAATTATGCGAAATTAACTCGTTCGCGATTAATGATATGTTTCGTTTCGATTAATTTGAGATATTTATCACAATTTTCTTGATATGTTTTGGGTTTGCAGGCGGATCGAAAGTTCAGAAGTCCGGAGTGTCTTGCACCTACACAGAAAACGTGAAACAGACGACCGAGAAAAGTTGCTTTCAACATTTACCTACTCCTCGAATTTTCCTACTCTCTGTATCGTTGGTGTCCTGCTCCTCCCCCCGTCTGTATGGATGGAGCTTTTCTCTATGGAAAATTGCACCACAGTCCTTTTGCTCTGTACCAGGATAAATTATGTCTTCATCAGCATGAACATCTCTCGCATATCGCCGGAATTGTATTCTCTTCTACAACGGCCTCTCCCAGTCTCCCCCACGTGCAGGATATTTCTTGGAGCTTTGTTTACCCAACATTTTTATGGGTGTGATAAGCGTGCGCGATTAATTCTGTTGAAAGTTGTTGAAAATGTTTAAATAAATTAATTGCGTTAAATATGAAAACTTTTATTGCATTTCGCACTACTTTGACAGCAAACAATTTTAAAACCGTTATTAAGTGGAAGAATTTATGACATTTCCGTTTTATTATCCTAGCGACATCTGCTTTTCAAATAAAAGCAAGCAGCAATAAAAGTGTCCACGATAAATTAGTCTAAGCTCTGATTTAGTTTTAGTAGGCAAAAAGTGTTCTTCCCTTTTCTGAACAAATTTTTTTAGCGATAGATTGCACCACCAAACGAAATAAACGAATTATTTCAATATTTCTACAAACACAAATCTTTACACACAAAAATCACAGTACTTACATGCAAATACTGCGTAAGCTGTAAAATTCTAACTGCAATTGAAGTTTTCCCGTGATTTCCAACCAGAGATCCACAAAATCACGTTTTCCTCTAGAAGTACCGTTAGTTTACAAAAATTCATGAAAAACAGTTTACTTACAATTTCTTCAAGCAATTCTTAAGAAACATGTTGAATTAAACATTTATTTAATTAAATTCAAAAGAATTAGCACCCGAACTGCACTTTTAGCAAGTTAATTTTAAAATTTTGTCTCCGCGTACAACCCCTACTGAAGCAAACTCAATTTCGAGCTGTCACGTGTGAAGTTGAATGCAATTGCTAGTACGTTTTTATACATGAAGTTGGCGCAGATGACGGAAATAATAAAATTTAAATGGATGGCGCGAAATTTGAAGATTTTACAAACGAAAATGTAATAAATAAGAAAATTACCGACTTTACGAGTTCTCAAACAATTGCCAATCTCTTTGCGAACTTCCTTCTGTGATTCCTCCTGTGATATATCCGCTTCAGATTTTACCCACTTGACGCGGCTCCCGACAACCTCCCTTCAGGCCAAGGACTTGGTATATGACGATGCCCTTATCACCTTATAACTTGACTGACGATTTCTGGAGTGGTTCAAATGGTAGCCCTGCTTCCTTTTATAAGAGTTGCCGATTATCTCTTGCTCGTATTTTTTGTTATCTGTTCAATTTTTCCGTGCATTCTACACGTTTTCCAGCGTTGTAGAAGTCTTCTTTTCTAATCCTCCGTCATAAAAGGGCTGTAGGTCCAACGTCTCTAACTATCGAACGATGGCCAACCTGCGCCATGTTGCGAAGGTTTTTAAGTCCCTGGTTAGTGACATACTTCGATTTCATTGTAAGTCTATTTTGGAATCTTTCCAGCATGGCTTCCGTAAGGGTAAATCGACGACTACTAACCTTCTTGAATTCATTAATTATTCTTTTCCGACCATTGAGGCTGGCAGGCAGATGGACTGTGTATTTACCGATTTTAGTAAGGCCTTTGATACGATCGATCATGGAATCTTAGTATATAAGCTGTCCCTTCTCGGTTTTCCTTCTTGTTTCATTGATTGGTTGTCCTCTTACGTGACAGGCCGTACATAGCGTGTCCTGTTTCGTGGAGCCCTTTTCGACCAAATCATTGTCACCTCAATGGTGCCTTAAGGTAGTATCCTTGGACCGCTCTAGTATATCGTATATATTAACGAATTTTCGCTTCTTTTGTCCAGTAGCAAAATTCTCTGTTATGCTGATGATGCTAAGATTTTCCGCACTGTTTCTCATCAATCAGATATTAACCTCCTGAACTCAGATTTAACGGTGTTCAGCGACCGGTGTTGACGTAACCACCTTCCTTTAAATGCGAGCAAGTGCACCGCTATGACCTTCTCCCGTAGAAGACATCGTGTCCTCTCCGACTACTCCGTCAACGGCGTTGTCTTGGGTACGGTTGACAAGGTGAGAGACTTGGTACTCAACTCTCGTCTTTCTTTCGAGGACCATATTGACTCTATCGTTGGTAGGGCTAACTTGATGTTAGGCTTCGTATAAAGATAATTCAAGAAATTTGATGATACCTACCGGACAAATCTTTTATACTGTACCTTCGTTAAACCTATTTTGCAATACGCTAGCCCTGTATGGTCTCCTTACTTCGCCGTTCACATCGACCACATCGAGGCGGTTCAGCGTACGTTCCTGTGGTTTGCTCTACGCGGGCATCCCTGGGATGATCATTGGGTGCTCCCCTCCTAAGCCGATCGTTTGGGACTTATTTCTCTAGACTCCCTGGAATAAGGCAAAATATTTCGAAAATAGTATTTCTGTTCGATCTTTTGCAGGGAACTATTAGTTCACCGGAATTACTTGAGGCTGTTAATTTTTCTATACCTTAACGCACCTTGAGGAATCACGACTTCCTGTTCATCCCAGGCCACCGTACTCTTTACGGCATGCACGAACCTATCACTTTGACTTGGATATCTCTATAATCTGTTCCAAAAAGATTGGCAGTACACGCTCTTATGGAGTATTGCTGTCTGCTTTATTTTGATCGTAAATACTTGCTGATTCTCACATTCTTGTGCTATTTAATATCTGGTAGTCTGCATTTGCTAAAGCAAAGATTTGTATTACATTACTTTTCCGCTTAATACAGCAGACACCAGATCTCAGGCAGCATAAGAATTTGCTGATGTACGTGAGAATTGAGCTAGCATAAGTTTGCTAAGTGAAGCTTCAAAGAAAGCAAGACGATAATAAAGAACAGAGCTACTTTCGACTATCTACCGGCACGCACTATTGAATCGAATCAATCGAATTTTAAATAAAGCAAGTATTTTTCTCTTAGTGATTGTCATTTATTTTAAAATCTCCTCTTTTCGATACAGAGTAATATAACATCAGCTAGATTATGAAGGGTGCCCTGAAGAAGGTGAGCAGTTAGTTGAAGAACTGTGGACTATCTGTGAATCCAGGGAAAACTGAGCTTATGCTCTTTCATTAGGGCCCTTGACTTAGTTACAATATCTTCTAGGGTGATACAGGACTATCGGGGGTTGCTTAACTATGGGTTTCTGGACAAAGGAACATTGCTGGGAACGAGAAGGCCAACAAACTTGCCAGAGAGGGCGCAGTTCTACAACGTGCCTATTTTGAATATATTGGTATCCCACTAGGTCACTTTAAGATGGAACTCGTTCTGCATTCTAGATTTGTGACTCAATTACCTTCGATATTAAGCTTCTTGTCTCGCGGGATATGGATGGCTTTGTTCTCCCTCCGTAAAGTGGTTCTGTGGTGTCTCCCTCGGCGGCTAATTCCCCCACTCTTGCTGGTACGGGACATGGCGTCTCTCACCTCCTTCTCAATATCCTACAGGTGTTTTCGGTGACGGAAGGTAAGGCTAGTGGTTGGGTTACCAACTTCGCGCCCAAGAGGGTGAAGGGCTCGAAATCTTAACCTAAATTAAGGGTAAAGCATCGGCGCCGTGTGGAGTGCTCCGTAGCGGAGTCTTTTTGGTCCAGTTGTCACTGCTGGCAAGTCTGGTGACGTCAATGTGGGTATGGGGGATGTAGGTGATGGTAATGATGTGATTCCTGTCGTCATGCCCTCTAACATCCGCGATTCTAGTGTTGATGATGTTGCGCTCTCCGCCGGTCCTAGCCCAAAATCTATTTTGTCTCTCGCCCAACGCCTGGAACGTCTTGTGACCTAATGTTACGTTTCATTCGGTCTAGGAGTGTTGACACGTCTGAGGTGTGTCTGTAGGAAAATAAGTGGGCCGTAAAACCCTACGCATCTTTCTTGCTATCGGCTCCTTCTCAAGTGGCTGATACTCTTCTCAGTGATAATTTCTGGCCCGAGGATATTTCTTATAAGGTCTTTGTACCCGATTTTCACCGCCGCAACATGCCAGTAGCCGTTCAGTCTCCAATTTCAAAAAACAGATCGAGCTCTCTCTTTACTACCAGAATGTGAGAGGACTGAGGACCAGAACAAATAATTTTTATTCCTCATCTGCTAACTGCGATTTTGATGTGATAGCTTTATCTGAGACGTGGTAATACCACAGAATTTCGGACGTGGAACTTTTTAATGACTCTTATCAAGTTTCTCGTAGAGATAAGCATCCTGCTTCGAGCGCAAGTGGTAGTGATGTTCTCATAGCTTGTAAACATTTTCTTAATAGTAACCATTTCGACACTCCTGCATTTTCTGACCAACTGGATCTGGAACAAGTTTCAGTAAAAGTTTCATTTGATTCGAGCAACCTCTTCTTTAATTTGTTGTTACATACATGGGTAGCGGATGATAATGACGAAAGCTTTCTTCCCCATGACTTGACCGAAAGACAATCGTTATTCCTCGACCCCTTGGCTACCTTAGGACTTTGTAAAATGAGCAATATGAGTAACAATATGGGAAGACAGCTTGATTTGGTGTTCTCTACGAACTCCACGCTCACTTTTGATGAACTCAGTCTCCTTTTCTTGATAAATCTTAACGTGTTTCGCCCTGCACTGCTTGTCGCTTTTCATTATCTGTCGGACGTGCTTGTCGATGCTTGTGATCGGTAGCCAATATCATTTTAACTTTAGAGCGGTTGATTTGCATGCTTTGATTGATTATCTAGGTGAGATAGACTTCCACACTTGTTTGTCTGGTGACGATATCGACAGAAACGTATCAGGTCACTACGATGTTTTGTATGAAGCTTTCGAAAGGTTTGTTTCCTATGTTAGAAGTAGAGACTCCAGTTTGACAGAGAATTAAAGACTCTTAGGAATAGGAAAAATAGACTTTGGAAAAAGTACCTTCGTCTTAACAGTGTTGACTCCTGGCATAAATTTAGTGTTTGGCATGAACATTTTATAAGAAGTTATCGTTCTCTTTATGAAGAATACCTTCAAAACTTAAGGAACAGCTTACACCCGCCAACAAGAGCGTCCAAGTGGAGAAATGTGCATGAAATACAATGTTCGAAACAAGGACCTTGAAAGAAGCGGAAAAGGACATACCCAGCAGTCCATGCTGCGCATCAATCCACCTGCAAACAATCATGTCACGGTCTCTCGATTGGAACTTGCACAGGACTCATGGAAGACGCTAAATTGGGCACAACCGTATCAGATGGAGAGTTGGTGTAGTAGACGCTCTACGTACCACATGGGGTTAAAGAACCCGAGAGATGACTTAAAATATCATTGTCAAAGTGAGGACCATTGTCGACATTGCAGATTCTCGGAAAGTCTGCGACACATTGCTACAGCCAATGCTTTGACTTCCCGTATGACAATTTCTTTCACCTCTCACACGTTTCTGAGAAATAAACAAAACTAATCGACAACACAGCTATGGCCCACCCTGTACTTTAATTCTAAAATTTTCCAATTGAAATACTTTTCTAGGCTTAAGGTACTTATGAAATAAGCTATGAATTTTTCCATGAGACATTAGATTAGTCGTGGTGCGCTTTAGTTCAGTTTTACGATGATTTCGTCAAGACGCCAGCTCAATAGACACCAGAATCTACCTCTGTGGAGCAGAAATGAATCACATGCTTTGCAAAGTGCAAAGAGGATTATAGTCAAAGCCATTGTTTATAGAAGTGGAAATAACTATTCACAAATAGTCTTAGGCATCCTTGCTTAGCTCCACATTTCATAGCAAGTGATAACCTGATATGAAAACATTAAAAGGACTTCATCTCAGACTCGTCTTTAATCTATTTGATAAAAATCTTAGTTCGAAAAATTAACTTAAAAAATAATCTCCGCATCAAGCACTGTTATCCCTTCGTATTTCCCTTGGATTGTTGTTGTTGGTACACAAACGGATAGCTATAAGCATTTGGAGAACAAATGGGACAAACTCCAGGTGTACCAGGTGGTCCCCTAGCTCCGGATTCACCTAAATTAAAATAACAGTAAAATGAAAGTAATCACATGATTTATAATTTTATGTTTACCAGGTCTTCCCGTATCTCCCTTATCCCCTGGTCTACCAGGAGTACCATCTAATGCTCTTCCCTCTGGTCCTGGCGGTCCTCGTGGACCTGGAGGCCCTTCTCGACCGAATCCATCATCTCCTCTCGAGCCCTTGTCACCACGTTCACCTGGCGTACCTGGAGCACCTGCACTACCTGGTGATCCTGGAATACCCGGAAATCCTCTATCACCTTGAGAACCTCTAACACCTGGTTCTCCTATAAATCAACAATAAGCAAGAGAAATCGTCAAAAAGAACTTACAAACCTGGTTGACCTGGCACACCGGGCGATCCTGGTTTTCCTGGACGTGAATTACCAGGTGGACCGGGCGGTCCAACGAATGTATTCTGAATCTCTGATATATAATCTAAAATGAATCTATCTGGTCCCCAAGTAACTACGTATAATATTTCAAAAGATACGAACCTCTTACAACCGACATACAAATTTCTCTTATACGAGAGTCGCTCAGGTCGTACTGATCAGAAGATCCAACTCCTGCATGCCCTGGGATTCCTGGTGGACCTTGTTGCCCTGCTAAACCTGGTGGCCCAGGATTTCCGTCTCTACCAGGCATGCCTGGAATTCCTGGCTGCCCTTCAGGACCTCTTTCGCCAGCCGGCCCTCTCTCACCTGCTCATAAAATGTGCTGTACTGAAAATTGTTCATGTATTCATCGATTTACCTGGTAGTCCTGGTGAACCAACTACAACTCGTCGAGATGCAGCAGAATTTTCACCTCGTGACCAAGAAGTATCACCTGGTGGTCCTGGAAGACCAGCTGGACCGGGTTGTCCGGGAGGTCCAGCAAGACCAACAAGTCCTGGTGAACCTGGATAGCCTGGAGGTCCCGGATTGCCGGGATGACCGGGCTCTCCAGGTATCCCTTGTAAGCCTGTTTGACCAACAGGGCCAGGATTACCCGAATCGCCTTTTGGACCAAGGGAACCTGGTAAACCTGGATAACCATCTTTGCCAGGTATTCCTTGTGGTCCGGGTGGTCCCATTTTTCCATCATTACCTGGTAGACCGCGGGGTCCCTTAAGAGTTGTTATTAGAATAAATTCTTAAATCTAGATTAAAATGCATGCTTACCGGTACACCATCAAACCCTGGCTGACCTGGAGTTCCTGGCTTACCAGGAATACCAGGAGGCCCCGTTATTGTTGAAACTCCAGTTCCCGATACATTGACACTAGAACCTGGTAGGCCTGGCAGACCATCTTGACCAGGAATACCTGGCAACCCGGGAGGACCCAGCATACCCCTTTCTCCTTTGTCCCCTCTTTCACCCTTTTCGCCATTAGAACCATTTAACCCGGGAGGACCCACTGGGCCAGGAATGTAAACACCCCCAACTGCACCAGATTCTCCTTTTTGTCCCGGAATCCCAGGTAATCCCGGCAATCCTACTCCTGGAGGTCCAGGAAGACCTCTATCTCCTCCACGACCTGGAATTCCTGGTAATCCCGGAACACCTTTCTCGCCTTTTAAGCCAGCTCCTAGTCCTATACCAGGTTGACCGGGTGGTCCTGGAGTTCCAGGAAAGCCTGGTGGTCCACGAAGTCCTGGCCGACCCGGAGGTCCCGTTTGTCCAGGGCGACCCTGCAAATTATTTTAAATTAAATTTTAGTAAGAAATTATTTTAATTGAAATACATCAGTCCCATTATAACCAGGCGGCCCTGCAGGACACTCATAAGGACAAGTAAATATGTCTGGTGCTGACTCTGTTGTTACTGGACCAGGACCGAATGGTCTGGGGACACCAGTCGGGTTTATATCGTATCCCTGTAAGTTTGAGTAAAATAAATTAGATAAAAAACTATTTCTCGCCATTGTACCTACCACCAGTTCCTGACAATTGTCCTTGGAAGGTTTCTCAGAATCGCAACCGAACACCATCCACTGCATGTCAACCTGTTTATGAAGATAAATGTTTAGCTGGTCTTGATACTAAGGCTGCCTTAAAGCTACTGTACCGGAACAGTTTCTTTCGAGTTGACATCTTTTGCTATTGACACGGATCCCTCCGTATGGTCGACAGGACCACGCGGCTCCAAATCGGCCATCAAATTACCATGAATATCCCTAACCTGCTTGCAGTCCACCCAAAGCCTTACATTATCTTGAGTCACTCCAAATGAAACCTTGTGCCACGATGAATCGAAAAGCTATCGACAAAGTTGTTAAATTCAAAGAAATACCACAAGAAGCAAATCTTACTGAAGTTTCCATAAAAGCCACTGTCTGCAAGTCCCCGTCTTCGCGTGGCAAAGACAGCTCGACCGTGTTAAAAACTGGATTCACTATGACACTCATTTGTGATTCTTGCTGGTAATCGACTAGTTGAAAGAGGTACCAAGGATAGATAGGTTGTGTGGGAGTTCGAAACGTGCATTCGAAAGAAAACTCATGCGGGATACCGCTAGGGAACGCTTCGATGGCTTGAATAGTCAAATTCGTTTCATGCTCGAGGTGGTATGCTCTTTGTAAAGAACTCGATCCCATAACTTGACTTACTCCTTCGTAGTAGTAACTATACTCGTCGAGATGAAATTGACGGATCATGTCCATGCTGTTCAAGTCTGGATCTCCTGGTTTCCATCGTCCACATGGGCTGAAGTCCTCAAAATCAAAATCATGTTCTGCGTAAATTGGGAATAATCAAAAACAGTGAAATAAATTGGCTGAAAGGGATGGTAGCTACTTTTAGGAGATCTTCGTGGAAAAAAAGTTTAGAAAGTTTAAGAGATAAAGGGAGACGAGCGTAAGTTACAAAACAACCTATAAGACGTGGAATGGAAATACAAAGTCAAAAATGTATGCGCTGAGATTTCTTAATGGATTTTAAAGCCCTGTTTTAATATGCTCCTTCGAGATGCTGCTCTACAGTCTTTGGAAAACTACTTCATCGCCCTGATATATAATATATATTCTATTGACGTAAGACATATCCTTTGACGCAGCGAACTCTTTGAACGTATGTTTATTTAATTGTCAAGGAATTAGTGGTCATTGAAAAACTTTTGCAAGAACTCCAAGAGATGGAGCAAGATCTGCTGATAATGTAAAAGGTAAAAGGAGCACGTCGAAAAGAATTGCTTTGGAATGTTTCACTGGAAAGTATCTCAAATTAAAGTATCTGCAGCGCTTTTTGTATCTATTTGGAAGCATTCGTCCTGATAAATTATTTGGCATGGAATCGGCATCTGTTTGACTGGAAAACTAATAAAATAAACGTTTTGGAATATTTCCTTTCCAATGGCACTGGAAATTTCCTTTAAAATTATCGATTCAATTAAATTTGAGCGGCCTGGCCGTCAACTGGAAAATTCATCATTTAAACGGTTTTTTGTCATTTTTTCCATATTGAGCTAACTCTTACCATCGCAAGTACGGTCACTTCCAAAAGTGAAAAAAATGGTTTGCGATTACCTAAAATTCAGGATTTTCCCAAATTTTCTCCGAAATTCATGTAATTAGTACAACTCTCTGTTATTTTTATTGGATTGCCCATCTTAGTACCTTTCCAAAAAGCAAAGTGGATGAAGGATTTGAAAAACCGCATCCTTAGAAATCTCTGACTACCTAATTATTTTATTGCTCTTTAAGTGGGAAATTCTTTAAATAAACAAATTTTTTAAGATAAACGGTCGAAAATGTTTGTTTTGGGTTAACATGTTATTAATTTTAATAACTGCCGCAAAAAGGTTATAGAAATGTTAGTGTAATTTTGTTTTATTGCAGATATTAACTTGTGTTAGGCAGAATTCACACTCTTGTATCTTGGCGTTCTGTTACTCGTACTTGATGGAAATTTTGCTATAAAAAAGGGTCAGTCAGCAAGAAGACCCATCATAATTGTAAAACAAATCAATAAGTACGGACATTTTTCAGTAAAAATTATTAAAAAATGCTAGAATTTACTTTTGAGGAGTACGCGGATATTATTTACATTTATGGTGTAGCAGACGGAAACGAGAGAGCGGCTGTACTGGAATATCAAAAGAGATTCCCTAATCGGCGAGCACCCCCCCCAAAGAGGGCTACTTACACAGACTTTCCGAAAGTTAAGAGAAACAAGAAGTGTAGCTTCACACGACAGGGTGACACGACCCGAAACGTCGACGTCGAACAGCAAATAATCACCATCGTGAGGCAAGACTCTGAAACGAGCACGAGACGAGTCGCAAGACGATCAGGAGTGTTTTCATCTAAGGTTTCGAGGGTTATTAATCGAGAGGGATTACGTCCAGATCACAACCACCCAGTGCAAGGACTACTGGAAGGACTAATGGATCGAGAGAAAACTGGAATTTAGCACTTGGCTTCATTGACGACAGGGCATTTCTGGAACGAATTCTGTGGACGGATGAATCTCAATTCACCAGAGATGGTATCACGAACTTCCATAACCTCCATACTTGGTCGGAAACTAACCCCGACAGGACAAAGTTGACCTTATTCTAGCAGCGATTCAGTGTCAATGTTTGAGCTGGTATCATCTGCAAACATTTTGTAGGACCATTCATTTTGCCGCAAGTGCTTAATAGTGAAATTTATGCGGACTTTTTGGACAATACGCTGCCAGATCTAATGGAGGAGATCCCTGTGCATAATCGAACGGACATGAAAGAGTAATGTGCCTACCATGAAAAACTCAAATTTATGAATCTTCTTTAACTTCCAAACGACTGAGATTGGCCCCACTCTGTCATAAAATTATTTGTTTGCCTAGGTGAGATCTATCACCCTACTCATTTTGGCACTTCAGATCTGAAACACCCTGTATATCTACAGTTTAATTCACTATATACATCGAAAAAAGTCTGAAGGTTACCACAACGTGGGGGTCGATAAGGGCCTCAAGAAAGATAAATTCTATTCCAGAGATATTGCCATTTAATCCACTTACAGTCTGGCCAACCAATCCTTTCTTCAGAAAAATTGCAACACCATCACCAATTGAGTATAGTCTGTCATTACTGAAAAGTTGGTAGTTACTAAGATTAAAGATTTCTTTGTTGTGATAACTTTGCAACCAGATCTCACTAAGGCACAATATATAAATTCCAGAATATTCAAACAGAAACTTGAACTCATCAATACATGATGGTAGACTTCGAATATTAAGATGGCAACAAATAAGCTTATTTGGGTTAGATTTCACTGAACAATCCACATCCCCATCCAAATAAATAAACATTGTAATAGTATAGGCAAATCATCTTCAGATTTTAGGAACATTGATTATAGAATTAATCCTTCTAACTCAGAAGGCGCACTTCATAGGCAGAAGCCTAGAATCATTTGACCTATTCGCCAAAATATAACAAAATATTAAGGCGAATGAGGCTCCCAAACCCATGCAGATAATATTAGTAATTAACACACTAAAATACGCCCACACACAACAATCAGGGGTGCAAAGGCAACAGAGATCGTTAAAGCAAATCAATAATAAGAGTCAGGTCAAAAGACAGACACATATTCACTACTCTATACATGCGTTTTATAAAAATAATAAAAATAGTGTTTCCAACAAAATGCAAAACAAACAAAAAGAAAAATTAAAACCAAAATCAGTGCAAGCAAAAGAACGAATCACAAATTATAGATGCTCCTTTTAAGTGTCACTTTGTCCACATTAATATCAAAAACGTCTCCAATATTATTAGCAGACCTACGCATGCGGTTAATAGGCTCGAACATGCCGTAATTAGTGCGCGAAAAAGCAATCTGTAAAGGTGCTCGATTACGTAGGGAATAGGACAGTTCTCTAGGCAATATGTATAAAGATGGAGTCTTATATGAGGTACTGGAAATTCCTTGGACCAACGAAGAATAAATCCCAGCATAGAGTTTGCCCTAGCTTCCACGTTATTAATATGGGAGATGAAGTTCAACTTACCATCAAGATACACTCCCAAATCCCTCACCATTTCCAGCCGTTTTATACCAGTACCCCCAAACATGTACTGAAAAGTACGGAAGCTGCGAGACTTTGAGAAGGACATAACCTGACATTTCTCAATGTTCAGCTTAAGATTGTTGTTGCAGCACCATTCATAGAAAATATGCAACTCTAATTGTAAAATCTCACAATCAGCGTTAGATTTTATTGGAAGAAAAATCTTAATATCATCAATAGATAAGATGAATAACAATGGACCCAGATGACTGCCCTGGGGAACGCCAGAATGAGTCACAAAATCATCAGAGAGTGCGCTACGAAAACGCACTCTATAAATCCTATCAGACAAATAAGGGACAATAAGGGAAGGCGGGAAACCCAACTTAGCTAATTTAAAAATAATGATAGAGTGAGACAGCTTGTCAAAGGCCTTACTAAAATCAGTGTAGTAAATACAGTCAGTTTGGCATCCTTCCATGAATCCGTTCACAGTGCAAGAAATAAACTCAACCAAGTTTGAAACCGTGGACCTACCTTGAAGAAAACCATGCTGCCGAGTGGAGATTAAGCCTTTACACACTTCGGATAATTGGGATTGAATCAATAGTTCGAAGAGCTTAGGAATACAGGACAATTTAGCAATTGGCCTGTAGTTGGAAATGTTTCTTCTATTGCCACTCTTGCCACTCTTGAAAATAGGAATTAAATAGGATATCTTCCAGAGCGCTGGGAAATGGCCCCGTGAAAGAGACTTCCTGAATAGTAGTAGCAAAGGCCATAATAACACCGAAGAACATTTCTTTATGACTGGAGGAGGAATCCCGTCAGGACCACTGGAGAAGTCAGTTGGAAGTGCAGTAATATGCCTCAACAGGATCTCCTCCGTGATAGATGGAACTGATACCATGGGTAAAATTCGGCTATTAATGTGCGAAAAGTTTCCATTGTCCGGGATGAAATCAGATGATTCAAATGCACCCTTAAAAGATTCAGCAAATAAGTTGCAAATAATATTAGAATCATTGCTGGAGATCTCCCCGAATTCCATAGTCGATGGGTAGCTATCAACCTTTTTCTTCAAGTTGACATATTCGAAAAAATGCACGGGGGTCAGAGAATAATCTGTTCTTTAAATTTTGAAGATATTCTTCATATATTCATGCCAGGGGTCAGCACTGTTAACACGTAGATACTTTTTCCAAAGTCTATTCTTCCTATTCTTAAGAGTCTTCAATCCTCTGTCAAACCATGGTGGAGCGGAGTCTCTACCCCTAACCCGAACTAAGGGAACAAACTTACTGAAAGCTTCATACAAAACGTCGTAGAGACCGGATACATTTCTGCCGATAACGTCACCAGACAGGCAAGTGTGGAAGTCTATCCCACCAAGATAATCATTCAAAGCCACAAAATCGGCCGCTCTAAGGTTAAAATGATATTGGCTGTCGAGCTCATCGGCAAGCACGTCGGACAGACAATTAAAGCCAACAAGCAATGCGGGGTGAAACACGTCAAGATTTATCAAGGCAAGTATGCTGGGTTCAACAAAAGTAAGCAATCAAGCTGTCTTCCCATATTGTTATTCACATTGCTCATTTGGCAAAGTCCTAAGCTAGCCAAGGTGTCGAGGAATAACGATTGTCCTTCAGTCAAGTCATGGGGAAGAAAGCTATCGTCATCATCATCCGCTACCCATCGTACATTGGGTAAGTTGAAGTCCCACACTAGGATAATTTCATCCTTAGAACCCAATCGATCATAGATGTAGTTAATATGTTTAATGAGAATAGCATACTGACTCCGACCATTACTATCTACGATATTAGACGCATCACGAGGTATATAACAACAAATTAAGAAGAGGCTGCTCGACTCAAATGAAATTTTTACTGAAACTTGTTTCAGCTCCAGTTGGTCAGAAAGTAAAGGAGTGTCAAAATGATTAGTATTAAGAAAATTCCTGCAAGCTATGTGAACCCCACCACCGCGTGCGGTCGAGGCAACATGCCTATCCCTACGGAAAACCTGATAAGAGCCATTAAACAGCTCCGCGTCCGAAATACCCTGGTGTAGCCACGTCTCGGATAAAGCAATCACATCAAAGTCACAGTTATTAGATGAGAAATAAAAATTATTTGTTTTGGTCCTCAGTCCTCTCACATTCTGTTAGTAAAGAGAGAGCTTGTCCCGTTTTTTGAACTAGGAGACTGAAGTGCTCCTGACTTAGTGCGGCGGCGAGAATTGAGTACGACTAGACTTAGACTTAGACTATCCTGCTCGAGATCACGAGAAAGGTACATAGATGCAACGTTGAGATCAAAATTAGGAATTCAAATATTATTATCTGACCAAATGACTGAAACAGAAGTCGTATGAAAAGGACCAGGTGGAACAGTTAATTTAAAGGACGAAAACATACGACATAGGTGCTTGCACCTGAGGCGCTTAGAACAACATTTTGGACTTCGCTAAAAACTTCAGTAAAGTTTTCTATGCTATAAACAAAGTCCTTAAAAATAATTTCCTTCATTCATTTCAAATACACATTCCATTAATAAAATTTAATTACTTACGTCCTTTTCCTTCAAATATCCAAACTGCGACAATAAAAATTGAGACCAGCAAATTTCTTCGATCAGTCCCCATATTGAAAGTAATAATCAAACTTTTATATTAAAAAATTCTCATCACATTGTTACCACACAAATTCATAAATAAAATCTAATTCTATCACAAAAAAAATAATTCTCACTGATAGCACATAAATTGCAACAATTTCTCCGTGATGAACTTGTAAGATCCACTTCCGAACGCAAACTGATACCGCAGAATACTGGAGCCTTTCAACTGCTCGAAATTTTCACAATCCTTAGAATCACTTCGAAGGCAATAATATCATTTTCAGGCCACACTGATTCTCCTCCAGCTTGATTGCGTCTGCAACTGGTCTTCTGCCTATTGATTAGGAGCAGATGTTGGAGTCATTTCAATTCCATACCAGCAAGAGTATGAGTCTTTGTACTCGAATTGGGGATCCGATTGAACGAGAGTTCTGATTTATTGCTCGTCGTCTATGATGTCGTCAAAGAGCAAATAATGCTGATCGACCCAATTTTTCGGGAGACTTGAGGAAGTTGTTTGGGGTCAATACTGGCGTTTTTTTGTAAGTAAGAAATTTTTGGAAGATTTGAGCAAAAAGTTTCGAGTCTCGATACAATTTTGTCGTTAGAGAAGAGGAACCGGAAAAGTTTCTTTTTTGGGATTTTTATAAATTACATTTTATAATTTGAACTAAACTCTTAACTTAGTGATGATTTCTGTTATTTAACGAAACCACTTGATGTTATGGTTTGAATAATAAATCGTTACTGGGTTGAATTAAGTGTTTTGTTGTTACCCTCGCAACAAATCGACCTGTTCCCAACTTCAAAGGCTAAATAAAACACGCTTTCATGATAGTTTTTCTTTATATTTTCACAGTTTATTGTCGGTTCTCGACTTGCGATTAATGCCGAGATATTAAAGTACATATTAACACTTTTCTTTCATTTTCATTTCATTTCTTATCTTAGTTAAACTTTTTTCTGTTTTTGTTTTTTTTTATTACCTAAAAAAACCCAAAGGCGGCGACAAGAAAAATATTGAAAAAACAAACTTCGGACTGTTTGCAGTCAGTGGTATCATTTCGAAGATATGAAATAATAAAATTAAAAATTTTTAACTTAAACAAAACAAAAAATAGTCGAATTTAAACGAAATCAAACAAAATGTCTTATAATTTACAAAAGTGATCCGTTTCTGTTGTCGATTTTAATTTGGCAATTAAATTTTCTGATCTTTCACTTTGCGTGTTACAATTTATCAGGTCTAATCGCTATTTCAATGGCTAATTGTCGTAGAACTAAGAAAACTTTATCAATGGGAGCAATTTGTTTCCATTTGACCTGAAGCCTGACCAGTACAACTTGGCTGGATGGTACTGAATTAGCACTGATAACAGAGCTTAAGACGGGCTTGACACTAGTTGAGATTTTATTTATCACTTGATAATTACAAGAATTTTGGAGCTATTTTTATACGAAACTTTACGTTATCTTGTTTCCTTTTTTTCTTGTTACATATTTAATAAGAAATGCGAAAAATTAACCGCAAATTAAATGAATAGAATTTATGGAAAATTTAAGCAATGTGAACGACTCTAGTAGCGAGCATTGAATTTAACTGAATCCCCAATAAAATATAAGAGGAGTACACGCCCTAAATCGGACAGTAACGATTTTTACCCAAAAGAACCTTCTGAAGACTGAATAACTTTCTGTTTTGTCAGAATTTTTTGCGTTTGTAATGAAATGCGTGATCAGGATAAGAAGTCTACACAATATCTAGGTCACGAATTGTAAACCTTAGAAACCTTAGCTGAGGCAGATTTATTTAAAAATTGGTAACCATTCGAAGCTTTAACGGCCAAAAGTATTACAATTCCGATGGGACCCAGGCTTTCCTTGTAAAGATAAGAAAATTCTGAAACTATAAAAGCCTAAACTGGCGGAAAGAAGTCTCGTCATGCAATTGACGAATGACGGAAGGCGATAACCTTTCGTGGAAATGTATTTAATGACACCCCTGGAAAATGAGAAAATGAATAGAGATTAGAATAGTACCTTAAGGTACACCACAGAATGTTTAGAAGGTAATTTTTACCCTGTGTTATGGTGAAGACCCTTTTCAAGGGCTGTCGAAATTTCGGGATGCATTATTATAGTCTCATCGGTTGCTGGATGAGACTATAATAGACTAGGGGGGGGGGTTGACTTCTAGGATACGACGATTCTCATCTGGACATTTTCAAGTGAAGACGGAGTTGGATGAATTCGTTGAGCGGCACGACCACAATGCCATGGGCTCCGGGTTTGAGACCAAATCTCTCCGTGAACTTTAATTTAGATATTAAGAAATTAAAATAATCCACTCTGTCACTGGGCTGTTTTGCAAACAACACTCAAGTTTCCTCTTTTCCCTTACCCTAATTCATTTCCTTCCAAGGATTGTCCCCTAGGCTTTGGTCACAAGCGGTAGCAACCGGGCAATGCATTATAGAACGTAGCGCAGGAGATTACCTCTTGAAAAATCCTCCTAACTCCAAGGTTGTAGTAGGCATACCAAAAGAGTCTGCAGTGGTGTCCCCCTATCTGCAGGACCCAGGGGTAATTGGGTCGCGAATGGCGTCTGCTCAGGCACTTAATTAAGAGTGGAGGTGGAGGGTATGGTAGACCCTAACAAGTTGGCTATATCGACGGTACCGACAACACAACGGAAGCAGCTTTGGGAAAATCACCTTTCGGAAAATCACCTTTCGAAAGTTCTGCGGCGGCAAAGGAGCCCGGCTGAAAGTGCTGTAGCAGTCCTGGAAAAAGGTGCCATTGGCAAAATAATAACTAGTACTTTCTCACGCACCAATAGAAGATACAGACCTGCCTACCGAGCGGTAAGCTACGGTTAATCCGGAGGAGGTTGCTGGTCCTGACTAAAGCTTTATGGCCTGGAACCCTTTAATGTCGCGGGCAGAGAATGGATGAAGGTTGTAATTATCACATTGACCACGAAAGAACATCGGAGACGGTTGGACAACATGGATTTCTGCAAATGGGCTAGGATTCTAGCAGTGACCAAGGAAACTGAGGCTAGTGGTGATAGTAGGTTAACTGGATACTCAGTTGGGAGGGGACGAAAACGGACCCGATTCTATATGGTCTGTTTTGACTAATTACTGAATTAACCCTTGTAGCTCAGAAGGCGCACTTCACAGGCAGAAGCCAGGAATCAATTGACCTACCCACCAGAATATTGGGGTGAATTAGGCTCCCACACCAACATGCAAAAAAAAAATTTTTACCCAAACACAACAATCAGGGGTGCACAGGCCATGGAGATCGCTTGAGCCAACACAAAGTAACATAAAAAAAAAACTTTACAAAAGCCTTAGAAAAACGAGTGAGTGCAACAGGATGGCTGCAAGTTGTAGAGGCTCCTCCTTAATGTAACCTTGTCCACGATAGTGCTGAAAACATCACCAACATCATTAGCAAACCTACACATGCGGTTAACTGGCTCAAACATAACGTACCTTGTGCGCAACAAAGCTTTCCGTAAGCTAGAACAACAGTTTCAAAAGAAATAGGACAGTTCTCTAGGTAAAATTTTGGAAAAAAGTTCCTCGCTGTCAATCTTCTCCTGCAAATCTGGTAACGACGCTTCTCGACAGTAGCAAGTTGTAGCAGTCCCAATCGCACTACATATGGAGGCAGAATAAGAGGGTCACTCCAGTGCAAAGCACGAAGTTCTGATCTCACAAATCTACGCTGTACGGATCTGTAAAACGGAGACCAAACCGGACTAGCATACTCCAGCAGTGGTCTAACAAGGGATGTATACAGATGAAGTCTTACGTGAAGGCTAGGAAATTCCCTGGACCAACGGAGGATAAATCCCAGCAAAGAGTTGGCCCTGGATGCGATATTATCAATGTGGGGGACGAAGTTAAGTTTTCTATCTAGGTACACACCCAAGTTCTTCACTACTTCCACCCGTTGATTACAAGTACCATCAAACTTGTACTGAAATGTACAGTAGTTGTGGGACCTCGACATTTCCCAATGTTTAATTTAAGATTATTATTGCCACACCAGCTATAAAATATGTGAATGTGCATGTCCGACTGCAAGATCTCGCAATCCACAAAAAAATTTGATTGGGAGAAAAATCTTGATATCGTCTGCATAAGTAATAATTTTACTTCTTTGAAGCAAATAAGTAGAGATAGATACGATGGATAACAAAGGACCAAGATGACTTCCCTGGGGAACGCCAGCAGGAGCCACAAAAGCATCAGAGAGCTCGCCTCGAAAACGCACTCTATAAGTCCTATTAGATAGATACGACTTAATCTATGCAATAAGTGGAGGCGGGAAACCCAACCTGGCCAATTTTATAACAATAATAGAGTAAGACAGCTTATCAAAAGCCTTACTAAAATCAGCATAAATGCAGTCAGTTTTTCAGCCAACCAAAAATCCACCCACATTGCTAGAAAGAAACTCCAACAAGATGGATACCATGGACTTACCCTGAAGGAACCCATGCTGCTGGCTGTAAAGCTGTACACCCCATGGAGAATTGGTATTGGTTCATTAGTTCGAAGAGTTTTGGAATGCAAGATAATTTAGCAAGAGGTCTTTAGTTAGCAATCTCTCCTCTATTGCCACTCATAAAAACGGGGATTAGAAATGATGTCTTCCAGAGTGAAGGGAAACGGGCCATCGAGAAAGACCGCCGGAAGAGTCAAAGTAAGGGCCGTAATAACGCCGAAGAACACTTCTTTAAGACAACAGCAGGAACCCAGAGAGGTATAATTAGTGAGTAAGAATCTAACACTATCAGAGGGCACGGGCTGTTTGGTGTCTTTTGGAAGATTTTCACCTTCCCCGCTAAAAAAAATTATAGTCTCATCAAAATTGTGTAGACAGCTGTTCAAATGCTTAATAGTGTAAAGTATAAAATCCTGCTGTTATGCTAAAAGCTAAACATGATGACGATAAAAAATGTGTTTAGGAAAAACCTTGTGAATGAAGCAGTTGCAAAAATATAAAAAAAAACAATACAAAATACAATTTAAAGTTAAAAAGAACGTAAAAAATAATTAACAATATTTATAACATTACGAGATATTTGCAAATTCACAATATATCTGCAAACGTGTCCTGTAGAAACCTCTGGATGCGGAATATATTTTTTTTAAGGATTTTATTCATTTTGTGCTCATTTCTTTAGAATCGAGAATTGATTTCATCTTCATTTTTTTGTTTTGTTGAATTTCTTTTCATTTGTTCAATCTATAATTATAATTTAAATAAAATAATTAAAAAAATTTTGTTAAGAAATTATACTCTCGTTTGTTTTTTAATATTTTCTCATTTATTTTGTATTTAAACGATTTTTTTATCAAATCTAATAATTTTTACAAGAATTTATTGTTTAAGAGTTCAAAGTATATTACTTGATGTATTTTTCGCCTTTTTTTAATTTATAGATCAATTTTTTTTTGCTTTTTTTTTTTAAAGTTTGGTTGAAAGCTGTAAAAAAGATGTTTTTTTTCATTACTTCGGTTTCTTTGTCTGTTTAAAGATTATTTTTTGTTTATGAATAGCTTCATACTTATTATAAATTGATTTCTTACATAATGTGGTTGGATTTTTTGTATTTTGTAATCATTTTGTTTGCCGCTTTCCATTCATGTTTGCTTTCTTAATGGCATTAAACAGAAAAAAAGTGTTTTTTTTTTTTAATTTTTCTTTAACTCTGGAGGCTTTAAACAAAGTGCAGATTACAAAAGCAAAGTTTGCGAACTCTTATTGGATAGTTGGTGAATTTTA
Organism: Leptarthrus brevirostris; assembly: GCA_964036015.1. NCBI lineage: Eukaryota > Metazoa > Arthropoda > Insecta > Diptera > Asilidae > Leptarthrus > Leptarthrus brevirostris. Next base: position 2,547,468 of record OZ038371.1, on the reverse strand, counting down.
AAATTACGTAATCAATTTTACAAAAACTTAAAAAATATATTATATTTTTTGCAGAACATTTTCCAATAATAGTCCATCAAACTAAACTTTTTACACTTAAATTTATTAACATATCCTATAAAAACTCAATTAAATAAATGAAGCAGTTTCTATTTAAAAAATACAGTCGGTCGTTTGTTGTTTAGTTATTTTAGAATATTTCTTTTTATTTTTAGAATGTTTCTTCTCGTCGTCACTTATAATCATAGCATCTTAATTTGAATGGGAATTTTGCATAGTCTAACAATTTTACGGAATACGTTGCTTTTGTTTTTTAACAAAATAAATTTTTTTTTTCATAACAAAGATAAGAGTCCTTTGTGTTTGCACATTTGTGAACATTTTAGTCGAGATCATTTGCAATAGTCTATAATTGTTGCCTTTGCTACATATTTACATATTTCATTATATCACGCACGTGTTACTTAGTTTATTCCTTACTTTCTCTTTAATTAAAAAAGCGTGATGTTTTCTTATATTTACACATTTTTTTAAGCTATTCGAAAAACAGAAATTTTTTTTGAAAATTAATGCAAAATGTATATGAGCCTAAGAGTGAATGAAAATAATAAATAAAATAATAACAACAGCGAAAACCTTAACATTTGTCCAGTAATACAAAATAATTAATAATTTTTTAAACTCATAATTAGTAAAAATGAATTCCGCACGAAAAAGTGTGGACAAGAATTTAAAATAAAGATAAAAACGTTTTTGGAAAGCCTCATCCTATCAATGCTAATATCCCATGTCTCTATATTTTGGAAACTGTCAAAAGTGTATCCTGTTTCTTAATGAAACTACAGCGTACGATTCTCTCCTCGCATCTACACCTTGTCGCAGTGAAGGGGCTTGCGTTCCTTAATGACAGATTGGGCTATGCCGTCGGCAGGTAGTGTAAAGACACCCATGCTGGACAGATTATTCTGGAGATGCCAGAGAGAAGGTATAAAATGCGCTTTATGGGCAATGTCCAATAAAGACTCAACTCGAATAGGGATATCGATCCAAACGTCAGCAGTAGTCGGTGTTGCGGCTGCCGGCGGGCACGGTGAAAACTCAATACCTTCTCTGCGTGTCGCCAGTGGCACAGAAACTAGAAATCCTTCGATTGAGATGCCTGGAGCAGGTCTCAGCAAAGTCACTATGACGGGTGCCTCAGGCCTAGCTGATGATACTGAGCACAACCATAAAAAATCGCTTGTTCCTGATGCTGAAGTTGCATCAGACTCGGAGCAGGACAGCATAAAGACGCTAAACACCTTGGAGGAGGAGGAGGAGATACTGCGCTCTCCCAGCCAAGGAAAGGATGCTAGCAAGGCAATAAAAATTTCTGAGAATCGCTACCCCGGTTAATATTTATAAAAAATCGTATGTGTTTGTAAAAAACCTGTCTGTGTTTTTTAAAACAAAAAAATCAAAACTTTTGTGGCGACAGCCAGCACTCTGCTTTAAAGTTTTTTTTATCGATACTAAGTTAGCAGCGTATCCTTCGAATCGAAATTTGGGTATAAAAAGAACAAAAAGTAAACATCATATATATGGAAATTTGGACCAGTACTTAAAAGAATCTTACTTTAAATTTCAGATTTGATTGAATTATGAACCAAGAAGATACCAATATTAAGAAGAATTCTGTTACAATCCGGCACAGGTCTACCAACCGGACTTCGCTGATGGTGATTACAACCTCAACGGACGTACAGAAGTTTCGACCCAGCCAAGAGAATGCGTCACGCCTGCAGAATAGCGTGAAGGTTCAATCGTTGCAAAAGGAGATTTCTATGACAATACATCATAAACAAAAATATTTCTACTATTTAGAACTCAGTAGTGCAGGGGATAACAATATGACCTGTGGCACTATACAGGTGTGCCGGTGTGCCAGAAATACCAAAGTCCCACAATTGGTGACCCTTACTCTTACAAATGGCAGTGATAACGCAGTAAGATTGTAGCACCGATACTCAGAGGAATATACACTGCATGCCTTGCAATAGGATATGTCCCGATTTCGTACAGAGAGGCTAAGGTCATATTTCTACCAAAAGCGGAAAGAAAAGACTATACTGAGCCAAAGTCCTTTAGACCTGACGTCTTTTCTTTTGAAAGCAATGGAGAGGACTGTGGCTTACCAAATCGAAGGGACTACGCTCGCTAGTTATCCACTAAGGAGGAACCAGCACGCCTATTGTCCTGGGAGATCTACCGAAACGGCACTCCATCAGATGGTGCGAGTGGCAGAAGAAGAGCTTAATGGCAAAGGCATCGCAATGGCCGCAATAATGCACATTGAAGGAGCCTTTAGCTGGAGGATGCTCTTGTCGAACGTAGAACTAATCTTACCGTAAGGAGAAAGATTGGCAATATGTTAAAGACAAGAGTAGTAAACATTCAGAGAGGTGAATCAAGACTGTGAGGGAGGGTAGGCAGAGAATGTCCACAAGGAGGAGTGCTATCCCCCATTCTGTGGAAGTTTAATATTGACTCATTACTTCGTAGACTTGAGGAAAAAGGCATACATAACTTGGGGTATGCCGACGACATAACAATTATAGCAAGGAGCAAGTTCATACGTGCCGTAGCAGACAGCATAAGGTGAGGTACGAGGGTGGTGGAGCAATGGTGTGTGTTAATAAATGCAAAGAAGTCTGATCTAATCGTTTTCACTAGGAAAAGGGAAGAATCTAGACTTTAGACCAGTAGAACTCGTTGGAGAAGAACTTACGGTCTCTGGTTAGGTCAAGTATCTGGGGGTGACTTACCTGGCAAAGACGTGTTAAAGAGAAAATCCAAAGAGCGAACAGGGCTCTACATCATTTTTTTTTTTTTTTTTTTTTATATATGATGTGGCCAAATCCTAGGGGACAACCCTTTGATGCGTTAGCATGGTTTTGGCCGGAAGGGAATTTAGGGTAAGGGAAGTGAGGAAACTTGAGTCTTGTTTGCATTGCTGCGAGCTAGACGACAGCCCAGAGACGGAGTGGAATATTTTAATTTCTTAATAAAAGCTCACGGTCATCTGGGCTCGAACCCGGGACCCATGGCATGTTGGTCTTGCCGCTCAACGCATTGATCCAACTCCGTCTCCAATGTGGGAGATCTACACTATGATGGTGATGTGGATCTACCCTATGACGGTGAGACCGATTATATCATATGCCTCGGTGGTCTGGTGGCCAAGCGCTTCAAAGTCCACCGTAAAAAGACAATTGAGTAAGGTTCAGAGGCTAGCGTGTGTGGCGATAACAGGGGCCTTTCGAACCACGCCGACAATGGCGTTAGAGGCGATACTGGACTTGCTGCCTTTAGACATATACATATGTGAAGAGAACTGCTGCATCAGCAGCTCTTCGCATGAATCGAGGCGTAAACTGGCGTGTTTTGGATTTTTGATTACTTATGTTTTCTTTTGCATGCTGGTGTGGGAGCCTCATTTACCTCAATATATTGTTATATTCTGGTGAATAGGTCAATTGATTCTAGGCTTCTGCTTATGAAGTGCGCCTTCTGAGTTAGAAGGATTAATTCTATTTATTCATTTATAACCAAGAGCATAGGAAAATACTGGAACTTGTCCAAGATGAGATACCGGAATAAGAAATGCCTGTTGATGGTATAAACAAAGTAAGGGTAATTGATAGACACCACGAAACGCTTATAAGGGATGGCTACCTCACTGAACCCCGTCTAATTGACGTTAAAATATTCACGGATGGGAGTGCAGGCGCAGGAATCTTCAGTGATGACCTGAATTTGAACACCCATCTTTGCCTGGGGGCATATGCCTCAATATTTCAGGCAGAGATACTGGCTCTAGTCTACGCACTCGATTACATCCTAGAGAGTCGGGCTGCTTCGAGTTTCCAAGGCCCGGAGCAGTTCACTGCGCTAGGCAGGGGCACGGCAGAAGGCCTGTTAGGAACGTGGGCCACGAGGAAGCATTGGGAGCGGTGGAGTGCAGACAGGCTAAGATGGCGATTGTAGCGACCAGAACTGTTGAAGTTGCTGGATATGGATCGTAGGACCTTGAGATGGCTGACAGCACTACTAACAGGACATGGTAATTTCAGATGTCATCTAAATAAGATGAACATTCTCGAGAATGATACCTACAAGCTGTGCGTGGAGAAGCAAGAGACGGCGGCACACATAGTGTGCCAGTGTTCTGCACACTAGCAAGCAGAAGAAGAAAGCTGATGGGACTCCACTGGATGGAAGAAGGAAGAATAATAGAGGTAAGGGAAGAAAACTGGATTAGTCTGGGTCTCTCTCGCTGAGATCGCAAGGAGTAGGAATGAAAAGGAACCCGGATAAAGTCGTCTGATTCGGCAAATCTCCAGAAGGGTGTTTCTAGTGAAAATCTCACACTACCACAGATAATCGGGTCTCCTGGAGACTGAAAAAAAGGCGCGTTCTATTTGAAAAGAATCAAATCAAGGAGGTTAACACGCATCCTCGTCATTTCGTAAAGGATTGTTATCCTCAACATGTTACCTTCACAAATTTAAATAAATTACACAAACTTAAAAATATTGCACTCACTCTCCTAGACATCGTACATTTGTTAACAAACATTTTGTTTTTTCACTCTTTTTACAAAATAAGTAATAAAAATACAAAAAATCAAACAACTTCAAGAAATTTCATTTGTTAATTGTTTTTTTTTTGTTGTTGTTTGTTAAGTTAATGTAAAAATTTCAATTAGAGGCAGAAGAAAATATTTTGTTTGTTCCTGTTAATTTGCTTTTCTCGGGTTGAGTTATCAAACACAAGTTCGTAATAATGCGCAGTAGGATAAAAGAAAATTGTTTTCAATTTTGGATATTTAAGTAAATCATTTAATTTGTCTTTAAAAAATATTCGAAGCTAAAATCTACCTTATTTTACACGAAAATAAACAAATCCATTTTTCCCCAGTTTATTTTACGTATATAATTGAAAATTTGCAGATTGTTATATGAAACCTTTCAGAGTTTTATTTATTTTTATTTTTGTTTTTAAATCCAAGAATATGTTTGTTTGTCTATTTTGAATATTTGTATTTTGCGGAAAACGATATTTTCCCAGCAACTTGTGAACGATTGATAACCCATCCCTAATGAAATATTGGCTTGGCTTTAAAATTTAATATCAGCGATTTTAAGTTTTTTGTTGTTTTTTTTTTTATACTTTTATGCATGTATATAATTGTTTTTATTGGTTAGAAAAATTTATTTAACTATATTTTTTTATGTTTGAACCCTGAATAATGTTTATCGAGTAACAGTACTAAAGTTTTTCTTTTTTCTTTCTTGTTGAATAAAAACGAATTTGTTAAAGAAAATGTTGATTTTGTCTTGAAAAAGATATAACAGTTTTTCATCACTTTTGTAACAACAAAAACAGAATAAGCAAAATATTATTTACACCTGGTTATCCCTTTGTTTTCAAAATTATTCTTACAACGGATAATTTGTTATAAATTTGATATTAAAATATTCAATTGTAATGTTGCAACAAAATTTTTACAACGTTTAACATTTAAAAAAGTTATTCATTATGGTCGTCACTCTTTAATTCGACTAATAATAAAATTTAAATAAAAAACTTGTTTAAAGATAAGTTTTATGTTCATTCTTAAACTTTATATATATATATATATTGTTCTCCTTTTTTTCTTGTTAAATTTATATTACAATGCATGAATTTTGGGAAGGCTCGATGTATTAGCATGTTTTTTTTTGTTTTTTTTTAATATTTTACACATTTTTTACGCGACTTCATTTAACTTGTTGTTTTTAGATATTATCGGTCCATTTTGTTTGTTTTCGTAATCGATTTTTCCTAATTTAAAATTTAATGTTTTTATATTTAAGGTTTTCCCCCTCCATCATTTCATATATTTGTATTTTTGCTAATCTAATTTTTAGTACAGATTTTAAATATTTACAACTTGTTACATTAAATTACAAATCTTTCAATTAGAAAAAGAATATACGTAGAATAGTTATTTATCACGTGTTGTTTGCTTGTTGTTTTTGTTTTGTAAAGTGAAGAACATCAAAAAGTCTTTCGGTCTTGGGTTTTTTGAATCTAGTTTAAGGTAACACGTTAGATTTTGTTTCACTTTTGAAATACTGAACCCCATCGTGGCGCAATTAATTACTGCAATTAGAAAAACTTATTATTACCACGAAGTTTATTGTTTTATTTAATACAATTTGGATTCTGATGTGTCAATGGAAATTAATTTTTGGAAAATGTTCTAACCGAATACTTGTTTTATTTCTTGTTACTAATTTTATGTACCAATCTTCTGTTATAGGCAATAACTTAACTTTAAAATTATAATCGTGTTAAACTTCTTGATAAATTCTGTAATTTTTGAATTTTTTTCAAAAACACTCTCCCAAAAATTAATTTCACTTACTTATGGTAATGTAATGAAGTGGAAATGATTGAAATCTAAGTAGCTACGTGCAAGTAGGATTTAAATATGAAGAAACTGAAGATTAGGTAAAAGTAACATTTTTTTTTAATTATTCACGAGTTTATAGTACGAACTAATTTAGAAGGTGTTTGACTCATGACGACATTTTGCCATTTTGTCATATTTTGTCCCTTCTATTACAAAATTTAAAATTGCATATATTTCTTTATATAAGTACACAAGATTAGGTTAGAGAAATTAAACCCCATAAAAGTCCCTTGAGAAGAAGAGGGTAAACCTATTACTCTCTGTGCATCGAGCCAGTTCCGTGCCTCCAATGGAAACTAGTTCTCGAGAAGTCAATATCAAAATGGCAGAGACAAACTGAAACCCGTCGCGCTTTATTCAAGCCGGCAAAAATGTCCAATGAGCAGGCAGCGCGGACAAACTCAAAAAGTTCCGGAAAAATATCAAAGAAGCTAAGAGAATGAACTGGGCCTTCTTCTGTGAACAAATCCAGAATACTTCCGAAACGGGTAGATTGGGAAAAATAATTTTGAAAAGTCGTATCTTCCAGGACAACGTCATCGCGTTCAGACGATATACTGCCAGTAATGTGTTAGAAGGTGTTTGAGCTGGTTACCCCCTGGTTGACGGCGATTTTCAGATGTTTCAGGCTGAACCGTGTACCGGAGTCCTGGTATCCATCACGCGTATTCTTTGACACGAGTGTAACTACGGTCACCCACAATTTAGTGACTACAAGACCGACCAGTCTAAGATTGTTCCTACTACGAATACCCAACATGCCTACTAACACTGCCCGACATGAGATGGTATTGCTGATCGAAAAGTCCCTGCACTATAAAGAATACACCTTGGGAACCTTTCCTGATATAGAAGTGTCTCTCAACAACGTAACAACCGAGGCAATCGTAAGGACTCTAAAAGCAAACGTGGACAAATGTCATCGATTGATGATTCGCTACGCTGCTAAGTAGGAGAGTAAAAACCTCGGAGTGATGTGGCAAACCAGTTGACCACAAGGACGAGTCCTCTTCTGTCGCCTCTTCTGTTGCTGCTGGTTATAAACGATATACTAGTGACGCTTGAGAGGCGGCGGCTTACGCCGATAATGTACTTATATTAGTGTCATTAGTATCTGAATACGATTAACGAAATCATAGAAGAACCTTTAAAGAACAAAAACCAGGGGACTGGCATCAACCATGCAAAACCAAGACCAGTACCACGTTTAGACGGTATGCTACTGGAACTCATACCCCAGGCTAAATTTATGTATTGTATTTCATTCTAGGCAGCTAACTGACCTGTAAGCTAAACGTATGAGAAAAGATTTCCAAAGCAAACAAAGCTTTTTACACCTGCAAAAGGCTGGCCAAGTGGGGTTTGGAAGCCAACATCACGCAATGGATCTATACGGCAATAGTGCGACCAAACCAGATTGGAGCACATACAAATAATATCGCGGTTGGGAATTCCTGGTGCATTCAAATCCACTCATATAGCCATAGTAGCTTAGGGAACAATCTCAATACGGTTCGAAGTACTAATATCACAGAGGGAGGCAATTCTGGGAAACAAGAACAGAAGAACTTATAGATAACGTAAATATCTATACAGACGGCTCTAAAACGACACCGGATAAGAGGGATCAGTGTTCTGCCATGAGCTCAACATCCATTTGTACTACAAACTTCACAGCGTCTTTCAGACCACGGTGTTGTCTATACACAAGGTGGCGGACTTGACACGCAGTCAGCTGGCAACAGGCGCTTCAATTTGTATCCAACGAATTCAAATTTGAGTCCAATGAATTCAAATGTAAAGCCCTCTTTCTTGGCGACAGAGCTGAAGACTGTACGCAAAAACAGGAAATTACAACTCTACTAAGTAACTGGACACAGGGGCATCACGGGAAATGAAGCAGCAGATATCCTTACTAAGAAAGGAGATAAAGTGGAAGCTCAGGAACCAAAAGAAATACTTCTTATATGGTAATATCAAATCTCTCAACGTAGGACTATTAGAAAGACTATTCTTGCGAAAAGAACATAGTAAGAAACTTGTTGAATTGAGAAAACCATGTGGAAGTCCTATGATCTACGGTCACTGTCTTACGGGAGTACACAGTGGCGGATTAAGACAGTTCGCCGCCCTAGGCAGATGCAGAATTGCCGCCCTCTTTCGATCTTCTTTTACTCACCTTAAGTATAGTTCCGTTAACGTATGTGAGATGTGTATATTACAGGAGATAATAGATTTCAGGTTAGTCATGATCAATAGCATATGCGTATATATGTATACATTTATGACTGACTCGAAACTTCCCACCGAAAGTGATGCGTATACACGGCGAGTCAATGAACTCGCAACTACTATGCGCTATAGAATATTTTCATCTTCATTTTATCTGTTATGTAAATATTGATAGAAACATAAAAAAAATTTAATTCTCCAAGGAACAACAAAATAAGTTAATCCCTAATAATTAAAAATGTATTCTGATTCAGGCTCGTTATTTATGCTCTCGAATAAAAAGTTCTTTCTTCGACAACCCAAAAAGTAGCATTATATCTAGTGTAAGCGATAAAAATTCGCCGCCCCTGAAATCTGCCGCCCTAGGCAGCTGCCTACCTTGCCTACCCGGTAAATCCGCCACTGGGAGTACATGCGCTCAGAATTGGTGTTTACGACACTGATTTGTACAGATATTGTCAGAAATATTGTCGCAAGGACAAAACAGGAGATACAAAGCAACTACTTCATTAAAGGATTTAAGAAGATGCGAACATCAGCATGTATCAGCAGTATCTCAAGGACGTAGGGCATCTGATTTCAATAAGGCTATGGACCCTATATGGTTTATAAAGAACTTTAGCTGGAGTAATGCTGTTTAATGAAATGTCATTTTCAGCTCTTCTTCTTGTTTTTAACAGATTTGCACGAAATTCGTTCCTTAACTCTTTGGGTTTTAAATAAATTTTACCCCACGACTCAAGTAAATATTTGCCTAGTAAGTTGTTACACCAGATTCAACGGAATAGACTTAATGCCAAAATATATAATATATAATGAAATACTTAATATAAAATGTTGGTATTATTGCTTTTACCTAATCTAGTAGATGTGAAAAAACATGCGTTAAATGAACATACCTATGAACTATATCTGAAGTGACGTTCGGTGAATTTGTCTAAAGTGGACTAAAAGTGATTCACATGTCTAGTGAAGAAATTAAGTGTTCCTACATTTATGGTATTATCAATTATAATTTATGTATCTTTTTTGTCACTATTCAAATATTTGGCTTCGATTGCAGGAATATTAAGATTTCATTGTGGCAGGAAGTAAAAAGTTTACAGTGTACATCAACAAGTCATCCGTAAGGTGTGTGTTTGTGTGTGCGTCATCACTTTTATATTTTGTACTAATAAAATGGTAAAATAATCAAATAAATAAATAAATCGGATTTTTTGTTGATGTACATCACCAAAAGTTTCAATATTACGTTTCATTTGCTTATAAAAAATTTTCTCTAAATTTTATTTTTACTAATTTTAGTACTATTCATATTATTCATGTTTTTATTTTTTTATTTTTAAGCATTTGTAGGACGAAGCGTAGTTTAGAGAGATGATACTATTATGGTAACGGAACAGCCTATTTAATGAGAAATTGTTTTGTGAAAATGAATTTTTTCCTGATAAAATTGGTTCATTGGATAGAATATTTTTGTTTATAGCTTAAGTAGTGACTCGAGTGATGCTATTGATGAGCGCCTAGATAGACCCAAACTAGGAGGACCACTGACCAGTGATGTTGTTCCGAACAACTTGTACCAGCCGATGACAATATTTGATAAGTTTAAATCGTCCAACATTATCTGTGCAACACCCATGAACACTTTTTTCTCTATTCGTCCATAATCGCCCCATACAGTAACCTAAAAATAGAAAAATGTTACAAAACTGTTAAATGTCTTTAAAATTAATTTTCACTTGAGTCTTTTTAGACGCGGCTAAGCAATACTGGAAATATACGTTTCGTACAAGACCGAGATGTTTTTAGTTTAAGTTTTGTTAGCCGCGGCATTATAATGCCAAGTGCATCCAAGTGAGTGCAAGCTCTTAGAAAAGTTCCTTAAAAATTTTTTAAAAAAATTCCGAAACTATACGTAGAACTAAACCTAAAACGAACGAACGAAATTAACCGAAACCGAAAATCCAACTATAACATGATTGTCTGAGTATTGCCAGAGGGCAGATACAGCACCGGACGAAGTTCCTACTTCGGGAACCACTGCTCTAGTCCTCCGGGAACACTCATCCAAAAATGTTCTAAACGAACGCACGAAAATTTCGAACGGATTAGAGTCCCGCGGGACCAGTCTGCAGAGCCATTAACGTCTGCAAACTGCTCCCATCATCCTCCCAGTTCTACGATTAAAACGTGAGACTTGTCCTTCCCGCAGCACTTCCAGCAATACGAAAGCGAAGAGAAGATTCGTGGACAAGCTGCTGCAAGTCTGCGGCCTGTTATTCTCAGTCAAAGACGAGGCTTCCGTTCCGAACCGACGATAAAGGTTTTCAGGTGCAGTTGAATGTGTCGGCCTCTGTTGCTAGGAACTGTAGACATAGTCCCCTCTTCAATGTAGCAACGAAGTGGTTCTTAAGTGCATGTGTGTGAAACTGTAGGTTAGTGGGCTGTTGCCCAGACTCGATCCGCATGCAGTACAGATGAATTGTCGATTTAGCAAGTGTTAGAATAAAGCTTATCAAGCAATTCACCTGGTTACATTTCCTTGGCACCAGTAAAAACGATGTTCTTGTAATGCTGAATGTCTGGCAGATATGCTGGCACATATCGCGAAGAAGATTATTAATGTCGCATGTGAAGTATTTGTGGAGCAGCGTTCCTTCACCACCACAAACCGTGCAGGCTCTTTGAATTCGTCGATCGATATGTGATAATTGGTTTGGATGCACGAGGCTGTGATGGAGCAGTTTAAATGTCACATCAGAGTATCTGTAATTGGACGGATAACTCTAACACCTAACACCTAAGTTATCCGTAGGATTTACTCCTACGAAGAGCTCGCAGCCGACGTGAAGTGAGTGTACTGAATGTTGTGTGCGGCAGTCGATTCATTACGAAAGCATTTATCACCTCAGTGCTAGGTTCCCAAGAAGAGAGACGACTGAAACGCTCTCGTGCTGTATCCACCAATTCGTTTAATTGTGTGGTGTGGGGTTGTATCAGTGTGTTCCCAGAAGCATAAATGATGTCTCCAAGAACTGTAAGTTGTCCTGTATCGGCCGTTACACCTCGAGCATTACTGAACCCCGAATTCACTAATTCAGGGTTCAACCTGATCGGAATTGCTGAGAATTCCCCGTACCCAAGATCATTCCATCGCAAATGGAATGTTCGTCTTATTCTGCCCCAGGTCGTAATCGTGGAGCTAAGATCTTGGGACCAGTCATGCGGATATGGTGGACGGACCGAGAGCAGATAGTAGTGCTCCCATGCGCCGCTACCCCCATAGAACTTACCCACATCTGAGAAATTAAGTTATTCTTTGACAGAATACTCGCTCGAATGCCCGTACCTGAAGACAACGAAATTTCACTACCATGTCTGTAAGACCCAAACCGCTACTGGTCGGCAGAGCGTGCTTTCAGCGACCTATCGTCTTCGTCAGACCACTCAGTGCAATTCCATACTGCAGCCTGAGTGTTTTGTATTATTATTTTGATGAATTTAGCAGAGACCCCCGCGTTGTGCAATTTGTAAAACAGGGCGGTTCTACTGATAGTATCGAAGGCCGCTGGAGGAGTGCGACGTCGACCTGGCTGTGAGCGCTTTTTACGATATCCTTTATGATTGTTTTACCCAATTTGTTCCCATCGGCATTTCTCGATCGGGTTCACCAAATTTGTTTCGTCTCCGGCTTGACGGTACCTCACGACATCTAAGGAACTTAAAAAGTGAAGCTTGGACGAGGTTTTGTGCTTCTGGTTGCCATGATGACTAGTTGGTTTATTCTGATCTCTGCCAGCGTTTCTCCGCTCGAATACGGGACTCCTACGCCGAATACTTGTCTAACATGAGAGCCACACTGGTGGCGATTTCACTGTAGTCCCATTTCGCGGTCTTTCCAGCATGGCTTCCTTAAGGAAAAATCAACGACCACAAACCTTCTTGAATTCGTTAATTCTTCTTTGCCGACCATCGAAGCTGGTAAGCAGGTGGATTGTGTATTTATAGATTTTAGTAAGGCCTTCAATAAGATTGACCATGAAATCCTGATCTATAAACTGTCTATTCTTGGGTTTCCTCATTGCTTCGTCGATTGGATGTCCTCTTACCTGTCTGATCGTACACAGCGAGCCCTATTTCGTGGTGTTCTTTCCAACCAAATCATTGTCACCTCGGGGGTGCCTCAGGGTAGTATCCTTGGCCCGCTGCTGTTTATCATATATATTAATGATGTATCGCTTCTGCTTTCCAATAGTAAAATTCTGTGTTATGCAGACGATGCTAAGATTTTTCGTACTGTCACCCGTGAATCAGACTGCGGTCTCCTGAACTCTGACTTGGCTCCGTCCTGTGATTGGTGTTCACGCAACCGCCTTCCTTTAAACATCGGCAAGTGCACCGTTATGACCTTTTCCCGTAGAAGATCTCCTTTCCTCTTCGACTACACTGTCGATAGTGTTGTCTTGGGTAGGGTCGACAGGATGAAGGATTTGGGCGTGGTCCTTAACTCTCGTCTTTCTTTCGAGGATCATGTGGACTCGATCGTTGCGAAAGCTAGTTCGACGTTGGGTTTTGTTAAAAGATGGTCTTAGGAGCGTGATGATCCCTACTTAACCAAACTTCTCTACTGCACCTTCGTTAGGCCATTTCTGGAATACGCTAGACCTGTGTGGTCCCCCTACTTTGCCGTTCACGTCAACCGCGTCGAGGCAGTGCAGCGCAGATTTCTTAGGTTTGCTCTCCGCGGACTTTCCTGGATTAATCCTTTACTACGATAAACTCGCCCGAATTACTGGAGGCCGTCAACATCTCGATCCCGCAACGCTTCTTAAGAAATCGAGACTTCATGTACGTCCCTGGTCATCGAACTCTATGTGGGATAATCCGAGAAGGGTTGTGCTTCAACTTGAAAGTCGATTATATCAGGCATAAGATCAAGTGATACCGAGGCAAAGTCGATAACTGATGAACCTAATCCCTTGACAAATGTTAGCTCACCATTTTCATCCCCTGGTGTTCTTCCATTAACCATTGCGCTTTTCTCTAAAACTAGTTGGATTTATGTTAACATTGAAGGTGTTGCAGATCACCAATGCGAGCATTAAAGTCTCTCATTAATATAAGGTTTCTACCCTGAAAGTTTTCAAAAGAATTTGCCAGTTTCCCCCTCCCAGTTATTGCGATTGATATACGCTGGTATTAAATTATATAGCTTACTTGGAGATGAAACAGTTACGATATGTATATTATAAAGCCGCGGCTTTATTTTAAGTTGTCACGTTTCTTGCAAGCCAGACTTGTTTCTATCCAGGTAAACGTGTCGTTATTTTTTTTTAAATAATAATGGTACGCGGAAAAAATATTTAAGATATTTAAAAAACGTCAAATTACTGTGTAACACAATCAGCTTTAATCGCTTTCACTATAAACACAAGAATTAAGGTTAAACGCGTTCGGCTTCGTCTTAAAAAGAGATACATGTTCTTAGCCGCGGCTTAGAGCTGTCGACAGATTATTGGATAAAAATTTTATAAAAATAAAACGCGGCTTAAAAGACTGAAGTGAAAAGTAAGCGTTTGCGCTTTAAAGACTTACTTGAAGAATACATCCATCAAATGGTTCCTTGAACGCTAATTGTTGCTGATAGAGGGGATCTAACGTGCGTCTTGCTATCGACGTTTTGTTCTTGTCTATGCACTTTTTACCAGAAACTAAGTATACTTTAACGTAAGGGGCAGGAAGCATTTTTGAGCCGGGTTTCGCCTGTAAAATACGATAATATTGTCAATACGAAATTAATTCGAATATACAAGTGATTTGAGTTACCTGCAATCCTCGAGCTCGTATTACTTCGACTTCTAGGAAACCTTTCTGATGGCACATTGATAATTGTATATCACCTAATGATGGTGCTCCAAGAACTTGTCGTCCGACAAGCTGTCCAGGACCAAGACCATCAATAAAGTCGGACAGTTGACCTTCGTTCATACGTAACGACGGTGACCACCTGAATGACATTGAAAAGTAGACAATTAGTACTATCGTAATGTAACTATGAAACTTCTAATAATTCTACAACATTCATAACAAAATTAAACAGAAGAAGGTAACTAAATTGAAAAGGTGAAGAAATGAGTGAAAAATAAAAATTTGTTTTACAAAATGTAAGAGTAAATTTTACACAGGGAGAAATAGAGATAGAGAGGCCAAATTATATGTACTTTATATGCACTGCACATCTAGTGTTTTGCGAGTTAAGTTGGAAATTTTTTACAGGTGAAATGATCATGCCAATTTTACTTTGATATTTTGTGCGATAGTGTGAAAACGTGATAGTTGTGTTTCTATATATTTGCAAGCTAAGACAGGATTAGTCCTAGTAAAAGTTTACATGCATTTTTGAGCGAACAGAAACATACATACATGCACTAGTGTACAGAATTGGTGCTTGTAAAGTACAAATGTAAAAATACTTGCAACTATAGGAGCTGAAACATCTCATATATGATAACATTTATTTCAGTCACTCATCACATTCATGAAATAAGCTAGAGATGGATGAGTTTCAGCTAATGGCTTACTAAGTAAGAAGCCAAGAAGAAGGAGCTGACTGTAATGAATTGAAGTCAAGGATATCTACAATTCATGATTTTTTTCTCAGTCCTTCGATACTACACCGAAAGAAAAGTTCTAGAAATTCTATACGTAAATTCCGGTAAAAATTACGGTTTTCAGTAGTAATCGTGTTGCAACTGTCAGCTACCTTAATTTTTACAGAACTCTATCTAGTTCCCATAACTCCTTATGGAGCATGGGACGAGAGAACGACTTCAGCCGATTCGAGACAACGATTGCAAGTAGTCTTACAATTTAAAGTGGATTCCGAAAAACTTTTTTATCGTAATCTGTTGTCAGTAGAAGACAGCCATGGGTCGCCACTGGTGGAATTCGAACCTGAGACCTCCGGATTGGTCAATTATGACACTTACTCGCACAATATGGCGTCCATCTGAAACTACGAAACAGAACCGTCAAACTTCCTGAACGA
The DNA here is from genome assembly GCA_964036015.1 of Leptarthrus brevirostris. Classification (NCBI taxonomy): domain Eukaryota; kingdom Metazoa; phylum Arthropoda; class Insecta; order Diptera; family Asilidae; genus Leptarthrus; species Leptarthrus brevirostris. Next base: position 2,531,686 of record OZ038371.1, on the reverse strand, counting down.
TGAGCCCCGAATATATGATCTGTTGAAAAGGCTTTCAAGTAAACAAATTAATTCACTTTTAACAAAACAAAAACGAAATATAAAATGTACCCAGTCTGAGAATCGAACCCTGGTAGTCAGTAGCACGCTTTAAATTCTTCATGACTAAACCAATCTTCACTTTAAAAAATTCACTTCCAAAGAAATTAAAAGAGCAGTGAAAATTACGGTGGAGAACCGTAAAATTTGCCGATTGGTCAGAAAAAAATTATGTAATTGGTCGTCAATTTGTCCTAAATCACACAGTAACTATTTTGAGACACGTAAATTTTACTGTGCTGTTCCGCAAAACATGCCCATAAATACATAAACTTATTGGACATTTTATAATCCGGCTACTTAAATTTAGCAAGAATGTGTTACTTGCAACATGGTTATGGAAAGTAGAACCGTAATTTGTTCTGGAACTGATGTACTAAAGGATTATTTAAATATCAACAGAAACAGAAATCGAAAACGCCAGTGCAAGAGCCGTTTGGCCTTATGTTTTTTGAATTTCTACCAAAAGTGGTTTTCTCTTTTGTCTTCTCTAGATTTGCGAAATCCCAGCGGTAAGCCAAGACCTCTGTGGTGGCCGGCGAAAATCATTGCACTTAGAAAGGAAGGTCGCAAAATGTTTAATAATGCTATAAGGAACGCCTCAAAAATTTTAGAAAAACTTGTTAGGAAAGCCGAACGATCTTCGTAGGACTGTTTTTGTAATAAAATCGAAAGCACCTTGGAAGCGGCTCGTTTGTGTAAGATCTTCTCAAAAACACCGAGCTGGACCTTATCTCGGCTAAAAACCCTGAAACTATTGATTGATACTCACTTTCGGGGCTGTTGAACTGCAAGAATAATTGAGTCTACAGTAGCTTTGGACGGCCATGGCATAACGTGTAAAATGCTTAGAAGAATAAAACTGAAATACAATTTCAAGCCTTTCAAATCACCGGGGTTTGACGGAATTGTTGCGTTGCTCTGGGTAAGAAACTGGAAACCCCACATCCAAAAAAGAGTACGTAAAGCGACAGTTGAAATAAGAAAATAGGCAAAAGAAGCCGCATATTCTGTACTGCCTCTATGTCAGTTTTATGACAATGTGGCAGTCCGGTGCCCTGCACTGAAAGAGATGATCCACCAGAAAGCACTGGAGAAATTTAAAAGGACGGTAACCTTACTGATCACAGTTGCTTTTGGAACTATACCCTTCGAAGCCTTTAAAACCATCCTCCACCTAGCGCCAGGATCAATTAAGTTAAACCTGGGACGATTACCGGCTTCGGACATTCCAAAATAACAAAAACTATCGACTACAAACCTTCTTTCAAGGCTAAATTCGACTCCTCTAGACCTGTCAGGCAAGAGTAACAAAGATCACCTTCCCTTCCCTTTCTCTCCGCCTTCCACTTCCCCTCCTCCTAACCCCGACAATGTGAACAATCACTGCAGCTTATGCAGGAGATAGGCGTTTCTTTTTTTGAACACTGGCGGTTCAAAGTTGGAAGATAAAATTGGTGGAGTTGTCTACTTGGAAAATCTGGTTCTAAGCATTTCTACTACTGCCGTGTTCTTAAAGTAGGAATCATGGTATAAAGGTAGCCTTACAATGTCTGGAGGACAAACTAATGTAGGTAATTGACTTTTATATTTTACAGACAATCAGGCTGCTATTAAATCTCTCACGGCAATGTATACGACCTCTAAGACTGCCAGAATTTGTGACCTAACTCTGAAAATCATGGCTGGGCGCCTTAGTGAACAACTTACATGGCAGATCTGGCCAACCTTCGACATAGAGCGTTCAAAAGAGCTCAAGTTGATCAAGCGAAATGTCATAAGCGTCGTCATGGCTGTTATCTTAGATCATTGTCTCATAGACAGACACACTAAAACACTCAAAGAGCCCCTAAATGAAAAATAATTTTTTTTTTATGTAGTTGGAAAGATGAGACATAAGGGAAAACCATGCAGCTCTAGCAAACTACAGGAGCCGGAAGTAAAGCAACCTTTTCCTTAACAGGGGGGAGGGCCTTCCGATATCAGACACACACTTCGCTTATTCAGGGGCTTTTATGGTTTTAGATATCATTTATAGGGTTGGAAATCTCACTCCAACGTTGTATCAAAATGGGCTTAAGTGTGTCTTCCCCTTCGAAGGCTTTTTTTTATACGATGTGGTAAAGCCTAGGGGACAACCCTTTGATGCGTTAGCATGGTTTTGGCCGGAAAGGAATTAGAGTAAGGGAAGTGGGAAACTTGAATGTCTTGTTTGTTTGCATTGCTGCGAGCTAGACAACAGCCCAGAGACGGAGTGGGTTATTTTAATTTCTTAATAAAAGCTCACGAAGAGAACGGGTCGCGAACCCGCGATCCATGGCATGGTGGTCATGCCGCTCAACGAATTGATCCAACTCCGTCTCAATTGCAGTTCTAAACTAACCTAACATACCGTTCGCCTAATCGTAGAACTCCTAAAGAACTTAGTGCTGATATGGTTTCCTTTGGAAACCTCCATTTTAGATTAGCTCATCAAAAGCTGTAAAAAACTTTTTGGAGGAAAGAGGATTTAAATAATCAAAGAAAAGTAAAGCAAAAGGTTATTATCTACAGAATCAAAGCTATCAAAGTTCAAAAAGAAAGAATACGCATTAGGTAGGTGTGGTAAATAATAGATATAACTTTTGAGATAATCGAAAGGTAGCAAATCCAAAATTTCATAAGTTCAGAACTTTTCAGACAAGTTTTCTAGTGTAGTTAATTGTCAAAACAAAGTGTTCATTTTTTAGGAAGTTCCCACGCTTTAAATGATTCTGAACACTCCCGAAATTTGGCTGGAACTATTTTATATTTGAAAATGTCGGTTAATTGTAACAAATTTATTATGGCAATGTTTTTAAGAAAATGTTTATAGTTTCTAAGAAGCAAGCCCAAATTCGTTTTCCGCCCAATTAAAAAAAAAGATGTGAAAATGTAAATTTAAACTTTTACACAACTGAAATGCCAAACCAGCTGATGGTATTGAGTAGTTTAATCTTTATTCTATGGAATTCAAGATCTATAACAATCTTTACGTCCAGTTTGGAACCGAAAATTTGGTAAAATTTTATTGACTTACAAATAGAAGATTCTTAAGATTCATAAGGTAAAAGGGAAGGAATAGAGCACCTAAACCAGACAGTAGTATTTTAAGACTATACAAAACTTAGTGAACAATAAGTCCTACAGTTAACTTACATAACTAACAGGCTACCAAAATATCAGAGGAATCATGCAAAGTATTTTTAATTCAAAGCTTTCTATTACATGCTCCTCTACTCGAAAAAAAAATCATAACTCGTAACAGAAGGTGCACTATGAAAACTCCACATGCTCAAAAAATTACTCAAAATAAAGTAATTTAATCATACATGGACACGATTATATAGGCACTGCTGACATCGGCAAAAGAAGCATTGTGTAGTAATCGGAAATAAATATACAAAAGGCAAAAACAAATAAAACAGCTAATGCAGGAGGTAGGCGTTTTTTTTTTTTTTGGAAAATAAAAACATGTCCATGTCCTATTAAAATGTTACATCACTTCAGTTTCAGTCAGCGTTCAGTTCAACTCCGACAGCTACGACACTTTGAAAAGATTGACAAAACATAGCATTTGAAGAAAACGTTTAAGAGATACATCTCTTTTGAATATTCCACACCATACTGACATTTAGATATTTAAAAAAACACCAACAAAACCAACAGATACAAAATGAGAATGTTTGAGAACACAACTGAACTGAATGAAAAGTAAATAGCACGTGGCCGATATAAATAAAATCTTGAAAGTAATTTTGATTGTGAAAATGAAACTTAAAACAAAAATAAACAAATTCATTTTTTTTGTGAATGTTTTTTTTTGCGATTGATTTTTGTGAACTTACGATGAACATTCTGAACTTGAAATGGAATGAAGGCTGCCTGCACGATTTGCATTCTGAGCAGATGACGATGACGGGGCAACTTCAACGGATCTTTGTATGCTTCCTGCAGAACCTCGACCCCGTTGTTGTTGATGCGGAGGTATTCCCTGACCTTGGTCTGTGTGGTTTAAGTAACGTTCAGATTTCTTTAGAAAATTTTCGTAAAATAAAGTGGAAAAAAAATTAAAAAATATTTTCCTTTATAAGCAAGTGTTAAGATTTCTTCCCTCACCCAGCACCTCAACCCTTGTAATGACCAGAACATGTTTTTTGAGGCAATTTTTTAACTTAAGGATTTTATTTATTTCAAAGTTTGTTTTTTTTTAACGTAATCCTTGCTGTGAAATATTTCTGCTTCAGGTAGTTAGTTAAAAATAAAACTTTTTAGCAATATTATCGTGTTTTTTTTATTATTATTAATTTATTTACTTATTCACTAAACCTAAATATTAAGAGAAGAGAAGCAAAGATTGATACTCATTTCGATAGGGAGTATATTTCGAGTTTTAATACAAAACAAAAACGACTTACTGACTTATTTTCTCAGTTTGAAACAAACTTCTTTTTAAACGGTCAAAATCATCCTGTCATTCTCCCCCATGGTATACCAAAGAACTACGGAGCCTTAAGAATAAAAAAATAGACTATGGAAAACTTACTTACGCTGCAGAAACTCGTCAGCTTATTGTGAATTCGTTTATTGTCACGACAGCTTTTTAGCGTTATCATCATCTTTATACAGGGAATATCTTGATAATGTTCGTGATAACTTGCATAATGATCCTCGTACCTTTTTTAAATTTGTAAATATGAAGAAGAAAACAATGTGGTACAATGGATCCTCTAGTTGCAGTGCGCCCGATATAGCCGATAACTTTGCATTGTTTTTTGAGGGCGCCTTTTCATCAGCAACTTTGCGCCTTCCCTGGAAGAGTTTGGTCATATCCAGGATCGTCCACCTGCCTCCATTGTTTTGCCCATTATATCTCGTGATATTATCTTGGATGGTATCGAGGAACTTAAACTGGACTTTCCTTTTGGTCCTGGTGGTGTTCCACCTGCGTTCTTGAAATCCTGTTCTGACGCCTTACTCACTCAATTGGAACTCATCTTCAACAAATCTCGTCAGGCCGGTAGATTTCCTATATTATGTTAATTCCTGTTTATAAAAAGGGGCATAAAAACTTAATAACAAATTATAGGCCAATCGCAAAGCTTTCCTGCATAGCCAAGTTGTTCGAATATATTATATAATCACAGCTTGTTGGGCAGTGTAAGGCGTTAATCTCATCTAATCAACATGGTTTTCTGCCTGGTAGGTCGACGACTACTAACCTGCTTGAATTTATATCCCGCATTATTTCTATCTTCCAAAAAAGGTTTCCAGACTGACTGCGTCTACACCGACTTTAGCAAGACATTTGATAAGCTCCCTCACTCTGTGATTATGCTTAAACTTGAAAAGTTGCGGTTTCCGCCTTTATTGCTCGAGTGGATCTGATCTTACTTAAAAGATAGGATAAATCGGGTATGTCTCCGTGATACTTTTTCCAGAGTCGTTAGGGCTTCATCTGGCGAACCGCAGGGTAGCCATCTGGGGCCGTTGCTATTTATTCTTGCCATTGACGATATTGTCCCTCTGTACAGCACTCCAAATTTTTAAACTACGCGGACGATATCAAGATTTTCTCAGGTGTTAGAAATAATTATAATTCTTCTTGCATTCAGGATGATTTAAATACTTTCAAGAACTGCTGTGGATCTAATGGCCTGCAGCTTAAACTGGATAAATGTGAAGTTATGTCATTCTGTAGGAACCCCAATCAGCTCGTCTTTGATTATACCTTTGCGGAAACTAATATCTGTCGCGTGCAGTCCATTACTGACCTTCGTCTGAAACTTGACCGTAAACTTGATTTCACTCTGCACATGAACTACATTGTTTCTAAGAGTAACTCAATTCTGGGCTATGTAAAGTTCAAGGACAATTTGTTGATCGGAAAACCTTAATTCACTTATTCGTTTTTTTAGTTATGCCATTGAGTCGGTGCAGCGGAACTTTGTTAGATTCGCATTAAGAGACCTTCCGTGGAATGATCCACTCAGGCTGCCTCCTTATGTGGATCGACTTCGGTTGCTTAATATGCACTCGCTGGAAGAACGACGTAGAGTTGCTGATCTAGTATTTAATCACCAGCTTTTGAACTCGAACATAGATTCTTGTACTCTCGCAGGTATAGTTTATTATAGGCATACCCCGTATAGCTTAAGGAGATTGCCTTAACTACATGTCGTTCACTCTCGGTCTAACTATGGTATTCATCGACCTAACCCTTACTAAAGATTCGCTGAAACGATCTCTGTTCTCTGTGCACTCCTGATTGTTATGTGTGTGTGTAGTTTAGTTTTGATAATTTATGTTTTTTGCATGTTGGTGTGGGAGCCTCATTAACCTCAATTTATTGTTATATTCTGGTGAATAGCTGAACTGGTTCTAGGCTCCTGTCTGTGAAGTGCGCCTTCTATGTTCGAAGGGTTAAAAAAAAAATTCATTTCACGACCTTTAATTGAGCCTTTATCATTTAAATGAGCTTTAATGGAGCTTTAATTTTTACAACGACCCACCCTCTAAAGCAGTGCCGTTCAAGCCTATGCCCGCGGGCTTTAAGCTTTTAAATTCTTACATGCCCTTGTTTGGCTGTATTCAGTTTCTAAAGCTTTTAAGCATTTCTTACATTAAGTAGTGCGAGTCTGGCCGTCACTGCTCTAAAGCAGTGATGACAAAACCTATGCCCGTGGGCAAGTGAGCTTTTAAATGCGTATTTCCACTTGTTTGGCTGTATTCGAATTCCTTTTTTGCCTATTTTTCGTTAAAAGATAGAAAAATCTTTTAACAAATTTTGTAATCCATTATACAATATCTTTAAATATACCTTTTGCAAACATTTTAAGTTTCTAAAAGCTTTTAAGCATTCCTCATCTAAAGTAGTGTGAGTTTGGCCGTCACTCCATTTAAGCAGTGCGAGTCTGGCCATCACTACTCTAAAGCAAGAAATTTTCCCAACTTTTGCTCCAAAATGCGAAAAACTTAACATTTCTTTTAACGAGCTTTTATTGGTTTACCTTTTTAACAAAATGTTATTTACTGAGTTTTTCAGCAAAAGTTGCCCAAATTTCATGCAGGGTTGGGTAAATTCGAGGGGACTCATAGAAATTCTCTTATTATTGATGTGTCAAAGTTATGCTATTTTTAAGGGAGGGCCGTTTAACTCGTTCGCACAGTTTTTTTGCAGTATTGCGCGAAAAGGAAGGGTGAGCAAAATTGGAAATAAACAATGAGAAAAATGAACAAATTCAGACGAATCGAATGGGCCTGGATACGTTACAATTGATTAACATTGCCCGGCCAACTTTACACTGGAACGTGCAAACCGGTTAAGCGCCTGTAACTCCCTTAAAAATAGCCAAATATTGATAAATCAAGAATGAAAGAATTTCTACTAGTCCCCTCGAATTCCCTCACCCTTTAAAAGTAACAAAATTTGGCCAACTGTTTCTAAAAAACGCAAAAAACTTCAAATTTCGTTGAAAAACCTAAAGCTCGCTAAAATGATAAAAGCTCGTTTAAAGCTCGTGAAATGAAAGGTTCGGTTTTTCGCGGTTTTGAGCAACATTTGTTGCTTTTAAAGGATGAGCAAAGTCGAGGGTGCTCGTAGAAATTCTCTCATTCTTTATTTATCACGATTGGTCTATTTTTAAGGGAGTTACAGCCGTTTAACAGGGTTCACACGGTTTTTGCAATATTGCGCGAAAACGAAGGGTGAGCAAATTTTGAAATGAATTTGAGAAAAATTAGCGAATTGAGACGAATCGAATGAGCCTAGGGACGTTACAATTGGGTAATAACAGTGATGGGCATTATTAGATAAAATTTTCAATCAAATAACGATTTTTTTTAAAAATCGAATAAAAAATTATTCGAATAAATTTTTATTCGATTTTCAATTTATTTTAAGTTATTTGCAAATAATTATTTGTTATTTGGTGCTCCTTAATCCAATTTCAAATAATTATTTGTTATTCGATCGTTCGTTATTCGATAATCAAATAATGCTTTTTATTCGAATTTCAAATAATTATTTGTTATTCGATTATTAAATAATTATTCGATAGTTCATGTCTCTTTATGAAATAATTATTTGTTGTTGGTGTCCATTAGTTCAATTTCAAAAAATTATTTCTTGGTACACGCATTTCATATCACAAGGTGTCCCCGTACTTAGGAAATTAAAACTGCCTTGTTATGTTTTGATGTTTACAGTAAAGATTTTAGTAAATGATACCATAAAAGTATTCCATAAAGAGACATCAACTATCGAATAATTACTTGATAATCGAATAACAAATAATTATTTGAAATTCGAATAAAAAGCACCAAATAACAAATAATTGTTTGCGAATTATCCTCTAAATAACAAATAATTTTTGTAATCAAATAAATTTTTATTCAATTTTTCAATTTATTTGAGCTTTTAGCTTTTATCTTTATTTGAATAAAAAATGCCCATCTCTGGGTAATAATGCCCGGCCAACGCCAACTTTACACGAGTGGATTTAGCGCTACCAAAGCTTTGACAGTAAGCAGCCGCTGCCCTCTGTTATGTTTCACTCAATGACGTATCAATTGGGGACAACTTTTGTGCCCAGTAGTGAAAAACCTTTTTTGCTTGCATTTTTATTTCGAGAGAGATTTATTTTATTTTAATTTATTATTATATACATATTAAATTGTCTTCTCTAAAAATATTTTTTATGATATACTTTTTCTCTCTACTCCTATTTAATAAGATAAAATTTAGAAATAAATGGTTGTTTTCCTCTGGAATGTGCTTAACCAGAATGAGAGCGGAGATATTTTTCTGTACGTTCATCTATTTCTATTACATGTGATTTCTTGTTTTGAATGTGCAAAGCTACCAACATAAGAACGCGATCGAGAATTTAATCGAGATCGGCGGGAACTCGATATCTCAAATTATGAATACTACAAATGAGAGGCTGAGAGTAAAAGTGATCTATTTATAAGGTTCGGGCAAAAATGGCTTTGAAAATGTCCCGCGCAAAAACGAATCGCGTGAGATTCCGGGCAAAAACGAATCGTAGAAAATTTTCGGGCAAAACGGCTTAACTACTTAACTGCATTAACTTTGCATTACTTTTTGTAGTTAAATAGGTCACTTTTACTCTTAGCCCGTCAAATATTACAGTGTCTTACACGATAGTGATTAAAATAAACAAAGGAAAATTCACACTTTCAAACAGATGCTAGGTCCGAAAAAGCTCAATGAACTGTGTACGAATTGAAACTACGCCTTGCTACTTAGCCGTCAAATTTTTATTCATTATTGATTTTTAGTATTACATATTTCTACTCCGAATATTCCTGTATCAAGTGAGCTGTCATTCTATTCCTTCCATTCATACTATGATAATTAGCAGAAATGTTTACGTGGCCACTATTTTATGAGGAACTTGAAAGTTGATTTAAAATGGTTGTTTTGGACGACAAATAGTTAAAGTAGTATATAGTTCTGCCGCATCGTAGTGGTGCAGTGTAGATTTTTTAGGTTTGCACATCTTGGCCTCCCCTGAAATGAGCTCGTCATTTTTCCTACTAATAGTGGTAGACTTTGTTTAATTTCTTCCGATACCCTTGAAAAGAGGCGAAATGTATTCCAGAATTGTTTTTATTTTCGGTTTGATACATGGAGCCATAAACTGATCCGATCTGATTTCTGTTCCTGCTCGCTTCTTATCATCGAACTCTGTTTGTCATGAATGAGCCAATAGCTTCAATGTATATTCTCTACAATAAGAGCTTCACTTGCTTTGACTTACACTCTTCAAAGATGTAGTTAAAGAAACAACTTTATCTATATCTTTATCAAATTCTGGTATATTAGTAATTTTAATGTAGTAGTCCGTTTTGAAATAAACAAATCACACTACGTTAGTACTAAAATTCATCTCAATTAACACGCCACTCTCACTAAGCCCCTAGATCACAGAACGTTGCGCCCCTACGGATCACGAAAGTTTCAAATTATCCATTTTTAAAACTGATACCGTTTTGAGCTTAATTTTTACTCAATTCTTTTTAGACATGGCTAAATAATACCAAAGTTTGCCGTTTCTTGCGAGAAAGGAGACGTTTTCAGTTCAAGTTTTGTTAGTTGCGGCTTTATTTTAAGTTTGCATATTTCTTGCAAGTCACACTTTTCTAAGTAAACGTTAATGTATGTATGTTTATATAACATATTAAAAAAAAACTGAATTGACTCTAAGCCCAGTTTAAAACGCTTGCACTGTAAACACAAAAATTATGGAGAAGTTCGTTCGGCTACGTCTAAAAGAGAGACACAAGTTATTTTTTTTTTTTTATACGATGTGGCCAAATCCTAGGGGACAACCCTTTGATGCGTTAGCATGGTTTTGGCCGGAAGGGAATTAGGGTAAGGGAAGTGAGGAAACTTGAGTCTTGTTTGCATTGCTGCGAGCTAGACAACAGCCCAGAGACCGAGCGGAATATTTTAATTTCTTAATAAAAGCTCACGGTTATCTGGGCTCAAACCCGGGACCCATGGCATGTTGGTCTTGCCGCTCAACGCATTAATCCAACTCCGTCTCCGTCGTTATTAGTCGCGGCTTAGGACTGAAGCACATGCAGAGCTGTAAGTACCAAGTAAAATTTCAGACAACGCAAATATATGAGAGCATCCACACACAGCAAGTACCATTCAGTAATAGTATCTAGTGATGCTTTACTATTCAGCTTTGGAAAATTTTAAATTTTGATAATTACCACAATTACATGCAGAATTGAAGCCGGCTTCAAGTCGACTTGAAAGTCATGTAACCTCGGATCGACTTCAAGTCGGCTTAACTTAAGTCGATCCGATAAATTTGTCGGATCGACTTGAACCAAAGCAATGTAAGTAAAGTCAAGCTCTCAAGTAGGTAAACTGTCGCCTCAAATTAAACTGTCAGTTCAATCTCAAGTCAACTCTTCAATCCGACATGTAACCGTGGTAACTGATGCACTAGTGGTGACAAAGAACAAATATAAGCAGTTTTTATAATTAATTTTGCAGCTGTAATTGGAAGTAAATTTTCGGAGGAGATAATTTCAAATGCTTGGTACTTGCAGCTTCGAACCTTAGCTTAACGACAACAAGTTAATACCTTAAAAATTTGGTACGAATAAGACGCGGCTTAAAACACACGAATGGAATTAAGGCCCTAATGTAATACGAGAAACACTGTGTATTCATTCCATTTATTGCCTAAAGGGAATGGTTTTCTATGGTATTCCAAAACTAACTAACAAAAGATGCGTTTGGTTCCTCAAATGTCAATTAGTTTATTACATGTACACTATGCTTACGAGTTGTGACCCATCCTATCTGCTTTGTCTTATTGAAGCAATAAAAAATTAGGCTCGTGTTGCTGTTTTACTCTCTTTAAAAGGAGCTGAAGTTATACCCGAGACACGCTATTATATTAACTGCATCATTTCTGGAGGATGAACGGAAGAGTCGAAAGCCTGCTAGGATATGGCGATTCTCATCTGGACATTCTCAAGTATTAGTTTACCTTCAAGCGGTAGCAACCGGATAATAGAGCCTAGAACGTAGCTAAGCAACTAATGCGGGAGGAGATAATCTCTCTTAAAAAATGACCTAACTCCAAGATTGTAGTAGGCCATGCCGAGGGTTTACAGTGTCTACAGTGCTTTGAATCTCTGCAACATATCTCCTCAATAACAGCTCAATCTCCTATTGTAGTCTAGTCGAGTAGGGTGGGTATGGGAGGTGGGATCTCTGCCCACCTGGTCATATTATTTCTCCTCCAAATCACTTCTGTACGAGTGGAGGTGGATGGCAGACCCTAAGATCTTGGCTATATCCACGGGACCCACAATAGATGTAGCTCTAGGAATTTAGCCCTCTGCGGCGGCTGTGGAGGCCGGACCTATGCCGGCTGAATGTACTGTAGCAGTCCCTGAAGAAGAGGTCATTGGTAATGTATTTGTTAGTAATACCTTAGGTGCGGCGGTGACAGAAATGGTATACTCTCACGAGTTAGCTATCTCCGCGGCACACGCACCAGTAGTAGATGGAAAATAGCCCTGCCAAGAATTTGTTACAATTCATCCGAAAGAAAGTAAGTGCCCTGGTTCTGGGCTTGAGACAAAATCTCTCAAACGGGGGAGAGAAGACAGGATAGAAAAAAGCGGCAAAACGGTAAGAAGGACAGGATGATGAAAGTCCAAAGGTGGAACCAGATGACAGGACGCCTAAGATGGAAGAATCAACACGCGGCTTGGAAAAGCGGAAGCTGAACAAAGCGAGAGCGCTATAGTGGCCCTCAAAAATTCTACCACCAGCCCACAAGAAAACATCTTCTATGCTTAGCCAAAAGACCAGACCCGTCCAGGCTAAGGGTAAGATGTCTGCGGGAGCACGGAAGCCAAAAGTTCCCCAGGAAGTACGGCAGCCAGCACCAGCGGGAGGCCGACCTTCTCCTTGGCGGCGACGAATGACCTACGACTGAGGGTCCTGGACGCGAGTAGGGATAGGTATATGGAGCCGGGTCAACTAGGGACTTTTAAGAAGGCCCTATTGAAGACTGTAGACCCCTTCCAGAAAACTCCGGGGAAATAGGGGTAAATTCGGTAACCTTTCAGAATGATGTGATAGCACTGAGAGGTGTTAACCAGCAATCAAAGGTCTGGGTATGCGAAAACACCAAAAAGCTGACCAAACTTTGATAAAGAGCTAACTTGTAGGTGAGGACCGCATGGGTGCTGTTAAAGACATCAGAAGAATGATTATCTTTGTCTCGAGGGGAACCCGGGATAAGGATATCATAATAAAGAAGTTGATGAGACACAAAAATCACTGCACCAAAGACACGTCCAAGAAGACTTGGCCGCAAATTTTTACTGCCATGGGTAGGGGTGTAGGTCATGTTTAAAATCATTAACCAAGGAGGAACACTGGAGACGGTGGGGTAACATGGATTCCTACAGACAGGCTAAGATGTTAGCAGTGACCCCGGGAATCGAGGTCAGGGGCGACGACAGCAGGAATTGGCCTCCGCTAAGGGAGACTGGGAGGTGACGAAAAACGACCCGCGCTTAGGTGGTATGTTTCGGTTATTTCTCACGAAGAGGAGTTTTTAGTGAGTAAGAAACTTCCGGTGTGTTATGGAAGAATTTCACCTCTCCCGCTAAAAACACCTGAAGAGTTAGAATGATGTTTTGACCAACAAGAATGGTCCTTCTTGGTGACACGTGGACAAATTTATGATCATTTTCCAAAGAATTATATTTTTAGGCGTTCGTGTGTCTCAGGTATTACTGCCGCTTGGTTGATGATACAGCAATGTTACGACGATCGAATATATTTTTAAGCATAGAAAAATTATCTACTCTTCTCAATACAATGGCGCGAGATAGCGTGCATTAAATAATCGCCATAGTCATAGTTCATAGTCATCCTTAACCCAACAAATTGAGGTGAACAAAATCTTAACTTAACTTGAATTAAAGCTAAATTTTAAATCCAAATTAAAAGCATAAAACAAATCATAACATAGCAGATCGCATTTTTGCAGCAATATTTCACTTAACATCTAACACAATCAGGACATGACGCCTCTCCACAAAAAATAAGACATCAGACATTGACCGCAGCTTTAAATGAAGATAAAAACACAAAACAAAAACCAAAAAACAAACAAATCCAAAAGTAATTGTATAAAATCTTAAGACATAGCAAACGAAATTGTCTAAAATGATACAAAATCAACAGTAAACTTTGAGGAACTGTAATAACGAGCCACTACCAAATGTATAAAGTCATATTTTCCACTATTCTCTGTGTGTTCAACAAATAAGCGTCTATGAAATTTAAAAGCTTCGATGCGTTTGTGTCTATCTGATGGTTAGAATTGTCGTTAAACTCTGACGTTATCTGTCTATATAAAAAACTAAAGCAACTATATTTAGTCAAAAGTTTAACAATGGGTTTTGGGTCTATGTCTCCCTGCAAAAGTAAATCTGTTTAAAGACCAATTTCGGAATGGTTTCCTTTTTGTGGTTTGCTTCTTTTTTTTTTTTTGTAGAACAAAACAGAAAATTAATGAAAAAATTATAAGTAAAAAACGAAAAACAATGAAAAAATAAAGAAAACAATTCAAATCGAACCTGTCCCCATCAGTGATTCCTTCTCCATCATCAGATGCTGAAGAGCCTCGCGAAAGGACTCCACGCATCTCACCTGGAAGGACTTCTTCACTTCTGTGCACCGTAAACGAGTTCTTACCCTTCTTTCCGAAGCCTATACGTCTTTTCCGACCTTATTATTGTAAATTTTAATTTTATTAAAAACATCTGCATCAAATTAGGGTATTTAAATGCTGGGAGAAATAATCGTAACTACCTTAACTAGAGGGCGAGTTTAAAGGAAAACTATAGAAATTCAAATGAAAAAAAAAACGGAAACTACTCACCTGTCGCTGATAATTGCGACGTTGAATTACTCTTTTTACCCATTCCTGCACCAAATCGTTCTCTTTCTCTGCTCCCGAGTTCACTTTTCGGTGATCTTTGTTCAGTCTTCCTTCTCTGTGAGTCCGGATTTTGTAGGCCGACTGCTGTGTCTGATAAGCTTCCATCTAAAACATTGCCTATGAAGACTTCGCCAACCGTAGGCAATTGTAGCAAAAAAATACTCACCAACTTTATCTTCTGGTGTTCCATCAGCATTCGAAATGCTTCGGCTAAAAGGGTTTCCATCGTCACGATCACTTCCCAATTCGATTCGATCTTGTTCTCTACGCTCCCGTTCACGATCTCGATTTCGTTCGCGATCACGTCCAGTACTGCTTTCATTTGACGGAACCTTAACAACTCGATCGCGGACATCGTATTCGCTAGAGGATTGAATTTGATGCGATCGGTGATGTTGTTGGTGATTGTGATCATGAGTTTGTTTTTGTTTTAAAGACGCACGTTTAGGTGATGTGGATAGAAGAGCAACACCGTGGGAATTTGCAAAAGAGGAAGAAGAAGCATAATTAGCATTACTACCAACAGGACTGCTACAATTGTTATAATTAGATTCATCTACGGGCGGATTTTGATCGTACTCGAAATATTCTGGCTTGTCGTTTATACTAACTAAACTACTGCGATCTTGGGAATTTTCGCGCTGCACCTGCTCTAAGCGGGAATGATGTTTTTCAGGACGGGATCGAGGATTTGATTTTTGGGATGATTTTCGTTCGTGTCTGATCTCAATATCTTCGTCTGATCCTGGCTCCATAGCGTTTAACTTATCCTTTCCGTGCAATGAATCTTGTGAACCGGATTTCCGTGCGTCATGACTTTGGCTTTTGTACTTTGATTGTGCGTCTTCGTTGCGGGCAGTTTTATCGTCGGCATCCTCGGCTTCCATTGTTCTATAGCCGGGATCGTCGCCATTGCAGTAAGATTCTTCGTTCTGATTATGAGATCTCAAACTATTATGCCGTCGTCTGCTATTTCTTGAGTCGTACTCGTACTTGGTTCGCTTTTGTGGCGAAGGAAAATCGTTGTTCAATCGATCTGAATGGGTATTGGTCAAGTCTAAAGACAAACTATTTCGATTCATAGTGCCAGGCTTTTTATGACGAAACGAAAAGTATTCTTGGTCCTTTTCGCCTTTATCTTGTCGCTTGAAAACCGCTTTATGGACTGACTTTCGTTTCCATCCGACGTCGGAATCGTAAACAATGTTGATGATTTTGTCATCGGTAACAAGAGAGTGAGAATGGCTCAACGGGTGGTATTCATCTACGACAGGTCCAACATACGTCTGACGAATATTTGACTCGGAATGATATTTTCTAGGAAGACTTGCAAAACTACGCCTTGAAAAGCCATCCCGATATGCCTTTTCTGTTCTCGCCCACTTTCTTTCCGGCAAATCTTCATAATCCAAAGATCTTGTACTTCGGTCGTCCAGAAATCGTTGCGCGATCTCCTTCGGCTTTTTTAGAATGGACGTCGGGAACATTTTTCCCGATATAGGAACGCTATTTATCAGGGCATCCGGAGCAAAATTTCTCGTCATCTTCATCAGCGAGTTTGTTGGAAACTTCAGATCTAAGGCTCCGAAAATTGGTTTACTCAGCGGCGGTGGCAGTATAGCATGACCAGGTACATATCCACACGATAATTGCGGGCCAGGATCAGGATAATGCCACAATGGATCAAGAGATGGCAGTGATGGTTCTGAATGTGGATAGTATTCAAAAAATGGAGATTGACACAAATGGTAAGGAATTGGTTGTTGTTGTTGGGGGATGCAGCTAGGTTCAACTAAATGAGCGTTGTCGAGGAAAACAGAGCTATCACTACACGTCTGGTACGGGGAGATAAATGGAAAATGTTCTTGTCGAAAGAAATTCACAACAGGATCGGCAAAGCGCATTAAGCTCTCAAAATTTGGCCTGGGAATGTTGTAGCTAAGAGAGCTGCTACGGAACACTTTGGCTGGGATGCTTCTAAAATCGGTTTTAGCTATAAATTCCGGAATGTGAGGAAAATTGGAAAAATAATTGGGAAATATATTGTTCGTTGACGTTGCAGCATCTGATTCTTGTGGTGGTGGTGGTTGTGGTGGTAATGGTGCAGAATATTCTTCTGGATTTAACGGTGGTACGTAATTACGCTCAAAATTACCGAGCGATGAGCGCCAATTAAACGGAAGACAGTAGTGATTTCTGTAGTGATTTCTTTCCAAAAAATTGTTTGTAAGAAGATTTTTACAATTCTTTTCGTAGACTGATTATACAATAACTATTTACTTACCTCAATCCTCTTGACCCTCTCGGCCGTTCTGATTGAGTAGAAAAAGCACTTGAGGTAACACTAACTACTGACTCCATATCCGAATCACCAAAATCACCCATGAAATCTTTATCAGGCGATAGTGAATGACGTGGACGAAATCGTGATTCCATTGAATGTAGATCACTATCCGATAGACCCGTATAATGGCGTTCCCAACCTCCCATTCCGGTACTACGGTATGTTGCTTGATGGTGCGGCTGACGCGTTCTATGTCGACCGAATCGTCCAATTCGTTCGTCGAATTCTTGACCGAGACGCTCCCTAATCATTGCGCTTCTCGAAGTTTGTGGTACCTGGAAATAAAAGAAAAATTTTAATTACATGAAATTTTGATTTTTAGAAACTTAATAAGACAACATTAAAGCTGCTATAACCGTGGGGATTTGTTGTTGTTCTTATCGCAGATTTTTGACACTTAACATGGTCGAGAGAATACAAGATCACTGGAATAATTATGGATGGTCGCCATGTTGCGCGAATTACTGTCATAATTGACCAATATTTTGACATGCTCCTTTAAATATTAATTTTGCAATAAAATTAAAATTTTAATGTTTTTTTTAAAGTGTATTTAAAATTTTTCCGACTTCTTCACGAGCGATTTCGCAAAGTAGATCGAGGTTAAGGTGCTTTCGTAAGCCATGTGGTCCTATTTTGACCTGTTCCGGCCTCCCCCCTCCATCTAGTCAAATGTGGCTTTTGCCTTGACCCCCTTTCCCATGTATAAAACGACGTATTTTTCTATTGATTTCCAACGAGTTAAATGACTGGTCTCGCGTAATACATATCCTATCCTGTCTACATTTACAGTTATGATGACGACATTTTGAAGTCACTGGTCAAAACTAAGCATTGGCTAAGGATTGACAAAATATCAATTCTCCTTGGTCACCAATGCAAGAAAATTTAAAATTTAAAAAAATGGCCGCAGCACTCATTTAGTAAGAGCATATTACTGGAGGCCCAAGTGGAGATATTTATTAGATCACGGTTGACACATACAAGTGGATATTCACGACTTCAATGACATCAGGAAGATCATTGATAAATAAGACAAAAAGAAGAGGTCCAAGTATTGAACCTTGTGGAATACCACATGTGATTTTAATCCACTTGGACTTTCCATCCCAAACTTTCACAAGCAACCTACGATTCACAGAATCGAATGCTTTTGTAAAATCAAGTAGTAATAAGACAAATGGATGATTTGCGTACTTAGTAGTCTCTCAAGAACTTTGCCAAAGTAGATATCAAAAAGGCAATGGCTCTCTTCTAAACAACTACCTATTCCAAGTGCTAAGCCAGGACTGTCGTGTGACTGCGTGTTTGGTAGAACATGTCGGGTGTAATATGAGCAGGCAAAACTATTACAGCTATTAGGTCTGTTCGCGGAGGCCGCTCCGAGTGGCGCAGATCTCGGCTCGACTCTACTCGGATTCAAAAAGAGCAGAGTATAAAATAGCAGCGCACAGCTCTATTCTAATCCGAGTAGCAAAACCAGATTGGATGCAGTACTCCACTCTTAACAGCTGACTGTCATTTTGTTTTGAAAATAATTATCATTCAAAAATTTTTAGAAAACTAATCCTTTTGCAGTTTTTGGCGAGCATGTCACATAAATATCTTCCTACAAGAATTTACCATTGTGACTTTCTGCATTTTGCAGCACAATACTTTAATTTTTTTACTTGATTAACAAAAAGTTACTTTCAAATCACTCGATCTTAAACGTCAAAAGCTGCACCTTATTTAAAGCAGGAGCAAAAAAGTTCAAGTTCGCTCTAAAGTAATATAGATTGCCACTCTTTTTTCAAATAACACAAAAAAAGCAGTGGAAAGGAGTATCACTCTATTCTCAAAGAACACAAAAAGCGCAAGAGAATTGCTATTCTTTTCTCAAATAACACATGTAGAGTACAAAATGGCTCTAAATGACTCTTTTTGACTCGGAGTGGCGTCAACGAACAGATAGCAGTTGAAAAGATTAAAGGAGAAGCTTAAAGAAAAACGACCAGCTTTAGTCAATCGAGAGTAAATAATCCTTCACTACCTTGCGCTTCCCATATAGCATTAATCACCCGTGAATCGTGCGTTAAACTGCGAAGTTCTTAGTCAGCCCCCTTATTCCCCTGACTTAGCACATACCAATTATCATCTCTTTCGATCGCTGGAATATTCCTTTCGTATTAAAATAATTCAAAATTTAACCGAATTTCAAAACTACTTCAACAATTTTTATTAAAATAGATATAAAAAATGGGTCACTAGATGGGAAACTGTCCCAAAAGAAGAGTATATTCGCCTATACCTACCACTAAGTATACTACCATGTCTTAGCAAGTTAATTCCTCCAAATCTCAAGCTATCATTTTCTTCAAAAGGTCAATAAACACATTGATTGTTTCTACGTCATTTCCTTTCGTTGATAAAGTACGAAACTTGGGAGTTATCATGACTAATAACTGCAATAATACTTTTTAAGTATAAGTAATTTATCAGTAATTTATCCAAAGAACAAAGTTAAAATTGTAGTGGAAAAACATGTTCTCCCATAGATTCCAACTGCAAATGTAAGAGATTTATGATGTTATTATAAGATCATACACTTCTTATAGGTTTTCGTGTAATCTCCAAAGAACTATTTTCTATATTTTTTTCAAAATATCAGGCTCAGTAATTTCGGAGATAAAAAAATACAATCAAAAATATATTTGAGACCCTCACGACAAGACTAGATTTGATAAGTTACACGGTACAGCTTGCAAAACTTTTTTTTTTAATTTTCCATTAGATTTGTAGCAAATTGGCTGTGACAGACAGACACACGAGTGATCCTATAAAGGTCCGTTTTTTCATTTAGACGTACGGAACTCTAAAAAAGGAAACGGAACAACTCGTGCTGTCCCTGTGTGTGACTTAAGGGAGTAAAGAAGGCTATGTAGAATTGTCAAAAAATTGGTTTTTTTATGAACTCATTTGAAATAGCAACTCCTTGTGAGTATTTTATCGTTACGTTCAAAATTAGCACCGCTAGCGCACGAGGAATTTCGCAAAGCGGAGATTTTTGAGTACGTCAGCGGTGCAGAAAACCTTGTTTTCTCAAATCATGCTTTTTTTTTATTTTCCGTACATTATATCTGAAAAACCGTTCCGTACAGGGTGTTTCACAACGCGTGCAAAAATTAAGGATCTGGTAGATCTATGTGAAAAACGAAAAAAATGTATGGAAGGAGGAGGGTTCTATCTCCCCCCATCCCCTTCCAGCTATAGGGGTTTGAAACTTTTTCACGATGAAAAAAACCAGCCTTACATTTTAACGTATATCTTCTTAAGTTTTAGTGCTAGACCCGTTATTAATATCTCAGTTGACAGGTAACACAATGGTGCTAAATACTTTAAAAATATATTGATTTTCAAAATTAAATTTTCGGAAAAAAAATCAACGTTTTTATTTAAAAGGGAAATATCTTAAAAATTAAATTTTTTTATTTTTGGGTTTAAAATCGTGGCTAATGTGTTCTCTTTCGATTGAAACTTGATGCGTACAAAAATCGTTTACCATTCTCAAGTTACATCACCAAACATATAGCTCATACCTGCCCTCCTAAGAAAAAATTCTACTTGCCTCCTAAATTTTTGATCTTTTTACGCTTTATGTTAAAATTTGAGAGTCATGAAAAGGACTAGATTGTTAATAGTGCTAAAGAAAGGAAGTAAAATTAATATTTTAAGATATTTTCAAAATCGAATACCCAGAAGAGCTCTTTTCGCATGGCTCTTTTCAGGTCAATAAGTCAGAAGTTGAAGTTGTTTCTTTTTCGTTCACGTCGTCACAACTGCGACAGTGTGTATTGTAAGGGGCGCCCAGCCTAGCTGCATGATCGCCTAAAGGACAGTGGCCCGTACCGACCACCACAAATCAGAGTGATTTTTGTGATAACAGCTCTCGGTCCGTTGAGCAGATCGGATATCCTACTTTTATTATAGATTGGCCATGTTGGCCTGGATATGATACATGCTTTCAGTTCGCTTCCATCTGGCATTTGCCAGCGGCAAGGAATGCAGAAAGAGTTTCCTTTTAAGGGAACCTAGTTGGATACGAATATCTTCAACATGGCCACGTTGTAGAGCTGCGCCCTCTCTGGCAAGTTTATCGCCGATCTCGTTCCCAGCAATATTCCTATAACCAGGAATCCAGTGCAAGGTTACGTTAAGCAGACTGCCCAAGGCGCTAAGTAACTCCCGACAGTCCCGCACCACCCTAGAAGATGTGGTAACTGAGTCAAGCGCTCTAATGGCCTCCTGACTATCTGTAAAAATGGTGATGTTCTGTTTTGGTGAATGGATACGCAGAAGCAGTGAACACACCTTCATAATCCTGTATGAAGTTCGATATGTTCGGTAGACGATAAGACTTCGATATATTCAGTGTCTCTGAAAACACATCTGCACCAACACCTTGTTCCATTTTAGAACTATCCGTGAATATCACGTTATCATAGTTGCTGACCGGTTCCGTCAGTCTGCATTCCCTTCTAGTTGGAACCCTTACCCTTTTTTTCAAAATTTATGATAGGCGGAATTTAGTCAGTTGAGGCATCGCCCAGTCTTCTAGGTGCTAAGCTGAGGATGTTGACGTGGCCATAGGGCTTAGCAACCCAGCATCCAGATTTTTTGAGACTGACTGAACTGCATGACGCCTATAATTTAATCTGGTGATCAAGGGGACGTAGATGCAAAAGCACATTAGAACTTCGGTTGGGGTGGAGCGCAGGGCATCGGTAGTAGAATTGACTATTTGATTGACGGATGCAACAATAGCTGCTGATCACAATTATCACAAGAATTTTGCGTGAAAAATCCAAGCCCTATACACTTCTTGTTTTCTCTCCTCTTTTTTAACTAATATTAACAATTTACCTGAGGGAGCTGTCTCTTTTTCGGTGATCCCGTTGGTGTGGCAGTAGCTGAACGAGACTGAAATCGTGGCGTATATGATGGATGTATTGGAAGAACTGGATAATCAATATAACGATCATCTGGTGGTGATAGTGATCCACGTCGTGGGCTATTGCTACGATGTTGATGATGATAATTTTCGCTTGGTGCTGCCGAATGACTACGTTGATTGAGGCTCATTCCACCACCATTACGTCTCGTATAAGTGGAAGAAACAGATTGCTGAAATAATTATTAATTAAATTTCCATTAAATTTCATAGATTAATAACAAAATATTATTTTAAATCAATTTACTTGATTGTGATAGCTCTGTCCAATACCCGATACTGTTCGATAATCACGAGCTACCATTCCTGCCACTCTTTTGCGGCCTTGTGGTGACATATCACGTCGTGATCTTCGTTCGTGTAATTCAACCTGAAATAGCAATTGTACGAATAGTCAAATGTTAGTGAATTTTGTTTAATATCATACTTTTTTTTTGTGTGTGTGATATTATTGGCATATTTTTTTAAATAAATTGCTTTTATTGCGTTTATCAAACAAACAAACAAAAATCAATTTATAAGTAAAAAAGCAGTCTTGGCAATATTTTTAATATTTCATCAACACTACGATAGATTGTTGGTATTATATCAACGCAAAAATAACTAACTACAATGCAATAATAGAAGATTAAGTTTGTTAGCAAAAAAGCAACGCTAATCGAGAAGATTATATTAAGTTTATGTAAATAGTAAAATTATTTAACTCGTCGTTTTAGCTAAATGAAATGCAAATGGACCAATGAAAATCAAATGAAGTTTTCAAAACGAAACTGTGAAGCACTGTCAAGCCTTAAAACACTTCAAAATTTCTTTAAAGCATAAAAGCACTGTTTCATTCGCAACATACATAGAATTTGTAGTAGTAAACCATTTGCTGTTGTATACTGTGTGCATATATATTTTTTTTAAATATTTTTATTTATAAAACAAAACAAATACATAACCGAAAATATGATTTAAAATTTAACACAAATGATATTATTTCATTTAGATTATGTGCTTGTGTGTGTTTACATTGTTGTGCGTTGTCGAAATCTCTTTTCCTTTTACATTTTTCTTCTATTTTATTTTTATAAACGGAAAAAACAAAATATTATTATTAAGTTGGGGAAAAATCGGTATTAAAAGTAGCTTTACAATTTGGTTTATTATTTTTAACAGGCAACGGTATTAAGTGGTTTTCCTTTAAAACTAAAACAAAAAAGAGAAAATATTAATGTTAAATTTGTTTTTATTTTCAATAACAGGTTCCCTTTCAAGTAAATTTTGTATTCACTAGAGTAAAAGTGGTTAAAAGTAAAAAAAATTAGTAAAGTCAAAGATCACATCGAAACGTTAAGTTCAATATCACATCAATATTATTGTCAAATTGCCAGAAGGTATCTCAAAGTAATTTTCCGTGATATTGAACTTGTTTTTTTTCCAAGGAAACACCAAAAAGTTTCAAAAAGAAAGCGATTTAGAAAAAAGAAATAATTTACACATAAAAAATAAATAAAAGTAAAAAAAAAATTAACGCCAATATTGCTAGAAAAATTATTATTTTTTTGGTTTAAAATAAATAAAAAAAAAATTAAAAAAAATGGATTAAACACATCCACCGGTCCGGAAAGCTTTTACCTCTGGGGGTGGACTAGAGGAACTTCCTAATGACGATATACTGGCACCGTCCCGGCCAGCGGCTATTCCATCGATGTCACACTCAGACGTTGTATCTGAGTCACTTAGGCGTGATGTCGTACTTGGCGGTGACAAATGATCAGTTGGTGTGAGGATCATTTCCATTTCACTAGGATCATCTCTACGCAACTAAAAATTGGTTTTTTGTTTTGATTTTTCTTTAATTAATGAATTTTCTTTTTTTTTTTTCTTGAATTTTATGATTTAGTTAATATCAGAAAATAATAATTGAAAATAAAAATATTTTGTAAGATATAATAAAAGAGGACAAATACTTGTTATATATTGGTGTGTAGTGTGTGTGGTCAGTGTGGTGATTTTATTTTGGTTTTAAGTATTTTTTTTAATCTACTAATTTGCAGAGAGCGATATTTTTTTCAATAAAAACACTTCGAAAACAAACTCTAAATAAAAAACCTTCGATTATATTTTAAGGACAAAAATGTTTTTTTTTTATATTATTTTTAAAAAAGAAAAAGGTCATGATTTGTTTTAGGGCGCTTTTTAACTCCTTAAGGGGGGGGGGGGCGAATGGCAAACATTGGTCTTGGAGGGTAGTGACACCCGACTATTGCATATCGCTAAAACCCGAGCAGAGTCGCTGCAGTTGAACACCTAGTAGCTCTGTTTGCAAGTCCTAATACCACCTCCCCGTGGATCCCCTGGCGAACGGTGAGCACTCTGTGCCAGAAAACAGAGTTATGTCGGATGAGCTGAGGACCAACGACCCAGTATTGTAAAAAAAATATTGCTACTAATCGGCAAGCAGAGCATCGGACTGCGACAGATAACACGTTGAAGACCTCTGCTTCCTAACGGACAGCTGGATGTAGTTCCAACCGATATGAACCGATATTACATCAAGGTCATGCAAGTCCCATGGTACTTAGCAAGGCGGCTGAACATATCTGTCCTTATATTCTGGTAGATACCCAACTGAAACTCCAATCCTAGGCTTAATATTCACCAAGGAAGCCAGTTTCAGTGTCAATAGCTCGTCGAACAAATAAACGCAGTAAAAATTTTGGAAATATTTTAAATTTCCTTTAAAGAGGATTCTTCATAAAAAGACGCGAGTGTTGCGATACACAAGACCGATATGAAACTTTTTACCCTGTAAAAAGTATGGATCGTTATCCAATTGAAAAATATCGTAAACTCTGTCTGCAGTTTCTCAAAGCCGATTTGCCAACACAGTAAAAACGCTAGAGAAGCAAACTTCAGCGATAATTCATTCTAAATACGAAATGGCTGGCTCAGAAAGAGTGACCGCAAGATCTGTCTGTTTTTGGGCACTTGAGAGCGAACGGCAGAATGCAACACAATCGATTCTACTGGTCGCAAACTGATCCTTGATAAATTTCAAGATATGCATAATTTTTGGACTTAAACTACTCCTATGCTAGAACTACCCTGAGTTAATGGTTAATATCATAGTCCCTTGTGTAAATGCAAAGACACCGAAAGTATCAGCAAATACCCCCCCCCCCCCCCCCCTTCTATTTTAAAGGTCGAGGACGACTGAATGAAGACTGATGAGGTATACCTCCGCTTTTAAGGGCGAAAAATGCCATGGTCACTTAATTTTTTCACCCAACCCTATTAAATCACAGCCAGACTAAAAAACAACCCTTTCATTTTAAAAATAGGGGAAGGGGGGCTGCCTTTGTAATACTTTAGCGGTCTTTGCATTTACACTGGGTAATATGACATTTAACCCTGATATCAGGGTAGTTCTAGCGTAGGGGTAGTTTTTCGAAAATCCAAAAAAATATGCACACCTTGGAATTTCTTAAATATTCTTTTGCAACCAGCTGATTTGGACTTTTTTTTGCAATACTCTTTGTTGTTAATGTAAATTAAAGTGTTAGTCAATTAAGTTCGGGCCTTTGTCGGCGAAAAATGTTGGGGTCATAATGAAATGACGCCAAAATATCGCTATCGTTTCTTGTTAGACAGCGAATTTAGCGATATTATTTTGACTCTTATTTAGTAAGCTAAAAATTGGGAAAAATTAACAGGAAAAGGGCTTTAATTTTTAAGGCTCTTTTTCTGTTAATTTTTCCCAATTTTTAAAATCTATTTTTATTTTTAAGTTAGAAACATCGAAAAAATCTAGGGCTTCACGATACTCGAGATAATTCTCGTTGCCGGTGCCAGTCTCGACACGAGATCGGCACCGGCAGCGAGACCAATACCATGGGAAACAGTGCGATAACGAGAGCGAGATTAAGTGACGAGAGTGGATGAGATTTTAGTTTTTATTGTGGACAATTTTTTGAGTTGTTTCTTCAATAGCAAGGAAGAGCCTTTGTTGCCTTGTTCACGGCGAGGGGAATAAGAAGAAAATGCATATAATGTCATATATCACTTGTCCGCGCTCCCCGTTTTCCCACCGAAATACCCTTTTTTTATCTCGCCGAGAGTGATACCGGACCGAGATTGGCCTTATCTCGCCGAGATTGCGGCGAGAGCAAGATCATCTTCAACTTGACGAGACCCAGACCGAGATATTCCAAAGTCTCGGTCTTGCCTCGGGGCCGTGAAGCCCTACAAAAAATCGTTACAATAGATTGAAGAAGGCCACCGAGGGAAAGCAAGTCAAAAATCAAAGTTCTGCTCACTGTTTTGTTTTTTAATTATAATTGGTAAAAACTTCACTAATATCATCCCGAAGTACCACATACTTGGCATCGTGTGACTTTTTTCTATTCCCGAAATTCAAATTACCACTCAAAGGTTACCATTTTAAGTCCGCTGAAGACATTAAGAGCAATTCGCTGCAAGCTTTCGAGGCTATACCGTAGACCGTGTTCCGGGGACCTTTCGGGGAGTAGAAAAATTGGTCGCATGTATGTATTGCGTCCAATAGAGACTAATTTATAGGGGACAAAATAAATTTTGATGAATTAATTAATAGTTTAAATTTTATTTAGCAACTTCTATTACCTTGGGACAAAACGTTGTCTCGCTCTAGTTCGCGTAAATCTTTATTGGAAAGAAAGTGAGAGAAGTAATTCACTCGATTTTATGACAAAAATTTCAGGCGGACATGGCATTACTCTGTAATCTCAAATGCAATCTATTATTAGCAAAAAACAACCAATGGTCGTAGCACAATTCGTATATGCGATTCTCGTATGGAGAGCCAACAACTCTTTAAACCAGCAACGACCTACATGTGTATATGCAAAGTCCATTGATTATAGCGCTGAGCGACTGCAAAAAAAAGTCTTGTTGGTCGTGCCATCGAGTTATAAGAAGTCTGTAAGACGCCCTATGTTCAGAGAGAGACAGAGAGACAGACGAAAAGACCAAATTAATAACCAATATAATATATATTTTGCAATTCAATTTTTAGTTCAGACTATTTACTTACTGCACGAAACAAACACAAGTCGAAACGTCCTTTTAGCTTTTAGCATTTTACCACAAAATGAAATAGAGTGTTGCACACACAGCCATTACTAAGACGCTTTTGGTGCTGAACACGAAGTGCGGAAATTAGACGTTACCTTCCAGTAAGAAAATAAAAGGAGAGGCCATAGCGTGTCAAATCCGTGTACACGCCCGTACCAATTTCTACGACTCCTTTTACTCTCATCATTTAGCGTTTTTCGTTAATCGAGTGTTCTAGGCGAAAAAGTGCAATACAAAAAAAAAAAAACATTAACTACCAAAAATAACGCCTAATTCAGTAATTTCGGTTCTAAACTTGCTAAGGTAAGGGCTAGAAAAGAGTGGTGGTCGTTGGCTAAAGTATTTGGTGGGAGAAATTTTATTTGTGGGCAAATGGGTTATAGGTTCATTTAATCCATAATTAGTACGATGAAAAGGTAACCGAAGAAAGTCGTGATTCCTTAGGGAGCGAGCTGGAACCGATATGCCAAAACGAGCCAAGAGAACAGAAGAATCAATGGACTCCCGAATGCAGTCGAAAGCAAAAAGGATCCCGGCGTTACGGCGTCTCTTTTCAAGTATGTCCAAGTGCAGAAGTTTAAGTCGATCAACATAAGGAAGTAATATAAGGGAGTTATTAGAAGGAAGGCCTCGAAGGGCCGTTGAACAGCTTCAATGCGATTGATATGTGACACATAGATATGTGCAATATAAGAGCTTGTAATGAAAGGGTCATCAAATTCCCTTGACCACCTCTTCACGAAACCAAGAGTCATATTAGCCTTGTTGATTATGGCATCAAAATAATCCTGGAAAGAAAATTGAGAATTGAGCCAAACACCCAGGTCCTTAGTCTTAGTAATTCTTATTAAAGGACAACCCTCTATGGTAAAGTTAAATTGAAATGGAGACCTTTTTCGTGAGAAAGACATAGATGTACACTTGCTAATATTTAGTGGAAGGTCGTTAATGGAACACCAATTCTGAAAGGCGTCCAAGTCAGAATTTAGGAGTAGGCAATCGGCATTGTCAGACACAGTGCGAAATATCTTAGCGTCGTCGGCATAACAAAGAATATTTGAGTTAGACAGTATCGCAGATACATCATTGATATAAATTATAAATAACAATGGGTCAAGGTGGGAACCCTGCGGTACACCGGAAGTGTTGAAAATTGCATCAGATAGAGCTCCACGAAAAGAAACCCTCTGAGTGCGTTCAGACAAGTACGAATGTATCCAATTTACAAAAACTCGCGGAAACCCAAGAAGGGAGAGTCAACTTGCTTACCACCTTCAATTGCAGAAATATAGAAGTTGTTTTGTTTGTTTTATTTGCACCGACTTCAAAATCTCGTAATAGATATAAAATGAAAAATTATTTTATGCTTTTTAGTGCTTTTTGTGAAGTCGGTTCAACTTTTTTTTAAACTATTTTATTCACATTGAGTTAGTCAAAACACAAATGTCCTTATTTGCGCAGGAAGACATGTCTAACGTTAAACCGTGGATTGTCGTTTTATTGCAGTTTTGCAGTTGGTGTGAAAGGTGATTTCGATCATGGAGTGCGATGCTTCTGAGTCCAAATACGATATCTTTTTTTTATTTGAAAGGAAACGAGTTTATTATATGTGTTCTGCTATTCTGTTGTTATCTTTTCTGTTCCACATCAGATTAGTTTACTGAAAGGCAAACCACTTTTAAGACAGATCTGTCTTCTGTCCTTCCGTATTTGGTCTTATCTTATCTTTCTCTCGTGCCCAAGAGTCCAAGGTGTTTTTGCAAATGTAACTTAAATAGCAAAGAGTGTAATCGGGGATCAACCAAAGTACATTGCAGTATTAGAATTTTATGTTCTTTGTTTTAAAATTAAGTTCACAATTGTACAATTTAAATTATTCAAAGTTTTTTAATGAGAAAAATTTCTCTCTCTGTATTTTAAAATGTCAAATCCTCGTAGCTTGTCAAATCACTACACTCGGGAGAAGGCAAATAAAAAAGAAACAACAAATTATTTTATTTAAACATTTAAAAATGTATACACCTCTCAAATGTATTTAAACTCGTATAGTTCTAAATATGTATTATTGATGCTTGAAAAGAAATACTAAAAGTTAAGTGGTTGTGTTCTAAAAAATAAAGTTTTGTACGAAAATATTTTTTATTCGCAATTAAACATTTTTTTA
This sequence comes from Leptarthrus brevirostris, assembly GCA_964036015.1. NCBI lineage: Eukaryota > Metazoa > Arthropoda > Insecta > Diptera > Asilidae > Leptarthrus > Leptarthrus brevirostris. The sequence continues at coordinate 2,502,470 of OZ038371.1, read as the reverse complement.
AGATATGCTTTAAGATGCGAAATTAAATATTTCAGCGGTTTTATGGTCTAGAAATTTGAAAAATGTATTTCTTTGTATATTTTGATAGCCCTTAGCATTGGAAATATGTGAGCGAAACAGTTTTATTGGGAAATTATTTTTTCTATCTGAAAAACGCATTACAATGAGACGTTGAAAGGGGGCGACATCTTGTGGAGCGCGATAGAACTAACCACAACTTAACAACTGCTGGTAAATTAAATGTTGAAAATACACTAGCTACCACCAAAAGTGCTTCGCCAAAAGGCGAGTGGGAACTTATACTTTATTTTATATACCGCATAATTTTTGTGAAGGAATTGTGTTGTTTATTTCTTATTTACCGAAATTGTCTAGTGATAACAAAATATCGAAAAAGCATAAATATCGATACTTGAAAACGCAATGTATTGAATCATGGCGATACTATATATTTGCTCAAAAAAATATCGATATTCATTAATTTCGGTATCAAATGATATAAATTATTTTGATTATTTAGAAACATGGTTGGGTGGTGGTTAGCATGGTCAGAACTTAAAACCACTCAGATCTCTGTATGGATCTATTCAGGTCTACCAGTGCTATCTCCGCTAAGTCGGCCAAGTTGTCAAAGAACCGTGCTCCCAAAAAGGCGACTGGTCGTTGTTTTAGAGCCGGACATTCGCAGAGTAGGTGCACTATGGACTCAATTTCTTCTTCATCTCTGCAGCTTCTACAGAACTCATTCGATGGTACGCCGAGTCTAATGGCCATAGCTCCTATGGGGCAGTGCCCAGTGATGACACCGACGAGTGTTCGTCGAATGCGCTTTCTATCGAAGGATAAGAGATTTGTAGTTCTGTTACGATTCAGCTCCGGCCAGATACTTCGTGTTGTGAAGCAATAATTGATATTTTTCCGCCGTTACGTAGTCGTGTTGGAGTAATGTCTACCAATTTGACTTTTTGCTGCGTTAAGGTGAGGGTGTACCCATTCCAATGGCATGTCTATGCCTGTACTTGAACCATTTTTGGCCAGTTCGTCGGCCTTTTCGTTACCCTCTATACCGACATGTCATGAAACCCAGCAGAGCCTAAGCGTATGTTGTGAAATATTTCTTAGGGGTCTGATACAGTCTTTCATACATTCTGACTTTATCACGTTGGAGTTCAGCGCCTTGAGTGCTGCTTGACTGTCCACACAAATCGTGATCTCAGTTGCTGACATCTGTTTTTCTTGGGCAGTAAGTGAAGCTTTCATTATAGCGTATATTTCCGCTTGGAAGATGCTGCATTCGTTGGTGAGTCTATACGACTTACTTATTTGCAGCGCCTCCGAGAAAACTCCAGCTCCAATCCCACTTTCTGTTTTCGATCCATCCGTGAAGATGGCAGTTCCTTTAATTATGTTTTCAGGGTGCTTCCAATCTTCCCTGTTAGGTATGATAACGGAAAAGGGTTTTCTAAAGTCATAGTGTGGCTTCATATAATCCGTTTTTTGATTAAAGAAGTTCAGCATGACTGCATGTCCAAAGCTCTGTGGTGCCCATTGGCTGTTTTCTCTAAGTCTGAGTGCTGCCAAGGTTGCCATTCTTTCGTGTGAATTTCTATGGGTTGAAGGTACAAAATGGCTTCCAAGCCAGCTTGTGGTGTGGATTTTATTGCAGCTGTTGTTCCCAAGCAAGCGAGTCTTTGCACCTTTGCTAAAAAGTTAAGGTGAGATTTCTTATTTACTGCATCCCACCAAAAAATTTACCCGTGGGTAAGAATAGGCCTGACGATCGCTGTGTACATCCAGTGTACAATGTGCGGTTTCATGCCCCATTTCTTACCAAAGGTTTTCTTGCAAGCATAGAATGCATTGAGTCCTTTCTTCATCCTCTCTTCCATATTCCGTCTCCAACTCAATTTGGAATCGAATATGACGCCCAGAAACTTGGCTTCCGAGGAGAGTTTGAGGACACTAACTTTAAGTTTTGGTGGTTTCCAAAGAGGTAGTTTGTATTTCCTTGTGAACAGGACCAATTCTGTCTTACGGGGGTTTATAGTAAGACACTATTTTATTTTATATTTATATAGGTATCAATTTATAAATTTAACAAATGAATTAAATTTTTATTTTTAATAACATTTTTACATTAGTATTTTCATCTGAAGACGTAGTCGTATGCGAAAAATGTTTACAAGGCCATGACTCTCGCTGTAAAAAAGAAAAGCTATTCTAGCCAATTTGTATAAATGTACTCGTGTTAATCGCGCTGCAAACTGACAAAGGAATGGCAAAAAATTGTTCAATTTTTAAATGAATGAAATAACTGTGAAAGCAAGTATACTGCAAATACAGGGTGTTTCAGATCTGACGTGCCAAAATGAGTGGGGTGATAGATATCAACTAGAAATACAAACAATTGTATGGCAGGGGGGGGGGGCAATCTCAACCATTTGGGAGTTACAGGGTGATTCATAAATTTACGTTTTTCATGGTATGCACATTACTCTTTTATTTTTATCTCTTGATCTACTAAACACAGCCACATCAGACAAACGCTAAAAAACAACTATCCTAACCTTTAGTTAGTTAGGTTAGTGATCTAACTATCTATTGTCGATTATAGTCGATTAGTGATTGCTTGGAAAGGTTATCGAATAAGATTTACTTATTAATTTTCTCTCAGAGAAAGCATTTCCATGTGTAAAATTCAGAACCATTTTTAATAAATTCCGGCCAAGTGTTAATCGGACGTGCGCACCGAGGGTTCCGAACCTTGGAAGGTTACTGATTTCTAAAACGCTGTGGTAGTTAGAGACATCGTTTTATTTTCCCTGTAATATTCACATAAACCTTTATCAACTCTAATTATTTCAGATTTTTTACTTTGCAAACTTCGGAGTTAAGGTGAGAGGAATGTGCCCTACATAAATTCACTGACTTTTCCCGGTTTTCCCGGTTTTTCAGAGAATGACTACTCTGCATTATCTTTATTTACCATGCAAAATCTCTTAATGTCTGTGTATTGGATGCTTCCCTACCCAAGGTCCTTTGTCGAGCTCAATAGTTGAATCCCCCAGAAAACTGTCGCCATTGCTTTAAAGATCTTCTTACGATTCGCATTATTTTCCCGTAGAAAACGGGGAAACCTTATAGTTTTGGTCTGTCCGTCTATCCGTACGTCACAGCCCTCCCATCTTATTTATGTACCTAAAGGCCCAAAAAACAAATATGATAAGATTTTAGGAAACATAATATTTTGGGATACTCCCATAAAGTAAAAAGTGTACTCAAAACTGTTTTTTTACTAACCCCATTCGTGTGGTGCCCCTTTAGATAGGTTTCCTTAACCCAACAAAAGATGTTTTAGGACCTTTAAATTTTAACACCTCGGTCACGAGATATGTATTTGCTTTTAAAGTCGTATCCCCCACTCTAATTTCTTAACTATCGATGCAAAATACCTGAAAAAAATTTCTGAATAATAAGCTTAATTTTTATTCAAGTCTTTTAAGCCGCGTCTTATTTTTATCAAAGTTTCAACCAATTAGCACCAACCTGTTGACAGCTCTATAAACTAAGCCGGGGCTAAGAACTTGTGTCTCTTTTTTTAGACAAAGGCGAACGAGTTTAACCTCAATTCTTGTGTTACGTTTTTTTAATATTTTAAATATTTTTTCCGCGTGCGATTATTACTAAAAAAAATTAAAGACACGTTTATCTAGGTAAAAATCAAGTGTTACTTTCAAGAAACGTCAAAACTTAAAGCCATGGCTTCAACTGGAAACTTGTCCGCCTTGTATGAAACGTCATACTCTGTTATTATTTAGCCATGTCTAAAAACACAGTGAAAATTAAGCCTTAGTAAGTACTTTGAATGAAAATTGTAACGAACGCTGTAACAAAAATAGTTTATAAAAAGCTCTACGGAACCCTATCATGCGCGTGCCCCACACGTACTTCCCCAAATTTTTTTATAAGCTGTAATTTGGCCAATTTCTTCTGCTGAACTCTCGAACACTGAAAATGTTTTTACGGTGGAGTAAGTGATAACGTGTCGAACTAGCAATCCGAAGGTCCCAGGTTTAAATCTCATGGGCGGCGACACATGGTCGTTTTTTGCTGACAACAGATTACGATAAAAAGGCTGTGGGGGTTGCAGAGAAAATATCAATGGTTAGAGATCCACTTGCAACCGTTGTCTCGAATCGGGTAGAGTACTTTTCACGCTCCATCACCCCCACAACGGGTTACGGGAACTAGAGAGACTTCACTTTCAAGTTCTGATTACAAATTAGAGATGTACAAGTTGTAGCGCTTGTAAAAGTTCACGGAAAGAAAATGATATAAATTACTCTCATTAACTTCTCGCATTAATTATACCTACGATATTGCAATCATATAACATCGCAAAACCGCATACTGGTGCCCACAAAAAGGCTTCAAAAACAAATGTAAGACAATGCAAACGTAATGCTAGAAGTGAAAGCACAATAAATGGTTTATCACGGTGACGGTGGAGATCTATACAAGATTCCCCAAGAAATTCAAACGAAAGACTCTTGCAATTAAAGATGTCGGAGAATGGAGTAATCGATAATGTGTCGGCCTTTCATCCTGGAGGTACGACACAATTATCACTTAACAGTTTTCCCTTTTCGATGACGTGACATTGGGCTCCTTAGTAGGACCTTTGATGTACAGGCTCAACAACAACATCTCTACGCACACGTAGTTCTCTCTCTCACAAAGATCTTTGAATCGAACGTAAATGTTCTGTTATACGGCTGTTTTACAATGAAAGTAACCTAATAACATCCAACTTATACCAGAATAGAAATCAATATTCAAAGACGAAAGTGGCAATGGATAGACTGTGAAAAGAGCCAAACAATATCGCCTAAGAGGTTATAGACTAAAACCAGTACGGAATTCAAGGAAGACACCGAATTGGATGTCCGCCTGACACGTGAAGGTGTTAGCTCAGACCGGACCAGGTGGAGGGTTAGTTTAGTAGACTCCTTATGCCCGCAAGTAAATTATACGTTTTCTAAACAAAATTTTGTAAAGTTAAAAAACTAAAAACAAAAAACAACATTCGACACTTTCTGAATATATCAAATGTAACATTTTAGTAGCTACGAGGATTTACTCATATTATTTTTTAATTTATATTTAATTTACTTACGATGATGAAACCTTTTTGTTTTTTTGTATGAATTTTGCAAAATAAAACATTAAAAACAAAATTGGTTTGTTTTGAAACAGAACTTTCATGTGGCATAAGACATTTTGTTTTTAAAATTTGCCTCTATAGAAACACAGATTTACAATCTGGTTATTAACGTTCATGTCTTTTTATCACTACGGAATCAAACAAATCCGAACCATTATATATTTAGTATAGGTGCAATGTTAAATATTTTGATATTTTATTTACTTTTTTTACTTTGATTTTTAAAGTTTTTTTATAAATTTTAGTTAGAAAATTATAGCTGATGATGATAGTGTTTTTCAAAACTATCAAAATATTTAACATTGACTTGAATAAGCATAAAAAACGCTCAAATATCAAACAATGTTAACTAAAATCAAAGAAAAAAATTAAAGTCGTTTCTGGTATATGTAGACAGACAACTGATTAATTTGATTTAAATTTGAAATAAATTAAAAATGAAATTAAGAAAGAATTCCCTCGAAAAACCAATAATGAAAATAAAATATTGTTTTAAATATTAGTTATGAGAAAAAAATATATTCAACAACATACGATATGACTCGTTGAGTCTTGATGCGGTTGTAACGTATACCATTCAGCCTCATCGTCAAGAGTATGCGATCCCAAGTCTACTACAACTTCTCCGAGAAAATCGTTAGCTCCGTAACGTACATAATCCCATAAAGTTATCTAAAAGTAAAATATTATTAATGTTAAATTGTTGTTATATTTTTAACAATACAAATATAGTGCTAATAATTGGAATTTAATTGGGAACAATTTTAAATTTAATTTGTTTTGAAGGATGTTAAGTGACAGACTTGTATTTATCGATACCATGATGTACAACGTGGTATGTCACCCCATAACATGCCAACACTCAAATAGTAACGATAAATCCTTCAGTTGTTTTACTCTTTAATCAATATTCTACGAAGCTACAGAGCCCCGCTTACAGTAGCCATATAGAAGGTCCCAGTTTTTTTCCATTTAAAAATTCAATTACCTCGTCATCTGAAAGAGTATCACGATCCAGATATTGTACTCTGTACTCTTTGAAGATTGGGCAAGGTTAGGTTAGGTTAAAGTGGCTGCCTGAGAGAGGCACACTTAGGCCAAGGAGGCCCATTGTGATACCACGTTGAGGCTACAAAAAATTAAGCAACCCCCATAAAAATAACCTAAGTAATAGGAGGGTGGACATGTACACCCCTATGCACCGAGTCAGCTCCCTGTTTCCAGTGGGACCAGCTCTAGGGAAACCAAACTAGATTTGCCTAGGTTGGGAAGGGTGTACGGCCCTAACTCGTCGTTGGAAACTATTTTGAACTTCTGATAAATCGAGCCAGGTCCTTGACATTAGTGGAGCCTAGCTTAGTTAAATCTGCAAAGAAGGAGGAGCCCAGAAATTGGTTCCTACGGTTGGCTAGGGCCGGACAGTTGCCGAGCAGGTGGAGTATGGTTTCCTTTTCCTCTTCGTTATGGCAACTCCTACAAAAGTCGTTTGAAGGTGCGCCCAGTCTATCGGCGTGTCTGCCTATGAGGCAGTGAACCGTGATAACGGCCACGGTACTGGTAATTGTTTTGCGTCGGAGTAAGATCAGCTCCCTTGACTGTTTTGGGTCGAGCTTTGGCCATATCTGTCGGGTTATCAGGCAGGTGTCTTTCTCTTGCCAATTAATGTTTGCAATCCTTAGAGACTCCTGTAAAAGTTTCAGTTTGCATGTGGTCAGCGGTTTACCCAGCTGGTGGTAAATGTCCGAATCAGTTGCCGGAATATCACTATGTCCAGGCACCCAGATGAGTCGCACTTTCAGATGCTCAGATATGGCATTTAGTGCTGAGCGACATGTTATAACCGTTTAGGAGGTGGTGTATACTACCGAGAGGGATTAAATAGTGGCCTGACTATCTGTTAAAATACATATATTATCTGTGGATAGCATTAGATGATTCAGCCGGTCCGCAGCTACCTTTATAGCTATGATTTCCGCCTGAAACACGCTGCAGTAGTCAGGCAAGCGGAATGAGACATCGAGGTCCAAATGTTCCGAGAAGATGCCTCCACCCACTTTGCCTTCCATTTTGGAGCCGTCGGTGTAGAGATGCACCAACTCCCCTTGGGGAGGACCTTCTTCCCATTCCGATCTTAACAAAATCTGAAGACAGCTTATCAAAGGAACACACAGTATGAGACATATTCGGGCTGCGGTATAAGAAGCAGAAATGAACGATGTGCCGATAGAGTTTAAATCTAAACCAGATATAATTTAATAAATTAAATCTGTTTGCTGGCCCATCGACACCAGGACCTAAAGAACATGATAAAAAATTTAGCAACAGAAAGGCTTCAGGCTAAATCCGACAAAAACTAAAGAAATGCGGATAAATGAGAGGAACCCTTCACACACGGCGCTAGATAGCCATGCCGTGGAGTTTTATTTTTATTTTTCATATATGATGATGCCAAAGCTTGGCAGGAAAGGAATTAAGGATGAGGGAAATGGGTTAGGAGGTTGAGTGAAGGAGGTGTCGATGTACACCCCGTTTGAAAGTTTCCGCCTCATAAGACGAGGGAAAAACAGAACATGGTAAACTGTTCCACATTCGTGTTGTTCTGCTAAGAAAAGATTCCCGAAATTTGACGGTACGTCCAAATTTGACCCGGAGAGTATAGGGGTGGGAGCGACTTGTAGATCTTGTATCGCGCGTTGTAATGAGTCTACAAGGAATCAGGCTAGCAATTTCGTTAGAACAATGGTCAAATATGGGAATTATATTCAAGTCTAGGCCTAATGTGGGACTTGTAGATCAGCGCTAAGTCAGGTGGGGTGAAATATTTCTTACATCTCTGTAGAAAACCCAAACATTTCATCGCACTTTTAACGATTGCAAATATATGATCAGTCCAGCTAAGATTGCTGGATATCTCGATACCCAAGATATTTAGGGAGGGCATTGAGCTTTGGATGCATTAAACGTAACACGATTTGCTCTGCCCCAAGCAAGGATCATAGAAATGTCGTTGTTTAGTGATCTAAACATGCGTTACCGATTGGCTTCTGTAGCATTTCAACGTGAATTCATTACAGAATCAAATAAGTACGCGAAATCTAGGGTGCTGTCGTCGGCGAAACTATGAATTTGAGAGTAAGGGATAAGAGATCATTAATAAAAAGAAGAAATAAGGTTGGTGAAAGAACTGAACCCTGAGGTACACCGGCATTTATTTCGTAGGAATCAGATGTAACTCCGGAGTTGGTGGATAAATTCTGTTACCACGGTAGTGTCATTACTGAAGATGGTGGAGCAGAAGAAGATGTCAGTTCAAGAATGAATAAATAAGGCGAGAGGCGCGTACTGACAACTGTTCCGAATATGGAAATCAACGGATTTCTCAGTTAAAACTAAATTACGGCTGTTCAACTTCAATGTAAAGGTAGTACTTTTGTACGGTTGCGAAACGTGGAAGGTCACCTAGTCTATCACAAGGCACCTTCAAGTTTACATCAATAAGACTGCGTGACATCCTAAAAATACGCTGGCAGGATAGAATAAGAAGTTTGGCGCCGTGCCGGCCGGGAAGGGATAGACGACGAAATTCAGCTAAGGAAGTGGAATTGGATTGGCCATACACTACGACGCAACAATGACAACATAGCCAAGCCGGCCCTCGACTGGAACCCACAAGGAATCCGTCGGAGAACTCTGCTAGCCGCAGCAACTGGGAAATCCTGGACGGAACTGAAAGAGTCTGTTGGAGGGCAACTGTTTCCGCCCTATATCACACGAGGGATTAAAGGAGACTGGTAAAGTAAGGTAAGATATAATTAAATTCCACTGGCATAAACAACTAAAACTCTTTTTAACCTTGGGGGGTGAGGAAGAAACCTAACTTTGTAACGCGTCCGATTTCGATGGTTCTTCTTCTGTTGTATAGAGTATGATCATACTATTGCTAATGGGAAAATGATTTGGTCCTATGGTGAAAGGTGGGGGAGGGGTAGTAACTTTGTAACGCGTGGACCGACTTCGATGATTCCTTTTCTGTTTGGCAGAGTATGTTCCTTGATTGATACTATGAGAAAAAAAGTTTAGTGGAATGGGGGTGGGGTAGGGGGTTAAAACTAACTTTTAACGCGTGGGCCGATTTGGATGGTTCTTTCTTCGTTGTATAGAGTCGAAGACACTGAAAAGTGAAATATCAAATAGTTGGTGTAGTTGGGTTTAATTTTATATCTATTACGACATTTTGAAGTCGGTGCAAATTAAACATTGCTTGGTTTGTTTGATTTGCACCGACTTCAAAATGTCGTAATAGATATAAAATTAAAAATTAGTTTATGCTTGTTAGCGCTTTTTGTGAAGTCGGTTCAACTTTTGTTTTAAAAACTATTTTTGTATAAATGATTTTGCAACCACTAAATCTACTCTGATTAAAAGGTAAGGTGCAATGACGCTAGCACGTTTTAAAGGAGTACCTGCAAAATCAGACGACATTTGACAACACTCAGTTCTCGTGGCAATAACTTTTAAAATTAATAACAAAACACTTACCTCAATAAATCTATTAATTAAATCAGACCTCCGAAAGCCCGAGTAGATAAAAGTTTGGCCCCACCGGGGTTCATTTGTGTTAGCTATTGTTTTTGTTCTTCGTTTTGATTTGTTACCACGATCAGGTAAAAGGAACACCTTAAAATAATTTGAAAAAAAAATTATTGTTTTTCTACGAATCCCACTTGAAGTAGAATACTTACTTTTGCATAAGGATTTCTAGAAGCACCATTAGATCGTAAGGTCAGCCCGCTGGCACAGACGATCGTTACAATTAACTGAAGCGTATTTGCATCATAACCTAACTTAATTTGTACCCGACCATCAATATTTGGGTCATGAGTCGGGCCAGAGGGCCCCAAACGTTGCGAAAACCGCACAACAGAAGCCTGACGAGCGGCCGAATGTAAATCTGGTGATCCTGGCGATGTTATAAGAACACTCGGCTTTTCACGATGAACCTCGATTGTGTCTGCTAGAATGGAAAATTTGGGAAAACATATTTAAAGAAAAACAGTTCAAACTACCGCAAATTTTAATTGTTTCTAATTGTTAATATAAATTATAATTTATGCCAGTGTTTTTCATGTTTGTTAGTGTTTTGTGTACTGTGTGGGAATTGTTGAATCCTCTCTCTCTCTCTCTCTAAATTTCGACTATGATTACATGAGTTGTTGCTCCCATCTAGAGAAATATAGTTTTTTCGAGTATACAAGGCCACACACAAACATTAAAAAAACACATTCTGACTCAAAATTCAAATTGTTGGTATATAGTACTTTTCTACGTGAAATCGGCAAGCATTAAAGATTTATTTTCACCACTCTCAACTAGCATTTTTTTGGTTTTACTTAAATTTTGCTAACAATTTTAGTGCTTATCTCAAAATATTTATCAGTTTTTTTGGTTTAAAATTAAATTCCATCAGATTCGGCTATTTTATACCTTTTCTATGGTTTCGTATTGGTGAATGTGATTGTCGCCAGGAAGCTTGAGCAGCTCTTCGACTCGCTGCTAAGGATCGTGATACTATTAACTCTACTTGTGGCTCGAGTCTACTATCAGTGATAATGTCGTATACTTCTTGGGCTGATTTATTGTGCAATGTATGCCCGTTCCATTCAATTATTTCATCGCCTAAATAACATACAGAAAATAAACGTTTCTGGATTGTAGTTTTTGTTTTTATTTATTTATTTGCAATATAGCCTAGCTGGGTATGTTCATAGCGCACAAAGTCCTTTATTAGCGGTTGTGTTACAAAACAATCTAAGTGTTTTACTCCAACATTTATTTAGTAATTTTCGAAATTCCTTTACAATTTTTCTAGCCTATAACTTAAATTTTAGAATGATTGGAAATGACACAGTTTCAAATCAAGCAAAAAAGGTTAATTCTAAATATGTTTTGAAAAAAAAAATTATAATACAAGTGTTAAACGGTGGAGATACTTGACTGAAATAACTTTGTGCCTATAGACATACAAAGCTAGAATAACAACTATAAAAAGCTATTTTAAAAATATCTAAGCAATCTTGCAGCTGAAGTAAACAATTTCGATGGCTTAAATTTGTCTAGGATTTCAACGTACGAACGATTAAGGGACCTAGCAGTGAACCCTTTGGGATACCACTAGTGAAGCGTTTGGAATATTAATAACGCTATTTTCATCAACAAATATCATTTAATAATTTCAGCCATCGATTTTCTGTTAGGCTAATTAAATTAAATAATAAAAATATAATTAAGCTGTTCTAATTAAAAATAAAATATTATTGTCAATAGTTACCTGGTCTTATATGTCCTTCAAGATCAGCAACAGAGCCTCGTTTAACTTTATCAACAATGGCTCCACGACCACTTCCGCCAATACCGCTACAATGTAACGGTTGACCACCGATTATTTTAAGTCCTAGAATATCTTCGCCGTCATAACTTTTTCTCAAGATCATGTGACCAATCATACGAGTATTATCGGCCGATACTTGCCAATTAACCGGATTCTGGGAGTAATTTTGAAGGTTTGGAAGGGAAATTTGTTTTGTTTCAAAAATTTTGAATTTTTTTCTCTCGTGACTTAATTATACTTAAATTAGTTTTTTTTATACAATATTGACACACAAGAAAACAAAAAAAAGAACAACAACACAACAATTTCGTGACATCTATAAAAACAGATAGATTCCACAGATTTGCATGTTTTGTAGGAAAGATTCTGTTCCACATTGGCTTGGAAATAGTTTTTGCAGCCACAGTTTTGCTTAAGAAATGAAAATTTACAAAAGAAGGAAAAAATGACACTAAAATTCGTAATACATATACATACAAGTTTTGTTTAATTTGAGGTATTTTCTTTTGTTAGATTTCACACAAACACAAACACATTGAGTTTTTTTTTATAAATTTACAAAAATTAAAGAAAATTCTTTTGACAACTGAAAAAAATCTTTCAATAAAAAGTGTACAACGGAAATTTTGACTTTATATCCGCCCTATGGTTTGAGAATCCCAGCACACTCGCCTAAGACCAGTACCATGTATACTTATATAACAACTATGGCATCGTTTCGAAAAATACTTATACAAACAATGCGATGGAAGGAAAGGAAAAAGGCAGATGGAATTTCAGAACTGCTGACCTAAAAAAAGTAACACCTTTACAACTCTTCGGTTTTGAAAAAACAGACTTAAGAAATCGTGACAGACGGTTCGAGTTTCCTGAATGCATCATGATCAATTTGCAAACACGTAAAACCAAGAACCCCCCCCCCCCCCTCGCAGATTCAAAGCCATCAACAGCTGATTCCAATGGGCTAGCCTGCGCATTTCCACATCGATTGTTGCCAGTGGCGTACCTAGGGTGGGGCAAGTAGAGCTCGTGCCCTGGGCGCTATTCAAGGAGAGGCGCAAAATTCGCAAATTATTGAAAATTAAAAACAGAATTGAAACAAAATTCCATTCCCTCAACTATTGGCTAGGATGCTGTATTTTAGAAGTTATGATACAGTTCACGACAGTGGCTTTAATATAAATTTTTGCGGTTTACTCCATGTTACGCAACCAATTTTGCTCTGCACTTGATATATCTTATTATAACTATTGAGGCTAAACAGTTGTGGAGGTTTATGATAGCTGCCCCTCTGTGTTGAGTTTTGGTGACGTCGAGAATAACGATCCTCTGACGACTGCCAACCTATTTGACGACTTTTTTAGCACCAAGTTTTTGGCTACAGACTGTGATACTAGTGATAAGGAGTTTACTCATTTAGCGAAGATTGCGCAGACTACCCTTGAAACCAAAGACCTTGTTTGAGGAGGATGACTTAAATTTACAGTGGACACATTACGCAGTTCTTTTGGTTTTTACTTTTGTTTAGATTTTTTAAAAATTGAAAAGTAATGTAGATTAAGATGGGTCTTTTACGATGGTTTTTGGTTTTAGGTAGGCAATAATACTCGTTTACGAAATTCTAAGGCGCAGACCCTTTTGTAATTTCTGAATTCTATAATGAATTAATTACATTCATTTAAAAACTCCCTACAATAATAATACCTCTAGGAAGGAAAACAAAATATGTCTCAGATGGCATCGATATTTAAAACCCAAGCTGAAGGCGATGTAGTCTAAATTATTTTTTCTATTGTATTAGATAAGTTTTTGAGTTCAATTTTTCATTTTTATATATAGTATAAAATGAATATTCTTTTTTAAATAAATTACTTTTATTTTGTAAACTGTTTATTTCACGCAGGGGGGGGGGCAAAATTTTGATGATTGCATTGGGGGTTATGTTAACTTGGTACGCCACTAATTGTTGCACACCCTATCAATTCAATGTCACGTTCACTAACTCTAAGATGAGCAACAGTGACTACTAGCAGAAAACACTTCCCCTGAAATTTCAATACCATTAGCGAAAATTGTTGAATTGAACACTCCAAAAATTTACCCCCCGAAAGCACACTTGATTAACGTGGACTCTGTCCCTATATCACCTCAAAAATATGGGTAAAGCTGAGGACGAAAAATTTCGCTTCGACATGGAGCACGATAAAACAGCTGAGCATATCCTCTTTCACTGTGAAGCCAAAACAAAAACTTTTCGTCCACACTGCGTATGTTTACTCTTCGAGTTGGGGAAATTTTAGAAATTGTAGGTCTGTTCCAGTACTTGTAGTGATTATAATCAATTCGAAGAACTTAATTCCAGTACTAGCTTCTCCAAGCAAGTTTTGCTTACGTCACAACGTTCCCTACTTTGAAAAATATAGGTCCTGTCTATTTACTCGACAAAACCAAAAGTTTCCGCTCACACTGCGTTTGTTTACTTTTGAATTTGATTTACCCTAATTTTAGACATGCTGATCACTGTGGACAAAAGTTAGGCAGAATTTTTCTTCTTCTCTACGATTGACAACTCGCAGCTGATTGATGTTGTTTACTTAATTCATTTTAACACTCCAATGGTCGCGTCAAATCTCTCAGATCTCAGATACACAGCTTTTTATTTTCGTAATAGGCGGCCCGCGCGTGCGCAGATCAAGCTCTCGCCTCTTCTATTCCTCTAGCTAGTTGCGAGGCTAGTGCCATGGTGCGCTGACCTTAGGTCTGTTTCTTTACTTCTGCAGCTGAAAATTCTTGCATTTTCCTTCTTTCTCTTTCTTTTATGGATTTCGTAAACGCATTAATCTCTGCCAAACTAACCTAAGAATTTATTTTTGACAGTTTCTTAGTTCTCATAACTTTACCCAAAAAGCGTCTGGTAACTTTCCCATTTTCAACCCCTCCACCATAACAATATGTTTACTTGCTTTTTACCCACGGTCTTTTACACAGAAGTAAACATACATAATATAATATAATTATAAGCGCTTTGAGCAACTCTAATTTTCTTAAATTGCTTTAGCGCACAGCCTACTCTAGAAACAAGCCCAGAATGGCAGTTCGGCCATTTCACAACCAAGCGTTTCGTCATTATTTCTTTTTTGTTGTACCACAGATTAACCAATCCTTGGTACACACACACACAAATAAAACTGCACGCTCTCTGTTAACCAAAACCAAAGAGAAACCCTCACGTCATTGGCGCATTTTAAGCTCAAAACGAGCACACGATTGTTTTCCCTTTAAAACACATCAAAATTGTACAAGAGAGACACTTTTTATCGTGTTCACATGTTCAGAACATTCCTAGGTTAATCTCAAGTAAAATGCAACTTAAGATTTTAAATATATTCCGAGAAATACTAAGAGAAAGTACAAATCCCCATACTTTTCCTTATGGCTACTGTGGCAAGTTTGGGTTTGTTTACACCACCAATGCTCAGCTGTTAATGTCAGCTTCCGGACTTGTATATAGAGTAGGTTGTGTTTAGCGTCAAAATAACAAACGGTAGTGTCAAATCTTTGAGTGTGTTTAATTTCTTCTTCTTTTAAAGCAAATTGAAGAAAGCTATTCCTGTAGTTTTAGGTACTTCACCACCCCTACAGAAATAATCAAACTAAAGCTAAAAAAGCACGGGAACAGACCTAATTTGGGTAGAATTCGTTTGTGGTTCACAGCTCACAACTGATTACCCAAAAAGTGTCTAGTAACTTTCGCTTTTACTGAAGATTTTTTACACAAAAGTAAACACATACATAGTAGCTTTCTTCCCCTGTTTGGCGGGTAAAAACTTTCTCATATGGTGGGAGAAAATTGGACAAAAACCCGAACAGCGATCCATGGTAATTGCAAATTTCTGTTAATTAGTCGCCAAATTAAAAAAATTAAAGCATCAAAAAGACAATAAGCTTGGGTTACACCTACAGAAGAGGAAGACGATTTATAACGAACACCGTCATCAACTGTATTTTTGCAACAAACATGGCCAATAATGCACCAGGTGAAAAGTTTTGGGTAAGTTCCGTATTGGAGGGGAATATGTGACGTCAACCCCTTTTTCGCCATTTTCCCGCCAAGAAAAGCGAAAGCCTGCAAAATGTTTGGGCGAACACGAAGGATCCTAAGGAATTCTAACGAAGGAACAGACCTATTATGGTGAAATTTTAGTGGTATCCTAAGAAGGTTTTGTGAACTTTATTGAGTTTCAATCACTATGTCTGTTACAGGTCTGACCTTTCAAAACCTCAATCAGATCTGCGTGGTCACTGGAGCGAACTTCTAAAAAAAAAACAGTATTGTTGTGAATAGTTATCAGTAGACACCTCCCTGCACTATTTTTAAAAAGTCCAGAAAAGTCCGCATTAGAGCTTATAATTGAGTATAAGCAGTGGACAATTCCATCACGTGTCGTTGACTACAACTGCTCCCTTTCTCATTGAAATGAAATCAGCCAGTATTGCAAATATACCCGGAACTGAATAATTACTCCGAGACACGATATAGTTTATGTGCAGAGTGAAATCGAGTTTTTTTTTGTCTAGCTTCACACCAAAGACGAGCTGATGGAGGTATCTTGAGAATGACATAACTTCACATTTATCCAGGTTAAGTTGCAGGCCATTTGATCCACACCAAACCTTGAAGGTATTCAAATCATCCTGAATGCAGGAAGAATCATAACTGTTTGTAACGCATGAGAAAATCTTTATATCGTCTGCATAGATTAAGACTTTGGAGTGCCTAATCAGAGGGACGATGCCGTCAATGGCAAGAATAAACAACAGCGGCCCCAGATGGCTACCCTGCGGTACACCAGAAGAAGCCCTAACAAGTCTAGATAAAGTGTTACGGAAAGATACCCGGTATGACCTATCTTTTAAATAAGAGCGACAGGGCAATAGAGGCGGAAAACCCAAATTTATAAGTTTAAGCATAATCACAGAGTGAAGGAGTTTATCAAATGCCTTGCTAAAGTCGGTGTAAACGCAGTTGGTCTGGGGACCTCCCTGAAAGGCAGAGATTATGAGGGATGTAAATTCAAGTAGGTTTGTTGTCGTCGATATACCAGGCAGAAAGCCATGTTGATTAGATGACATTAACCCCTTACACTGCCCTACAAGCTATGAATATATAACAGATTCGAACAAATTGGGTATGCAGGAAACTTCGCGATTGGCCTATAATATTTAATCAAGTTTTTATGACCCTTTGTATAAACAGGAATTATGAAGGAGCTCTTCCATAACGTAGGAAATCTACCGGCCTGAAGAGATTTGTTGAAGATGAGTGGAGTGAGTAAGGCGTCAGAAGAGGATTTCAAGAAGGCAGGTGGAACACCATCAGGACCAAAAGAAAAGTCTAAATTAAGTTCCTTGATACCATCCATGATAATATCACGAGATATAATGGGCAAAGCAATGAAGGCAGCGGGACGAACTTCAAGAAAATGTATTTAGATATCTGATGACGAGGAATAGACGACAATTAATTGCGAGAGAGCAACTACACTGAGGACGAACTACACAATTTGTGTGATTGTTTGGAGAAGCTTTTGGGCCACCCTGTATATATCAGTCAAAATTTTCGTTTAGACAAAAACAACAATATAATTTTCTTAATAATTTTTTCAGCTGTCAATCAATGTTGCCAAACTAAAAAAATATATTTTCTTCATCGATAAAGTATGTAAGAAAGTTTATAAATTCGCAAATTATAAAACAAATGCTAAGCAGAAAAAACCGAAAACCAGAATACGTAAATATCCAGGAATACCACTGGTATCACATTGCAAATAGTATATACAGTACATACAGTTATATAGAAGCAAAACATGCACGTATATAATATCATAGAAAAGTGAAAAGAATGGCATTAGAAGTGTTTAGTGTAAGATTTAAAATGTGTGAATGTATAAAAATAATAAAATTTAATAAATAAGCACTTAGGGTGAGTATTGATGGTATTACAAATGTACGGTTAACGCCATCTACCGGAACATAACCGTCAATGTGGTTTGTGTCCTAAATATATGTCTACGATGATTTAAATCGTTTATTTTATTATTCAAGCTTTTAATCGATAATTTAGACACGCCCTAAGTGCTCAGTTGCATAAACCTAAACGGGGTTTTGTAATTAAGCAATGATGTAACAGAAAAAGTGTTGATATTAATGAGTAAAGCGAATAAAAACGGTATGTCATAGGTGTTAGTATATAGAAATCGAAAATAAATGTGCTTTTTTCTGGTGTGAACTTAGTCATAGATGAAATCATGTATGAAACTAGAAACAGTAATGAGTGAATGACGTTGTCTACAACTAGCTACCTAGGAAAACGTTTGGACATTATATCAAATTTGCATGTAAAACTGTTAATGATGCACTTAGGTCGACTTATACTTTGTCTCTATTATTTATTTTTTTTGGAAATTATTTGTTAATACCTTTGGACCGTCGCCGCGGTTCGAATCTTCGCTACTCGTGAATGTACTGCTCGTATCGATACCAGAATCTTTCGTAGCCGAATCTTGGCTACCCTGACGTTCTGACTCCCATCTAGCCCAATCGTCTGGCTCATCATGACCATCAAATCTCACCGTCTTCTTTCTTCGTTCTGTAAATCTTCGATTATCTTGTGCGGCGGATGTTGAATCATCCCAATATGGATTATGGGTAGTATCATTGTTCGTATATCGATCGTATGAGGTAATGGTTGGTTCGCCTATTACTATTTGCGGATGATGGTACGAATGATGATGCGGTTGTTGCAGTTGCAGTTGCGTTTGCGGCTGCTGCGGCTGGTGGTGGTGGTGGTGATGAAGATTTTGTGACAATTGCGCCGTTTGCTGTTGCAGTTGATGCTGTACTTGCCGATCGTGATTTGTACGATTGAATGTATTTCGCTGATGAACATCTAATTTTGTTCCAACTAATCCTAATGTTCCGGGTATTGTTGGTGCTATCTGATGCGTATGATGATGAACAATATCGGGATTCGGTTGTCTGTTACGGTTACCGCCAATGTAATCTTCGCCACTTTTATACAAATTTCTATCGTCTGAACTCAGCCACGAGTGGGTATCGTATAGTTTCGTTCGATCGGCTGTAAACGCAAAATATATTTGTTCGGGAAATGAACTAAATAACGAAAAAAACAATCTAAACGGGGAAGGAGGGAGTATTTATATGTAACTTATATTATATATTTTGTATTTGTTTTTGAAGATTTCTCTTATATGATTTTAGTTCGATCAACTGTGTCAGATTCTTGGAGAATTCTTTTTTTTATAACCTTAAACTATACCAAAAGTATTATATTTCAACATCAAATTTTTAAACCAAAATGGAAACAAGTTTATGTAAGTCTGGAGTCTATAGGTGCAAATATAAGCGTTGACGGTCGATTTTAATTAAGAGTATAAGGCGAAAATTGATAACCAATATATCAGCTAATGGTAATAATATGCGAATGGGACAATATTTATCCAAAAGTATGGAAGAATACTAACTTTGAGAAGAACTTAAAAATATTATATGAAAAACCTTTAGAGAAGAAGTCATCCAAGACAATAGGTGGGTTCCATTGGGCTGTATAAAGTACTCGCAAGTACGTTCGGATGGACGGCAAGTTTGAAAATTCTAGCGAAACTACTGAGCTCATTTAATCGTAAAAAGGAGCATGAGTAGTTGCGAGTAGGAAGAATTACTTGGCTGTACTTTACACAGCCGAATTGAACACAGCTAATAAAAGACATCATATCGAGGTTCGTAACCATCCAGCATAGTAGAAGACAAAGGTAAAAATTTAAGCGAATTTCATATTTACGATTAATTTTTAAAAGAACGTCTTTGGAGTGACCCAAAGCTTAATTTTCACTCGAGTCTTTTTAGACTCGGCTAAACAAGAGGAGAGTTTGACGTTTGAAGTCTTGTTATCCGTTTGTCGTTAATTATTTATAATAATAATGGTATGCGGAAAAACATCCAAGATATTAAAAAATTAACTGGTAACACAATCAGCTTTAAGCGCTATCCAAATTAAGATTAGTCCGGCTTTGTCTTAAAAAGAGACGCAAGTTCCTAGCCGCGGCTTAGTTTAAAGACCTGACAACAGGTTGGTGCTGATTGGTTAAAGCTTTGATAAGAATAAGACGTTGCTTAAAAGACTCAAGTAAAAATTAATCTTAAGGAAACAATAAATAACGAATAAAATTATCGAAATTCGTGAGGTCAGAACTTCTCATTAGCGTTGACAATTATGAAAATATCTTGGGATGCTCATAGAAAAGTAATATCATCGAAGATACGTTTTAAGCTCATACAACAGTGTTTTCAGTCGCGGTTAATGCTTCAGATATGTCCGTATATGAGGCATTGCTCCAATACGTCTACAAATCTATCTGTCTTCAACCACTTAGTCATTTCCTAGAGAAAGTACAGAAGTTATGAACGAGAGTAAGTACAGCCGCGGATCTAGGATTGCGGTCAGCGGTGGGCAATTTTTATGAGGGAATTCGTTCGTTTGAGCAGAGGGGTGGGGGAGGGATTATTGAGTTGGATATCCACCATATTGCACCAGCATTTTAATATCGCTCAGTTTATCTACGTTACAAATTGAATCATCAACGGATTGTCATCAAGAAAAGGACATTTGGATGACTACACTATAGTGTCCGTTTTTCCCAGATATTTGCAAATAGGACTTACCTCTCTCCCCCCCCTCCTTGTAAATTGTGAAGCTAACTGTTATTTATTAGTCTTTTTTACCTTCTTAATTTAAAGTTATTAATTGACAAAGACGGAAGAGGTTTCGGTTTTGGGGTTCCGTAGCATCTAGGAACCACTATGGTTTCGATCTCCCGTCTGTATGACGCAGCCTTCCAAAAAAATTGCAAAAATTGCTGAATGTGGCCTTTACGTAGTCGGTCCCATAATGAACTGGCCTGATATAATTCCACGCGACATGTCGATACATGTTATGTTGCATCGAATAGTATGTTTATCATGTACTTTGTGTACGAACACTCATCGACTTGAAGAAGGTAGTCTCAGTTTAATAGTGGTTTGAACAACAAGAGTCGCGTATTTTTTCAAAATGTCGAAAACCGAGTATCGAAGCGTCATAAAGTTCTGTTTAAAGAACACTTATCCCCCAACCCCCCCCCCCCCCCCAAATAAAACAACGATTAGATGGCATTTGCAAAGAAGTTTTCCCCCTCTTACAACGCAGTGAAAAATTGAGTGAAAGAGTATAGCCTCGGTAGGGAAACCCGCGAAGAACTCGGCCATGAGAGTCGACCGGTGGAAGATCTCACTCCTGAAACTATTGATCTAATTGAAGAAGAGGTTCTCAGTGACCGCCGTTTGAAGATTAGGGAAATTGCAGCTAGACGTGGGATCTCTAAAAGTACCGTCCATCGTGCAATCCATGAACATCTTCATATAAAAAAAATGCAGTGCAAGATGGGTCCCGAAACTTTTTTCAGCAAAGAGTGCACTGTGCTTTCGAGTTTTTAGATATTTGTGGAAAAAACCCAAAGAATGTGATCGAACAACTAGTTACTGGTGATGAAATTATGGTCTTTGGGATTTCCAAGGTATTTTGATGGTGGATTTTAAAGAACGCAATACAGTTGTAAACGGCAAATGCTTCATTGCTTCAAACTGCGAAACATAATAACGGAGAAGCGCAGAGGCAAACTACAAACAAACTCACACCACCGGAGTTTCGAAGGATGCAGTTCGTCAATGTGGGTTCACGGAGCGGGACCACCCACCTTATAGTCCAGATATAGGCCCAGTCCGATTATTATTTATTTCCAAATTTAAAGCGGGACTTAAGGGGAAGAAAATTTTCAAGCGATCAAGAGTTGCAGGCGGCCGTCTTCAGTTATTTTAAAGACAGAGATTGTGCTTATTTCTACGAAGGCTTAGAAATGTTAGTTCACAGATGTCAGAAAGTGTATCAGTATTCGTGGAGATTAAATTGGTTTCATTTCATTTTCTTTATTATTTCATAGTTAGGCCAATTCACTATGGGACCGAGCTACGTAGCATGAAAACTGTAACGAACACTGCCAAAGCTCAAGGGAGTGCCCTATGAAGCTAAAGCACAGCTGTGGCAGGAAATCAATTAAGGATAAGTGAAATGGGTTAATAGGTTTTGAGTGAAGGAGGTGACGATGTACCTTGAAAGTTTCGTACTCATAAGATGGTAAACTATTCCACATGCGTATTGTTCTGCTTAGGAAAGATTTTCGAAATTTGACCTAAATGGTACAGGGCTGGGAGCTGATTTTCGCGTTGTAATGCGTGCCTACAAGAAAATGGAATTAAATCGTGCGATGATTTTCTATGTCTTTCGACGTAGTTTAAACCAACAACAGTGTTGCCGATCAACTCTATGTCTTTCGACGTAGTTTAAACCAACAACAGTGTTGCCGATCAACTCGCTTCGTCTTTTCTTAATTAAGCACCATCTCGAGCCACCGTGTTTCGCTGGTTTTCCGTATTCAATCGTGGTCGCACTTCGCTATAGGACGAATTTCGTGAAGGTCGGCCTAAATCAGTTGTTGTGCCAGAAAAAATCGATTTTGTGCGTGAACTGATATTGCAAGATAGTCATGTGACATACCATGAGATTGCAGCATGCTTGGGCACTAGTTTCACTCGCATACATTCAATATTGCATGAACATTTGGCCGACAAAAAGATTTGTTCGCGTTGGATACCGCATAATTTGAAAATCGCTCAAAAAAAGGCGCGTGTCAATTGGTGCAAAGAAATGTTGACAAAATTCAATAGCGGTGCTTCAAAAGACGTCTATAAGATCGTGACAGGCGACGAAAGATGGATCTATGCATATGAACCCGAAACTAAGCAACAACCCACTGTATGGGTGTTTCAAGACGAGCCAAATCCAACAAAAGTTGTTTGCGCACAAAGCACTTCGAAGAAAATGGTCGCCTGTTTTTTCGGAATAATTGGACATATCGCCACCGTGCCATTATGGCAACGTAGAATGATCAATTCTGAATGGTACACCACCATTTTTTTGACAGAAGTGTTCCGAAAAATAAGGGAAACCAATCGCAGAAGACGAATCATTCTCCACCACGATAATGCAAGCTCTCACACATCGTCTCAAACAAGTGAATTTTTAACCATTCAAAATATCGAATTGATGCGGCATCTGCCGTACAGTCCTGATTTGGCACTCAATGATTTCTTCTTCGCAGATCAAAAATAAAATGGGAGGTCAACCTTTTTCGACGCCTGAAGAAGAGATTGATGCGTTCAAATCACATGTTTTGAAGGTACCTCAATCGGAGTGGAAATAGTGCTTCGAAAATCAAACGCATGCAAAAGTGTATTGATCGTCCTGGAGAATATTATGAAAAACAATAAAGCCATTTTCGATTACAAATATTTATGTTTAATTGTCTACCTCAAGACTTAAGTAGCAACCCTCGCAGCCATAGAAGAGTGAAACACGCGGTAGCAAAGTGAACAGCATTCCGTCGATGCTTCAGCGAGTCAATGTTCTTAGAGATCGTGGAGTCGCCAATAAGTTTTATAGTCTTTCTATAAAGTGAACAATGCGGTATGCTCGATCTCTGCAGGGAATTATATTCAAATCTAGACCTGATCTGGGTCTTGTAGATCATTTCAGTTATGAGTTAATGGCGAATTCTATTCTAAAAATAATCCCGATCATAGGATGGACAGATGAGTTAAAGCCTTCTAGGATACGGCGATCCTAATCTGAACATTCACAAGTGTTCGTTACACATCCAACCGGGCAATGCATCCTAGAATGTAGCCAAGTAACTAATGCGGGAGGAAATGACCTCTTGAAAAATCCCCCTAACTCCAAGGTTGTAGTAGGCCATTCCAAGAGAGTTTGCAGTGGTGTGCCCCTACCTGCAGGACCCAGGGGTCATTGGGTCGGGAATGACGTCTCCTCAGGACCTTCTGTAGGAGTGAAGGTGGTATGGTAGACCCTAACAGGTTGGCATTACCCACGGTACCCACAACACAACAGAAGCAGCTTTGGGGAAAATTACCTTTTGAAGGTTCTGCGGCGGCTATGGAGACTGGCTTGCGCCGGCTGAAAGTGATGCAGCAGTCCTGGAAGTAGGTGCCATTGGAAAATAATAACTAGCACTTTCTCAGGTACGGCGGTGGCAGATATGGTAGACATGCACCAGTAGAAGATGCACACCTGCCTTCCTTGATTTTCAACGTAATTTTTCCTATACGGGTCCAATCAGTTTTATTAGGGATTAGTTTATAAGGATTTTTGTAAACAGTAAAAAGTTCGATCGAGGAGGGGAGGATTTGCACCCATTACCCCCCGCCCCCCCCCCTGGATCCGTCACTGAGTAAATTACAAAATATTAATTGGTTTTAAATTGAAATTTCAAAATCATCTTATTTCGAAAAAGTAATAATTTTCAAAAACTATTATATGAAAACTGATAACAGTGCGTCAGATTATTCACTATCTATCCAAATTTCAAATCCCTAAACTCTATCTAAACAGCTCTCAAATCAAATGATGTCTATTGTGTGAGTATATATAAGAAAAACAAATTTTTCTGTTGTGTAAACAAAAACCAAAAAGCGTGTGTGTCTCATAGAAGAAAAACATTTCCTATAGTCACTTAAAAAGTTCATAAAACACAAACACGACTCCATGCAATTTCAGAGTGTTATCCCAATACAAAATAATACAATCACAAAAAAGAAACAATAAATTGAAAAACAAAAAACCAAAAATTAGAAAATACACAACATCCTGAAACAATTTCCCTCTGGCAAGCAAAGATTTAAGAAAAAAAAGCAAAGTTTCAAGCGCACCAGTGTCTCTGGATTTTAGGAAAAATTTCTTTTCTTGTTTTTTGTTTTTTTTGTAAATTAGCAAGCCCACAGTGTAGAAAGAACGCAATAGCTATTAGGTGCAAATACGAATAGCATTCCGAGACAACATTTTCATTTTTGTTTTTTTTTTGTTTTAGATTTATTTTTGTATAATATCCTTACGGTGTCATCTTCTTTAGAGCTTCCACTTGTAAGACTTCGATCTGCTGTTGAATTGAAAGAATATTGTAAGTAAACAAATTTTAAATAACGCAAAAAAAGGGAAAAGACGAAAAATAATTTTTTTTTTAGATTTTGAAAAGTAATATTCACGAAAAAATCACTTGATCAAAGATTTTTTTCAAAAATTTTACATAAGTATGAAAAGTGTTCAAAATTTACTATAGTCAAACACAAACGGGACGTGTGCAGTAAACAATTAAAACAAGAAGAAGGCAATATGGAACTGTCAAAAAATTTTGAATTTTTGAATTTTGGATTGATATTTGCCAATTTTTATATTTAGGCTGGCACTTGTAATAGTATAATCGTCAAAAGCCTTATTTTAATCAGTACGCGTTATAAAAGACAATAATTAATTCGGCAGATATTTAAAATTCAAGAAAGCTTCAACAAACGCAAGATGATCTCCTGTAAAAGAAGAATTCTTAAAATCAAGTGTGCTGTGCTTTGTTGCAGAAATAATCAACGAAGTGTAAAGCCTGGAAAAAGTTATGCTCCTCTAGGCGCGATGAGGACTACCTGGTTTACTATTACCTTCACCTGCGGTTCTCCTCCGATCTACAGGCGTCATACAATAGATTTCAGTCTAACTCGCGATCCACTTTGCTCAATAATCCCAGACAGTTTTAAAGGTTTATCAATACTTCGTTCGCTGACTTCATTATGGCCGCTTTTTGTGATCCTTACTGAGACGTCTCTTCCACTGACTTCTCTCACTTAACAAGGCTCCTGCTAACATCGCTTGAATCCAATGGCATGATTCTCAAAGATACAGCTGTCTCCGATTATCTGTCGAATCTGCCCGGCATGTTTTCATGTGGTTCTGACTGTGTCCCGGCCTCGTTTTTGAGAAGGTACTGCTTAACGGTCACTCCTGTCCTCTGTCATTTGTTTAAACTGTCCCTGCGCTATGATCGTTTCCCGCAGCATCGGCAAGATTCTGTGATAACCCTCTTCACATGAAGGGAAACACGTTGCGAAGGCCTTTGAAACCCTGATTAGTGATGTGCTCCACTTTCATTGTAGGCCTTTTCTGGGTTCTTTCCAACACGGCTTCATGAAGGGTAAGTCGACCACCTCCAATCTACTCGAATTCGTGCATTACTGTTTACCCTGCATATTCACCGACTTCCAGATAAAAGTCTAGTCAATTTCGGAGAATAAACTACTGCAGGAAAGAAGACGAGCAAGGAACGCGTTACCTTTCCTATATGTGCCAATGCTTCAGGTGATTATAATCTTTTAATAGTATTAATCATGGCATTCTCATTTATAAGCTCTGCCTGCTCGGTTTTCCGTCGCTCTTTGTGGAGTGGCTATCATCTTACCTGTCTGGCCGTTGCCAGCACGCCCTGTTCCACCGAAATCTCGGTCACCTCTGGTGTGCCCCAAGGTAGCATCCTTGGCCCGCTCTTCTTCATAATTTACATCAATAACGTCTCGTTACTTCTACCCAGGTCCAGAATCCTGTGTTATGTTGATGATGCTAAAATCTTTCGCACGGTTTCCTGCGACGAGGACTGTGCTCTGTTGAGCTCCGATATTCGCATTTTTGAAATTTGGTGCTCCAATAACCGTCTTCCACTGAACGCTAACAAATGAACCGTTATGTCTTTTTCACGTAGGATTCGTTCTATTTCCTTCAACTACTCTATGGGCGGTTTCAACTTGAGCTGAATTGACTTGATAGGGTGTTTCTTAACTCCTATCTCTCCTTCGAGGCCCACGTAGATTTTCTGGTTGGTAGAGGCAATTCCATGCTTGGCTTTGTAAAAAGTAGATGTACGGAGCTTGATGATCCCTATTTGACGGGGATTCTCTACTGCATTTTCGTCAGACCTATCCTAAAGTACGCCAGTCCGGTCTGGGTACCTTACTTCGCAGTGCACATTTACCGAATCGAGTCAGTCCAGCGTAGGTTCCTTAGGTTCGCTCTTCACGGCTTCCCCTGGCTCGACCCTAACTAACTCCCTCCTTATCCTGCCAGACTTAGTCTGATTTCCCTTGACACGCATGAAAAGAGAAACAAGGTATCCAAAATTATTTTTAATATGATCTGTTGCAGGGGTCGATCGATGGGATCCGAACCTGAGAATTCCGGGTTGGAAGGCCGACACGTTATCACTCCTTCGACAATTAATACTACTATTTCTGACATGACTTAATGTACCAATTGGTAGAGGAATTAACATCAACGTTTACAGCTAAGATGGCTGGCAAGAAGGCGTCGGAATAGTCTCCAAACTTTATGAGTAGTACACAAGAGAAATCTCTGCACTGGACCCTTGGTCAGATTCAGCAAAAGGAGACGACTGATAACCTGCGTAAGAAAATCGTTCAATATCTAATCCGTTCGATCTAGATCGCATCGATGATTAGAGTAGTTGACCTAAAGGCTGTTTAGCTTACTAATGCATGTAAGAAAAGGCAAGACAATTAGGATATAATAAGGTGGACGAAAATCCTCTATCAATTCACGTCGTTGGTAATGGCTCCCTCGTTGCCAGCTAAGGTGTGGAAGCTAACCTCCTCACCCTCTAATTTCCGTGGTGGAGTAAGCATACATATGCACATCAAACCGTGCCGAAGAATGTAAGACTGGGTCCTAAAGCAACTATTAACAAGCTTCCTTCGATGTCCTGGAAAGGTAGGTGGGTTGTAAGTGCCTTACACCAGTATGGCGGCTCTGCCTAGATGGACCTACCCCTTTTGAACTTACTCGTGAGATGATTCTTGTGGACCAATAGGTAGTTGGCAGTAACGTCTTCGCCAAACGGTGGCGGTGCGTGGAAGCAAGGCTGTCGGAAATTTTAATAGACCTCCTACTAACCCACGAGGGAGAGCAAATGCCCTGCTTCAACTGTTCGAAGATCGTCAAAGGTTTTGGAGTTATAAAATGCGAGGACAGCTGCGCCGCTAAGATTAGTGTCGCATGGGAGGCCTCCACATACATATGGACAAAACCAAGCTACTACAATCCCTTAAGCTGCACAGTTCCCGTAGCTGACTGTGCGGTCATCAAAGCTAAGGAATCGCAAGTCAACAACGTATCCTTCCTGCTTCTAATCAACAAGGATGCCTTACGAATTAAGAAAAAACGAACTTTAAACCATGGTTTGGCATAAGGCAAGCCAGTTGAAGGTTTTTCGGTCCAGGAGCCAGTGCCCACATGACGCCGACTTGATCAAAGGTGCAAACGAACTGTTGGATGAGATGAGAATCGAGGACACCGATCCTCCAAAAGATGCTCAATGCCAAAGCTCAGATTAATGCGTTGAAAAGAATTTACTGGTCTTCCTATCAGAAGCGGTCCTCGATTTTACCCGCCTTGGGTCAGAGATATGGCAAGGGGACTACGTGACACCAAATATAACCTTTTTTCTAGTCACAACGTGAATCTGGGAGATAACCCTAAAACCTGCATTCTGTCAAAAAATAACCTACAAGTTCTGGACAAGTTGGATTGGATTGATTGTATGGAAGTTACGTTATCGTCTTCAAGGCTCATGATAAACCAATCTCGCTTGCTGAAATAGAGATGCTGACAACCGATCTTAAAGCTAAAAAGGAAGACATGCTGATTTGATGCACCACCAATGCAAGACATGCATTATGGTGCAGCACCGAAAATAATAAACGAGATGAATCTCTTTTTGATTTGATATTTAACACTACCCTCCTAATCTGTAAGAAAGACTCCTCCGCCACCTTCACGTTTTCGAGCACGGACAACTTTGCTGGTGCGGAGGAAGTGGGGAGTCGTCAGGCAAACTCAGGATTAAATATGAAAATGTTAGCCTTATTTCTTAGCTCCTGGGGTTGGCTCTAACACAGTGCTCCCACGCCCGCGTGTTCGTATTCTATATTATATTGGACGGGAAATTGAACAACAACCGAGGTCTTACAGGCCGTGATATTGAAACGACGCGTAAAGTCCCAACTGCATTACTAACCTCGCTGCATATTACTCGGCACCAACCACCCATAATATAATAAAACCAGAATTTATGCACAAAGAAAACGGCTTGAATTTACTGAATATTGTGCCGGCCATAGTTTACCACTGTTTTTTCGGCAAGAACAATGAACGTGTTTACGTGTGCCTATGTATATCTTGTACCTACATATATGTTCTATAGAAGCTGCCTTAACAAAAAGGAATTGAAAAACATTCAGATGGAATAACTTTGCCTAGGTTTGGCGAGATGAGTGTACACCACATTGAAACAGCTGTTCGTCCCAGATCTATCATAACTAGAGCTGGTTCTAAATGAGCCCTAAATAGATAGTTTCATAAACACATTTGACAATCTGATTGGCCGATAACCGTCAATCTAACATAACCTAACCTTCCAAATCTCTGTAAGTGGAAACAAAATGTTTCAAAGAAGTCACAAATTATTAAAAATCCACCCCACACGTAACACTGACAAGATTTACTTGATTTTTGTCGCATTAAAAATCACACACCAAACGGGTGAAAAGTGCAAAATTATTATGTAAAGAATTCCCCCCCCCCCCCGCCCTTTTTTTGAGTACTCATAAATTCATTGATAACCAATTATTCATAAAGAAATCCCCTCCCCCGTCGTACTGTTAGCACAAATACTCTCCTAATGGAATTTCAATTGAATTTTACCTCTTCACTTGTTACGGCCAATGGAAATCAATAAAAAATAAATTGTAAATGCATTTTCTGCAAAACATACATTTATTTATGCTCAGGTAATTTAGCCATGCATGTGTATCGCCTGCATGTAACCCCTCTGTCCCCACAATTTTTGCATAATTTTACATAATACTTTAAATATTTACTTCTGAGTATTTGCGATAGATTTCCGGTCTAAAATTACGTGATTGTAAATTCTGATAAAAAACCGATTTTTTTTTTAATGTCCACATACCGGTGGTGGGGATGGCGGCGTGTATGCAATTCGCGAGAAGAAGTGTTGCATGTTCAATTGATTTTTTTTTTCAGTGGCTAGTAGCACATTACAACGTTACATAAATAAAATTTTCTATTTATAGCACACGCCACACTTTTCAAGCGTCCTCCGAACCAAAATTAATTAAGTTCTCGTTACGCACTTTTTTTTTGTGACCGCAATCGATCGAGAGTCGACGGGCCTAACTTCAAAATTACCCCAGCCTTAAGGGAGAGCATGTGATGGCGCCTCGATTCGGCCCCGAATTATTATCGCAAATCAAGTGGGAACCCGAAAATAACTTTGTGTGTCCTGGATTTACTCATTTTTTTGTCATTATTCCCGGCCAGGATACAATTATCCTTTTTCGCAGCGGAATTTTGAACGAAATATTTTTAGCTTGGGCTCGTTTTCATACTTAACCGAATTTTGCAAAGTTTTTCCTGATTTTTTGCCCGATTTTTTCTGCTATTAAGAGTTGACCTACAAAACAAGTATGACCGACGGTCACCGACCAAATGGTCATTAAGGAAGAACTGAAGGACTTGTGGTAGTTTCTTGGAAATTTCATTCTCTTCGACGTAGCCTAGTTTTATTTTTTTGCGGTCGTAGGAGACGATAACGTGTTCTTGTGAAATTGATTAGCACACAACAAGAATGACTGCTGTTGTGGAAAAATTGTTTTATCCTTGATGATGGGGTTGTTTGGAGGGGGGGAGGGGGGGAGGGGGGGGGGAGCCTTGAAATTTTTTTTTGGATTGCAGCCGTACTTGTTTCAAGTCTTGTTGACTTATTGTCTGAGCAGAATTCGGTTTGGTGTCTGAGCAAGAAGTGTACAGACAGTGGTGGTACAGTTGAATCCATTTCAAAATTACTTTTTGGTGACTGCTGTAATGTGTAGCACGTTTGAGAGGTGAACATTACAAATTATCACCATCTCTTACAAGGAGTTGCGGCGGGAAATTAGGGAGTTTGGATATGCAACAAATACTCCTTATATGATACATTAACCAAGGTTGACCTGTTTTCTTATTATCTACGTTATAACGGTACGAAACTGAATAAACTGTTTTGATATAGCGAACTTTACTTTGAGCAGGCCTTATATACTCCGACAATTAAGGCATTAACTTAGGTAGAGACAGCGCTACACGCAGTTGTGTCGCTGATAGAAATATCTCTCCAGTTCAAGTGATGCAACCTGGATGCCTTGTTGGACATTGAGGAAGCCATCAATAGTGTAAACACGGAAGTCATCTAGAACCGGCTGAGGCGGATAGGAGGATAGATTCTATGCTCCTAAGTAGGAAGGTTAACGTGCATGGATGACTCAATTCTGAGCAAAGCAGTATGCAGGGGAACACCACAACGGGGTAGGAGGCGGATACTAATACCACTCCTGCGGTTAGTGGCTATAAACGAAATCTTTCGTATACGGATTCCTGAAAACTATCAGTGAGAGGCTGGAATATTCGCGCGGAAAGCTGAAAAACTAGGCTTCGAAGAGTGGGTTGAGGATTAACCCTTTAAATGTGAAACGGAGGGAGGTGGGCAGTGTGGGTAGCAACTGAATCTACATCATAACATGGCATCATCTGATCTAACGTGCCACTATTTTATGAAGAAAAAGCTAGATATAGCCTTGGATCTTCAGAAAGACCATCAGAAGTCTTTCAGAATGCAACGCCGCCCTGTTTCACAAATCAGCTGGCAGAATCAAGGTATGCAGTTTAGTCAGACACAAAATGCAATAACCCTGTACTGAGGGGAGGGAACTTTCGTGAAAGCCTCTGTAGACGTGCCTTACGACTCACTGGATCCATCACCGAGTAAGAAGATGAGTGTTCTAGTGGAATACTTCAGGATCAAAAATGTCAGCCTGCTAGTAGGTTGCGATGTTAACGCCCTTAACGCTGTCTGGGGCAACATTACCATAACCACAGAGGAGGGGACGTACTCGAATTTGAAATGACTCGTAACTTGGCTCTCCTAAACAGGGGAACTGAACCGACTCATCAATGCCAGACGTAAGAAAGGACCCTCTGTGATACAAACAAAGCTCCTGGATAGATGGACCCCTCCAATTAAGTGGTATGTGAGGTCACGTTATCGGATCACAGAGCCATAATATTTGACATTCGTCATCGGTCCCGCGTACAACGGAACCAAAAGATAGGTAGAATTCCTAAAAACACGAACACGTTAAAATACCAGGAAGCGTTGACGAATACGTTATCATCTGTAGTAGAAAGAGTACCTCGAACTAAAACGCAAGTAGAATCACAGCTGCATGCCCTACAGTCTGATGTGAAGGAAGAAGAAAAAGACCCAACCGCCTAGTGGGAAAGAGAACTGGACTCACAAAGAAAAGTACTAAAGACTCACTAAAAGACCATTACTTCTTCTGACTTGGTAGTCAAAGAGTTGATAATCCGGTGGCTTGCAACAACTACAAGGCTTTGCAGAGAACAACGTCAGAAGAAAAGAGAGGCGTGGCGGGATTTCTGTTCGAATACGTGGAGCATTTTTGATGTCTGTTGACTTCAACAAATGATCTCTGATGATCCGATCTCTAGGCTTGGACTCGTTCGTTTAACATCGGGAAATACATATGTCAGAGATGCCGGGCTAATTTGAATGAGATCATCCCGGAGACTCACTTACCAAAAAGCTTCAAGTCCAACATACCATGGATTGACATTTACATGATTCCTTTTTCGAGAGAGGAACTTATCGAGATTTAGAGGAAGGCAATTGATGGAGCACCAGCTATGGAAGACGTGCAAGTCAGAATTTACAAGAAGATAGTCGGAAACTTTCGACACAATACGAAAAAATTGCGTCGTCAGCGTATCAAAGAATTTTGGAATAAGACAGTGCCTAAAATACATCATTTGTATAAATAATAAAAAGAAATAGTCCAAGATGGCTGCCTTGTGGCACCCCAAAAGTGTTAAAAATTGCCTCAGAGAGAGCTCCGCGGAACGAGACTTGCTGAGTACGATCAGTCAGATTCGATTATTTTCCCATCTGCTTGATCGATTAACATCAACAAACGGAAACCCGAGCAGAGAGAGAACAAGAATTCTGTAATTTCTTCTACCGAATGCCTTGCTGCAATTAGTAAAAATGCAGGTAACCTGCACCCTCAATAACTAGGATACAAAAAATACAGAATTCCAATTAGTTGGTGGTAGTCGATTTGCCTTTTATGAAGACATCTTGGAAAGGCTGCAAGAAAGGTTCGTAATGTGAATAAAGGACACCCAAACCAATATATCAAAAATCTGCGAGACACAGAAAAGATTAGCGATTGGCTTGTTGGAGACTTGATATATCGCAGTCGTCTCCTTTTTTATGTAGAGGAATAATTATGGAGAGTTTCCAGGCATTTGGAAATACACCGCAGCGCACAGATAGATTAAATAACGTGAAACTGGAGGAAGAGACGTCCTATAGCTTTTTACAAAAAAGGCAGGAATGCCATCAAGACATCCAAAATCTCCTGTTACAACCAAGTTTAAAGCAGACAAACCACGTCGAAATAAGAATCCCTAGAGCCAGTAAAGAGTCTAGTTGTCTTTGGAGCGGAGTAGTTACGGTTGTGTAGTCGATGAAGATTGTATGAGGAGGAGATGTAAAGTCAAGCCGGATTTTTGACAATAACTCTCGAGCGAGAGAATTTCAGTGTCAGATCTTCGGAGAACGAAAAATCTAGAAGAGATCGCCACGATCGTGTTGGGGATCAATTTGCTGCACACAATAATGCCAAGCATAGCGCCAGTCCTAGACATGAGGTTGTTAACAACCTCATCAATGATAGTATCAGGATGGATCCTGGCGACAAAAACAAGACGAGAGAGAGTAGCCGCCCTCAAAGTGGTGGCATTAGTACACATAGCTGAATCAGAAACTGGCGCAACAGAGAAAATCGGCGAAGATAAAGTGGGAGACGATAAAGCAGTCACTGAAGGTCGCAGACCAGGAACTTAACTCTAAGCAGAAGAGCGTTAAAAGAAGCAGACATGGAAGCGACCTTAGATAAAACCTTTAAATCAGGAAACACGAACAGGAGTAGAGTACTTCGTAGGTGGAAATTAATTTGTCAATCTTGCAGTTCACCGAATTGATATCGTCGCTGAACATTTGTAGATTGACCCAGAGCTGTCAGTGGAAGAAAGTCGACTACACATGAGCTGAAAAACGTGGCAAGGCTTAAAGCTTAAGTTCCACTCGAGTCTTTTAAGCCTCGTCTTTTCATTGACAGCTCGATAGACTGAGCCGAGGCTAAGAACTTATCTCTCTTTTTAGACGAAGCTGAACGAGTTTAACTTAAATTCTTGGGATTATTGTGGCAGCGATTAAAGCTGACTCGCAAGAAACGTGAATACTTAAAATAAAGCAGCAGAGTTCAACTGAAAATGTCTCTATCTTGCAATAAATGTCAAACTTCAGTACTATTTAGCCGTGTCTAAAAAGACTCGAGTGTCAATTAAGCTTAACTGATACGCTGTTACCAAGAGTCGCGAGTCTATCCGAGACCTTCATCAAACAGAAGGCATAAAGGAAATCAGCGCAGACACCATCACAGGTCATTTAATCATTAATGGTAAAAAGCGCAGGACTTGTAAAGGGGGATGTGGCAGGAAATGAGATGCATCAGGCATTACAAACCACAGAACAAAATAAGATTAAACTGCACAACTCACTGGATCTTCATGCTACTAATCTGGGTTGATTCGGAATAAAAAAAATTTTCAAATTGAAATCGAATCAATTCATGTGTTTTTTAAGTAGCCTGCCAGTCCAACCAATTATATCGTCACCTAAAAATAAGTTTTACAACGGGACAAATAATCTTAAGCTTTCTAATTCTGAATCATTTCTTTAATCCTCAATCGACTGAAATGACCTCCCGGGTGAATAAAGTTACAAATTTTTCTCGAAACTGCTGAGTAAACAAGTCCAAAGGCAACATAAGGTTAACACCAGAGTTTAATGTCAACAAATCTAATCGCATTAACCGACATCCTTGGGATGAACACTACAAAAAAATTCAAACGGAAATAATTATAACATTTAACATGTCACTAAGCCATCAGTCAGCTCCCAAATATTGGATAATCCATAAAAAAACTAAATTCTGTAATCTGATCCGAGCCTATAAAACCATTTCATAACTTTGTCTTCGGCCTTTTCCTTGAAAGCTTATTAGAGTGGGTGCCCTTTCCACCTCCCTATTCATTCCCTTCCATCTTCATTCATCTTTTCTTATCATTGTGTGCACAACTACTCGCACTCCCGCAATCGTTTGTATTGCAAAAGGATCCATGTCTCCTTTCGATTTAGCCCCCCTCACCCGCACCACTTTCTCCGCCGTCACTGGTTTCAGTATGAGTTGAGGGTGCACGGACTAAGAAAAAAAATGAGAAAAAAAATCGCTGCCGAGTATTTCCAATATTGATTTTTCCCTTCTTAACTATTCTGGCATTGTCTCTAGCCTGAGCAGACTTAGTTTCCCACAAAGGGGAGCAAGAAATCCTCGTGTACATATATAAAATTAGATAAAATGCAATTGCAACAGAAAAAGCAAAAGAAAACAGAAATTACATTAAGAAGGCGGAAGGAGGAGGCCTAAGAGCTTTTAAGAACACTTCACCGGCAGCTGGAATTAAATAAAGAGGGACAAGAAGGTTGCTGGCCTTCGTGGATGATGGCATGGGTATCCGCGCGCTTGTGGAAAATCTAGGTGTGTTTCTGGTCTGGTTACTGTCGTCATAAATCGTCAGAGCAGACCAGGGCAGCTGTACTGGGACAAAACTATATAAACATGTTACGAGAGAAAGAGAAGGAAACGAGACATGGTAGGCAGTTTACCATGTGTGGAATATGTTTGCAGAGTTGTGGATGACAACACCATGTGCCCGTGATTCCGTTTAAAAGTTTTAATAATGAATACGTCCCCCGTACCGGAAGGTTCAATTTAGCCACTTCCTGGGTAACTGCTCTTAATGCGGATGACCGGAATTTAGAATATCTAGTTTCGGAATTATTTGAGGTTATAATCGCTATAGGTACAGATTACGATTAGTTGTAAGAATTTGTTTTCGAGATTAGGTTTTAATTGGAACTTCTGGTGTTGTGCCGATTGAAAGTCAACAGTATTTCAGTTTAGTGTTACTATATACCTCGGCGTTAGAACTTGCCCTTTGAATTAGCAGCAAAAACGTCAAACAGGCTCGATACCACATGATTGCTTTATTCTTTAATTTGAACAAGTTTTCGAGGATTTGGTATATAAATATTCAAATAGAGTAACATAATGTTGTAAGCTCCCCAAGAAAAACTTTCAGTATTCCAACGACACGTGTAACCCTTAATCCCAAACAGAATTATAGGCAAAGCGTCCGGAACCAGCACTTTGTTCCTGTCAACAAATCCTTGACGATAATTATGTACTGCAATCCAGAATTAGATTGTTACAGTGGTGCTGCATCCTATCATTATTTGATGCCCAACGATGATAAAAGCAAACTGGCTCGATTAGGCTCGACAGAGGGACGGAGATAGTTCGCAAAGCACCTTACAGAGAAGTGACGCCAGACTGCTAGGATTTAAAAGTTTTGGTCTTACAAAGGGCTGCTGTCAAAATTCTGTCAGATGAGTTCATTAATTTAGTTATTCCGTGATTTCTGAGCTAGAGACCCCTCGAACTCCAATAATGACATACATACGGATATAATTAGGCTCGCCGAACTAAACATAGTAAACGTCTACAAACCACTTGCCTTACCCTGGCTCACTCAAACACTGCCATCCCTCCCTCATCTCTCAGTCTACGTAGGCGATTTAAGCAGTTATCATATGCTCTGTACTACCACAGGAACAACCCATGCGACGAACAACTGATAGAATAGGCGAAATTCAATAACACAGACCTCGTGTTTGACGCCAAAACAGGGGAGTTTCGAATATAATCCGGCCCTCTCCTTCATGTTAACAGACAATAATGGCCTGATGGCCACCCTGACCGCCTCGCACCGAATAATGGAGGATTTCCCACACAGTCAACGTAGACCAATCCTGCTGAAAATTTAAACTCAAATTCCACTTATAACATCTTCGCCTCTCCCGTGCTGGAATTTGAATAGGGCAAACTGGACCAGCTCTTGGCATGTGTATCAGCTGGATTCTACCTTAGTCTGACAACTTCAAAAGATTTGTAGGAGTGTAGGAGTTCGAAGAGTAGCGACCGCCTTTATCAAGAATTTCTGAAAAGCGGGGACCCAGAAGTTGTCGACGGCCTCTTAAATGCTGCTAGACGGTATAAGTTTTCCAATATAATTGAGAGGCTTAACTTTAAACGTTCAAGCAGAAGCTCCTGAGGCTTACTGAGACAACTCAGCGAAGCATGGAGAATACAAATCCCAAGCCAGCAGTCTCCTCGGACGAAATTGCTAATCACATGGTAAATATGTCTAGAATACCTCGAGATAAAGAACACACAGTGACTGTTAAACGCCTCCTGAAAGCATTGAAGTGGTCCAACTACACATCTTCCCTTTTTACCTCACCTGCACTAGACGGCGCAGTTAAAAACGGGAAAAGCTTCGAGCTTTGAATGACTTGACAACAGGAGAGCCACATACTACCGGGTCCCTGTTATAACCTTCAATAAGAGCTTTGGTACTAGCTGCCTGCTAGAAAAGAAGGGGATAAGAATTAAGTAGTGGAGCTCATCAGAAATGCCCATATACACGATGTAAATCGAATGCAGGTACCAGAGCAGGAGTATTCTCCAACAAATGCCACTTGCACATATCACAAAGACTACCAGGCAAATGCAATATCTTTCTTCCAGAAATAGCTGCGATTCACCAAGCGACTGTGCTCGTTAGTATCTAGGCGTAAAGACTCCTATGAAGACATCCGCATATATACTGACAATCAAGCATCTATTAAGGCTCTGGAAGCTGAGGTGGTAAAATCAAGGTTTGTGCAATTGTACAAGAGCAGCCTAGATGTTGTTTCCAGATGTCGCAAGGTGACCCCATGCCGGGTGGCTGAACACAGGAGTACCTCAACTAATGAGAGAGGGGATGAATTAGCGGAGGAAATGGATTACTCTGACATCTGTGTGAAAATTCCGATCAGCACAATTCCGGTAGACATCAAAGCCTACAGCAAGACTAATTATCGGTGGACTGACCGGGATACATGTTGCACTGCCAGACCTGAGTACAGCAAGACGAGAACTAAACTACTCCTTAGTGGTAACAGAACTTATAACAATAACCAATGGCAACCAAGCCAAAAGGGACGATAGGCAGATGATTTCTGCCTAGATACAGGAATACGGCAAAAATTCAACCAGTTCGTAATGTGCTCTGTGAGTGTTCTGCCCTGGCGTCAAGAAAAAGCAGGCTACTGGATAATTACTTTTTCTCAGGACTTACGGAGCTGTAGAACATAGAGCTGCAAGCCGTGCTGATATTCCTTAGGAAAGTAGAATGATTATGAGAGCGAGGATGTATGTTAGGTCCGAATCTAATTTATCTATCGGACACGCTGGACCCATCTAGTGGTTTAAATAAGCCTAACCTAAATAGAGCAAAGTCGCTTGAGTTCCTTAGCTCTATAGTCGATAGAAGATGAAATGAGGGTTAGAAAAATAAACTTTTAGAAAAAAAGTGTTTTAATTTATTTAAAGACACTGTGATCTTTAGCTTGCATGTGTTCCCAGTTAGGCTATAACAGAAGGTCCATGAGTAGCCTAAGCTTGTGCTAATCCGTCTGCACCCTGGCCCAAGCTTGGCAGCATAGCAGGGTCCAAGCCTCGGAAAATATTGGAATTATAACTGCGTGCCAGCCCTGGTAATCAAGAGTGGTCCAAGTCTTATACTAATACTTGGGCCAGGGCTGGCTCTGAAACTTGGCGCGAAGGTAGTATTTAAACTAACCGTATTTTCTAAAAAGGACAGACGGCTCTTGAACGCACTCCTACGCTGAAACCTGGAGCTGCTTATGAATACTCATTTCCCCAGCTGCAATGATGACTGTAAAGTACATCGTGGGGTGAGGTCGAAACTATTTTCTCACTTGGGCGATAAATAGTTATGCTTCCTACAAGTCACCAAGTCTGGACGATATCTACCCGAAGGCGTCAGACATTGCGAATTCATGGCTGGTAGCGTTATTCAGAGCCTGCATCATACATAATCACGTTCCCCTAACATGAAGACGAAGTCTGGTGCATTTCATTCCGAAGGCTGGGAAGTGAAGCTACGAACTAGCAAAGGACTTTAGGCCGATTAGTCTGACCTCCTTTGTATTAAGAACACTAGAACGGGTCCATAATATACATTTGAGACAAAACCTTTGTGGTGCAACGATCCCAACATGCGTACTGTAAGGGAAGAGCCGTGGAAACAGCCCTCCACGACGTAGTACGATTAGTTGAATATTCAAGCGAGTATAATCAATATACCCTGGCTGAATTCTTGGACCTAGAAGGAGCCTTTAACAATGTACGCATTGAAAAATGTCTTGCCGAGCTCGGTGTAGAGCAATTTCTTGGTAAATGGATAACTATGTTAAAGGCAAGGGATAATCCAGGTAATATTCGGAATCAGTCGGGCTGTTAGGCACATTTCCCCCCTCCCCCTTCCACCCCCACCCACCAAGGTCGGGTTCTCACTACCCTACTATGGCTAATGGGCATGAACAAGGTCTTACTGAAACTTGAGTAAGGGGGTGTTAAGATGGTCGCTTACGCGAAAGATGTGGGGACGCGAAAGAAGTGTGGGACAACCCTCTTATCAGCGACATTATGGAGGGTGCCCTAAAGAAGGTGAGCAGTTGGTCTAAGAACTGTGGGATGGCTGTGAATCCAGGGAAAACTGCCCTATACCAACCAAAAAAACCAATGAACCATGCGTTGCTTTACGTAAATTAAACTTTCATCAACTCTCACTAGCCTCCAGTGCCAGGTATTTGGATTTAATCCTGGATTCCAAATTGAACTGGAAGCTAAACATAGAGGAGCGGGTATAGAAGGCATGTACAGCCCTCTATGCCTCCAGACGTACCTTTGGTTAAATATGGGGACTGCAACCCAAGATGACGCTATGGTTATACACAGCGGTTTTGCGTCCAATTCTCACATACGGTTCACTGGTTTGGTGACCTGCGGTGAATAAGATTTATAACCAAACCAAGCTAAGTAGAGTGCAAAGAACCGCTTGCATCGGCACTGCCGGTGCCCTGCGCTCCACCCCAAACGAACTCCTTAATGTACTTCTGCATCTACTTCCCCTTGGTCACCAAATCAAATTACAAGCGTCATGCAGTGCAGTAAGACTCAAAAAATTTGTCTGCTGGGTTGCTCAACTGCCTTAACTAACTACATTACGATTATCATAAATTTTGAAAAAGGATTCACTGTCAGGATTCCAACTAGAAGGGAATGGAGAATGACGGAATCGGCCAGCAAACTATGATACCGAAATATTCACGGATGGTTTTAAGATGAACAAAGTGTTGATGCAGAAGTGTTCCCTTAGACACTGAATGTATCGAAGTCTTATCGTCTACCGATAGCGAGCGTCTTCTGGGCGAAGGTGCTTGCGATTATGAAGACGTTTTCGCTGTTTCTGTGTATCTATTCAATGAAACAGAACATCGCCATTTTTACAGATAGTCAGTTACCATATCTTCTAGGGTGGTGCAGGACTGTAGGGAGTTACTTAGCTCCTTGGACGGTCTGCTTAACGTAACCTTGCACTGGGTTCCCGAACATAGAAACATTGCAGGAAAATAGATGGCCGACAAACTTGCCGTATCCCAAAAGGCTTCCTTAAGAGGGAACTCTTTCTGCATTCCTTAGTGTTGAAAAATTCCAAATGGAGCGCCCTGAAACCATGTAGCATATCCAGGGCAATCTGTCGAAGTTATAGTAAAAGTAGGACATCCAAAGACCGAATGCTCTTATCGCAAAAATCACTGCGGACTGTACGGGCCAGTGACTTTTAGGCAAGCATGCAGACAGGCTGGACGCCCCGTACAATACACACTGTCGCAGTTGTGACGACGTGAACGAAAAAGAAACGATAATTCCCCTTCTCTTTAAAAGTCCGGCTCTTGTCAAAGTCAGAAAGAGGGCTATGGGGGAGTATATTTTTGAAAACCTGAAGGCAATCTCGGGGGCAAAGATTAAGGAAAGATTCAGTTTATTAAATTCCTCCGGTTGGCTGTAGTTTTTTTTTTACTATAAAATCAGCCGACTTCAACTATGATTTCAGATAAGAATCAGGGTTGCAAGTGAACTGAGTCCAACAAAAATTCTGCTATAATAGTACTAATTGGAGTGTTACCATGAAGCCGACGCTCACGACTTAAACCAACCTACCAAGGCCCAATACTGGTATGGAAATATGTTCCAAGTCTGATATTGTAACTTGACCCAAAGCTGGTTACGCCTTGTTCAAAGACTAGTTATTAAGTGCAAACCAAGCTTTATAGTAAGAAACAAAGAAACAGTTAACTTTGATTTCTGCCGAAGTTGCCTGGACGAGGAAGAGGTTGAAATAATTAAGCATTTGCTTTGCGAATGCCCTAGACTAGCCAGGAGAAGGTTTCAGGCCTTTGAAAAGCACTTCCTTAATGGACTAGAGGAGTTCGCCAGCGCGGACCTCAAGGACCTAACCAAGTTCCTCAATAGCTACGCCAAGTTTAACTAGTCACTGCATGGCAATACTAGAGCGATTCAGGCTGTAGTGGTAACACAACGGACCAAGGTCTATGTAAGGTCGACTAGTTTACTACCGATGGCCGCCAACAAACCTAACCTAACCTTGGCCACGCTGCCAAGCCTGGTAATTTCTACATAATTTCGATGCTTGTGTTTTATTCGAGTTACCTTAGTTTCTAATATAAGATACTAATTATAATAAAAGCTTATACTACGCGTTCAAAACGTACACAAATGGTGAAAATAACATAAAATCTGTCGCGCGGCCTTATTGATTGTAAGAACGGCACTGATGGCGCCTCGAAAGTCTAAAAATATTCAGCGAATGATAAAAATGGCAAGTATCCTGCAGAGTATATGAACAAAGTTTGATATATGGAAAAAGAGAAAGCAACCAGGAAAGAAAATATTGCAGCATTATTGGATCAATTCAACGCTCCTTTAAACGAAGCCGCTTCGGCAAAAAAGTCTTTTTTCCATCATGACAATGTACCCGCTCGCTGTTATTAAATTGTAACCACAAAGTTTTCTCTATTCCACTTTAAATTGATTTCACTCTTTACATAACAGATTTAGCCGGTAGTGATTTCCATCGTTCCAAACTTAAGAAAAAAATGGGTTGCTTGAAAAATGTTTAACTTGAAACACCAAACGATTATTTAAAAGAAAGTTGCAGTAAAAGCTAACAAATGGAACTAAGTTAAAGTATTGTAGACAGATAGAAGAAGGAGCAACTTATAAAAATACGAGATACTTCAAAATTGCCTTGCAACTCATAAAACAGTATATAAATAAAAACATATAAAAAATGACATAAAAAAATAATTAAAAAAATTATCAAGTCATTTTTCATCACTATAATACTGAGATTCACACGGTAT
This sequence comes from Leptarthrus brevirostris, assembly GCA_964036015.1. Classification (NCBI taxonomy): domain Eukaryota; kingdom Metazoa; phylum Arthropoda; class Insecta; order Diptera; family Asilidae; genus Leptarthrus; species Leptarthrus brevirostris. Next base: position 2,460,163 of record OZ038371.1, on the reverse strand, counting down.
ATTTAGGCAGCAATAATAACAGTATTATAAATAATTTTTTCAAGAATAAATATTTACTTTTACAGTCAAATAAGAGGCAAATAAAAAGCAGCTAAATCAGTCAAGTCAAGTTAAGTGAACCTTTAAATCTCACAGAAATAAATCGACTCATTTTGAAAATGTTGGAGAGTAGTTTTGATTAAATATAAAAGTTCTACTGTATATCAAATTGATGTTACCATATAATACTTTTGCGCAAAAATCGTACAAAAATCTGACTTAATTCCAAAAATATTATGTTTTACTCTAATTTGTTTTCTCCGAGTAAATAGTGAAAAATAAGAAAAGTGAAACACATTTGCCTCACTGGGAGCAACAACAAGAAATAGTGTTAATTGTTTTTATGTTGAGATTGTTGTCTAATTTAATTAAATATTTTAATTTGTTTTAAATGTGCAGAAACATGAGAACATAAGAAAAAGTTAACCTCAAAAATACTCAACCAAAACTCACTAAAATTAAATTTCAAAACGAAAAAAAAAACTGTGAAAAACCTCACGTTATTGTTTTTTAATAATTTCTGCTTTGTTTTGTTTTATTAAGTCCCTTTTCTCTGTAATTGGTTTACTCTTGTATGGATGAGACGTTTCAAGTCCTATCTGAAATCTGATTAAATGACAAAAATAGCTCCTATAGATGGCGCGGATATAGGTAAAAAAAACAAGGTAAGCTCTGCTCTGTCAATAAAATGTAATCAACCAAAGCCTAGATAAATGGCCCTTTAGAAAACAAATGCAAAGTTTTATTAAAAGCACACCAACACACACCAACACATACGAGTATTGTTTATTATTTCCTTCTATTCCCCCTTTCAATTAGAAAATAAAACAGATTTTGCTTGGTCGTAATGGAAGTGTGTTCGGAAGCGATGTATTGCTGAAATCTAAGATCAAGCGATATTTTTCTTTAATCATAATTTTTTTTTTTCAAGCTATAACTTAGTATTTTTACAGTTAGTTTTTGCTTTAAATAAGCAGATAATACTGAAATTTAAAAAATATATATATATATGTATATTTTTTGTCATTATTTACAGTACCTTTCTACGTGTTTTGACACTTTTATTGACAACGACAACAACAACAACAAAAAGAACTGTTTTAAAATGCAATTCGTTTCCAATTCATAGATTGGGAAACATATAGCACTTACGGTAGTCTGTACCGATGCCGAATATTCAAAACAAACAAACAAATACACATACAACGGCAAATATGTACGAACGGAAGGGATATATTTATCCTTACGCTTTATGCAAATGGCACTCGACACAAAAACGTATCAATTCTAATGTAGACGAAAACTTATTTCTTCCAAGTAAATCATATTTCGACAAATTTCGCATGAAACTAATGAAAATCATTAAATTCAGGCTACGTCACACTCGTCCCGTTCCACTTATGAAATCTTGAGGAGCTTTTTTAATATTTTTTTCCCTGCTCACGAAACTACGAATAAACTTAGCCACGAACTATATTTCTCCGTAGAAAGTCACTGTGAGGTTCCCTTTTTTTTATCCATCAGAAAAAAGGGAATAAAAACACGATTGCCGACGAAGTCAGGTTGTTAAAATTGTCCTTTTTCGAAAATTTCGTTTTTTTTTCTCTTCACTTTTAATAGCTTTCACATATGCAACGCTATTTTCGCTTAATTACATTTTCTCGCAGCACTACAATATGTTTAATCCGTTTTTGCACAGTAGTAGAGTCTCATGCACTGAACAAAAGTTTCCGATAAATTTATTTATTTTTATTTTTACTTTTTTTTTCTTATTTTCCCACAAAATTGAAATCACTTCGTTTTCTTAACAATCACTGGACATGTTTTCTACCTCCACACAACTTCACAGAAACTTTGTTTTCAGGGAAGCCTAGGCAATGGCGAAAAATGTGTTTATAGAGAAAGCGTTCAATGGCAACTAATTTCCCTCCGATTTCTATTTATTTAGAGGTGAAATTTATACAAAGTTTTCCGCACTCCTGTCTCGTTCTATGCACTTAACAAAACTACGACAGTGTCATACGCGCGAGTTTTTCACTCTCCCCGCTACCTATCCGTATTAAATCTAACGTGTGTACACAGTTATAAAATAGTTTTTTTTTGTTCGCTGAAATACACATACAAACACACAGGTAAACATACAATGACATGAAATACTGGGAAAATATTACGTTCAATGAAAAACTTTGTCCTAAGCCCACACAAAGCAGGCTACTTTTCACCTTATGTCCCTCCGAATATGCATGTACTGCGCAAGTCTTGCATTTTGGCAGTGCTTTATTTTTTTGGTGAGCTTGAGCAACTAGAACATGAAAGCTTTTCGGCGAAGATGGGCAGAGATGGAAAATGAAATATTTGCTTAAGGTGTACAGGGATTGATACAAGAAAATGGACCTTTCGGTCACCCAGATCACAATGTTCGATGGGATGGAGTTTAATTGAGGAAACTAACAGTGTGGGAGGGTTCATATGGCATCTCTTGATTAGGAGGCTTTCTCCAATTCTAATCGGACGGTTATGAGCAGATTTTTAAGCGGGGGAAATGCATTTGATTGCTCAATTAGGAAAATATTGGTTAACTCTGAAAAACAGCTGATATTGAGGTGTAATTCCAATGAAAATATGGTTACGTCCCCGAAGACGTTTTTGATTGATTTATAGAGTTACCAACTCGAAATGTCATTAACGTAATAATATTTTCGTTGAACAGTGGAAACGTCACGCTGACAGTGTTGCCAACTGTCTTTGTTTTGAAGCGTCAACCGTTCAATATTTTGATAATATTTTTTGATGCTTGCGTTATACAGTTAATAAAAACACACGAGTAAATTCACATTTTTGATGTAATCCCAGCTATATGGTCCACATGGACAAATTGAGTGGGTCCGATGACATGAGCGATTTTAGTTCACTTTTTTTCCGCTCTATAACTGACATTTAATTTGTTCTGTTAAATTAACTGTCCGTTACGGAGCGGAAAAAAGCAAACTAAAATCACCCATGTTATAGGACCCACTCAATTTGTCCATGTGGACATTTCAGCTATATAAATCAGAAACGGCGCTGGTGGTCCAGTGATTAGGGTAATGGAGTATCATTCGCATAAATCACTATATAAATAATAGTTTAAAATTTGAAAGTTGTCGTTACGTTTTATGTGTTTATTAATTTTTATTTTGTGTTAAAATAGTGAGCAGAGAAGAAAAAATATTTTGAAACTCTTTCTTAGGCTTTGGAGCAGTGAGAAAGAAGATGGCCTTTATTTTCATATTGCCCGAATTCAATACTTCGCATTGAACTGAAATTTATTCTGAGAGTTCTTCTACGTCCCATTAAGCGAAGTCTTCTCCAAATGCGCACTTGTCACTATAAGCAAAGCTACAGCCTACTCTAGATACAAGCCCGAAAACTAAAAAAAAAAACAGCTGAGTATTGGTGGTGTAGACAAACCGAAATTTGCTGCAGTAAAGAATAGAAAAAGGTCGGGGAATTCTGATTTTTCGTAATATTTTTAAAGTTTTAACTTGGAATTTACTTGTTCTGAACATTTGGTCACGATAAAAAAATTTCTTAGTTGCAATTTTCATGTATTGTAATGGGAAAACTCTCTCTTGTGCTCGTTTTGTTGAAGTATTGAGGTTAGAATGCATCAATGACATCAACATTTCTCTTTGGTTTAGATTAAGACAGATACAAAAATAAATAAACTAATAACGACACGCTTGGTGGTAAAATAGCCAAACTGTCATATATTCCGGGCTTGTATCTAGAATAGGCTGTGGCAAAGCTCTTTTGTATAACAGTTATAAAATACCATTGCTTAACAGGCAAATAAATCTTGACAATTTGGCTCAATTACTTTGCTCAAGTTTAATTTTTATTCGAGTCTTTTAAGCCGTGTCTTATTCTTACCAAATTTGTAACTAGGCGCGGCTAAAACCTTATTTCTCTTTTTCAGATGATACGATTTTACCCTCAATTCTTGCGTTTACTGACTGGAATAGTGATGTGTCAGCTAGTCTGTAAAATGACTCAAAAGACCTGAGTCAATGTTTTTCTACCAAACCGATCAATCGTTCACTTGACTTTTGCCATAGCATATCTCTAAGAACAAGACAGAAGGCACACCTATTCTTCTTCTCCTCTTGTGGGCTATTTGCTTGAGTCAAGAACTGCGAACTCAACTGGTTCACGCAATGCGCACTCTGTCAATGTTACGTAGTTCCCCTTGTTGTTGTTCATATTTCAGTGAGTGTTACGTTGTGATGTACATGTTGACCGAATCTTTCTTTTGAGTCGCTTATGCCAAATGACTGGTATGACCTGAGTCAGCAAAGTGACCGATTTTGCCCATCACTAGGCTGTAACACAATTTGGCGCCTGCCAAACCTGTCAAGACCTGTCAAAAGTTAAAAAATGGAGATTCAATGATGGTGGTCCAATTTGCATCTGGCTCTGTAGCCAGTTTGACATTTCCGAGCACAACCTACAGAAGGCCAACTAGGCATTGCGTTAAGTCTTACAAGGAAAGCAATTAAAGCTGATTGTGTTACAGATGATATTGTGGATATTTTTTTCCGCGTAATATTTTTATCAAAGAAAATGAACGCCACGTTTACCTAGATAGACACAAGGGTTGTTTGCAAAAAACGTCAAAGCTAAAAATAAAGCCGTGGCTAACAAAACTTCCACAGAAAACGCCTCCCTCTTGTAAGACGAGTCAAATTTCGGTATCATTTAGCCGTGTCTAAGCAATAGATGGTAGCACCAACAAACAAGATAGCTTCTACTTAGCTAATCAGTCCACAGGGCTGAGTACTATTCCCGTATTCTATTTTTGTGCAATCTCGTAGTAGACTTACTCCTAAACAGGTTGAATGAGGTTGGCATAAGCAACGTTGAGGCGAAAAGTTCATGAACACAACTGCGGATATCATAAGGATTACCGAATGTGCTCAGAGTAAAGCAGCAAATAGAACAAGTGGAAGTTGTAGCAGATGGCGGGGCTGAAGCTAATGTACAGGCTGGCATCTACAACACCCAAGGTGGATTTAATACTCCAGCTGGGATAGGGTGCAATAACATCTCCAGACACAAAAAACTTCGGATATTCGAATAGAACGTAAAATTTGTTCTATTGTACGGCCATTGAACATAGAAATTGACCTATCAAGTAACATCTAAGCTACAAGCCTTTGCCAAGTGGTGTCTCCGGCGGACCAGTCGGTAAATGCGTACAAGCCAGGTCTAATAATCTTTACAAGAAAAGAAAATATCTAGACTTTGGCCCACTTAAACTCTTTGGTGCTAAGTAAAGAAATATAGGACAGTGAGTGAGTACTTTCCTGAACTAGATATATTGAGAAAAAATCCAAAAAGCTAAAAGTCGCTACACCTGTGTGGTAAGGTTTGTGGAATGAATTAGTTAAGCAGCACGACAACCATGCCATGGATCCCGGGTTCGAGTCCAGGTCTCCCCGTGGGTTTTTAAAAATTGAAATAAGCACTTTGGGCTGTTGTCTAGCTCGCAGCAAAACAAAAACAAACAATCCATTCAAGTTTCCTCACTCCCATTACCCTAATTTTCTTCCGGCCAAAGTCTTGCTAACTAATGCGTCAATGAGTTGTCCCCTAGGCTTTGACCACCTTGTAAAAAAAAAATCTTACCGAAATTAGCATACTAGATCTCCTCTATAATGGTGAGGCTCTGGGACGGAAATGACTGTTAGAAAACTACTGAACAAAGCCCAAAGACTGGTATGTGCGGGTATCACATCTACACCTTCGTGCAAAGTAGTGCTGCCGTTGGATCTTCATACGATGAAAACCGCGGAAACAATAGCTCTTCGATTAGATCGTGATGAAAACTGGTATAGCTCTACTACCCTCCTTGGGCGCAGGAAATTCTGAACCTCATAAATCATGGGGAAAAGGAACTGGAAATGTCCATGGAAGGGATAAGCAAAGTAAGGATAATCAAAAGATGTCACGAAACGATTATCTGAGACGGATCACTTTCCATGTACTTGCAGGCTGACAGCATTATGTACACGGATGCATCCAGAATTGATGATAAAACTGGGGTAGGAATGTATTACCTAACTGAATTTACGTCAACATCAGGCACTAGGAAGGTATAGATCAGTGTAAAAAAGCGAAGATGTTGGCCTTTAAACATACACTGGACTTCCTGATAAAAAGATAGAAAGCCGTTTGATGGGCGCTTAACAATCAGGGTGTCACAAGGTGCATGTCACGGAGAGCGTTTACTATTTCACTCAACTATACTCTCGTGCAATGCTCTTCTACCGCTAAGAATGGCCTACACCCCGCATCAAAAAAAGTTCAGCACTAGCCATTTGATAATACGAGGGTGAATCAAATATAAACCAGACTTTTGTTTGTGAGCGAGTAAGTTTGAAAAGAGTGAGTGGTCGCTTCTAGGGGGTATAAGTCGGGATGTCATGAGACGGGAGAACAAACGATCGATGGGTCCAACCCGGTTTACCATGTAGTTGTCACAGCTGCATTCTTCCGTTGTGCAACGCATTATTATTAAATTTCTTAACCAAGAAGGAGTAAAACCAGTTGAAATTTTGAAAAGATTGACTGCACAGTTTGATGATCAAACGCACTACTGCACGTTTAACTTGCCAAAAATTAGAGGAAATAAGATGGACTCCACTTGAGAATCGGGGTGTAATACTCGTCTGGGTGAGCGGGCACACAAAAATCGTTGGAAACGAGATGACAGATGATCTGGCAAAACAAGGATCGGTTCTGATTTTCATGATACCGAACCCATTACTGTCCTGAACAAAGGAGTGCGGCAATGGCCTGCGCTAGCGCTAGCAAGCAGAAGATTCTGTCTGCTGGGAATTCAGAAGCTGTATGCCAACAGAATAAGGTAGGTTTCCTATAGGTACATGCTTGCACTGACCCACGAAATCGATGTGTGTGTGTGGGACATTTAAAGGAACGCAACTAACCCCAGCTAAGCCTCCCTCCTAAGGGGACAAAAATGGATCATCCTTAATGTGGTCTGATTTGGTAACCAAAGTGTGTTGGAAGAGGTCATAATAATAATTGCCATAGGACAGGAGAAGAACCTTGTGACAACGATCGCGAGTGCACCTACAATTTAAGGAAGATTCCGTACCGACCTCCGGGATGCCAGCGCAACATAATAATAGAAATAATAGACGCCAACATTAAACCGAATAACACGCCTGACAAACAGGCTCGATTCAGACCTGAAAGAGGTTGCGTAGACCAATCAAATGCTCGACAAGTAATGACAGAACAACCACTAGATAGCATTCTCCTTTATGCATTAAAGAATATGGGACGCACTAATTAACTAAGGAATTCCAGGAAGAATAATTAGAAAAATCAAAACATTGCCATGAATCTCGATGAACCCTAGTGACACCTGAAAGAAATCAATCACGATACCATGCAAGCTTTAAGAGTTTCTCATGATAATGTTTTGTTCGTGTAACGCAGCCTTAACAATGGAACGATTCATCTACAATATAGGTGCTCGCTTGTAATGTAGTAACGTCAATTAGCATACGCCAACCCGACAATACCGCAACCACTTGACAGAAAACGTAGTTCTAGGGCATTCTGCTGCAATTGAGCAGATTTGAAAATCGTCTCAGAATAGAAGAAAAGCCTCTAAAAAACAGCGATGACACCATTTTCTTTAAAAAGGCAATCTTATATCTCAAAATCAGTTCAAACGCTGAAAACCTGCAAAATAGTGCTCGTTTGGTGCAGTGCTCTTATTCTATTGTAACATGGAGAGTCCTGCAATTTCGCCAGTTTATCGTTGACACATAAATTAAGTAACTCTGAAGGGAATGAGGTGCGGATACGCCATAGTCCCATTGGCAGCAGAATCATTAATCAAACTTTATTGTGTCTTACGTACGCATTAGGGAACGATATGCATCGGAAGTTAGTTCACATCCCGAAGGATATATTCAGTGCCAACGAATTAAGTGAATCCTTCCAAATGCCTTTGTTTACTGCCGGTCATGGGAAAACATCTTGAGCCAATATCTCATCCTCATCACTTATGGTTTGATATTTTCAAGCAAATCTCAGCACTGATCCCTCTGCATCTCCCCACTCAAGTTTGCTATGAAATTAAATGCTAAAGAGGATAAAAGTGAATAGCGTCGGCACATATCGATGCCATAAAATCATTTCAGTAAATTTCATGTCTTATCCCTTGCGAAGAGTTTAACTGCTTGCTCCTGAGGAATTCATAATTCGTGGCATATCCAATTCGCATTTGCTGTCCTCTGACCTCCTCTCGAATTTGGCTACCATTTTTATCTTAAGTTTTTAACTTTTTTTTCTCTTGTGGTCTACAAGTAAAATGAAGTGAGCCTTGCTGTGGACAAAATCGACGCCCCATATCTTGTACATCGGTTTCAACTGATGTATTTATACATCTCGGGGACAGGCCCAGAATTCCGGGACAGAGCACTATCTGTATGCCAGACCTATTTGATGTTTCTGTAAGAATAGTTTTATTCATCCTTTGGCAGGGCTCCACTAATGTCTTGGCAGGTTGCCAAAATGATAGACTTCATCGACAACAACAACATACAGCAGCAGCAGCAGTAGCAGCACAAGCAGCAACAATAATAGTAGCAAACGATAGGAGTAGGCTTAAAAATGTGTTCCAAAAGGGCGAACTCTGTGGCCTGACAAAGTGGGAACCGTAGATGTTCGATGGAGCAGAGTCATAGCGCAAATATCGCCAAAAAATTTAAGTTTTTCTCCCCATTCACAATTCACTACCTCTCCCCACTCCTTATTTTATATATATGTATATTCTTTCAAGGGTTGCTTGACTCAGACGTGTGCATCACGAACAAATTGTGGGGTTTCGCTGAAATGGTCATCAGCATAATTTTCGAGAGGGAACGGATCTGATGATCATTTGCAACACAAATTGGGAGCAAAGCCAAGTCATTTAGGGAGCAACTCTTAGTGTTAGTAAATATGTGTCGCGGTAAATTTTCCCTTTTAAAATGAATAGGAAAAAATATATATTTTGTAATGGGGGCGAACTGCAACGACCAAATTTTATTCGAGAATTACAAGCGGAGCAATATTTAAGAGAGCTCTCAAGGAAGTTCAAATAAAGGACATACGAACGACGAAATTATGTTGATGAAGTCACGAATTTAGCGTGGCGGTTATTGCAGCGATGAAGGAGATAAACTCAGAAAATTATTGAAATAGGGGAAGGAGGGGATGATAAGTAAATATGTATTTTTGAAATTAAAAAAACAAAACAAATTTCGGTCAGTTGATTTACTCGCTAATAGGCGGCTTTTCATCCAGAAGCCCTACAAGTAACAAATCAAATCTTTTTTCCAGCGTCATATTTTCTGCGCTTTTGACATATTCCTGAAACGTGCCTCATCGTAATTTACAGAGTTCATCACAAAAAAAAAAGATTTACTAGTTCCAAAAATGTTGACACTAATAGCAATTTCGGTGGATAACATATGACTACTGTTTTTCCAGACCAAAGTTTACGCCATATTAGCATATTATGCACACGAGAATCAAGAGGGCTCACTTAAACCCAAAAAGAAACTAGAAAGAACTAGAAAGAACTAGAAAGAAAAATCCGAGTCAACATGGTCCAACCGAGGCATCAGGGTTTCTCTGATAACGAAAAAGCGAATGAATGACAAGTGCCAGTCCTTCCCGAGCCGGCGGGCGGGGTTTCGACCTTGTTTATTGAAAGGTCTGTTAACAATTGAACATTCAAAAAGCACAAATGATTCTCGGGATCCTGTTTAAGCTCCTCTAAAAGTACCTCACTGCTCCATACTAACATAACGTAACTCATCCACACTTTTGACCGTTTTTTTTATATATGTATTATATTGCCGAAGCTCAGGGGATGCCCTATGATGCTAAACCACAACTTTAGCAGGAAAGGAATTAAGGATGAGGGATATGGATTAGGAGGTTGAATGAAGGAGGTATCGATGTACGCCCCGTTTGAAAGTTTCGGGCACATATAACGAGGGAAAAACAGAAGATGGTAAACTGTTCCAGATTCGTGTTTTTCTACTTAGAAAAGATTCCCTAAATTTAACGGTACGTTCAAATTTGACCTGGAGAGTATAGGGGTGGGAGCGACTTGCAGCTCTTGTATCGCGCGTTGTCAAGTGTTTACAAGGAATCAGGCTAGCAATTTCGTTAGAACAATGGCCATGGAAATAGCGATAGAAGAGTGAGAGACAACAGACATTCCGTCGATGCTCAAGAGAGTCAAGGAGAGAAATTGAGTATTCGCCAATAACTTTAATAGCCTTACGCTGGACTTTGTCTAACGCGAACAATGCGGTGTGTCCGGCCCCTGTCCAAATATGGGAATTATATTCAAGTCTAGGCCTTATGTGGGACTTGTAGATCAGTGCTAAGTCAGGTGGGTGAAATATTTCTTACATCTCTGTAGAAAAACCAAGCATTTCATCGCACTTTTAGCCATTGCAAATACATATAGGATCAGTCCAGCTAAGATTGCTGGATATCTCAATACCCGAGATGTTTAGGGAGGGCGAATTGAGTATATTCACTCACTCCGTCGACTGAAATGGGTTGGAGCCGAACTGGGCGTTTTCTAAGGGACATTAAACAGCATTGAGTTTTGGATGCATTAAACGTAACACGATTTGCCCTGCCCCTAGCAAGGACCATAGAAATGTCGTTGTTTAATGATCTAAACATGCGTTTTCGATTAACTTCTATAGCATTTTCACGTGAATTAATTACAGAATCAAATGAGTACGCGAAATCAAGAATGCTGTCGTCGGCAAAACTATGAATTCGATTGAGAGTAAGGATTAAAACGTCACTAATAAAAAGAAAAAATTAGGTTGGTGAAAGAAGTGAACCCTGAGGTACATCAGCATTTATTTCGTAGGAATTAAATGTAACTTCGTCAACTACTACAAAATTTCCGGAGTGCGAAAGTGTAGCGACTTTTGCCTACTCGTGCACTTTGATGGAGATAAAAGTGGCTGCGATGAAGGTGGCAAGTACGAATTAGCAGCAAACAGGTTGGCCTTGTGCAATGAGGCAGTAAAAACATTGGTGGTGTTGACGAACAGTTTACTGCTAGAATGATGGATGGCAATATCAAAATACTTCCAATGGACAATTGTAAATAACGTGTGGCCGAAAATTGCTTCAAAAAATCTGTCTAGAAGTCCACTGACAGCTAGAAATGTCAATGCAATTTGGTGTCAACACAGTCTGCTCAGCAAAATCTCTTCAGCGCCCAGTAGAGAAATAGGAAGAGGAAACTTTTTTAACCACAGTAACATAAGGTCGTTCATTTGCTTTCTGTTCTCTTGGCACTTCACATCACAAGCCGCAGTCATAATAAAAATGTCCTATTATGTTCCCTTAATAAAATATTAACTGACGGAAATTATTTGAAAAGTACAAAAATTTCACGGTCTAGAGAATACAAGGTCTGTGCAAGAAGAAATGTCAAATTATGTGACGTCGTCTTGGTCAATATTGACATGTTGTAGGGAAAATATTATTCATTAGGAGAAGTTCAATGAAAATGTTGTTTAAGTGAATTAATTTACTGTCAAAATTTTGTTAATAGTTTGATTTTTTGTGGAAGTTTTAATAAAGATTTTAGAAGCTTTATAATGCGTTCAACCCTGTCGATTAGGGGTGAGTGTAACTTAAAGCTCTTATGTTGTGCTTATTGATATATCGGCAAGAAATCATATAGGGCTTTTTCATTAGACCTATGCCCATGGAAGAAGCAATAAACAAGAAGGAAGCAAACAACATTATCTCGACGTTAAAGAGAGTCAGTCAGATAATAACATAGGGTTACTGAGGGAATGCACTACGGGCTTAAAGGAGTAATCGAAATCAATGGTGCCGCCATATGTAAAGCTATGGATGGACAACATTTCTTTTATAAAACTCAGACATAACGTCCCATCACAGACCCAAACCTTTGAAAAGCGTTGCAGATACCAAGCGACAGCATTTTTCCACCTTGGCGAGATTTGCCAGTCGCAGTCGCAATAGAACAATTATGCCAAATGGACACCTCCTGCTTTTCAATGGGCCACATATTCCAAGTTTTATCTATGTATTCTGTTAAAGACAGCTAATCTTGAACTGCAGAGCAGGTCCTTCTTAAATATGTTTCAGCCTCTTCTTGGCTCTTGACGTCTAGCGTGGCTGTAACTTTAGCGATTTCTTAAAGAAAAATTCGGTATTTCCAGAAACAAGCAACTTACTACCGGTGAGTGTATACCTTCCAAAGTCGCGGTTTCTTGATCCAGGCATCACTATTACATGATGACTTGGCTACTTCAGCTGCTTGACTATGTTTGTTGTAGTAGACATGGTCACGGAAGTCCTGTTACCATCCGATAGTTTTCTTTTATGAAGGACATGAAAATGGGTTCCGTTTATAAAATACCTCATGTACCTAAAGGGAATCATACATTATTGCGATCAACAGCGTCAAACAACAGAATCAACAAAGGACGAAAGCCCATATTTTGCGGATTTTTGCTAGTTTCTGTAGACCTTATAAGACTTGGGCGGAGGAAGAACCTTATCCGATTCGATGGCAATATTACAAATTGGCCTAAACGAGAAGACTTTTTGACTGGATGGTATGAGGTTATATATTTCAACACGTTCGACATCTCCTAGCTAGCAAGTTCATTTTCCTTTTCATTGCCAGTGGTACCTGGTATCTTTACGAGATAAATCTTATCTTCTTAAATGCGGGTTTACTGAAGCCTTATTCAAGGCCTGGCCTAGTATGGATCTCAGCGTAACAAAGCGTAGAGCTATTTCCATACCTAAATCTTCGCATAAAGATCCACGTGCCTAATTTGTTTCTAATTTGGAACCATCGGTGCAGAATGCAATGGATCTTGAATTCGTGAGACCTTTGTGCACGCCCCATTCGTTTAGGGCTGAACACAATAATGAGTTGGTAGAGTAAGTGATAACGTGTCGGCCTTCCACTCCGGAGGTCTCAGTTTCAAACCCCACCGGCGGCAAACCATGCTTGTTTTTTGCTGACAATAGATAACGATAAAAAGGCAATTGTGGTTTGCAGAGTAAGACTGTGGTTCGGAATCCACCTTAAGTTGTAGGTTCATTTGCAATCGTTTTCTCGAGCCGGATGAAGTCCTCTCTCCCCATGCCCTACAAGGGGTTACGGGAACTAGAGAGAGGGAATACATAATAAACCTTAGCTGGACAAAGTAAGTCTGCATCATGGTTTTCATGAGGTAGTCACTTGCTCGATTAATTTCTGGTAAGTAAAACTGTACTAACTCAAAGTTGGATTCGTGTAAAGCTCTTTGTTGTTGACCATATCAAGGCCTGGTGAATTTTTATTTTTTCCAAACTTAAAGAACTGTTTCGCCGGATATAGATTTGATTCCAATGCTAAAAGTGTCTTTAAAACTAATGCTTTAAACACACACAGTTATTATATCATTGTAATATTTGGAAGAACCGTCATAGGATTTATCGTAATACCTCGTAAGGTTCCATCTTCAGTCCAATATTATTTCATACCTCGTAAGGTTCCATCTTCAGTCCAATATTATTTCAGTAAAATTCTATATGATTTATATTAATTTATAAAAGTAGCTTAGGACTGTCTGAGGAACAATACACTGTCTGCGAAATATATATGTCTCTTCTCAGATAGCAGGATGCTATTAAATCTCTTACGGAAGTGTATATGATCTGTAATATCGCCAAGTAATGCCGCTCAACTCTGAACGACACGGCTGAGCGCCTTCACTTATGTCTTATATGGGTAAATGTAGAGCTGATGAGCTAGCTAGAGCCACTACTCTACCTAACTCGGACATAAACCATCAGTTTAGCAAGCCTGTAGCAACATGTAAGCTGGAAACTAAACAAGCTTTCCTAAGGATTGCAAATGATAGATGGCAAAGGGAATATACTTATTACTCGGCAAATCCTTGACCTAAAGCGGTCAAGACAGTTAATCTCGTTCAGACGTAACATTATTGGCACGGTCGTGGCTGTCATTTCAGGCCATTGCCTTATAGGAAAGCAAGGAGCAACCATCCCTCAATTTCTCTGCAACAGCCCAGTTTTAGCCAATCGCGGGAGCCGGTTTGGGGGCTTCCCCATTTTCAAAAAATTAGCTGAATTAGGTTGTACTGATGTCAAGGACATCGTTCGATTAATTAGAAGCTCTAAATGGTTTGCAGTCACGCGTTAGGGCTGCAAGGCTTGTTGGCTAGCCAACAGTATTTGTGGGCTTTCGAAGAACTAGTTACTACTGGTGAAAGAGTTCTAGCTCGAATCACCAGGAGCTCCCAATTAGCTCCAAATTAGGGTTTAAATAGAGTTGATCCCATTGCCTCAACTGCGTTATCACAATGGGCCGCTCTGGTTTAAGTACGCTATACCCTATATGAAAAATCTCTAGCTTACTGAAACACTTTTAAATAAATATTCAAAATGTATATAATAAAAAAATACAGAGAAATTATAAACCTTAAAGTTTCGTTAACCACCACCCCCCCCCCCCCCCCCCCCCCAATTTTTCGTCACAACGTCCTAAATGAACACTTTATTCGCCTGCATCTAGGCAGACATAAAATTGCAATTGCAGCATTAGCACAGTTATCTTCTGTTATATTTGTTATACATTTGAAGGGTGCGTGGTTTCTACGTTTATTTTAAGTCTTGTGTGTTTAGCAGTGAAATTTAAAATATTTCGTAATCTTACCGGTTGTATGTATGTGTATTTACAGCGCAATTAGTGCATTGAACTTCTCTAAAAAATACATGGTCCAGTGATATCTAACGCAAGCTAGTCTACCTAATCCTTTTTAACTGTTATATTTACGATTATTATCAATAACTAATCCATGATACAAAAAAAAATAGAAAACCAAAAAAAAATTAAATTCAAATTAATTGTGAAAGGTTTAAAAAAAAATCAACAAAAATTACGATAAGATGGCGAACGAACTTACCTTCGAACTCTGGCGTGGAATGAATATCCTCCTCGGAACTACTGTATGATGTCTGCTGTAGAGGAGGATATTGTTGACCACCTAAGGGTCGTTTGTGCTTTTTCTGAATATCTGGAGGATATCCACCAGTCTTTTGTCCTGGATAAAATTGCGAAGGTTGCGTTTGTTGCGAATAGTGTTGTTGATGTATCAATGCCGATTGTTGTACATGATATTGTTGTTGTTGTTGCTGCATTAGTTGTTGTTGTTGCTGCTGCTGTAGTTGTTGTTGGGCAATATGTTGCTGTTGTCGTGGATGCACCAAATGTGGATGTTGTCGCATTAAGCCATCTAATTCACCCTGTGTAAAACGAAAACATTATAAATTTACAAACAACGCACAATTATCCTTTCATTTACCTGATAAAATTTAGGATCATCTTCGGGATACATAGCTTTGCCATGATCACCGAGTGCGCTTGGATGATGCACCTTTGGATACGTTTGCGCTGAATACTGTGGATGTTGTTGCATTTGCGGATTTTGTTGCATATACTGTTGATTTTGTGTTTGCATTCGACGATTTCCTGGACTAACGATGTCTACACCACTATCTGATGTTGACATTCTTCTACTAGGTGGCTCTTGTTGCGAGTATTGGCGACGCAAAACACTACCCGCTCTCTGAAGTGGTTGATTTTCTTTTTCGGCAGCGCTACGAGTACGTTCTAGTTTAGGACGTTTGTCTGATGTATCGTGTGGATCAACAATAATTGCCTAGGATAAATATGAAATTAAGTTAATTATTCGTGATTATTTGTAGGTATAGAAACTTACACTTCCATCAGGCTCTATTCGTCGGTTGAATCCGTCTGGCGTATTGGTTTTGTTAATCCATTGGCCAGTTTTTGACAACAACTCCTGCTTCTTTCGACAAAGTATGCAAACCCATATTACCTGCGAAAATAATAATTTTAATGTTTTACCGAAATTTTACTTAAAATACATGAAAAAGGCTTAAGTAAATCGGCCAAATTTGAGCCCGTAATTGAAACGTTAGACACCATGCTTGAGAACGCTAACGCCTCCGATGAATTCATTGTACTGGGTGACTTTAACCTACCCCGTATTCAATGGTCATTGTCTGAGGACTGTTCACACTTTGCCCTCCTGAACGCCTCTTCCGCCAAAGAAGCCTTTTTTACCGATCAGCTCTCTGTTTCTGGTCTCTTTCAAGTTAGTGGAGTCAGGAACTTTCTGGACAGACAATTAGACTTAATCTTTTCCTCAGACCCAGTTAACTCGGCTGTCGCGGAAAGCGAACATCTCCTCTCCTCCCTCGATCGTCACCATCCTCCCCTGTTCCTCGTTTTCTCCTACGAACACCCTCACGCCCTTTCAAGCTCCGAGTCTTCTCTTTCCTTCAATTTTCGTAAGGGCGACTTTGAAAAATTAAATCACTTGCTCCTCAACTCCAACATTGGCACTATCCCTCAACATCTTCCAATAGACGTTGCTGTAGAGGCGTTTTATTCGGAAATACACGCTTGCCTTACACAATCTATCCCTCTTCTTCCTCGTAAAAACTGCTCCTCATCCCCCGTTTGGTACGACAAAGAATTACGCTCTCTCCGCAACAGGAAAAAAATGTTTCTTCTGACCCAGACTGAGTCTGACTATTCTTCCTACTTGTCTGCTTACACCTCTTTTTCTGAACGTTGTGATACCCTCTACCATGAGTACCTCCAACGGATGGAAACAAGCCTCATATCCGACCCCAAGTGTTTTTATAGCTTTATTAATTCTAAGAAGAAATCCAATGGTTACCCTTCCACCCTAAAGCTCGAGAATACCTCTTCATCTGATCCTCAGGTTATCGCCAACCTCTTTGCACACTTCTTCAGTAAATCTTTCAGCGACAATTCCCTCCAACCTGACCTTAACTACTTTTCATTCTTGGACAAATGCACTCCACGTCGTTTACATCTTTCGACCCTGACGCCGAACAAATCGCCGCCAGTATTAACGGGCTTGCGGATGACTTTCACCCCGGTCCTGACGGCATTCCGACCATAGTTCTGAAAAAGTGTGCCATGCATCTAGTTCAACCTCTTACTTTGCTTTTCCGCCTCTCGGTCACTCAAGGGGTTTTCCCTCAATTATGGAAAAACTCTTATATTATCCCCATATTCAAAAAAGGCTGCAAGAACGATGTATCCAACTACATACCCATTGCTAAATTATCATCCATACCTAAACTGTTCGAAAAATTGGTCTATGATTCCATGTTCTTCCACTGTAAGTCTATCTTCTCACTCTCCCAGCATGGCTTCCGCAAAGGTAGATCTACAACCACCAACCTTACTGACTTCGTCTCTAAAACCCTATGTGCCCTGGAAAACGGTAAAGATGTTGATGTTATCGCCACCGATTTTAGTAAAGCCTTCGACAAGATCTCCCATAACGTTATCTTGTTCAAACTTGATCGTCTAGGCTTCCCCCCCCCCCCAGATTCATCTCCTGGATTCGATCCTACCTCAACAACCGTCAGTACAATATTCTTTTCAGCTCATCCATTTCTAACCCCATTGTCGCTCGTTCCGGCGTCCCTCAGGGCAGCCACCTCGGTCCATTAATTTTCATCCTTACAATCTCTTCATTCATCAGCTATTAGCTGGTGTCCATAGACTGCCCTTTAATCCTGCAGTCTTTACCCATCTATACCAACCCTCGCAACCTTAGGTGCACTCCCCTTTTCCGACTCCACCGCCATCGCACGAACTACGGTCAATGCGAACCAATTACCAGGATGCTTCGAAAAGTCAACGACCTTCCCTCCTTTGACTTCCATCTGAGTAAATCATCCCTTCACAAAGCCTTATATCTTTATCCCGCCCATCTTGATCGCCTTTCCTAATTCTTCTTCCTCCCAGTTTATATTTATCATAATCTTAGCTCATATTGTAGCTTACATTATCTGTTATGAATTATTGTTTATTTTAGTTTGTAGTATTTATTTTGTTATTTTGTATTTTTTTTATGTAATAGCTTGCATTAAGCTTAAATAAATAAAAAATAAATAAATAAATTTAGCTAACCCAATCACAACATTATCATTTTAATCAATTCCTCCTTCGACTGGGATACATTCAAATTGAATTTTCAAATTCAACTCCTAAAGCAATTACTTCAACTGACATCGAAATTAGAGCATCCTTAACATTGCTTAGGATAATAAATCTTTAAACATCTTAACTCAGCCCACTATTGCGATATTGATTTATAGCTAGAGCAAATCTCAATGACAAAGTAACAAAAATTGCGATGTAAAAATAAATTAAGAATAGAAAAATTGGCATTTTGCCCATAAATTGCGCCGTCAATGAACGAATGGTAGCAAGAAAATGATTCCAGGATGCCTGGCGACCAATTTTGCTGGTGATTCCTTAAACCATCCTCAGTTTTTGGCACTGATTCGGGTAAAAATTAAAAAAAAAAAAGGAAGAAAATTATAACGTTAACAAAGCTTAAAAACTTTTGCAGAAATTTATTTGTCTACTAAAAGCAATTGTTAGCAAAAGTGCTGTAAATGCTTGTTGTCCTGCTGCTTTCAATTTGTGCGTTCTACAGAAAATTTAGGACGACAGTAAGGTGCGTATCTGGAAAATGAGAAATGAGCAGAGTAGGATTTGTCTTTGCAATGTTTTCTTTTAATTCCTTTAAAACTTCTAAACTTTCTTTGAAACTAGAACAACTGATCTTACAGAGAGTACAGCCTAATTTCTAATTAAAAAAAAACTATAAATAACAGGGAAGAAATAGAGTGTGTCTTAATGGACTAATAGCAATTGTAGGTGACAGACTAGCCCCAATATAAAGTAAGTTAATGGAATGGAAAAAAGTTGTTCTTAATTTTTTTTTTCAGAATTAACCCTTCTAACTCAGAAGGCGAACTTCACAGGCAGAAGCCAGGAATTAATTGACCTATCCACCAAAATATCCAAATTATTAAGGTGGATGAGGCTCCCACACCAACACGCACAAAATCATTATTAAACAAAAGCCAAAATACACCCAAACACAACTATCAGGGGTGCACAGGCAACAAAGAACGCTTAAGCCAAGTCAATACAAAACATACACAAGCCACCACACAAAACCTTACACCTTATAAAAAACAAGTGGGTACAACAGGATGGTTACAAGTTGTAGAGGCTCCTCTTCAATGTTTAACTTGTCCACGTTAGTGCTGAAAACATTACCAACATCATAAGCAAACCTACACATGCGGTTGACTGACTCGAACAGAACTAGTGCGCGAGAAAGCGATCTGATAGCTCGGACGGTTTCGAAGGGAATAGGACAGTTCTCTAGGTAATATTTTGGAAGAAAGTTCCGCACTGTCAATCTTTCCCTGCAGAAGCTGGTGTAGAAAAATTATATCAGCAACCCAGCGACGCTTCTCGAGAGTAGCAAGTTGTAGCAGTCCCAACCGATCATCATATGGAGGCAGGATAAGAGGGTCACTATATGGCAGAGCACGAAGGGCCGATCTCACAAATCTAAGCTGTACGGATTCAATACGCTTAATGTGAGATCCATAAAACGGAGACCAAACAGGACTAGCATACTCCAGCAGTGGTCTAACAAGGGATGTATAGGCTATAAAATATGTGTAGGTCCGACTGCAAGATTTCGCAATCCACAAAAGATTTGATTGGGAGAAAAATCTTGATATCGTCCGCATAACTAAGAATTTTACTTCTTTAAAGTAAATAAGTAATATCATCAATAGATAAGATGAATAACAAAGGACTAAGATGACTGCCCTGGGGAATGCCGGAAGGGGCCACAAAAGCATCAGAGAGTACGCCTCGAAAATGTACTCTATAAGTCCTATTGGATAAATACGACTTAATCCATGCAATTATTTGGGCCGGGAAACCCAACCTGGCCAATCTGAAAACGATAATAGAATAAGACAGCTTATCAAAGGCTTTACTAAAGTCGGTATAAACGCAGTCAGTCTGGCAAGCATCCAAAAATCCACCCACATTGCCAGAAACAAACTCTAACAAGTTGGAAGCCGTTAACCTACCCTGAAGGAACCCATGCTGCCAATAGACAGTTCGAAGAGTTTTGGAATGCAAGATAATTTAGCAATAGATCTGTAGTTAGCAAACTCTCTCCTATTGCCACTCTTAAAAACGGGGATTAATAATTATGTCTTCCAGAGTGCAGGGAAGCGGCCCATCAAGAAAGACCGCCGGAAGAGTAAAAGTAAAGGACATAATAACGCCGATAACAGCAGGCACCCCGTCAGGACCACAAGAAAAGTCAGCTGGAAGATCCAAAATATGCTTGTATAAGATCTCCTCCGTGATAGATGGAATATGTAGGTACGGGGGTATGTTCCTATTATTAATGTGCGAAAATTTGCTACTATCTGGATAAAAATCGGATGATTCGAATGCGCCCTTAAAGTATTCAGCAAGTAAATTACAAATAATCTTAGAATCGTTACTGGAACTTAACCCGAATTCCAAAGTCGATGGATAGATATCTACCCTTCTCTTCATATTGACGTTATCAAAAAATGCACGGGGATCAAAGAATATGATGCTCTTCATATAGGGAACGAGAAAGACTTATGAAATGTTCGTGACAAAGAATAAATTTACGCCTAAAGTCCACACTGCCCACTCGCAGGCACCTTTTCCAGAGTCTATTTTTCCTATTCTTGAGAGTCTTTAATTCTCTATTTAACCAGGGGGGATCGGGTTCTCTATTTCTAACCCGGAGAAAGGGAACAAACCTCCCGAAAGCTTCGTATAAAACTTCGTAGAAACCAAATACGTTCCTGTAAATATCCTCACTAGGCAGACAGGTATGGAAGTCTAAATCACCAAGATATTCATTCAGAGCCTCAAAATCGGTCATTCTAAAATTAAAACTATATTCACATTCGAGATTATCGACACGCACGTCTGAGAGACGTGACAAGCAATGCAGGGTGGAACATGTCCAGATTCGTCAATGGAAAGAGGCTAGGTTCAACAAAAGTGAGCGTGGAGTTCGTAGGGAACACCAAATCAAGCTGTATACCCATATTGATACTCACATTGCTCATTTGGCAAAGTCCTAAGGTAGCCAAGTTGTCAAGGAACAGTGATTGTCCCTCAGTCAAGTTATGGGGGAGATAGCTATCATCATCATCAGTCACTACCCATCTCACGTTGGGCAAGTTGAAGTCCCCCACGAGGATAATTTCGTCCTTAGAGCCCATCTTTTCATGGATAAAGTCGATATGCTGAATAAGAATGTCATGACTCAAACCATTATTATCAACGGAATTGCACATATCTGGAGGTATGTAACAACAAATTAAAAAGAGGTTGCCCGAATCAAGTAAAAGCTTTACTGAGACTTGTTCCAGATCAAGTTGATCAGAAAAAGACGGAGGGTCGACAAAAGTAGTATTTAGAAAATTTCTACATGCAATGAGAACCCCACTCCCAATGTCACTACCAGGTTCACCACCAGCCCGACCACCCGCCATGGGGAACAAAACAGCATCCGATGGACATTGAGAGAGCGGTGGAGAAGGAGAGACGTCCATCCCCGGAATAGCAGGATTATGGGAGGCAAGAGCCTGACCAACGACCAAAGGGCCAGAAGGCAACGCGGACACGCGATTACGATGACGGCGTCCTCGATCACGCCGCACCGATTTGCGAAGGGCAGACTCGGAAACACTACGAGACCCTTGAGAAAGGGGTATGGAAGAAAAATTTGGCCCAGACTCAGGAGCAGGAACAACAGGGTGCTCGGGAACAGCCAATGGCAGGGACAACGGTAAGTCATCCTCAGTAGAACCAGAAGAAACCCTAAAAACGGGTGGCGAGAGCTCTTACATCAGACGATATGGAAGATAACGCGTCAAAGTTGGCCGAAACAGCAGAGGAGCAAGAGCTAATATCCCCCTTCACCTGCTTGACGCAGCGACGAATGTGGGAGACGACTCCATCGAAGGGCAGAAAGCGGGGTTGAAACCCGAGGGAACATATGGAGCGTACACATTCTCTCCAGTCTTGTCTGTTCTGAGCTCTTGCTCTTACTTCTTCCCATGTAACACCGGCGCTACTTAGTTCTGCCTCAACAGTTCTTTTCCGTGAATGTCGGGGTCTACCTCTTTTCCTTCTTCCATTTGGAGGGGTTTATTCTAGCGCTGGAATTGCTTATGGGTTTTTCCGCAACGTGTGTCCAATCCATTTCCAACTCCTTTCCTTTATTGCATTGGTGTATGGGTATCTGATTGGTTATATTCCATAGGTCAACGTTACTGATTCTATTGGACCAGAATAGTTTACATATTATTCTCAGGAATTTGTTTACGCAGGCTTTATATGTTCAGTTTTGTGATTCTCCATGCTTCACAACCATATAGTAGGAGAGATTTGACGCTGACGTTGAAGATCTTTATTTTGGTGTTGCGTGTTATCTGTGAGGATTTCCATACCTTGAACAGTCTGCCGAATGCCTGTCTTGCCTTATTTTGTCTACTTTGAATATCTTTGTCTGTGCCTCCGTTCGTTGTGGCACCTTAATTCTCTGGTCATAAAACGTTCACCCATGTTATTCCCAACGTGACATATGTGCGACATTGCTCGATTAAATTTGACATTGCGTGACAACCCTAAGAGGTTTTGGCAATGTGTATACTGCAAACGTAAAACGGATGGTTAACCCTCTTCATTAAGTCTTGGTGATAGCAACTCCACCACCAACCTCTTTGACTGCTTTCTCAAAACTGCGTTCTTGGTTGATAATTGTGATATTAGCTTTAATAATTTCACTGACTTGACGAGGTTCTCGCCGACATCCCTTGAGCCAATAAGCCTACTGCCAACCTCTCCTGCATTTTTAAGTTGTTTGAAGCCTTAATTTGTCGATGTCCTTTATTTTCAGTGCAAACCGTTTTTGCTCTCTTTTCAAAACGGTTTTGTAAAGGGCAAGTCAACCACATCGTTCTTGAATTTCTGTATTTTTGTCATCGAGTCTGGGGGCAGGTAGACTGCAACTTTACTGATTTCAGCAAGGCCTTTGACAGAATTCATCACAGGACTCTTACACATAAGCTTCATCTCCTTTGTGTTTCACTCTATTTTTGTTGACTCTGTCTCATCGTACACAGCGCGTTTAGTTTAGGATTCTCTCTCTGACATTATCAATAATACTTCAGGTGTCCCACAAGGAAGTCATTTGGGACCTCTACTCTTCATTATTTACATTAACGACATATCGACTATTTTTAATGGTTCCAGGCTTCTTTGCTAAGCTAACGATTCTAAAATTGTTCGTAGGGTTTCTGACGTACCTGATTGTGCACTCTTGAACTCTGACCTGGATAACCTCCATAGGTGGTGCTCCATTAATTCTCTACCACTCAATATCGATAAGTGTACTACTATTTCCTTCTCACATAAGAGGAATCCATTGGTTTTCAATTATACAATGGATGTATGCTCCCTTGCTAGACTTGGAAAAACTAAAAACTTGGGTGTTTGGCTAAATGCTCGTTTCTCCTTTTATGACAACATTGACGCAACAGTTAACAGGGCTAATGCGACCCTAGGTTTTATTAAAAGGTCGTCAAATGAAATCGACAATCCGTATATTGCTAGCCTACTTTATTGCACTTTGGCAGGCCATTTTTGGAGTACGCTTGTATTCTTTGGTCTCCCTTTGGTGCGTCATATGCTACCCGAATTGAGGCCGTCCAATGAAGATTTTCTCTTCGTGGTCGTCCATGGAACGACTACCTTTCTCTGCCTCCGTACGAAGACAGGCTTAAAGTCAGCGCTTTAGATATTCTTGAGAATAGACGCAAAGTTGTTCGTATCGTATTTGCATTTGACATATATACATATATAAATCGTCCTGAACTTCTCGCTTATTTTAATGTTTCGGTTCCGGCGCACTCTTTGAGTAGTCATGACTGTCTTCATATCCCGCGACATTGCACTAACTATGGCAATCCCGGACTGTTACCATCAATGTCTTGTTTCTTTAACTACCAGTTTGATAGTTCGACTTTCACATATCTTGTAGCCTTGTTAAAGGTCGACTTGGTTAAGTTAGTTAGCTAGAGTTTTGACTTTTTTCTTCTTTTAAACTCTTTGCATCCGCATAGGCAGACGTCAGAGTATGTGTGCATGGGTCTTCGACAAACCAACCCCAGAAAGGCAACGAAGTCAAAGCGAGACAAGTCATCCCCACCCCTCCTCAACAAAGTCTTCCAGAGTTTATTTTTTCTATTTCTCAAAGGGAGACGGAGTTGGTTCAATTCGTTGAGCCGCACGACCACCATGCCATGGGTACCGGGTTCGAGACCAGATCCCCCGTGAGGTTTTATTAAGCAATTAATCCACTCCGTCTATGGGCTGTTGTCTAGCTCGCAACAATGCAAAAACAAGACTTTGAAGTTTCCTCACTTCCCTTATCCTAATTCCTTTCCGACCAAAACCATGCAAACGCATCAAAGGGTTGTCCCCTAGGATTTGGCCACATGGTATAAAAAAAAGCACGCAGCTCCGCGGAAGTGAGGTACATATGTGATCTAGTATGCTCAAAAGGTACGCAGGCAACAATACCTTTGCTTGTTTTATTTCAATCTAATGTTGTATTCGACTCTTTATTTTGGGTCTCATTAAAAGTTAGGCTAATAGGGTTTGTAAGACTTTTCAAATATGCTTAACTATCTTAAATTTCAACCAAATGTTTCTATTGAATCTAATCTTAAAACTAATCTTAAAAAATTTATGCATTCTAGATCTCTCTTATTTCTTTGTTGTTCAGCCTTGTAATTTGTAAGTAGTCAGCTATTTGATGAATATGTAAATAGATAAGCAGAGAAATATGTAAAAATAAACCGAAAAAGTCTTCTTCATCTAACTTGTGTCACAGCCCTCGAGATAAACTCAAGAGTTCCCAACATGTTCATAAGCTACAGTCTTTCGTTGAAAACGAAGCGGAACAAAGAACCACCAACCCTCAAATTAGATATGGGTTTCATAATGACATCTTTAATGCACAAGCACCAGGACTACAAGTTCATTTAAATTTGTAAAAAGCAACCCTACCCCTGTGAATTGTTGCGTATCATCATAATAAGATAAAAAAAACAGTTCATTTCATATTCACACACTCACTAAAAATTTCATCGCGACAATTACCCTAACCCCACGCCCCTTAATATAACCAAAAAATGTTTTCCTTAAGCCTCTTAAATTAAGTCTCTTCACACACTTACCTTATTACTCCGAAGTGTAACTTTTCCTCCACATCGGGCACAGCACCGTATATTGCAATAGTGACAGACATGGCCGATGCCATCAGCGAATTTTGTCTTGAGGCAAATGTGACACGTGGCATCAAGCTCAATGCCAGCTTTCTTCTGCTGTTCCGACCGTTGACGTATTGTGTCTTCGAGAATTGCGACTTCATCCTGTTTCCGTCTGTATACAAAATGCATTACAAACAGGTAAAAGTTAAATTCTGATTTGATATGGTGCAACTTACCGCATAATTTCGTTTGACATATCTTCCTCCTGTTTTTGCCTTGCAAGCACATTTCCGATAATGGCACGCTCTTCTTCGGTTAGTGCATCCATGCCAGGTATGTTTTCCATTTTTTTTTCTTATTTAAAAAAGGATTTTTTTTTAAATTTTTGGTTCTACGTGGCGAATTTCGTGATTTTGTTGATTTACTTTTTTTTAACGTTAACTCTCTTCTTCTACTACAAAAATAAAGCTTTTTTCAAGGTTTTAGGATCGCAGATGGATGCTGCTCTTGCAGTGTTGTTGTTGGTTTTTTTCTCTCTGTTAAAGCACAATTTTAGCGCTTAACTTAAGCACTTTGTATACGATCACTAAATTTTTTATCATTTCAACATTTTTTCGGCATCTTTTTTTGCAATTTTTTCCGCTTTGTGCTAGAACCTCTGTGGCACTTTTGAGAACAACATCATTTTGCGCTGTTTCATATTTTTCTCGTCGATTTGTTAAAATTCCAGATTTGCTACTGTTTAAAGACGAAATAATTTTTGAAAGATTAGATGAGTTATCGTTAAATTGAATAAAAATTAAAAATCTTTTTCCACTGCATGAGAGTTCTTTAAATAAAAAATTTACAAGTTAGCGAGGTAGAGTTCGCAGGCAGAGCAGTCTGTGCAGACACTGGTCACAATCTTTAAACAATCTGTAACGCTGCAATTTTAAGGAGAACAAAAAAATTACAGGCAAAAACAACATAGCACAACAATGCCGTGTGCAGCCAAGGATAAGCTTAGCCTGTAGATCCTTAGACTCTGACAGATTTCACCATCAACTCGATCGTATTACCGACCCCTGAAAAAACTTTTACCCAAATCGCAGCAAAATGATCTTTGGATACGAGGAGTACTTCGACGCAGGCGTGAATTGAAGCGAAGCAGCGACTGTGGAAAAGGAGATAATGCCCTGGATACACGAGGCTCGTTTTTCAAAGCTAGGATAGCAAGCCAGTTATCCTATCCTGTCCCATATGCTATCCTAGCTTTGCACAAGCTGGCGTTGTTTACATGATGCCAGGAAATTAAGCTAAGCTGGCAAGCAGTCGTCACTGTACACTAACTAATCGGATACTAGCTTCACCGGCCACACGACGCTAGTACACAGCCAGGTTAGTAAAATAAGTGGTGGGGGCGCTACTAGCTCAAAAAATAATAGAATCCCATCCTATTAAACTATCTTAGCTTAAAACCTTGCTTACTAGCTTTCTCACTAGCTTACTAGCCTAGAAATGAAGCGAGTTCTGTTTACGCGAAGTCAGAGCTGCTACCTTGTTAGCTTGAAAAACAAGCCTCGTGTCTCCCGGGCATAATACCATAAATTGTGGCAGTGCCTTTTTTCACCACGCGTGCGGACGTATGAGAGTGTGGTCATCTCAATGGACATGTCAAACAACATAATCTGAACGAAGCCCAAATGTCAAAACGGAAATGACAGTTGAGTGACATTTAAACTGAGTTTAAGCGGTCAATCTAAGAGGCTTAAGCTGGTACAGTGAACCGATTTTAAAGAGTCAAACCGAGTTTAAGTTTACATTTGAAAGAGCTTTTAGAAAGATGAGACCACGTTTATTAACAGTAGATTTAAGACATCAAGTCGCCAGGTGAGGTAAGTGATAACGTGTCGGCCTGCCAATCCAGAAGTCCCAGGTTTGAATCCCACCGGCGTCGACCCATGGTTGTTTTCTGCTGACAACAGATTACGATAAAAAGGCCATGAGGGTTACAGACAAATTTCCAGTGGTTCGTATTCCACTTTAAATTTTAGGTCGACTTGCAATCATTTTGTCGAATCGGGTGCTCCCGCCCCATGCCCAACAAGGGGTTACGCGAACCATAGAGAGAGAGAGAGAGAGAGAGAGAGGGAGAGAGAGAGATTTATGTTTTAAATCTTGGACAATCCTTGAAGTCAACAGTGACGTAAGTGATTAGGTAATGGCATTCCATCTTGGAGGTTTCAGGTTCGAACCCCACCGGCGGCGACCCTTAGTTGTTTTCTGCTGACAACCGATTACGATAAGTGGTATCAGTGATATGAATGATCCGGAATCCACCTTAAATTGTAGGCCATTTGGGATTATTGTTTCGAAGTGGGTGAAGTTTTTCTCCCGCCCTATGCCTCACAAGGAGTTACGGGAACTAGAAAGAGATAGGGGAGAGCCACTATCGCTTTTGATAAAGCTCGGATTTACTGTAACATATCAGAGACCAAAAAAGCAGTCGAACAATGGCTGGAAGCGGATGGTAGTACTCTGAAGTTGGAAAAACAATTATTCATTTGTCGAAAAGGTAATGATGGCTATATTTTGAGATTATGATGGTGTTGTGCTTACCGATTTCGCGGAGGGTATATTGCAGCATTATTGGATCAATTAAACAACACTTAGACCAAAGTCGTAGCAAAGAAAAATGTGTTTTTCAATCATAATAACGCTCGCAATCACGTATCTTAAATCAGAGTCGCAATTTTTATATGAGTTACTATTCCACGCATGTTATTTACCCAGTTCCGTGTGATATTTCTCTGTTAAATAAATGATCACGTGGGAAAGGTATTTAGCTTAAATTCTGAAAGTCAACGAAAGTCAAATTGTATTGTACGTGGGCTGGTAACGAAAGAGCGGATGAACTGGCCAGACAGAATCTGCTATGATTCTTGAAAATCATTGCTAAAAGGACAATACACAATTGGAAATACGAGAAGCATAAATGCTTTTGGGAATCATTGTGGGATTAGCTCATTCTAAAAGCATTATCACTGAGTAGGAGTAAGAAACTCCTTATATTTTGCAGACCAAATGTAGGACTGGTCACCAGTCTAATCAACGGGTACTGTCATCTAAAAAAGCATTTAGCAAAAAACAGTAAAGCAGCTTGCGCCATCTGCATATTGTGTCTGGAGAAGGACAAGACTTCACTTCCCAGAGAGTTAGAGAATATAGTTCGCTTTATGAGTTGTTCTACTTTTACAAGCTTATCTTACCTTACCTTACCTTACCTTAGACCTTACTGGCCGCGGCGCTTCAGCACCCCACTACTTCGATTCAACACACATCCTTCAGCTGAATATTTACAGGGAGGTTCCCGATCAGGTCGCAACTCTAATGAAGTTAGGGAATGAATTAACAATTTTTGTTCTCAATATGTTGTACCTCTTCTCAATTCTGCCTACCAAATACATTAATTTAAAAGAGTCAACACGTGTTTGCAACATTTTTTCATGGAATCTATCATTTTTGGCAGACAAAATATTTAATGTCTACATGAAGAGAAAATTCCAGTTCTATTCACCGTAATCGTATTGCAATTAACACATTCTGGCATAATTTACACAGCCGCACTACAAATTTTACGATCTTTCCAGTAATTTTTAATGTGTTAATAGGCAATTTTTACAGAACAGCGCCGTAAAATTTACGTGACTTATAAAATTGAGTGTATGGTTTAGAAAAAATTTGCCATCTAAGCACAATTTTTCCCGGATTAACCGGCAAATTTTACGGTTCCACACTGTAATTTTCCTCGTACTCTTCGCTTATACTGTGGGCTTATTGTTCAGGATTGCGGACAATTGTAACGAGATTACCGGAATTTTCCTAAAAAAATCCACAACTTTTCTCTCAATGTAGATGTCACTCACCCTATTCCTTATAAAAAGATGTCAACCTCAAAAGATTGATGCGTTACAAATATGTGGAGGGGACGCAACCCTCTGAGATGGTAACTCCGCCGTAGCCGATCCAAACCCCGGTTGAGGTGGGAGGATAGAACCCCATTTTTAAGCCAATATGTTGAGGTGCCTGTACCGAGGGCATTATAGTTGTTAAATAGATCGGTATATATCTGGGTATGTCGGCCTGTTGAAATGGACAGTCTCTCACGAATATACTTATGGGACCAAGCATCATGAAAACTATATAATAATCAAAATAAGGCAACAAAAGATAGCTTCGGGTATACTGTAGTAATAGTGTAATACTGTAGCAGAATAAATGGGCAACGAGTATTGCGTATGGTACAAATGTACCAACATCCAAATCGGCGACAAACATCACCAATCATCGTAACTGAAAGCCGTTAATTTACACACGAGTCGTTTTAGACACGGCTAAATATTAACAGAAGTTCTTAGCCGCTAAGGATGACAAAAAAATTACCAAGCGATTGCTGATGAATATGAGAAGCCCCAGAAACTAATAAAACAAAAGACCGCAAAAACAGATAGGTTTCAAGTCTCAGAAAGGTTCACCGTCAGTGTAAGAAAACACTTAAGTTCTCGTTTACAACCATAAATTATGGCAGCCCAACAAACACTGCCTTAGAGTTTATAAAAAAAAACCTTCAATCTATAAAAGACGTAAGGGACTTAACAAGTCTCAATAAGATTCTTTCAACTTTAGCCCACCTGGGCGGAGCCGGCCGACGAATCTGTCCAACTTTCCGCGATATGAAAAAACTGAAACCTCCAACACTCGGGGTATTCAGTGAGAAAGGAGGAAGACAATACGATGCTTATCTCTCTCTGTGTGGATCGGGTTCGAGACCAGTTCTCCCCGTGAGCTTTGGTTAAGAAATTAAAATAATCCACTCCGACTCTGGGCTGTTGTCTAGATCGCTGAAATGCAAAAATAAGACATTCAATTTTCCTCAGTTCACTTACCGTAATTCCCTTCCGTCCAAAACCATGCTAACGCATCAAAGGGTTGTCCCCTAGGCTTTGGCAAAAAAAATGTATGTAGCAATTCTGTAGCCAGTGGCAATTTTTGGAACTTGCATCCTACTACAACAAGTTCCCTAAAATAAAGACGCGCACTAGTCTCATTCTGAGAGTTGCCAAAAGTGGTCAAGAGCTCGCAAAGGATTTCAGGCCAATAAACTTCCTTGTTTTTGTACTGAAAACCTTAGAGGGAATCCTGCACATATGCCAAGAGCTGCGTTGCTAAGGAGGGAGATTAGTCATCAGTACAATGACTCTGGATATCAGGTGACCTATATTTTGATAATACGAAGTTTTTCCACGGGTGACTATCCCTTCTCCTTTAACAAAGTCAAAATGACTGTGCCGCCATAATTGTCCGTTGTGTACTTATATTCAAAAATACAAAA
The DNA here is from genome assembly GCA_964036015.1 of Leptarthrus brevirostris. Lineage (NCBI taxonomy): Eukaryota > Metazoa > Arthropoda > Insecta > Diptera > Asilidae > Leptarthrus > Leptarthrus brevirostris. Next base: position 2,429,361 of record OZ038371.1, on the reverse strand, counting down.
CTTTATATTGTTTCTGAAGAAAGTTTATATTGTTTTCGAAGAGACGACGAGAAGGAAGAAATAAGTCAACAACATCCAATAACTGGCAACATAACCAGAAATTTCTGTAAAAGAGTCGGCTTAAATGAATCGAATTAATGTAAAACTTGAGTCTTTTAATTTAAACTTTCAACCAATCTGTTGACAGATCGGTAAACTAAGTCACGGCTAAGAACTTGTATCTATTTTTTTAGACGAAGCCGAACGAATTTAATCTCAATTCTTCTGTTTACAGAGAAATCGATTAAAGCTGATTGTGTTACTTAATTTACGTTTTTGAATTTTTTAACTGTGCACGAATGGTAAAAATTAAAATAAAGCCGCGGCTAACAAGACCTGAAAGCGTTTCTGTCTTGTAAGAAACGTCAAATTCTGGTATTGTTTAGCCATGTCTAAGAAGGCTCGAGTGACCATTAATTTTAAATGACAGTTGACTGCGTTAAGGCTCTTCTTCAGTAGCAATTAATTCGCGGGCGGTCTTCCTCGAAGGTTTCACGACCCCGCGGACTCTAGTTAAAAATTTCATAAAAGAGAAGGAGAAAAACTTATAGTATGAACAAGATAACCGATTCCCTAAATTACCCAGCTAGTCTTGAAAAAGAAAAACACCGGCAGCATAGTAAAACGAAATATATCCAGCTTTTAAAGTCATAAGAATATGCATGCAAATAAAGAGTACAGGTACTGTGCAGTCATTTACTGCTGTCAAAATTATTTGAGACAATCACTTACTCCTGTCAAAATTCTGTTCTCATCCGGAGAGAATCACAGACTCCTGTCAAAAAAGTACCGCCAAATCTTGTCGAAGAGAGAAATGTACCAAAAAGTACGACCAATAAAAAGAATTCATGTGAAGCACATGACTGAGTTAGCTACTTGTGTGCGTAAACTGTGGATGTGTTCTGATCTTTTAATGAGTGAAGTACATTTGACATTTGTAAATGCACATAAGAAAAGTATACCTGTCTCTTATCCGCAAACTCTGCCAGAAAACAAATTTTTAGTTCTCACTGCAGGGCAAAGCAACCAGAAATTTTTCACTACTTTGTTCGAAGCCGTTTATTTAGTAATAAGTAGGGTTGTCCCCTAGGCCTTGGCCACATCGTATAAAAAAAAATTATAAACAGAACACCAAAAACAAAAACAAAAGCAATCTTTGGTCATAATATAGTTGGTGGCGCCGCAACGGTTGACGTCACATAATGGTTGGTGGCGCAAGCAGTGTCCGTTTACATTACTTTTGACGACAAAAACTAGCCAGTAACCGTGGATAGTTGATGGAAAATTTACCCTTATTTCCCCTTTTCGAAAATTACAAAAATGGACGCAAATTTGTTTCACTCCAAGTGGTAAAAAAATTACATTAATTAATTAATTTGTAATTGTGAGTGTTTTTTTGTTTTATACATTTTGGTAAAATTGTATCAAAAAGATATTTCGACGACTACAGAGCAGAAATTCAGCCACGTGGAAAGTCGGTGGAAAATTTACATATGTTCCCCTTGGAGTTGATCTAAAATTTCCCCCTAAAATAATCTGTATAACGCCTGGAACACCGGTGTACAAAATTCAACTTACTTTCGACATAGAGTTCCGAAGCAATTCCACTTCGAATCATAGTGTATTCCTCGTGATTTTTTTACTGGGTAGTTAGAAATGGTTACAAATTTTATGAGTTTATTTGGGATACACATAGTTTCTGCTACAATATGAATTTTTCAACATGCGCATCATTCTCAAAGACAGTTGCAAGTGATTTGGTCCGCTTAAAATGGCAAAGAGGTATAAGAATTTTAATTTTTTTTTTTTATACGATGCGACCAAAGCCTAGGGGACAACCCTTTGATGCATTAGCATGGTTTTGCCCGGCAGAGAATTATGGTAAGGGAAGTGAGGAAACTTTTTTCTTGTTTTTGTATTGCTGCGAGCTAGACAATTTAGCTAGATTATTTTAATTTCTTAATAAAAGCTCACGGAGAGATCTGGTCTCGAACCCGGGGCCCATGGCATGGTGATCGTGCCGCTCAACGAATTCATCCAACTCCATCGTTGGTGCGGCATTTTTGCTATTTGAGTCAAGAGAAAACGTTTTTAGTTCAACAGTGCCAGTAGCGTGGTCGAGTAGAATAAAATATGAAAATAACTGTATTTGACTGAAACCAGGCTTATATTCCAACAGTGAAGTATAGCGTAATTTATCTCTCTCTCTCTTATTCCCTCTCTCTTATTCCCATTACTCCTTGTGGAGCATGGCGCAGGTAAAGAACTTCACCCAATTTGAGACAACGACTGCAAGTGAGCCTACAATTTAAAATAAATTCCAAACCACTGACATTTCCTCTGCAACCCCAATGGTCTTTTTATTGTGATGTCAGCAGAAAACAACCATAGGTCGCCATCGGTGGGATTCGAACCCAGGACATGCGGATTGTTAGGCCGACACGTTTTCACTTACACCACCGACGACTTCTATAGTGTAATTTAGACCATTTAAATACTACGGCCTTTGTAGATTTTTCTCTGAGCAGTTGTTCTCAAAAAACTCTTTTTTTTTTTTTTTTTAAAATATGCATGGCTCGAAGGCTCTACAACCTTAACAATAAATGTCAAGCGATAAAGTATTCTTCCTCAATAATAATGACAAAATCTACAACGGATTTCCCACAGAAAATCTAATGTGAACGTTAACCCCTTCTGTATTACATTTGGCACAAAATTTTATGTTTATTCTGTGGACAGAATTTAAATAAGAATTGAAACGAAACGTCACGTCTACTATTTATCCATGAGCCGTGCAAAGGACTTGATTTACTAATAATACGTGCATTCTCCAAACACTTGCTAAGCTTACGATATCTTTTCAGGAAGGCGCACTTTTATACAAATTCCTTTCGACTCAATATTTCACATTAAAATACTCGACAACCATTTTTTTTCTACAAAAGTCAATCCATTCACTTTACTTAAAAATTTCGTCATGCATTTGCTGAAAATAACTCTTGGGAAACCCCATTGCACCATCTGATACCGTCAGATACCCATCTTTTCTCTATCAAAAAAAAAAAAACCCCCTCCGTTTGTCACTCACCTGACTAAAACCTGTCACACTAATACAGATTGTTTTGCTCTAATTTAGTACCTTAACAGCATTACGGGTTAGTTTTATCGAGACCTACCGTAAACGATGATGATAAGGAAACCTTTCAATATCTCACGCACAATACACAACCACGAGCAGAAAATTCGTACGCATCTGCCTTTTGAAAACATTTTTCCGAATGAAATGCAACAATACAAAGAAAAAGTCTGGTCCAAAAGGACGAAATTATTACCACGCTTATGCATATAGAAGAATCCAACATGACAGAGAGACTACTACACCCACGGCTCAATTGGAAAGTTCAAACCGTGACGACCACACAGCCTCCCACGGAGATCCCATCCTGCATCAATCCATGGAATTGTGATAAAATAACTGAAAAGCTCCGGCGGAATATTTCGTTTTCGTTCCCGTTTATCTTTCATAAGTGTTAATGGACTCACACAAATCATAATCAAGCTCCCGATTTTCCCCCCTCCCCAAAATGGCTTTCACCACACAACTGTAATTCTTGCATTGTTTATCCAAACGGAGATAAAAATAAAAGAACGCCAGAGAGACAGATCCTCTTGAAAGTTGTTTTCAAAAATTTAACCAACTTCAAGTCGGTCGGACACGGTACGGTACGGTACGGTACGATACGGTACGGTACGGCACGATATGGCAATCAATTGGTGGGGAGGAGAGAGAGACCACTCAAGAAGAAGGACAGCCACACAAAGACCAGGGACAATGGACTATGGATGTTTTCACCACACGTAACAGCAGCAGCAGCAGCAGCAACAACAACAAAATTCACCACGCAATCTGCAAAAGCGTATTTGGGAGCTTTGAACCAAATTTTTCCCGTGAATAATGGCCAAATGGAAAAGGATTTTTTTTTTATCAAGAATTTCTTATGAAGCAATGCAGATTGTCACTGGAAAGCAGCCTTAATCCCCCTGAACAGGATTGTTGCATCCAATTATAAGAAGTATTGTATATGCACAGGCTGACAAGATGCCATTAGTATGTCCTTTAACTGAATTAAATCTTCTCACAATTTTGGCCAATCCTTAGCAAACCGATCCAGATTGTATCATCCAAGTGTCCTTTATCACTCGAGCAAAGCAAATTGCTGCAGTTCTGCTGGTTAATTCTCTTCCTCACTACAAAAGCACTAAGGACTATTTTCGCAACGGAAAAACTAAGCAATGAACACACTAACAACGATTTTATCAAACTTTCCACCATTTTCACTCATTTTTCCTTTCGATTTGGGCTCGATTTATCCAAAGGATCGGCTCAGAAATTCAGTTTCTTATCCACCAACACTTTGGGCGCTTTTCACTTTCGCCATTTTAGCCTCCTCAGCAGAGCCAACAGAGTCGATCCTTGGGACTGAATATGTCCTTCCTGTTCGTCGACGTTCCTTTGTTTTATCCACAGCTGAAGCGTTCACTTTTTATGATCGGGCAACGTTTCTGGCAAATTTACAGTTTTATTAATATATCGCGCGCGTGTTGGACGCTAATTTTTCGGAAAAAGTCAAAAACGCGAGAGACGAAAAATTTGTCTTTTGTGATAATTTTTTTTTTATTGGGGAAAAAAGAAGGTTTTTCAACACACCGAAAAACTGATAGAATACAAAGACGGCAATCGCAGTAATCACACACTTTACATGTTGAGGTCAAAGAGGAAAAGCTTACGCATCTCAATACAACAAACGACGGAGCAGCAGGACAGGAGCACTGGGGGAAAATCATATATTCCCCCCCCCCCCCCCCCCCAAGTGATATCAAGAGATATCAATGAGTTTTCTCGGTAGTGGAAAAACTCACGAGTGTAGGCATCTCCAGGTATATTCGCTTGACGTCACCCGACTTTTATTGATTTTCCAACTGGCAACGGGGTTCTGTTTTTGGGGAGAGACAAAAAAAAACGTGAAAAGCTCTCGACTGTAGTGTAAGCTCGTTTATAGGCGCTTAAGACTTGAGGAAATTCCACTTGTCAATTTGTGCATTAAATAAAATTTCCCCTTATTTTTTTAAAAGAAGGAAATCCCTTTTAAGGGATTTCTGTTGAAGTAGTACACAGTCGACGATGAAAGAATTTTAACGGTTACATGAGGGATTTCGGATTTGAATAGACTTTGGTTGCAACCGGAAATGCTATTCTGCATTGCGTGTGGAGATATATCTACAAGGAAACAGGTAATTCCATTAAAGCATTTGCCTTATAAATAGCGATATAAGAGTAAAAGCTACGTGAGGGAGAGGAGTGGAATTAAGACCCTACTCTCCTCCGTTGTCAACTTCTAGGATCGGTGCTGGCCTAGACAAAATTCCTGGTGAATTTTATAAGTATGCCCCAATGAGTTACCTTGAAAAATTAACAGAACTATACAATAAAATATTTGAGAATCAAGACATACCGAATAGCTTCAAGGAGAGTATTATATTCCCAATATTTAAAACAGGAGACCCTAACATGCCGAGGAATATCGTTTGTTGATGTAATTTCAAAAATATTCTCATTGGTGCTGCTTAAGAGATTATCTAATTGGTGTGAAGATAATAATATAATAATTGAGTACCAGGCTGGATTCAGGAACAAATACTCCAACATTGATAATATTTATAATTTAAACTGCATTATCCACCTGCAACTTAGCCAAAAACGTCAAAAGGTTTACTGTCTGTTTGTAGATTTCAAGGCGGCCTTTGATTGCATTGACCGAAGAGCACTTTTTTACAAGCTTTTTAATATGGGCCTTTCAACTAAATTTATAAACATCATAAGGGAAATGTACTCTAACACTAGAGCTAATGTTTGGGACGGAGGTAAGATATCTGAGATGTTCTGTACAAAAATGAGAGTCAGACAAGGGTGTCCTCTTAGCCCTTTACTTTTCAGCCTGTTTATTAATGGCATGCATGAGGAAGTGAAGGGAGGAATAACACTAAACAATGAAAATGTAAGGATTCTCATATACGCTGATGATGTCGTGTTGCTGGCAAATAAACCTATTGTGCTACAAAGGATGATAAATAAGCTGGAATCATACTGTCGGAAATGGAACCTCATAATAAATCTAGAAAAGACAAAAATTATGATATTCTCGAAAAGTGGCACTATAGCGATAACGAGGTCGAAGTGGTGAAATCGTATAAGTATTTGGGTATAAAGTTAACTTCAAAACTATCTATGAAAGAACATTTGGAAGAAAGATTGCTCACTGCGAAGAGAGCAAATGCCTGGGAATGTATATTCGCAAGAAATGAAATACCTCTATCATCAAAGATACGAGTTTTTAATGCTGTATCAAGAGCGGTAATGTGCTATGGTGATCAGATTTGGGGGTATAAAACACACGAAGAAGTCGAAAAATTACAATTACTACCAATGAGCACACCAAATTATATGATAAACATCGAGACGGGATTGACACCCCTTTACTTGTACACCCTGCAACAACATTTCGAATACATAATTTGTGGATCCCGTTCGTCAGTCCTTGTGTTTGTGTACGTTTTTGTTTTGTTTTGTTTTGGGCAAATTAAGACCGGGAGTATGCAAAAATTTTTATTTAATTTTTGCAACATTCGTGGCTTGAAAAGTAACCATTTTTCGGTTTACTGCCACTTGATCGCGGAAAATCCGGCTGTTTTTGCACTAAGCGAAACCAAGGTTGTTTCCGATTCTGATATTAATCAGTATCACATCCCTGGTTATCACTTAGTGCCACTCTTCTCTCCTCAGAGGGGAATCGCGGTTTATGTTAGAAAAGATGTGCCATTCTCCCTTCTCCCTCAATTTTCTTCTACTAATCCAGAATTTAATTATGTCTGGATTAGATTTAAACTCTATCGGCACATCATTCATTTTTGTTTTTTATACCGCAGCCCGAATATGTCTGACACTGACACTGTGTGTTCCTTTGATAAGTTGTCCTCCGATATCGATAAGATTTTGGAAATATCCCCCTCTTCTGAAATCGTTCTTGCTGGCGATTTCAACGTCCACAACACACAGTGACTCAGGCATTCTTCTACCACAAGCCCGTCTGGAAGACACGTCGAGTTATTTAGTGAGTCTTTTAATTTACAGCAACTGGTTGAGTGTCCGACTCGTGTTCCTGATACTTTAGGGCACAACGCGCATCTTTTAGATCTATTTCTAACATCGCATCCAGAAAAATACTCGGTTTCGGTGACGTCTCCCTTGGGTAATTCGGACCATTGTCTAATCTCCGCCCAATTCTCCATCTCCTCTCTGACAACCACTAACCTAAATTCCACCAAAAGATTAGTGTGGCATTATAAAAATGCTGATTGGGCGGGACTTAATAAGTATCTCAGAGAGCTGGATTGGTCCGATTGCTTTTCTGTGAGAGACGTTAACAAATGCACCGATTATATCTTAAACATTCTTTGGTTTGGAATGCATCGCTTTATTCCTCATAGCTTCAAGAACATCAAACCAACTAACACCAATTGGTTCAATAATGACTGTTTTGCAGCCATTAAAAATAAGGAAGCAGCCTTCCAGGCATATAAATTGTGCCCTTCAGAGGAATTGAGACGTATCTATAGAGATGCGCGGAATATTTGCAATTCAGCAATTAGTCGGGCAAAGTTCAATTTCGACCAGAACATCAGACGGAAGATTTTTTCTACCCAAAAGGGTAGTAAGGGTTTCTGGTCTCTAGTAAAAACCGTAAAGAACAATTTCACCTGTTCGTCAACACCACCACTCATTTATAATGGGAATGTTTTTACTGACTCATTGGACAAGGCCAACCTGTTTGCTGCTAATTTTGCTGCTAATTCATACTTACCACCTTCATCGCAGCCACTTCCATCTCCATCACAATGTACTAGTAGGCAAAAGACGCTACACTTTCGCACTCGCGAAGTTTTTAGAGTACTTTCAAAACTCGACGTGTCCAAAGCTACTGGCCCTGATGGTTTCTCGCCCCTTGTTTTAAAATGCTGCGCCTCTGCTTTGGCTAAACCTCTGCGCAAACTTTTTCACCTGTCATATTCAACAGGAATGTTTCCAAGTGTATGGAAACTTGCTCATGTCCAGCCGTTACTTAAAAAAGGAGAGGCATGCGACCCCTCTAACTACAGACCAATTGCACTAACCTCGATCATATCTAAAGTTTTTGAATCACTCATCAACTCTCAGTTGTTGAAATATTTAGAAAACAACCATCTTATCAACGATTGCCAGTACGGTTTCCGCACTGGCCGCTCAACCGGAGACTTACTAACGGCTCTAACGGAACGTTGGAATCATTGTCTTCATAATTTTGGTGAGTCTGAAATCGTCGCTCTTGATATTTCAAAGGCTTTTGATAGAGTCTGGCATGCTGCCCTTTTAGCCAAACTTCAAACATTTGGTCTGCACCCTACCCTCGTTAAATGGATAGAGAGTTTTTTGTCAGGCCGTTCAATTCGTGTAGTAATTGACGGAGTTACTTCTGATTCCTACGAAATAAATGCCGGTATACCTCAGGGTTCAGTTCTTTCACCAACCTTATTTCTTCTTTTTATTAATGATCTCTTATCCCTTTCTCTCAATCCTATTCATAGTTTCGCCGACGACAGCACCCTTGATTTCGCGTACTCATTTGATTCTGTTATGAATTCACGTGGAAATGCTACAGAAGTCAATCGGGAACGCATGTTTAGATCATTAAACAACGACATTTCCAAGGTCCTTGCTTGGGGCAGAGCAAATCGTGTTACGTTTAATGCATCCAAAACCCAATGCTGTTTAATGTCCCTTAAAAAACGCCCAGTTAACCCCCAACCCATTTCAGTCGACGGAGTGAATATACCCAATTCACCCTCCCTGAACATCTTGGGTATCGAGATATCCAGCAATCTTAGCTGGACTGATCATATATTTGCAATCGCTAAAAATGCGATGAAATGTTTGGGTTTTCTACAGAGATGTAAGAAATATTTCACCCCACCTGACTTAGCGCTGATCTACAAGTCCCACATTAGGCCTAGACTTGAATATAATTCCCATATTTGGGCAGGGGCCGGACACACCGCACTGTCCGCGTTAGACAAAGTCCAGCGTAAAGCTGTTAAGCTTATTGGCGATCCCTCAATCTCTGAGGGTCTTGACTCTCTGGAGCATCGACGGAATGTCGGTTGTCTCTCACTCTTCTATCGTTATTTCCATGGCCGTTTTTCTAACGAAATTGCTAGCCTGATTCCTTGTAGACTCATGACAACGCGCGATACAAGATCAACAAGCCGCTCCCACCCCTATACTCTCCAGGTCAAATTTGGACGTACCGTCAAATTTCGGGAATCTTTTCTAAGCAGAACAACACGAATGTGGAACAGTTTACCATCTTCTGTTTTTCCCTCGTCTTATCAGCCTGAAACTTTCAAACGGGGCGTACATCGACACCTCCTTCACCCAAACTCCTAACCCATTTCCCTCATCCTTAATTCCTTTCCTGCCAAGGCTGTGCTTAAGCATCATAGGGCATCCCCTGAGCTTTGGCATCATCATATATAAAAAAAAAAAAAAAAAAGTCATCCAACTAGAAAACCATAGACTAAACAAGAAACTTACACACATGATCTTTGCAAAAGGATTATATTGGGCAGAAAGTTGGGCGGAGTGGTCACATAAGTACAATGTGCAGATAAGCTTAGAAAATGCAGAACATCTCACGAATGATTTGAAATACATCTTCAAAAGGGAAAAGGACAATTGGTTAGATCAAACTTTGGCTCGAGCAAGAATGCCAGTAAGGCATGGTATATACAATAGTTTACAGCATGAGAATGTACCTATGTATCTATTTTGGAGACGGCTTTGAGAGGTCCCAAATTAATAAGGAGGAATGCTGGGGCTAAATGCGAAACCTACACGAAAAGGCAGTTTCCTGTGCTTTTCTGCACTTTATTGGTAGGTGTCCTATCCTGCGAGAGTACCGCATTAGATTATTTGGGAAAAGAATTTTATCTGATGAGGAGGTCGTGGGGGAGACTGGACACATTTACACCAGTATATCTGTGCTGCAATGGAATTTCGCCAATTATTGCTAAATGAATATGACCCATAAAGGTTAGACATTTGAATTATTTTGCTAAAATTATTGGTAATTGAAGTTATTATATTCATTTTATTAGTCATATGATTGAAATCGTACTGTATCAATAGTGTAGAAAAAAAAATCATATACTTTTGCTTAAATGTAACATTATTACCTGTGCTGTTATCGATATATGTCTTAAATGTATTAAATTATAAAGGTAATTGTAACATTAGCGAGAAAACAATAAACATTATTATTATTATATTATTATTTAGAGTTTACCTATGATCCCACTTTCGTCCCAACTTGAAAATTTGATATTTTTTAGATATCAGTAGGACAAGTAATATATGTAAAAATGAAAATCCACAGAGTGGACTCATTTGAGATATTCAAGGACGAAGGACGAAAATTGTGTCCTTACATAACTCTACAAATCAGCAAAATTTCAAAACGATCTGAGAGGGTGCTTTCAGAACCATTTGTCGATTTTCTGTGGAATGACCCTTGTATGAACCTTTAGCTACTTTTGCAACTCCACCAGAAATAAAACCTGGTAGCTTTGTTCAATTTGTGCATGATAATGCTGACTTCAATATCAACACTATTGATGGTAAAGGAACGTTCCATTATATGGGAAGCATCGAAGACCTATCTAACGTTTGAAGACTCTTCCATCTGAATCTGAGTTTGTTAAAAAAGAGAATATCCCCCTTCAAATATATCCAGCCTCTGAAGTTGAACCGGATATGAAGAAATTTACTACGAATGCACAATTAAATATTCTTTGGACGTATTTAAAATTCAAAACTGATAATAAATTTCCAGAATGGAATGGATTTATGAATTTATTAACTAATGCACATGATGGGCTCTTTTCATACTCTTATGCCTTACATAGGATCCATTGGTAATATTATGGCTGGAAGTGGGATACCATATATGCTGATCAGTACCTGCTCATACTTTATTACAACAAGCTTTATCACTAGTGATTTTTGAAAATCTTATGGAAATTTATTGAATGAAGAAGAAAAATCCATGATTTCTAAAATGTTTAACTATACGGAAATAACTGAAACCGACGGATTTCAAACACTCTACAATTTTTAAAAATAAGTTAGTTGATTCAAGCTCAAGCTAGAAATAAAACGTCGAAACTATGGATTATTTACTTTCGAATGGTTACAATATTAAAGGACTTGATTGCTGGCGACCGTATGGGAGATTGGAACATACATTTACATAGTATAGAGCTAATGATTCCATTATATCATGCATCAGGACATGCTAAGGCTTCACAAATTTATCTGCAAGATATGATATGAAAGAATTACATGATAAAATGTTTAAAAAATTTACGGATGGATATTTCACATCTAGACGTTCAGATATTTTTTTCCGGGATTGCAAATGATCAGACTATTAAGCAAACCTTGATGAAAGGAATGAGCGTCGAAGGAGTACCTTTTAAACGTGGTGCCACTGAAATGGATGGAATGGATCAGAGGAGTTATTTACAGCCAAGATATTATTGAAGGTATAGAAAATTTCTGTGATATATGTATCTTTCAATAAAAGTCATCAACATATTGATTAGTCAGATGCTAGAATAGAAAGGGATCATATCGATGTAAAAATATTGGTGGACTTCGTCAAACAACACGGAGACGGAGTTGGATCAATTCGTTGAGCCGCACGACCACCATTCCATGGGTCCCGGGTTCGAGACCAGATCTCCCCGTGGGTTTTTATTAAGAAATTAAAATAATTCACTACGTCTCTGGGCTGTTGTCTAGCTCGCAGCAATGCAAAAAACAAGACACAAGTTTCCTCACTTCCCTTACTCTAATTCCCTTCCGGCTAAAACCATGCTAACGCATCAAAGAGTTGTAGGATTTGGCCACATCGTATAAAAAAAACAGCCCTTTTCCTGATACAGATGCTCTATTATGTCCATTGCTACCGGAATTACTGCAGATAAAGATATAAATTGTTACGATGCTTTTGACAAAATTTATGAGAATTGAAATTATTGAGGAAAGACAAAATAAATCCTTTATTGGCGAAAAATAACAAAATTAACATTCATGACAATGTGATTCCTGTTGATTCATTGCTGCTGTTTCAACGGATTTGTATTTAAAAAAAATAATGGAGACTTTAAAAATTATATGAATTATGAACTCGCACCATATCCGCTTGCTCCATTTGAAAATGGCGAACTGCGAAAGCCAAAAAAAATCATCTTTTTACGAGCTATTCCCGGAAATTTCAATTAATTTAAAAAGTGTAGAGTATTGTTGTTATTACATCGTTGCAAATGGCAATTGAATATAACCTTTAAAATAATATGTGAGCATCATGTAAGATATTTCAAGAATAACTATAATAGTAACACGTACGTGGTATTTGATGGGTATAAGAAAGATAGTATTAAATCAGCAGAAAGAAATCGTCGTGAGTTGAAAAATAAATGTGGAGATAGTGAATTCGATGAAAATATACCTTTGAAAATAGCTCAAGAGAAATTTTTGTAAAATAACAAAAATAAAAGCCGCTTGATAGAAATGTTGAGAATTACATTAATTACAAATTTAAGAAACATCATGGTTTACACGAATCAGCAAAAGTATTTAAAAATGTCAACGAAGACTCTAACAACATATTTCAAGTGGGTGAAGCATGGTATTTTGGGTTTTTATGAAGCTTCAGCAAAAATTAAAGATTTGAATATGTTGAGGTTCAATTCTTGCATGAAAGCAATCAATTGCCGGCTCCGGATAAGCTATTGAAAATGTTATTTTGTAATTGCAAAAAGGGATGTGGAGCTGCTTGTGGATGTCGGAAGAGTGGCTTATATTGTAGTGTAGCATGTCTACAGTGCGGCGAAAATAGTTGTTTCAATACTCCACCTATCATTCGAAGAAAATATTTGATATGGACAAAAATGTAAATTGTTTGAATACACAAATATTTTATTAATAATTTTCCTTAATTTAGTTCTTTCCTCCGATTACTGTCGCTATATAAATAGATACGTTAACTTAATTTTGATATACAAGAATATTTTTCAGCCTAATATGTATTATACTAAACTACTCAAAACATTTAAGGGAACAAAAAAATATCAAAATTTTTTAGTGATTTTTGACGGGCTCTATCTAAGCGAGAAATAATCGTTTCGAGGATCTGAAAAAAACATCTTCAAGCTTCAAAACTCTAGTTTTTAAAACTTTCAGCCAAAAAATTTTAAAGGCCACGGTGCTCACGCAATCCAAAGGAATAGCGCAAAAAAAAATTTTCAAACTTTTTAGTCATTTTTTTTATGGTCGACGGACTCGGCAATTTTTTTTTATTTGACCACCCTATGGACCAGATAGCCTGTTAATTCAGCTTTAATTATCTTTTTTCAAATCCTTGATACGTCGATTTGTCGCGGAGATATCCGATATTAAACGAAAAAGGACACTTTTGTATTCAACCATCGATATCTCAGCAACCAATGATCGTACAGAAAATTTAAGGGCAGTTTCGGAAACTGGAATAAATTTCCTAAAAGAATCCGTCAGGACATTACAAAAAAAATTTTTATCCGTAATTTCAATTTGTTTTCCTTGTTTTGGTAAATTGACCGCATCTTTGCAAATACTGATGGAAAGGCTAAGGTTTGTAGGAATTTTAACAGCTCAATGTACGCCCAATAGCCCCGTAAACCCGCAGATCGATCCATTGGACGGTTCCTTCAGCCCGATTGGTCAAAGTTTTGGAAAAAATTAAAGGAAAAAGAATTGTGTCTCAAACATCGTGTAATCTTCATAAAAATGGAAAAATCAATTTTTTTCGACTTTTCTCACAATTATGCATCAGTCCCTTGGAAAATTAAAAAAAAAAACAAATTTAAAAAAAATCGAAAATTAAAAAAAAAAAAAATTTCAGAAATCCAAAATGAAAAAAAAAATTTTCGACATTTTTTAGAAAACTAAATACTGAGATGTTCTTACAAAATAGTTGTTGGAGGTTTCACGGTAGGATTTATGCTTCTTTTGTGCTTATGCACCTGTGTGTAAGTTAGAGCTCTCAGTTGGAATCGGATAACCCGAAAACCCGGGTACCCACCCGACCGGGTAGGAATCGATTCCAACCGAAAATTCGGTTCCAACCGGGTACCCGGTTCCAGGCGAGTACCCGGTTCCAAATAGGAATCGATTCCATCAATGGAACCGGTTCCACTGTGAGAATCGAATCCGCCACCGGGAATCGATTCCGTCGAATGAACTGGTAAATGGTAAATAAGAATGAGTGAAATTGTAAAGCAAAAATTGTCACTTATAGTAGGGAGTATAAGGAATTTTAAATTTTTATTAATAAATCTGAAGTCGTATTTTGTAATTTCACTACAAAAAAATCTGTAATTTCCAAAGAAACTAGACATTTCCTTAATGAAATGCAACATTTTCTCTGTTGACCTTAAAACTCAATCTGTACTGCACGATTTCAAGAGGAATCGATTCCTCTGACGAAATCGATTCTGGCGTTGGAACCGATTCTTATAATGGAACCGATTCTCCCTTGGAACCGGATACCCGAGCAGGAACTGGGTACCCGACTTAAATCGGGTACCCGAGTGAGAATCGGATACCCGGGTAGGAACCGGGTACCCGCGGGTCGGTTTTCTGTGCTTTTAAAAAATGAGACCCCGTGGTTCGTCAATTCCACAGTATTTTGTGATTCATTTTTTAAAGTGTGTGTGTGTTAATACCTCGTGTTGCCACCTCGAATTTTAATCACTGCCTCCAACCTGTCACGCATATTCGAAATGCAGTTTCGAATCATCTACTGCGGAAACCTCCAACAACTGTTTTGTAAGAACATCTCAGTATTTCATTTTCTAAAAAATGTCAAAAAATTTTTTTTTTCATTTTCGATTTCTGAAATTTTTTTTTTTTTAATTTTCGATTTTTTTTAAATTTTTTTTTTTTTTTAATTTACCAAGGGACTGATGCATAATTGTGAGAAAAGTCGAAAAAAATTGATTTTTCCATTTTTATGAAGATTACACGATGTTTGAGACACAATTCTTTTTCCTTTAATTTTTTCCAAAACTTTGACCAATCGGGCTGAAGGAACCGTCCAATGGATCAATCTGCGGGTTTACAGGGCTATTGGGAGTACATTGAAGTGTAAAAATTCCTACAAACCTTAGCCTTTCCATCAGTATTTGCAAAGGAGATGCGGTCAATTTACCAAAACAAGGAAAAAAAATTGAAATTACGGATAAAAAACATTTTTTTTATATCTTGACGGATTCTTTTAGGAAACTGCCCTTAAATTTTCTGTACGATCATTGGTTGCTGAGATATCGATGGTTGAATACAAAAGTGTCCTTTTTCGTTTAATATCGGATATCTCCGCGACAAATCGACGTATCAAGGATTTGAAAAAAGATAATTAAAGCTGAATTAACAGGCTATCTGGTCCATAGGGTGGTCAAATAAAAAAAAATTGCCGAGTCCGTCGACCATAAAAAAAATTACTAAAAATTGTGAAATTTTTTTTTGCGCTATCCTTTTGGATTGCGTGAGCACCGTGGCCTTTAAAAACTAGAGTTTTGTAGCTTTAAGATGTTTTTTTCAGATCCTCGATACGATTATTTCTCGCTTAGATACAGCCCGTCAAAAATCACTAAACAATTCAGATATTTTTTTGTTCCCTTAATTGTTTTGAGTAGTGTATTTGAATTGCTGCAATTATCAATTTTTTTTTTCAAATCAAGATCACAATTTTTTAATAGGTAAACTTTTTTTATATTTATTATTAGCTAAATATTCCACTTAGAATTTTTAAATTTCATTCACTATAACTGAAGTTCAAGGCTTTCTGTTTTTAACGCTCAAGGCACTCCACTATAAGTAATTAAGACGTACCGTAATCACACTGCATCTGCAACAAAACCGGGAATTGGATGGGATAGATCTCAGGTGTATTGAGTAATTAGACGCATTAAGTAATTGTACAAAATAACAATATTTATTTG
Source organism: Leptarthrus brevirostris (assembly GCA_964036015.1). Lineage (NCBI taxonomy): Eukaryota > Metazoa > Arthropoda > Insecta > Diptera > Asilidae > Leptarthrus > Leptarthrus brevirostris. Next base: position 2,413,131 of record OZ038371.1, on the reverse strand, counting down.
TTCTTCAGTGTTACTTTTGATTACAAAAGAAATGAATTACGATTGTAAATAAATATACATTTACAATACTATATACGTAGTTTGTTCCTATTTTCAACTATAGCCTTCGAGTATGGTAGTAGTATATGTGTAAAGAAACAAATCTAGATACCTCTTGATATGCAATGTAAATTCGTGTGATGTATACCCAAAAAAAAACCGAAATTCAAAACCAAAATTAGAACTCAACTACAAGTGCGCAGGACAGTAAGGTCATTTCAAACGAGAAACGTTCCTATATCCCTTGCACAACCTATTCAGTTACAGTGTTATATATGAAAAACGCTCATATGTGTGGGTGATTTATATGCTTGTGTAAGAATCGGATTATTATCAACAAGTCTGAACTACGTTTTTATAGTGTCTTTAAAACAGTTTACATTCTAGAATTTTTGCTATTTGAATCTATTACGTTATTTCTTTCTTGCGCGACCACACATTCATTCATTTCACGTACGTACAACCATCGCCGAAATTTAACCACAATCAGTGCATCTTTCTTGTCTAAGTTAATCACAAAAAGCTTTCAAATTTGTCATTTTTCTCGTTTTTTTTTCTTCTTTTGTTTCAGTACTAAAAAATATCTTTGGTTAACCGTTAATCTTAAATAGTTTTGTTTAAGTCTAGGGTTTTGTTGTTTTTGTAAAAAACGCGTCTTAACTAGAAAAACTTTTTTTTTAAACAAAACTTACACCGAAAATTACACTTAAAAAACACATTGGGATTTGTATTCAATCAGGATTGACGTGGCACACAATATCTTTGAGTTTTACTGAAAGCAAATTTTTATAAATAATAATAATAATAATGGGGAAATGAAAATTAGGATGTCAAGGAATAAGGAAACGTGAAGACGATAAATGAGACAAGCAATGTCATATTATGTCAAGGTAGTAAACCCAATTTTTCGTAGTCCAATCGAAAAGAATCTCGAAGTAATAAAACTGAAATCTGACCCTAAAGGATCACAAAATAGCAAAACGAAGACTTGATAGACATATGCGATCCTAAAGGATCCCAAAGCAATAACTCCTGTACTCCTTCAATTCATATAACGAATTGAAAATGCAGCACATAGCTGTAACTGGCTCATTACGTCCATAGTTAGTACATTGGTGCAAAATATGAAGGAAGTCGACTCCTCAAGGAGCGTGACAAAACAGATATGTTAAAACATGTTAGCAATTCGGAAGAGTAAATAGCCCCTTGCAGACAACACTCGAGCGCAGAAACAGCCCTTATTTCGTCTGGTTTCCAGGGAGTCCAAAGATATCAATTTAAGTCTATCACCGTAAGGAGGCAGAAGACGGTCATTACTCCATGGAAGGTTACGAAGATCAAAACTTAAAAACCTTAGTTGGACGGCAGTGGTGTACCAAGGGTGGGACAAGTAAGGCGCGTGTCCTGGGCGCTATTCAAGGAGGGCCGCAAAATTCGCAAATTATTGAAAATTAAAAAAAATTTATTTTGTGAATTATTTGTTAATTTTTTGTTTGTTTAATTTTTTTTTTTAAATAAATAACTTTTATTTTGTAAACTGTTTATTTCACGCAGGGGAGGAGCGAAATTTTGATGATTGGCCCTGGGCGTTATTTTCGTTTGGTACGCCACTGTTGGACGGACTCGATACGCTTAATATGAACCCCGTAAAAAGGAGATCGCACTGGGATAGCATACCCAAGAATAAGCCTAACAAATGTACAATAAAGGACTCGAGTGATATAAGGATCGTTTAACTCCTTAGACCACCTCTTTACGAAACCCAAAGTAGCATTAGCGTTGTCAATAATAGTATCAATGTGGTTGTCGAAAGAAAATCGAGAATTAAGCAGGACTCCCTCTCTGGATTTGTCAAGTTTATTCAAAGAGTGTCGTCCATCCATGTAGTAACTAAACAGTAAAGGATTTCTTTTACGAGAAAAGGACATGACAATGCATTTGGACACATTTAAAGGGAGGCAGTTAATGAAGCGCTAATTGCAGAAGGTGTTCAAATCAGAATTCAAGAGGCGGCAGTCATAATCATTCGAAATTGAACGAAATAACTTTCCATCATCGGCATTACACAAAATTCTTGAGTGTGATGAAATCAGGGATACATCATTGATGTAAATAATGAACAGCAAAGGACCAAGGTGACTACCTTGTGGCACCCCAGAAACGATGAATTTCACGAAACAAAACACATTGGGAGCGCAAGCGTAGCCAATGAAAAATACCAGCAGAAAAACCAAAAATCGCCAACTTATGAAGGAAAATTTTATGATTGATTCCATCAAAAGCTTTACTGAAGTCTCTGAAAATACAATCAACTTAGTTAACATTTTCAATAGATGATATACAGTAATTCGAGAATTTCAGTACAATAGTCTCAAAGAGCTTAGCTAGACAAGAAAAGCTTGCGATGGTCCTATAATCTGCATAGACTGGAGTACGTTCCTATCATTTTTACGACATGAGCCCTTAGTCTTGCATGTCCTGTCACAAGGCGAACAAGAAGTTTCAGTTTGGCCTTGTTAAGCTTAATAATATTTTTAGTTTCATGTGCATTCCCCAAAACGCCTTTGTATGTCTGATGATGCCGGATGCCTCCCATTTTTCTTTGTGCCTCCTCGCCACCCATTCCATGATTATTATTTTTTGACTTCCTGGATGGGTATGCTCAGGTAGAGTATTATTGGAGTGCCCTCATTTGCGCCCCTCTGCGCCAGCTCATTCACCTTTTCATTTCCTCTATCGTTTTAGATTTTACCGCGGCGTTTGTTAAAGATTTGATGGACGCCTAACTATCTGTACATTTTGCAATCCTATGGGATCTTACTCTCCGTTTTATTAGCTATTTAGCTCCTATCTCTATTGCTGCGATTTCACATTAAAGAACCGAGGAGCAGTTCAGGTTTTGTTCCTCCCACGATATTCCAAAGCCACAGCCACGCTCGCATTTTGAGCCGTCTGTGTAAATCGCTAATGTGTTTTCTTGAATCACCCCACTGTTGGTCCATTCACTCCATTCACTTTTTGTCGGCAAATGAGTTTTGAAGATTGCCTCCATACTGGGATTACCAGTTTTGAAGTCCCAGCAATCATATTTGGACTATATTCTCATGTTGGGTTTGCATTCCCCTCTCCTTCCACAGTTTATTCATACGTAAACGTACAGCCGAGTTTAGTACCACGTGTTTAACATAGAATTCTATTGGAGTAATATTTAGAATGACCTCCAGGGTCTTTGTCGTGTTGACCGGGTAGCCCCTCTTATATACAATATTCTAATCTGTCCATTGCTTTCCACCAGATCATTGGTCTTGTTACGCATGTGTATATCCATTTTATAACATAGGGTGATTAAAATAGTTAATTTGATTCGAGCCAGTGTGCAAAGGCGTCAACTTCAAGCTTTACTTGAAGAAACAAAAGCTGAATACGGGGATCTTTTGCTTCATACAGAAGTAAGGTGCCTTTTTAAAAAGATTTCGCTAATCACTTCCGGAAATAGAAGATTACTTGCAATGTAAGATGAAAAAAGTACTGGAGGAACTTATCACTTTCATGCTGTTTCCATTTACCGAAGGCATTAAGATTGAGAGCGTATCTATTAAAATCGGCATATTGATGCTAATTCTGTTGTGGTCGAGGAAGAAATTATTAAGCTGAGATGCGACATATTTTTGAAAGCTGGAGCTATCGGAAGTACAGATTTTTGGAAACCGGCGCACCAAGAAAAATATCCATACCTACGAAAAGTAGCTCTATGTTTGACAGCGTTTTTTGGAGCCACCTACCTCTGTGAATCAACATTTGCTATGAATGCGATAAAGACGAAACTTTTTTTAATTTTCAGTTAGTTCTTACACTGTGCAACATGAAAATTTTGTGGAGAATCTGCAGTGCCCAACATTCAGCCAAAAGCAAAGTTTAGGAATGAATCTGAAAAGGGAACTAATTTTGAATTATTTTATTGATTAAGGATTTGCTATGAGAACTTTCAATAACTTAGATATTTTTCCTTGAATAAATTTGTCAGAAAAGCAGTTCTTGTGTTTTATTTAAAACCGGTGCTGGCGGTTGACCGCTGGGGATATTTTGAAGTACAATGTAGACCGCAGAAAGTTTGGCCACCCCTTATATAGAAGATAAAAAATCCGATGTTAACTCAATTTTCAAAAAGTGGACTTAAGTGGTTATTCCGGGAAGACACAAAACTTATCAGCCAACAAGTCATGGCCAGTGTTTTTGGATGCACACGACATAGCCCACGTCGATTACCTTGTTTTTGGTGACAGTGATAACAGACCATCTCTGGATACAATAAAAAGACGCTGCCGTGAAGCTGGATTTTCTGCTTGCATTGCTCGGGAAAAGCCTCTTTTGTCCGAGAAGAATCGCAAAAGAAACTGGAATTTGTCAAAAAAAATATCGTCACGTCGAGTTTCTTCAGATGGCAGAAAATACGCACGCCGTTCAAAGACAAACGAAATCAACCCAAGATATACTCTCCCCATTCATAAAATTGAAGGTCGTAAGGTTCCAATACCCTGCCATATTAAACGACGTAATGCTTCCATATGCGGACAAAAATGTGCCCACAATTGGGATCTTTCAACAGTACAACGTTCCCAAACACACGGCGACCTATACCAAAAAGTGGTTTGAAGATAATATGGTGAGAATATTGGACTTTTCGTCCTGTGGTCCCGATCTCAATCCAATTGAGAACTTGTGACAAGTCGTAATAAACAAATTTAGCTTACATAAAATCGTTAATATGAAAAATCTTTCGACTGCAACAAGAGCAGCTTTGTCAGGCTGTCATCGATAACCGTGGTTTTGCAACTAAATATTAAATTTTGTGACAATTTACTTAAAATGCGTCTCTAATTATATGCAAGATCTGCTTTGGACGCCATTTATATGGGCTATAGGTTGTAAAGTTAACTGTATTATTGTGCGAATATTGGTGTTGTTTTAAAGAATATGAATGGTACGTATAGGTTAGGTTAGGTTCGTGTGGCTGCCTTAAAGGGCGCACTTAGACCTCAAAAGGCCCATTGTGATGCCATTGGAATCCAAGAATTCCCTCCATCTCCTTACTGGAACCATCCGGAGCTGCCGATGAAGCGACAAAGATCCGCAACGTCAATCGCCAGATCGCAGAGACTATCAAAGAAATAGTTTCCCAAGAAGGACTTTCGCCTACGCGCCAGGTAGTGTAAAATAGTTTCCTCCTCTGCCTCGTCCATGCAGCTTCTGCAGAAGTCGTTTGAGGGGATACCCAGTCTCTTCGCGTGTAAGCCAATAGGGCAATGGACTGTGATTGCCCCAGTAGCTTTTCTAAGGTCAGATCTGCCCCTCGAAAGCAGAAAATTGGAACGCTTAAGATCCAGTTTAGGCCAGATCTGTCTGGACGTATGGCACGTAGTGCCGTTTGCCCATCTGTGGTTCGCTAAGTTGATTGCTCTCTTGCTAAGCAACATCTTACAGGTTGCCAGGGGCCAACCAAGAGTAGTCCTTTTCGATTGGATCTCCAGATTGCTACCACGTCTAGCAGGCTCGTCCGCCTCGCAGTTTCCTGGAATATCCCTGTGCCCCGGGACCCAGCACAGGTGAGTTTGATACCGTTCAGCCAGCTCATTTAAGTGTGAGCGACAGCTATTAATAGCCCTAGATGTCGATAGGACAGAATCAAGGGATAGCAGAGCAGCCTGACTATCTGTAAGGATACAGATGTCCTTTGGAGCTTCGTTCTCCCTCAACCAATTCAAAGCTTCCTGAATAGCCATGACCTCCGCCTGAAACACACTACAGCACGTATATATTTAGTCAATATTTTTCTTGCTGTTTGCATGGTAATAGAAATATCAGGCAAGAAAGTAAGTATATCACAGCCTTTTTAATTATGTGCACGACACTGTATATTTCAAGGGCCGCTCGCCGACGGATTGATGCAGTGCACGAGAGTAACCATGTACGTCTACTGGTGCATGGATGAAATGCAACCAGACTGCTTTCCTCTATGAGGTCTGTAATCATGTACCCGATAAATATATGAGATAAGTTGTTATTATTATAAGTTATTGTTAAAATACAGATACTGAGCGTTGAAATACAGATCCTGAGGAAAAAAACAGCTAATATCGCATGGAGCGTTCTGTTGTTCACACTCTTCACCATGTGTAAAATTTGGGTAAGAAGGGAAATTCTTCAGGTCTTAAAGTTCCATATTCCAAAGGTAAACCGTCACAATGTGGACGTTTTGTGTAAAAACTTTGAATTTTTAGAAAACGTAATAATTATAATTTTGAATCCTAAAAAGTTCTGTACGTCCGTGAGGGAGAAATAAAAAGTATTCAACAAAAAAACAATTTATGGTTCTTGTATAGCTCGCAGTAATGCAAAAAACAAGAAATTCAAGTTTCATCCCTCCCCTTATCCTAAAGGTTGTCCCCTAGGCTTTGACCACATCGTAAAAAATAACCAACAAAAAATAAAAAAAGTTGTCCTAAGTTCCTAAGCCATATGAAATCTTGAGAAGTGTAAAAATGTTTAAAAGAATCTTTTAGAGGGTCTGATGTCTGTTGAATATCAGAAAAGAGTAGAAAAAATGCATCTGCAGACTGTTTACTGACATATCAGTGTTCCTTGTTGTGAAGTTACTCCTCTATTTTAGCACTGGTATGTCCGTGCTCTTTAAAGTTTCAACCCTGACATGAGTATGTTCGTTTCTAATCTAAAGAGAGTTGCAAATACAATTTATGGACTTTATCGTATCCGGCAATGGTATGATCTTGCCCTTGTCTGACTCTCTCTCTCTAGTTCCTGTAATCCCTTGTGAGGTATGGGAACTGGAGTACCCCTTTGTTTTTTTTTTATCGGGAACCCCATGGTATTTTTTTATCGTAATTTGTTGTAATCAGGGGGTCCGGGGTGAAAGGCCGACACGTTATCACTTACTCCACCGATTCGTAAATCTTTCGGATGCATACATATTCAAAATGTAGTTATTCTTGAATCTATTATTCTACTCGGGTAGGCAAAATACAAAGATATTACTTACATAAAACAGACTTCATCTTCTTTTCTTCAATAATGTTAGATATTAGAAGTAAATCTTCAATAAATTTCCTTTTTCACAAGTGTTTGACTTGTAATTTGGCCTTCCACGTATTTGGGAGTGTTTTGGAATAGTTTTGGGATAGACTGAAATGTTAGTAAGGGGAAAATTGTTAAAAATGTGTGAAATAATAAAATTAAAATAAATTAAAATACAAAAAATATCCACTCAAACACTGTCAATGTGCCACGACAATATAAAATACCAAAAACATTCTCACCGAAAAAAAATAATAATAATTTAAAGATTAATCGCGTTGTCAAAATAAATAAATGTTATCCGAAGAATACTTCAAGTAAAATGAACGTACAAAAATATTTTAAACCTATCGTCATACATATTTTGAACTAAACATATTAAAACATAGTACATCGCTAAAAAAAATAGTTACAATCTTACAACTAGACTCGATCTCCACTTTACCTTAAGAGTTAGTGAGCACAGTTCCATGTAAAAACGCACTTAAGAATAAACAGTGAATGGCACAAACGTTTTATTATTTACAAAACTATGATTAAGTGGTGACGAAAACGATATTATCTGTTGCATATTAACTTTATACTGGTTATTCAATTTGAAAAGATGTTATTGTCTATAAAATTTAGTTTTCATCTATATTATGGGTTGCACTACTGTGTGTTTGTTGCTTTGATACCTAAGAGCTAAATGTTTATTTTTTTTTTTTGAGGCCTTGCTGACGCTTTTCGTTGCTGCTTATAAGTAGAGTTTAATGAGAAAAATACTATAACCGATTTCAATAAGTTAACTCAACTTAATTGTATTTTTAAAGCTACCTTTTTTCTTTTAAAAATTATTATATGGCTTGTGCTTACAAAAATAAGTTGTCTACAGTGGTGATGACTTGCTTTTTTGCATATACTGGCGGCGGAGAGTTTTTTTTTTAAGTTGCCTTAAGAGTTTTTAGGGGTAGGAACTAATAAGACACAACGCTGTACGGTGCTATATTATACTTATGTCGAACTACTGAAACTAAACTCTAAACCTCACTACGTAACAGCACTATACCTCGAAGTGTTCTCTTCTGCTAATTCATCTCTACTACCCAGTGATTGTCTGTTTTGTAGAAAATATACTTCAAAAGGTTTCTATATTGCATTCCAAATGTATTTTGGATTAACCCGAGTCATAGTAGAGGCCGATATTAGTATAGTCTTTTACCAGTTGAATTAATAACGACAATTTTAAACAGAACAGCAAATAAAAACAACAAAAAGAATCTACAAAATATCTTTAAAGTGATATTATCAATAATTTTTTCAAATATTATGTCTTATTGTTATAAAATATGTGCAATTTCGTCAATAGTTGTTTAATTTATTAAAACCACCTACTATGAAGTAAATATTTGCGGAACTATTAACATTAGCCAACCTTTAAGACTAACTCTACGAGAATTTTTACTCAAATCAACTGAACTTTCAAATTTTATCGACATTAATTGAGTATTCGTTTCAATATTATTGAAAATTAGTAAAAAAAAAAACATTATTTAGGTTCGCTCTAATACATATACAATAAAAGAAAAATATTTTATTGATATATTCTTATCTACGCGCTACGACCTAAACCTAATTCTAAAGCTGTCATTCTTTTCTACATCGTTCCAAAAAATTATTTGCACAACTCTTTCCAGCTTAATTTAAAATTTGCTTACAGTTTTCGTCACAATCGAAAACCAAAGCCAATCTTAAATTACTCAAAGAAAATTAATTGCCAAAATAAAATGACATTAAAATTGTAAGCACAGAAATAATAGAACAGCACAGCCATATACTAGGCTTCAAGGTTTTGCCCTTTTTTTTCTTTGTTAATCATTGAAGGACGGTGAATGCATATGTGTTATACCTACAGTCTTGGACAAAGTTAAGTAAGCGATGATGGACGTAAATATTTATGTCTTTCAAAAACTGGCCACAAATCGGACAAAATGTTTAGGACGAGTTAAGGCCTGTGTCCTGATTAGAAACTGGGATCTCGCGCGATACCGCATGACCGGAGAAAAGGTCGACGTCACATGTTCCCCTGCAGCTCGAACTTACCCAAAAAGCATTAGCTCGTGTACATTGTTCCACGGATTAATATCTGTATAATGAAATGTCAGTTTTAGCATCTTCTTGTTGTTTTTAAGGAACTTGCATGAGATTTCTTCCCTGGCTTTTTCGCTTTTGAACACATTTTTCTCTTAAGCCCGGTAGTGTGTTCATTTAGCGGCTAAATTTTTAGCTGCGGACCTTCTTTTCACGCTAAATTTTTGACAGGAAAGTTATTTGTTTTGAACTATAGGTGGCTACTTTAGACAATCAGCTGTCGTATATTTTTGTTTATATTTTGTGTTTCCCAGTTTAGTTAAATAAATTTGTTAACCGAAGTGTGTGATGGTTGTGATATGGACACAAATATGGTCCTGTTCAGATAAATCTGAAGCTAAAACATATCTGCTAAAGCACAATACCGCGTTTTGGCTAAATATTAAGTGACGAAATTTCGATGTTAAATTTCCATACAAAATTTAGCCGCTAAATGAACACAATACAAGAGATGGGAAAAACGAATCTTTTGAGCGAACCGTCTCTTCGGATCTGCTTTCGTTCAAAGATCCGGCTCCAAGAGTCGGTTCGAAAGAGTCGCAAAGTCGAAAGAGTTCGCTTCAGTTGTAGTTCTTGCAGAACTTTTAGTTCCACGTTCTCCTGCTTTTTCATGTATTTCTCTTTCTTTCATTCTTTTCTTATAAGTGCTCATTCTCATTACCCAAAAAGATGAATGAAATCAAACTGATGAACATATTGAGAAATGACTCTGCGGGATCCGTCTCGGGACAAAACTGAGATCTGGTTAACTTGACTCACTTTTGAGAGCCGGATCTTTGAGCCGGTTCAAATCGGAGTTACCCATCTCCACACAATACCGGGCTTTACACTCAAGTAAGTGTTTACGTGGAAAGTTGTTGCACGAAAATCGGAGGAACAGTTCTATATAAAACGGCGAAAATTGTCACGTAACTAGCCAAAGGAATTGTTTATATTTGTTTAACCTTCGGCAAGCCATGAAAGTATTGTGTTATAATATAATATGCAACTATGCATTGCAAGTAGCAATGTGATAAATTCTTGACAAACTGTTTGTTTTACACTATAACGTGCGTCAGAAATTTTTTCCAGTTTATAGTTTATTTATTGCATCCCAGTAAAAAAAATCACATGGAATACACGATGATTCGAAACTCTATGTCGAAAGTAATTTGAATTTTGTATACCGATGTCCTAGGCGTTATGCATATTAGTTTACGGAGAATTGTCACGTCAACTCCAAGTGGAACATATGTACAATTTCCACCGACTTTTCACATGACTGAATTTTCGCTAAGTAGTCGTCGAAAATACCTTTTTCATACCATTTTACTAAAATGTATAAAACAATAAAATACTCACAAGATAGATTCCAAACAATTTACAATTCTTACTAATTATAATCACAAAATAATTACCACTTGGAGTGAAACAAAATTGTGAAATCTTCCAAAAAGGGGAAATAAGGGTACATTTTCCATCAACTATCCACGGTGACTGATTTTCTACTGGGATGTCCCTATTGAAGTTAGGCAACATATTGTTTCGACACTCATCCCAGTCATGTAAAGGCGCTGCCCCGCTAAGCTTGAACAGGATACAAAATAAGATCTGTTCAGGTACGATCACTAGTGATAACTACTGATCACTAAATGATTCAAAATTCAACAATAAAGATTCGACTACATATCAATGTACACATTTAATATAAATTTATTTACAAATACTATTGCTATGAGCTTAAACGTTCAGTTTAAGTTCATTCCATGCGACTTATTGATACACAAACCAATTTTGAATTACATTACTTCACACTTGTAACCGGTATATTTCAATTACACAATAGGTCTGTCTGTTTACTCGAAAGTTTTAACAGAAAACCGAATGTTTATGGCCACACTGCGTCTGTTTACTTTTGGACTTGCAGAAATTTTACAATCGACTAATTTACCCTTTCACCCAAATTTTACACACGCTGATGAGTGTGGACAAAATCTCGGCAGATTTCTTCTTCTTCTGTTATGGTTGACAACTCAGCTTACAGCTTAGAAATAAACACTGGGAACTATTATCTTTTTCAGTAAATTGTTATCCATTTTTATTTATTTTTACGATTTCTTGTAAACGCCATGATCTTTGCACTGAAATTTACTTTGACAGTTCTTCAGCTGCCATCAATTTACCCAAGAAGCGTCTGTTAACTTTCACATTTTCATCCCCTCCATCAGAAGTACAATTTTTACTTGATTTTTACCCACGTTTCACACACAAAAGTAAACAGACAAATCAAATGAATCAGAGATCTACGGGATCATTAAATGTCACTGAAACCGGGTTAACGTTTTGTCAAATCTATTTCCCCTCGAAACCTTTTTGGCACTGACAATTTTTTCAGTGCCATTAGTTCTGTTACTTTATTTTCAGTGCCAAAAACTCAGCGCTAAAAAGTGGGCGTATCACTGCACTGAAATACTGAAACGCGTGGTGCTTTTTAGTGCCAAATATGAGAACTGTCAACTGACAATTCAAAACACATGGCACTGAAGAATACTGGCAACATTTTCAGTGATAAAAAGTGCTTAAGGGGAAGTTAATTTGACATAACGTTTCCCTGCTTTCAATGTCATTTAGTGAGCACTAGTTATCATTCGTGTTCGTACGGGAACAGACAGAAAAGCCCTCTAAGTTCCAGTATTTCAGTGCAGTGCTATACCCACCAACTAGCGCCGAGTTCTTGGCACTGAAAATAAAGGCAAAGACCTACTAATAGACAACAATTATGTTCGAATTCTGGCAAATGCCTTGTGTTTTTAGACAACTGGTTACCTTGAAAGTGGTTGAAGGGGAATACCTAAACGTTTTACAAAATTTTTTACTCATGGTAGTCATGAAGTGTCAAATCCAAATCTAGGCAGTCATCGTGGCGTGATACCCGCAATGTAAAATTCATGTGGTAGAAAGGTATATCCGATTCCCAGGCAAAGGTTCTGGTATCCTAGTCATTTAATTGATACGACAGAAACGTTCACTGATTCCATATAGTCATACCTGCAAATTCAATGTTCGCAGTAGTAGCAGGCAAACAAATTCGACTTATAGCTATCAGAAGGCTGTCCGTGGGACGATCGAAGCCATTAAGTGTATACGACACGTACTAACTATAAGGAGTTGATCAGCAGTTCATTTAAGAAATTCAGTCTCGTACTGAGCCTGATGAATTTAGTGGCCTGAACAATGCTCCCAGCTCCGACTTGATTAATTTAATCAAGGAGCTTTAGTTAGTTGTACCTTACCTCGGAGTGATTAACTTGTTGAAATAGCTATTCCCGTCATCTTGGGTCGACACGTTGGTTCAAACATTTTGACATGCCTTCAGTTTCTTTAAGGTCCTCAGACGTCCACGGGGTCCTGACATCAACAAAACAGGAACACAAAGCAACAGAGATACGCAGTCATGCAGGGCTTATCCGAAAAAGCGTTAAAATCGGCGCAAGGACGGTTCTGTTCTGATTTTCAAAACAGTACTAGAAGTTTAAGTAGTATTTACAAAGCCTTTCAGACTATTTTTTCCAACATTCGTTTACTTAAATTTGTCCAAAAACTCTTATAATATGCATATGCGTTTGTGTAGTGGTTCGAATTTCAATTTCTTAGTCAGCCTTTCGTTAACTATTATCTTGGGGTTCTTAAAAATAAATGCATATCATATAAAAACAGGACCTACAATCACCTTTCAGTGTTCTGTACTTGCTTCATCAATGTTGCTATCCCAGTTGAATTCAGTAACGCCGGAGCGAAAATTTATGTTTCCTAAATTTGCAAAACGTTGTTCAAAGTCGGCATCCTTTGCTTTTAATTTTTCAAACCTAAAAATAAAGAATAAAATAAGGTTAGTGGAATTAAATGTAATTAGGCTTTTTAAAGAATTTTAAATTAAATTAAATGTAAGCACATACATACACGAAGAGAAAAGTTCTGCGATTTTTAAACGAAAATTTGAGTAAAAATTACGGTTCTCAACTACCTTAATTTTTACGGAACAGCACTGTAAGATTTTTTTAATCATGTGCCCTATCTGTAAAGAATTCAAAAGGCTTAAAAGTAATCAACAAAAAACAAACCAATACAAATGTATATTCGGAGATTCGGACCCTACAACGCAGAGCACGCTCCAACTTCTTCACCGCTAAACCAATATTCACTTTAAACTATTCACTTCCTAAGACATTTAAGAGCTGGGAAAGTTACAGTGGAGAACCGTAAAATTTACCCGCTTATCCCGCGAAAAAATATACAGGCAGTTAATCTTTCCTAATCACACAGTAAAGTTTATGAGTCATCTAAGTTTTACGGTGCTGTTCCGTAAAAATTACTTATGATCGTACTGGATCGTAAATTTTATAGTGCGGAAAAACCGCAAATCCGAAATCCGGATGTAACTTCTAGCCCTAGTGTTAGCACATAGTCGTGCCATTAGCTCTGGGGTGGGGAAGGGGAGGGGTGGGGAGGTGAGGGGTGGTGAAGGGGAGGGTGGGGAAGGGGAGGGATAGGGTAGGGGAAGGGGAGGTGAGGTGAAGGGGAGGTGAGGTGAAGGGGAGTAAATGTCTAGATGAAGAGAGGGTCCCAACGACAGCAATTTAACTCTAACCCTAACGTTTCAGTTGTAACCGAAACCGAAAATTTTATCTACGTGGTTTTTAAATGCAACCGAAAATTATATTTCACATTTCATATTTCACATTTCGGTAACCGAAACCGAAAATGAAATTTTACATTTCGGTTCTAACCGAAACCGAATTGAAGAAAATTAATTACGGTTAAGGTTGTTGCAATTGCGGTTTAAAAAACCCAATTTGATTTCGGTTGACCGTAACCTAATTATAATTTCGGTTGTGGTCCCATTTCGACTCCCTGCCGAAAAGGTCTATGTCAAGGATAATCAAAGAAGATCTTAAGTTTGGAGCTTTTCGCAGATCTACTGGACAAAGGGTCACAAACAAACTTCGTGAAATCAGAGCCACTCGATCCAAATGGCTCTTAGCGAAGTACGCAAACAACGAAACCGGCGATTCCTGTTTACAGACGAGCACATTTTTACCATAGAAGGAAAATTCAATCGCCAAAACGGCCGAGTGTGCACACACAGCTCTAAAGAAGCTGCTGAGAAAATTCCCAAGATTGAGAGAGAACATCATCTAGCAGCAGTCATGGTTTGGTGGGGAGTGGCCTACGGCGAAAGAACAGAGCTGTATTTTTGCGAAAAAGACGTAAAAACTAAAGCCAAGAACTACCAGAAAGATGTCTTGGATAACATTGTGAAGCCCTTAAACGCGACCATGTTTAAGGGGCAGCATTGGATCTTTCAACAGGATTCGGCACCGCACATAAAACAAAGACCACTCAAGACTGGCTTAGAGCGAATGTTCCTGAATTTATTGCCGCAGAAAATTGGCCTTGCAGAAGTCCGGACCTGAATCCGTTTAACTATGGGCTTTGAAAAGTTTTAGAGGATAAGGCCTGGGTAGGAATTCTCACGAAATTTGTTGTTTCGGTGCCTTGTAATTACACAAAATTGTAAAAATGTGTAGAGCTTGAATTTAACAAGTGTGTGTTCAATCGGTTGAAGGAAATGCAAACCGTTTTACAAAATTTTTACTCATGACAGTCCAAACGCTATGAAGTGTCAAAATCACACGCCAGCTCCCAGCCAGGCGACTGAGTATTTAGATGCAAGCTCCGGGGAACGGCATGGGAGAATTACAGATCATGCGCACAAACTTGACATATTTATTCGTTGCTATGAAATATTTTTCTGTTGCCACAAAATTTTTTGGGCATGCACTTAATTTATTGAAACGGTTAGACAACCAAATTGTGTGAGAATCGCTACCCTGCTCTACCCCTCACCGAAATCTCGAGTCGCTAAAGGATGACTTGATCAAAGCAGCGAGGGCTTTACCTTTGGAAGTTGTGCGTACTGTAATAGGAGAATGGCCTGATAGATTGAAAAAGTGTGTAAAGACGAACGGGGGACATTTCGACATAGTTACCTTTTGTTTTTTTAATTATTTCACAAAATCTTAGGGACAGAACTTACGGCACGACTATGTATAAATGAAAGTTTATAATTTCGTCTGTCATATGAATGACGTCCGGGACTTTAAGGCATTCTCTCAATTAGTTTTTAATGATATTTATTTAAATAAGACGATTTATTTAGATAAGACGATAATAAGCGATCAGTCTACTAAAAGGTAAATATTTGGTAAAAAAATGGTCAACATATTCATGTATTCAGTAAAACAGGACGAGCGCTCGCTGCTACGGGTCAATCTGTTTAAAACCTTCCCAATACTTACATACAACACATCGCACTTTCTGTATTTAATGCGAAGTTTTTAATTATTTTCATCACAAATTTAAAATTTTCCAAGCAAAACTGTATAAAACATAACAAAAGGGTAAGTAAACAAAGCACAAACCTCTGAAATAAAAGATTTTTGGCAAAAGTATATAGTTCGATGTCGAGTGAGTTAAGCTCCTCAATTTTCTTCCTTTGGTCGGGTCTTAAATTATTTATTGCCTGTGTGGAAATAGTTGCATTGTGCTGCTCGAAAGGTATCGCAAAACGTAAATTAAAAGTTTCCTCAAAAATATATTGCGAAATCTAAAAAAAAAAGTTGAAATAAATTTGATTGTCATTTAATGAAACGAGATTAAATCCACTCTAAATACCTTTTGATATTCAGTCAATCCGAAATAGGCCATTGCGACAAGATTTCGCTTGGCGCTTGCTAACATTATTCTATCACGCTCGTGCGGGGGCATTGCACTTTTATTGTAGCACCCGACTAATGCTAAATCAGCTAACATCCGGGTCTGGCGATGTGCTGCTAAGTTGCTTTCGCAAGATGCAAATTCGTCTAAGTCGACATGAAGCCAGTCCTTACCTGAAAATGAATTGTGGATTAAAATGAATTTTCAATGTATCCATATTATATACCTGAATAACAAGGCGGTAGTTCAGCAGGAGTAGCTTGTCTACCAAGGCACCAATGCCTTGAACCCTTCCATGTGGCTCCGCGTTTCACGTGCCTGTACTCAGACATGTACCTGGACAGGGGCTCACGCAACAATGTAATGTAAAAATATCGTCTCTTTGCTGTTTCACCCTCGTTCTTGTCCAATTCCTGATCAACACAATTCGTTAGTTCTGTCCAATCAGCATGCAAGCCGCATTTCCATCCCGTCGAGTATCTTGAGAAAAGCCAATTCTCATTCCGATGAGGCCGGAAACAGTAGCATCGTTTGCGTTTTCGTTGACATTCACACGGCCTCTGTGAAAGACATTGTAATGCAATTAACAGGAGACCAAACAAGGGGGAGGAGAACAATGAATTTTCTGTTGATTTATAGCAAACGGGTATTGCACGGGGTTATTATGTAATCACAGCGTGTTGAGAGGCATAAAATCGTTAAGTACTTCAAACAATATCTCAAATATTGTTTTGGTATCGAAAATTGTCATTTTAATAGCGAACAGAATGTACCTTAAGATCCAAGTCACGTACTAGGTGTCTGCCAAAGGAAGTCCCGCCAGTTTTTTGTATGTGCAAGAAGACCATAACATCATGTCCATCCATATCGAATTGAAAGTCATCGTTAAGGACATCTTCGTAGCTTAGCCCACCGGCGTTACCTATGATATTTTGATGCATCGCCTTACCCGAATGATACTGCAGTTGTTCCTGGTACGACAGCATTTCCGGTTGGAGCATTACTTCTCGTCTGGTTAGAGCGCATACCTAACAAATAAATTTTGTTTAATTTTAAATACTGACTCTGAGAAAATCAATTAATTTGTAATCGGGAAAACCATCTTTCACAGGTCAATCACTTCTTTTCAATTGCTTGCTGTTGAGCTCATCAGCCTTTACAAGCACATGCTCGCCTATCAAATCATTAACAAGTCCCGCATTAGGCACTATATCGCGCATCCCAGCTGTCTTGCAGCCGCAGATTAAGGAAGTGTCAACAATTGTTAAATATGTTTACATCAACTGTGAGCAAACAGAAGGCACTCAAAATGTGGGCCCATTCATCTGCTGGGTTAGGTTTCCTCATAAGTGGGTCTATGACGGCATTCTTGAGAATCCAACAAAGTCGTATAATTTCCGCTGTAACGAGACGCCGCCAATCTTCTTAATTAATAACAAACCACATGAAAAGCAGATGTCAACGGCTGTTTTCAGTTTCTTCACCCCTTTTGGTGCTCATAACCCTAAGCCGCCTGGGGCTGCTGTGGGACTGATGCTGCGCTACTTTTGTCGTTGCAGTGCTTTTAAAAGAAATATTTTTTTCTGTTTTTCGAGGTACACAAAACTGAACCCGAAAAATATATATTTTCTCTCTCGTTTGACTGCGGTTGCGGTGGCTAGTTTTATTTTGCACAGGTTAAATGTGAAGTTAAATGGAATAATTGGATCAAAAGCAGGAAAACGTACTTCAGTCCCTGCTTAAACGCGCTCGTCTCCTTTCAAAGTAGTTCTTTTCGGAGGAAAGTCAGATGTGACATAAATGCCTGAAGGACGATCTTTTTTTTCTGGCTCAAGTGGAAATTTAATGAGGGCACGTCTAATGGTTGCCTTGGGGTCCTTTAAGCGAATTAGAAACAGTCTGATTTGGAGACACTCTTAATTGAATGGCAGACTTTAATGAAATTATTTTTAGATATAATTTTTGGGTTAGTGAGTATATAGACATTTTGTAGATGAATAGTAGTTCCTCCGTAAGCACGTTTGGCAGTAATCCCAGCAGCACGTGGGTTAGAGCCCATTTTCACTCTTCTCCCAAAAAAATTCCTTCAGAGCTTTTGTCAAATTCCCTTTGCTAACTCCAATGCCGTGAAAAGAAAACACCTCCATGCTCAATGTATGTCAGCCTTATCAATTAGTTCGATAATGTTTGGAAGGATAGTGCGAGTACGAAATAGAACGCGATTGGGGCAATGGAATGTAATAACCCTCGGATGAATTGCTCGAATTGAAGCTAAGTATAATTCAAAGATCCGCGGTAATAGGAATCTCGTGTGCTATGCGATCTTGCCCAACAGCTGCTCTAGATGTACTTCTGCACTTACTACCCTTAGATCTACACATTCAAAATAAGTTGTCGTGTGGAGCCAGAGTCAGACTCAGAGAATCAGGGTGCTGGAGAGCCAAACCTGGATCTATTACCATACCTCTAACTGACTACCTCACCAGAAAGCCGAGTTTCAGGAAAACTTCGCACATCAGAGCAGAGTGGTGGTGTCTTTCGATATAACGGTTTTCACCGATGGCTCTAAGACAAACTGCGGTGTCGGTGCAGATATTTCCTCAGAAACACTGCATTTAAAAGTCTTACCGCTTTCCGAAACATGCGGCAGTTTTTCAGGCTGTAGAGTTCAAAAAAGGCTTGCCAGACTGCGAAACAAACACACTCGAACCGTCGGCCGACAGCCAGGTCGCCATCAAGGCTCTTAACACGGTCAATATATATATTCCAGACTGGTGGAAGGGTGCCGTGATGAACCTTCATTTCTCTGTTTTTGGTTCCGGGTCACTGGGGCATAGACGGGAGTCAGCGGGCCGACAGGTACCACCATACAAGACTCTCTTCCCGAAACAGTTTACATTTTGCAAGTAAACTGTACGAGGTGCGTTTTTGTTAAACTATTTATCCACTAACTAACTAGGCTAACTCCAGGTGTACTGGCCGCCCTATGCCCTACAATGGGTTAAAGGGACCAGAGGGAGAGAGAACTTCAGGTGTACCAGCGTGTCCACCTGCGCCAGATTCAGAGCGATGTGGCTCTGGCATAGAATTAAGCTCAACGTATTAAACGGCAAGTCGAGTAACTTACAACGGATGGCCAGCCTAAGTATTACTGGAGCCGTGCGTACCCTGCTGAACTTCTTACCGCTTCACATTGAGATGGAGGAAGTGGCAAACAGTACTACCAACAGATTAGATGGGCGCAAGACTCCTTGGTGCAAACTTTGGAAATAAATGAAAGCCTATATAGGGTACCTGAGCAGACTATATTCTCCGAGGTAATGCCGGCCAGCCTATCAGCATTTCAACCACTCATCATAAAGATGAAGAAAAGTGAAGCTTGAAACTTCCCCACCATCCCCCAGAGTAGATTCATCTTTGGTACGGACAAGTCGAAAATCGATATACACGGGTATCTGGGGTGAGCCCTCTAAATTCAACGAATCATTGCATACGGGAACTTAAAGAGGGTAGGAACATATTTATCTTCTCCGAAAGTCAGGCAGCGATCAAAGCAATCGCCTTTTCTAAAACCAAATCGAAATTGGCGAATATTAGGCAGCTAGGTTAAACAAATCGAGTCAACTTCGTTGGGATACCGAGGTATCCGGGTTTCCCTGGTAACGAAAAGGCAGATGAACTTGCCTGTCATGAATTGTGTGGGTCCTGAGCCAGCGTACGAGATTTCAACCTGCATTGCTAGAAGATACACAACTGAACACACGAAAAGCATAAAACCTACTAGTAATCCTATTGTGTAGAGTTAAGGAGCTCCTTAAGTTTGGTACATCGAATCTGAGACTGATCATCGCACGCTGTCAACTAAGAAAGCGAAATTCGGAAGGGAAGTCGACTCTACCTGTATATTGTGTCTGGAGGAGAACGAGACGACACTACACATCCTATGCAAGTATAGTCGAAGGGATGTTCAACATGGAAAGAGCCTTGTTAAATAACATCTAAACTGCAAGGCTTTGTTAACCGGTGTCTCCTGTTCATCCTTAATATTCATTGGCGGAAAATTATCTTGAACGAAGACCTAGATAGACTCGGTGGCCCTGAGAAAAGCGCTAAACATCGCTCAAAAGATTTTAGATTTTGACCCATATGGGACCCAAGGAAGATGCCGATTCGAACGACCGCGCAACACGTGGCAGGAGTTGATGTAGTAAATACCCTATGCCCCATAAGAGTTAAAAAGAGGGGAGAGAGAATAGATACACAACTTCATACGATGTTGCTCACATTCCAAGCAATTTTTCAGATATCCCTGTTGGTCATTTTACTTTGGAAGTTCTAACTGCGTTTGCCTTAGTGGCTTACTTCCGTAATAGCAACGTCGTCCTTGGCGTTTCTGAAACAATGATCCCTTGACAAACAAAGACCCTTGCTCTCGAAATGGGTCACGTAGTGTCACACATAGTTCGAGTAAGTCGCTCAAATGGCTGTTCCTGATATGGCTGCGTCTTTGAAGCTAATACTTTGAGGCCGACTAGACATCCCCAATGTATTTTTGTATCCGAGATCCATCCGTTATATGTCGTCTGTGTTATAAAGCATAAGATATTGAGGCTTCGTACAAGATTCAAAATTTTGACCCACACTGGCAGCGACCTATGATTGTTTTCTACTGATGATAAATTATACTAAAATTTCCGCTGTCACTGTAGACGGCATACTTTCTTATCTAATCAATCTAAGTAAACCAATAAAGATGGACATTTCCAAACTATCTATTTTGTTATAGAAACAATTATTTCGTGCAAGCGAAACCAGTTATTGTCAGGAAACATTTTTATAGACTTACTTTATTTATATAAGCGTGCACTGAAGGTGCTGCATGCGAATTATAGCTCTCTTTTGCAATCTATACTTGATAGGCTGAGAGTAAAAATTACCTACCTAGAACGTCCGAGCAAAAGTGGCATAGAAAATGTTCCGCACCAAAAAGAACCGCATGGGATTCTGGGCAATAACGAATCAGAGAAAAACTCTGGGCAAATACGACTTAACTACTTATATGACTGCAAAAGTAGCGTACTTTTCTTTGCTGAAAGTGTTGTTGCATTCAGTGTACATTTCAATCCGATCAGAGATTCATACGTCCCGCATATAATTAGTTAAGTCGTTTTTGTCCGTAGTTTTTCTCTGATTCGTTTTTATCCGCCCACTTTTGCTCGGACCTTGTAGATAGGTCATTTTTACTCTCAGCTTATCATTTATAATTCTCTAGCTAGAGTTTGAATTAGGGAAGTGTTTAAGCTTAATAGTATTAAACCAAAACTTTCCCACTTTAATTATTAATTTCCAATTCAACCTTTAAATTGCTTCCAAAAAATTAATATAATTAATTTACTGGACAGCCCCTTTGTATACTCATTGCACAATAGAGCGGAGTTCACATCTCGAGCGTGTAAATCATCCAGGGTTGATTGCACTGTTGTACGTACAACGCAGAGACAAGTTAACCACTTAAAATATCAAAATTGATCTAGTTGCCAGTTCTGTGCTATCACTTTACACCAGAACTGGTTGAGTGCACTCCACATAATGGCAGTGTTCTTAATTACTTTCGCCTGATGTTAAATTAACAGATGGGGCGAACTAGTCTAGCTGTAATTGAGCGTCCAGAAAAAGTGTTTGATGTGGCGATGTGTTTACCACCAGCCAGTTATTGGTTACGGCCACCATATGATTGTCTGTGAAAGCGATAAAAAAAATTTTTTTCCTATTAATTACGCCCTGATTGGCAGTGTCCGTACCCCAAAGTGATTTGTTCTTAAACATTTCATCAATTTTATGGTGTCAAGGTTTATCGGTATCTACCATCGTGGCGTTATGGGGTCACTGGGAGTTTGATAAACGTGTCTGACGTGCATTTTCCTGCTTTACAAAAAAAAAAGACCTGTCAGTTTTATTGAAGTATCACGTAACCAGGTTATCTTTGGAAAGTGTTTGTTCCAGTTCTTCCGAAAACGATAAGACGTGAATAACATAAACAAGTGATGCCTGAGGGTAGGTCTCAAAGGGAATGGCAAGAATTGTTAGGCGTGCAAGTGTCGCTGTTTGGAAACTTGAAACAGACCAGGAATATTGGCAACTTCCTGTTAACATTAGAGTTGCTTTTTTCATGTTTAGTTAATTAATGCGAAGTATTTCTTTTAACTTTATCCTCATTAAGCTAATTGAGTTAAATGAGGAATTAGAACCACTTCTTCCTAAGCCGACAGTTAATTATTTGTCTGAAGAATTAACTTAAAATGTTTTTCTTTCACAGGCTTGACCCTAATGGTATCGTCTTATATCAATCTTTAATTGCATTTGAGAAAGAAGGATATGAAAATTAATTCCATGACACATCCAATGGATCTGAACTACCATTGGAAATGTATTTGACCACCAAATATACAATGGTCGCAGAATAGTTTAATTTTCTTTCTCTTGGTGATTTTTCCCATTTTCCTATTTGTTCTGGTAAGCATAAGACTCCCACATTGAATTGTGGCGATTTCCACCCTATCAGATGTTTGTTGTGCGTGCGATTTCGATGACAGTTTTTCATCACAATCTCTTCCCCAAATTTTTTCATGCAATGGTACACTGGAATGGAAGATGATTTTGACATACCAATTACCGTATATGTTTAGCTAGACGGATTCCGGATTTACCTGTATGTTGAAGCTTAGATTATAGATAGACAGAACAGGATGAGCCATGTATGTGAGACCTAATTCGGTAGGGCGAACGATGCGACAATTTTTGACAGTTCACGCAGATTTTTTTTTGTGTCTGAACCGTTTGTGGAAAAAATTTTCATTTTCGTGAGTTAATAGGTCTGTTCGATGACTCGACCTGGAGCTTCCATTGCTCGATGACAGAACGCACAGTTCTGTATTCGATGACCAATTCGGAGCTGCTCCGAGCAGCTCGAAACTCGCCACAGGCAATTGTTGGAGGCAGAAATTGGAGCTGTCATTTTATTTTAGTGAAAGTTTTCAATAAAATGGTTAAAGATAACAATTAATAACAAAGACTTTCATAGTAATATTAAACTATTTATTAGGTCTGATTGATGATAGTCCAGGACTGGAAAATGGCGTTCGATGAAAGAGCTGGACAAGCCTTGAACAATCAGCATTGTTTGCACTTGTATCTGTTCTCAAATGGGACCATGGGGAAGACCTAGTAAAAGAGAGCTAAATCCCAAAACCAATGTAGCTTCTTGCATTGTGGGTGTTTGTCGCATTCCGCAGTACTTTAGATCGTACTAAACACTGGAAGTAATGTCGTTTTTCCTGAGTTAGCATGACCCAAAAACCTGACTGCTTAATTGTCATAATGACAGCTCTTTACTATAGCTTGTTTGTTAAACTCAAGTTCAGAGTAAATGAGAAGGCAGAACCTAACTTGAAATCGGGTGGACCGATTTGGACGAGTTTGATTTTGTTTAACAAACTACGTTTCCTGAATGATACTGCAATAAAAAATGTGTACCTCGAACGGGGAGTGGAGAGATCACTCGTCTTACTTCGTAATAGGAGCTATGTCAGAAAGAAGCTAATCAGAGAAATCTAAACCTAGTGGTATGGGGAGTCGTCAACGCTCACAACGTAATATGAGGAAGCAGCGATGTCAACGAAAGAGGTGAGTCAATGATACACTATCAACTAATCACTAACCCAGTCATTGGTAACTGGGGATACGTACCAACCTACAGAGGTATCATAGTTACATCAGATTCAACATACAAGCAAGGATGACGGAAAAGAGCACCAAGGAATTGATGAATGTGGCTAGAACCGACTGGAACAAATTCAAAACAGCATAGTGAAATGGTTCGAGGAAGATGTGTCCAGCTGAAATCTGTAGTAGCCAGAATTTATAATCTGCCGTGAGCCACGTTATTGAAACTCTAAATAAAGCCTATGTGCAAGCCTGTCCCTTACGCAGGCCCCCAAACAAAACGCATCCACACTGGTGGAACAGCAATCTAACGGAAACCGAGTTTGAAACTGATTTGAGTTTGCACTTTATTCAAGCTCGCGAGAGCGTCAAGTGAGCGAACGGAGTGGGAGAACTACTGGCCAGTTCTGTAGGATTTTAAGAAGAACATTAGAACAATAAAGAGGAAGAGCTGGATTGCCTTTTGTAAACAAATCCAAAAAAAAACTCACAACGCGGGATCACAACGCGTACAATCACGAAGGTTATGCGGATAACCTATGATCGAAAGAGCACTGGTAGGTTACTCAGACTAAGATTTAATACAGATTCGCAACGGCTATGCTGTATGAAATCTCTAGAAAATAAATAGGACACCAACAGATCCGGTGTGATCTATGCAAAGCTTTCACTACCGCCACGATTACCTAATCTATGGCGAGCCTTACTTTGTAATGCGTAGACCGATTTGGATGATGCTGTTTTTTTTGGTTTGAGTATGTTCCCCTGTTGGTACCATGTCAAAAATAAAGTGGGGGAGGGGTGGGTGTAGAGGAGGGCTGCATGTAGGGGAGGGCTGCGTGTAGAGGAGGGGTGGGTGTAATGGAGGAGTGGGTATAGAGGAGAGGTGGGTGTAATGGAGGAGTGGGTGTAATGGAGGAGTGGGTGTAATGGAGGAGTGGGTGTAATGGAGGAGTGGGTGTAATGGAGGAGTGGGTGTAATGGAGGAGTGGGTATAGGAAAGGAGGCGGTACCAAAGTTTGTAATGCGTGGATAAATTTGGATAATTCCTTTTTTGTTGTATAGAGTATGATTGCCCATTGCTACTATGAGAAAAATATTGAACCTAGGTAAAGCATGGACCTATTTGGATGAGTTTGATTCTCTTTAACAAATTATGTGGGGTATGGGGCGGAAAAGAATTACTAGACAACGTTTACAATTTTTACATACAATTTAAAGTGGATTCCGAAACACTGACATTTTCTCTGCAACCCCCATGGCCTTTTAATCGTAATCTGTAGTCAGCACAAAACAACCATGCGTCGTCGTCGACGGGATACGAACCTGGGACCACTGGATTAGTAGGCGGACACATTATCACTTACTCCACCGACGACTGCGTAATACTATAATAAAAAAATGGCACCAAGAGTGCGGACGGGGAGTAGAGTAAACACTCGCCTTACTTTGTAATACGTTGTCCGATTTCGATGTTTCTTTCTTGTTGTCCGGAGTATCTAAGGGGTATGGAAAGGGAGCGCCAAATAAGTTCATAATGTGTAGCCGGATTTGGTTAAATTTATTTCTTTTGTATAAAGGAACTGGAACAGTCGCCAAAGTTGAAGCACAATTATGGCGGCAACGAATTTTAAAAATCAAGAAGAGGAATGTGACTTTTTTTTAAATCTGTGTAATTTGCAATATTGATATTGCGACAAAAGTCTATTTATATGTAGTTTACGAGTGCCAATTACTCAATCCTTATCGAAATCCATAACTTCCCCGTTTTAATTTCTGACAGCAAATAATTTTAATTCACAGCGACTAAAAGTAAAAATGATTTCATACACATCTTACTCTAGATAAAAGCCTGGAAAACATGACAGTTCGGCAATTTAACCACCGAGCGTGTCGTCATTATTTCATTTATTTTTGTATCACTGATTAGTCAATCCTTGCACACATAAAACTGCACACTCTCGTAACCAAAATCAAAGAGAAATGTTGATGCCATTGACGCATTCTAAACTCAAGACTTCAACAAAATGAACACAAGAAAGAGTATTCCCATTAAAAAAAAGGAAAATTGTAAGGAGACATTTTTTATCGTAACCACATATTCAGAACATTTGTAGGTTCACGTCAAGTAAATTCATCATCAAGTTGAGACTTTAAAAATACTCCGAGAAATACTACGACAAAGTAGAATTCCCCAAACAAGTTTCGGTTTGTTTACACCACCAAGGCTCAGCTGTTTGTGTCGGATTCCAGGCTTGTATCTAGAATAGGCTGTGTTCCATATGTAACTTTTGTAGGCAGCACTGCGACGACCGACGACCATATTAGAATATTACTCTATTCCGACGACCAATTTGTCGTTCGCTGGTAGTTGATAGTTCCCATTTTGCACATTACTATTTAACGTAGCACTTTTGAACTTTTGACAGCGAACTTTTTTATTCGTTGGTCGCCGGTTGCCGCAACATTTGAGCATGCGAGATCATTAGGAAGGAGGAATAATATACGTTTGTATATACAGTTGCTTTATTTGTTTAATTTGAACGGACTTCAAAATGTCGTACTAGACATAAGATAAAATATTTTATACTTTTTAGCGCTTTTCGTGAAGTCTTCAACTTTTCAACGTGAGGATCAACTTTTTTTTAATACATTTTTTGCATTCGTACTTCCGTTAGACAGTTGTTATATGTAGAGGGAAAATCAGAAAAAACGGAAAAATGAGAATGGCTCGAAATAGATAAGCATAATAACTCAGTTTCTGTCATTAACCCAGAAACATATCAAGACACCTAGCTTTAAAAGAACCCGTCGACCCCAGGTATCTGTGTGCCAAAAGTAGTCGATTCCAGAAACGAACCACCCTAACCTGAAGGATAAATAAATAGGGCGAGACCTGGAGAAGCTGAACCTAAAGAACAAGTAATTTGAAAGCTTTGAACTTAGCACCCGGTGAAGTGTCCGCAGGGAGAGGAAATCCATGAATGAGCACCCAAGGAATGTGAGCGTTGGGCCTAAAACGTGATCTCTCCTGTTCAACGAAAGATCTGTCCTATTCAAGCTGGCCTACATTGCACCCCGAAAAGACTTCACATCCATAGCAATTGACGAAGTGACGGAGTGAAGGACCTAGCGGAGTATAACTTGCGAAGGGCGTAGAACACTCTTTTTCTTATCTGACTGATGTGGGGGGCCCAGGTCAGGCACTCATCTAAACTTAAGCCCCAAACTACAGTTTGTCTGAGAGGAATAATTGTCTAACCTAAAAGCTTCAACACGATCCCGAATAGTGAATAGCGATAGAAAGCCAGAGCGTTGAGGTTGAGATTATTGGAAATCGCCCAATCACAAATAGTTTGAATGTCCTTATTCATCAATCCAGTTTAGAGGGGAAGGTAATTTATACATCAGCAGCATAACCAACCCACAACCGACACACTCAGGGAGATCGTTGATGAATACACTGAGCCCTGGAGAACGCCCCTGGAAATTGGCAGGAAACCGGAAAAGACCTCTTGCACACACACAGACACAGTAAGGTAGGAGAAAATCAAGTCGCAAGCCGACGAGGAAAACCCAAACCTTGACTTCAGTTTCGCGCATAGCAGGCGTGGTCGATGGTATCGAAAGCCTTACTGAAATCAAGGAGGAGCAAAATTGTAGCTTTGTCCATGTTTCTTCGTATCTCCTCACAAATATCCACAAGCGAAGTGGAAGTGCTGTGCGACCTTCGGAACCCGGACTGTCGGCCATAGAGACGGCCCGACGATTCAAGGTAGTCGGTCATCTGCTAGAGTCTCCCAAGCCTTAGAGAGTGATGGCATTAAATTAATTGGCCTATAGTCAGAGTAATATTCGACACGTGGCTTTGCTTAGGAGTTGCACGAACTAAGGCCCGTCTCAAAACACTTTTATATTGTCGTAGGAAAAATGTAAAACTCATTGGAATTATTTAACTAAAAATTACAAAAAAAACGGTTGTTCTAATCTGTAAAATGCTTACTTAGAAAGAGATATAAGATGATTGTAAACATTGTCATCTATTGCTATCGCCTGCATTTAGTAGGCGACACGACGTCGACAAGTAAGAAAACCGAGTTGAAAAAAAGGATGCTACACAGAAAAGGACAACAACTAACGAAAAGTAATCCCATTTTCTTTAGGAAATTTCAGAGCTCCAGTCACTCAGTGATTTATACACAACAAAATCCGAAAAAGTGTTACAATTACCAAAACCTCGGCAAGAGCTACTTGCAGCACTTCTTTACCAATGCAATCGGACTCCTTAAGCCCTCCTGGCTACAAATAAAGAAGTGAAAATCATTCTTCACACCATGCCATCATTTTCGTTAAATTTAGTGCAATTTTCGCGCCATTATCGACCGATTTATTTTGAACAGAAGACGCGCTATTTCGGAGTGTCCATTAAGCGTGCATTAACTCATCACCTCTCGCTACACTTTGCAAAATTACATCATCGCAATTGTAAGTTTCCTTTATGTACCAGCACAAGAGAAATAATTTCGCAGAGTGTCTGAAAATAGTTTAGAAATTGGAAATTTGGGAACGACCAGAATTTTTAAGTTCCCCAACGCGCCTTCACCCGATGTCTCCGGGAATAATGGATTTCTCCCTATTTTTTTTTTTTTAATTTTGTGCAGCACTTTTAATGCACTTCACGTTCTTCGTGGAGTTGCCTGCCATCCTATTACGTGAATGCATGTATATCAGCCTTAATTAGAAAAGGGGGGAACATGGTGTCGGACGTAGGCTTTTGTTAGTAGCAACTAAAAGTTTGAAAGTGAAACTTTCGTAGTCGAAACCGGGTCTCTTGCAAATGTGAGCCGAGTCTTTAAGAACTGCTCAAATGTGTACCGATCTGGCCTTGAACTTTGATGAAGAGCAGCGCATCGCCAAGAATGTGAAGAGGCAAAATGTGAGCCGTGACAACTGATAAAAATAAACTTGAAGTCTGTCAATGACTGCGGCTGGTGTCGTTTTCCCATTTTCCGTCGTCCACCAACCACCTCCTGGGAGAAAGGAAAACACTGTAATGCCAACATGTGCATGCAGGAGCACGTATTCATCCTCGTACGGCTACAATTAATATACCGGGGAGGCTGTGGCGTAATGCTGGACCACTCGACAGCATGGCGTATACACAACAAACACGCTCGGTTTACTTCTTGTGGAAATTGTTGTTTTCAATATTTACAGAAACGCTGGAAAGGCATTATCATTTGAGCTCTGCAATTTCACGCACTTTTGACGTAGTTCAATTAATTTTTGGGTCTAGTTTTCGGTCCGATTTCATCCGTACAAATACTCTACTGTTCCACGCACGGTCACGGCGGGTATTGAATGTTTTCACGAAATTACAGGAAATGCCCGCCAAGTGAAAATGGTGTCTGTTTATTGTTTTCTGTAATTCAAGTTATGCTCGGGTTCGTTCTGCGAACATAGTTCGACGCACTTATTGTAAACATGCTCGCCAACAAAACGAATTCCGCATTTCAATTTATTGTTTTCAATACAAAATCACTTCATGGGCTCGGAAAAAATTATTTTCCACCCTTAGGGCACTTTACACATTTCAGAGCAAAACAAAATCTCTAGCCCATCCCCCTTCCCCACCCACAGCTACCATTTTCATTTTAACTCTGAAAAGCTCTCCTGTTTTATAAGTTCCTTCTTTGTCTGAAGGGTTAAGGCGATTTCAAATAGCTTTTGAATTTTCCCTCTGTTCACATTCATTTCAAAGGGGGAGTGATCAAAGAGATTAGCCGATAAATTCCTTACTGTTTGGCTTTTATCAATCACGAATAAGTCTTATGTTGTCAACCATGCTGACAACTGTAACGACTGCAGCCCTGCTTTGGGGAAAAGTTTCACTTGGACTTCCGGAAAAGTTAAAAAAGAAAATTCCTTTCTCTCGATATGATCTCCTTATCTTTGATTAGAAGGAACACATCTACCCCGGATAATGCTCTGCTCTGCTCGGAGTCGGGGTATCACAAATGATTTGAATGTTTGTTTGTCATTCTTGCCAGTGCGATAAAAGAGGAAAGGAAATTAGAAAATGGACAGAGCGTTTCCTCCATTTCACACTTTTTCCTCTTTTTAAATGACTTTTCCGTCTTTCAACAAAAGGAGTTTTTCACAGAAAATGGTTGAATATTTTGCGGCATATTAAAAAAGTTTTGAAATGCTACAAATGTTGCCAAATTTCTACAAAAAATTGCTCGGCTTTATGATTGTTTTTGCACTGATTGACTAGAGCTCTTCGGATATGTAGACGTCTTGGAGTAGTGAATTAAGACTTCAGCCGGATCCACTTTAATTTTATATGAACCCACCTGCGTCTATAAACAATCTCTTCTAAAGTTTTTCTTGAATTCTTAGAGATTCGCTTTTTAGCACTGAGGTTTCTAGAAAACAAAGTTTGTGTTAGGATTTGAATCTTGTAGGCAGTTTCGGTAACTCACATTAGAGATTGGAATCGAAATCAAAATTATCGATACTTGCTATTGCAATGTATCGGAATGTAGCGATATTGGAGTATCGATTAATTGTAAAGGAATTATCGATACTTGAAAGTATCGGTATTCAAATGATTACAATTTTTTGGAATTAAACCACACTTGTTTCAGGTTGTACAAATAAATTTTTATTTTTCATACGATCTACGACATATGTTTCACCTTTCTAAGACATTATAAAGCAACTCGTCAAAACCACAGATGAAACATGTAGATATATGTACTTGCCATACTTGTTGACACTTGTTTAGTCTTCAATGGTCGTGAAATGAAAAACAAATAACGATCAATTACCACAGAGTATGCGCACAAGAAAAAATCGTGAAATGAAAAGCAACTAATGGCCGAATATCACAGATTCTGCGCACAATTGACGGGATTTTCAAAAAATTTCGATACTATCTGAGTATCTATGAAAAAATACTGATTATAGCATTTATCGGGTGTTGAAGAATTCGATACAAAATATCGATATAATAATATCGATATAAATACTTCGATATATCGATGTGGTATCGCCCATCTCTAGCTCAAATGAGTATTTTATCACTCGCATTGACGTAGAACTCACTGAAGTTATTGTTTTGGGCAACAACAATTTCGTTTATTTTCACGTCACTCCGAATGAGAAAATATTCTCGTGAGTTACAGAAACTCATTATATAAAAAAAAACTAAATTTGATGTAATCTTTTGTCGAATTTGTTTTCGTTTGATTCGCCGAAAAATTATGTCAACTATCGTTCACTTGAAGCAACGATCTATATCTGTGAGTGCTTTAGTTATTGATTTCAGTTTTTTTACATTTACTTATTATAATTATCAATCAAAATTAATCTATTAAAAAGGTTATGTTACAATATTTACTATAGTACAAAGGCTGAAACATAATAGGTCTGTCTGTTTACTCGGAAGTTTTTACACAAAACGTTTTTTGTCCTCACTGCGTCTGTTACTTTTGGACTTAAACACGGCCTACCCTAGATAGAAGCCAGGAAGCTGAAATTAACAGCTGAGCATTGGTGGTGTAAACAAACCGAAACTTGCCACAGTAACATAAGGAAAAGTTTGGGGAATTGTACTTTTTCGTAGTATTTCTCTCAATATTTTTTTTAAATCTAAAACTGGATTTTAATTGAGGTTAATCTACAAATGTTCTGAACATGTGAATAAGATAAAAAATGTCTCTCTTATACAATTTTCATGTGTTTTAAAGGGAAACTCTCTTGTGCTCGTTTTGTTGAAGTATTGAACTTAAAATGCATGAATGACTCTTTGGATTTGGTTACGAGAGTGTGCAATTTTATTTGTTTGCAAGGATTAGTTAATCTATGGTACAACAAAAATGAAATAATGACCAAACTTTCATGTTTTCCGTGTTTGTATCCAGGGTTGCGAAAATATTTATGTAAAACATTAATCATTACTTTTGTAATGAGTAATGTAAAAAATTTACATTAACCATTACTTTTTTTTTAAAGTAATGGAAGTACTGTAGAATAAAGGTAATTATCAATTGATCTTTTGAACATTGTCAAATTATTATAAAAGACGATTCTGCATATATTTTGACTAAGGAATAATATTTATAACAATTTAATTTGTTATAAGCAATTGACAATCCCTTTAATAGTGCTTCACCAAAAGACATAAATTAAGAAAGATAGTTCCCCCGTCGGTGTGCTGATGGACGGGAAACTAAATTGGCACAGGCACCTATACGAGCAAAAAAACAAAGCGGTAAGAGCTTTCTCGACGTGTAGAAATGTGATAGGTAAGGTATGGGAAATATCACCCTATATTATAAAATGAATATACACATGCATGAAGCGATAGTCTAGTGGAAATGGACCAGGCCCAACGGGCTCTGGAGGTCATTCTAAATATTACTCCACTAGAATTCTAGAATGTTAAACAAGTGGCACTTAACTCGGCTCTAAGTTTACGTATGAATAAACTGTGGAAGATAAGGGGAATGAAAACCCAACATGAAAAGATCGACCGAGTATGTAATGGTAATACGATCAAGAGACTGTTTGAGAAAGAAGATTGGTGGGATTTCAAAACTAGTAACACAAATTTAGAGGTAATCTTCAAAACTCAGTTCCCGACAAAAAATGAATGGATCACCAATAGGGTGATTCAAGAAAACATTAGCGATTTACACAGACGGCTCAAAATGCGAGCGTGGCTGTGACTTTGGAACATCGTGCGAGGAACTTAACCTGGATATATGGGGAGGGGTAAACGAGTCCTTCTCGGTTCTTCAATGTGAAATCGCAGCGATAGGAGCTAAACAACTAAAAGAACGGGGAGTAAGTTCCCTAGGATTGCAATATGCACGGACAGCCAGGCGTCCATCAAATCTTAAACAAACGCCGCGGTAAAATCTAAAACGATAGAGGGATGTAAATGGACCCTCACGGAGTTGGAGAGACAAAACGATTTCACCTTAATATACGTGCCGGGGCACTGTGTCATCCCAAATACTAAAAAAGCAAATGAGCTTGCGCGGAGAGGCGCAAATGAGGATACTCAAATAATGCTCAATCTGAGCATACCCATCCATGATATCAAAAAAGAAACCATGGAATAAGTAACGAGGAGGCACAAGGATAAATGGGAGGAATCCGATATCGCCAGACATACAAAGGCGTTTTGGGGAACTCTCAATGCACATGAATCTGAAAAGATCATTAAGCTTAACAAAGCCAAACTTAAACGTCTTGAAACTCTTCTGGCCTTGTGACAGGACATGCTAAGTGCTCATGCCATAAAAATGAGAAGGGAGAACACTAGTCTATGCAGGGTATGTGGGGAAGAAGACGAGACCGTATTACACGTTCTCGGCCAATGCCCAGCCCCAACGCAAAGAAGGTCTAGAATCTTAGGAACATACTACTGCGAAGATTTAGCAGAAGTTAAGAAATCGGGTTAGAATTGAATTATCCAATTCGTTACGCGGATCAGTTGGCTCGATAGTGGACTTTAGGGTACGCTGCCGAGCAGGGGGCGTTCAATGGGCCACTAAAGCCCTCAGTGCAAGGGAAGATACACATCTTTCCCCCTCAAAAACCAACCAACCAACAAGTATGAATTATATCTCATCAAAATAGAGAAATGAGAATGGTAAAAAATATTTTTCAGCTTTAAGTAACTTATACGACATATTTTGTAACTATTTGTGAAGCCTTATTAAAGAATAATTGGTTGTCCTAACTTTTGTTTTATTATCACTTCTGAATAAAATTGCAACCATCCATCCTTTCAGTTAAAAATAAACAACTGTAGGAGATGCCGATTTAAGGCTTATTGCGTCCAAGCCAGAAGATATTTAAAGAAATTTAAATTAGAGTTGAGCATAAAAGGAAGAAACATTTGACTGAGAGTTGGTGGAAAGTACTATTTTTCATTAAAACTTTAAAAATGAACTTCAGTTTGACTAATAGTAAATGATTGGGAGACTTTTTAATGGAAGAAATATTTACGTAGGTTAATATATCTAGAAAATTCTCTAGCCTGAAATTACATTCTGTACGGTAAGTAATTTGCATGGCTTTCCTGCAACAGTACTTGAATCTATCACAGTTTGATCGCACAGAATCAATTTTTAAAAGTTCTTGCCGTACTTGCCGTAGAGTAAAGCTTCCTAAGACAGAAAACGCGGATAGTCTGCACGGCAAAGTCAGCTTTTTAGTAATATAATACTTTGCGTAATCTCGGTTAGGAAACTAACAAGAAAGCTGGAATAAATAGCACAAATACAATCTTCATTGGAATTACATAAAAAGTGGATTTACAATATCGAAGGTTATACTTTCATTACAACAAAATCTACATATAAATTAACTTACCTGATCTTGGCAAAAATATCCAAAACCAATAATTCCAGCAACAGCCAAAAATAGGCAGACAAGAATGATCGTTCGAATCTTTGAGCGGGGCTCCATTTTTTTAATTTCATAGACACCACTGGGCAAAAGTAAAGCAAAATCACTATCTACTTGCACCGAGACACTTTTATGCATATCAACCATATTTCCTTGAACGTCTTATAATAGCCTTCACAAACTGATTAAAACAATACGAATTCAACTCTTCTATTTAGGTTTAATGCAATGAGATTAACTCGATCCAATTTGCCCACAACAAAAAGTCCTTAAAAAGCGCTTCTTTATCTGTCCCCCTTTTTGTTGTTGGCCCCCTTTTTTTGTGCGAGAGAATTAAAACCGCTTAACTGCGACAATTTAATTATAAATCAAAGAAATATATCAATTTGATTACACATTTTCATCCTTTCTATAATATTTCGTCTTCTCATTACTTGCATTTTGTGCTTGATTGAATTTTTTTGGCCTTTGAAGGCCTCTCGAAAACTTGAAGGCGGCTACATCTGGAGACTGTAAAATCACTGTCAAATCGAGATTTTTTTTTAATTTTATTGTTTAATAACAAATAACAATGTTTGGTTTTGCTGGAGATAAATATTTATTTAAAGCAATTTAGCACTTCACTAGCAATTTCACTTTGAACTTAACACAAGCACTTTGAAATGTTTACTTGACGCCATGTTGTCGTAGACTGACAACATGTCTTGCCAGTTGTCATCATATCAGTGAAATTTATGAAAGCCCAGCAATAAATTATTTTACGCCGGCACTGCCAATTGAATTGTCAAAAATTGGAGAGATTTTAATTCTCCAATAAAGTGAACAGCTGATCAAATCGATATGGTAGTGCCAATTTCCTTGAAATTAAATAATTACCCAAACAGTTTTCGAATACAATTCCGTTATTTTATCAAACTTCTAGTGAATTTTTGGTTACACGAAGGACTGATTTAAATTGCAAGTAAGTCTTAAACGAGTTCTTTTTTATTAACTTTCGTAGTAAAGGAATTTATTTGTGTTTTTGAGTAGTATACATATATAATTATATAAAGGAATCAATAAACTCTTAATAAGCTACATAAGGCGGTTGAACCGTATTAATCTTTGCAATATTTTTCATCGTTTCGAGATCCCTGATAAGCAAAGAAAGGGTATCTCTAGCTTTGGAACAATCATCTGAATCCAGGCTAGCGTTGTCAAGAGATTCAATCTCTGAAAAACAATATAATGTAATTCAAACTAAATAAAAACGATAAAAATTCGTCCATACCCATAATTTGTGACTCAATCGTCTGAAGTCGATCCATAACACAAGATTGCTGCTTTTCAATATGCTCCAAGAGCCTATGTTGGCATTCAACAGGATCAATGGGCGCTTCTGGCTGCGGAATAGTAGGCTGTTGATAATTAACAGTTGCACTTGAAGACAAATTCAGATCTGATTTCTGTTCAGAAGTATCCATGGCTTCATCACCATCAGTTTTCTCTTTTAGAGATTGTTCCTTATCGCCACAATTTTCGTCAATTTCTTTTTTAATTTTCTCCTCCAATTTTAGTTCTCCCTCAACTTTAAGCTCTTCAGTTTTAGTTTCTTTCGGAGGTGATGATTCCCACTTCTTAGCCCACAGATACATCTTTGGATGATCCTTGTTTTCTGCAATGTTTATCTTAACCCGAAGGCTGTGCAAAAATCTTTTTAATTCTAACAAATTCCCGGTAAGAGTGTGTGTCCTTTTTAATAAATCAAACCTTTCTTCGAGCTTTGGAGGTTGTGCATGATAATTAGCAACCGGTAGCTTACCTTCGTATAACCAATCCTGATCGTGAATATACTTTAAGCTAGTCCTACCTCGCTGTGGATTACGGCAAATATAGCAAATATACTTTTCGGGGACTTGGCTTTCCTTCTCGATACCATTACAGATGCCATGTTGCCAGCAAAGGCACAGCTCGCACTGAATCATAAGCCCGTCTTCCTCAGCGTACGAGCACAAGCAGTTTATAATCTCTTCCTGCTTCATTCTGACAATTTTGATGATTTCACCATTTTCGTTTATGTACTTAGGACTTTGACTTGTTTCCGGTATACTTCCAGTAGTGTGACTTGTTGCGTCTTGATTAGAATCGCCGCCTGTTAATGCTGGAGGCGGCGGAGCCGATTGTTTTGATTTCTTCGTCGGTGGCTTCTGTTCAGGCGTAGCGTTAAACGAGTGACGCGTTTCTTCCAAATCTGTTACCCCGAAAGCAGAATCGAATGCAGTCGACGAGAGATATTTCTTGGTGATCTTTGCACGAGAACTTTTTCTGTTGCTATCGTTCGTCTTTTTCGGTTTTGGTTGAAGTTTTGGCTCTTCCTGAACAATAGTATCCTCCCCGGTGGAGTGAGGGAATGGTGTTGATGGCGATGCTTTTGTTGGAGTACTCACTGGAGTTAAATTTGGTACCAGAGGTAGAGGATCAACTGGTAAAGGTGTAATAGGTAGTGCCTAAAAATTGAATATATAATAAGGACAAAAATGTGCGAAGCAACAATACCTCAATTTCTGTTAATTTTGGAGGAGGAGTTTCAATTGCAACTTCACTCATGCTCACGGGAGAATCAGCTGCAGGAGGAGGGGCTGGTGATGGTGTCGAGACAGCTGAATTCGCTACTGTAGCCGAACTGGATTTTCGATGAGTTCGTAACTGCAAGTCCTGTTGATGTAGTTTAGCAAAGAACTGGGCATTTGGAAGGTGATTTTTCGGAAGAGGTTCCTCATGTGGGATTCCAATGGTACGCTTGCATGCCAGGTCCTGCATATTAGGGCACACTCCTAAAAGTCTAAGCAAAGCAATTGGTTTCACACAAAAACACAAAAAAATTAAATTAACTTTTTATCAATTACTTTGCAATCTCGCCGTGATAATGTTTGATGTGAATCTGCAAGTGGTTCTCCTTCCTGAAGTTTTTATTGCATCCTTCTTGCGGACACCTGAACAAGTTATCAATGATCTGTACCTTAAGAGACCCGACATAAACTGTAAACAGAAAAATAAAATCCAAAGGTTTATCCAAAACAATTGGTTTACCATAACCATCCTCAACAGTTGTGGCTGAAGCTTCTTCTTCTGGTGGCCTCAATGTTGCCACAATTGGAGGTTCTACTGGAACTACAGGTTGCGCAATTACAGGTGGCACAGGTTGTGGCGAGCTTACTGCAGGCACTGTCGTTGTCGTAGATATTGTAGAAGTCTGTGGGGTTTGGGTAGACGGCGGTTTGTAGTCCTTAGTGTATACATATGCTTCAATATCCTTAGCCCGGCGCCTATGAATGCTGAAATCGTACACATCTGGATTATAGACTTGACCGAGATCTTCAATGAATTGCTTTAAGTCTGCCTTGGAGCGAAAACGTTTGCCTTCTGGATTTACTAATATGACGTCCCATTTTCCGAGTACATTCGACCGTTGGTACATATGCTTTGTCCAGTTTGGCGGTAGTCTCCAATCTTCCACAATAACGGTGGGCTTGTTATGATCTCCCACAGTAAGAAATCCCTCCTGGCCGATTGGCTGGTCATTCACCCAATGACAGCACCATTCTCCATCTTTCGGAATGTCCGGCAAATTTAGTTCCTCTACAAAAATAAAAATTATTTATAAAACTTCTAAAATGTTATTCAATTTCCCACCTAAATTAAGAGAGCTGATGGATATCAGAGGCCAATCCTTCTTGCTTGGTGCCTTTTGTTGCTTAGATGTAGATGGAGTGCTTGGAGAAGATTTTGGCGTAGACGTCTTTTCTGATGGCAGTTTAATCTTGCTAATATGATTGCCTTTTACTTCCTTCACATATCCATCGTCGAACAAAACCTCATACGTGTCGTTTCCTAAAACTTTGCTTATTGTCGCGGGGAAACGGCGAGCACCACTCCATCGCGCCAAACATTTTTCTCCCAAAACAAAGCATTTACTGGATGTACTTGGCGTAATAGCCTTTTGACGTAGACGACTACTATTCATTGGAATCCATTCCTCAACGCCGCTGCAATTAAAATTTGTTTAAATTCTTAGAAAAAAGTGCAATCACCCAAATGTCTTACTTCGCGCCCTTGCTTTTCCCAGATTTTTCAAAACGGATCAATACTTCCCGTTCATCGTTATCCACTTCAACAACTCGAGCAGTATGCCATACTCCATCAAAATCTTGGGCTTCCAATCGAACTCCGGGAGTAAAGCCAGTCACAGTCTCCAGCTTTCTAATACTGGAAGAAGTTGTCACAATATTGGAAGGACCGGCAATACTTAGACTATCTCCCTGAAGAGCTGCAACTAAATTTGGACTTTGAGATAACGCCGAACTATCATAGGAAAGAGCAAGTTTGGGAAGCTTTGCAGGCGGATTCAAATCCATGTCAATTTCTGTAAAGGAGCGCTTTGATGGTGCCGTAAACATATCTTCACTCGTTTCAAGTATGCTTCCCATTTCCATGGTAGCAGTTGTCAATGTTGGATCACTAAAAATCGCAGATCTGTAAAATATCAAATTAGGAAACCAAGCCAATAAAAAAAGTTCAATTTATACGTCTCAATAGTTGGCGAAATTGATTCCGATTCCGGTTCGACATAGTCTAATTTACCCCATGGAAATATTGTCGGAACGGCTCCAGCCTTAAGCAAATACTTATTAGATTTCATAGGCTGAAAGTCGGCTCGTCGAAAATGTCGGGAACATACTAAAACGCTTTTAGTAATGTTTTTATCGGCACCAATGCGACAATTTAAAATCCAAACATCGCGGGTTTTAGAATCAAAGGGAAAAGAATGAAATGTTACTCCACGATGTTGAGGGCTTCCTGATTTCGATGCGCAGCCCTCAATTACACACTTTCTCGTCATTTTTTTTACTTTATCACTAAACATTCAGGGACGCGGTAGAGTTGTGAAATTCACAGCATGCCGATTATCGAGAATTTTGGTGAAATTTTATTCAAACTTTTTTGGGCATACAATAGGTACTATTAATACGATGATTAAACACGCACAGATTGTATTTATTTATTTGTATCAAATGGGAAATAGATAAAAACTTTATGCAAAAAGTTTGACATTTCCTTAGTTTGGAGAAGCGAACTGCAATATCGACGCGTCAAAGTCAAAATGCCAAGAGTTGCGAAAGTTACGGAGAAGCAATAAAAATATGTGATTGGATAAATTTACTTTTGAATTGATTTATTGCTGAATTGTTATAAACCTTTTTTCAAATTGAATCTAATTTATTAAACGTATTTAAATTGTTAAGCATTAAAGCGGTTGAAATTGTTTCTATTCTACGTTCTCTAACATCTTGAATTAATCTCTCAAGGGGAGCTTTTATGTACATTACAAAACATTGTTTGTAATTTAGTCTAAACAAAAGAAGCAGGAACCTCTCAAAAGCACATACGTAAAGAATGGCTGTATTCAGCGGCACTCAGCCTTCCCAGCCGCTGGCAGCGGTCTAAGCTGGCTGAGGGTATTCTGAATGCATTAGAACTTAGCCGCTAACTCAGCCTCTTGTCATATTTTCCAGCCCAAATATTTTCGGCTGAAGTAGGCTGAGTAAGAAGAAGACGATTTGTTTGTTCCGTCAGCTTAGAATAAAGAACTAGAGGAAAGGCCTTAGAACATAAAACTAAACAGGAATGGCAGGATCGCGTATATGTGCTGTAGGTGTGATCGGTATCTGAATGATAGAAGAAGTGTGGAAGTGGGGAAAGTTTTGAGGTACTGTCCCCATATCGAAGTATTTTGCTTTTATTTTCGGAAATGTCAAATTTTAAGTTGTGCTGTGAAAGTTTTGTGAAAACAGGAATTTATCGAGGTGATTTGTATTAACGATTGCTAATTATAGCCTAGTTAAGTGTAAAAATACCTTGTGATATCTTATTGTGTCCTTTTATTGTGTAAAACTCCACAAAAAATCACAAATTTAGTGATGAAGTGTGCTGTGTACTGCTGCAAACATTATCGCCGGAGAGCGCGAGGAAAATCTGTTTTCAGGAAAGTTTATGTTATAATACAATCTCTAAGGTCTCTTTGCTTAAATTACTGCGATTATATTAAGCGACAGTGACTTATAATAGTAAATATTCACTATTTTCCTGGCTATAGAACTTTGTTTACATTTGTAATCTAGCCAAATATAGCTTTGCCCTTATTGTCACTGTCGGCTCGCGAACAATTTTTCGGAAGGGGTCAGAACATATTTTTCGATTTAAAACTAAAAATATTTAAAGTATAATTATATAGATTTCCCAAAAATAGCAAATAATTTACATAAGAACTTACAATAAATAATTTTAAGTGCAATTGACAAAAGACAAACCACTGGGGACCAAAAAAGATACATAAGTTATAATATCATATTTTAACTTATTTATCTAAATCACCTATCTCAACCTCCACGTGGTGGTCCCTGGAAACAAGTGAGCACTGTCTGTATTCAATAACAATGCTCACTTGGCTAAAAGAGAAGGTGGAACAGTTTAAATGCATAAATTATTGAAAATTTCAAAGCATTTCGCAACTGTTTTTCTAAATTGTGTTAGATCTTATTATAATTAGAAAATCAATTTCATCTTTGCGCACATTTTTAAATGTAATTTAATAATACAATTTTGAAAATAAATATTTATTAATTTTGATTTAATACAATTTGTAATTATTCAAAAGATATATCAACCCCACTTCAAAAAATCTCAAATTTGACTACTGTCATGGGCTTCAAACACATAGAAAACCCTCACCTCTACAGAAAGGAAAATGCCGACGTTTTTCTGGCTTACTGCCATTCCTGTTTAGCTTTATGTTCTAAGGGAAAGGCCATCACTCGGAAAAATCTAAGCATTTTTCTTTATGTAGTAGAGTCTGAGCGATGTGTGCGTTTCGACATGAAAGTAGTAAACTTATGCTTGTATACAGGAGGGGCCAACTCATTTTGATAATATTTTAAATTAGGTGTTTATTTATATTCTTATAACACTTTTAATATAATATAACTTTGCCCGAACATATTTTATTAATTTACTTAATTTTACTATTTAAAAACACTGCTTATGCCCCAAATATTTCAGTATTACGGAGACGACTTTGATTTCAAGGCGACATTCGGTCCAATTTGACATTTCAGGCGTCATTCCCCCTTAACGCACTCGCCACTTGGCCCAGAAGCAAAAATGCTTATCACACGTACAGGGTTTTTACTTAAGATAGCCTTTCCTCTCGTTCTATATTCTAAATCCGTCAGTTTTTGTTTAGTGATAAATTTAGTGAAAATGGAAACTAAAAATTTTCAAGTATACTCTGTAACAGACAATACACAAGTTTGAAAAAAGCTGACAGCGGGTAATTTACTAAAAACAGCAGGTAATTAACTAAACTAGTAGCTAACTCAGAATTTGCATTCAGCGCAATCAAGCCGCTGTAACATAGCCTGACGTCACTCACATCAGCCTACGCTGAGAAGGCTGAGTGCCGCTGAATACAGCCAATGCATTATGAGGAATTATAAGGTTAAATCCTCCGAAAATATGACACTGTACTACAAAATTAATTATTAGATTAGGGCCCACTCTTAGAACAGAAAACGAAAGGAAGTGCAATACCGTGTATAAACCGTGTACGTGTTTTCCGATTTTTTGTTCGTTGGAAAGGTGTTCAAAAGTTCGCCATAACGAAATGACAATTTGACGTGGACTTTCTGAAGAGTGCGCATTCAAAGTGTTTATTGAATAATTTTCACTGTTTAGTTTAAAAGTGGTGTAATTTTACAAATAAAGG
Organism: Leptarthrus brevirostris; assembly: GCA_964036015.1. Classification (NCBI taxonomy): domain Eukaryota; kingdom Metazoa; phylum Arthropoda; class Insecta; order Diptera; family Asilidae; genus Leptarthrus; species Leptarthrus brevirostris. The sequence continues at coordinate 2,371,166 of OZ038371.1, read as the reverse complement.
CAATTAACATTTAAAAGACTGTTTTGGTTTAGTTTACTAAGAATCTGAGGTGCTTAATTTGAACATTTTTCGTGATGAAGTGTGCGGTATTTTGTTGTAAAAATAATCGACGCATTGGGAGTGGAAAATCATTTTTCAGGGAAGTGAAGTAATATAATAAGCAATTATACTGCATTTTCTTTGAAATGTGTGTAAAAGCTGTATAAATAAAAGCTAAATTACCAAAAAAAAATAACCATTTCTCTTGATGGCGCTCGTTTGTTTACATTTGAGATTCATCAGAGTTTTGGTTCGCCTTATTGGTTTCAACGACAGCTGACACAAGTTTTTGCCTGGGGGCTCTAATAAAACCTTAAAAGTATTAAAATATTTTTCTACCTTTTGGTATTTTAGGTTTCCAAAAGATAAAGACTTCAGAGAACTGTGGTTAAAATCCATCGGTAGAACTGATTATATACCATCCGATGGTAGTAATGTTTGCGAGGACCACTGCGAATGAGTTAAAAATTTACTACTTCCATGGTGAAAACTAACACATTCACACCTTTCAAAAACATAAGGAAAATTCGGAAACTTTTTGAGCATGGTGCACTTCCTTTCGTTTTCTGTTCTAAGAGCCCACTTAAAGTCTTTTGTCCTTTGTAATTAAATACATGGAAATGCCTGTTAAAGTATGAGTTAATCGATATAACATTAGAATCATTTCACTCTACAACGCCATCATTGAACGATTCGTTTTTTCACTAAATTGCAAAAACGCTATACAGATTTCTATTTATAAGAGGACAAATTCAAGCAATACACTTAGAGATTATAGACCCATTTTTTTAATCTCCTGTCTTTTACGGACTTTCGAAAAGATCTTGGGAAAGAGACCGGTCCTGGATTAGTTGCTAACACCGGAGCAACATTGTTTTTAGCCTCTCTACTACTGGACCTAGAGAACCATTTGAAATGGTCACACGCTCAAAGACGGGATACCTATGTCCTCTCCTTGGATCTAGAAAAAGTATATAACCGGGTGTGCAAGCACCAAATAGCCAAACCGCTTGCAATATGGGGAATTGATAGCAAGTTCATCCACCACATCCTTCATTACTTGTCACACCGAACTTTCCGGGTCAGAATCAACGGCCATATTACTAAGAGGCATAATTTACAAAATGGCATCACACAAGGCTCCCCCCTATCCACTTTCCTTTTTAACACGTACATATACTCCCTTTCACAATCCCTGGATCAAAGCGACCAGTCTACACATTGCATCTATGCCGACAACATATCAATAACGGCAAATAACCGCCAACCAATGGACGCGACCAACCAATGCAGAACATTTCTTTCTCGCACGCACTGATACGCCTTTCGGAGAATGGTGTATCTAATATAATGGAACAATAATTTAGTTTTTGAAGAGCCGAGAGATATGCCGTTTTCGGATTAATACTTTTCTAGGTTGTTGACCATATCTTAACAATTTTGCAATTATCATCAAGAATCAAAACACTTTTAGCTTCGTTTCAAAGACCTTAACATAAATACTGTTTTTTTATACGATTTAGCCAAATCCTAGGGGACAACCCTTTGATGCGTTAGCATGGTTTTCGCCGGAAGGGGATTAGGTTAAGGGAAGAGAGGAAACGGACTGGATTATTTAAATTTCTTAATAAAAGATCACGGGGAGACCTGGTCTGGAAACCGGGACCCATGGCATGTTGGTCGTGCCGCTCAAAGAATTGATCCAACTCCGTCTCCTGGTTGAGATATTTCATCAGCTTCACTTTTTCTAACTACAGCAACTATGTTTTAGTTCTGACAACCGTAATTTACGTCTCTCCTTTTTCTGTTCTGCAAGATTCTTTCCTTGTTGTCCATTAAATCTAATTTGATTATAGCCAGCCTTTAGAATGCCGACGTTTAATAGGGTTATTTGATGAATGTCTATCAAATAGTTTATAAAGCAGACATTATATCAAAACTGGAATAGTAAAAATATCTTTAACATGCTATGCTATGTCAGGGTTGTTTCCGACTGTGTCCTTCGATACTGAATCAATCTACTACAGACTGCTTTGGACAGAGGTCTGCTTTCAAGGGGCATATCTGACCTTAGAATAGCTAGTGGGGTAATCACAGGCCATTGCCCTATTGGTTTACACGCGAAGAGACTGGGTATTTTCACAAACGACTTCTGCAGAAGCTGCATGGACGAGGAAGAGGAGGAAACTATTTTCCACTACCTCTGCCAGTGCCCTGCACTGGCGAAAGTCCTTCTTAGGCAACTATTTCTTTGATAGTCTCTGCGATCTGGCGGCGATTGACGTTGCAGATCTTTGGCGCTTCATCGACAGCTCCGGATGGCTCCAATGAGGAGGTGGTGAGAATCCTTGGATTCCCGTAGCATCACAATGGGCCTATTGAGGTCTAAGTGTGCTCTTTACGGCAGCCTCTCGAACCTAACCTAACCATGCCTTATCTCGAGTGAGCGGGATCAGTTCGAGTCTAGCATGATAGGGAAGAAGGGAAAATAGATCGCACCTGGGAAGGCCCCGAAGAGCGGACTTAAGGAAGCTGCGCTGGACGGCCTCGAGACGGTTGATATGGACAGCAGAGTAAGGGCCCCATACCACCGTTTCACGAAGCCGAGCAGGGAATTAGCCCTGCTCATTAAGAAATCCAGGTGGTTTTCGAAAGATAGGATAATATAGGGAATTACGGACTATCCCCAAATCCTTGACCTTATCTGGCCTACTCAGGGCGCAACCGTCCAAAGAGCAGTCGAAGAGGATGGGACATTTTCGGCGGGTAAAGGTCATTACGGTGAGAGGATTAAGGAGGAGACGGTTTCTGGAGCCCCAGTTGCGGAAAATGCGGATATTGGTACTTCGGAGGGAACAATCGTCAGCACAGGAGACGACGCTGAAGATTTTTGCACCATCAGTGTATCACAATATTTTAGAGCTAGCCAGGAGTAATGAGACATCATTAATGCAGATGATGAAGATTAGAGTGCCAAAAATGCTGCCCTGGGGCACCCCAGAAGAAACAAACAATAAATTAAATAATAACGATTGGTTAGGTTTTTGTGAAGAAAATCCGTTTCGCTAATTCAATGCGAAAGTCATAGAGTGAAGAGTTTGTTTAGATTTACTTTCCATTGCCTTAAGAGTGTTGACCTTATCGGAAGTAGAGTTAAATTTTATTTTTTATTTATTTAAGTCGCCGGTGGAGTAAGTGATAACGTGTCGGCCTACTAATCCGGAGGTACGATGTTCGAATCCCACCGACGGTAACACATGGTTATTTTATGCTGAAAACAGATTACAATAAAAGAAGGTCATGGGGGTTGCAGAGAAAATTCTCAGTGGATCGGAAATCCAAAGGAAAACGTTGTAGGTCAAATTGAAATCGTTGTCTCGAATCGAGTGAAGTTGTTCTTCCGCACAAGGGGGCACGGGAACAAGAGAGAGAGAGAGTTAAATTTAATAGCAATAGAACTATCTGGATTGTTTTCACTCACAACATGGAAAATCTTTCGAATAGGTGATGGTGTGCACTGCACAAGGTATTAAAGCACTATTTAAGTTTTCGTCTGACGAACCGGGCATACCACTTAATATTATGTCATTGGATATGAGACGTCTTTCAAGTGGTTCTAAAGTTTCAACAGCTTTGCTTTGATACGCCTTCTTTTGCTTTTGCTTTGATACACCTTCTTTTACCAATGAATTTATTTGTTGACGAAGCTAATTAATATCACTTTGATAACCAATCCGCATTTCTTTAGGTTTTTTCAGTAAGATTTCTCTGGTAAGAATTTTTAACGATTTCAAAGACGAAGAAGAAACAGTTTTTTTTTAGATCTGGAGTTGTTGTGGATGCAATGAAATTAGAAATAGTGGTTCTGTAGGATTCTGAAGCTTTATTACTAGTTGTAGCCAGGTTAAACTGCTGCGAGTGTCTCCTGTGGAAGCGTAATACCCGCTTGCGATTGATGCATTTGAGGAAGACATTTCAACGATCCGTTAAATCACAGAAATGAGAAAAATATTTCTTTTTAATCTTCTAAATCTCACAATCAAACAGCTTACGAATTGGTTACGTAAGTGTCTTAAAAACACTGAAAAGCACTCCCGGTAACTACCAATAGATTGATGTAGACTCGCCTAAACAGAGCTAGATTGTAAATGACTTCCTAGCGATATGAATAACGTGTTAACTGCTCGAGCTCATGACTAAAACTCAACTCGTCTCAAAAATTTCGTTACGCTTAGTAAGTGTCTTTTTGTTTTCTATAATCCCTTTGTAAACGAATATTAGAGTTTTCGTTTTTAATTCGAAAACTTTCTATATTAGGATAATTTATTGAATCGACTAAACTTAATTCCTTCTGCTCGGAATCGTGATCTAACTTTAGAGATCATTGAGAAATATTAAACAGCACTTTGATTTCAGTTCACACTAGTCTAGTCAATCCATTTTATATAGAAAAATGCATAAATCACCTACATGCCTACGACAAAAACCACTTAACAATTTTATGTACTCAAATATTTTCAAATGCATTCAATAACAATTTTACAAATGTTTTTTTTTGAGAAAATGTTACATGGCCGATAAACTCATCTAAAGAAAACACTGCACCTTTGTGTACAAAACAAATCGGTCAACATATATTTAATAGCACGCACAGAACTCTGCTGTGACTCTCCTTCTGGCCCGAATTGGCGGACAATGCCTGACATTTTTGATTTATGAAAGAGCCGACTACTACATAATAATTAGCTCCTAATTAATTCTCAACGAACATCCAAGACAATCCAAAATAAAAAAAAATCCAAATAGCTGAGCATTACGTAATGGAAAGTGTTGATGGCAGTTAGACGTGGTGCTTATCTGGAGGTTCTGCAATTAGCAACTCGGAATAGAATCCACCACATGATGTTGTTTTGTCGTTTGAATTAGACTAGCCGTGATCCGGTAGTCATTTCAACAGACGCTGCGCTGCACCTGTAGGTAGACTTTGACTCTGTAAAAACCACTTTCTCCGATTACAGCAGCATTTACCATTACCACCAGTCAAAGCCAGGTCTGACTGGTTTTAGAGGCCAAGGTTTTCGCACGATGGATGATTGTCTCTGACTGCCAACGGTCAGTGCTATAAGCATATAGGGCACCTGGTGACGTGCCAAATAACTCGAAACAAACAAACTTTTGCTTTTGTTGATCCTCAATGAAAAAGTATTTCGACGATGCGCATGCTCGCGCAGCTTAACAATAGCAGACCAAGTGAGTAACGCGAATAATTTCTGGGGAACTTTGAAAAATTATCTATGCATGCAGTAGCGCGCGCTTTTTATGATTTTGAACTTTAACCTTGACGCATTACAATTTTGTCATCATTACCACTCGCAAAAAAACATCGAAGACATTTATTAAGGCAGCTGAGGTAATCGATAGGTTGCAAAAGTGTTTGGTGGGAGTTGTACAACGTTATTGAATACACACGCATTCATTCATAATAAATACAATAGATTTCTTTATTTTGTATTATATATTTTCACTCATTAAATTTATTTCATTTGTTCGAATGATCACGTTTCGCGATCTGTGCCACTTTGCAAACTTCTAAGAATTGAGTCTTATTGGTTCGTGTCCCTGTCCAATGTAATACACTGTGACACGGCGGATATTTGCATAAGCTATAAAAGATCAAAAACATCTCGAAGTTTTAACCTGATGCAGATAATGGAGAAAGTTGTGCGCACTGTACTTGGACAAACAATTTCTTTAGTGCCGTGCTGACATGAAGTTTACCTCCGGATCCTCAGCATTTCTTGTTGGCGTGATCTCGGTGCTGAACACTCTCGTGAACTTTGCGCAAACAAAATGGAAATTTTACTTGAAATGAGCTCAATTCAAATTTACTTAATATTGCGAGAAGGAAGAAGAAATGCAATTAGAGATGAGAGCAAAGAAATTGAAGTAAACAAAAATTTTCGTTTTCAACGGAAATTCCTCAAACTCTCCTTAACGAGTTTACCTGAGTTATGAAATTCTCGGAATGCTTAAACCTTGAGATCAGATCATATTTTGAAATTGTTCACTGTTTTCTTTCTATTTCAGAGTTACGTTGCATTTTGTCGCAAGAAATATTCCTTTTGATAGGATGATCTTTATTTTATTCAAAGATCCATCAAATACATGATTACTACAATTTTAATACAATATAAAATAATAGCAAAGAGATAAAGTAGTAACTTTAATGAAGTTGATCAGTTATCCGATTTCTCGAAAAATGAAAGTCAATATAATCAAATTTGTCGTTAAAGAGACACGAAATCGATGCCAATGGCTCATTCATACCATACTTAGTTCGATGATAAGGAACGTGGAAGAAGCTGTGAGTCCGCTTACAGCGAGCCGGAACGGAGATATTTATGTACCCCACAAGTTCTTAAGAATTCACTGTGCCCTGCAAACAAGCAAAAGTGATATGAGAGCTGGTACGCCTGTCCTTAAGGGTCTATCTAAATATGGATGAAGTACCATGACCTGTATGCGGTACCGTTACCCAGGATTCCGCTTCTCTCACAGTTGTGAGACTGCTTTATTGAGGGTCACATCTGATATACATTAGTCACTCGATTAGGATTGCCTAACAATACTTGCCTTTCTCAAGGCTTTTGATTTTATTAATCACCTTAACTTGTTAACAAAGCTTTCCCGTCGTTTTTCGTTCTCTTCGACGGCTATCAAGTTAACTGAGATTTTTACATGAACGGAGTCAATTTGTTCGGGTTAAAGATGGGCAGTCAGAGGTCGAACTACTCAGGTGTGGCGTACCTCAGGGATCCACTTTAGGGCCTTTGTTGTTCAGCTTGTATGTTAATGATCTCCTGAGAGACCTTCCATGGAATGATTCACCCAGGCTTTCTCCTTATGAGGATCGCCTCCGGTTGCTTAATATGCACTCGTTGAAAGAACGACGTAGAGTTGCTGACCTAGTCTTTATTCACCAGCTTTTGAACTCAAACATAGATTCTTGCACTCTCGCAGGTATGGTTTCTTATAGGCATACCCGGTATAGCTTAAGAAGACTGCCTTTACTGCATGTTGAATACTCCGGGTCTAACTATGGTATGCATAAGCCTATAAATCGCATGTGTAGAGCCTTGAATATGTGTCCTTTGTTTGACCTGACTCCTACTAAGGATTTGCTGAAACGATCTCTGTTGTCTGTACATCCCTGATTGTTGGGCGTGTTTTAGTTTTTTTTCGGTCAGTAATGTTTTTTTGCATGCTGTGTGGGAGCCTCATTCGCCTCAATATTCTGTTATAACTATTCTGGCGAATAGGTCTATTATTATGTAGTTCTTGATGCCTCTATATATTTATATGCAGATGAACTTCAGCGAATACATAAGTGATCCATACTTAATAACGTGGTACTTAACCCAAGCAAATCTAACTGTCTGGCTATTTACAGAAATGGGATTGACTCTAATTTGCTATCTCCAATATTATTAAGCGGGGTAGTTTTCCCTTATAAGACTCTGTCAGAAATCTGGGTGTTGAACTCAATTCAAGATTCTCGTACTGCAACTACATAAAAGGCATAATGGGAAAAATGTATGGCTGTTTGCGGCAGTTTTGGCTAAACTCTAGCATCCTTTCGTTTAGTTTACGTAGCCGTCTTGTTAAATAATTAGTGATTCCCCATTTTATATATGTCAGTATGACGTTTCCGGTTCTTGCATCAGTATGCCGGAGAAAAATTAATGTTGCACTTAGTGATGTGGATAGATTTGTCTACAAACTAACCCGCATATATTAATGTATTCTAACTCTCTTCTCGGATGCAATTCGGATACATATTGCGCTCTTCGTATCCTGATATTGATATGAAAAACATCACAAACTAAAGCTTCAAAAACTTGTCGCACTTGTTGTCCTTTTTATGTTGGGGAATAATCAGAGAATGTTTCCAGGGTCTCAGAGAATGCTACAATGAATAGATAAATTCAACAAATGACAGAAACAATGGATGAGCTACGCAATGCGATCAAAGAAAGATGATCAACATTGAAGAGCAGCCAACAAGAAAGGCAACATGCCGTCTCATTCAGAACCACAATCCCAATTAGCTGTAGTCAATTCGTGCTGCTACCAGATCGTTAATGACAGAAGGTGAGTCGGATGGGATATAAGCTGTGGCAACAAGCACCCTCTTGTTAGAATCTTCAAAACTACACACCAGAACTCCAAATACGTCAGAGTATCGAAAATTTAGCATGGAATATTACTTCGAACAGCGCATAAGAATCCACTTCACACAGGAGCGTTCAGAGCAGAAAAATATCGAGCACGTCTAAAAATTCCGAGCTTCTACTACATAGCCAGGTTTCCGCGTCTTCTACTACATAGCCAGGTTTCAGTCAATCAGGCCACTTCGAAGCAAGAATCGGCCGAACCTAAAAACAGACGAGTCAATTTTTAATGAAGTCCTGCTATATTGGCGTAGTAGAGCGATAGTTCGCTGACGAGTTTTTTGAAGTGACATCAAAGTGGGAGCGAATATTCGGAATAATTCACAAACAATAGAGTTTTGTTGAGTGATTTGCTTATAAGACACCTCTGCTACTCTTCTTTCTTCCATCCAGCGGTGTCCCATCAGCTTTCTTCTTCCTAGTGTAGGACACTGGCACTTGTGTGCCGCCGTCCCTTGCTCCACGAGGCATAGCCTGCAGGTACCATTCTCAATAATGTTCATCTTCTTTAGATGACACGTGAAGTTACTATGTCCTGTTAGTAGTGCTGCCAGCCACCTCACAGCCCTACGATCCATATCCAGGATCTTCCTCTGTTCAACACTTCTGGTCGCTACAATCACCATCTTAGCCTGTTTACACGAGTCCACGACGTTCCACTGTTCCCAGTGTTCCCTCATTGCGCACGTTTCTAACAGGCCCCCTGCCGAGAACAGTGAACTGTTACGGATCTTGGAAACTCGAAGCAGCTCCTAGTTTTGCCAGTACATCCGCTCTCTCGTTTCCCTCGATTCCCACGCCAGTGTCACCGCATTTGATGAGGTACACGCGTTGAGTTAACGGACATACTTCAAGGCCAGCGCTGTATTGAACTCTGTACTGTGCACACACCTGATCACCGCCTGATTGTCTTCTTGCCCCTCACCCGACTCTCTATCAAGTAATCCAGTGCATAGACCATAGCCAGCATCTCCGCCTTAAAGACTGAGGTGTACGCCCCCAGACTTAGATGGGTATTCAAATTCAGGTCCTCACTTAAGATTCCTGCACCTGCTCTCCCATTAATTCTTGATCCATCCGTGAAAATTGTAACGTCGGTTAGACCGTTTTCAGGAAGGGACCCGTCCCTTATAAGCGTTTCGTGGTGTCTACCAATAACCCTTACTTTGCTTATATCATCAACAGGAATAACAGGAATAACGTGAGGTACGGCGAGTGAGCAAGCAGCACATGAATGCAGACCGTCATTGTAGAGCAGCGGAGTAAAGATAAAATAAATTTTATTTACGTTCAGTGCGGATCTACGGAGAAGGGGGGTGGGGTTCGGGTTCAACACATCAAGACCACAAATATTCTTTTGCTTATCATTGGTGAGGGTATTATATTAAATATTGAACATATAAATTTTTCAGCAACAAGAGGGACGCTTTTCCATAATTTTTAGGGTTCTGTACCTCAAAACGAAAATAAGGGAACTCTTCGTTATCCGTCTGTCTGCTGGCTGGCTATCAGTCTGTCTGTTAAGACCCTTTTTCTCAGGAGCGTGGTGGTATCGAGTTGAAATTAATATCAAATACTAAGATCCTTGGTCCCTTAGAGCTGTAAAATAATGAACACGCAAATAAATCAAAACCTATAGGGTACTTCCCGTTGACCTAGAATAATGAAATTTGGCAAGAAGAAAGGTCTCACAGCACAAGTAAAGGAAAAAGTCCAAGAGTCGTTAATTTGTAGTTATATCCGTCTGCTTGTCTGTCAAGACAGATTCTTTAATTTTCAGTGTTGCTGTGGTAAGATTTTGGATTTTGCTGTTGTTGAGTTACTGCGACTTTTATGCCTCGGCTCGATAAAAATTGGGGGGGGGGGGGGGGGCAGTGTATATATTTGTAATTTGATTTTAGGAAAATAGCACTAAGAGCCCTGTTGACGGCACTCCAGACGTTTTTACTCCACAAAGCACGCAATTTTTAAAATCCGAAAAAACTATGTACTTTGTTATTGATGTAAAAATCCAACCCCCCCCCCCTCTTCCATGGTAAAACTCAACATCCGTCACTGTTGCTTGTTTAATAAAATAACGAATAATAATAATATTTATAACTAGTCGTTTCGGATTATTTTGATACTCCCTTCTTATCCCCACGCCTAGTGGTACTATGTATGTGTGTTTTAAGCCCATAGTATAAAACGACATTTGGAAAAAGCTATGGATTCGACACTAATACCGATCGTTTCAATTATTTAAGTATGTGCCCAACACTCATTTAAAAGTAGTCTAAGCTATGCCTAAGAGAAAATACTGAACCTTCCCGCGAAAGTATCCGAGATTATCCCGGACAATCAGACAGACAATAATTATAAAAATAATTGAATGGTTTTTCATATCAGGTAAATTACCTAATGAGCCTATAAAATGACTTACTATTTTAAAATCACAGACACAGGCACTTCAATTTTATTAATATAGAAGAAGATAGATGGATAGAAGGTTATGAAGGTATCAAAAACTCCAGGAAGTTATTAAAGATAGTGCCACTGGGTCAATTGGCTTTGGGATCAGTTTCTAGATAGTAGGAAGCTTCTCAGTTACCAGAAAGTATGAATCATCTACCTCAGCTTATTTAAATTTACTTCCGAAGAGATTAATCAACCTAACATAAGTTTCAAATATTGAGAAGATTTCAAAGACGATTTCTGTTTTTGTGTTTCTTTTCTAACACAAATTGTTCCGCAATCTAATTCAGCAAAAGAATAATTTCATCCGATTCTATGACAATGTTTAACGTTATAGTTTTGTTTAGACGAATTAATAACAATATTCTGCAACCCCAACAGCCATTTAGTGTAATTTGTTGTCAACCAGAAATGACCATTACTATTCGCCAAAGCACAAGCTAACATATTACTACCGCATCACTGATAATTTATAACATAAGTATTTCCTAATAATGGAGAACTAGATGTTAGTTTACCGGTTTTACAGCATAACTTCCGAAAAAATGCTACTATACCCGGACCCTACTTCAGTTGCAACAAAAATTTTCTTCAAAATTCTTTCAATAATTTCTTCAATGCTTCTTTGATAAACTGCAGATAAGTGCCATAGTATAAGTGCATATAACACTCGTCATTAATTCCTGTCCATACCATCCATCTACTTGGCATGCAGCTAATATCGATAGATAATCTTTGATTGTTCGTTATCGCTGAGCTCACCCTACTCAAGTCAGTCCCACCTGACTGGTATATCGACCTCACTTTCCCATGCCTAACAAATGTCCAATATAAAAGACAGGATAGCTTAAAATTTTTTGTCAGTGGGAATTCAGACGCCTGATCAAGTGTAAAACGAATAGTGATCGTGAGGTTGCGCGCGCATTCGAACCTAATCTCAGGTGCAGTGAATAACGGAATAAATAAATAAATATAAGTGAAAATGAATACCGTTCTGGTCCTAGCGTTGTTTTGTGCAATTATCGCAATATGTGCTGGACAGTTTTCGAATGGAAGACTTCTAGAACCACCAGTGCCAGCTCTATGTGCTCAAAGAGTTGTCCATGAAAGGACTCCTGATGGCAAGGGGTGAGTGAAAATAATACATATAAAGTGTTTGCTATAAAATTTCTTCATCATTTAGTTACTTCTTTTCATGGAGGGATCCAGCTCTTAAAGGTGTTGAGGAGGATTGGCTGAGTGCTCGAAACTTTTGCCGCAAACGGTGCATGGATACTATCTCCCTTGAAACTAGCAACGAAAATGATTGGATCAAGCAGAGACTTGTTAATGAAAACGTGAGTAAATTTTTTAACGCTTTGATCGTGTTTTCTCGATGAGATGATTACTGAAACGTTTGAGTAATTGTTTAATTTGAATTTTAAGGTAGTTCTTTAAAATGATTTCAGGCAATTTAACAGAAAAAAAATTAACGATCAAATATGCAGCATAACTTACCAATTGCAATAGGAAGGTTTAAATTGATTCCACCCTAAATTTAGTTATTGAAAAGTAACAGACATTGTGAGGAAAATTAGATCGATTTTTTTATGATGTGCTCAGACATCTCGGTGGGGCTTTCCCATCACCACCAGATATAGCTATGGCAGCCCCAAAGAGATTTTAGGTCTTATTAAGGAACTAAAGCTTGACTGGATGGCTTAAATCTGAACTTGGATCAAGGCACAAAAGATCATCTTGGTCGAAGTGACTAAAGGATGCTTAAGTCCTTGATCCACTCTTAATAAAAATAACAATGGCTTTGCTCAGAAGAGAATTATGGTAAGGCAAGTGAGGGAAATTGAATGTCTTGTTTTTGCATTGCTGTGAGCTAGACTACAGCCCAGAGATTGAGTGGATTTTTTAATTCAATTTTAAAAACCCACGGGGATATCGAGTCTCGAACCGGGGACCATGCTGTGGTGGTCGTGTTGCTCAACCAACTGATCCAACTCGTTTCTCGATTTAATTTTTAGTTTAGTTATTTTCTGATTGAAATTTTGAAAATAACGTTGAGTTAATTGAATTAATTCTTTTAAAATTCCTTCATTCACACTTAAACGCATTCAATTGTTCACAAAATGTATATGTTGGACTACAACCAAATTTTGCACGTCTGACAAAATTTTCATATCTAAGCATCTAGGGCACTATCTCTGGCTTATCGCATTTGTAGAGAGGCAACGTTCCATCATTTCGTTGCAACGTTAAATCTTTTGTTTATATAGCCAAAAACAATTTCTGCTAATTTCAAAATTAATGATTTTTTCGAGAACTTTTAACTAAACGTGGATAGCCCTTAACTACCTTTCTCTACTACCTATGAGCGCTTCAGAATATTTTAAATAAAAATTGGTTAGAGGCTTACTAGTGAAGTAAACCTGAGAGTTCATAGACGGAGAAGTGTGGTTGTCAGCGAAGTCTGTTCTGGACAAAATTTACGCATTACACAGTACCCGGATGCATCCAATATAGACAGATCGAGTACGCAGTGTTGTTGTTTGACTTTGAAGGACTTTTAAAAATTCACAAATGTTCACCACTATATTTTGAAAGTTGAGGGTCTAATTCCCTACGAATCACTTTACTTAGTTGATTTCGTCTCGCTTGATCTATTAACAGCTCAAACTAATAAATCGATGGCGACCTCACAAAATTAAATTAGATAAAATAGCCATACGAATGCAGTTTTCAAGGCCTCAATAGCCTAAAAACTCTTACGGATCCGCCAGGTTTCTGAGCGCAGGTGAGAAAATACGGGTCCGGGAAGAAAAGGCTCTGCCCATGTCCTTATATTTAAAACGGGTCTCTATTCGTTAAGCTTAGGCTTCAAGCTGTTTATACATTTTAAAGAAAATGTTTCATTCAAATTCAGGTTAGGTTATGTGCTCTTTAGCGACGCGCATTTTTTTCAAACACCCACTTGCCAACTTAAGGCTTCGACGACCGGAGTCCCTGCAGCGCGAGCAAGTGCTGACATAACCTACATTCGTCGGCGCTTTTCACCGTCTTTTTCACATCTTTTTGCGATAGCATAATAGCAAATAATATTTTTATTGCGAGTACTAATCCAACGGAAATCCTATCACGAATGTTCGCGCGGAAAATTGGAATTATCCACTAATTATATTATGGGATAGACACCAGTATTCGCAGGCGAAAGTGGCAATGGATAGGCCACACCATAAGAAAAGAACCAAACACATCGCACAGCAGGCTCTAGATTGGAATCCCCACTGAATCGAAGGAAGACGCCGAATTGGACGACTGCGCAACACATAGGGAAATTCCGTGAAGAGGGACGGTACCCAGATCAACAAATCGTTACGTTGAAAAGCGTTGGCGCAGAACCGGATCAGGTGGAGAGTCGGTGTAGTAGACGCCCTATGCCCCACAAGGGGTTAAAGGAACCAGAGAGAGATATTATATACTAGGATAAAGTGGAATAATTACCAAGAAAATTTATTGAGATTATTAATTATTAAAGAAAATGTCGTTTTTCTCATTTATTGCACGAAAATCAGTGCCAGGATCATCTCGAGAACGAACATTTTCTAAAATATGCTTAACGATTCCGCCATATTATGATTTCTCCCGCATCATTTCATACATAGTGCAGCGTAAATTCATTCATAGCATAAATTATTAGAGCAGAAATCGTTTATAAAATGCAGACTCGAAGTTAAGTAGTTCATGTTACACCTATATACGATTTATATTTATTTTTTAATTTTAAAATGTTTGCTGTTAGAAACCCTGAATTTCGGGCCCTTCAAAAAATCCACCCCCCCCCCCCAACCCGCCCCTCTTGTAAGACCTATTCGTGCGAATGTTTATTCCTAGGGGCCTGTTTTTCGGGGACATACTTTTCGTTCCGCAATGTTTATTTTTTCAATGTTTTAAGTGACTCTAATGTAACACTTTTTTTTTACATCGGTGGCGATTGGCGACATACCTGATTATACATAAACACGCAGTGTTATGCCAAACAAAATTTTTTAATAGAATAAAAACAAGAGAAATTAATGATGACGAAGCTTTGGTCATAGGAAATAGATTCTGTGAACTTCCTAACAAGCGTTCATAAGGTCCAGTATTGCACTAACACGCTCAACTCTTGCCTTCTGCCACGGTGGTCCGATCCGGCCTCTTTGTGTTCTCACAATGATGTTTTTTGCCGATATCTATATATCTATCCCAGGAATCAGGAGCGTATAAAGGGGAGGGGGTCACGTGGTCATGAGCCCCCCCCCCATGGTTTTTTCAAAAAAGTTCGATGAAGACTGCCTGAGTTCAAATCGCTATCTATTAATAAATTTTCAACGACAAAATCTTTTGAATAAAAATTTTATATTATGATAATTACCTGCTAGACATACGCGTTGAACTTAGAACCTTCTCGTTTTGGGAAGTCGGTTAAAAATTGATTTGTCTTGACCTCAAATAGCGATATTGTGCACGTCTCTCCACTAACTTCGTTAAACAACGACGAACTCAGTAAGCTCCTATACAGGGAGACCCAGAGTTTGTTAATAATAATTTCCTTGATGCAAATTTTTTTTATAGCTAAATTCGAATTTTTAAAATAAACAATTAAAGAATTTGCTAGCAGGAAAATGTTTGTTAACTAATATCTCGAAAACAACGAATTGTGGGCTACGAAATGAAAACGTGAAGCCGAAGAAGGAAGTACAAAATTCCGTTGTAAGGGTTCTAGATAATTGTGATATTGATATGTACCCTGGAATTCATATGCTTTTAAATATTTGGCGATGTTTTCGGTCAGTGTTGCCACTGCCACCTTGTGCAGGTATAGGTTTAGCCGCTCGCATAACACATTGGTTGTTGGAGAATTTTTCGAAGATGGTTGTCCCCGCTTGTTGTTGTGTTTGCCTGTTGAAACTAGTCCGTTAGCGATGTAAATTTGAAATTGATGCAAAGTAAATTCAGCCTCCAGCTCTTTTTGTTTTTGATGACGCCTATATAAAATCCATGTATTGCCGACTGCCATATTCATAGTCTTTATGGTAATCCTCATTGCATGTCGACATATTTCATGTCTACATGTACTTACAGGCTCCACACCGGTAAATTAGCTTTTTAACTAAACAGCCTTATTATCAAACCACCTAGGCAAATAGTGTAGTCATTGCTTACTCTGAAATCATATGATCCTCGTCTAAGTTTTTTAAACTCTCGTTCTGATTTCATTGAGCAATTTCGATTTTATCTTATAGTACCAACCCAAAATATCTCACGCCTTTTCAAAGCTATTGACAATCGAAGGAAGAAAACCAGTTATCAAAGTACATTTTGAAATTGTCTCCATTCCGTAAGGTTGATACTAAGTTTTCAAATCCTCTTTCAAAAACCTTCTCAATAATTTCTTCGTCTTCTGCTTCATCGAACATTTCATCATCAGATAAATTCCAATCAACCTCATAAAGAATCTTACATAGTTCCTCCGTACTCAAACCGTTTCTTTCCGCAGCCATCCGGAACCCCCTCCCCCCCCTTCCTCCCCAAGAAACTACGCTGAATACGCACCTGGAAGAAATATACAGATATTGCCTTCTCTATATATTATTTAATCATTTGCTAGAAATAGAGTGCCCAATTAATCGACTTGTCCTACTAATCTATTTTCAAGATTCACATTATTCTTTCGTTTCTTGTCCTTAATAGAGTATATCCAGTCTCCTTACATTCCAGTAATGAACTCAGCTCAATTAGTATTTTTTTTTATACGATGTGGCCAAAGCCTAGACGACAACCCTTTGATGCGTTAGCATGGCTTTGGTCGGAAGGGATTAGGTTAAGGGAAGTGAAGAAACTTAATGTCTTGTTTTTACATTGCCGCGAGCTAGACAACAGCCCAGAAACAGAGTGGATTATTTCAATTTCTTAATAAAAATTCACGAGGAGACCTGGTCTCGAGCCCGGGACCCATGACATGGTGGTCTCGCTTGACATACATACACAAACCAACATAAACAACCATACAAAAGCCCTACAAAAACGAGTGACTGCAACAGCATGGTTAGTGCTGAAAACATCACCAACATCATTAGCAAACCTACACATGCGATTAACTGGCTCAACCATACCGTACCTAGTGCGCGAGAAAGCTAGCTATTGAATGGTTTCGAAGGTTTCGAAGTTAATATTTTGGAAGAAAGTTCCGCACTGTCAATCTTTCTCTGCAGAAGCTGATGTAGAGTAGAAAAATTATATCAACAACCCAGCGACGCTTCTCGAGAGTAGCAAGTTGTAGCAGTCCCAATCGCTTTTCATATGGAGGCAGAATAAGAGGGTCACTCCAGGGCAAAGCACGAAGGGCCGATCTCACAAATCTACGCTGTACGGATACAATACGTTTAATGTGAGATCTGTAAAACGGAGATCAAACCGGACTAGCATACTCCAGCAGTGGTCTAACAAGGGAGATATACAGATGAAGTCTTATGTGAGGGCTAGGAAATTCCCTGGACCAACGAGGGATAAATCCCTGCATAGAGTTGGCCGTGGAAGCGATCTGGATCTATAATACAAGACCATAGTTTCATCACCATTAACTAGTCTCTCGATCACATTCTTTGGGTTTTTTAAGCAAACATCCAAAAACTCGAAAGCACAGCGTACTCTCCTGTCTCTGCACAGCTGAAAGAAGTTTACGGGATCCATCTTGCGCTTTTCATGAAAAGATGTTCATGGATTTCACGATGGTACTTTTAGAAAGCCCAAGTCTAGCTGCAATTTCTCTCTAAACGGCGGTCACTCAAAACCTCTTCTTCAATTAGAGCAATAGTTTCGAGAGTGGGCACAACCACCGTTCTACCGTCATGGCCGATATCTTCGACGGTTTATTTCCCGAAGCGAAACTCTTTCACCCAATTTTTCACTGTGCTGTAAGAGGGGGAACACTCCTTGTTAACGCCACCTAATCGTTCTTTTTTTTTTGGGCGGGGATAAACCATCTTTAAACAGAAACTTTATGACGCTTCGATACTTGGTTTTCGACATTTTGAAAAAATATGCGACTCTTGTTGTTCTGAGTGTTCGTACACAAAGTACATAACAAGTAGCAACATAACGTATATTGACTCAATCTTTATTATAGACATTGTGTGGTAAGCCATAACTAACAAAAATAAATAAACATATAACAATGTTGTCTACCACACTTAGTGTGTGGTAAGTGTGGTAGACAACATTGTTATATGTTTATTTATTCTTGTTAGACATAACGTATAGACATAGCGGGTATAACTATATCAGGGCAGTTTGTTATGGGACCTACTACGTAGATCGTACCTTAGCTGCTGAGTACTTAAAGTAACACAGTAAACAATAAGTCAGTAAAGCTATACTATTCTTTTGGTCTTCTTTGTTACAGCACATTTTGAAGAATTATTTCTGTTTAGACCTTTTAAAAGAAATCTTACATACTAAAATTGAAGCTAAATATGAAAGCTGTTATCGTTCTCTGTTATAACGTTGAAATGTTTAGCCCTTCATGGAATATTTATTTAAATTACAAAATAATCACAAATAATTTCACTTTCAATTGAGAAGTTTCATAAAGTTGCTTCCGCTTTCAAATTACCACTTACATGATATTCCTGCAATGAAAAACAAATCAATGAAATTCCAAAGATTCCAAACGAAATTATTTCCCTTAAAGCATTCCGTGTCGATACGACCACAAAAATTGAAAATTTGCGTGAGCGTTGTTCACCAAAATGGAAAAAAAACTGGGCAAGATCATAATAGAAATTTCATTGAAAACATCTTTCAAGGCGTTATCCGATTACAAAATGCGACGTTGCCCGCAAACTAATGAATACACGGAGAAAGTGAAAACTGCCTTGCCTTACAATGAATGGCAATTACGCATGCCAAAACGATTTCGTTATCGTATTACTGGTGCCCCTTAGCGATTTGACTGCCATCGACACCAACTGAACTTGTGGCTTAACGACATATCACTATTATGTTCAATTATCATATTTTATGCAATTGTTGATGACTAGCAAATCTTTGTTATTTTTTCCAGGTTAAATACATTTGGACGAGCGGAAGAATTTGCGATTTCAAAGGATGCGAACGACCTGACTTACAGCCGACATCAATTAACGGATGGTTCTGGACTGCGGTATTACAGAAACTTGCTCCAACAACAGATCGCAGTCAAGGTGATTGGTCCCCGTCAGGTGGAATTGGACAACCTCAACCAGATAACAGGGAATTACAACAGGGAGGTGCACCGGAAAATTGCCTCGCCGTTCTCAATCAGTTTTATAACGATGGCGTGAATTGGCATGATGTCGCCTGCCATCACCGGAAGCCGTGGGTTTGCGAAGAAAACGATGCTCTCCTCAAATACGTCCGATACACGAATCCCAATTTGCGTCTATAGAATTTAGCTTGAAACGAGGAGAACAGAATCATTGTTTTATACCAAATGTTGTGTTTTTAATTCTAAGTTAGATGCGTGCCGATTTTTTGGTCATCCAATTGACCAAATCGAATCACGGCGCAGTGATTTGTTCGTTTATTTGCTCTAATGTTATTTATTTGAAATTATTTACTTTTAAATGTTTTCTTAAGTATTGCATTTTTATGAAATAGTTCTAGAAAAGTTTAGTTACATGTGTAACTCTGACTTGTATATGTATGTGTATTCGTAATAAAGAAATTAGAAAACAAGATTGTTCAGCCGTGGATTTTGACAATGCAATGATCTACAAGTCCCACATTAGGCCTAGACTTGAATATAATTCCCATATTTGGGCAGGGGCCGGACACACCGCAGTGTCCGCGTTAGACAAAGTCCAGCGTAAGGCTATTAAACTTATTGGCGATCCCTCAATCTCTGAGGGCCTTGACTCTCTGGAGCATCGACGGAATGTCGGTTGTCTCTCATTCTTCTATCGTTATTTCCAAGGCCATTGTTCTAACGAAATTGCTAGCCTGATTCCTTGTAGACACATGACAACGCGTGATACAAGATCTATAAATCGCTCCCACTCCTATACTCTCCAGGTCAAATTTGGACGTACCGTAAAATTTCGGGAATCTTTTCTAAGCAGAACAACACGAATGTGGAACAGTTTACCATCTTTTGTTTCTCCCTCGTCTTATGAGCCTGAAACTTTCAAACGGAGCGTACATCGACACCTCCTTCACTGAACCTCCTAACCCATTTCCCTTATCCTTAATTCCTTTCCTGCCAAGGCTGTGCTTAAGCATCATAGGGCATCCCCTGAGCTTTGGCATCATCATATATAAAAAAAAAATTCTAAGATCAAGCGTAATATAGTACGAACTAGGTACTAGTCGTGTTGTAAATCACGTCTGTAAGGTACGCCTCAGCATGGAATTCTGTCTGCTCTAATTTGGCCGATCGTTATGAACAAAGTACTGTTGATACTGAACCACACCAAAATTAAGGCTTTCGCCAATGCCGATGATTTGATAGATTGGGGATATTCCTTTCTCTAATTGGCGACATTGTGGCAAATGCAACTAGGTCAGCAGGTGGCGCAAATTGTAGACTATCTCTGATCGGGAAAGACTGAGCTGACAAAACCAACTTTGACATGCCCAACTTCCATTATCCTCCAGAATTTATTTATTTATTTATTAAGATTCATCAAATACTGACTACTACACCAAAGTAACAATATAATTACATAAGGAACAGAAAAAGTAACCCTAACAAAGCTGATGCTTCAGTTGAGATCTGGACAAGTAAAAGTCAATAAACTCAAAATGATTATTAAAGAGACGAGACATAGATGTACTAGGCTCGTGCATAGCATATTTTGTGCGGTGGTGGGGAATATGCAGAAAGCATTGGTTTTTCAAGGAGCGGGCAGGAATCGATAAATATAGAACCCTCAGCAGTTCGGGGGAATTAACCGCGCCTTAAAAGCAATCAAGGCAAGGAGTTGTCACATCTACTTTCAGGGGACTGCAATGAAATAAGCTTTAATCGGTAAGCGTAAGGAGGCAGCCGAAGAGGATTGATCCAAGAAAGACCAAGAACGGCAAATCTTACGAATCTACGCTGTACAGCCAGCCTCAATGCGATTAATAGTCGAATAAAAAGGACTAACAAAAATAAATAAACATATAACAATGATAATAAAGATTGAGTCGAATAAAAAGGAGACTACACTGTACTAGCATACTCCAAAATAGGTCTTCCGAACGTAAAATAAAGGAGTTTAGTTATATATGGGTCATCAAACTCCTTAGACCATCGCTTTGTTAAGGATAGTGTTTGGTCGTCAAATGAAAAGGTTGTATTTAGAACGACCCCTAAATCTTTGGTCTTGTCAACCCTGTTCAGAGAGCTGCCGTCTAAGGTGTAGTTAAAGTGAACTGAATTCCTTGATCGAGAGAACGACATAGTAGTGCACTTGATAATATTTGGAGGTGGGAAATTTGTAGAACACCAATTACAAAAGGCATCTTGAGTTAGAGTTTAATAGTGCACAGTCGTTCACACTTGAAATAACGCAGAAAATTCTGGCGTTATCAGCGTAACATAGAATTCTCGAGTTAGGGCGAATTATGGATAACATCATTGATGTAAATGATAAAAATCAATGGTCCTAGATGGCTACTTTGAGGAACACCGGAGGTGGTATAAATATCATTAGAAAATGTATCTCAAAGTAGAACACGTTGCGTGCGATCAGACAGATAGGAACGAATCCAATTAAGGAAAATTGATGAAAACCCTAGAAAAGATAACTTACGAAAAAGTACACTGTGGTTAATTCTATCAAAGCCTTGCTAAAATCCGTGAAAATGCAGTCGACCTGATTGTTAATTTCAATGGCAGAAATACAGCAATTACAGAATTCCAGCAACGGGCGATAGTTTGATATATCACATTTTCTTCCCTTTTTATGTAGGGGAATGATGAAGAAGGGAAGGATTTTGGAAAAACACCACAACAAATAGATAAGTTAAGCAAGTAACAAAGTATAGAATTAGGGACTGTTTTTTATAAAGCAAGCAGCGATACCATCAGGACCACATGTGAAACTATCAGCCAAACCATAAATATGCTTTAGGACAACATCCTCGTCAAACACTAGGTCTTTCGTTTCAAGGGAAGTCGTCGCAAGACTCGTCATATGAGTAAAATTCTTACATCTAGTATCACAGTCTGTAGCCAAAAACGCAGTGCTAAAAAAGTCGCAAATAGGTTGGCAGTCGTCGTAGGATCGTCACTCTTGACCGCCACCAGAACTTAACACAGAAGGATAGCCATCACAATTACCCTTAGAATTTACGAAGGATCAAAATGCAAAATCGATTTAATTCTCACCAAATAGTCGCAATAAGATATATCAAGTGCAGAGCAAAATTGGTTTCGTAACATGGAGTAAGTGAAGTAGTCAGCGTCACTCCTTGAGGAACAGAACCGGTTCCAAGCTTTATTCTTTAGATTCTTTAAGTGCTTACGGAACTATTGAGCCAAGGCCAAGCAAGGGGGTCTTCTCATTCTAAGGCGTTTTATTTTTATGTTTTTCAAAGGGCCTTCTTGAAGAGTTGATTTTTTATAATTCGTCCTGACGTGACTTGACATTGTCATGAAATGCCAAATGAATAATATGATACCAGTTTGGTTTTGCTTCGTGCGATAACTACTCTTGTTCTGAACATGCACTTATAAAATATCAATAAAATCAGATGTATAGTTCCAGAGAAAATCGAGCGGCGAGCACTACAAATATCATTCAAATAAAAATGCCTTTGAAATTTAAGCTCTGCCCTGACGAGAACCTGATTTACTTATCGTGAGCTATTCCAACGACTAGAGCTCCTGAGCTGTTTCAATTTCCAGATTATAAGAGTGTGAATCTGGACAGCCTCCTTATAGGTGCATATCATATCGATGTTGGTTTGATATACTCTACCAATGATGTCAACATCCAACTTGAAACTCTAAATGTCCATTTCACACCTTGCGCCTAATGAATGCCCCTGGATCACCCGTGACATGTTACTCATGATCTCATGCAGGAACGCCAAGCCCGCCTACGGTTCTGGTATCTTTCGTAATGACATGACCACCATAGAGATCTGGTGAAAGGTGGACTATCTTGGTGTGTTGGGCCGTGAGTCAGGCGGAAGCCCCAACCCCAAGAGTTCAATTCCCACTTTACCCCGCCGCAGTTAGTGTAATGTCTCGCTTGAGGATATTTATAGGCCCATCTTCAGTGTCAGTTCCAATGCGGTGGAACTTCAATAGCATTCTCAATACATCAGCTTTTCCAAATGTTTGGAGGCGGGCCTTGCTTCGTCCAATCTCTAAGAAAAACATCGAATATTACTGACTACAGGCCAATTAGTTTGGTATCATCACTCTCCAAGGCTTGGCAAACTCTAACAAGGGAGCATATGACGGACTACCTTCAATCGTCGGGTCCGCCAGTCCGGGTTCAGAAGGTCACACAACACTACCACTGCGCTTGTGGATATTTGTGAGGAGATACGAATAAACATGGGCAAACGCAAAGCTACAATTTTGGTATTCCTTGATTTCAGTAAGGCTTTCGATACCATCGACCACGACCTGCTGTGCGCGAAACTGAAGTCAAGGTTTGGGTTTTCCTCGTCGACTTGCGACTTGATTTTCTCCTACCTTACTGACAAGACTGGATGTGTCCGTGTGGAAGAGGTCTATTCAGTGAATTCATCAATGATCTCCCTGTGTGTCGGTAGTGGGTTGGTCCACCTTTATGCTGATAATGCACAAGTTACCTTCTTCTAAACTGGGGCAGCTGCATGCCTGTACGGGATTGATAAATAGGCTCTGGCTTTCTATCGCTTCCCTATTCGGGATCGCTCTTATTCCTCTCAGCCAAACCATCACTAATTTGTTCTTAATTTTAGATGAGTGCCTGACCTAGTCCCCCACATCAGTCAAGTAAAAAAAAAGAGTGTTCTTCGTCCTTCACACAAGTTATACTCCGCTAAGTCCTTCACTTCACAGTGGCTGAGGGCCTTGTTGGCCAAATCACTACACATACCGATCAACTTTTCGGGGTGCAATGAAGACCAGCTTAATAGACTGAAAACTTTTTTAGCTCAGGCGTCAGGTAAATCTTCTCGTTGGACAGGAAAGATCACGTTTGAGGCCCAACGCACACATTCCTCATGTATTTCCTCTCCCTGCGGACACTTCAGCTGCTTCACCGAGTGCTAAGTTCAAAGCTCCTCAATTACTTGTTCTGTAGGTTCAGCTTCTCTAATTCGGTTGCTACTATTATATCCTCAAAAATGTTACATATGTTATGCTTGAGCCTACCTCGCTGTACTGTCCCAAATAAAAAAATTAATGCTAAGGAATTGAATATGTGGTTTCCCTTATCCATCACTCATCTATTTAATTCTTATCTGGTTTTATCTCAATTTTTCGTAAAGCTGTTGCTCTTCTTGTGAAGAATGGTGTGAGCTGTTTAAATATGGGCACACAAAATTGGCGAAGACTATAAAGGGGCAACAGGGAATGCTAACTAACAATCCTTAGAAGTCGAATAACATGATGTATTCATCTCTCAGCACCCACTATAAAATGTACTAGGTGTAATCAATGCGGAAATAAGACATGTGAAACCCTATTAAACCGAAACTTAATTTACGCTCTAATTACATGAGGACCAGCAGCACATATTTAATGCGCAATTATGTATCCGTTGGTCACAAGAGATCAAAATTGCGAAACAAGTGGATGTACATTTCGTTTATGTTAATTTAAAGTTTATGAATATGATTTTATATTTCTTTGGGAAAAATATATTTATTTTTTATGAAATTAAACCTGAAATATACACAGATACAGACATTTTTAAGGCCTGTTATAGGCGTAATAACATATCCACAAACACTTTTTTAACAATTAAAATATCTATTCCGTCGTGGAATTGTGAATTGAACAAATTTGAACAACAACCAAACGGTGACATAACCTCAAAATGACGTACTTCCTACTTTTTTGAGCGCTGAAGACAATCACCAAGCAATCACCACGGATAATAAAGAAGAAGACCGACAGTAAACAGTCAAAGAATTGTCAAATAATCATTTTGTGCAGTTGATGTGATTTTTGATTAAAATTTCGATTTTAAAATGGATGTAGGCGAATTATTATCATATAAGGTAAGAAATAACAAAAATATACTCCAAGATAATATTTCAAACTATTCAGCCAGAGCAAACACCAAAACGCCCAAACGAGGATGAAGATGAAGAATTTAAGGAGACCCCTAGCGAAAAACAAAGCAGCAAAACTAAAAAGCTTAAACGAGCTCCTCCAGACAAGAATGATTTATTTATTAAGCCAATACAAACTTCGAAGTCTGCGCCGTCGAAACCTGTTAAAGAGCTGCAATTATCCGAAGAGGAAAAGCTAAATATTGTAAAATTTGTTGAGGAAGAAGACCTTGAAGGTGATGTTTTGGACGAGGCCGGGCTGAAGAAACTTATTCTTCTTTTTGAAAAACGAAACCTTAAGAACCAAGAAATGCGAATGAAATTTCCAGAAAATCCCGAAAAGTTTATGGAAAGTGAGGTAGATCTTCATTCAGTCGTCCAAGATCTAAAAGCTCTTGCAACTGTTCCTGATTTGTATCCAATCTTAGTGGAATTAAATGCAGTTCCGAGCATATTAGAACTTTTGTCTCATCCTAATTCTGATATTTCTGTTGCAATTGTTGACCTTGTTCAAGAAATGACCGACGTTGATATATTACATGAGAGTGTTGAAGGTGCCGAAATTCTCATTGACGCATTGGGGAAACAACAGATTTGTGCGCTTCTCGTACAAAATTTGGAAAGACTTAATGAAAACGTAAAAGAGGATTCAGACGGTGTACACAATTCTCTGGCTATTATTGAGAATTTAACCGAAATGAGAGCTGAAATGTGTAAGGAGGCTGCCGAACAAGGGTTACTAGGGTGGATACTAAAAAGATTGAAACATAAATCTCCGTTTGATATAAATAAACTGTATTGCAGTGAAATACTGTCTATACTTTTACAAACTGAGAGCGATAACAGATTGCTGCTAGGAACCTTAGACGGTATTGATGTACTTCTTCAGCAATTGGCTGTATATAAACGACATGATCCAGCTTCTACCGAAGAACAAGAATTTATGGAGAATATATTTAACTGTATGTGTTCCGCTTTAATGACGAAAGAAAATCGGGAAAAGTTCCTTAAAGGTGAAGGATTGCAGCTTATGAACTTGATGTTGCGGGAGAAAAAAATGTCCAGGAATGGATCATTAAAAGTTTTAGACCATGCAATGTCAGGCCCAGATGGGAGAGAGAATTGCAACAAATTTGTAGATATCCTAGGTCTTAGGACAATATTTCCACTTTTTATGAAAACTCCTAAAAGAAACAAAAAACGTCTGCTTAGTGCCGACGAGCATGAGGAGCATGTTGTATCCATCATTGCCAGCATGTTGCGCAACTGCAAGGGTTCGCAAAGGCAAAGATTACTTGCTAAATTCACCGAAAACGACCACGAAAAAGTCGACAGATTGCTTGAGCTTCACTTAAAGTATTTAGATAAGGTTGAGACTGTTGATAAAGATATAGATAACCAGCCAAGGGTAATCCTAACTGCCTGACTAATAAGAATAGAATTATTTGCATTTAATTACAGGACCCAAATCTTGACGAAGAAGAAGAGTCGGACAATAATTACATAAAACGTTTGTCTGGTGGACTGTTCACGCTCCAGTTGATTGACTACGTTATTCTAGAGATTAGCGCTACATCAGAAACTATTAAACAGCGAATAGTACAAATTTTGAATTTACGTGGCGCTTCAATGAAATCAATTAGGCACGTAATGCGAGGTAAGGAGTTGAAATTAATGTTTTTTTCGTATGAGATATGTACATGGACGTATTGTAGAATATGCTGGCAATTTGGGTGATGCTGGTGACAAGGATTGGAGGGATCAAGAGGAAGCTCATATTTTACAACTTGTGGACAGATTTTAAGAGTTTAAAATTGTGTAAGACTTTTGTTAATTTTTTTTAAAGCTCTAGGGAATAAATATTTCCTCATGAATCTTCGGATCATTTACTGCGTGGTGTGAATTAAATTTGGTTTTTTATGATGTAGCTAAAGCTCAGAGGTCATGCATGGCTAGGGTCGGAAGGGAACTTTAGGTAAGCGGAATGAGGGAAATTTTTTGCAGTTCTGCGAACTAGACAGCCCAGAGACGGAGAAGATTTTATTTATGGCAATTGCCTTAGCCTCAGCTTTTTTAAAATTAAAAGTTTAGTTAATGTGAATGAGACGTCTCGGGAAGCAAAGGAACCAAGCAGCGCCTAACCAAAATACCAGATGGGTCAGTGCTAAACAGCAAAGCAAGCAATCTACCAGAACCGTTAGCTTACTAGAACACTCTGTGAGCCCAAAAGAAGAAAGGATGTCGTTGAAATTCATATATATATGCGATGCTGACAAGTGGGAGGGAATCAACCCAGATTGATATCATGTAAGGTAAAATCTCCAAAGAGCAACAATTCAAGAAGCAAGCAGATCCTAAGTGTTAGCAGTCGCTCCTGGAGGAATGTAAGCAACAGCAATTAACACACATTTATGCAGCAAATTCAGAACAACGCACATCAATTCCAATTCATGGGAATGCGAAAGTTTAACAACAGAGCATGCAATGTCGTGACGGACAGCGCACAGTACTTCTCCCCGATACGGGTGTTCAATGTCGATTACGATGAAAGACGAAAGCTCAGCATTTTTTATTTATTTATTTTTATATTTTTGCCGATATAGAGGCTGGTCGTCTTGGATCGTAGGCTAGTTACATTTTTTTTATACGATGTGGCCAAAGGCTAGGGAACAACCCGTTGATGCGTTAGCATGGTTTTGGCCGGAAGGGAATTAGAGTAAGGGAAGTGAGGAATGCCTTGTTTTTGCATTGCTGCGATTCGTCTGGAATTAACACTATCCTGTGAAACTTCAAGGTGCGGAGAAACAGTACAAAACGTCATCAATAGTGGTGTCCGGATAAAATTTTGAGCAAAAACACTACGAGGAAGCCCAGCTGATCTCAAAGTCACAACCTCGATAGACTCACCGGCAGATGTCAATGCCGCACAATGTTAGTTCCGGGCGATTGTGGCGCCACGAAAGTATGCGCGCTGTTGATAACCGCAGCAGGTGGAGATGCACGACCCTTACGATGGCGAAGGCGCCTACTAGGTTAAGTGGGGTATCATATGAAAGTGCTTCATTAGCGCATTATAAAATATATTATCATTTCATTTTACGCCTCATAGTTTCCGATTCATGATCAAAAATGTGTAAAAAATACCATTCCCCCACCTTATCTACGAAGTTGGCAAAGCGAACAATCTGAAATAATTTGAGTTTAAATAGAATTAATCCTACTAACTCAGAAGGCGCACTTCATAGGCAGAAGCCTAGAATCAACCCATGCAATAAAATATTAGTAAACAAAAAAACAAACAAAATCCAAAACACGCCCACACGCCAAGACCGAGATCGCCCTTCTGACAAAGAAGCGCATTCCGTTGCTGATCCAGGTGCGGGTAGGAGACATGTTGGTCCAGACGCTGCCCGCGCTCAAATACCTGGGGGTGAGCCTCGAGTGCAGGCTCTCCTTCTGGGACGAGATAAAGGGCTGGGCCGACAAGGCGGCTGCGGTGACGGCGGCGTTGAGCAGGGTTATGGCCAACATTGGTGGGCCCAGACCCTGAAAAAGGCGCCTGTTGCTTCGCACCGCCGAGGCCATATTGCTCTATGGAGCAGAAGTCTGGGCTGATGCAATGCGGTGTGAGCGGTACCGTAAGCGTATACTCGCGGTACAACGCCGTGCGGCGCTCCGTATTGCGAGCGAGGAAAGGTCCCGAGCCCGTGCTGTGTAAATCATCCCTTCACAAAGCCTTATATCTTGATCCCCCATCTTAATCGCCTTTCTTAATTCTTCTTCCTTCCAGCCCGTATATACTTTAATTAGAGCTCATATTGTAGCTTTTACTATTATTAGAGACTATTAATTTATTATAGATTTTATTAAGAATTTTAAAAACAAGACTTTATTTAAATTTATATATTTTTTTTGATTGGATACTTCCTACGATCATAAGTTAGACACGACTGGGAAGAATCCAATAGTCACAACTGTTTATAATTACGCCTCGGCACGCCCTTGCACACTATTACGAAATAAAAGAAAATAACATGTGAGACTACGTCTCAGTGAGCAACTCTACATATTTACACAAACACACATGCTGCCTCCTAGACCTATAACACAAGTCACCCGGAGGATCATACACACGCACAATTACTAGGCCTAATATATATAATGACGGTCACCCGGTAATTCAACTATGCTACTTACGTAGACCTCTTAGAATTACCTAGACCACTTGCAAATTATCTAGAATTGTACTCACCATATCTCATTCTCTACTATCTAATTTTCACTACACACTTATCTTGAAGACTGAACTCTTATTTTAGCATGCGACACTATTTAAACTGCGAGATCGAACATTTCTAAGAAGTCTAACTTCTCTATCAGTCTGCGTATCTTACCTCTTTGCATAATATCATTCTAGACTGGCGCCTTATGAGTTTATTTGGCGGAATGATAATGTATTACTTGTAGATCCCTTTTTTTAAGGAACTACGAATTTGGGTTTTTCCCTTCGTTTTGTGAAGACAGCGTACTTTACCTATTCGCGTAATCTCATTTTAGACTGGCGCCTCATTTGGTTATTTGGCGGAATGAGATTTTATTGCTTAGAGATCCCTTTTATTATTGAACTACGAAGGTGCAGTTTTAGATTTATCTACATTGTATTTATTTTGCCCAAGTGGCGCCTTACCTTCGTTTTGTAATGACACTATTTATTTATTATGTCATCATTTATTATAGCTTGTAGTATTAGTATTATGTTATAGCTTGTATTAAGCTTAAATAAATATAAATGAAGCAGCACGAGGCCATTTCGATGTTAGTGAAGGTCATTCTAAAAGCTTACGGGGGCTGGATAGGGAGCTCCGACTGATTCTTATTTATTTCCATTACATTACACACGAAGGAAAATATTGTTCTTTGGAACAACCATCGACCATTTATTTATATCCGACCTCTCCACATTCAGAAGTGAAACTCAAATCTATCGAAAACATTCAAGCGCTGTAAACCACTGTACTGGCTGATTCATGAATCTCTTTCGCAGTAGCAAAAAAAAGTGTTAAAGGTTGCATCCCCTTGGTCGTTACTAAAAAATCGAAAATTCTTTATAATTTTCTTTGGTTCAATCTGTAAACAAGCAGGAGCTTAAGATATTGTCGGCAACTTGTTCTAGTTTTTACCATAAAATTTGCTATGCTGTCGTACAAATCCAAAATAGTGGTGATTGCCTTAAAGTCCATAACAATTAAACATACCTGTTATATTTTTATCAATAATAATTTAATAATATTTCACAATTTTAGGATATTTCATAATAAATCTTCAAACTGTACGGACCGAGAATTCATTTCAGATCTTTCGTTAAAACTTGGGGCTGCGATTGAAAAGGAATATGATTTCGTTATGAGAAAAAAAAGATAAATTTAAAACGAAAAATAAAACGGAACAACATAAGAAATAAATATTAAATGTCTTTCTACCTACAATAACAAAAGAAAAGAATTGACTGAAAATCCCTTTGGGGGAACGTCAACTCTCCTCCACATTCTTTCTTATATGCCAACGCATAAAAATATGTTTTTTTAAAAGCTAGAAGCCGATGAACATTAAGTGGCTTTAGGATTCCTAAAATGCATACTCTGGGATTTCGAAGTTAACGTCCATCTTTACTTCTCTTGCCAATTGCACAATCTGTGCCAAGTGAACAGCCATATTTGCGGCTTCATCTAGATCGTGTCGTGGTAAAATTTTCAGTCCCGAGTTCTTGATCAATTCTCTTGCCTCTTCAACATTTGTGCCCTTGAAGAAGTGCGTAAGTTTCGTTTGTTTAAAAATAAAACAACAAAAACGGATTTACCTGTAGTCTTACAACAACTGGAGTTTTCAAATTAAGATCCTTAGCAGCAGCAATTATTCCTTCAGCAATTACATCACATCGCATAATTCCTCCAAAAATATTTACTAAAATTGCAAGCACTTTAGAATCTGACGTGATAATTTTGAACGCTTCCTAAAAATATTTTTATTTCATGCAATTGTAAACCGTTTTTTATTGAAGTCATTTGCAATACCTTAACAGCTTGGGCAGTGGCTCCACCACCAACATCTAAGAAATTAGCTGGATCTCCACCGTGCAATTTGATAATGTCCATAGTAGCCATAGCTAGACCAGCACCGTTTACCATGCAACCGATTGTTCCTAGAATGAACAGTTTCATGAGGTTGTTAATATTTTTGGGTGGTTTCGAGTACCATCCAGTGCGATGTAATTTAAATCGAATTTGGCTGCCTCCACTTCTTTCGGATCCTCTTGTGTCCAATCTCTTAGAGCGAAAAGTTCTTTCTGTCTGAATTCGGCGTTATCATCGAAGCGAAATTTGGCATCGAGAGCAAAGACTGAAAAGTTTTGTTCAGCAAATTGATTATTTTAAAAGAAAGCATTTAATTTGCAACAAAAATAAACGCAAAGGCAAATCAATTGTTAATAAAACAGTGGAGAAAGAAGAAGAAGGGAAAGAGCTGCTTTCACGAAAATATATGGGATAACTTATTTAAAACTTTTAGGAGTCACAATGTAACTGCTGCCTCTTGCAAATAGGTGATAGAAAATGGGTGCTCTACTTTTTCAGGCGATTATAAAAGCGAGGGAATGCGTATTAAGGACGAAGGCAAGCTATAAGGACTCTGATACGATCGCTTCTTTCCTGATGGCCACAGTACAGATACATATGTCCACTCCCACAATATTGAAGTAATGCACGCGAAAGTCAAACCGTTGCAGCTTAGTATTAGTCAATGGATTTATTTGAATTGTTGGAAGGAGAACTATTTGTAAGCTAAACTAATTTGGATATGGTACGATCAGGTAAACATCACAACCACACAAAATTCCAAGCTAGCATATCACGCAAAATATCCGTTGTAGATAATAGAGCCAGACGGGTGTTCACCAATTCAGAGTAAGGTATGAAATCGCGGAACTGAGGCTAACGGACGCGCCCGTAGAACTGTCGATTACAAGAAGAAAGAGCCTTCGTAGGGCCATCCAAAGGAGTAAGCGCCGATGCTGGCAGCGGTTGGGGGAGGACCTCAACGAGAATCCCTGGGGGACTGGTTTATAGGATTGTCCTCAGTAAATTAAGTGCGTTCTCACCGAACGCTCCCATCGATGCGAGGGCGGTCCGATCCTTTGTGGACGTCCTTTTCCCAACCCAACCGCTGGAGTCTAACGTCCGCGAGGAACTCAACGCTCCTATTTTTGCAATGGAAGAGCTTACGAGGGCCTTCAGGTTAAGAAGATTAAGAAGGCCCGGCAGAGGTGCTGAAGGCGCTGACGCGAGCTATCCAGAGCTCTTGCTTGATATGTATAATGTCTGCCTGAAGGCAAGATTTTTTGCCTCCCGCTGGAAGGCAGCTAAGCTCATGCTTATCAGTAAGGGCAAGGGGCCCCGGGTCGTACATACCGCTGTGCATGCTCGACACAGCCGGCAAGGTCCTGGAGAAGCCCCTGAAACCTTGCAATCATTGCGGCCGCCGAGGCTGCTGGCGACCTTTCCGAGAGGCAGTATGACTTTCAAAAAGGAAGGTCGACGGTTCATGCTATGCAAGAGGTAGTCGACGCGGCTCTGGCCACCGAAGACGGGAATTATTACTCTCGCCCGGTGTGCCTGTTGGTCAGCTTGTATGTGCGCAATGGATTCAACCCGGTAAGGGAGGAGGGGGGGGGGGGGGACTTCAGGGTCCCTCAGTATCAATTATTTAAAGAACCGCAACCTGAACTTCAAGACGGAGAATGGATCAGAAACGACCCGGACAATATAGTTGCGGTCATGCTGCAGAGGTAGGACCACTGGCGAAGGATTGTCGCTTTCGTGAGGGGGTCCTTCGCTAAAAGGAAGGAGACAACAATGGAGCTCCCTAACGCCTACTAGCTTGTTGGGGGGGGGGGGGCCTCTTGGCAACTGTTGGCTTGTGTGCCTTGTTGAAGTCTGTTTTATAGGACTCCACCGCGAGGTAAGGTCTCCAATACGGTTCCGAGGTGATCCACCTGTAGGGGGAGTGGGTTTTAGCCGGTATGAGTGGTCATTGGCCAGGTGAGCCCGGCACAGAGGTGGCTTCGGTCACCTAGGTGCGTAAACGCATTTCCCCGCTTCCATAAAAAGAAAAAAACAGGGTATTGGATATTTATTATTTTTCAAACTTATAAGGTGTGCTCTAGAATTGATAATGGTAGCTACTACTGTGACCATCCACAAAGTTCTGCGTTTCAAAATTTATCAAACTAACAATATTACGTCCAAGAACGTGTCAAAGGGTCTCGTTTTCTTCCCCGCATTCCCATTGCATTGCATGTCACGAGGCCAACAAGAAGTTTCAGTTTGGCCTTGTTAAGCTTGACAAACTTTTCCAGAGTTGATATTCTTCTCTCGGAAACATAGTGTTCCTCCTATAAACCGCCCTATGTTAAATGGAGACAGAATGAAACTAGGTGACCTTGTCCTGGATAGGAAACTCAACTGGTAACCTAACATACAAGAAAGAGTACGTAAAGCTACAATAGCCTTGTACCCGGATAAAAGAGCTATAGGTAAAAGATGGGGTATGGAGCCACGCATTGTGTACTGGCTCTACATTAGTATTAAACGACCCATACTTACTTATGGCGGTCTCATATAGTAACCAGCAATGGATAAAGTGACCCACCGGAAGGCAATTTAAACGGTTTAAAGCCCTTAACACATTCCTCCACCTCCTACCGATAGATCTTTTTGTTATGACTCTTCTTGACTCGGATATAAACCAGCAGCGTTACAAGCTCCTAGCCACATGCATGCTTTTATGCTGGAGATCATAAAAGTATCCCTCAGGATTACGAGTGTTAGATGGCAGAGAGAATATAATTCCTATCGCATAATTTCCATCCGGAGTAGCCAGTATGAACATCTTTTGGTATAATACTTGGCTGATGTTGGCTATTTCTTAGTATCTAACGTTAAATATACAGTGAAACCTCCCTATAGCGGACACTGTTCGTTCCTAAAAAAATGTCCGCTGATAAGAGGTGTCCGCTTTTCAGAGGTGGAAGTTTGAGACAAATCGATGCTTGGGACTGAAAAAAGTGTCCGCTTTTTGGAGGTGTCCGTAAAGGGAGGTTTCACTGTATTGGAATAGTCGTATGATGTTGTAATGATTACTTTCGCAGATATCATAAAGAAGAAAAAGAACCTAGACTCAGAAATATGACTGCACGAGGCAATTTAAACGAAGATTTTGGTATATTTTGTCGGAGTGCGTTCCATTATTGTGACTAATCAGAAGCCAGCGGTGTTGAAACATAAAACATTTTTTCGTGTTAGAAATAATAACAACCAAAACCGATTACTTAGAAATACCTTGAAGTCAAAAAATAGTCTACGCTCAAGCAAAAAATTAAAATAAAGCAAAATATCCAAAAACAAGTACAAAGATGGATTTTATGTCTACTTACACTTTGCTGTAGAAATGAATGAGTACATAAAAGTAGAAAAGAAAATTTTACTATAGTCTCATCAAGACGAATATGGAATAATGAAAAGAAATTACTTACAATCTTCCAGTGCATCCTCTGCATAAGGATTTATCTCAATAAGTAGAGCATCCTTTTTGACGAACAGATCGTACATATTCAGCAACATTTGCGCAATTTCGTCCGCATGTTCGCCTAGGCCAACTTTATTCGCGATCTCACATGCTTTATCCTTTTCTAGTCCCTTACAAATATCGATTGGTTCGTAAATAATTGCATCAGGATTTTCAGCAGCAACTTCTTCAATATTTATACCACCTTGAGATGATGCAATAATAACAGGGCCCTGGAGGTAATTGTAATGAAAAAATATAAATGTAAAGTTAGAAGTGACAGAAAACATACATTAAATGCTCGTTCCATCATTACTGCAAAATAAAATTCACGTCGGGGGAACTTGCGTTCAGCCACCATAACAGAATTACATATCCTTCCAGCTGGACCGGTCTGTTTGGTAACCAAAAGTTGGTTGGTCATTTTACCAGCAAAGTCCTTTGCTTCTTCAGGGCTACAGATAAAGTTTATATTAAATTCTCAATAAACCATCCACACTCTTTGAAGTGCACCTGTTTACAACTCGGACGCCGCCTTTGAAACCATTCTTAAAACTTCCTTTTCCTCGTCCTCCTGCAAGTACCTGGGCCTTTAAAACTATGTTTTTTGTGTTTAATTTCTTGGCAATATCTTCAGCTTCCTTGGGCGATTTTGCTACACCGAATCTTAAAGAGAACGAAAGATTTAAAGATGCAGTAAAAACGTATTTAAGTCGTTTTTCAAAAACTTGGAACCTTTTTTCTTTTCAAGCTGTCAGTAATAATATTTTTTTAATTTTTTTATGAATAATGGCGCTTTATTTGGCACAATCGTTATAAAGTACAAAAAGCTCTACAAAAAGTTCCCAACAAGTTTTGAAGAAATTCCGAAACCTAGAGCTAAACCAAAAAGGAACGAACAAAAGAAACCTAAAAATCAAACTAGAACATGATTGTCTCTGTGTTCCCAGAGGGTAGATGCAGCACCGGGCGAAGTTCCTACTTCAGGAACCACTTCTCCCAAGCGTATGCCCTCTCCGTAGAGCCGTTCGCCACTTTTCTAGCTCTCCGGGAGCACTCATCCAAACATATTCTAAACGAACGCACAAAAATTTCGAACCGATTCGAGTCCCGCGGGTCCAGTCTGCAGAACTGCTCCCATCATCCTCCCAGTTTTACGATTCCAATGTGAGACTTGTCCTTCACGCAGCAGTTGCAGCAATACCAAAGTGAAGAGAAGCTTCGTGGCCAAGCTCCAGCGAGTCTATGGCCTGTTATTCCCACTGAAATACGAGGCATCAGCTAAGTTGAATGTGTTGGCCTTCGTTGCCAGAACTCTAGACGTAATCGCCTCCTCAATCTGACAACGAAGTGGTTCTCAAGTACACGTGTGTGACACTATGAGTTAGGCTCAATCCGCATGAAGTACAGATGAATTGTTGACTTAACAAATGCAAGGATAAAGCTTATCAAACAATTACACATCAAATATAATTTTTTCAAGGTTTTTTAAAGCTCAGTGGTTTTTTTTTCTTTGATATTTTTTCCCATGATGGCCCAAAGATTTTTGATCGGGTTCAGGTCCGGACTGTTTCCCGGCCACGAAAGCGATATTATGCCAAGTTTCTCCTTGTAATTTTGAATTTGTAGAAAAGGAAACAGTTTATATTAGTCGGTAATATATTATTTATAAACTTGTAGAGTAATAATACTTATAGAACGAGCCCGATGGCAGGGTGCGGAGTCGTCCTGAAATATTGGTTCTGGAACTTCTCCCGTTAACTCTTCAATGGTCAGTAAAACACCTTCATTAATTATTTCCCGATATTTTTCGGCATTGATGTGTCCCCTTAGCGTAATAATATGACTTGTACCATACGCCGTAATAGCTCCCCACACCATAATATAGGCCGAATGTTTCACTGTGAGTTGGATGCAATCTTGTTCTCCTTGTTTCCGTCTTACTTTCAAGGTGCTATCCGGTCTAAACAAATTGAACTTCGATTCATCGGAAAAACCTACCTTCTTCAAGTCATCCAAAGTCCAATTTTCGCGTTCTTTACACCATTCAAGCCTTTTCTTTTTCATTTGTTTTGTAAGTAAAGGCTTTTTCGCGGGCCGTTGAGCAGGTAGACCCTTTTCTTTTAGCCTTCTCTGCATTGTTCTAACACTACACGGTCTTCTATTCTTTCGCATTTGAATTTCTGCTAGTTCCTTTTTATGAACTGTCACAGGAAGAAATCTGCTTTTCTAGCAGTTCAGCTTAAATGATGTTTTTCCAAATTTGTAGTGACCCAAGGTCTCCCGCTCTCAGTTTTCCTCCTCAAACTACCAATTTCTTCATATTTTTTTAAAAATTTTCTAACAGTCCACTCACTACACCCAATACGACGCGCAATTTCCCGTTTCTTGTACCCTTCTTCAGCCAAAGTAGCCACACGCGACTTTACTTTAATACTTAACTGTTTATACTTTTTCATAGTTTTTTTCACTTTGAACACTTTCTGGTCAACACTTCAATACCTAGATAAGTACTGAGGACTGGTACATGAATACTTTTCTGTAATTGTCTGTATGAAACTAAATATCATGCTAGTTCACGATTTCAGCTCCAGTTAAACGGGAAAATAAAGGATTTTTTTTATAAAATATTAACTGCGAGGGTTTTTTCGCTGGGTGAATAACTAAATTATTCTCCTATTAGCAATGGAGGATCATACTCTATACAACAGAGAAAGAACCATCGAAATCGGACCACGCGTTACAAAGGTAGGTTCCATTCCCACCCCCCACCACCATTACACCAAAACAGGCATACTCTAAAATGGACCGGACAAAGGTACAAGAAAGAAGTTTGGTGATAAAGGGATTATTAAATTCCTTAGACCATCTTTTTACCAAAGAAACGTTGGCCTTGCTAATAATGTAATTGATGTGATCTATGAAAGACAAATGTGGATCAAAAATAACACCAAGATCCCTTACTATGTCCAGTCTGATTAGCAAGCTACCACTGACAGAATAGTCATACATCAATGGAGCTTTCCTTTTTGAATACGAGACAAACGTACATTTATCAACGTTCAAAAGCATATTGTTCGCAATACACCATAAAGAAGTACTTCTTTTACAAGATCCCACCAATATCTAGCTGTCAACATCTGGACGAGGCAATTGTCCTACATTAACAGAATAGTTGATTAAAATTTGGATATTCTAAGAAGCACATCTAATTTGTAATAACTTCTCAATTATTTTTCAGTTCTAAGGAGTTCTTTTGTTTGACACCTAGCGTATTTTCGCAGGGTTTGCGCTTAATGGCTTGCTCGATAGAAATCAGCTCATATATTGCCATGTATTTTGTTTTTGCAAATTGGCTTTTGTTATTATAGTTTCCAAGCTCATCGCTGTAAAATAGTTTAGGTTTAGAGCAAAGGTATTTGCTCGACAGGCGCAACATTCACAATCTCTTGCCCTATCACAATTTGTTTATGTCCGTTAAAGCCACTTATTCAATTTTAAGGCGATTTAAATACTAATAAATTGAATCATATGTGTAACACGTGAGAAAGATAAGAAAGCTACTTAATATTTATAAATTCAATAGGAATGACCTTTGGATGCAAATTATACTATCAGCAGTTGAAATGTTGATTACCAGTTTAATTAAAAACAAAACTTTTACCGGCTGTCCTACTTACTTTGGTGTAGGAATACCGGCCCCATTTAGCAGGGTGTAGGAGATATGCTCCTGCACATTCAAATTTCTCCTTTGTGCAGCCGACGCGAGCCCCAAAACCTAAAAAGAATATATTTTAGTCATAGTGGTATGTCATGATTAGATTAGATTTCAAATATTCTAGAGCAAATAGATGTCATGCATTCTAAAGTTTTTCTGTTTTAACAAAGGCGTATGCATGTTGTTATTATAAAAAATCAATTAATTTTAAGCTCAATTTATTAATTTGTTGCCAATTTAGCATTTTAGTACTTTTATGTTACGTCAGTGACCATCATTCACTTGTCCTCTAATTTTCTTGCCAAAATTTTGATGATAATATTAAAACAATTTGTTGATTATTACTTGCCGTACCTTTGATCCTGTTCTAGATCCTAATATATCTGCCAAAACGGCCGTCCGGGACAATATCGAGACCATTTTCCCTCAAATAAAATTTTCACTTCTCCCAGCCCAGTTCAAGATTCAAGATTCAAGATTATCTTTATTCGACTATACAAGAGTGTACAATTTTTCATTTTACTTATTTTCTATACAAGCATATTTTTACAATACGGAGCTATAAGCTAAAACGTTTGGCTTAATAAACCTGTTATACTTAAAATTTTCATACATACGAGCTCAGTTTTATTCAAGTGGTAGAATTTACACAAAGCTAAGAATCTATACATTTATCCACACTTGCGACCGGTGTGTCTCACCTATACTTCGACTCAAAGTCCATATATAAGGCTTGGCTAATCTACTACATCGAAAGTGAGGGTTTTTTTGACATTTTTTCCCCTTCACTAATATCACGAAAATGTTACATAAATCGAAATTTACAAAGTGGGGTACATTGAATGTACACTTAGGTTAAAAATTACTCCTGGTTCTTATCTGCTAGACACATGAATACTTAGGATTACCTGAGATAAATATTCGCTTAGTTAGTTATGTCTAGTTTACAGATGTTTTCGTTATGAAACTTAGAATGATAATCTAATATAAAGAAGAATTTGTATCACAGTTTTTTCTTTTTCCTCTCTTTCTTACTTTGCTAACATCAAGAAAGTGTCTCTTTTTTTTTTAGTCTAATATCACAAAATAGGGTGGGTACATTGAAGTATACTTAGGTTGTAACACTACGTTAGCCTTGCTCTTATCTGCTAGACACATGAATACTTAGGATTACCTGGTATAAATATTCGCTAAAGATAATTATGTCTAGTTTACAGATATTTTTCGATTTTAAATCTAAACAATGATTCTTAACTAGGGGGGAAATTGTATCACAGTCATTTCTTAACCTGTTCGTTACTAGTTAATGTTATCCTTTAAGAGTTCAAGCAAGTTACAATTAATTTTTTCTATCGTGTCATAAGCTACTGTGTACTAAGTCTAGATGCCAGTAAGAGGGGGCTAGGCGTGGGAGGCCATCTATTTAGCTAATGTAGGATCCCTATGTATTTAGATACAACTTAATTAGGTTAGGCGGTAACAATTTTTATCTCCTTGAGATAACTTAACGGTAACCTATTATCCTGCCTACATGTTTTTCTTTATTTATTTATTTATTTATTTATTTTTTTTTTTTCCTTTTAATTTATATTTCTGGATTGTTAAGGAATATGCTATTTATGGTATGCTAAAGAAAATCAAGAGATTACTAATTGAGTTGCTTCGCACAATTAAATTTCTTTTCCTGTGTGCACAATATTTGTACATTCTCTTTACTACTGCCTCAGAATTATCTTCTGTTTTGTTTTCCCACGGGGGGTGACCCATAAAATCTCGGTAGTCTATTTGCGCTATCTGTGTCTTCCAACAAGGTTTTTGCGGCGTCGTTTGCCATGGCTATAGGTAGGGGGTAATAATCGTCCAGTCTTGAGAATATATCTCTTTCGTATATTTCCCTCATGAGCAGATTATCATGGTTCCGTAGTTTTTCCACGATTTTCTGTGACAAGTTGATCATATATCTGGTTAAAGGTGTGATGCCTGCTTTGTTGTAAATGTAGGTGTTAGAGAATTTTCTGTTTCTAGATCGATAGTGTGCCCCTGTGCAATATCTTAAGATTCTGCGCTCAAAGACTTCAAGCTTCTGTGCTGTCGTTGGTGAGATGTGAAACCAATTTATAAATCCGTATGTTATGGTTGGTCTTATAAGCTGTTTGTATATTAGCAGCTTGGATTTAGAGCTGAGGCTTTGGTGACGGAGTAGGGGTAGGAGGATTCCGTATGCCTTGTGAGCCTTTTGGAGAGCGGCTTTGCCTTGAGGATTTGGCTTCAGGAGATTGTTGATGGATAGTCCCAGGTATTTGATTTCTGTTTTTACTGGGATTGTTGCGTCTTCTAGTACGAGTTTTAGATTTCGTGCTTTGCTAGCAATGCCCGGCAGTCCCGTCGTGCTCGCGTTTCTGATGCAAAGTAGCTCTGTTTTCTGGGTGTTGATGGAAATGCCCCAGGATTTGTAATAATCGTTGATTTCTTCCAAGTGGGTTTTGACTTTGATCAGTGCACTGTTTGGGTCTTCGTCATGCGAGTATACTAGTGTGTCGTCCGCGTAGAGTATCGCCGTGGAGTCTGCCCCTTCGCTACCCGGAGGGTTGATGTGGGGGAAGTCTGACAGAAAAAAATTATATAACATTGGTCCTGTTATTGATCCTTGTGGTACTCCTGATAAAACCTTAATTTTTTCGGAGTTGCCTCCAGCGGTGCATATAAACATTTCCCTGTCACTGAGGAAATCCAGAAATAGCTTAGTGAGTTTGATGGGAGTTCCGTAGGCTATAAGTTTGAAGATTAGGCCTTTGTGCCAGACGCTGTCGAAGGCTTTTTCGATGTCTATGGCTGCCACTACTGTGCATTCTTTGTTCTTGAGTTTATTGGTGGCGTCACTGTGTAGTTTTATTAAAGCATGATTGGTGGAGTGCTCCCTCCTGAAGCCAAACTGAAAGGCTGGTATTGTCTTGTCTGAGTCGCAGAAGTCTTCGAATTTTGTGGCTACTATTCTCTCGAAGATTTTACCTATATTTGAAAGCATTTGGATTGGTCTAAAATCCTCAATGGCGCTGGAGTTCGGCTTCTTTTTAATTGGGATGAGTTTAGAACATTTCCAAGCTCTCGGGAAATAGCTGTTATTGAGGCAGTGGTTGAATATAATTGTTAGGTAGCTTGTTGCTCTTTCCGGGAGTCTTCTGATGAGGAAGTTGGAAATTTCATCCGGGCCGTATGACTTTTTCCCATTTATTCTGTGTTTGATGATCAGTTTAACTTGTTCGTGCTTTGTGAACATGCTGTCTTCGGGGTTTAGCATGTTGTGACTTGACGTGAGGATTATGTTAGGGATGAACTCCCCACTATCAGTGGCGTTCCTTGCCAAGAAGTCGTTTACCACCTCGTCTACTTGCTCTGTCAGCCGTACGTTGTGTGAGGGTGATCTTTCTCTATATAGGTGGCTGTAGTAGGATTGGAAGGCTGCGAGGATCTCTTTTGGATCAGAAGTCACCTGATTATGGACTGTTACGTTCTCCGTTCCTGGGGGCTTACGCTTACCGATGATGTTATAAATTTCCTTGAACGCGTTGGGTCCGGGATTTATTCTCTTAAGTCTCTCCTGAAATTGGGTGTTGAGGTGGTAGTTTATCTTTTCATTTATAATCTTTTTGAGGCAGTTGATGCGTGACAATAGAGCCTTGTATTCGGGAGAGTCTTTGTTAAGTGTCCTGATAAAAAGCTTTTTTAGCTGTTTTGTCCATTGCCCCTTAGTTTTGATTAGTTTTTTGATTGGAGCAGGAAGTTTTAAGTGATTGCTTTGGTTTCCTGTCTCGATTTTCTTAACATGGGCATTTTTCGCAATTTGTATTTTACTGGTGAGCTCTTCAATCCACCTATCGATATCGGTGTTGTTGATGTTGGCGTCGGTTGGCGGGAGTCTGGTTAGGAGTGTAGTTAAATCCCTCCTGAATTCACACCAATTTACTGAATTCCAGTCCTCAACTAGTGTAGGAGGTTGGAGTTCTATGGAGTTGTCCCCTATATCCAGGGATAGCCTGACTGCGAGATGGTCTGAGAATGAGGGTATGGTCTCGCATGTACCTTGTCCGGAGTTTATTCTACCTTGGGACTCAGTAGATATGAAGAAATCGAGGATGGATGCGCTTCTGGGGAAGGTTGGCGAGAATGGTGATATTATGTACAGTCCCGAGGTGGGTCCGTTTTCGTCCATCCATTTGTGGATCTTGATGCCGTTCGAGTTCTCGGTCGTGTCTCCCCAAGCTCTGTGCCTCGCGTTCCAGTCTCCTCCTAGGAAGACCATGTCGAAGTTGTTTGCTGTTGCGGCCAGTTGGTTTAGGAGGTTCTCCATGGTGTTTGAAGGGAGGTTGGTGGGGAGGTATATACTTCCTATTAGAATATTTCGGACAGAGGACACGTCCAAAATTTTAACAGCCGCCAGAACCATGGGGGCATAGGTGAGGGACACATGGACCCTTGTAGTTTTTATGTTGTTCTTGATTAAGAGGGCCGCGCCCTGTCCGCTATCGTCTCTTAGGGTGTGGTATCCTGGGAGTCTTAGTACGTGTTTATCAGATTTCAGTTTGGTTTCAGATATCATTACGAAGTCTGGTGCTTGAATCTCAAGTAGGTTGTTTAATTGGGCTTTTCTTCCCTTGTCTATTAGGGAGCCAACGTTGAGTTCGAGGAAAGTGATCCTGTGCTTACCCATATGAGAGCTTCATTACAAAAAGGAGAATGGCTTGTTTTTTCTGTGGTATGGATTCGTAACTACTTAGTGTTGCCATAAAACTGTTTATCTCTCCGAAGAGGCCCTCCATTGATAGGCCGAAGAGTTCCGAGATACAATTATTGAGTTCATTGATGCCCCCGCTGAGGCTGTTCCCGGGTCTAGATTGTGCCTGTGTTCTCTCATGCACATTCCCTTCGAGTATTTTTCCCAGACAGGCATCTCTGTAACTAATGTTCGGGGTTCTTATATTATTTATGTTAGTGTTTCTCTGAAGAGATGGGTAAGGTAGGCTTGTTTTGTGCTGAGACGATCTAAGTTTTCTGTTGTTGATGTAGCTTTTATAGCTGGGGCAGCCTCTGTAACTCGATGGGTGTTCGTTAGAGTTGCAGTTGGTGCATCTCGTAGACTGGGCTTCACTCAGCGTTTGGGTACAGT
The DNA here is from genome assembly GCA_964036015.1 of Leptarthrus brevirostris. Taxonomy (NCBI): domain Eukaryota; kingdom Metazoa; phylum Arthropoda; class Insecta; order Diptera; family Asilidae; genus Leptarthrus; species Leptarthrus brevirostris. Next base: position 2,327,665 of record OZ038371.1, on the reverse strand, counting down.
CCCTGGAGGCGTGAGCTCCTGCGCATTTACGGCAGCTGGTTTTTCGACCGCAATTGATAGCAAGGTGCCCGAACCCTTGGCAGTTGAAGCACTGTATTGGTCCCTCACTTTTAACCCTCTCCCAGGTTACTTTTTGGAAAAGGAAGGATTTAGTTTTTACTATATCGCGCGGATCCACCTTTGGGTCCAGTTTAATTATAAAATGATCAAGAGGGTATTGCTCTTTCCTAGACAAGTTGGTAGAGAATCTAGCTACCTTCAAGATAGTCGCCTTCGGAAAGAGTTCTTTGAGCTCTGTTTCGACTTCCTCCACGGTCGTTGCGAAGTGGAGGCCCTTTAGTAACAGGCTTGTGGGCTTGTCTTCTTTAGCTGTATAGGTGAAGAACTCGACTTTATTTTTTTTTATTAAATCTAAGATAATATTTTTTCCCCTTGGATCTGTTGCATAAATCTTACTAGCCCCTGCTTTGAGGTTAATTATCTCAGCTTTTACCCCTGCTTTGAGCAATGCTTCTCTTAGCATGCTAATGTTAAGGTCTCTCGCTATTATTGGTGGAGGTTTCTGGCTTCTGTTAGGTTTGTCGTTAAGTATTGTGTGCCCTACATCCATGCCTGTGCCTTTGGAAGTTCTCTTTTTAGCAGGTTCCGAGAGTAATTCAAGGTCACCCCCCGTGTTTACACGTTTTTGTTTAACGTTATTTTTTAAGGATATGAAAGAGTTTACATTTTCGTTAACACTAACTACCTTACTTAATATATTGAATTTATTTGAGTTAGTTTGATCATCTACTGCTAAATCATAAAAAGAAGTGTTGTTATGTGAAATGTTTGACTTACAGGTTTTCTCCTTTGTCAGTTGTTGGGTAACTCTTGAAGCTATTCCGCTGATGAGCGCACTTGGTCCAGATCTTCCGTTTCTTGGTCTGATGGTTATCCAGGGATTTTGCTGTTTACTTTGTTTCCCCTCATTTGTTGCTGAAGGGTGTCCTCTGTTGTGATGGTTGCCCAGTAGATGTATGCTGTTGGGCTCTGTGATGTCCATGGTATCGTCGGTTATCGGCCCCGTACCATCGTCCTGGCCAAAATTAACGTTTGTAGAGAGTTCCTTATGGAACTCAGTTATTTCCCTAAGAGCTTTCAGTTCGGTGGTGGTGTCCGTTTTTTTTGAGCGTTGTACGGATTGCTTAACCATAAAGTCTGCGATGTCCAGTTCACTGTTTCGGCGGTTTGGCGCGTCGTCCTTCAGGCCACGTGTCAAGTGTGCCTCCATATTTTCCCCTTTTATGATGTCTGTCGGGGTCCTGTTTTTGTCCTTATTCTTGGTGCTTTTAGTTTTAGTCCTTTTGTATGGGCTGGACTTGTCGGCTTTGCCCGCCCTTTCTAAAATTTTGGTGGCTGTAACTGGGCCGGGTGCGCCGTTATTTGCACCCGTCCCTTTATTCGTGATAACTTTTGTCACTTTTGGCAATTAGTGATCCTGGCACTAGATATTCTACGATCTTACTGTTATTTGGTGGTTAGAGGGGTTGAAAACTAACCCCCCTGGGGCCTAAACCGTTACTCACTCAAACTTTTCACTTTTTCTTTGTCCAGCTCTTTATGGAAATTATTTCCGGATTTTAAGATCACGCAGCGATAACAGCGGTGCAGAATTATGCTATTAAATCTCAACAGTGTTCGAGATTTCCCCAGCATTTCCAGTGTTATTAGGAAAATTTTGCGTCAATGCAAGATGGCTGTCCCACGCCCACGTTAATCCCAGCCCAGTTCAATAAATTTTGATTTATAAAAAAAAAAAAAAAAAAAAAAAAAAAAAAAAAAAAAAAAAAAAAAAAATTTGGCAATCGGTACTGCAGTACTCCGGGAACGTTCTTTTCCCGTAGAAATGTCAAAAACTTAACTATGCTATATTTTAAAAATTATTTTTCTATTTATTTGTCTACATTTTTACTCATTTATTACATTTGTCAAACGAATTTAATAAATTACATTATCCGCTACATTATAGTTAATAAATCAACTTGATTTTACTTATTTCAATAAATTTTTTGAAACACTGAACGCACACATCAAAATGAATAGCACATTTCTACGAACATTTCCTCGCATCTGGTAATAAAATATCTGACGTCAGAGTTCGAACCCAGTTTCCGAAAAGTGCAAAGATTTTTCCTATGTAGTTTATGTGATTTTCCTTCGCATTTGGAAAAAATTTTACACCAGAAAATTACGCGGTTTGTGATTATCTTAACTATTTCTAAGATAATCTATTAGAATTAAAAGAAATTACAGAAAAGTGCCGTTCGATACTTCGAAAACAATTGGAATTTTCAGAAACAGAACGCTCGAAACGTAGACGGCAGCAGACGGATCGGTCACATAAAAAATCGGGGGAAAAAAAAAGAAAAGTCGAAATAAAAAGTTGTTTTTCTTCATATTTCAATAAAATTCAGTAAATATTTTTCGTGCAAAGTACTAAGAAGAAGTGGTGCTTAATAAAAAATTGAAAAGTTCCCGGATTTTTTCACAAAATTTACATACAATTGAGAAATAGTGCAGTGCAAGAAAAATTTGGTTTGAGTGTGTTTGTGGAAATTATTTTTGGCTGGCATTAAAATTGAACGAAATTCCTATTTATCTATGAAATTTAGCCTGGTCCTATTAGAATTTTGATTCTCTCATAAAATTCTCAATCACACTTCAAACAAGATTTTTGCAAAATCAGAAAAAAGTGCGTCTGTGTTAACAAAGTATTTATTTTTATAGGAAATCTGTAAATAAAGGTTAAGGAAATAGTTAAATTTTGAGTGAAAAACAGAACAGCTTTGAAAGGAAAAAGAGCAAAAATTCTTGTCATTTTTTTGTAAAACGAAAAATACGAGCGAGAAGCAGAGAAAGGTGGAAAGGAGATAAAACGAGTTTTTCGTGCAGTGAACTGGATATTTGTGTGCGCGGTACTGATTCGAATTGAAGAACTTTTGTTTGAACACATCTCCGTTTTTTTTAATTGCACAGATGACACATATGCAATATTGTGTAGGCATTTTTAACACATAGAACAATTATTCGAAGATCATATAAAAAACAAGGAATCCCTATTTGCAAAGTGTACGACACGGTAGCAGTGTGCGCCTGCAGTGGTGTGTTGAATAATGAGTCGACATGAAGGTAATTTCATCAAAGCAAATTTCGTTAAATAAGAAATTCTTTTGTTTAAATTAATAGAAGTTGTGTGAAAACGTGTTGATTATATGGTGAAAAGTGCTGTTTAAAGGAAGAACATTTCAGATGTTCAACAATGTTTGCCGGCTACGTGAAAAATCAATTTTCTTTGTTGTTTGTCGGGTCGGATGACGAGATCGTGGTCTCTTTTTTCCACCTTGGGTTATTTTTGAGGCGACATGTCAATATGGGTGGTTTGAGCATGCGCTGTCGCATGTGGAGTATGGAAAAAAGGAAATGTCATTTTTGGCCTTTTAAAATTTTCTATCCAATTTATCATACTTTTACTAGCAGATTGCTGTAATTCATTACAAAAATTATTATTATGATGCTATGCATATTTTTAAACGAAGCTTATCAGAGATTTGGTAATAACATTTTTTTCTTGCTTTGATTTTGATCATTAACTCTATCTAGCCTTGTCAGGTGTTATTTTTATTGATTTTGATCTGCAATAGACCATTGCCCTTTTTTTTGAAGATACCAAGGACAATGTTTTGCCTAATATTTACCTATACAAATAAAAGATTGATAAAACTTTGCGTGAACTTCATAAAACCCCGTATACCTTCTTCGAGTAATTAGAGTATTTTCTTAAGAGTAAAGCCAACTATAGTTTACCTTTATTTGTAAAACATATCAATCTAAAAATAGAAAACATCGAGAACAAAGAATTACAAACAATGCAAGATTTTTTCTCTTTTTTTACTTATTTTTATTTGGGAGATCAACTACTCATTTATGTTTAAAATGCATACATGTCGATATTTGTTGATATTTGTATAAGAAAATAGTCGCGTGATATATTTTGCGGATTTATTATAAATAAAAATATATTTCACAGTTCAAAGGAATGACGGAAAAAAATTGTACATGAAAATTAATTTAAGCTTTTACCTAACCGCTGTACTACCAGCGCTGTTGCTGATTCTGTTTTCAAAGTTTTAATACAAAAAAAATTATTTTACAAACATGAACATGTATTTTCAAACTCCAACGCACAATCATAATTAAACCATTTAGGGAACAGTAAACGCCCGATAAAACACATCTAGCAGATCCAAATCAATCAATCAATTTCCACATTTAAAAAATTCAATATCTGTACCCTCCAATAAAAAAAAATTCCTTCGATTTGAAACAATTCATGACAAAAACAGTAACACCACCACCCAAGTGACCCCTACGATCGCTACAGAATGGATTGTACTCAGGAATCGTAACAATTGAGGACATGTTGTCCATGGTTGACCATGTCTCTCTGATTATTATTACGTGCATGTCTGAATCCGGAAAATATACTTGAAATCATCAAATTTATTACGTTTCTCCCAGTTTCCCTTAGCAAGGGCAGTTTAGATATCCAGTTAACCCACTGTCACCGCTAACTTCGGTTCCCTGGGTCAATGCTGGAATGCTAACCTATCTGCAGGAATCCATGTTTTTCCACCATCTACATGTGTTCCTTCTTGGACCTTGTGTTAATCATAACCTTCTCTGTCCATGGAAGTAAAAAGTTTTGGTTCATGAACCTTTAGTACAGAACCCGTACAAATAACCTCTTGGATTAACCGCAGCTAATCCTTCTTTAGTGTCTACCATCTCTGCCATCACCGCACCTGAGGAAGTGCTAGTCATTATTTTGTAAATGGCACCTTCTTGCAGGAATACTACAGCAATTTCAGGCGGCCCAAGATTAGCCTCCAGAGCTGTTAAAGCATTTTCGGAAGGTAATTTTTCCGCAGCTGTTTTTGTTGTGGACACCGTAAACCATAACCTCCACCTACGCAAAAGTGCCTCAGAAGATACCATTCAAATCCAATTATCCTTGGGTTCCGCAGTGAGAAGGAGGAAACTACTGCGGACTAGCTCGTGGATTAGTTGGAGGTGTACTTTACTTATTTACATACGTACTATTAACACTAGAGAAGGCTTTAATTCTTCCGTCCATCCTCCATTAACCTATTTTGTTTAGCTTTTGCTAGAAGTCTCTCAGCTTAGCTGCAAGTTTTTTCAAAATGTTGCCTCTTTTTGCAAGTAGGGCTGCGCTATCCATAGTGTATAATGATAATGCAATTCCACATAATGTTGAATAAAGCTTCTACTCCAATCCAAAAAATTGTCCCGACTCACAATAAATAACCCGCGCACTGTTAATGTCTATAAACAAATATATTGCGTTAAAATTAGAAAATAACTACAGCAGAGTTTAAAGATATAACAATTAAAATGTAAGATAATCAACTTAATGCTAGACGTGCTACCTAAAAAAACAATGTTTAATTATTTAATACTAAGAACCCAAACTAACTACTAAAAAAAAGGAATCCATTTAAAAATTATATGATAAACTAAAAATGTAAAGAAATTTTAAAAACAAGAATTCAAAGTGACATAAGTCAACATCAGCTGCAACGTTAAGTAATAAATCGATAATTCGTTGCAGTTGGCATTAGCTCTAACCCAAAAATAAAAGCGATACGGTATTGGTAGGAGAATGTAAAGATACTCGAATCTGCCAATTTCAATTAGCTGATCATCTTACTCTTTGCGACGTAAACAAAAGTGTTTCTGGTAGCAGAACAATAAGGGTTGCACAGCTTATGGTGTTTCACGGCCTCCTGTAAAATATCATTATTAAGGGGGGGGGGGGATTCTGCTTTAGGAGGCCTAAAAATTGGGGAATTTTTTTAGGACAGAAAAAAATAAGCAAGTCTAGCGAACTTTTCAGATTATTTTATTGCATATTTGAACGATAAAAAAAATTTATTGAGGCAAAAATATTCAAACGCAGCCAATTTATATGTACATTTGTGCAACACCTTGCAATCGCAGTCTCCAATCGGCGGGAAAGATGAAGCTCGTAATTTTTGTCTGAAAAAAAAAACCAAAGACAATTTTAATTTTTACAAATTTTTCTTTTGGATGAACTAAGAAAAACCCAAAAAATTGTAAAATTTAAAATTTTTTTCAGGTTTGAAAAAAAGTGCTTTTTGCAAAAAACTTGCCAAAAAAGTTGTTTAGAAGTATTTTTTGATGAATCTTTTTAGTTCAAATTGAAGAGAATTTGAAACTGAAGACAACAAGCTTTGGTTTATTTTGATTGGTCGTTTAGTTTTCTTGCAATCACGCCCGCCAGTTTAGAAAAATCATAAAAATGAAAACTAGAGAAAACGCGCTTCAAAGTTTACTCGAGCTGCCCGAGCGCTCGACACCCCACTGCGTTCAGTACTATATCTTTGAAAATATTTCGAATTAGCCAATAAAACTTTACTGACATATTCTTAGATATATTAGGAAGAGATTTAAGCAATAAAAAAAATGAATTTTTTGAGCCTCATAAAGATCCTGCTTTATGAGGCTCAAAAAATTCATTTTTTTTATTCCCCCCCTTAAATGGACATAACTCTCGTTATTATAATGTCTTCATTTAATTCAAAAAGCGCCAATATATGATGTTATTAGATGTCCAACCAAAGTAGCTATTCCTTTAACCACTTTAAGTACATCTTCATTTCGAGTGTGAGGTATGCCGCGTATTATTATGTCGTTAAAGCATGGGGTGCGGCACAAACCTTCGACTTTATCATGCGATGTCATATCCAAGCATTCGGCTCTTGAATTGTTTAAAGAGATCGTCAATCCTTGTAAAGAGACGAAATCCCAAGTGTTGAATCGGTTCAACAGGTCTTGATTGTGCCTTAATCGCAGTACAAGTTCAGTTGAGCGGTGTGCCACGCGCGTCGTGTTTGTGATTGGTTGAAGTATCGTTGATTACTTGGGTTAATTTCCGCTTGTGCGTCGTCTTTCGAGAAAAGAATCTTGGCGTCGTTTCTGACTTGATTTTTGTTATTTTCTTTAATGCTTGTTCATAATTTTCTTGATGGTCTTCATTAAGCACTAAAGTTAATAATAGCTGCTTTCCGCATTAAGATGGAGCAATTTAACAATATGCGATATGTCAAGGCAGCTGTGGCCAGTTTGGGACATTAAGAAAACGGCTTTTTTTTGCTAAAGAAGTCACACCGATCTCCCAAATTTTGTGGCAGTCATTACGGGTCATTATTCGGAAGACACGCAGAACGCTTACGCATCCCTACCGACAACTTTTGTAGAAGTTGTATGGACGAGGAAGAAGTAAAAAGCGTTCAGCATTTCGATTGCCCGGTCCTTGCCAGGAGAAAGTACAAAGCGTTAGGCGCCCCTCAGTGGACTGGACGGTCCTCTTTTAGCATTTTTGAGTGCAAAAGGATTTATTTATATTTATTATTATTCCTAAACAGAATAAGGTCGACATCTTGATGGATCACTGATAATGAATTAATGGTGAATCTTGGTGATCTTGATAAGATCCTGGATTATCGGACTATCCAAAACCATAAGCTATAAGCAAACATACAAATATACTGGTCACCAATTTAATTATCCTGATCTAGAGCCGATGTATACTACGTCTACTCCTTAGCTATCATATATGAGAACCGAGTACAATAGTAAATATAATAAATCTGTAGACTCAAGACGGAGACCGGTTACGTTCGCATAATAGAAGAACGTCTCACTTTTAAGGTTTTTTTAGAAGTCGTATTACTCTTGCTGGAGTTTGTAGAATGCCTAAGGATGAACTCATGAACAATGGAGCTATCAGGCCAAATATCCTGGGAAATTACACTTTTTATAAAGCTTCTGGAATGATGATCTTCAAAGAACCGGACCATGAGCCAGCAATGTTACGAGAATTGTCGGTACCCCTACAATATATGATGTTCTGGAATGCATCGGCAACTACGGCAGAAACAGATGAATTGCTAGGCTGATATCGGTGTTAATCGAGGGGGCAACATCAGAAGACATAGAGGCCGACGGCGACGCGACGAGCAAAACAGGCGAAAACACAGCCTTTGATGAAGTGAAAAACGTTACTTAAACTGAAACAATAGTAAAAATGGCGAAATACTAAAAGAAATGAAATAAGTGTTTAATGTAATAAAATATTTCAAAGAAGTTATAACAATAAACAACTTAAAACGTCCTGGAAGACGGTCAGAAGTAAGGAAAAACCGAAAAAGGTGCACCAACAATTGCGTTGTAGAAAAAAGAATGAAAAGGGTGTCAGGAGAGTTCTAAGTGGCAACGAATTACACTGTCGATTAATAATAAAAACCTCTCGTTAGTTAAAAAAATAAAAAGAAACTGAATTGGGTAATGTGTTTTTAAATCATCCTCTAACTGTCTGTGATGAAAGTAAGATTAATGTGTTTAGATCGGGCGGGCTAAAATACGCATGGCGAAAAGTAAACGAAGAAAATAATCTCAAAAATCTTAGGCTTGTCATTAAGCATGGTGCTGGTTCCATGATGATTGGTGTTGAAAAACTTGCCATTATAGATGCAAAATTGGATCAATTTAAGTATATTGATAGTTTAAAAGAAAATTTTGTTGAAAATGCTAATATTCTGGAAGTCAATGAAAATATGTTTTCCAACAGTATCAGGATCCTAAACACACTGCTTAGAGAACAAAGTTATGGCTTGTATATAATACTCCACAAAGGCTAGAAACTCCAACCCAATCCCCAGATTTAAATCCAATTGAACATGTATGTGCAATTTTGAGACATAAAGTAGCATTGCGAAAATTAAAAGGCCTCTCTCAACTAAAGGTCGCTTTAATTAAGAATGGAACAGGATATCATCATCACAAAGTGATTCTTCAGGTCCATCATCGCCTTCTGGAACGCCTCCACTGGAATACTGTTCAATTCCTTTATCACCGCCGTTTTAATCGCATATACTGACTCATATCGCTGCCCCTTCTTCAATTTTAGCTTTGGTAACAAAAATAGTCTGGCGGGGACAGATCACAAGAGTACCCAGGGGGGTTGATACTCACAACTTGCCTTTTTGCCACAAACTCCTACACATGGACTTTTGAGCCAGTGCATTGTCGTGCAATAACCACCACTGTCCACTGTCTAACAATTTTGGCCTCGCACCACGCATTCGTTTCAAAAGTGTATCCAAAACGTCTCTGTAGAATGCCCCAGTCACAGTGAAAGCTTGACGAAGAAACTCTCAGTGAATGATCAGTATGGTTTTCGTCTGTGATTTGGATGCCCGAGCTTTCATAGGCCACTTCTCTTTCGGACCAGTCCGCTGAGCACTTCGGCGTTTTGTCGTCGGATCGTACTGCAGACACAAGACTCGTCCCCAGTTACAATGTTTTGTAGAACAATTGGATTTTGATTGGCCTTGGAAACCAAATTTGCGCAGGCGACAACCCTTTTTACTCATCAGTGAGCAATGATGACAAGAGCACACTGAGACACCACGCGAGTGAACGCCTACAAGATATAACTATGGATATCGCCTAACATCGTTCCTACGTACTGCCAAATATTCCGCAGTGATAATGTCGCCAGTACTTTTTTGAGGGCGGCAGTCCTGGAACTTTTTGAATACACTGTGTACCATTCCATAACTGATTCCTTAAAAGTTTTTACTATATAATCAACACCATTGTACAAAATATTTAATATTCTTGTATTTTCTTAAAACAAATTATTTTCTTCATCAATACTTAACTCTTAAATTTAAACTAAACAAAAAAATATATTTTATTTCCACGAGATTTATAAATATTTTATTTTATTTTAGGTGTTAGCTGTGATTCATGTCTCAAAAGCAATTTCAGTGGGCGTCGCTACAAATGTCTCATTTGCTACGACTATGATTTGTGCGCCGATTGCTATGAAGAGGGGGCAACAAGTACACGACATTCAGTTGACCATCCCATGCAATGTATTTTAACACGATCCGATATTGAATTATATTTTGGTGGTGAAATCTTAAATTCCGAACAACCACAAAGTTTCACATGCCCGTATTGTAAAAAAATGGGATTCAGTGATACCACATTACTCGAGCATGTTGGCTCAGAGCATACAGATACAGGACTTGAAGTTGTTTGTCCAGTATGTGCCGGTTCACCAGGCGGTGATCCAAATCTAGTCACAGATGATTTTGCCGGTCATTTGACTCTTGAACATAGGACGGGACAAAGAGATCTCATTTCGTTTTTGATATCCTTTTTAAACATAAATTATTTTGTATTTTTTTGTTTTAGCTGAATTAACAAATATTTTATTAAGATCAATATTTTTTAAAGAAAATTTCCTTAACCACAAATATACGATGAACCATCAGCAATCCGTCATGGTGGTGTGCGTCGAATTCCAGGTCGAGCGCTTGGCGGACCACGTTCTAGAAGATCTAATATGCATTTTAGTTCTTCAAGTGGTTTATCAGCACTTTCGCCTTCCGGGCGAGAATCCGTCGATCCTATTGCTGAATTGTTATCACAGCTATCTGGAGTACGACGGGGAGCTCCTCAACCTTCACAACTTCAACAGTTACAGATGCAAATTCAACTAGAAAGACAACAAGTCTCGGTAAGTATCAACAGTTTTAGCTCAGGATATTGTGTTATATAAATGTTTAAAAATCTATAATTAAAATAAGCGGTTTTGACTAGTTTTTGATTTATTTTAAGAATCAACAGGATACCACATAACCCTTTTGACTTCTGCCTCGATGCTAGTATATACATTAACATATTAAGATTTATATACCTTTTTTTGTATGATATTGCCAAATCCAAAATATGCCCTAAGACGATAAAGCAACAGCCTTGCCAGGAAAGGAATTAAGGGTATGAGAAATGGACAAGGAATCAGCAACTGTTATACTGGAGAAATATTCTCGGGCTTACTCAGGCTAAATCACTTGTTATATCCTATGCTTAAAACGATATCACCACCTTAAGTAATTCGTTGCTTTCAGGCTACCTATCTGACCACTGTAAGCTGAGATATCATCTACACCGCAGGTCTGTTCAGTGAGACGAAGTGTCGGCTCTGTCTGGAAGATGATGAAACCGCATAATGGGTTTTTGTCTAGCCTTGGCATGGCTGAGAAGAAGGATCTTCAGTAGGGAATTTCTGAGCTCGGCTAATGTTAGATCCTCCACTGTTAAAAACACCATTGCCTATCTAAGGGTAGCTGAGCGTCTTTTGCAGTAGATGGGTTTGTGGCACAAAAGACCTACATAGGTCGCAGTGCCCATCATAAGGGTAATCCAAATAATAATAAAGGGAAAAGCGAGTAAAAAACCAAAGATGGTAAACTGTTTCGCATTTTTGGTGTTCTGCTTGAAAAAGACTACCGAAATTTGACCTGGAGAATGTATAAGTGGGAGCTGAAAAAAAACAGTGTTTTTGCACTTTTAGGTTAGAATATCTCAAAAACCTGACGTGGCAGAGCAATTCTAAGCCCGAATTCGGTTTCAGTGGGAGAAATTATTTCGGGAACAACTATTTATTGTCCAGGGGGAAAAAATTTTCAAATAAAAGAAGAAAGAAAGAACTGAACACCGGCATTTATTTCGTAGGGATCAGATGAAACTCCCGTCTATTATTACACGGATAGAGCGGCCTGATAAAAAAACCTCTCTTAACCGTTGTATTGTTAAAGGTGAGGGTGCAAACCAAATGTCTGAAGTTCGGCTAGAACGTTGGGAGTACGTTGAACTTATTATATATTTTTCTTAATATAAACAAGAATAACTTGTTCGTGCCGACATGATTTTATTTTCAAACACACTGACAGATGGGGCATTTCACGCGAAGCGGACATCGAAAAAAATGTCAGGTTCTGGATTTTGTTTATATTTGGTTTAATTGTACTTTTATATGTCCTGAATGAATGTGCCTTTTTTATTTTTTTTCTATGACGCCTAGTTGCCCTTTTCTAAGCCTTTAAAGAATTGACAAAATTTGAGGAGCGGGTTTTTTGAAAAAAAAAATTTGCTATTATTCATAGTAATAGAAGAAAAGTAAATAGTGTTATCTTAGAGACAAATAAATGTGTTTCTTGGCAGTATTTACAGAGTTGAAAAAAAAAAATTTTTTCGTATAAAAAACCGGAAGTAAACATATCAAATCAGATTTTACTTAACTTCGGTATTTTTAAAAAATTTTATTTTTATCTCAAAATGTATCTTATAGTTAATAAATAATATGTGTAAAATTTTAGAATGGGATCTGCATTTGTTTCGGAGATAGAGAATTAAAACTTAAATTTTTTAAGGCTTCCATACAAAACAATCGCACTGGTCAAACGCCGACTACGCGCTGCACTGTGTTCAAATGCAGATCCCATTATGGAACTGAACAAGCAGTTACTGTACATTTGAAGTTATTTTTTGAGCTATTTAAAGAAAAAATTCAAAATGCCGAAGTTTGTCAAAATTTAATTTTAAGTATTAATTTTGGTTTTTTTACATGAAAAAAAACCTAATTTCGAATTCGATACCACGACTGCGAAGAACATGCAATTTCCTATAAGAATCACTATTTTAATTATTTTTATATAAGTTTCTTAATATGATTAATTGCCTTTGAAACAGGTCATACATAACTTCTTCAAAATTGTTGGTTGTCCGCTTCGCGTGAAATGCCCCAGATGTGAAAAAAATAGATTCACGACGTTTGATTAGTTAGTTACGCCTGCTCTCTGAGAAACCTATAGTGCATAACTTTGTCTTAGACTCAGATTCAGATTCTGAATGCGAGAGAATTAGTGCGTTTTCTAGAAGAGATGCAGATTTAAATAAGAAGAAGAAAAAAAGATGAATGTAAAATTGTGACTTATTTCAATAATGAAGCGCAAGTTTATAAATATAAAAGAAACAATTACAAGGCAGCGATAATTACATAGGCTAAAAGACGACTACTTAAAAAGCAAATTTTGAATGAACCCAGAGACTGGAAAAGTTTCTATCCGATACATCCTAAGAGCTGGTATTTAAGAAAGCTAAATCTATAGAAATTAGTATGATAATGTTTGGACAAGGTAACCTGGATTAATGGCAAATCAATTCAAAAAACAAATTTTTATAACTATAAAGAAAAAAAAACTATTCCATATTAAGATTAGACGTAAGCAGTAAGTTTCTTTTCGATATTATCCTCGCGAGCAAATTTTTCAGCCATCATAGATTCTAAAATGAAATAGAAGATATATCAGTTTAACAGATTTTAGAGAGCAAAATCTTATTTGATCGATTTGATAAAAAATATTTCAAGTGCACCTAGTAGATTAGGAGTCAAACCGTTCCAGGGAACAACCATAAGATGCGTTTTAACATGGCTATAACCGGGAAGGAATTGGATGTGTGTGGGATGCTGCGAGCTATACCACAGCCAGAGACGGAGTGGATTTTTTTTTATGAAAGAAAAGCTTGTAGACAGGCCGAGGCTTGAACCTGCAACTTTGGCGTGGTCATCGTGCCGCCCAAACTTTGATCCAACTCCGTTTTCATTGATAGATCCATTGCATGTATACATACCGTTATATGTATTGTGAAACATGTTTCAACTCCTCCCGGAAAACTATACGAAATGATCTTTTCCCTTCCTTTGAGTCTTAAACTAGTCAATTGCGCTTTTACTGATTTAATTTAATATAATCAAGATTCATACACTCTACATCTTAGGTCGCTCATTTTTCGAATATTTGATGTTATGTTAGCTATTTGCATTTTAGTAGCTCTGATCGTGCTCCCTATTCACAATCCTTTAACACCTTTGTCCAGAAAAATTAAAAGCTAATAATTAAATAAATTGTAAACATTTTATAGGCTACCCGGCAGCAATTGGAACGGCTGCCTCGACGACAAGCACATCCTATGGTATCATCTTCAAATTCTAATGCGCCAATGCAAGAAGTGATAACATCAGGATCTGCAAGTGGTAGCAGTGGAGCCGCATTAATTTCATCATCGTCGACACAGCAACCACAATCGAGTATTGCGGTAACATCGATTAGTACACGTGAAGTTCCCATTAATTCTTCAACATTGACTGTGACCAATATTGGACTGACTGGGGTACAAGGTGGTGTCGCTGGTGATACACAATCGCAATTTCTCTTGTCTAAGTTTATGACTCCGGTATTGGATGACAATGAACTGGCACAGATAGAACGGGATCGAGCAGATCGGTAAGTGTAATAAATTAAATTTTGTTTATTTTTAACTAATGTAAAATTTTTTTGTAAAGATCTCAATATGTCCAAGCTCTGATGCTTTCAACTTTGTCAAGTATTAAATTAGACAGTATGCGTGATTCACAAAAGCGAGGAGAGTCTCAGGAAACAAACAGTGATAATGTAAATAGTGAAACAAATAACGAAAGTAGTGATGAGACGGGAAATAAAGATGAGAAAAATTCAAGAAGTGATAGTGGTGTCGGATGTGTCGGCGGTGCTACTGGTCAAGTTCATCAACAGCAACAAACATCGCCCGAGGATTTTGATGAATACACATTGCAGCAACAGCAGCAGCAACACCTACAGCAGCACACATATAATAGTTCCGTTAATAAAAAGAAAATTCCCTCAGCTGTAGCAGGCAAATCAAACACCTCTCAAAACAACAGTGCATTGGTACTTGAAAGAAGGGGTCGTCCACCACCTCCTCCTGGCGGTGCACAACAAACACAGCAAGGCCAACAGGCAAAGCTAGCAAGAGAAATCAAGTCGACTTCAGTCTCATCTAAGGAAATCCCAGATTCTAGGTAGTGCTGCTTTCCCCAGCTACTCAGTTTATTGCAGAAAACAAAACAAATCACCTTAGGCGTATATTATAATTATTAATTATTATATATTATATATGGAAATGTAATACAAGACATGTAACATGGATATCTGGACATAAAGCAAGCAAAACAATCCGATCAATGTAAATTCACCGGCCAACTTCTTAAACAAACCAACAAGAATTATTCATCCTCCTCATACTTAATGTCCTCTTTTACATCTTAACATTTAACCGGTAAACAACTCATAGTTCATCGCTGCCGCTGCTGTTGTTGCTATTTATTAGTTAAATCACCTTGGATTATTATATTTGAGTTATTAAATGACTTTTGTGTTGTTATGAAAACAAAAATTGTAATTAATGTAAAAATTTGCTTTTTTGTAATTATTTTTTCCTTGACAAAAACTCATCGTGCTCATATTTTTCATCTGATGATCTTTTGGACCATCGACTGAAGCAATTTCAGAAACGATGAATTTTCTCAATAATATTTCCACCGAATATATAAAATACCTAAATATATAGAATAAGTGTTAAAATGTCAAACCTTTAGTGTAAAACATAATAAATTTTGTTTTCAGGAACAATGCGAAAGCTTAAACTCGATCGACTGCTTAAATGTTTTGTTGAACAAATTTGCCTAACCTACAAAAGTTGAAACAATAACAAAGTTTTGGTTTTTCGGTAAAGCAGCAGGTAAAATTTTAAAGTGTATTTACATTTAATATAAAGTTTTGTCATGTTATGCTCGGAATAAGGGGTTTAGTGGCACAAACAGCTGTGCTATTGCGTTAAAGTCAACACCTTTAGCAGTAGGATGGGTGAGATGAAAAAGATACCATAATACCAATTCTTAGAATTCAAAGTAGACTTAGAGGATTTCGTAGGGAGCAGTCATTTATTTAAGGCTATAAAAAATTTTCGAAGTGGTTTTAATGCGGTGGCACGGGTATTACACTTTTCGAACTCTAACAGTGTCACCGCTAATACTAGTAACAAGTGGAAAGCTCTTTAGTCTTATTTTTTAATTATTTGTGCGTGTCTATTTCAGTAATAGCAGACAAAAAGAAGAAGGTGAAGGTGCTTTCACGTTATGGTAAAATCTAGCTAGTAGCAGAATACCAGTAAAAGTAGTTACGACCCCCTGAGATATAAGTATCATTCTAAAAAAATCACTCGGATATGCAAAGGAAAAAGACAAATGGTTATCAGCTCTGACCCGAAAGTATATCACTTAGTGTGGAGCAGCGCAGACAACAATAACTGAGGTATGTACCTACGTTAATAAAAAAAAGCAGGCTACTGACATTAGACTTGCGAACGGGAGGACGACCAAGAAGATTGAGAATTAGTACGTCTCAATGAAGTATCTTTCTCGTATCATCGATGAATACTCTTTGAACTGTGTGAATACAACAATAACAACTCCTTGAGTGAATCAAATATATAATAAACTAGAAAACTATGCAATAAAGCTAATAAACACCAAAGGGAGGAACTTTGGAAGGAATACAAATCAGCTCTTAGGGAATTCAAAAGCCAAACCTAAGGAAACTCATCCAACATAAAGTGGATCTGATATAAACAGCTTTCCGGAGAGTATCGTAGTAGATGAGGAATCAATGCGTGTAAATGTTACCTCTAGGGGATCCGAAGTAGTGGTAGGAGAGAAACAGGAATATAGTGTACTGAAAAAAGTAAAATAGTAAAATGGGCAATAAAATACAAATCACCGGGGAGATATTTTGTATACTCCATCATATTGCAGCAAGGTGGTAACCGACTTCGGAATAGACTTGCCCTACTTTTTAGACCATTTATTTATTTATTTCCTTCACATTCATCACAAAGATTACTACAGCGCAAAATAAAGACTTACAAACTAAAGTACAAACTAGAAGCCGAAAAAATAAATCAATAAAAACGATCGGAGGACAGCGGTTCAAACCATCTCCCCGCGTCAACCAAGACACTGCCTGAGCATGCCCTTCAACTGCAGGCTGCAGAGACCAAGGTCAAAATTGGCGAAATGTTGGTTGAAGATGCGAGACATCGACGTGATGGGCTCGTACATCCTATTCAGGGTACGATGACTAGAGACATGCAGGAAGTTGCGATTCCTCAAGGAGCGCTGCGAAATAGATATGTTCACGGCCGCCAGTAAATCGGGTGAATTTATTGTTCCCTGAATGTCCAAGTACGTTTGTACGGAACTGAAGTTAAGAAAGTAAATCAACAATCAGGGAATCAAGGGAAGATCGGTTGACTGCACGCTACGTAGCTTAGCACATCAACTTTAAAAAGCAATGATGTACAGGGAAGTGTCATTGGGTTGCTTTGTTAACGTAGTAGCAGGCTGATCTTCTAATTCTAATTATGCTTTATTAGGTGGTTTACGGGGAGTTGCTCAAACTATTTCTTATGGAGAAGAGAGCAAATAAAGGGATAAAGGATGCCATGCTGGAAAGTGGAATCGGAAACGAAAAATTTACAGCTGTGTTGAACAAAGGTACTTCTTAAGAAGGGATTCTTTAACGATTTCTATGGCTGATAGTGATCGATGAACTACTAGAAGCCTTTTCAAATGACGATATCTGCTAAGCGGACGAACTATTGCTATTAGTTAGAGGAAAGTTTAAAGAAAACCTGAGATATTTGCTTCAAGAAGCAGCCTCATTAGTTCAAGACTGCGCGCTGAAGATTAACTAAGACAAAACAGAACTATGCTGCTTTACCAGAGAGCAAAAATTAAGAGCGCACAGGCAACACCAGACTCCCCATAAAGGAAAATTGTGGGTGTGCTGATGGGCGGGAAACTAAATTGAGGAAGACATCTACACGAAAAGAAAACAGCGCTTTTCCCTTTATACCTACACCTCAAGAAGGAGGTTGCCTCGAGCACAATAAGGCTACATGGTACCAATCTCCTCTTAGCAGGCACAGGAAAATTCTTGAAGAATTCAAGGATGTAATCAACTCAATTTCAGATGAAATGCCAAAAAGACACAACTTTTGATATACCATTCAAACTGATCCTTCAGAGCCGAGATTACTGCCTCAGCAGCAGACACATCTTTAAAAAGAATCTTTGGTTTGGTACACTGATGGATCCAAGATGGAAGACAGAACGGGCATCAGGGTCTATGAACCCAGAATAAGGATATACAAGTCACTCGGATCTGCACCATAAATCTTTCAAGCAGACATACACGCAATCGAACTCTGAGGTATACGCGGTGCCAAAATATAAAAATGTTCGACAGTCAGGCGGCACTCAAGGCTCTGGGGTCCTACACCTTTGAGTCTAGAATTGTCTGGAACTGTCTCAGGGCAACAGCAACACGCTGGCCTGGGTACCAGGGCATTGAAAGCAATGAGAAGGCGGATCACCTGGCAAAAAAGGTGCGGATTCTCAGTTCATTGGACCTGAGCCATTCTGTGGCTACTCGAAAAGCCGGCTGGCAATGGGCATCAGGTCATGGGAGGACAAACGCAAGCACTCACACTGGACAAATATTCCAGGGTTAAGACACGCAAAGAGGTTTATAACCTACAGATAACGGAAGCGCTGCTCTGACTCAGCAGACCATATCAAGCTCAGAAATCTCGGTGGGGCTTTCCCATCACCGTTAGGTATAGCTAAGGCAGCCCCCTAAAGAAATTTTAGGTCTTATTAAGGAACTAAAGTTTGATTGGGTGGCTTGAATTAGGATCATGTCGCATGGTCGAAGTGACTAAAGGGTGATTAAGTCCTAACTCCATTAATTTAAAATCAATCGCTTTTACAATTTTCAATTTATTTACTTATTTCTGGTATGGAAAACCAGAGACATCCTGAACATTTAAAAAAAGGCCAGTTAAGTACTATTTCCAAAGTTTCCTCTTCAATCTGACAGAACTTTTGATAACTTGCTACAGCAGCAATAGGAGAGTGAATATTGAAAATTGCTGGTTTCTTCTAAAGAAGGTATATAGACCTTCTTTAGTTTCTTCTATCCCTCTGTAGCCCTGTATCGGGTATTTAAGACAACTTGATTTAGATATAAAGTGGTGCAGTGCTCTTATTTAATATTTATTTTCCACACATCCGTTTAAGGTAAACCGTGGCTCCCCCTTTATTGTCAACTAAATTAGTTCGAATAAGTCCCGCAATGCGCTGTGAATGATATCGGAAGAATTAATATAAACTTGACTTGAGTAGATGTCACCTCCAAAAGTTCTATTTGGACCGTGGTGAGTTCTGTTGACATTTATTTGTTTTGCTTTGCTTTGTCAGACATAACCTCAAAAGATAAAATTTTGTTTGTAAATTATTTTAATCCGTTTTCTTTCATGTTTTTCTTAATAATTATACGTTGTTAAGTGAAGCTACATTTTTATGATGAACAAAGTGTCTGTTGCGATTAACAAACGTGATTTAAAATTATGAAGTCTTGTGAGTTTGAATGTAATGTAAGTAATCCCTAAAAGTTTTACTTTAAAAATGATTTTGCACTGTTTGAAAATAAATTATTATGATGCCGGTGGATACAGTAAAGTTATGCTATTAATTCTTAGTTTTTATTGCGTAATAATAGAACCCTACATAAAGTTATCCTTCTTTTAACAAGAAAGGTTCTAGTAAATTGAATACATTTAATCTGCTAGGATAAACCAATGAATATTACGATGAATATCAAATCAAACTCCAATGACGAATCAGATGAGGATTCGCCCTTGCGAAGTCGAACATTTGATGAAAGTCTATCGGAAACTGTAGATGAAATTGAGAATGGACTTGTACCAGAAAAAGTCGTAAATAGACTTACAAGCCTGGTTAGTACTCACGGAAAAAATTAATTAATTTTTAATTAACAACTAATTTTGCAGGTTAGGAACCAGTATCATGCCTACATAGAGAAGCTTCTAAAAGAGAATATTGAAACATGGTGCACTCATCAACGATTACAAGTCAATCAAATCACTACAGAAGACTGGATTAAAAAGTGTGCATCTCTATATGAAGAAAAGGCCTTAAAATCATGCATGATTGTTCAGTTTTATCGAAAATCTATGCTAAAAATTGTAAGTAAAAAATTCTATAAAAAAATAATATCGCCTAACTAGTGTTTCTTACCTAAAGATTGCAAACATTCGACGAGAAACGTTACATGGAAAGCTAGCACATAAGTTAAGAGATTTAAAGGATGAAAATAGTTCAAACAAAACCGAATTGGTAGATGCATCGACACAAACCGAAGACTGTTTAGATAAGAAAAATGAAATAAGCATTAATAACACACAGCAACCAGATGGGCAAGCAAATGCTGTTGAAACACTATCGTTAGAAGACAAAATTAATTCTTTTCAAAAACGATTAGAAGAACAGGAAATGATTTTAAAAGAGTCAGAAAAACATAGAGTAAGAAGAGAGAGTGTTTCATACAAACATAAGCGAAAGAGATCTATATCATTTGAACGAGCAAGGAAAAATGTAAAGGTTTGTGATGTCAAACAAGAGAGTCCTGCAGAATTTTCGCCACCAGCGGCGTCTCCAGTTGAAGAGCAACTACCAGATAATACGTTTGAAATAAAAAAATTAGAAGAAGATGAAGTTGCGAAAGAGTTACAAATGTTATTTGGAGAAGAGAATAACGAAGTTGATGATATTTTTGGCGAAGGAACTTGTGATCCTCAAATTGATCAAATTTTAAAAGAAATTGAACAAGCTAAATTACCTGGAACTAAAGACCATATAAAAGCGATGGAAAATCAACAATTGGAGAATGTACCTAATGCAGTGGCGCAAAAAAATGCACCCAAACAAGACGAAAATATTCTTTATGAGAGTCTTTGGCCTTGTGAGCTGCATATGAGGCAGCAGAAATTAAGAAGAATGTTAATGGGACTAACAGACAGTGGTATTCGTTGCCATGCAAGAATTAAAGCACAATTTCTGGAACTCTTCGGCGAAGACAGTGATGATGAATTTGCTGTTTATAGCCCAACATTGGAATTGAACGAAGTATTACTAGCTAGTTGTAAGAAGCGTATTGCTCCCTGGATTGTTAAGCATCTCATGATACCCATGAAGGAAGGTCTGATTGGGAACAGATTTTTATTTAAAAAATTGGCAAAAAGACTTGCTACAATTATTGTAGTAGATAATCAATATCCAGGTAAGTTTCAAGTTTATTTTGTTTTTATTTTAATAATTTATAAATTACGTTTTAGATGAAAATTACATTAAGAATACAGTAGAAAACTTTTTCTGCTTTAAGCGTACAATTATGAGCATGGACGATCTTGAACTAGTGTAGAGTGGAATCCTCTTGAATTTTATTTGTGAAATTTAGAATGAAGCCAAAGAGAAATTTTATTAACGTGCGGATTGCGTGCATCAAGTTAGTTTTTATTTTGTTTTTTAACGTTATTTCGGCAAGTCTGAATGCTATAAAATATAATGAATTCTTTTATAAGTCATTTTTCATTCATTTTCTTTTTCAAAGCGTTTTTTATTTTTCAGAGTCGAGCAGTTACTTTTACAACTCTTTATCCTCTGAATGCGTCCATTAAGGCAGTGATTCCAATTTGGTGTTTCAAAGGACTGAACACAATAAATAAGAAGAAGAAGAATTGTTTAAAAAATAAGTGAATAATTTTCTTGGTAATTGCAATGTTCGGAAAAACGCCAATAACTGCTTTACAAGAATATTGCGCGAAAAAAACAGTCAGTAGGCCTTTGTACGAATTCGTTGAAGCTGCAGATGGATCGAAGTCATTTGTTTGCATGGTACAAGCACTAGGAGAAATGGCTGACGGAGTGGGTCGTTCCAAAAAAGAAGCAAAACATGATGCTTCAGCAAATATAATTAAAAAACTTAAAATAACACATCCGGATATTGAAGATATTCCCCAAGCCCCACACGAAGCAATTCCAACATCAGATGCAATAGCCGACTTGAGAGATTTTTGTCTGCAACAGGATCATCCTCTTCCATTTTTTGATATAGTTCAGCAAGCCGGTCCACCGGAGGCTCCCGAATTTACAGCGGAATGCAGAGTGGCAACAATCAGACGATACGCAACATCATCAACAAAAAAGGGTGCCAAACAATTGGCTGCTCACGAAATTCTTCGAATACTTCGATCTGTATGAAGGCAATCAACCCTAACGGATTCAGTTCTTAATATATTTTTTTTGCTTTTTTTAGATCTGTGCAGAGGAAAACAAATCTGAAAATGCAGTTGCAACAATTAATCAACAAATGGACGATGAGGAAGAAGGTAATAAGAAGGCTATCAAGACCTATCGCGAATGCGTCGAATCCGATATTAAAGTTACTTCTGGAATCCGCCTATGCGATCGGCACAATTACTTCCGCAACCTGGATTCCGATATTAGGAGAAACGCCTTCAAAGTTGTAAACGATTCTTCTATAATTTCTGATCGGGAAAAGGTTCATCTACTCTTAGGAGAACTGAAAATAAAATATAAAGTCGACCATATGCCGGCACTTATATGGGAGTCTATGGTGTTTATCGAGCTAATTTCTGACTTTGATGTCGTTTTTGCCGGTACAGAGGACTCGATTTATCCTCATATGCTGGAATACTTTTGCGATATGTTGTAAACATATTATTTTTTTTTCGAACTAATTCTAGACGTTATGAATTATTTTGTTTTTAATCTTGATGTACCTATAGCTTAAGAAAGGAAGTCACGACTTGTAACTGCATCTTTATCACAAATAAAATTTGTTCACAGTATTTAGCAGCAATAATCGTTTGAGCACTATCTTCTGTATGTTACGGAAGTTAAAAATTTTAATTGAAATAAACCTAAAAAGCAAGAAAAAGGGTGTAGGGCTAGTCTGCATGCTGTGATGTTCTTCACAAGAAGGTCCAGTAAATTTTATTGCAAAGTTAGGTTAGGTATCTGTCAAACTGTAAAGAACAACATTGCTAGCTGCCTTGGTGGAATAAAATCTAAGCTTGCTCCAAAGAGATCCCCTACTGCAGAGCAATGTCGAAATACACGGATTTAATAAAAGTGGGTACACAATACGCTCGTCGAATGAATTTTTTATCAAATAGGATTTTCGGAGAAGTGGCAAAGACCACTAATAGCAAATCAATGAAAGTTGTCAAGTTATTCAGCGAAGAACCTGTACATCTTAGAGATTTCGTTGTTAACTACTATCCTAGGCACGTAGAGACATACATTTTTATGAAAAAGCTCCGGGATTATGGACTCTATCGTGATGAGCATGAGGACTTTAAAGAAGAAATGAAACGTCTTAAGAAATTGCGAGGTAAATCAGCCCCTAAGAAGGGTGAAGGCAAGAGATCTAAAAAATAGAATCAGTTCGCATAGTTAATTAATAAATAAATTTTAAAACAAAACGTTTTTCAGTTGATCCAACTTGACTTTTCATTCATTTCCGTTCCACAGTGATTTCCTTATCGAAGTATCTCATATCATTCTTTAAAAAGGAAACCAGTCATTAAACGGGTTGAATATGGAACGAAAATAATTGTATTGTATTCTTATAATTGAAGGTTTTATGTACATGATAATCGCCGCTTGTTCCCATTCTTCGGCATAGCCCGTAGTTGATCTGCTGGTTGTGATAACCTCCCTTTTATTGCTATTTTCTACTTTTATGTTAGCGTCACTATTTCCTAATCTGCTTATATATAAAGCGAGAAAATTGCGGCATTGTTTGGATTCGTTTTGAAAAGCTCAAAAGAAATGATTGCAGAATTTGGAAAAATTAACAAATTCAGCGCAGTACATTGAGCGAGATTACGATTTTAGATAACTTTTTTTAGCTAGGATCATTTACACTAGTCTCCTAGCATTTTTGCATTGATATCCTTCTTTTTGGAGATAGAATTTGCTTATTATTAATATTTTTTGAGGGGTCGTAAAGGCGTTATCGCCGCCACCCTTGTGACTTCGGCTAACCGAGATTTAGGTCCTAAATGAATGCTATGATTGTTCCGGAAGCCGCTTTTACAACATCGTCTGAATTCTGCTTGCACCGTATGCCTTCAAAAGCTTAATAGTGCCAGTGGATATGCTCTATTATTTCCTCTTACATACAACACGTTTTGTCACGTTGCAAATTATATATATCTTAGCACCATGTATATCCCGTCGGAGTATCTCACGTGCATCGAGTTCGAGAGCATGTATCTCTGCTTAGAAAATGGTTGATAAGGTACCTATTGACTTTTGGAGTTCGCATAATCCAACGCCAGCCTTTCCAGGCATTTTGGAAACGTCCGTAGCATATTAGAGCTTCTCTTTCATTTCGTTGGTTTTTTGATACCAGTACTCTCTGGCATCTATGACTACGTTAAATGTTATTTCAAAGTTGGACGTGGATAAACGGACGGATCCCTGAAAGGGAAATTACTGGGCCTATTCATAAACGCAGGTTTGCAATGCATTATTCAGCAATTCACTTTGTTCAGCTGAACATCACTAGCGGTTCTAAGGCTGAGGTTGGATAGGTGCGCATGGAACGGGTTACTCCTAAACATGTAAGGCTCTGCAGACGTCGTAGTTTCGTCTGTGCTGTATTTTTTACTATACGTATTTTTACTATGCCAGCTCTGCGTATGTGACCAGGGGCCTTATAATCACATGATAGGCCCAGAGGACGATTTTGAGCTTGAGTCCCAAAATCTTTTGAATAGCCGTCTGCGTGTCGTAAGTCTGCTGTGCTTTTCCTTGGGACGACTTCCAACTCAGGGTTCCAGGTGCCTCCAAGACGTAGTCACAAGTTTGGGCTTAACTTTAGATGAGTGCCTGGCCTAGGTCCCCCCCCACATCAGTCAGGTAAGAAAAAGAGCGTTCTTCGCCCTTTGCAAGTTATATTCCAATAGGTCCTTCACTCCACAGTGGTTGAAGGCCTTGTTGGTCAAATCACTACACATGCGGATCATTTGCTATGGATGTAAAGCCTTTTCGGGACGCAATGTAGGCCAGCTAAATAGACTAAAAACTTCTTTTAACTCAGGCGTGAGGTACATCTTCTCCTTGGACAGGAGAGATCACGTTTCACGCCCAACGCACACAGTCCTTGGGTGCTCCTTCATGAACTTCCTCTTCCTGCGGACACTTCAGCTGCTTCACCGGGTGCTAAGTTAGAAGCTTCCCAATTACTTCTTCTCCAGGTCGGTGAAATCCAAGTTGCTGCTATTGCGGCTCTTTCTGTCTCGTACTATGGGGTTTATCCTTCCAGATTAGGGCGGTTCGTTTATGGAATCGACTATCTTTGGCACACAGATACTGCTTCTCCTTAATTGTAAGCCAATCTATTGTGCATGCTTCCACAATCTTTATATAAAGCTCTTGAGCTTTTTGATTGTTATGCTTTGAATCGAATAAAGAGTTATGTTCACCCAAGCACCAGTTTTCCAAGCTGTGATTTGTTAGCTTAATTACGAGCCCGTCAGTCACAAGTGACCAGAGAGGGGGACAGGACCCCTCCTTAGGGTCAGCCCTTCGTGGCCTTAACAGTAACTGACTCTTCTAGGTTAGCTACGAAATTCCGGCAGCTAAGCATAGCTTTGATCCATTTTACAGTCGAGGATTCATTTTCTCTCTTGACGCCCTTCTGTTCGATGGCCTCGACGGTGGTGTTATCAAAGGCGCCTTCAATATCTATGAAGGTAGCGTAGCGCTGTAGACTTGCCCGCTTGGTATGCATGTTGATGTTCATACAAAGATTTCGTTTTTAGGATCTCATATCTTTTCCATTGTTTTAAGTAGGAAGGAGGTAAGACTAATGTGGCGGTACGCTTTGGGTTGATGACTGCCCTCCAAGCTTAGGTATGAAAGCCGGCTTTACATTTCTCTACAGATTAAGAATATAGCTTAGTGTAGCTAGCTTTTAAAATCTTATTAGCTTTATCAGGCTCTGCTGTAGTCGAGCTATGATGATACCATCACCGCCAGGGGATTTATGTGATTTAAATGAATTGGTTTCCGATCTTACTCTCCCCAGTGTCAGGATACGCCCAGAAAGGCTTTTAATCCAGGAAGAAGGAAGGAAGATGATTGAGCTTATCCGCTCGGAAGACCTTTTTATATTCTCATGGAATCTGGGAAGTGAGTTCCCAAGAGTAATTTTATTGCCTCTCTCGGTTTCCTGTAAAACAACCGTCAACCTTTTGAAAAAAAACCCCACGCCATTACAAGGGTCGTTAGATATAACTTTATGGAGTCATAGTAGTATGAATACCTTCACAGACGCTTCTTCAAGTTTTTATATTCAGTCAGGACCTTTTCATACATTTCTTTTTTTTAATTTAATTAATCTAAGCACTTCAGCATATTCACAAAGGGTCGACCATCAAAATTGCTCTCATCAGCTTGTTCTGCAATTTCTTCACACGATTTGTGCGCTCAGCTAATATCATAAATAGTGTCGATGAGTCTCACCATAAGAACTGCCCTACTACCCTGCGATGAGGACAGCGATGCGAAGACCACATCCGAGATGGTGAGCTTTTTTCTGCTCAATCTCGTGCGAGAGAGTGAAGACAAACTTCTGCACTCATCTATTGAAGAGGACGTTTACGTCGAAGAGGAGAATGACAACGGAAAAATAATCGAGCGATATTCCAGCAGCGGTAGCAATGTTGAGGGTAGTGAAAATTGATTTTTACCACTCCAACGCGGCTTCAGAAGTCCTACTTCTCTACCTGTTACAAAAAGGAGAGGTGTTTGTTCTCGTTCAAGAATCGTGCGTTTTCAAAGACAGGATTTGCGGACAGCCAGGCGCATGGTTACAGGGAGCAGGTAACTCCATTATCCTGTATTCTTACAAAAAATGACATTTATTCCTCTATCCTCTATGAATTTAGCGATAAGGACACCGTAGCAGCCACAATGGAGCTCCAAGTCCAAGCTTTATGGTTGGTCTCCAGCTATATGGCTCACGACTCAGAGGACGTCCCCAACATAACCTAAAGGAAGACTGTTGCGAAATCGGTGCAGACGCTAACTCGCACCACACAATCTGGGCAGCTCAAACATAAATAATAGAGGTGAGTCAATTTTTGATTTTATTCTTAGTACTAACCTCCTAAATTGCAACATGGGAAAGGAACCCATCTTTAAGAACTCTATCAGGCATGAAGCTCTGGACATTACATTAGTCTCTGAACAATCCGCTCATATTATAACATAGTGGAGTGTAACCAAGTAACCCTTCTTCTCCGACCCGCGTATTCTGAATTTAGACTACTATTACATAAGTTCTCTTTTTTTAATGAGAATGCCATAGCTCAGAGGATGCCCTATGATGCTAAAGCACAGCCTTGGCTGGAAAGGAATTAAGGCTAAGAGAAATGGGCTGAGAGGTTGAGGGAAGGAGGTGTCGATGTACGCCTCGTTTAAAAGTTTCGGGCTCAAGAGATGAAGCAAAAACAGAAGATGGTAAACTGTTTCACATTCGTGTTGTTCGGCTTAGAAAAGATTCGCAAAATTTGACGTTACGACCAAATTTTACCCTGAGGGTATAGGGGTGGGAGGGAAATGAAGCTCTAGTATCGCGCGTTATGATGCGCCTTCAAAAGTAGAGAAGAACAAACTGTGGTAAATATAAAAATGCTATAAATAGTCTATCGAGTGAAGGTTCACCTAACATTTACTCTAGGCAGATCCTCAATACTGATGGATACCCTAACGTTTGCTTGCAATAAGGTAACACCAATTTCTTACCTTAACCGGTTCCCTAAAGCTTAACCCAGGCCTCCTTGGTGATCGGGGCGAAAACCATTGCCCTCAAAAAGGAATGCTGCAAACTGTTTAAGCAAAAATGAAATAACAAATGAACTTCCTATAAGGAATGCCGCAGGAAATTTAAAAAAAATCTGGTAAGGAAAGCCAAGCGAACTTCGTGGGAGAGTTTTTGTAACAAAATCGAAAGTACCTCCGAAGTGGGCCGCTTCCATAAGATCCTCTCAACTACACTACGTTCCCCAACTTTGACCACACACCATCCCACATTGATGTAAGGCCATGTTGGCTCTTTGAATTTTTTCCTCCACGTCTTTTCCAGGTTCGTCTTGAGTCTCTCATAATGTATGGCACGGCACGGAACTTGTCTCTTACCATAATTGCTGCCATCGGCATATCCCACGTTGCGTATGCCGTAATAGGGCAGTAATGTTCCACAGAAGATTATACTCCTCCCTGTAGGCATTCTCTGCCAACCCTCCCACGCAGTATCGATTCATCTTTCTGAATATTTTGTGCTCTTGTCTTCAGATCTTGCATGACAATAAGCGTGCTGGTTCCTACTTAATGAGTATCTCGATCATCGTCCCGTCAAAGTGATATTTCTTCATTATTTTCAACAGAAAGGACGTTAAGCTTACCGGTCTAAAGGACTTCGTCTCCGTATAATCTTTTCACCTCGGTTTTGGTATAAATTGACCTTAGTCTCTCTCCATGAAACCGGGATGTACCCTATTGCCAAGTATGCAATGTATACACTGGAGTAGAGCTAGTAATATCCCATCTTTCCTGCTGTTTTGAATGGTGAAAACGATTTCATAGATCGTCTGACATCCTCAAGAGACATAATTCTTTCCGCCTTAAAGCGATCCACAGCATTGGAACCTGTTTCCTCAGATGCCACAGCATGTCCGAGCTGTAACTTCCAGAAAAGTGAGTTTTCCCCCCTCTCTGTACGGCTTTGTACCTGCGCTAGGCACCTTATGGATTGATTGGATGCCTTCTTCAGTGATTCCAGCTGCCTGTCCCACCAAGGGGTTAAATCATGTTCCACAACTTCAGTTAAAGCGCAAGCTTTGCGAAGATGAGACCTGTCGATGAGGCCTTTTCGAAGATGAGACCTGTCGCTTCTGTTTGGAAGAGGAGACAGCGGAAATCATCCTATGTCGCTGTGAAGCCCTTGGACGTATCAGGCTCAGGCATCTCGGTGGGGCTTTTCCATCACCATTAGGCATAGCTAAGGCAGCCCCTAAAGAAGTTTTAGGTCTAATTAAGGAACTAAAGCTTTATTGTGTGGCTTAAGTCTGAATTAGGATCATGTCTCTTGGCCGTGACTAAATACTGATCAAGTCCTTAGATCCACTCCTTATAATAATATTCCTGGGCGTCCACACTGTTACTTAATACCTGAGAAAATTTACTCGCACACTTTTTAAGATGATTCCATATAATTCTTCTTCTTTTCTTTTAGTACTAGTTTAGTTGCTAGATTTACTTCACTCACTTGCCACTCACAGTTTATCTTTGACTTTTAAAACCAGTAAATATTGAAGTCTTCAGTCATTACGACAGCACAACCTGCACTAAATGGCTGGTCTGCCAGTTTCAAAAGCAGCACTTTATTTACTAAATTTACCGTTTTCGAGGACTCTCTTAGCCAGGAACAATTTGCATGATGGCCCTAATGTTATTTGCGTTAATTTCTTGCTAAAAATTGCACGTAAAATGAGAGAACCCCTATCCCTTTTTAAGTGAATTATTTTTTGACGAGACGAGAGTAAGATCCTGAAAAGAGTCTCGACAAAAGAAAAATTCCTCAGTACACTGCACTGTAAAAGAGATTAGATTCAGTTGAAGACAACTCCAGATCTAGAAACCTGCTGACATCATAGGATATATTATTGTCGTGCTCTACAGGAGAATCGTGAGCAAATCCGACATAAAGAATCATAAGAGCGAACCAAAAACCATTACAAACCAAAGAAAATTAATCAACGAACGTACCTTATACAAATCCAAGAGAATGTTTTATCTCGTCCTCGCACGAAAACTTACCTCCGATAAGGATATCATACTAGGAGCCAAGGGCGTAGGGAAGAAATTCGTTTACAATTCACGGTACCGTCACTTCCCTGGGAATAACTTTTATTAAAAGAGTACTAAATACACACAAATCACATATTTGTAGAAATATTTCATGTATAATCATAGTATCAACAGTGGAGCTATGCTAAAACGATAAATACATAAGTTTAGGAAAAAAATAAAACTATTTTAACAATTCCACGCTGGATTCGTGCAACTTTGCCTTTTTACAAAAAGTTGGGTTTCATGTACAATTGCTCATCTGAGAAAAAATTTCAACTGATCCTCTTACGCTAAAACTATTTACTTGTGGTTATTGGTGTTTATAGAAATGCTAAGAGATTCCATTGCTTCTACGTCTCTATCGTGAGATATTTTTACGTATTCAAGTGGTTTAACTTTAATTTGTTACTTTAAATGTCTTAAACTTTGCTTCATGCCTTAAAATTAATGGTAAAAACCAAAAGATGGTAATGTGATTCTTAACGAAACACAAGAATGGAACTCAGGGATTTTATGTTGATGTCGATTTGAGATTGAGCCTTTGGAAATTTTCGTCTGGATTTCAAGCAGTTCGGCACTGTTATTTCGGTCGGTGCTTTCGACTGGATCCTGTAATTATTGCTCAATTGCGTTTTGTACTTTTCGTTTCATCAGACGTGCACTGTATCCGACATAATTTCCAAAGGCCCATCTCGACTCTGGGAGCACTACGAAAACTTAAAGAAAAGCGCTATGTACACAGTACAAGGAAAGACCGCCATAAGACTACTTACAAATCTGCGGCCTTTCAAATCCGTCCATAAATAACTCAATAAATACAAAATTCATACAGTTCAATACGCTAAGAGTTAAGGAATAAAACAACAACAGTCTTCGCGGGGGGATATTAACGTAGATTACGGCCGCATTCCGCAGGTAAAATAAAGAACGGCTGTCAGCGACTTGAGTACTCGATACAGGCGGGCGAGCAGGTAAGTTTACCTGTTAAATTGACCGCAGACGAGTTTTTGTCACGACACTGTCGTGGCCAAAAAGTCCTGCAGTCGCTGTACAGTGGTCCTGTCAAGAGCGCACAAGTCGAAATCAAATGTTTTGCTGGTCACTTCGAATCGGCCTGTTGCCGCAATCATTTCCACCACTTGTTGCAATTCGTTGTTGTCCTGTAGCGTCATTATTTTGTGCTGAAGCTCTCGCAACTCAGACATATAGTCCAGATTGATTGAGTTTCGTTCACTTGAGTTGTTTGCAGATAATGCTACTGGCACGGGGGCAGAGGATGGGGTACGAAATACCGGGGAACTATTGCTTATGCGAGGAGATGCATCTTGAGGTGTTGCTTGATTGGAGGTAGAAGTTATTGGAGAATTGACTTTATCGTCAAGATCTTTCTTCAATAGTTTGCCTGGAGGCTCTTGCTGGGAATTTACAACTGGAGACACGCTTTTCCGGGCAAACGTTTCCGGATCGTCTTTACTTTTTCGCTTCCTTTTCTTTGAGTCTTTCTCAGATTTGGATTTATCTCGAACTTTGTGTTCCTTTTTATCAGGCTTGCTGCTCTCTTCAAAATGAGGCACTATGGGTTTTTGTACCATTAAATCGGGAAAACTGCCATTGGATGCATCCGAGTGGTTGTTGTTCGATTTTGGCTCGCTGGGTGGAGGTGCAGAGCTCTCATTTTCCGAGTCGCTCGTATCTTGATCGCTAAGTTTGTTCGGAGCAGTACTTATCGAGTTTGGAGTAGTTTTTTGTTGAGAAGATAAAATAAGTTCATTCATTTGAGGTGATGGTTGTGAGATTTTCTTAATTTCATCTCTTTGCTTGTTGATCTTTTCCTTTTTCTTTTCTTTTGCGGAGACATCTTTTTCTTTATCTTTCTCCTTACTTTTGTCCTTCTTTTTGTGTTTGTGCTTTTTTTCGGAATCTTTGTCGTGTTTCTCCGGAGGTTTCTTTTCAGGATTTGAATTTTCTGATACTTTGGCCTCAACTTTCTTGACTTCCTTTGCTTCTTTTACCACCTGTGCACTTTCTTTTTTTGCCACATCCGTTTTTGCATCGGCGTTACCCTTAACTGGTGCGCTGCCGGAATGAGTAATATTAGAAGACGCCATGGAGAGATGGGAATTGCTGGAATTCGAGCGCTCATCTTTTTCTTTATCTTTCCGCTCCCGTTCTCGCTCCTTTCTCTCTCGATCCTTATCTTTCTCGTAAGATTTCTTTTCCTTTTTTGATTTTTTCCCACTGTTGCTGGATACCTTTTTACCATCTGTTTCATTTTTAACTGGCTGCTTTACTGTAATTTCTTCTCCCCGACTTGTTGTTGAAGAACTTCTAGGAGGACTTGGTCGTTTTGGGCTTGGTACCCGTTTCGGACTGGCAGGTCGTTTTAATGCCCTATCTTTACTGCGATCTCGATCTTTTGAATGAGATTTTTCCTTGCTTTTTTCTTCTTTCCGCTCGCGCTTTTCTTCCCCCGAAATTTTTCTGTCCTCCTTCGAAGCATCTCTTTCTTTGTGTGGGCTATTACGTCTGTGCTTGTCCTTTTTCTCAATTTTCTCAATTTTATCTTTTCCTAAACTTGCAATAAGAGGTGCGGATTTCTCTGCAGGTTTAATAGCGGTCTTATTGTTTGGGATCACACCAGGACTACCTTTACTCTTCGGGTCTGGGGAGACTTTGGTTGATGTTTTTGTTATTGGTGTACCAAAAAGTGTTGCGAATGTTTGCGATTTGCTATCTTCCGGGCGAATTTTATGTTTTTTAACAGGATCAATGGTCGTTTTAGGTTTACTTACTTGCGCCCTTTCGTCTGTCGAATCTCGACTTTTTTCATCGTAATTCATCATTAGAAGAACTCCACCGCCCTTTAAGAGCTTCTGTTTAAACTCGTCTGATGGATTGTTGAAAATGAACTTTTTCACAACACTTCGATGTACTGGAGGTCCGGTGTTTTGTAAATCCAAATCGTAAGAGTACGTTACCCGTTTTGGATCGTCACGATTTTTAAAGTATATGTCTATCGGGAGTACGAACCCAGCGTATCCTGATTCTTTGAGAACGTAAGGCGCTTCTTTGTAAGCTATAAGAAAAGGGTGAATTGTTAAAATTTTTAAAAACATAACTAACTCGCAAAGTACTTACTTCTTTTCGGTTTAGGAAATGAATCATGAAGATTGAAAACGACTTTATCCACGAAATGACTGATGTCAATTTTATCTACTCCACGAACGTAAAGCTCCCAATCATGTGTAAAACCTTCTGGTGTTTTTTTGCTCTTTAATTTGGCCGAGTGACCAATTTCGAATGACACTTTCACTGCCATAATATAGTGCTGAAATACATTACATTATTTTTTCTTTATGTAGGCGGAGTTATTTGCAAATTTTATTAATTTTTATTTTCAAAACCCTATTCAAACTGACCCGGAAAAAATCGTCTCTTTTTTCCATTCCTATACAATGCAAAGGGCTGCGGGAATTAGAGAGAGAAGCATCAGGCTAGTAGGGAAGTTTTTTTTCTACCATGACAATTTTATTTAGAGCGTTGAAAACGACCCGAGAAAATGCTAAAACTCCATTTTTAGGGTTCTGTACCAAAATGGCAAAAGAAGGAACGGCTGGTTATTTTATCAACTACTAATGCTATCGACTTGAAATTTAGAATAATTTTAAATAATGTTTGCCCACCTTTATTGCAAATGAAAAAATTTAAAAAAGGAAGTGGGGGGAGGTCAAAATTGTATAGTGGGGTTACTAGGTTAAGTGAGGTATCATATGAAAGGGCTTCATTTGCACATTATAAAATATACTTTCATCCCCCCCATCCCCTATGTTTGCAAAGCGAAATATCTGAAATAATTACACTTTATAGAGGTTTATGTAAATATTACAGAAAAAAATAAAACGCTGTCTCTAACCAGTACGGAACCCTCGGTACTCGAATCCGATTTGCACTTGGCCGGTAAACTTTTGCGTAGCATTGGTAGGAACTGTGAGTCTCAAAACCTTTCTGTTCGTAAATGCAGATTTACACAGCAGCTGTAAGATTTAACAATGTGAAGTCCTGAATCATGCAGCTCCGTGTAAGAGGAGAGCTAGAAACTTGGTACCCTCTCTGAGTTAAATTTAAATAAATGTTTAAATCATTTTTTCAGAGATCTTCAAAATGTAAAAAAGCAGTGCTTCTTCGTGTTTTGGCAGTTTTTTTTTAAAGATATTGTCAAAGCTCAGGGGATGCCCTATGATGTTGGAGCACAGCCTTGGCAGGAAAGAAATTAAGGGTAAGAGAAATGGGTTGAGAGGTTAAGTGAAGGTGTCGATATACGCCTCGGCTCATAAAATGAGGGGAAAACAGAAGATGGTAAATTGTTTCGCATTCGTGTTGTTCTGCTTAGAAAATATTCCTGAAATTTGACGGTACGTGCAAATTTAACCTGGGGAGTATAGAGGTGGGAGCGACTTGAAGCTCTTGTATCGCGCATTGTCATGTGTCTAAAAGGAATCAGGCTAGCAATTTCGTTAGAACAATGGCTGTGGAAATAGCGATAGAGGAGTGAGAGACAACCGACATTCCGTCAATGCTCCAGAGAGTCAATGCCCTCAGAGATTGAGGAATCGCCAATAAGTTTAATAGCCGCACGCTGGACTTTGTCTAACGCGGACAATGCGGTGTGTCCGGCTGCTACCCAAATATGGGAATTATATTCAAGTCTAGGCCTGATGTGCTTGTAGATCAGCGCGCAGTCAGAGGTAGTGAAATATTTTTTACATCTCTTTAGAAAACCCAAGCAATTTTAGCGATTTCAAATATATTATCAGTGCAGCTAAGATAATCGGAAATCTCAATTCATAAGATGTTTAGAGAGTACGAATTTGGTATATTTACTCCATCGACTAAAATAGGTTGGGGGTGGATTGGACGTTTTTAAGGGACATTAAACAGCATTGAGCTTTATATGCATTAAACTTAACACGATTTGCTCTGTCCGAAACAAGTATCATAGAAATGTCGTTGTTTAATGATCCAAACATACTTTCTCGGTTGATTTCTTTAGCGTTTCTACGAGAATTCATTACATAATCAAAAGAGTACGCGAAATCAAGGGTGCTGTCGTCGGGAAACTATGAATGGGATTGCGAGTAAGAGATAAACGGTCATTAATAAAAAGACAAAATAAGGTTGATGAAAGAACTGAACCCTGAGGTACACCGGCATTTATTTCTTAGGAATCAGATGTATCTCCGTCAATTACTACACGGATTGAACCGCCTGACAAAAAACTCTCAATCTATTTAAAGAGGTGTAAATACAGACCAAATGCTCGAAGTTTGGCTTGATGGGCAGCATGCCAGACTCTATCAAAAGCTTTTGAAATATCAAGACCGATGATTTCGGACTCACCAAAATTATGGGGACATTGGCCCTTATGCAAAAGAAGCTCAGACTCATTGTTTTATATGAAAAAGTGAGATTCGTCTCGAGATCAATCTCACTTTTTCGTGTAAAATGTTGAGTGTGAACTTTTGCTCATTTTTTTTTGCATAAGGGCCACTGATTCCAACGCTCCGTTAGAACCTTTAGTAAGTCTCCGGTTGAGCGGCGCGGAAACCGTACTGGCAATCGTTGATAAGATGGTCATTTTCTAGCTATATCTTCATCAACTGAGAGTTGATGAGTGCTTCAAAAACTTTACTTGAGACCGAAGTTAGTGCAATTGGTCTGTTATTAGAGAGGTCGCATGCCTCTCCTTTTTAACTGACTTCCCAAAAACAAAGAGGTTCTAAGTTCGACGTGCATTTTTTATGTCTGACCGGGCATAACTTTGTAACGCGTTGATCGATTTTGATGATTCTTTTTTTGTTGTACAGAGTAAGATTGCTAAAAGAAGAAAATTTGGCCTAGGGTGGGTGAGGGGTAGTCTAACTTCGTACCGCGTGGACCGATTTGGACAATTCTTTTTCTGTTGAGTAGAGTATGTTCCTTGGTTGCTACCACGAGAAAAAAATGTTGGTGGGGTAGAGGTGGGTGGAACCTAACTTTGTAACGCATGGACCGATTTGGATGGTTCTTTTGCTGTTGTATAGAGTGTGATGGGGGTAGGGGAAGGGGAGGGGTAGTCTAACTTCGTAACGCGTGGACCGATTTCGATGATTCCTCTTTTGATGTATAGAACATGTTGCCCACTGGACGACAAAAATTTATAAGTTGGATGGTGTGCGGAAGGGGCGTTACACAATTTCTTAATTCACACACCTATTTGGAAGACCTAGGGTTGGGGTGGGGGGATACCTAACTTTGTGAGTATCTATTTCTATTCTGACAAAAATTGTGGCTTATGGTGAGAGTTCGAGGGTGGGCGGCGCATATGTCATAAGGTATAGACCGATTTTGATTCGGTTGTGCATAATACGTTTCCTGATTGATAAATGATAACAATTTTGTACCTAGAGTGATTACGATGATTCTCTGACTGCGATAATTCTGTCTTACTGTATACAGAAAAGTGGCGCACTAGGGTCTTGTTAAGGATTTTCTAGGCACTAAAGGGTGACCGTGACTAATTTCATAATATGTTGCCGGTGTTTTTTTACGATATGGAAAAATCCTAGGGGACAACCCTTTGATGCGGTAGCATGGTTTTGGCCGGAAGGGAATTAGGGTAAGGGAAGTGAGGAAACTTGAGTCTTGTTTTTGCATTGCTGCGAGCTAGACAACAGCCCAGAGATGGAGTGGATTATTTTAATTTCTTAATAAAAGCTCACGGTCATCTGGTCTCGAACCCGGGACCCATGGCATATTGGTCTTGCCGCTCAACGCATTGATCCAACTCCGTCTTCTTTGTGCCATTAAAACGGATTAGGTCTACATACTCATCTCCCCCGTGGTATAATGCTAAACTCTGCAGTCTTAGGAGCAGGAAGAACAAACTCAGGAAAAATTACTTGCGTTGTAATAGCGCAATAGCGTATTCTGACTTTGTGACCTATTATGAAAGTTTTAAGGCACTATCCTCCTCGCTCTATAAGGATTACCTTGTTAGTGTTCGCAATAATATGCATAATAACCCTCGAAATTTCTTTAAATTCATCAATATGAAAAAGAAATCGAGCAACTCTCCATCTCTTTTATAGTCCCTGTTCATAAAAAGGGCCATAAGAATTATAACTAATCATAGACCAATCACGAAGTTATCTTGCATATCTAAATTATTTGAATCAATAGTGTATTCGCACCTTATAGAGCGTTGTATTGGCTTCCTAATCCTATCTAAGAGACAGGTCTTATCGTGTGTCGCTCCGTGGCTCTCAACTATTCGTTCTTGCCATTGACGACATTGTCCGTCTGATCTCGTACACTAATGTTCTAATTTACGTTTCTGGAGTGGTGCGAGCATAATGGCTTACACCTCAATTTTGAGAAATGTGAAGCTATGACTTTCTCCAGAAGCCCTAATCCACAAGTTTCTCATTACAACTTTGCGAGGAATGGTCTCCGTCGCATGCTGTCTTGACTTTACTCTGCATATTAACTATATCGTGTCTAGAGGCAGTTTAATCTTGGGCTTTGTTAAGCGTCGGTCTAGAGATTTCTCGGATATACCAACATTGATTCATTTGTACTGCTCCTTAGTTAGACCTATTCAAGATTATGCATCTCAAGTCTGGTCGACCCACTACACTGTTCATTCCAAGCGTATTGAATCGGCGCAGCTTAATTTTCTTAGATTTGCGCTTAGAGTGGACGATTCGCTAAGACTGCCACTCTACACTGACCGCCTCTGGTTGCTCGGTTGTGAAAAGGCGCAAAGTCGCTGATTTGGTCTTTATTCACCAGCTCTTGAACTCCAATATAGACTCGGGTTTGCGTGTTAGCGAGGTTTCCTTCAGACAGTCCCAACATAACCTTCGAAGAAGAAGTGCGCCTTCTGTGTTAGAAAGGTTAATTCTATTTAATATACACTACGCATGTTGTGCCGTGGTATATTAGATGTACGGCTACCGTGCATAAACGAAACTTAGCTGTAACAAGATAATGATTGCTGCCGATAACAAGAAGACAATTTCGCCAATTTTTCGGAACAGCAACATGCTTAATGTGATTCTCAATTCTGCCTTTTGGAGAAACCCAGTTTGTTAAATAGCATTTTTTGTGTTCAAATAAGAACCGCCGATGACAAGTTTGCCGCTTATAAAATTCAACAAGCAACTCCCCAAAGGCGTTCCTGTTTCTGAGTTTAAATTTTCCCATTACATGTTGATGTTGTTATATTAGCGTTGAGTTCCCCCCATAAATATCTCTATATTAACTAAGGGAGCTTTATCAAAGGTGTCACCAAGACCTCCTTGGTTGTTATATCCACATGATTCCCCCGGTGATGATAATTGGGTTAAATATTAGTGACCAGTCCTGTAGCGATTGGCGGGCCAATTTGGTTAGCAACAAACCTACACCTACCATGCGGGGTTTTTCTGTTTCTTCCTTGCCAAAATATAGCAGAGCGGTTTCAAATGTGATTGATGTAAACTCTCCCCTTTCTCTCCATCTAGTCTCTCTTAACCCTACAATATTTATTAGATACTTGACCATTTTTCGCTCCACTCCATGATCTTTGTGTATTCACACTCGTCCCACAGAGTTCTCAGGTTCCACAGTCCGAGGTTTATAGTCAAAGGTAGTCATCAAAAAATCAATTACAGATATCCAAGAAATAGTAGACCTGTCGTGTGTATGGTTTTGTTTTTCATATAAGCGGGTTACAAACTTACCTATTCTATCCGAGGAACGTTGCTTCTTGAGGCGTCCTGTGGTCTACTGAAAGTGTATTTGCATAGCGCATAGATTCTCTTTAAAACGAGATGTTCTGGCTGACGTTTGGGTCCTCATTTCTCAACGTTCTTATTAAGTCTGTATTTTTTTTTACTGACCTAAATTTTATTTTAAAGGGATCAAGGAGACATCATGTGTTCATAAAATGTTTTCTTATTATAAAATAGCAATAAAAGTAATTTGTTCCATATTAAGTAGGCAAGCAAGTTCCTATAAGAATTTAATAGAAATATATTCCTTGATCCTTTTGCACAAGCTGTTTATATCCCTACAAATCTGCAGATTTTTGTAGTTATTTCTTCTTAAAATTGTTCTCCTCATGCATGTGTGCATACGACAATCAATAGCATTCTAAAATACGGCTGCTTTCAGCAAAAAATCAACGTAATTTTGGCAACCTTATTAAATAATTATAAAGTTCCGAGTATTCTAAGCTGTCTGTATAAGAACTGAAATTTTTTCAAAGTTATCAAGACTATATTTCAACACCTTTGAGTTATTTGCACTAAAGTAAAGTGAACTTATTAAGCCTTTTCCATCGGTCTAATCTTTGTAAGATGAAAATATGGAGAAATCCCAAGATCCCCAAGCTAAACGAAAAATTTCCAGTTGGTGAAACAAAATAACCCTCTTCAAGTTTACATTTTGTTATTAAATAGTTCTCTTGAATAAAACTTCGATGATGTGTCTTTTAAAGTAGTAATTAATTACCTGGTCCGAGTTGTAAAAACAGAATTTCTCGTCTTGAATTTACTTGATATCTGCAACCACTCCCGTCATTTGTGGGCCGGCTGATAATACCCCTTTTAATGCTATAAGTAACATATTTTAATGTATTACTATAATCTATTATATATGTGTAATCCTCACACCTTTTTCTTATTAGTTAATTAATAAAATACAGCAAATTTTCACCAGAAAACTTTGCAATTTTATTTGATGGCTAATGGCATCTACTGGCTGTCAATAATTCTTCTTCTTCTTCTTCTTGTTTTCTTTGAACACGAAGCGGAGTTGGCACGTTATCTACAAAGTGATTTGGCGCACAAAAATTTTATCATTTTTCTTTAAATATAGTTTTTTATGCATTATCAGATCAAAAATATATTGTATAGCAATAAATAATTAATAAACATCCATTTTACCATCTTCCTCGTGCACATAAATCGACTTTTCTGGATAAATTAATTTTTTGTCGTAAGTCATTGTCAGATTGACGTTTAAAATGGCCCCTTTGCTAAAAACATTTAATAATTTTAAAGACCGAAAGTCGTTTAAATATGGAGTTCCCTTTCTCGTGTTAATTGTCGGCGGTTCTTTTGGTCTTAAAGAATTTACATCAATTAGGTAGGTGTTTGATGGTTGTCGAATATGTGTTAACTTTTTACAAGCATTTTGAATTCAATAGGTACAAATTTTCTAAACAACAGTTAGTAACTCCAGATATATTAGAAAAAGAAGGAATTAATATGAAAAAAGCGGGAGAGGTTACCCTAGAGACAGAGTTTGAGAAATTAAAATCTCTGGATATTGACAATTGGGAGCAAAAACGCGGGCCAAGACCGTGGG
The DNA here is from genome assembly GCA_964036015.1 of Leptarthrus brevirostris. Lineage (NCBI taxonomy): Eukaryota > Metazoa > Arthropoda > Insecta > Diptera > Asilidae > Leptarthrus > Leptarthrus brevirostris. Next base: position 2,287,566 of record OZ038371.1, on the reverse strand, counting down.
AAGAAGCAACTTAAAACTGTCGTAGAATATTAGAGAACGTAGTGTACTTTATTTCTATATTGCATAAACTCATACAATAACATTTACTTGATACTTTCTACCTGCGTATTCTACAATAAAACTAAGTAAATTAAATTTCCTCCTCATCATCGTCGTCGTCATCGTCAACCCAATCACTCATAATATTTCTCAGCTCTGCCTTCGTGATCAGATTGGTATGTTCACTATCTCCTTTTTTACTGGATTCAGCTGTATCACCTACAGCTTTAGGACTTTCTCTACCTGATGATTCTACTTTTACTTCTTTTTTTCTCTCTTTTTCTTCACTCTTATCGTCGTTTTTCGCTGGTTCTTCCTCATCAACCCGATCTTCATTTTCAACAGTCTTAGCACACTCTTCTGTATTCTTACCAATTTCCTCACTTTTATTGACCGCGCTTGAATCGTCATCTTGTTCAATTTCCTCCTCTTTCACTTCACAATGCTTTTCTTCTAATTTATCTTTATCCGATTCTTTTGCTTTATCTTTTAATGGGGAATTTTTCTTTGCTGAATTCTCTGCATTTTCGTCAACATTTGCCAAAGTTTCGAAAAGAATTTCTTCTTTATTTACATCCTCGTTGTTTGTCTGCTCCTCATCTTTACTGGTATCCAACTCTGATTCAAGTTTTACAATTGTCTCCCCATTCTCCTCGTCTTCATCGTCGTCATCATCATCATTATCTTCGTCTTCATCGTCAGACCAATCGGTTAACAATTTTAATTTCATTTCAAGCGAATCTTTCGAAGAATTCTTTGTTCCAAGTTTTTTCGAATCGGGTGATTCCTTTTCCTCAACATCCTTGGAGGTATCATCTACTGACTGAAATTGCAAAAGGATTATAATAATTACTTTAAGTCCTTAAAACATAAAAATTACTTCATCTAGCGATTTATCTGCATCCTCCTCGGTTATATTCGTTTTATCGGCGCCAATTTCATTCTCATTTTCATCGTTCTTTTTGTCTTTCTCCGCATCTGTATCACTACGACTGTTTGCGTCCTCGCCACCCCATTCTAATGGATCTTTATTTTTACTTGTTTCCTTATCCAAAGTAGCTGGCATACTCTGTTCGGAGGCCGATTCTGTTTCCTGACCGCAAACAATAAACATGCTATTGTCCCCAGCTTGTTCGTTGGAAGCAGTTTCACTGGCTGTACTTATGGCATTTTCGACAGTTGCAGCTTCGAACGGTTCCTGATTCAAAACCATTACAATACCGTCATGTTGCTGATCAAGTTGCGAAATAATTTCTTCCCGTTGTGCAGGTGTTAGCACCATTTCATTACCGTCAGCATTTACGAATTTGGGCCCTTGAGAGGAATCTGTTTCCACAAATTCATTAGTCATCAGATGAGCATCATCGGTAGCTGCACTTTCGATTACTTGTAAATCACTTGTTGTCTCAGAAGCAGTGCTTATACCAAGAGTTGTGGCGGTTGCCGGTATTCCTACCGGTAGTACAGGCGTATTCTTAGGCAGACTTATGTCTGAAATTATTTTAATTTTTGAATCATGCAATTGATGGGCTTTGCCAAAAGCTTCCTCCTCATCTGAAAAATCTAAAACACCGTCTTCTATAGCACGCTCCTTATGGAAAGCCTTCATATGAGTGTAGAGATGCAACTCTTCCGCGAAGGATCGATTGCAGTAAATGCACGTCTGTTTTTCCTTTTTAATTGGATGTTTCTCCTCTTCGTGATTGCTAAGGGCATCAAAATCGATGAATACACCGGAACAGATTTGACATTTGGGGAAAGTGTACTGCGCTGTTGTCTTAATGGAATGCTCTACGAGCAAATGATATGCCAAACCTTTATTGTTTGTAGAACGCCAGCCACAATGCTCGCACAGTCGTGGATCAATCTTTTCCTTGTGAGCATTTATTAAATGACGCCTAAAACCTCGATATGATGGAATAGATATGGGACGACCGTTAACACCACACCGCAAACAAAGCCAAGGACCTGAAAAAAAACAGTTTATAAACAATTATTTGGCAAACAGACCAATTTTACCAGTTGTGTTTTCAGCTCCAAGAGCAATTAGTGAATGCATAGTTTTGCTATCAATACGGCGAGGTTGTGCCGTTGCAACTTGCGAAGTAGATTGGGTACTTGTTGATGCAATAGGCGCACTAATCTGCTTCAATGGCACGGTTATTGTTTTGCTTGGTTTCGTTTCCTGTGTAAACGAAATAGTTGCGTCGGCATCTGCACTTTCCTTCTTAATGACAATTTTCTGAGCATTATTTGATTGCGGCATTATCTTCAGCTTAATATTTTTGTTGTTCTTAACAAGATGAGGATACTTGCGAAGAACTTCGCTTATTATTTTTGCATGATTAACATTTGTTGATGTCGAGTCTTTGACAACGATTGTAGGTCTTTGGCTACCTTCTGGCTTGGTGGATTTTTGATTGGCCTTGGCCTGCAGTGCTTGTTGTTGAAGTTGTTTTACTTGTTTTCGAAGAGACAAAGGCGGAATATATTCTTCATCATCGTCATCGTTGTGAATCTCGTCGTCCAAGACCTCATCGTACTCCTGTTCATCATCAAATTCCTCGGCAATTTGTTTCCTCATTCTTTGCTGTTCGGCATATTCTTTAACGTCTTGTATGTTGGGCTTTTTCTCCGGCGGAGATTCGTACGAAGACACTGACGATGCTGGCCGCTTATTGCCATTATTTGTGTATCCTCTCCGTAGTTGTTCAAAAGGAGACGCATAAGTCTCGTGCTTGCGAATCAAATTGTCATAATCGTAGGCGTCTGGTTCTTCTTTACATATCAATGGCTTACTCTCGTACGAAATGTTATCGAATGATTTTTCAAACGTTTCTGGTGGTAAAGTGTCTTCCGTGCAATCAAATCGTGAAGGTCCCTTCACCGGAGTTTTAGTATGCGGAAATTTAGTCATTATTTGCGCAGGCTCTGGCAAACTTCGTGGAAAGATATTTTGAGCCACTGGCTTGATTTGCAATGTCTTGTATTGTGGCGTACTATGTGATGTTTGATTGCGACGTGTCGGAGTCGTAGCAGTTGTGCTCTGAGTGCTGTACGTACGCTCTTCGATAATTTTCCCCGTAATTGGGGCATATTGAATTCGTCGAAGTGGTGTTTTAGGTGACATTTTATTCAGTGTCTGCAATATTTGCAATTTTATGAGGTTCAAAATAAGCGCATATAAATTATACTTACCTGAGTTTTATTTCCCTCCATAGTACGTCGGTGGGCTTCAAGTAACTTGAGTAGGACAGTCATATTCATATCCTTGGCCGTTTTTAACAGCCTCCCGTACATTTTTAACTCAAACTCTAATGTCCCCGTGTACATGAAGTTCACAATAGGAACCACCACGTCCGCTTGCAGTCCTGGCGGCATAACCAGAACATCATCGAACATTTCACAAGTTTGCTCCAAAATATTGAAATAATCTGTGCATGCATTCAGAACAAGCCTGTGCACTTTAAGCTGAGAGTTATCGTTGAATTGTAGAGTCAAATCACAGTAGTCTGTTTTGTTGAAGAAATTTTGCAATTTCTGAAGGAAAAATACCCCCCAGTTGTCCACTTTAACTGATTTTATTTCTCCCATTTTGCCAGCCAATATTTTCGCTTAGAATCTGCAAGTTCAGAAAATATTTAATTCAAAATTTTGATTGTTTACAAACGTTGAAGGCTTCGCATTTTTTTTGGGGCTTTTTCATTGGCTTAGCTTGGGTTAGTGCCCCGTCATAAGGTTTCTATTTGCACATATGTTATTGCACTCGAGAAAATATCTTATCCACGACACTTATTGCATTCATTTACATCCCGAAATGAAGGGATTTTGGATTAGCACATTATTCACAAATTTTTCACAAAGTAAAAATAGTAAACATGTCATACCAACCATAGGAAACTTGGGGCGAAGGCAAAATGGCTTGTGCTCTCACATCCACAAAAGCTACACAAACGCGACAATTTTCTTGCACGGATTGAGCCCCCAAAGGGCTATTTTACGCGAGTCCTTTTTAGACACGATCGCCAAAAACCAATTAAGAAACTTTTTCAAAGATTGTTGGTTGCGATTAAATAACCAAATTTAATGTACAAACCCAGGTTAAAACTTTGAACGTTCTCTTCACAGGAGTCGCTTCTATCTTTTCTCCTGCTACTTCAACCCAAAATGGCGTCTGGTAAAGTACAATTTGAACACTTGGTTTATCTGGAACTTTTAGTGAGGATACGAACCAAGCCCATTGTAGTCTCGTTTAGCATAGATATTTTTGCGATTATTAGTTTTTTTTAGACCAATGAAAAGGAGCTTGCCTTTTTAGGGAAAATTAATGTTTTTTTTAATATACAAAGGTAATAACAAAGCAATTAATAATGGGGAAAACAGTTTGGGAAGGCTGCTGCTGTTTAGTTGCCTTTTTAATCTAGTATGCCGTGGATCCGTGGTCCTTTACAAAATAGCAAAATTAAGCCAAAAAAGAGCACTAATTCCCGATTTTTTGCACCATATTGATCCATTAACAAGCGTCCTTTTGCTTACTATGCAGTTATATTGTCTCCTGACAATCGTGCAGTTTTTATTAGGGCAGGAAAACAATATATTCTGGTACTTATGTAGATCTTTAGATCGCACCACAGCCAAGGAGATCATAAACATCGTCAGTAGGTCTCTGAATTCAAAAACTAGCCTTAAACCTTTTACTTAGAAAAATAATGGTTTAATGAATTTAAAATAAATCGGGCGTATTTAGTTAGGCATACTAGAAAGCCATTAACTAGTGCAAGAAGTGATCCTTTTATAAAAGGAACACAGTGGGCATGAGCTTAGACGGTATATAGTAACAGTGTAATGCAAAAGTAAATTTAAAGTATTATTCTTTGAATAAAGCAATTAATTTTCCGGAATAAAAGAATTATTTATAAAACCAGAGTGCAAAAAAAAATTAAATTTCTGAAAAATAGAAGTTTTAAGACAACTGCAGTTTACGTAATAGTGGTCTAATACAGGTTTAGGAACGCACTAAACCTGAAGAAAACTTTAAAACAAGTTTCCTTCGAATCAAGAACAAGACACGCATATTTGCATTAAGACCAACTTCAGTACGGAAATTTTGATGGCACAAAGCTTCAAAATAGGACCAAAATATTTGGTCGGCTGTCAATTTTTCTTTTACAAAAGTTAAATAAAAAATCATCCAAAATAACTTCGGAAAGTGATATGACACCAAAACTTAAATTCGCCGAAGGTAAAATATTGTCATATTCAGTAAAAAGTGAAGCTAAAATTGAAAGAATTTTTTTATTTTAAGGCGAAAAGGTACTATGCTTTCATGGGCCCCTCATCTATGAAGCAAAGGCCCTTAAAAGTATGGTGAATAAAGATAAACAAGTGAAATATTTTATACACTATGCGGGTTGGAATAAAAAGTATCATTTGTCTTAAATATGTTTTAATCAGTCTAATTTTGGAGCTTATTTCCAGTTGGGATGAATGGGTTCCAGAGAACCGAGTACTGAAATACAATGAGGCTAATGTGCAACGGCAAAAAGAAGTATCCAAACAACATGCTTCACTAGCTGCAAGAAATAAAAAATGTAAATTGGCAAATTACAAGAAAAGCATATTATTGATATAAAATCTAATTTAGCAACTCCTAAGGGGAAAAAATCAGATGGTGTTGTTTCAAAAGACGGGGACTCAAGAGCATCAACGCCGTCCAAGGAAATAGTTAAGGAAACGACTTCTACGCCGGCACCTTCGACATCTGGTCGAGGTCGTCCACCAAAACCTACAACTACTCCCGTTACCTCCCAGGATAACAACAAAGATGACGGACCACGGTAAGAGTAGTTGTGATTATTAGTGCCACTAAACACATCAAATACATGTTTGTTTTTGCCCAGAAAAAAGCGTGGTAGAACTGAAACACCCTCGGTGGAAACAGAGGAGCAATTTTTGTCAAAAGTTGAAATAAAAATCAAAATTCCAGACGAGTTAAAACCATGCCTTGTAGACGATTGGGATGCAATAACACGTCAACGTAAATTACTTGAAGTTCCAGCAAAAACTACTGTCCAGGACATCATTGACAATTACATTGCCTTTAAAAAGTCCTCAAAATCGACCAATCCCACAAAAGAAGTTGCAATTAACGATATTGCAAACGGTTTGATCGAGTACTTTAACGTAATGCTGGGATCACAGCTGCTCTACAAATTTGAGCGTCCACAATATTCTGAACTACTTCAGCAATATTCGGATACACCCATGTCCAAATTATACGGAGCCTTCCATTTTCTGCGACTATTTGTCAAGCTTGGATCAATGCTAGCATTTACAGCTCTGGATGAGAAATCCGTTCAGACACTTCTAACGCACTTAAATGATTTTCTAAAGTATTTGGTTAAGAATAGTGCCACATACTTTAGCATGAACAATTTCATCAATGCCAGCCCAGAATATCATAGGAAAGCACAATAAGGATCAATCCTCGAATTTTTATATTTACTTGTATATGAAAAAGTACACGTACACAAACTAGTTTAAGATTGAATAAAGATTTTATTATACAGCAAGAGTTTTACTTTCATTACAACATTTATCTTCATCATCATCATCATCAGAACTGCTCTCTGATGACGGCCAATCCATGGTTGGCTGCCTGTTAAGTCGTTCCTCCTCTGCTTCTTTCAGGTACAAATTTTGGACATCGAGTATTTCTTGGCTGGTTTTACACATACTATACCTTTCCAGCAGCTCTTTATTCAGTTCAATAAATGCATGGCCCCAAGAAAACTTACCCATATACCAGTCAGCTTCTTCCTTCAGTCCGATTATGTACAAAGTGGCAGCAATTGCTTCAACACAACTAAGTTTACAAGGACGTCCATAGTTGATAGGATTTGCTGCAACTAGAAAGGGCAAAAGTCTGGGATGTGGACTTTTCATTCGTCTGAAGGGAGTTTCTTCAAGCCTAGCCCATGAGCAATCAACAACTGCAATTCCATTTGTTTCAATAATTGCTCGATCGGGTGGACTAACACAATTTACTCCAACCGGTGTGAGCACAATTCCTGGAAATGATTGTCCTAACTTAAGTGTTTTTATTAGTCCTAATCTTGCTAGCTTCCTTCCAGAACATTTCTTTGGATCGCAGTGGTTTAGATCCCACATTGCCACAGTAAATGTTGGCTTGGGATCGGCTTTTTCCTCTTCAGACGAATCACTATCATCACTTTTTGTTGAGGTGCTTTCTTTGCTCAAAGAAAGTTTTTCTGAAAAATTCCTCTCAAAGGAAGGATCCTGCTTGTATTTGTTTCCTCTATGAGATTGCTTTTGATGCTTCTTTTTAGAACTCATGGTTTGAGACTGCTTTTATCTATACTACGAGGAAAGTATCTATCGTGTGAAAAAAAAAACTTTTCAGCTGTCAAAGAAAACTGTCAAATCGAGGGGACAGTAGGGTTGCAACTACTTTGCAAATATCGATGAAAACCAAGTTTTCGGTTATTTGCGTTTATCTTTTCTTCTCTGAAGTTTAGAATTTAGAAGGCGAAAGCAAAGATTACGCTTGCATTAGTGTTTTGTGATTTTATACTGTTTTAAATAATAACTTGCACTTCGATTTGTTCTTTTCGACTATTAAGATGATTGGTTCCTCTTGCAGAAGGTTTTGCCGGAACCGGAAAGTGTTTAATCAGACAAGCGGCCTTTCGAAAATGGGGGAGACGAAGGTGAATTCGTATCATGGTAAGTTATGCCTGCTTGTTAAGAATTAATTTTGTTCTGTTACATCTGGTCTGCTATTTCGGTCATTTTCAGGACGTTTATTTAGCTGTTCTAAGTACCTCTCAGCGCCAGGTTAAATGGGCTGACACTATCCCCGTATTTGTACCTATTTTGAGAACACATCTAGCGTAACTTTGTTGTGAGTAAAAACTCTGTTCTGTCGGTTTGTTGGTAACGGTTCGAAATGAAGTCGTTGAAACATGCGACGAGCATATCTATTTATTTATTAAGATTCATCAAATACTGATTACTACATTAAAAATAACAATATAATTACATAAGTAATAGAAAAAGTAACCCTAACGAAGCTGACTCTTCAGTTGAGATCTCGACAAGTGAAAATCAATAAACTCAAAATGATTATCAAGCCTTTTTAAAATTGTAGCAATCATTGCTCACCAACGGGAGCGCCGTAGCAACAGAATCGAAGAAGAAAACAACATGAAAAGCAGGATGAATGAGATAATTCAAACAGCATCAGAGTAGCAACGTATATCCTCACCCAAATGCCCGCTGGATCCGTGGAAAAAAATAAGGTCCACGAATCTACCCGAGTTGTTCGAAACACTACAAGCCTATGTCAAATTAGCAGAAATAATATGGTCAAGAAACAATGCAATAAACCGAGAAACAAAAGACAGTAATGGCAGCAGTTGTTCGTCTTCTATGCCCACACACAATCTACGGCAGATGAATTGAGTTCACCAAACAGCTGCCACCCAGGCAGAATATTGTACGAGAGGTCATTAATAAATGAGGAAGCTTGTTCGTAGACCATAGACGACGAGCCAGAAGGAATATAAACTGCAACAATATAGATGTTCTTATTTGGAAGCCGCAGGGCAACGCAAATCAGCTCCAAGTCATCGAAAGAGGGCACGTACACGACAACAGGACTCAATATCAAAGCTGATTCTTCAGTTGAGGCCTAAACAAGTGAAAATCAATAAACTCAAAATGATTATTAAAGGGACGAGGCAAAGATTTAATAGGCTCGTGCATACCCTAATTTGTGCAGTGGTGGGGAATATGCAGAAAACATTGGTTCCTCAAGGGGGAGCAGGAATCGATAAATACGGAGCCCTCAGCAGTTGGGTGGAATTAACCGCGCCTTGTAATCGAAGGCAAAAGCAGTTCTGGAGCGCAGTCCAGTTACGTCGGATTAAGTGTGAGGGAACTTATCTGAACAACAATAATACGGTTTTTACAAAATTTTATCTGTAACAAAAGTTATTGTAGCTCCGTTTTATCAAAACGGAATATTGTGTATTTTCACTATGAAGACAGGGGAAGTCACACGTTAAATAAATTTTCAAGTCGCTAAGGGCTTTGTTGGTCAGGTCACTACTCTTGCCGATCATTTGCTATGAATGCGAATCCTTTTCGGGGTGCAATGTCGGCGGAATAGACTAAAAGCTAGTTTCAACTCAGGTGTCAGGTACATCTTCTCTCAAATTTTTTGCAAATATTTTTACCGCAACGTTAGTGGGACAGTGTAAGTGATCAGAATTTGATACAGCTGTCTAGACCGGTGTTAAATTTTATGGAGTTTCATCTAGTTTTCGTTTTCTGGCAAAGGCGTCCTGCAGCTGAAGAAAAGTTAGCCCTTGGTGCTGCTGTTGATAACGAGCCAAAGGAGCTTAACTTTTCTTCATTAGAAAAGCCGATCATGTGAATATTTCCTGCACAGGAGAATAGTGTTCACGGCTTTAGAAGATGTAGTTCTAAGGGCACCTGTTATTAGAAGTGTTACCATCCTCTAAACCTTATCCAGTGCTTTGTAATGGGTTGATATATCTAGTGCCGGCCACCAAAAGAGCACCCCATAATTGAGTATAGGTCGCATGACACTTGTGTAGAACCAATTCACGAGTACAGCGCCAATTTAGACGAGTACAACGCCACTGTAGCCTTCTGTACTTCCTGGATGTTAGGCTTCCATGTAAGTTTTCTATCTAGAACCAGACCTAGATATTTAACTTGATTATACAGTTTCAGCCTAACTCCGTTTAGTAAAGGACAATTCATAAAATTTTAAATATAATTTAATAAGACGATAAAAGTATGGGTAACTTCGTTGAAGTTACGTGGGCCCACGTGTCCGATCGCCAGCCAAGATCCTGAAGTAAAAGAAAGAGTAGAGCTGCGTTCTTGATCCGCCGGATACTTAAAAAAAACTCCAAGTTGGCTGCGGGACTTATGTCACCCCAAAGATATGCGTGTTGCCACTCTTGACTTTTTCTGTGGTGAACATCCACAGTACTCCCCCGCCAGTGCTAGCGATGCCTTGACTAGGGTCTTCAGAATTTCACTCTCCTTCCTGATCGTGTCACGTACTGCTAACGACCTTCCTCAATAACTTTTTGCTCTCGTGACGTGCCTCGCGGGTCGTTGGGTCTAGATGCGGACTCGTTTGTTTCACTGAAAATATATGCAGGCTTTAGTCGGTCTATCGATATATTTACCTTCCTCCCGTTTACGTTTACTTGATAGTATTTAGCTGTCCTCTTGGATACTGGATAGGGGCCATCGTAGGTTGGCGTTAGAGGCCGCCCTACTGTATCGTTGCGTACAAAAATGTATTTGCATTCACCTAAATCCTTTGGCACGTATGTACTTTTTGTATCGTGATGGTTCATCTTTGTCGGATTCACTGCTGACATTGTTCTGCGAAGTTGCTTTACGAATTCTTGTGTATTTGCGTCGTCCTTAGTTGCATCAAAAAACCCCCCAGGCAACTTTTTCGTGGTCCTGTACAAAAGCTCTGCTGTCGTCGCGTTGAGGTCCTGTTTTACTGTAGTATGAAGTCCAATGGTCCGTTGAATGAGATTTCAGCGCGGCCTTGAGTGTGCGATGGTACCTCTGGATCATGCCATTCGCTTCTGGATGGTATGGTGTCGTTCGCAAGTGCTTTATGTAAAGTAACCTGGTGAGCTGTTTCAACAGTTCACTTTCGAACTGCCGTCCCTGGTCGGTCGTTATCCGAAGAGGTATTCCGAACCTCGAAACTCATCTTCATACAAGGCTTTTCATACGGTTTTAGCCGTGATATCCCGAACGGGTATTGCTTCTACCCACCTCGAAAATCTGTCTACACATGTGAGTAAGTAACGAAGTTCACGTGATGGTGGTAATGGACCAACCAAGTCAATGTTTAGATGCTCAAATCGGGAGTCTGTTGACGGATAAGTTTGAGTTGTTGAACGGGCAAGCTTCCAGACTTTTGCTCGTTGACATGCTATGCACCCTCTTGGCCACATCTGGTAGTCCTTTCGAATGGATGAAGGATCTTAACTCAATCTTTTCCTCTCTCTTCCTTACTAAAAAATGCTTATTCCTAGCTTGAAATTCATGGACCAATGCGACGGTTGGCCAAAATGCCTCCTCAATTAAAGCCTCGGCGATATTACTATCAACAAAAATTTTGAAGGAAGATACATAGCGAACATTCCAAGCAGAATTCAAAAGCATGCAGTTGTAACCCTCATTCAATTGTGTCTTGGATTTAGTGGTAATATATCTCGCTATGACATTTTTGTACTTTACGAAACTTTTGGTCTAGAAAGTCAAGTTATGAATTATAAGAAATATTTTCCTGAATATAGGCTAATGTGGGTGCACGCAGAAAAATTCAAGAATTTTTGAAGAGCCAGAGGACGATGCCTATACGGATTCAAGCAATCTTTGGGTAGCCACATTTCATTTGTTTCTGCGGAAAATTTTAGCTTTTTGCACATATTTTCGAAATACTTACACATTGACGTAGTACGAACATATTTTAACTGTAATAATTGGACTTCAATCTAACTCTGCCTAAAAAATCTTTTAATAAAAATAATGGGTGATACTTATGTTCTAAGGGAGGAAAGAAGTTCGAAGGACAAGGTAGTTGATTCGAAGGGGAGAGATTTGTTAGCTTGGTTGGAGGATTGCGGCGGGGTTATTTTAAATGGGCGAACAAGAGATGACTCACAGGGATATTTTACTTTTGTTGGTAGCATGGACAGTTCTGTGAACGATCTTGCTGTCACCTCGTTTTCTTTACTGCCCTTCATTCTAGATTTTAGAATCCTGCCGCAGAATTTCTCGGATCACCTGCCTCTTGAGATATTGTTATTGTGCGGAGTTGTTCAGGACAATCACAGGTCGCTTGCACTTTTACCTAAGATGGCATGATGACCACAATCTCTATAAGACATAAGACGAAATTAAGCGACTTATTGTTAAACTTTTCTTTGCCTGACAATGTTGAGGAGGCGGAAAAATCATTGGTTTCTTTAATAAAATCTGCATCACACCCAAACAATATAATGACAAAAGGAATAATTCCAAGGAAGAAACAAAAGTGACCAGTCAGACGGTCGTGTGAAAATGCCCGTTTTAGATCCTTCCAACTTTTAAACAAATACAGGGAGACTAGTAATGATTGTATTAGAAAACTTTACATAAAGGAAAATCAAAACTATAAATGTATATGCAGGGAAAAAAAAGTAAATATTGCTCTATGCTCACAAAGTATTAAAAGAGAAGTATTTGTTTTTGTTATTGCCAAGGTCAGAATCGCGAAAAAGATGTGTTCACTTGTAAACAAATTATGAGAATTACTAACTTTTTGGGTCATAAAGGATTCAAATTTCATCAGAACACTATAATCAGTGGAGATTTCAACGTCCACAACACACAGTGGCTCAGGCATTCTTCTACCACAAGCCCGTCTGGAAGACACGTCGAGTTATTTAGTGAGTCTTTTAATTTACAGCAACTGGTTGAGTGTCCGACTCGTGTTCCTGACACTTCGGGGCACAACGCGCACCTTTTAGATCTATTTCTAACATCGCATCCAGAAAAATACTCGGTTTCGGTGACGTCTCCCTTGGGTAATTCGGACCATTGTCTAATCTCCGCCCAATTCTCCATCTCCTCTCTGACAACCACTAATCTAAACTCCACCAAAAGATTAGTGTGGCATTATAAAAATGCTGATTGGGCGGGACTTAATAAATATCTCAGAGAGCTGGACTGGTCTGATTGCTTTTCTATGAAGGACGTTAACAGAAGCACCGATTATATCTTGAACATCCTATGGTTTGGAATGCATCGCTTTATTCCTCATAGCTTCAAGAACATCAAACCAACTAACACCAATTGGTTCAATAATGACTGTTTCGCAGCCATTAAAAAGAAGGAAGCAGCCTTCCAGGCATATAAATTGTGCCCTTCAGAGGAATCGAGACGTATCTATAGAGATGCGCGGAATATTTGCAATTCAGCAATTAGCCGGGCTAAGTTCAATTTCGACCAGAGCATCAGACGGAAGGTATTTTCTACTCAAAAGGGTAGTAAGGGCTTCTGGTCTCTAGTAAAAACCGTAAAGAACAATTTCACCTGTTCGTCAACACCACCACTCATTTATAATGGGAATGTTTTTACTGACTCATTGGACAAGGCCAACCTGTTTGCTGCTAATTTTGCTGCTAACTCGTACTTGCCACCATCATCGCAGCCACTTCCATCTCTATCACAGTGCATTAGTAGGCAAAAGCCGCTACACTTTCGCACTCGGGAAGTTTTTAGAGTACTTTCGAAACTCGACGTGTCCAAAGCTACAGGGCCTGATGGTTTCTCGCCCCTTGTTTTAAAATGCTGCGCCTCTGCTTTGGCTAAACCTCTGCGCAAACTTTTTCACCTGTCATATTCAACAGGAATATTTCCAAGTGTATGGAAACTTGCTCATGTCCAGCCGATACTTAAAAAAGGAGAGGCATGCGACCCCTCTAACTACAGACCAATTGCACTAACCTCGATCATATCCAAAGTTTTTGAATCACTCATCAACTCTCAGTTGTTGACATATCTAGAAAATAACCATCTTATCAACGATTGCCAGTACGGTTTCCGCGCTGGCCGCTCAACCGGAGACTTACTAACGGCTCTAACGGAGCGTTGGAATCATTGTCTCCATAATTTCGGTGAGTCCGAAATCGTCGCTCTTGATATTTCAAAGGCTTTTGATAGAGTCTGGCATGCTGCCCTTTTAGCCAAACTTCAAACATTTGGTCTGCATCCTACCCTCGTTAAATGGATAGAGAGCTTTTTGTCAGGCCGTTCAATCCGTGTAGTTATTGACGGCGTTACATCTGCATCCCACGAAATAAATGCCGGTGTACCTCAGGGTTCAGTTCTTTCACCAACTTTATTTCTTCTTTTCATCAATGATCTCTTATCCCTTACTCTCAATCCTATTCATAGTTTTGCCGACGACAGCACCCTTGATTTCGCGTACTCATTTGATTCTGTAATGAATTCACGTGGAAATGCTACAGAAGTCAATCGGGAACGCATGTTTAGATCATTAAACAACGACATTTCTAAGGTCCTCGCTTGGGGCAGAGCAAATCGTGTTACGTTTAATGCATCCAAAACTCAATGCTGTTTAATGTCCCTTAAAAAACGCCCAGTCCACCCCCAACCCATTTCAGTCGACGGAGTGAATATACCCAATTCACCCTCCCTAAAGATCTTGGGTATTGAGATATCCAGCAATCTTAGCTGGACTGATCATATATTTGCAATCGCCAAAAGTGCGATGAAATGTTTAGGTTTTCTACAGAGATGTAAGAAATATTTCACCCCACCCGACTTAGCGTTGATCTACAAGTCCCACATTAGGCCTAGACTTGAATATAATTCCCATATTTGGGCAGGGGCAGGACACACCGCATTGTCCGCGTTAGACAAAGTTCAGCGTAAGGCTGTTAAACTTATTGGCGATTCCTCAATCTCTGAGGGCCTTGACTCTCTTGAGCATCGACGGAATGTCGGTTGTCTCTCACTCTTTTATCGCTATTTCCATGGCCATTGTTCTAACGAAATCGCTAGCCTGATTCCTTGTAGACTCATTACAACGCGCGATACAAGATCTACAAGTCGCTCCCACCCCTTTACTCTCCGGGTCAAATTTGGACGTACCGTCAAATTTCGGGAATCTTTTCTTAGCAGAACAACACGAATGTGGAACAGTTTACCATCTTCTGTTTTTCCCTCGTCTTATGAGCCTGAAACTTTCAAACGGGGCGTACATCGACACCTCCTTCACTCAACCTCCTAACCCATTTCCCTCATCCTTAATTCCTTTCCTGCCAAGGCTGTGCTTTAGCATCATAGGGCATCCCCTGAGCTTTGGCAACATCATATATAAAAAAAAAAAAAAAAAAAAAACTAATGTTGCAATGAAACCACTAGACATGCCTCCTATTAGTCACCCATTACCAACCTTAAATTGTCAACAAAATCGAAACACATCAGCCTGAGAAAATTCCGTCAGTGACGTATTTGAACAATCTTTTTCGAAGCATACACTGTGCGCAGGCCATTTAAGAAATCTGAGGATCACCTTGACCACTCGATTGATATAAAAATATGGAACAGCAGCTGCAGATATAATATGATGCATTAGAGATATGAACACGATAGCGACTTGAGTGAGTGCACGGACTCGGGACTGGACATGAGCATTTCCTCCAAATATGGAATTATTAAGTTTAGCCATTATGCAATATGCGACAACGCTGTCACCCGAATCCCCGGACTGGTGCTAATCCTAACTTGGTTAAATCCATCACAAGAACAAGTTCCAACCGAACAAGTAACAAGAAAATCGTGGAAATCTTTCAAGAGTTGTGTGAAAATTTCTATTAAGGCTTGCACCCAAGCAGAGAAGGTTTGCAGGTTCAAGAGCACATATCATATCGAGTTCGAGGCTCGAGTTAATCCGAAATTAGTAAACAAGATGACCCATATCCCACAAACACATCTTTTTCGACATTCAACAAAGCAAAAACAACGAAAAATTACTTATTTTGGAGACGCTCATTGTTGCGTTCCAACATTTCTTAGTCACTTGCGCACCTAAAGTTAGCAACTGCACCAAATTCCCCAATTGAAAAAAATGCCGCGCCAGGTAAATTTTTGCACGGCAGTCAATATTCGATTTACAGAATTGGGTCTGGGCTGTGCTTAGTTTCTTTTTTCGAATTGTGTTAAATTACAAAACGACTAACCAGAAGCGGAGTGAAATTGAAAAGTTTTCGTATTTTCCGCTATTACGTGAAGAAATGGTGCAATTATTTCTGGATTTCTTCTGAAATTCTCTCAAAAAATCAACGAAAAAAGTATTTTATTATGCACAGAATATTTCTCGATTTTGTCGACAAAAGAGGCGGCTATTACGAAAACGAAATTCACGTCTGTTATCCATGCCAAGACGCAGGAATACAAAATTAGAAGCGATCTATTTTTGGCAGCAACACCCGAAACATTCTCAACGGCGATAAAGCGAGGGATCCCGGCCAGAAACTTTCGAAATGATTTCAAGATGAAATCTTTTGGCTAACAGCTAGAGGCTAGCAAAATGAAAGAAAACAAATCAAACGCTAAGCTTTAAACAAACAATGTATTGGATGTTATAAGTATTTACGATCGATTTGAATTGGAAAATTAAGCGCAAGCTTAACTAAGCAAATTTGGTTTTTTTTTTTAAAGACTCAGTCTTTGTTGGGACTTTTCGTTTACGTAATTTTAATTCAAATTTATTTTGATTCATGAGAGACTAATTACATAGCTGGTTACGGCGGCTATATGAACAATGCCATGCCAAACTGCAACAGGAGTCAGGAACTTCCTGAACAGACAATTACACTTAATCTTTTCTTCAGACCCAGTTAACTCGGCTTTCGCGGAAAGCAACCATCTCCTCTCCTCCCTCGATCATCAGCATCCTCCCCTGATCCTCGTTTTCTCCGATGAACACCCTCACGCCCTTTCAAGCTCCGAGTCTTCTCTTTCCTTCAGTTTTCGTAAAGGCGACTTTGAGAAATTAAATCACTTGCTCCTCAACTCTTGGCACTATCCCTCAACTCTAACATTGGCACTATCCCTCAACTCTAACATTGGCACTATCCCTCAACTCTAACATTGGCACTATCCCTCAACTGTAACATTGGGACTATCCCTCAACATTTTCCAATTGACGTTGCTTTAGAATCGTTCTATTCGGAAATGCACGCTTGTCTTACACAATCTATCCCTCTTCTTTCTCGTAAAAACTACTCCTCATCCCCCGTATGGTACGACAAAGAATTACGCTCTCTTCGCAACAGGAGAAATAAACGTTGGCAAACTTTTCTTCTAACCCAGACTTAGTCTGACTATTCTTCCTACTTATCTGCTTATACCTCTTTTTCTGAACGTTGTGATACCCTATACTATGAGTACCTCCAACGGATGGAAACAAGCCCCATATCCGACCCCAAACGTTTTTATAACTTTATTAATTCCAAGAAGAAATCCAATGGTTACCCTTCCACCCTAAAGCTCGAGAATATCTCTTCATCTGATCCTAAGGTTATAGCCAACCTCTTTGCACACTTCTTTAGTAAATCTTTCAGCGACAATTCTCTACAACCCGACTTTAACTATTTTGCATTCATGGACAAATGCACTCAAACGTCGTTTTCATCTTTTGACCCTGATCCTGAACAAATCGCCGCCAGTATTAATAGGCTTGAGGACGACTTTCACCCAGGTCCCGATGGCATTCCGCCCATCGTTCTGAAAAAGTGTGCCATGCATCTAGTTCAACCCCTTATTTTGCTTTTCCGCCTCTCGCTCACTGAAGGAGTTTTCCCTCAATTATGGAAGAACTCGTATATTATTCCCATCTTCAAAAAAGGCTGCAAGAACGATGTGTCCAACTACAGACCCATTGCTAAATTATCATCCATACCTAAACTTTCCGAAAAATTGGTCTATGATTCCATGTTCTTCCACTGTAAGTCTATCTTCTCACTCTCCCAGCATGGCTTCCTCAAAGGTAGATCTACAACCACCAACCTTACCGACTTCGTCTCTAAAACACTATGTGCCCTGAAAAACGGTAAAGATGTTGATGTTATCGCCACCGATTTTAGTAAAGTCTTCGACAAGATCTCCCATAACGTTATCTTGTTCAAACTTAATCGCCTAGGTTCCCCTCCCGATTCATCTCCTGGATTCATTCCTACCTCAAAAATCGTCAATACAATGTTCTTTTTAGCTCATCCATTTCTAACCCTAGTGCCGCTCGTTCCGGCGTCCCGCAGGGCAGCCACCTCGGTCCATTGATTTTTATCCTTACAATAAATGATATTGAATGTGTCATCAAACACTCAGAGCTGTCCATTTATGCTGACGATATGAAAATATAAAAACCAAACAAACTGTTTTTTAAACCCGAGCAACGTAAGAAACATTAAAATATTTCTTAACACGATCGGCGTTTCTAATGAAGAAAAGTTAAGCTTCTTTGGCTCGTTCTCAACAGCAGCACCAAAGGGTAAACCTTTCTTCAGCTGCTGGACGCCTTCGCGAAAAAACGAAAACTAGATAAAACTCCAACACAAAAATTCAAAACCGATCTAGACAGCTGTATGTTTTGGTTTTTATTTTGGAAAATTCACTCGGTTCATGTGAATATTTGCTGTACATTTTGTGCATTTTGTGAAATATTAAACATATCTCCTCCACAACCGACTCTCTTTTCCTGCAAAAGCCCAATGAGCTCAATGTCTCCAAATGCCAGTCCATCTCTTATTCCCGCAAACGTCTTATCACCACCCCGAGAGTGTACATGTTAACTGACGTACCAGTTACTGTCGTTACCTCTTTGTGTGACCTAGAAATAATCTGTGATAGCGAACTCAATTTCCGTTCCCACATTGACAGTATAATTAACAGAGCTAACTTCGCGCTAGGGTTTGTGAAGCGGCTGGTCTAGAGAGTTCTCCAATCCTTATGTTTCCTAATCTCTCTATATCTCCTTCGTTAGACCTCTCCTTGAATATGCCAGCCAGGTATGGTCACCTACACAAACAGCCCACATAAACAGGATTGAATCTGTTCAGCGTAGGTTCATTGATCTTCCGTGGGTAGACAGATTCAACCTTCCACCTTATGAAAACCGTCGGAAACTGATCGACTTACAACCCCTAAGTAAACATCGTGATGTTTTCTAGAAAGGAAGGTCGGTAGAAACCGCGCTAAAAGTAGAAGTAGGCACTATCGAAAAGTCACCTCAGAATAAAGAATATACCATGGGTGCTTCCTTGATATTGAGGGGGCATTCAATAACGTCAAAACGGAGACCATTCAAGGCGTTCTAAGGAGTTCAATATCGAATGCTGAGAACTCGATAGATTAAGTCTAGAGGTAGCTAGGATGAGCCAGCCATTTAAATATCTGGGAATAAGACTGGACTCACGCGGCGGTCAGAGCAGCACAGATCACAACACAGCTGAGCAGACTCATGTGGGAGTTACGACAAATGCTTAAAACGAATTGCAGTAGTACAGAGAAGAGGAGCTCTTACAGTTAACTTTGCTTACCGAACGGTGTCAGAGTCAGCGGTCCTAGTTATAGTAGCCATGACCCCTAGCAAGCACGGAAATGGCGATACCATAGGATAGGCTGAAATGGGGAAAGGGCAGCAAAAACGAAGCAAACACGTCCTTATGCACTGGCAAGACCGCTGGGACAGAGAGGCCAGAGGGAGGTGGACCGCTAGGCTAATACCGACTCTGAGGAAGTGGCTAAAGAGAGAACACGGAGATGTGAACTACTAATTGGCGCAATGTTTGACCGGACGAGGATATTTTAACGCTCATCTCCGTAAAATGGGAAAACAGAAAGCCTAGCCTGTCAGTACGGCGATTCACTGAAGGACAGCGTTCAGCACACCTTTTTTGAATGCAGAAGGTAGACAGCGGACAGACGGAAGCTTCAAGATTCACGTCAGAAGAGCTCGTAGACAGCATGCTCAAAAGTGAAGAAAAAAGAAACCGAGTTGAAGTTATTATCCAGAAGATTTTACATCAAAAGGGAAAAAAGCCCAAGAAGCACCTAATAGTCAGCAGCAGAATAAGAGTTAGGTCGGCAAAAGCCCAATGAGGGCATAATAGGCGCTACCTTGGAGTAATACGAAAAGTTTCCCCGGGTTGGAAGCAAGCCTGAGAGAAGGAGGTTTTTTAGTGGGTGCGAATCCCAAGAAACTGCCCTGATGGTGTACAAAGCGTTTTCCCACTCCAAAAACAAATATGTCATGAGGGGAACTCCACAAGGTTGGATTCTGTCACCTATGCTGGTGATTATCAACGCAATTTCAGTAGCTCTGGAAAGTAATGTAATAAAGCTGGTAGCTTATATTGACGACTTCGTAGTACTTGTCTCGGGTAAGTTTTTAGCCACCATTAGGTCCACAATGGATGGTAGGGTAGGGAGGGGGGGGGGGGCTTGGATTTTTTTCCAGAATGTCTTAACATATTTGAGTGGTATAGGCTGCATTGTGTTATAAGCGGAAATCTTGGCAACAAATAATGCAACTATTCGGCTGTTAGCGCATCCTGACCTACCAGAGAGTGATCAAATAAAAACCTATGTTCATAGTCAGGCGGTGAGTTCTAATTTAATTAGATCAAGTCTAGTTGGGGACATTACGCGAGGTAAAAGTAGGGTAAAGTGTAGGAAAGCGCACCAATAAGTTCGTTAACTTATACGGAAGCGGACTCCAAGGGTCCGGAAGATAGTGCAGATTTACCTGTGTGAGAGGTGATGCACCCAGCTAAGGAGTCGATAGAGCTCTCGGAGTAGAAGACAGGGATTATGGAGGATTTCAGATAACTCTGTGCTGTATCAGGTTATTGAGGCAGCTGATGCACTTGCGAGGAAAGGTTCAGGTATCGGTAAGAAGGCCTCTCGAATCCGTTAAAAAATGGGCGGGAAGGCTATTCAGTTGGCCAATGAGAGATGGGGAAAACAACTTGCCTGGCAGCTATGGCCAGACTTAAAGAAAAAAAGAAAACACTGTTTTGAGAAATCGTGTTGACATATCACAGCTATCACTACTGGGCACTATCTCTTCGGTAGACACGCCGAAGGCATAGATATTCCTCACAACGACTTCTGCAGAAGTTGTATGGTTGAGGAGGAGGTCGAGAGCAGCATTTGTTATGTGAATGCCCTGGGTTGTCTAGAAGGAACTGGAAGAGATTGCAGCTATAGAGCTATAGGAACTAGCTAAATCCATAAACTGTTGTGACTCGTTCTTACCTTTTCCCGCACGGTTAATACCATAAAATTAAGCTACTTGATCATTGCAGTGAGGGCTGGAAACAGGCCCGTAGAGAAAAAATTCGGGCCGGGGGGGGGGGGGGGGGTACCACATACGGGCCCCCGCGAAAAGAATTTTGGGCCTGGGACTAAGCGTTTACGGGTCCATATACAATCGAATGAGTGACTTTCAATTTAAAATCTGTCTCCTATATTACACTTTTTCGATCATGAAACATTTTTTTATATACATAATTGAAATGGAAAAAATGTTCTGTTGATGACGGGGCCCCTTTTGAAAGCCCGGGCCCGGGGGGGGGGGTTACCCCTTCACCACCCTCCTCTCGGCGGCCCTGGCTCGAAAACACGTGGTATCAAAACGGACCAACGGCCACCATGCCCTAACCTAACCTTGTATATACCTTGATATAAAATTCATCTCCTATTACATTCCCATAAAAATAGATGCCATATCTCAGCCGGGATCTGTTTAGTTTCTTTTTAATTTAGGAATTGGAGAGGCTTTCAAGCTTTTTTGGAATCTGCGAAATAACAGTTTAATCAGCTTTCTACTGTTTCCTCTAATGAGCAGTTTTCAATTAAACTTCCGAAAAAATTACACCCGACCCACTGCGAAATTAATTCTGGATCGTGACGAATTAATTTTCACTTCATAATCGACGCGGGCAGAAATAACCAGCCTTAAACTGCCTCTAAATTACAAGCTAAAGGTGCGTGCACCTAAACCCAAAAAATGTTGAATTTTTGTGAGCTGACTCAGGTGCATTGATCGACTGAAAAGTGTCCAACTGTACTACACCGTCAGCTAACACAGCACTAGCATATCTAGCGGAGTCAGTATGATCCAAGCAAGACTTTACCGACTTGTTTTATCGGACGTCTTGCTTTTTGCCTTGCCGTTGCTATTACGTTGAGATATTTTTATCATGGGCTGATAGGTATGCAGCGAATATGTGAAATGCTGAAGTTTTCAAATAGATGCGGATGGAGGTGGAAGAGGAGTCTCGATCAACGGGTGCCGTGGCACAGCGACGACACACGACCTGCTCTGATCGAGCCGAACAAAGCTGTATTTGTTTTGGACAGAAGGGGCCCCACCAGAAATTTCATTTTCATTTCGAGACTAATGAGTGGGGGATAAGGTGGGGAACGAGTAAGATGAGACGTAAGGATATTTTCTTGGTTGAAAGACGTCACTACAAGTTAGCAGGCCCCAAGCCCCAATCACCAACTATTTGGCCGTTTTTCAGTTGAACATCACAGTCCGTTCAAGTCGCGGATATCTTAGAAATTGTAAGTGAATTGCAGAGAGCTACTTTGGTGATCTCGCGATCTTGTAGAGTTCCTTTTTAAAAAAAACTTTGTTTCTTACCTTTGCCGTAATTGTGCGTTTAACGAGCTCAATTTATTTGAAAAAAAAATATATGTGATTTTGTTAAGTGCCGAGTGTAGTGAATGACGACGATTTGAGATGCGTTTTCATTACGATAAGATCATCTCACGATCGGAATTAAGTCAAGTCAGCGAATTATCATAAACAAGTTGACGGGCTCTGACGAAGGCTCGCCTGGGGTTGTATTGGCTGGAAAAAGATGCCAATTGCCAAGTGCAACGCAAGAATGTTTCAATACGAGGAGTTTTGCTTATTTAAAGTGTTTGGAATTTATAGGGTATTTTTAAATGAATATGCATAGTGCTCCCAAGGCGAGGGATGTGTGTATAAGATCGACAGATTTTTTTGTTCAATCCAGCGCATGCTCAAGAAACTTACTTTTTGTTGTACAACGAAAAATTATTGTCGATGATAGATAAGACCGGGAGACGGTAACTGGGCTCCGATTCATTTCGTAGTCATGCGCGCTTTCTGAGAATTTTTCTAAGTTTCGTCAGCCCTTTCTGAAAACTTTGATGATTTTGGTTATATGACGTGTTTCTGGAATGAAAGATATTTTATGAAAAACTATCATATTTGGATGTAATGTTGGAAGATATTTTTAACCCCTAGATACTAAATTTATCTACGAAAATATTATGTAATGCTTGTTTTCCCGTTAAGTTAGGAAAGAGATAGAACTATAGAACATTTATTTTCAATATTTTAAAATTTCAAAAATGCCCAACGTACAGATAGGTAGGTGTGCTTTGAAGTGCACAAGAAATTCTTAGCGACTAAATTCGAAAATTCAAAACAAAAATTTAAATTTATAATAACGTGGGCGGAGTTTAAGAAATTATGAGCCTCCGGTTTTATATTTTTAGCTCTCTTGGTGCTATATCACTTTACATTTATCTTGTGTTAGGAAAAGAGACGATTTTTCAAAATAAAGACTTGACTTGGACATGAAAGATTCCAATTTTACGATTTGTAACAATTTTTCGAAATTATTAAAATATTTTTAAAATTTTTGACCTACTAAAGAATTTTTTGAAATTATTTCTGAATCATTTTTTTGATTTTGTCTTCAAATTTTTCATTAAAGTTGTGCCAACCTGTGCCTCCAACGCAAATATACGTACCTGTTCATAATCGCCGAAATACAGAAAGTAAATTGCTGAATTATGTAGTAGTGATGCAAACCTGCGTTTACGCTATTTTTAAGGGCTGCTGGCATTTTTAAGCATTCAGCTGAATCAATCTGTTCGCCCTTTCGAAACCCTACTTAGTTGCTTTGTTGTTAATTGGTAAACTTACAATTAATTTTCACTCGGGTCTTTTAAGCCGGGTCTTATTCTTATCAAATTTTTAACCAATCAACACCAATTTGTTGACAGCGCGATAAACTAAGCCGCGGCTAAGAAACTTGTGTCTCTTTTTTTAAACTAAGCCAAACGAGTTTAACCCCAATTCTTGTTTTTGCAGTGGAAGCGATTTAATTCGATTGTATTACAGAGTTGATTAAGATTTTTTTTATATCTTCGATTTTTTTCTCGTACTAAAATTAATGACACGTTTACCTAGATAGAAATAAGTATGACTCGCAAGAAAGGTCAAAGCTTAAATTTCCGGCTTACATCCTTCAACCGAAAACGTCTCCGCCTAGTAAGAAACGTCAAACCTTGGTATTATTAAGCCGTGTCTTAAAAGACTTGAGTGAAAATTAAGCTTTAAATTCCGCTACGAATTCCCCTTGAAACTACCGTTCACAGTGAAGAAATATGTTAGAACAAACCTGAATAATTTACCAGTTCAGCTTTTCTTTTATGTCTTTATGTAGATATCTCGGAATTCTCATTCAAATAGAAGATAAAAGTATTCCAGGTTATCTCCGGTGAACAAATTTTAATGACCTTCGATTACTGATTGATACAGTCTTGTAGCTCACTATTTCTCTCTCTGATTCCTAACTCCTTGTGGGGCATAGAGCGTCTATTACACAGACTCTCACATCTTCTCCACAACTCGATGCATCTTCTCAACGTGCTGCGCGGTCGTCTAATTCCGCGTCTTCCTTAGGTTCTGTGCGGGTTCCAATCTAGAGCCTGATGTGCGATGTTGTTTGGCTCTTTTCGTATCCATTACCACTTTCGCATGCGAATACTGGTGTCTATCCCGCCTTGTCCTGTATGTCTGTGTACGTCTTCTTTGGTAATGACCTTCGGCCAATGGATGTTAAGAATGCGCCGGCGACACTGGTTGACAAAGGCTTGTAGCTTACATGTTATTTGATAGGTCATTTTCCATGTTAAATTGTAGTACAACAAAACAGATTTTACGTTCGACTCGACGATCCAAAGTTTTGTGCATCTGGAGATGTCCTTATTGCGCCAGATTTCAACAACAGTATTAAATCCAACTCGAGCCTTAATGATGCGAGCCTGTATATCAGCTTCATCTCCGCCGTCTGCTGTAACTATGCTTCCAAGATTATTATTATTATTATTATTATTAGGAGTGGGCCAAGGACTCAACAACATGCTGGGACAATACGTCATTGATGCGTGTACTAACGGGTAAAATGCTCACCGAGAGCTACAGCCTACGAAGGTCACCATAAATCACGTATTGTCGCAGCATTTCATTTGTTGATTCATAGTAGTCCCAAGATTCTTAACTTTTTCTAGAACTGGTAGCGAATATCCGTTTAAAACCACCGACGGAATATTAGACTGATCTATTACGCTATTGGAGAAAATGATAAGCTGCAATTTCCTAAGGTTAAGCTGCAATCGATTATAATGGGACCATATGCATATACTGTCAAGGTCAGAATTAATACGTGCTATACAGTCCTCAATAAGTCTCATCGGCCGGCTTAAATATAATTATACGTCGTCCGCATAAAGATGAATAATTGAGTCGCGGATCACCGATGGCAGATCATTAGTAAATAAACTGAACAGTAAGGGACCCAAAATTGATCCCTGAGGCACGCCTTGTTTCAGATATAGCCGCGAGGAGAATGTGATTTTAACCTTAACCTGTTGAGAACGGCCCGAGAGGAAATTAATAATCATTTGAACTGTCAATGTATCAAACCTAAAATAAGAAGAAAGTTTGCAGATGAGAATGCAATGATCAACAAAATCAAAAGCCTTAGAAAAATCAAGAAGAATTAAGGTAGTTAATTCATTCCTATCAAAGCGCTTCTTATATCTGAAGAAACTTTAAAAATGGCAGTTTCATAGGAGTGATAGGTTTGCAGGCCAGACTGCCAACATACTAACATGTTATATTTTTCCAAATTTTCCAGTATTTGCATATACTTACGCTTTTCCAAAACTTTAGACAAAACGCTTAGTAGGCTAATAGGGCGCAGGTCCAATGGTGACTGTGGACAGGACTTCTTAGGTATGGGAAGAACTATAGCAGTCTTCCAGGTAGATGGAAACGTAGATCTGGTTAGGCAGGAATTTATTATATGGTGAATATATCTACCGATTAGAGGGAATAAAAGTTTGATAAAGCGTCCTGTTGTGCCTGATTTGATTAAGCCAATAGCTGTTATGAGTTCATCAAGTTCGACCGCAAGTTGGTAGAATTATCAACCACACGAGGACTTGATGGGTCATCAAAAACGGCGGCCTGACTTGAAGTTACTGAAGGGATATAATTTACGGAAGTGAAAAAAGTATTAAGATCGTCAAGTTTAAAGGTGCATGGAATTCGGTCCTTGCCGTATACTCCGACCTTCCGTAGATTGCGCCAGTTTGGTGCTAAAGTATTGCTGTTTAGCACGTCTTATCGTCGTATTAGTCCTGTTGCGTGCGAATTTGTATAACGATCTCGCCTCATCAGTTCTTAGCCTTCTCCAGCGTTGGTATAACTATTCCCGCACAGCGATAAGGGGCTTGAACCTAGCCGAAAACCATGGCCATCGAGTTGCAGCAACACGTTTCGATCTTAGGGGGACATATTTGTCAAACAAATACGACGCTAATGACGTAAAGAGACCTGACCTGGTCGTCAACTGAGATATAACAGAGTATGGTTTCCCAGGGCAGAAGAAGACATGCGTCAAACATGGAAGGCAGGTCGATGTTGTTAAAAGGGGGTGGACTAGAGTTCACAGCAAGGTCATAAGCTAAAAACACGAGATCGTGATCGAGAGTGCTAGGTGGAGTGATCTGGTTGTGGGATAGAACCTTATCGCGGTCTGAAACAAGAATTATATCAAGAAGCGAGGGATTTTCTGGATTGAATTATGTCGGATAGTGGTTTACTACAGTAAGGTTAAGGGACTGAAGAAAATATAAAAAATTATGTACTGAGCTGTCTCGTCTACATAGGTTAATATTAAATTCCCCACCCAGCGTTGAGTTAAGCAGGACATTTCATTCTCGGATTCACGGGCGCTGTCGCAATGAAGACAACTAGGAGGACAGTATGCAGAGGTTATTATTCAAAAGTTGCAATAGTTGCAATAATAATTTGAGCAAATTTGTTTTTAAATGTACAAAGGCCTTAAGTGCTAATTGTACCTGCTTAGTTTGACTAAAGACTAGTGTTCAACTTCCAATGTAACCCCTCCAATTGATCGAACTTTTTCGCACACTTTAAATGTATATTTACTTTATGCAGGCCATACACGATCAAGTCTGCCGTCAAGTCTACAGTGGACTTGACACAGCGTCCAGTATACTTGACGGTGTATGGCTATCATTGTGCATGACAAGTCTACATGAAGGAAAAATCGAATTTCGATTCTGCAGACTTGATCAAGCCTGCAACGTCAAGCAGGCCATACACGATCAATTCTACCGTCAAGTCTGCAGCGGACTTGACGCGGCGTCCAGTTTGCAGCGCATCTATATAGACCACTCACGATCAAGTTTACCGTCCAGTTTGCGGCATCATGGCATCAGTTGAAACCGTGGCGTCCCCAGTGGCGGGCGACGCCGCGTTAGCCATCCTAGGCTTATTGCTCGCAATTAAGAACCAAAAAGAAAAATCGTTCGCCTACAGATGCCGACTAACGTCATGCATACTTGACCGCTCATACACACGTTCAAGTTTGCGTGACGCTGCAGGCTTGATCAAGTCTGCAGAATCGAAATTCGATTTTTCCTTCATGTAGACTTGTCATGCACAATGATAGCCTACACCGTCAAGTATACTGGATGCCGTGTCAAGTCCGCTGCAGACTTGACGGCAGACTTGATCGTGTATGGCCTGCATCATGCAAACTTGATCGAGTGTATGAGCGGTCAAGTATGCATGACGTTAGTCGACATCTGCAGGCGAACGATTTTTCTTTTTGGTGCTTAATTGCGAGCAATAAGCCTAGGATGGCTAACGCGGCGTCGGCCGCCACTGGGGACGCCATGGTTTCAACTGATGCAGCATCATGCAAACTGGACGGTAAACTTGATCGTGAGTGGCCTATATGGATGCGTTGCAAACTGGACGCCGCGTCAAGTCCGCTGCAGACTTGACGGTACAATTGATCGTGTATGGCCTGCTTTAGAGAAGGTGTTTTAAAAGCTTCGAAAATTTTAAAGCCAATTACTTTCTATACTATCTCCAACAGAAAGTGGTTAAGTTCACAAATTTTGGTCAACCTTACTTCCAAAACGAACAATAGTAGCGACTGCTGTGGTAATACAAATTCATCTATTCCATTCGTGACCTAATCCGATCCAATACGAATCATTTCTTGGGAAAACACAACATAACCTCAAATGTGCAAATCTATTAAGCTTAAATCATTTTTACCTTACACCCACCGTTAAAATGGAGATTATCTATAAAATTCTTGACTTAACAGAGTCATCACCGTCACAGCCATCAATCAGTCTTGGACTACTGCCAAGAATTTAAATGAACTTAAATGGGCATCCAATTTCATTGTTGATTCGCGACGACATACCTATGTAACTGCCATTCCATGCCCGTTCTGATAGTGCCTGGATGCTGTACTTGTTCTTCTTCGTATTGCCATAGTAACCTGAGATATTGCAGGTGATTTCGAATTCAGGGTGCATCTGCTGAGAGAAATAGAATGAAATCACACAAATCACAATTCCGTTAAACTTTTTCCTGCTCGTAATTTTGGTATTGCCGAGCTCTTGGTCCCTTTTAGCACATTATGAAGTTTTTATAGGTGTCAGAAGGTAGTTACTATGTCATGACACCATTTCGTGAGGTATTTTAGCATAATTTTTTCAAATTACAATAAAAATATATAAAACGAACCTGAAAAGTTTGGGAGGCTCCCAAGCTATGTGACTTGATTTCTTAATGGTTTCCAGAGACAAAAAACGTTCTAACCAAATCGGAACTACTTACGTATATAACACTTTTGACTTAATTGACTTTCGATTTTATTTTATTTATTTTGCAAAGGCCCTCTCCATTCAAGATTTGGATCGGATTTTATTAAATAACGCAATCGAGCACAGTGTAGTGTGGAGTACGACAGGTAACCGAAACCGCAAATTTGCTTTTTCCCTTCTTCACACATGTAGGAGACAAATGCACTTCTAGTTTTTAACGAAATCTATCCTATGTCTGGGTCTATATTATATGGTTAATTTGTACTATTTTGCAATACGTGTGCAGGTACATGCACTTTAGTGATGCTATAAGGAAACGTAGACACTCTGGTTGGCGCGCTTGCGGTTAAGATACCCAAAGATCTGACTGTTTAGACATTTTGCTCTTTCTTTGAGTTAGTAGAGACATTTTTAAGGTTTTCAGTAATTTCAATTTTGGGACAAATGTTTTTGGCATCGATAGTGTTTCTGAACGAATATAAAAGGTTTTCAGTGGCCTTAACGATTTTAGAGTTCCTTAGTTAATGTGAAATTAGGATTTGTTTTAACTCCAAAGAAATATGGGAGGAACGAGCATAGACTAGTTGGGAATAAAGCTCTAGAAGTCAAAATTTCTACATTGGACTTCACCCGAGATCTAACGCGATTAAAACGAAAACAGTAGCATCTTTTGAACAACATACAGTGCAATCTCCATGCGTAATCAGAGCACTCAGACTATTTCCGGAAAATTGTGCAAAAAAGAAATTACATCTGGTAGCGTTGACAAGTATACCTTTACAGAATATACAAGAAAACTCGGACAATTGGAAAGAAACTATTTAAGTACTCTCTGTGCATCGAACAGTCCCCTGTATCCAGTGGAATCTAGTTCTCGAGGAGTTCATATAAATATTGGCTGGGGCGGAAAGGGTTTCGGTTAGGTTAGGTTAGGTTAGGGTGGCGGCTATCAGCCTCACATAGACCTATAAATGGTCCGTTGTGTTACCACATCCGCGGAACCCTTGTCTGATTGCCGGGTTTATCTAAAACCAGCCGCAGCTGTTAATAAACCTTAGGAGCTGCTTCAGCCCGATGCCGGCTATATCGCCCATGCCACCTAAGAAGTACACGCCCATTGCATTGTACCTTCTTTTTGCTAGGCCCGGGCATTCGCAGAGTAAGTACTGAATGCTTTCTACCTCTTCCTCGTCCATACAGCTCCGGCAGGAGTCATTCGTGGGAACGAGCAGACGTTCTGCGTGTCTTCCGAAAAGACAGTGGCCAGTAATAACTGCCACAATGTTTCGGAGGTTTAGCCGGCTTCCGTTTAGCAGGAACGCGATTTTTCTCAAATCCCATTCAGGCCACAGCTGCCTTGATAGTCTGCATGTAGTTAAGTTACTCCACCTCTGCTTAGCGAGCTGAATAGCCTTAAGGTCAATTTCTCTCTTTACTGATTCTAGCGGCCAGCCGATCGATCTGTCAATAGAGGAATCATCCAGTTGTGATCCCTCCTTTGCCAGCTCATCAGCTGTCTCATTCTCTTGAACACCACTGTGACCAGGTTCCCAGCAGAGAGTTACCTTGTGTCTCGCTCCTAACGTCCGGAGACCAGCCAGACACCTGCCGACCAGCCGTGACCTGACTAAGTTTGAGTCCAGCGCCTTGATAGCTTCTTGGCTGTCGATGTACAAGCATATCTCGCTACCCATTGGTAGGTTTGGGTGCCCGTGTATCAGTGCTACCGTCCTTTCTATGGCCAAGATCTCCGCTTGGAATACACTGCAATGGTCCGGTAGCCGGTACCTACTGCATATGCTTAGGCAGTCCGAGAAGACCCCTGCTCGCACCCCGTCCTCCGACTTAGACCCATCCGTGAACACCGATATTTTTACACCGGTGGCATCTCCCCACTCTTCCCACTCTTCTCTAGTTGGGATTCTTGTGGAGAAGATCTTCCCAAAACTAAGTAGTGGGTTGGTGTAGTCGGTGCTCACCTGCAGATAGCCTCCCGGATAAGTCCTTAGTATACTGCTATGGCCGTTATCAGAGCTCTTCCAGCAATTGGACTCTTTCAGTCTTACGGCACTGCGTGCAGCTATACTTTTGCCGTGGACGTCGAGCGGTAGGAGATGGAGCATATTCTCAATTGCAGCCGTTGGCGTTGTGCTTATAGCTCCGGAGATGCCCAAGCAGGCAGCTCTTTGAATCTTGTTTGTTTTCTTCAGATTGCTCTTCTTCTCTAGATCAGTCCAACAGACTATTATGCCATAGGTAAGAATAGGTCTTACTATGGAGGTGTACATCCAGTGGACAGTACGAGGGCTTATACCCCATTTCTTGCCAAACATCCTCTTGCAGGCGTAGAACGCTATTGAAAGGGTTTAGCCTTAACACGTTTTCGGAAACCATTTGGAGGTCCTGATAAATCGAACTATAGCAATTCCTACAGAAGTCGTTTGAAGGTGCGTTGAGTCTATCATCGTTTCTACCTTTGAGACAGTGGCCCGTAATATCGGCAACGGTAATGCTAATTAATTTGCGTCCGAGTAAGATGAGCTCTCTTGACCGTTTAGATTAGATTTGGCTATATCTGTCGGGTGATCAGGCAGGTGTGTTCCTCCTGCCAACTAACATTTGCAATTGTGAGAGAAATCAATATCTGACGCGTACAGTCCGTCACTGACTTTGGTGTGAAGCTTGACCGTAAACTCGATTTCACTCTGCACATTACCTACATTGTTTCTAGAAGTAATTCAGTTCTGGGTTATGTAAAGCGGTGGTCAAGGGAGTTTACTGATCGGAAATCTCAGGTTTCATTCAGGCTTCCTCCTTATGTGGATCGCCTCCGGTTGATTAATATGCACTCGTTGGAAAAACGACGTAGAGTTGCTGACATAGTTTTTATTCACCAGCTTTTGAACTCGAACATAGATTCTTGCACTCTCGCAGGTATGGTTTCTTATAGGTATACCCCGGATAGCTTAAGAAGACTGCTTTTACTGCATGTTGTTCACTCTCGGTCTAACTGTGGTGTGCTAGATGATCGTCAGCTAGATCATCATAGCTAGATGATGATGAGCTGGTGGTCCAGGTGATTTAGTTTTTCCACTACTTCTCCATCAATTTACAGGTGATAATAATTGAGTCAAGAGCCTTAATAGCAATCTGACTGTCCGCTAAGTTAGCAAAGTTGCGCTCTGCTGATTTCTGCTGTAAGATATCGCACGCCTTCACAATAGTCAGCTCTGGAAATCGATATCACTTAAAGACCTTTAGCGATTCGGAGTATATTCCTGTACGGATTCTAGAGTTCATTTCGAAGTCGTCTGTAAATATTTCTCTATCACTTCACCTTGGTTGAAAACCTGATGGTAAAGTTTTTGTTGAGACTCGGCTTGGGAATAATATTAAGTTAGTTGCTCTGGTTATATATTTAAAATGTTATTGTGGCCATACGATTTAGCATACCAGCTCCCAGATTCTCTAATCCTTATGCCAGATTCGATGATTTTAATATGTAGATCAATAGGTAGAAGATGAAGAGTCACGTTCAAGGCGTCCGTCTGTGGGGCAATGACCATTGCATCTTCTATGTATATCTACAGGACCATCTTTGGTTGAAGTTTAGTTTCTAGTTTAGCTTTGCATCCAGTATAATGCACAGATATTTAAAGCTGAAGGATAGTGTAAGTGTTTGTTCATCCAGCTTCGGAAGTCTGAAGTTCCGTATCTTGACTTTAGTGGTGAACAACACTAGCTCCGCCTTTCCTGAATTTATGCGCAGTTTACAACTTGTAGCCTAGGTTTCAACCTTTCTTAGGGTACCCTCAATTGACGGGCTGAGAGTAAAAGTGACCTATTTATAAGGTTCGGGCAGAAGTGGCTTAGAAAATGTTCCGCGCAAAAACGAATCGTGTGAGATTCCGGGCAAAAACGAATCGTAAAAAATTTTCGGGCAAAAACGACTTAACTACTTAACATTAACTTTGCATTACTTTTTGTAGTTAAATCATTTTTGCCCGGAAATTTTCTACGATTCGTTTTTGACCGGAGCTTCACGCGATTCGTTTTTGCGTGGAACATTTTCTAAGCCACTTTTGCCCGAACCTTATAAATAGGTCACTTTTACTCTCAACCCGTCAATTAAAGCATTGATTTCCAAATGGGAACAGTCAGAAGGTGTTGGATCAATTGGTTGAGCGGCACGAACCATCATGCCATGGTTACCGGGTTCGCGGTCAGGTGTCCCTGTGGGTTTTTAAAAATTGAATTAAAAGATTTACTCCGTCTCTGGGCTGTTGTCTAGCTTGCAGCAATGCAAAAGCAAGACATTCAAGTTTCCTCCACTCCCCTTACCCTAAATTCCCTTCCGGGCAAAGCCATGCTAACGCATCAAAGGCTTGTCCCCTAGGCTTTAGCCACATCGCACAAAAAAAATAATAATAATAAAAGCACATCGTGCACATACGCGAATACCTGGACCCATTGTTTCTCTGGCTTTAATAGGAGTTTATTCATAAGCGTGAGCCAGAGGAGTGTAGAGAACACCTCCTTGGAGTGTACCTCCATGTACGTACATAACTAGTCACTAGTCACTAATTTACACGATTCGCTCTGTCTTCACTTTTGTCGCTCCTCAAAGTGAAAATTTGTTCACACATATCGCTTTGAGTGGAGAGGTTGCTAGGACAGTGGTTACAAAAGAAACGAAATGAAGCAGTCATGTAACCAGAAAAGCGAAGCCCAGTAATATGCGAGACACACTTCTTGGTCACCCGACCTTACTGTATTTATTTATTTAAGCTTAATACAAGCTATTACATAATAATACTACAATTACAAGCTATAATAAATAAATAGTAAATGCTACAATATGAGCTCTAATTAAAGTAGATACGGGCTGGAAGGAAGAAAAATTAAGAAAGGCGATCAAGATGGGCGGGATCAAGATATAAGGCTTTGTGAAGGGATGATTTACTCAGATGGAAGTCAAAGGAGGAAAGGTCGTTAACTTTTCGTAGCATCCTGGTAATGGGTTCGCGTTGACCGTAGTTCGTGCGATGGCGGTAGAGTCGGAAAAGGGGAGTGGACCTAAGGTTGCGGGGATTGGTATAGATGGGTAAAGATTGCAGGATTGAAGGGAAGTCTATGGCACCATTTAATAGCTGATGAATGAAGAGAATGTCGGAAACATCACGACGTTTACTTAAAGGTTGTAAGTCTATCAGTTTAAGTGCGAAGTCCTCTTACGTTCTGGTAATAGACTGACAAGCTGCTGGAGAGAGGTACTTGATCGGAGACCACAGGTGCATTAGGGGGGAAGTCAGAAATAGAGAAAGCGGGGGGGGGGGATGTTAGGAGCGAAAGTAGTTTAAGGAGTCGTTGCGCCGTTTTTGGAGATGGGAAATGCGGCGAGAACTGACGTACGCAGCATAGGTGAATAGATTTTCTGAAACCTTATGGGAAGGGATATTGAATGATTCATGGTACTTAGTGAAAAGTTGGTGTAAGACGGTTGGGTCTGTGGGCAGGCCTTCTTGGTGTATACTTAACAGGACGTTGGTGCTGGTTTTACCGTCAATACAGACGGAATTCGGTTTGTCGTGCAGATAGGCTACTCCTCGCTTACAAATTATGTGACGAATGTGCACTGAAAGGAACCATCTAAACAAGCACAATGATTGTAGTCTTCGGCATGGATACTATTAAGCCCCTTCTCAACATCCAGGTCGTTCGAAGGATGATTCGTGAATAGACTCGCTGTGAAGGTTCATAACTGAGATTCTCTCAAGTTGTACTTATGTTATAACGTAATTTTCGACGCACAAGGCACTTTACAAAATCACAACGAGTTTGCATAGATTTCTGTTAAATAAATTTTGTGTTCTTTTCCAAAAATTAATCAATAAATTTTTTTTACAGTTTTTTAAGTAAGAAAGAGCAGCAAAAACCCATCCACCATGGACGCAATTAAGAAGAAGATGCAAGCGATGAAAATCGACAAAGACAATGCACTGGAGCGTGCCTCAGTTTGTGAACAGCAAGCTCGAGATGCTAACTTGCGTGCTGAAAAGGTAAATCTAGAAAGCCTAGCAATTCTTTATTGATGCTAAAAACGAAAACAAATGCAATCCAGATATCTGAAGAATTATTATTCCACAAACGGGCGTGTTTACATTTGAATAAGTAGTTTGAATTCGATTTGCAATGTGGAGTAGTTTCTTAATTGCATTTCTTTTTATTTTAATAGAATTTTTGTTGGAAAT
Source organism: Leptarthrus brevirostris (assembly GCA_964036015.1). Classification (NCBI taxonomy): domain Eukaryota; kingdom Metazoa; phylum Arthropoda; class Insecta; order Diptera; family Asilidae; genus Leptarthrus; species Leptarthrus brevirostris. The sequence continues at coordinate 2,252,617 of OZ038371.1, read as the reverse complement.
ATTAATTATTCATTTAGTATGCAAAAGAAGTTTTAAATAAACAATTATTAAAGTAATAGAACGGAAAATAACAATGGAAATTAGATTTTTCCTAAAGACGAATGGCAACAGTAAAAAAATTTCGAATTTGCCTTGCAGTCAGCTAATAGTATCATATTAGCACGGAACGTTACTTCATAAGTTAGCTAAACAAAAAAAAATTATATAAATTAATACTATCAGTTAGTTACAAAGGAATCACTAGTTTTGTTACCTTTGCAAAGAAGAAGTCGTTCATATCGCTTTTTGATGCTTGATTTTCACATGAAGACCGCAAAGTTAAATTTCAAACGAAAGTTCTAAGAATTTGTATATGAACCAATTTATTTTTATTATAATAAAATATTAATTAATATTCGTTGTTTTATTTTAAATCCTTTAGTCTGAGGAAGAGGCTAGACAGCTACAAAAGAAGATCCAGACAGTTGAAAATGAACTCGATCAGACACAGGAAGCTTTAATGCAAGTAAATGCTAAACTAGAAGAAAAGAACAAAAATCTCCAAAATGTGAGTAACACTTTTATTTATTATTTATGTTAATAAGTTTTAAAAATATATTGAACTGGCTAAACGAGAAGATTGATGGAATTCAGCAAAGGTCTTTACAATCGATATCTTTCGGTATCATCTAAGTGTCTTCCGAATTTTTGATATTTTTTTCTAATTTTTCTTTAGAAAGAGTTTTGCAATCCTACAGTAGCTTTATTTTGATAATTTTTCTGTATTGAAAGTCCCTAGTATCACATGTATAGTTTCCTTGATAGATATGAGAAGGAAAAAACTTTATCAGATTCTATTATCAATCACTCCATGTCGTACCTATGACTAAATGCTGATTAAACACTTATTAATGATTAGCACACAGCCTACTCTAGATACAAGCCTGGAAAACATGACACTTCCGCTATTTCACCACCAAGCGTTTCGTCATATTTCAGTTTTGTTGTACCACAGATTAACCGAGCCTTGCACCCACAAATAAAACTGCCCACTCTCGTAACCAAATCCAAAGAGAAACGCTGACGTCATTAACGCATTTTAAGCTCAATACTTCAAAAAAAAAACGAGCACAAGAAAGTTTTCCCTTTAAAATACATGAAAATTGTAATGAGCGATACTTTTTTATAGTGTTCACATGATCAGACCATTTGTAGGTTAATCTCTAGTAAAATCCAATTTGAGACTTTAAAAATGTTGCGAGAAATACTACGAGAAACTACCGCCCCATTGCTAATTTATGTTGTATTGGTAATATTTTTGAGACTCTGGTGTGCAATGCTGTTAACTTCCACTGCAAACCTTTTCTGGGTTCTTTTCAGCATGACTTCATGAAAGGTATCTACCTACTACAAATAACTTGCTGGAATTCTCTAATTGCTGTATTTCTGCCTTTGAAGCTGGCAAGCAGGTCGACTACATTTTTACGGATTTTATCAAGGCTTTTGACAGAATTAACCACAGTATTCTTGTTCGTAAGTTATCTTTTCTAGGGTTTCCATCAATTTTTGTTAATTGGATTCGTTCCATATGTCTGATCGCACCCAGCGTGTTCTATTTCGAGGTTCACTTTCTAACGATATTCATACCACCTCCGGTGTTCCTCAAGGCAGCCATCTAGGACCATTGCTTTTTATCATTTACATCAATGATGTATCCTAAATTCTCCCTAATTCGAGAATTCTATGTTACGCTGATGACGCCAACATTTTCCACGTAATTTCAAGTGTGAACGAGTGCACTCTGACTTAGACGCCTTGCATAATTTGAGTTCTACAAATTTCCTTCCTCTAAATATTAGCAAGTATACTACCATGTCGTTCTGTCGATCAAGGAATCCAGTGCACTTTAACTACACAGACTGGACAATACCAAAGATTTAGGGGTCGTGCTAAATACATTTTCATTTGACGACTATATCAACACTATCGTAAACAAAGCTAATTCTGCTCTGGGCTTTGTTAGTCGATGGTCTAAGGAGTTTAATGACCCATGCTCCTTAATTTTGCGTTCGTAAGATCTGTTTTGGAGTACGCTAGTGAAGTGTGGTCTCCTTTTTGTGCGACTCATATTAATCGCATTGAGACTGTACAGCGTAGATTCGTAAGATTTGTCCTTCGTGGCCTTCCCTGGATTGATCCACTTCGGCTGCCTCCTTACGCTGACCGATTATAGCTCATTTCATTAGAGTCCCTTGAAAGTAGACGCGACAACTCCAGAATTCTGCTGGCGGCTCAATATTTATCGATTCTTACTCGCCCCTTGAAGAACCAATGCTTTCATGCAATTATGTTATGCACGAGCCTATTACATCTATGTCTCGTCTCTTAAGGCCTCAACTGAAGAATCAGCTTTGATATTGAGTCCTGATGTCGTGGACGTGCCCTCTTTCGATGACTTGGAGCTGATTTGCGTTGCCCTGCGGCTTCCAAATAAGAACATCTATATTGTTGCAGTTTATATTTCTTCTGGCTCATCGTATGTGGTCTACGAACAAGTTGCCTCATTTATTAATGACCTCTCGTACAACATTCTGCCTTCTGATGGGTGGGGGTATAGACGACGAAGAATTGCTGCCATTATTGTTTTCCGCTCCTCGGTTTACTGCATTGTTTCTTGACCATATTATTTCTGCTGGTTTGACATAGGATCCAGCGGGCATTTGGGTGAGGATATATGATGCTACTCTGATGCTGTTTGAGTCATCTCATTCATCCTGCTTTTCATATTGTTTTCTTCTTCGATCCTATTGCTACGGTGGTCCCGTTGAGGGCCAATTATTGCTACAATTTTAAAAAGGCTTGACCCATCATTACTAAATGATTGATTTTCCACTTGCGACTGTCACAGCGTCTTTATTGAGATTGTCATAGACACCGTTTTATAATAGTCTTGCTTTGTGCTTTGCTCAACGTGTCCCGATTACTAGGTCAAATGGCTCCTGTACGTCACATGTCTGACCTAATAGGTCTCTAAGGCATCTGAAGAACGTAAAAAATAGAGTCGCTTTGCTCCTCAAGGAGCGACTCTGACTATATGTTTTGCTCTGAGTTGTCTAATAAATACATTTCAGACGTCAATGCCTCGTACAAAAACTTTGTGTAACGACTCTAAGCAATTTTGTTGGATTTATATTTACATACCGAGTAGTTGTGTGGTGGCCTGCACTGGATAAAGTGATCCACCAGAAAGTACTGGAGAGGGTTCAGAGGATTGTAGTACTATTGATTACAGGTGCCCTCGGAACTACACCCTATAAATCCCTTAACACCATTCTCCACTTTCGGTAAGCAAATCGCATCCTCGACTTCCATCAGGTTCAATTCAGTTCAGAATTGGACACGTACTGACTACGAACATTCTAAAATCCTGAACGGTAGTATAACAAGTAATATCGGCTATACCATACCCAAACCTTCTTTCAGTGCCAAATCCTCTTTTCCTACCAGAAAGGATTGGAAGGATGGCCAAACTCAACAGGGAGAATCAGTGCATCCTTACACTGAGGGCTCTAAGTTGGGAGGTCAAGTGAATGGAGGTATCTATTCGGAAGACTTGGACCTTAACAGTTTGTTTCGTTAACCACATTACGGCAGTGTTTCAAGCAGAAATCATGCCTATAATAGTAGTATAGATTGTTTTTATCGTAATATGTTGTCAGCAAAAAAGAACCATTCGTCGCCGCTGATGGGATTCGAACTTGGGACCTTCGGATGACACTTTATCACTTACTCGAGAGTTCTATTTGGGACCTTTTATCGTCATAGAAGGTGCCTTTAACAGTGTAATCACAGGGGCTATTGTAAATACTCTTGAAATGGCAAAGGAGAACAGAACTATTTGTACGTTGCGTCATTTCATCCTACTGTGGCTGTTAGTCCTAAACGAGATAAAAAAAAGAGGAATGTGAATGAACACGCTTAGCGAACTCACGAAAAGGAGTCTATGTTACTGGGCAGGAACCAAAGGATTGATGTAGTGGTCAATTTTTGATGAATCTTAATAAATAATGATAAACAAAAACTAGGGTAATGACAAAATTGCTGTTATTGTTTTACTACTTTTGTAATTGTAATTAACTGACAATTATTCCATATGTCAAACAACTTTTATGACACGAGACTTTGTCATACAAGTGTAATACATTTCAGGAATTGTTACCTATGCATTTTTATGTAATAGGACCCCAAAGTAAAACAGAATTCAATAAGCATATTGGGGGGAACAAGAGCTGGATTTCTCTGTTTTCATCTAATCAGGAATATACTCACTGAAAAGTCTAATCTGAAACCAGCTAGAGGCTCGAATTCATTTTTAAAACAGAACTAGTTTCATCTGCTGCGCCAATAAATGCCAGTTTCGCTAAGTCGTGCTCTAAAAAAGTGATTTATGATGGTCTCTGCAACGATAATAAATTCTTCTGTCTTACTGCTTCTAAAATATTCTTCTAAACCAAAAATATTTTCATTTCACACATTTCTACACTTGCACACATCCGGTTTGCATACTTTGAACCGGAAACTCTGCTAAATCATTAAAACGCAATGCTAACGAATATTGCAAAGGAGAGAAATCATTAATTTGGCGTGCTGTATTAAATTTCGTTTTTAACATTGTTCTAAATTTAAATCGAGCGAAATTTTTGAATTGGCCATCGCGCAAGGGTAATAGAATCAAAAAAGACGAGGAAAGAAAAAAAACACGATCTGTGAAAAAGTAGAACGTGAGCTATTTTTACTTCTAGCGGCGATGAAGACCGGCCAAATACGGAGGAGGCTCAAATCGGTGGAGAGATAAGTTAAACTGGCCAATCTCGAAACACTTTCCCCACACGATTTTCAATATTGTAAACGTGTAAAGAAAAAAAGAAATTTCCCCTTTGCAAACATTTTCCACGATGGGAAATTTTCCTGATAAAATTTTCATGATCGGAAAACTTGACTTGCAGCTTGACAACAGATGGCGTCAAACGATTTTTTTTCGAACCGTTATTTGCGCGCCATGATTATGACGAAAGCGAATTGTGACTCAAATTTTCTGCCGTTTTTACATGCGAAAAATAGATACTGAGTAATGCGTACCACTGCCTAGTAGGTTTCGAATCAATTTTATACATTCCCATCCTTGCACGAGAATTAGTTTCGAATTGACAATTCACTTGGAATATCTTTAAACGGCTGGAGAATTTTTGTTTAATTTTTCGATCGGAAGAGAAGTCGAGTATTGGTATAGTACCGCCAGAAAGTAGTGCACAATGCTCGGACGAATTCAGTGCAGAAATATAAGTAATAACACAGGAAAATTTAATAATTGTAATAAAACAAACAAATCAGTGCCTCCGGTGTCGAGTAACAAATGTGGAAAACATGAAAACTCCATGAAAAATACAAATTCCAGGCGTCGAAGAGCAGAAATACGAAGCATTAAACGTGGACAGCGTCACCTGTTAATTGATGGTGAAATTATAGCACCTATACAGCAGAAGAAGAAGAAGAAGAAAAAAGAGACGGAGAACGTCAAGTTAAAAAAGAAGAAGAAGAGGAATTGTAATGGCCGCAGAAGAGGGATCTCGTTGACGTCGTGCAGTGATGATATACGAAATATTTGCATTAAAACTGAAGAAAATAGTGATAACAGTATGAGTGATCAGAGTGGCGGTGGGCAATGGCCAATTAAGAAGCGCGGACATCAACATCATCCGAGATTTGCTGGTCAACGTCGTACAAATGTCCCCGCTGAAGAAGTTCTTTCTGCATTGCGCCGTGGCGGAATTGTGGAAATGTCAAATGTTTTTGCAACAGCTGGTATTTCAGTAGATTCAGCCCCGCAAGCGGAGCAAGAGGAGGAGGATGCAGTACAACAAATTGTTGACATGCCGGGAAAGGAGACGGAACCACAAGACGAAAATTGCTGTGTTGCGATGACTAGTAGTGCCTTACATGATGATTTGATGACTGGCGAAAGCCAGCAAGATTTTAATAGAAATGTGATTGGTTGTGATGTAAATGTTGTGCACGATGAGGAAAATAATCCTTTGTGTGATGATACTGCCACAAGTGCCTTGCCAGAGACCCCCTTAAACTTAGACTCTTCAAGTACGTCCTTGCCTTCTAGTTGTAGTTTGACGCCGACTGATGACAGTAACTTGACTCAAGAAACAAAACCCAAATCTAGTAAATCTGGTAGTCGAAATAAATCTAAAGATACCACCAAATCACCCAGGTCCGATGAAAAGCGGAGAAGGCGTCAACATCAGCGTGACTCGCAATTTTATGGTGAGTTTCCGAAACAGGAAAGATCTGCCGGAGATGGTGCTCCAGCTGATGACAATGAAAACGATCCGGAAACTGAGGAATGGGCCCGGTTACGATGTACCAGTGAACGTGCCGAAGTAATTGCGGAACGAGAGATTAGAAGACATAAAGCTCGATGCTCGGACTATCCTGGCCTGGCTTTTGGACGATCTATCTTCAGCTCCGACACTATGATGAAGTTTAATATAATTCGCAACGAACTGCACAATATCATGAAAACTCAACTCAAAAGGGTAAACGATGTTCTGCATCAAGAAATTTTGTAATTTTTTTTTTATAATTTTCAGAATAGGTTGCCATGGCAGGAATTAGATTTATCCAGATTTTGTTGAAAATTTTTTAGGTCGCAAGAGAAGTGTTTACTTTAACTTTGGCTATTTTTAGATCTAATTGCGTGAGAGATTCTTTTCTGATTCTATTCGTTGAACAAATACACTACTCGAATGTTTTTCGTTGGATTTCTCTTTCGAGTCTAAAGGCTAAATTGTTGCGCTTCATCTCACTCGTATTCGTCGACTTTTCTTGGCACTTCAAGTGATTTTTTGTTGGCCAAAGTATGACTAATCCGTCCAGAGACGAATTCCTTAGTAAAGCACAATTGCTGTGCTTGCTGGAAAGTGGAAAGCTTTCGACTTTATAAAAAAAAAATTACAAAAATCTTCAACTCTCACTTTTTATGGGCAAGTAGAAAAATTGTTTTAGCAATGGCCAATTAAGCGGTAATTTTACGTGCAGGAAAATGATGCAATCCGTGATCACTTGTAATTGTAGGAAACCAAATTTAGAAAAATTTTATAAGATCGTGCGCTAGAAATTGCTCAGCTGAGTTTGTTGAGCCATTTAGGGTAGGTTACAACTGAATGCGTTCACCTTGAACAATTTAGAGCCTTTTATGGATTTGATTTGAATTTTTAACTTAAATTTTGTAATGAATAAGTTCTCATGTTTTGACATAAAACAGATTTACAGCTTATCTTATCTTAAAAGTGTAAGAACTTTGGCTGCAAACTCACTTGAAATATAATTTATTTGCTTGTTTTGGACAAATTGAGCAATTTTCTTGCTCGGTGACCTACTTTTGAAGGTTTCTATTAAACATTTTTAACGTTCAGCATTTTATTACAATGTTGTGTTGCATTTGAGTCACTCTTTTCTGCATTGGTTTTGTGTGAAAACACTACATTTGTAATAAGGTGTTTTTAAGGGAGCTCACAGCTTGCAGTAAATATTTGTAAGACCTTTTCCAGCTACAGTCTTTAGCTTTCCTAATCTCTTGTGATCGGCCTTTCTTAGTAAACCCCCAATTGTTGAGATTGCTTAATGAAAACTTTCTTGGTATACACAAAAACTTGTATTAAGAGCCAGAAAGGTAATTATAAATCTTTTCTTTTATCCTTTAAATTTGAATCATCTTGGTTAGTTATATTTCCAAATTATAGTTTTCCAAGAAGTTTGGAAGCCATAGCTACTGTGATTTTTAATTTGTGTCGTTCATCTGAACTTTCGCTGCTGCTGATAATCTCTTCAGTATTAGGATGAGTAATTATCTGCACAATGTGAGTAACAATATGGGAAGACAGCTTGATTTGGTGTTTTCTCTACGAACTCCACTCTCACTTTTGTTGAACCCAATCTCTTACCCTTGACGAATGCGGCCATGTTTCACCCTGCATTGCTTGTCACTTTTCATTGCCTTTCGGACGTGCATGTCGATAATCTCGAATGTGAATATATTTTTAACTTTAGAATGGCCAATTTTGAGGCTCTGAATGAATATCTTGGTGATTTAGACTTCCATACTTGTCTGCCTCGTGACGATATCGACAGGAACGTATCCTGGTTTTAAAGAGAATTAAAAACTCTCAGGAATCGAAAAAATAGACTGGAAAAGGTACCTGGTAATTCTAGGCGCGAATTTATTCTCTGCCACGAACATTTCATAGAATCTTTCTCGTTTAATATAAAAGAATACCTTCAGAACCTAAAAGGCAGCTTATTCTCTGACCCTGTGCTTTTTTTGATTATGTCGATATGAAGACAAGGGTGGGTAACTACCCATTGACTATGGAATTCGGATTAAGTTCCAGTAAAGATTCTAAGATTGTAATTTATTTGCTGAATATTTTAGGGGCGCATTTGAATCATCCGATTTTTATCCAGATACTAGCAACTTTTCGCACATTAATAAGAGAAATATCCCCTTCCCCCGTACCTATTCCATTTATTATGGAGGGGATCTTGTCCAAGCATATTGTAGATCTTCCGGATGACTTTTTTGTGGCCCTGACGGAGTTCCTGCTGTTGTCTTACAGAAGTGTTCTTCGGCGTTATTACGTCCCTTACTTTTACTCTTCCGGCGGTCTTTCTCGGTGAGCCGTTTCTTTGCACTCTGGAAGACATTATTTTTAATCCCCGTTTTTAAGAGTGGCAATAGGAGAGAGATTGGTAACTACAGACCTCTTGCTAAATTATCTTGAATTCCGAAACTTTTAGAACTGTTAATGCAATACCAATTGTCCATGGGGTGTAGGGGTTTAATCTCTAGCCGGCAGTATGGGTTACTTCAGGGTAGGTCCACGATTTCCAACTTGTTGGAATTTCTTCTTGGCAATGTGGGTGGATTTTTGGATGGCTGCCAAACAGACTGCATTTTAATTGATTTTTTACTGATTTGACCAAGTTGGGTTTCCCGCCTCCCTTACTCATTGCATGGATTAAGTCGTATTTATCCAATAGGACTTACAGAGTGCGCTTTCGTGGCGTGCTCTCTGATGCTTTTGTGGCTCCTTCTGGCGTTCCCCAGGTTAGTCGTCTTGGTTCTTTGTTATTCATCTTATCTATTGATCCGAAAGCCCTTTTTAAATCTAGGAAAACGAGTACCACTTTTTTTTACTTCACAACTGTTCCTTTCATATATTTAATACTAATTAATGGCTGCTTCACAAGAGTGACTTCTGCAAAATCCAGATTGATTCTCGATAATTAACTGTATAGTTTTTTCAATCACCTTTTCACATATAAGAAGGCGTTAATTGGTGTAAAGTCCACTCACTTATTCAAATTTTTAACCTTTGATATCGGTGTCACCATCGATTCTTTCCAAACTTCTGGGAGTTCTCCTGTCCTCGTTGAATCGTTTATAATTTTAAGTAAGAACTGGCCAATCTTAGGGAAAACGTCTATGATCATCCTCTTATTTATCAATTTCTAATCTTTTTATTATTCATGTTACCGAATGTGAGTTGTAAATCCGCTAGCCTTATAACTTTAAATTGAAACCTGCATGTAACTTCCTCGATTAAGTTTGTATACTGCACCGCCGGTATTTTGTTTATTAATCTTCTCTACGCTTGATAAAAAAATATTATTTGAATTTCCCCGCTAATTTTTGATCATGTCTAACTAAAACTCTGTCAAAGCTTTGCGTATATCTATTTCTTGCCTGTTCCAACCTCCTCTTGTATACATTGCGCAATGTTCTGTAGTTACTACAATCTTCTTTCATATTTGTGAAGGACACTCTCATCTTCATCTTCCTCTTTTTTTAGCTTCCGAAGTTCTTCATCGAACCATTCGTTTCCCACATATTTATTATCCTTTCTGACTATTAACTTAAATAATTCAAAAGCACGCAATCTAACGTTTTGAAAATAGTCTTAAATTAAGTTACAACTTTAGTCGTTTTGTACAAATGTTTGTGCCGTTCTAATTAGTAATTAGGTCGCTGTTTACATCATCCATAGCTACCATGCATTACCTTCTGATCAATTCAATTTGATTGGAGCCGCTGTAACATTAGGCTCAACTTTGGGACTTTCTATAAGAAGAAATTTCGATATCAATCCATTGTCATTTTGTTGAATTAGAATAAAAATTATGTGCCTACTAGTCTCACTGTAAGGTTTTTTTTATACGATGTGGCCCCTAGGGGACAACCCTTTGATGAGCTAGCATGTCTTTGGCCGGAAGCGAATTAAGGTAAGGGAAGTGAGAAAACTTGAATGTCTCTCGGGGAGACCTGGTCTCGAACACGGGATCCATCTCCAGGTATCGGAAATATTCGACAGAATTCTATATGTCCTTTATATAAATAATGTGACTTTTTAATGTTGTTGGAGCAATTCCTGCGCACGGGTGTGACCATTGCCGCCGCATATTGGATTTATTTGTAGCTAGAATTTATTTACTATATATACAGGGCCGTCGAGGTAAATTCGGAAAAGTTTTTATGTAAATAAAAACAATTCAAATTCAAGGAAAAAATTAATATGTTCTAATCCAAATTGGTACAAATGTAGTAAGGAACATACACAAAAAAAATTATTCTATGTAGCCTCCATCAGGTGCACGACCTCTGCTCCAGCCTGAACTTAAAACGGTTGCAAGCATGACTTACCTCCTCCTTGTTCATATTTGTCATCACCTTTGTGATGGAAACTTTTCGGGCATCTTTGGTGTTTTGCATTATCGTTTCCTCAACTACGCCCCATACATAATAGTTAAGGAGATTGCAGTCCAGGCTGTAAGGAGGCCACAATTCGGGGGTCCAGTGATACGGAAGATTTACGTCAAACCAAACCTGTGTCTTGATTTGTGAGCTAAAGCAGAGTCCTGTTGGAAGGCATATTTCCTTCCGTCCGTCACTTTGTTCATCCACGGCTTCACAACTTTCAGTACGACGATGTAACTATCGGGGGTCACAGTTAGGCAGGCCCTCCTTGAAGAAATCAGGCGGTATTACGTCGCCCTGTCTGCTCACGATTCCAGCTCCATCACAGAGGCGAGAAACATAGATACGTCATAGGCATTTTGGCAAATCCAGCTAGTCATTTTAACGATTCACCTATCTGCCCCAATGAAGTTCTTTTCATCCGAGAAGAACCTTAAGAACCCGGCACTGTCATTCTTGATGTCGTTGAGCAAAGCTTGGGCCTTCGTTTTTCTGTCCATCTTGTTATTTTCATAATCAAAAAGTTTCCTTTCGATAAACACTTTGTGGAAGTCATTTAAAAAATGAAAAATCTAAAAGCACTCGGTTTACTTCCACAAATTAGGAGGAAACAAATTTTTCTTTGGGATGGTGATCGCTCAAAAATATGAGCGCTCAAAGAAAATGATGAATGTTTCGACCAAAAGTGTACGCTGGTCATCATCAGCGTGGTACTTGCATTTTCCACCACGGACATACATGAAGGAAGGTCCAAAACTCAACTCCCATAAGTACTCAGTTTTAAATCGAAGTGATTTGGCGGGCCAACCTTCCGGTGAGAAGTAATTCGAGTATTGACGCTTTCCGATCTTATTCTCTATTCATTCACGTTGATGATTACCTATTGAATAACTTTATTGGGAATTGTCTTTTTTGTATTTGTGTTACTAACCTTTTTATATGTAGAATTGTTTAAAAAGATTCCTGATTTACCTCAACGATCTTGTAGTAAATTTTTTGTTCTAATTTTGCAGGATTCCTTATTTTATTCGATTTATTTTCCTACTTTTGCCATTTAAATGGAAAAATGTGTTATCGAAAGAATAAAACCTATTTTAGGTTTTAACAATTTTTATTATGAAGCTTATTTTATAAAAAAAGGAGGAAGCTGAAAAAGGGAATATTTCAATTGACTTTACTTTTAAAATAAAATTATTCTTACTTTTTAGTATTTTGTATGCACTTTAGCGTGGATTACTTCTTTTATACTCGGTTGCATGAATTCTGCTAAATCTTGGCACTAAGAGTGAGAAGTTTACCCGGTTGCCACGTTCGGCATTCCCATTTTTTAAATAAACCCGATGCAATTGGCTTGAGGTCGAGAGACTGTTGAAGCCAATCCAGCACTTCTAATCTGTGGCTTTAAAACCAATCAGTGTTTCTGCGACCTTTATGTTCCGGATGGTTATCTTGCTAACGTTTGACCCACATTGTGTTTGCAGTACTCTGATCCTTTGGTATCCCCAAAATTTCCAGAAGCACATACATCTCCAAAGCATTAGCTTCTGCAAACGAATCTAATTGTAGCTTGGACGTGACGATCCAACAGACGTTCACCTTTCTTTTTTTAGGTCCTTTGCTGACTCGCACAGGTTAATCTCTGTTTCATCTGACCAAACCACTTTCGCCAAATCGACGATGGCGAAATGTTTGTAGTGCTCTGCGAAAACTAAACGCGCAATGTTTTATCAGAAAGTTTCCTTTCGACAAACACTTGATGGAAGTTGTTTTACTTCAACAAAACAGGAGCAATATTTTACTTTGACACAGCCGTATGGTTCAGTCCTTAGAAGGTCTTTTTGAACGAATATATTTTGATTAATTAGGATTTCTTGTGAATTATGTTAGAAAGCGTGGTGAAGCGTCTATAACGTGTTTCTTAACCATATTACAGGAGATCCTAAGTTAACGTCCTCAATTGGCTCTGTAACAAAAAGAAATAATAAATATTTAATATCAATGAATCAAAAATTGAAAATTCACTAGAAATTATTAAAGAAGGTATATAGATAGGTATCTATATACCTTCTTTAGAAATTATCATAGGCTAGAAAAAAAATTCCAAAATCGTTGTGTTAAGATTAAATGACTCGCTTGTGCCGAATCCTTAAAAAGGACAAGACATAAATCTATGTATGAGCTTTCATTTTTAAAGCATTTTTAAGTAAAGATTGTCGGGCATCGAACATGCAACATTATTCCGTTTGGAGATCTCAAATATTTCACTTTAATTATGCCTACTTGAAATTAGCATAAGTTTCAACGGTTACAACACACTACGAGCGAATGTCAGTTATACCGGGAGCTTTTCGATTCATTTATTCCATAAAAAGCTTTTTCTCATGAATTAACTATCACGGCTCGCACACAACACCATAAATAAAAAATAAATTGCCTTTTTCACGAAGGTTATTTAACTTTGCGGCTTGGAAACTGAACCATCGCGACAACGGCTTGTTATCTTACGCAAGTAAAATTGAAAAACTGACATTAAACACATTCACTCGTCCACAACTACTGCTGCAAGCAGCAAATATTCCAGTCCCCTTCCAGTCAAGTCGGTGGTTGTTCATTCATCGGTAACATCATTGCACCCCGCCATCTTGTTGAATGCCAGTGAGTAATTAACGTCGACGACATAACGTGTGATATCTCCGAGGCACAGCAAGTGTAGAACGGGCTAGTAATTCTTAAGAAAATCAGTGATAAACGTGCTTTTTGATAAGTCTCAATTCGAGTTGAATTAAGTGTGCGATTTAAATAGTTTTATTTCGCAATTGAAGAAGTTCCTTTGCATTTAGTAGATCCGGGCGTGTGAATTGCACGAATATTAACACCACCACAAACCCACGAAATTTTAAGGCGAGGCCCTCACTCTTCGAAGGTACTTGTAGTACGGTTTCGGAAAAATTCTACATTCCGCCGTGTTCAGATCCAGAAAATTAATCGATTGACGATAAATCGGTGAGAAAAAAGTGCTGTTTTAGTGATTTCATTTGAATAACTTGTGGTGCTGTGAGATAAAATCCAAATTTTTTTCAAAAAGGATTTCATTTATCCTCTCGTCCATTGAAAGTTGTGTAGTTGCAAGAAAATCCATTCCAGTTGTCAAAATGACGGCTAGCATTACACAGGGCACACTCTTGGATGTTCTAAAGAAAAAAATGCGCCAGACAAAAGAAGAAATGGAGAAATACAAAGATGAATGCGAGGAATACCATAAAAGACTACAAGTTGAAATTATGAGACGTGAAGAAGTGAGTTTTTCTATTCATTTATCTTATTTTTGTCCGAACATCTCAGGAATTTGGCCAAACTCGTCCTAATTTTTCTTCTTTTTTTTTCATGAGTGTGGGAGGGAGGGAACTGTGAGAATTTCTTTTTGACTCACCTTTCTACTTGCGGCAGTTTGAATTTATTAATTTTAAAATTTTGTGAACAAATTGATTCAATTTCTAACCCCGAGAAACTTGATAGAGTCCATAATATTCTTAAAATGGCCTTTAGTTAAGCCAATCGGGGAATAGTTTGACCGTGATCTTTTCACAATTGCCCAATTATGATGAGCTTTGTTAAAAATAAACTTAATTCGATTAATTATATCATTCATTCGCATAAAATTTACAACGAATACGTTTGCCACCGCTTATCTGAATAAATTAAATTGAAGGAGTGGTTAGTGCACTGTTTGCGTAAATCTAATGCAAACAGATCTGGCTATTTGATATTAGAAGAATTGATTGTATCACTCGTTACTGGTTAACGTGTGCAATGAGGGAATTTCTGGACATTTTCAAAAAATGTGCCACCACTACGAAGCAAAAGGTCTTGGATAACGTGATATTGCGCTTAAAACGTCCCAAGAGATTCGATGTAAATCATGGCAGTTTAGGCGAATCTTCATTTTCAAGCTAATTATGATCATTTCATTATTCCGAAATTTTGAATGAGAATTTTGTCAGTTTCCTATGCAAATTCTGAAACGGGTCCATGCTGTCTCCTTACCAGTTTTACTGAAGGTACGAATTGTTTTGAATGATTACAGCATGTACAAGCAGACGCAAATAGATTTCGTATGTCATCCATTTATTAAAATTAAAGCGAAATTGTTATTGAGGTCACCGTAAAATTAAAGAAAATTGGAGTAGGCATTGTTACTTTTACAGATTGCGTCCAATATTTTACAAAATCAGACACTACAAAACTAACACAATTTTTTCCCTCAAAATATTAAGTCTCCAGGGTGGAATTGATATAAGTAATGGGTCATTCCATCGTTTCGGGTGTTACACTTCGTCTTATAAACAATACTTTTTATATATACTATAACAACTTTTTTGTGTAACTCTGTATCTCATGCTCAGCATTTTAAGCCCTATTTCTCTTTGATAAATTATTAATGATAAAATTTAAATTCAAATTTAAGATACAGAGCAAAAAGTACTTGTTTCAGGCGTTACACTATTTTGCCTCCACTTACTAACCAATCTTACATACTCCTGAAATTAAACGAATTTTCTAAAGGTAATCTATAGTTTAAAAAAGGAGCCCATAAGAGATGAAATTTGCCAAATAAATATAAAACAAATCCAGAAAAATGTGTTGTATATGTATGTTTCGGGTGCTACCAAGGATTTGTTTCGGGTGTTACAAGTACGAAATCAAAGTACATTGTAGACGAAATATGAGTTATTTATTAAAGTTTATAAAATAAAATTAACAAAAAACATAAACACAATCCTCTATTTAACATAACAGAAATACTTTTATTTAATTTGTCTGCATTTAACCTATTTTTCGAACACATCGACTTTGCATGGGAATTCGTAATACGTACGATATCCTTTTATTTTCAAAGTGGGGTTAGGTAAAGTACAAATAATATTTTTATACGGTACATCAGATACATATTCTTCATCACGCATAAATATTTTGCCTGTATCTTCAGCTAATTTTAAGTACATTATTTGGCCCTCTCTATCGTCATCAACACGCTTTTGACATATTCCGACATATCGGTATTCTCTTCTTTTACGATAACCTTTAGTACAAAATTTGACAAGTACAAAGACCCCAGGTGAAATAGTCTCAATTTTAGATAGTTTCGAGGATTGTTCATCTTCTTCTGAATCAGAATATACTTCACTAAAGCGAAGTTTTCGTTTCACGTTCGAAATAGTTCGAAGAACACCTGAGGAACAACCAGGTGTATCGTCATTGCTTAAGTTAGTATCCATTTGTGTAGTTCCATCCACTTGGAGGTTAGAAACAACATCCAAACTATTAGAACTAGTCACTTCAGGCTCCCCGTTTACATTAAAATGAGATTCTTTCAGGTTGGCTATCGGTTGTAGAAATATATCAGGCCAAGTATCGTTTTTAACCAAAACATGAACGGAATCAGACTTAGAATTTCTTGCCACTAAGGTCCTGTGATTATCCAAAACTGCGAAGTGTGATGTTCCTTTTGAAGATTGGGTATGCTTTGAATATCATCCCATAATCCATCTAAATATCTCATGTTATTAGCAAAGTCTTCTTTGGAAATATAAACAACATGAATGCCAAGGTTTTGCTTTAAAAGGTAGTTTTTAGTAGTATTTTTTCGCTTTTCCCGCATTTTGGCAAGCCTTGCCTTTGTTGTTGAAGGCATGGTGAGTTTCCTGGAAAATATTAACATCTTAAGAACACACCCATGCATAGCAAAAAATAAGAAAATAGACACATGATCACCAATATATAGCATAACTTAAGCAAAGTAAGAAGTCAGAAAACCCGAAACGTTTCGGGTGTTACAGTTTTCAATCACGCAAAAAGACATCAAAACGTTGACATACGCAGACTTTAGTCTTAACCTTAAATCATCACTACCATAACCTTACTTTTGTGAAATATAGAAACATAAGCATTTTGCAATAACGAAAAACACTATAAAAAACGGAAAACACTATAAAAAACGTTCGTAAACTAATAGGGATGCCTATCTACTTAATTGCATGAAATTAAAAAAAATTTAGATCAAAACTTAACTATTGGCTGTCGATCCTAATTATCGAGAACATTATTTTCCCATTTAAGACAAGGTCTCTGAAGTTGAGACCTTCTTTTGTGAATTTTGAAATTTTTGTCATACCTTCGCTTGTCAATCCTTAGTTCACGTTTGTCCATCAATTAATTTTATTTGTCGAAGCCACGGTATACAGAAAATGATTTTTTGGCATTTTTTTTTATTTGATAGAACAACTCTTCAGGAGTATCCAGTTAAAATTTGAGGTCGATTGGAGCAAAACTGCCGGAGATACAGTTCCTCGGGTCTCCCTCCATTCGATCCATTCCATATACAAAAGATAAGTGCTAAAACTTTAAACGCGTTTTTCTCGAATATAGCATGTGTAAAGTCGGTGGACACTGAAACTCAAAATTTACTTGACCGATCCTCTTCAAATTTGACACACTCTTTTAATGCATAAAATATGAGGTAATGACGTTGAGATTTTTTTTGCATTATAAATAGTTTTACAATGACAAGTATTATCCCCCCTCCCCCCTCCTTAATCTCAACAATTGAAAATAAAAATTTAACTTTCCATATTTAGTAGCGAACCCATTTTGCATAATTACAGATTGACAACTCCTTGGCCTCGATAAAATGAGTTTCTCGATGTCTCCTTTTGGGATTGATTGTACTGCTTCAAACAGCTGTCTTTCGTTGGTGAACCCCTGTCACCTCAGTTGCCTGTGAAAATTTCCCAAATATTTTCAATTGGGTTTAAGTCAGGTGATTGCGCAGCCCAATCCAGAACTACAATATTTTTTTTGCTGATCCAATTACTGACAAATTTTGAAGTAAGTTTTGGATCGTGATGTTGTTGAAACATCCATCCAAGTGGCATTTCCTCTTCTCATATGAAGTAACATGTGATTTTCCAGGATTTCTTTGTACTGGAACCGATTTATTTTGCCCTCGATTTTCATCCAGGTCCTGTCCAAGATAAACATCCCCACACGATTATAGAGGCCCATCCATGGTTTATTGTATGATTACAATACTTTGGAAGGAGCCTTGACGCCTGACATGTGTCATTCCATCAGACTGAATCAAATAAAATCTTGATTCGTCTGAAAATAAAACTGTTTTCCACTGTTGTTGAGTCCAGTTCAGATTACTTGTTGATTTTATTGGAATATTGCTGGCTTAGACGCCGGCCTTCTAGCAGGAAGTTTGGCGTCGATGGCTCGATTTCTGATGGTTCTCTCAGTAACTTTAGCTGATAACACAAAAGGATTTATTTTAATATTTCGGATGATAAGAGCATCATCCTGTGCTGTCGTTTTCCTCGGGCGTCTACCTCTATGGATAGTTTTTACACTACCGGTCACTTCAAAATTTTTTAAGAGCCTACTTTTCTACTTCTCACTTAACACGTTTTGAGTCAAATCTTTTTTAAAGTCACTGGTAAAAACGTTGTACTTATTTCTGGCCATTCTCACTAATTTTTCCACTCAACTAAACACTTTACGCGACCACTGGTATTCTCTAAACGAGAGAACAAACCCAATACGTTCTAATCGATAGCCTATCGTTAGACCACATTTTACCTCCAATTTGTTTCGTTTTATTCGCTCTCGATTTTTTTTATTCAAAAAAAAAATATATTTCCGGGTTAACTTTACAAGCCCGTGCGGGGTGAAAGGGAGGGGCAAAACATCGATTGTTCTAAATTTGTGAAGTTCTCAAAGGTTAGAAAAGCGAAATCATGTAGAGGTAAAATCTTCTAGGAGTACATTTATAATGGGTAAAACGTTTTTAACCCCTGAACATCAACACTTTCGAATTTACTCACTATGTGAAGTTAGCCGCGATTTGGAAAGTATTTCAGTTTTTTGCGCTGTTTTTGGGGTTGTAAAATGTTTTTTCGCTTAAGTCTATCGTACTTAAACTCTATCAATCATTAAAAGGGCTGGAGTTCCGAAAATGGGTACACTCAGAATCACTTGAAATTTTTACCAGACACTCTACTATCCTAGATGGCAGTACTTAAAAGGATTTTTGCCGAAATTTATTTATTATTTTCGTTTTTTGTGGTGCTTTATCGAAATTCAAATCGGTGTGCCACGGAAACTAAAATCGTGCCGTGTACATACTTATGTTAAGATCAATATAATTATCAACAAATTTTACATTTTTTCTTCCCTTTCGAGTCGGCAAAAATCCTTCTAGGTCCTTCTGTCATTTAGTGTATAGTAGAGTGTCTGGTAAGAATTTGAAGCCAATCAGAGGGTACCCATTTTCGGTACTCCAGCCATTAAAAAGCCTTCCTTCGTCACATTACAGCGAATTATGGTATTTTTGGGAAAAAATGTTTGTTATTAAATAACTTTATTTTGGGAGGGGTTTAAACCGAAATGAATTGTGGGAAAAAGCACCAAATAACACATAATTATTTGCGAATAAGTCATCAAATAACGAATAATTATTTGATTATCGAATAACGCACGATCGAATAACAAATAATTATTTGAAATTGGACTAAGGAGCACCAAATAACAAATAATTATTTGCGAATAACTTAAAATAAATTGAAAATCGAATAAAAATTTATACGAATAATTTTTTATTCGATTTTTTTAAAAAATCGTTATTTGATTGAAAATTTATTCGAATAATGCCCATCACTGCTCTCGTAAATATAAATTTGTTGGTTTGCGTAAACCGACAATGCTTTCTTCACCTAATAATATCAGTAGCATCAGATTTTTTCGTCAATTATTTAATTTGTCAGACATTTCGATGAAAAAATATAATTTTATTGCTTTTCTGTTAAAGAATATTGAAATAAAAATTCCCGTGCCGTTTTACATTTGTCATGCATCCGCGGAGTAATGCTGCCAGTATCTGGGAGAGATAGTGTACCCGATACACTGTCTTTTCCACAAACTGAGCGGAAGCATGACAAGTGTGGGATGGACCTAAGAATATAAAATCAAATCAAATTTGTATTTCAGCTGATTGTCAAAAGCAGCCACTTATAGTTGAAAACAAATAACGTAGATTTCAAAATTTAGCCGTAAGATCTTCTTCATTGTTGCAAAAAAATTTATCCGGTAAATAAACACAATACCATGCCACAGAATAGATACTAAATAGAAGAACAGCTCCTTAAATTTCCCTGCTCAAACGTGAACGAAATAGTGTGGCAATGTTCTAGGAATTTTGTATGCAAAAGTAAATGCTAACTGTCAAACAGCAAATAATGTCTGTGAAAAATCTGTGAGCGAGAATCAATTTTGTAACTCTCAGAAGAGAAATTTCCCTTTTCGTCGATTGTGGTGGTTAAGTAATTGACAATTCTAGAAATTCGTTACTTTCGTATGAAATTAGTCCGTAAATCTTTTCAATTCTTTCGTTGAGTCTTTTTTTCTTTCGCGAGACTACGAAATCTCTTATTTTATATCTTGAAGTGTTCACTGTGATCCTTGCCACTTGGTCTTAATAATTAAATAAAAACATTCACCTGCAAATTGGATTCATAACCAAACTTTTTACTCGGACGAAATGACATTTACAACTACTAAGAAGATCACTGAGAGATTTCCCATTTGGGTAATTTCCTCTCAGCGACATTATCCTTTAAATCAAAAATGGAATTAAGTGCCGGAAAATGTTTGCAGTTTTGTTCAAAGCTGTTCTACTATTTATATTTATACTATGAATAGGCTATACATGCTAAAACTTATTTGTCCCCGTCAAAATCTTGTTTATTGAAGGTAAAACTCTTTTGTTCAGGTCTAATTTAAATTGCCCAAGCAAGAGTTTTGTGTATCCATGTAATTTGTCCAGGCTTTAACTTGTTTGTTTAGTCTCGATTTTCATTGTCCAGCTCGAAGTCTTATTTGTTCAAGCCTTTTTTTCTATTGTTTAAGTCGAAATCTCGTTTGTCCAAGGTTTATTTGTCCTGTCTTTTTCAAAACCTCCTTTATCTAGACTGTTAACGAACAATTCTCGTTTATTCAGGACAAAACTCGTTTGTCCAAGCTTTATTTTAATTGTTAAATCCTGGACAAACAAGTTTATACCTTGAAAGACATGAACAAGAGACACATAAAGACTGAACAAACGATATTATGGAATGATATCGTTTGTTCAGTCTTTATGTGTCTCTTGTTCATGTCTTTCAAGGTATAAACTTGTTTGTCCAGGATTTATTTGACTTCTTCATGTGGAAACCTTGTTTCTTCCCGGTTCAAACTCTTTTTCCCAGTATTAATTTTCATCATCCATGTCAAAATCCCTCGTTTGTCCAGGCTGAATATTGTCTCCCTATCTTAGATTCGAACGTTCAAATTAATACTTATAAAAAAAAGTTTTTGGTTCACCATTTTGAAATTCGGCTTGGACAATTGACAGGGTTAGAGTAAAATTACAAGGTCCGAGTAAAAGTGGCTTAGAAAATCTTCCGCACAAAAACGAATCGCATGAGATTCCGGGCAAAAACGACTTAACTACAAAAGGTAATGCAAAGTTAAGTCGTTTTTGCCCGGAGTTTTTTTCTTATTCGTTTTTGCACGGACACTCACGCGGTTCATTTTTGCGCGCAACATTTTCTAAGCCTCGATAAGTGATTTTTACTCTCGGCCTATAATTGAAGCTAACTTATAGACAAACGTGAACTAACAATTGACAAACGAATGCACAATCAAAATATGGAAAATTCGGAAGGGGGCGGGGGGAACTTCACACTTTTTTTTACATAAATAAATAAAACCATTGTTAGACAAACTTGTGCAAACGGCGTATGGAGTTCAAAAAACTGTTTCACAACTTCCGGGTGCTTGTTAAAAAAACTGGTTTTTTCTTATTTTTTTCATCAGCACCAGAGATTGTGAAACATTTTTTAAATATTTTGGTTACTGGTACTCGGAAAAAATACCCAACATATTTATAAAAAAAACGTAAATAAATCGTTTCGCAATACCACATAGTCAGCTTTAATCGCTTCCATTGAAGTCCAAAATTGAGGTTAAATTCATTCGCCTTTTGTCAAAAAATGAGACACAAGTTCTTAGCCGCGGCTTAGTTTATCTGTCAAGAAATTGATACTGATTGGTTAAAAATTTGGTAAGAATAAGACACGGCTTAAAAGGCTCGAGTAAAAATTAAGCTTTAGCATCCTGCGATTCTTCAATTTTCCATAGGGGAATTTCGGAATCAGATATTTCACTGTAGAATACGAATTAATGTAGTTTTCCGAAAGACATTTAAAATATTTTGCATTGCAGATTGAAATAATATTTCCTCCGATTTTCGTGTAAAAATTTTCCGTGTAAACACTTATGATTGGAAGGGGTCTCCCCGCAAAATTTTCCAGCCATAGTTCCATGCTTTGCGTATGTCTTTTCAACGCTCTTGGCGAGCCTAGACAATTTCTATCAACAAAAACTAATTTTCGGTAAATTAATTGAGAAATTGTTATCAATGATTAGAAACATATTTCAGAGTTTTCCTTGCTTTTCTTCTTAGCTTAGCAGACTCTAATTCGAACAAACCCGAAGAAAGGAGTGGTTTCCTTGGGTATTTGAGTCAGTCTGTTGGGAGGAGAAAAGCAAAGAAAGCCTCCATCTTATTTTATTGCCGAAAAGGAAAAATATTGGTATACTTTCCACAGTGACTGTTTTTCTGCTAGGAAGGTTTTTATATTCTAAAGCCTCCCAGCAGAAAATCTGTCACCATGTGAAAGTGTTCCCATATTTTTCCTATTCGGCAATGATATAAGAGGGAAAGAGAAGTATAACTACTTCTCAGTTGAAATGAACACAAGTTCTATTTTACTACCAAGATGATGATCTACATCAGAATTTGCAGTTTCGTTCCGAGTAAAATATGTTAAATCCGGTATTAATATGCTTAAAAAAATTCCCTTTAGTTAGACTCATTCAACTATTAGATTTAGGCGATGTAAGGATAATATTAAATATAAAATGTATAAAACTAAAATCTGATGTAAAATGCTTTGCTGGAAATCGCGAAATATATAATGTAATGTTCCATTTGGGGATGATATGACACTTCCCTGTAAAGTATTTATGCATTATGCCCTGATTTTTGTTTACTGGGCTGATATTGTGTTCATTTAACGATTATAATTTTTAGTAACAATGAGTAAGGACGCAGCCTACTCTAGATACAAGCCCGAAAAATATTA
The DNA here is from genome assembly GCA_964036015.1 of Leptarthrus brevirostris. Taxonomy (NCBI): domain Eukaryota; kingdom Metazoa; phylum Arthropoda; class Insecta; order Diptera; family Asilidae; genus Leptarthrus; species Leptarthrus brevirostris. Next base: position 2,229,574 of record OZ038371.1, on the reverse strand, counting down.
CAGTTTGGTTATTTCACCACCAAGCGTTCCGTTATTATTTCATTTTTGTTGTATCACAGATTAACCAATCCTTGAACACAAATAAAACTGCACACTTTTCTAGCCAAAACCAAAGAGAGATGCTGATGTCATTGATGCATTTTAAGTTCAATACTTCAACTAAACGAACATAAGAGAGAATATACCCTCTAAAATACATAAAAATTAAAATTGAGAAACTTTTAATTGTGACAATATGTTTAGAACATTTGAACGTTCACGTCAATTACAAGTCGATGCTTTAAAAATATTGTCAGAAATAGTACGAGAAAGAAGAATTTCCCAACCTTTTCGCATTGTGTACTGTTTCAGTTTCTTTACATCACCAATGCTCAGTTGTTCGTGTCGGCTGCCGGGCTTGTATATAGAGTAGACTGTGACAAGGACCTTTTTGACAACTTACGTGGTTGCTTTTGACAATCAGCTGTGGTACATTTTTGATTTTATTTCGTGTTCTTTTGATCTATATTTTAATATTCTTTAACAGAAAAGTAATCAAACTAAAAAACCAAAACTGTTTTATACTCGAGCAACGTAAGAAATATAAAACTTTCTTAACACGATCGGCGTTTCTAATCAAGAAAAGTTAAGCTCCTTTGGCTCCTTATCAACAGCAGCACCAAAGGGTTAACTTTTCCTCAGCTGCTGGACGCCTTCGCGAGAAAACGAAAACTAGATAACACCGATCTAGACAGCTGTATCAAATTATGATCACTTACACTGTCCCACTAACCTTGCGGTAAAAATATTTAGAAGTAGCAAAAAATGCACTCTTCCATAAAAAATATTTAATTTTCAATTAAAGAGGCAACTTGACAAATAAATCCACTGCCACACTCCTATATTACTCGCAAACCATTCAACTACAAATGTCAAAGTTTAGCATGAAAAAAAGGTATTGTGCGGACAAGCTTTTGACACATTTCAGCTGATAGTCTGTGACGTAATGAGTGTGGAATATTTAGGAAAATAAAATTCTGTATATTGTGTTGTGCGGATAAATCTGAAGCTTAAACAATAACTTGGGAAATTACTGTCATCTGCATGTCGAAAGCAAACAGCAATTTAGCCGCTAAAACACAAACAATTTCCCTCAGCACTTTGGCTAAATAATTAGCAACAAAATTTTACTGCTAAATTTTCATGTAAAATCAAATCAAATGTACACAATACCAGGCTTAAGTTCTATGATCTTGACTAGCCGAGACACTATCTTTCCCCTCTAATAACAAATTAAAATCCATACTTAGAGTGTGGCCATTTATCAGGCTTCGCAAGGAATTTAATTAAAGAATCATTAAAGAGTGAGTGAGTTGGGCTATCGCCCTCTGATACCTTGCTAGTCTATATTTTGCAAAAGGTTAGATCGATTGAATTCTCAACTGAGCAATCAATTTTTTTCCCCTTACCATCGTTATATTGGCAGCTAATATTTTTTTTAAATTAATAACCTATGGCTGCCCATTCGACAGCAATTGTAGCAGCCCCCTTGTCATCTATCCATTGATGCGTAACATAAGGTAATTGAAGGGCCAGTAAACAAGTGCGCTTCCATAAAGTTCCCTCTATTGACGTCATCTGTGTGGAATCTTTTTACATTTAATGGCCCGGAACACAATGGTTAAGTGGAGGTGTTCGGAAAAAAACTAACAAAAGCAGGGATATTTGGTCCACTGATTGTATAGCCCTTTTTCCGCTTAAAACGATCGCTCGTTTGGAAATTGTAAAGAATTTTATTGACAAACCAATTAGTAGGGTGGTCGAGCGGCTTTTAATTTTTCCCTCATTTTGTTTAGGACGTTTTGGCCAGTTCAATGTATTTTTTTTGTATTTTTAAGAGAAAATTTGTAAGTGCATCGGCTAGACAAAGTTTTTGTTATAATTATGCTTAAATCCAGCAACTTTGTCTAGCGTTTGCAATTAAAATTTAATAAAAAAAAAATGTTAATAAAATAGAACCATACTTTGGCAGAAGTTTTATTTCCTTCTTTTACTTTTCTTTCCAAAAAAAACCAGGCTGAATCAGAAGTCGCCGCCTTGAATCGTCGCATCCAATTGCTCGAAGAAGACTTGGAGCGTTCTGAGGAACGTCTCGCTTCAGCTACAGCTAAACTTTCAGAAGCATCTCAGGCAGCTGATGAAAGTGAACGGTAAGTGCTCCTTCAAATCGAATTGATTGAAGGATTTTCTTATTTTTCTTCCTCTTCATTTTCTTATTTTCACCATTTCCAAGATTACATGTAAGCTACTCTTCCATGTCAAAACAAAAAGAATCATTTTTTCATTGTTGCGTTTAGGATACGAAAAGCTCTTGAAAATCGCACTAACATGGAAGACGATAGGGTAGCCATTTTGGAAGCACAATTAGCACAGGCCAAATTGATAGCTGAAGAGGCCGATAAAAAATACGAAGAGGTATTCACCGTCAAAAATATATTTTTTTTCGAAAATTCTTCAGGGAGAATGGTGTTACTATTTTGTTTTCCACACCATTCGTGTTAGGACAGTAGGCATTTGTAGGGTTCGCATAAATTTTCATTTTTCAGATTTAGATTGACAAGAACAGCCAGCCGCAAACAAGAATTGTTATCTTGCTGAAAAATGTATCCTGTCCCTTTTCCCCCTCCCATTTCTTATTCCTTCATTAAAATTTATTGCAGATTTTCAGGTGAACAAACTAAAAAATGATTTTTTTCTCTTTTTTCCTCGACGTCTTCAATTACATCATCGATTAAACAAACTGAAAAATTGTCGTAAATACATTTCATGCTGCGCCCGATCCGATGGTGATGTGATACAACACAATGCAGGGCTCGCAAAGTACTCGAGAATCGCTCACTTGCTGATGAAGAACGTATGGATGCCCTCGAAAATCAATTGAAGGAAGCCCGATTCCTTGCTGAAGAAGCCGACAAGAAATACGATGAGGTGCAACTCTCGCATATTACTTGACTTTTGTGAAACATTTTGCTTGCCTTGTTTATGAATAATCCTACGCTCTATGGACATATAAAAAACACTAACGAACTCTGAATGAAAAGCGGCAGAATTTTCCACTAGAAAATTTTTTCATCTCACAACGCAACTCTGTTTTTGAGGACATTTTATAAAAGTATTGATGTGAAGTTGAATTGCAGAACGTTTCAAAGGAGATTATTTATTTCAATTATTTTTTAATATTATTATTTCTTTGTCAAGAAAGAAGTTATTTAAAAGAAAAATTTTATTTCACGAGTAGCTAAAAGTATTGGACATTAATGGCATTATTGTAGTCACTGTTAGACGGGTATATTACATATTTTAATTTCGGTTTTCAAAACTGTTTTTGTTCGTTCAATACTGTTCAATTCTCATTTAACCAAATGTTCTTTGTGACTAGTTTTTAGCTGAAATAGTTTATTTTCACGAGAAATAAAGTTATGGTATTGTTTTAAGAGAATACGTGTGTTGTTATTGATCGCCATTCACTTTTCTGTTTCTTTATTTTTGTTGATTTTCCCCTGATTCTGTATGAAAAGGAGGAAGATGTCATTAACATGGAATTTGATTGGGATGCTGTGGACGTATGAAATTTCTGTACCTGTTTTGTGGCCCCAAATTTTGCTTACTATGTGCGCAAGAAGAGAACAGCGTTGTAATTGGAAGTTCTTCCATTTTCAGATGTCAATATTGTCTATCCGATTGCTCTCAGGCTTCCATAATTGAATTAATCGATCTTGTAACTCGATTCGATTGTATCGATAGGCGAACATGTGGCGAAATCGACGGCTGAATAAAATGTCCATTTAGAATTTAAATAAGGCTCGAGTAGGGAAGGCCGGGTATTGTAGGCTAGACTTGTCGAATATCTGTCATATGGAAGAGAAGAAAACTGCTATTAAATTATATTTACAGTAGACATAGGTTGACTATTATGTTTGACTATAACATTCTCGCGAAGCCTTTGTCTCTGGTTGGAATTTTAATAATGGGACGCAAATGAGCCAACAAACTCCATGATGGAGATGAGTGGAAATAGTTGTCACATAATTTAGCGTCTAAGCACAGAAGATATTACATCAATTAAAAAAAGAACAATGCATACTTTAAAATCTCACTGACACAGTTTGACAATAATACAATTAATTTCTATCTGTGCAAGCTTCTTGCTCCCACTTATGGCAGGAAGTGCATTGAATCTACCTTGCTTTTGCTAAGCTGTTTGAAAAAGCTCAACATACAAAAGACCAAAATACTCCACATTTTCAGAACTGGGGCATTATAACTAAACACGATTCCATTGCAATCGGTCATAAATATAGAAAATTTCGAATTGAATGAGATTAAAAGAAGATATTGTACTTGCTTGAGTTGCTAGTTTTAGGTCCATTCAATTTGAAATTTCCTATATTTAGGATCGATTGCATTCGAATCGTATTCAGTAATCAGACCCTGGATTCAACTTTGTTCTTTCTTTATTTTCTAGCATTAGGATTTTGTTTTTTAGGCGTAGACCTACATTTTTTCTTAATTTGAATCTCCTTCGTTGTTTCTTCCAATTCTTTTCTCAGAGGTGAGTCAGTTAATATGGCAGTCTTCCTTTATTTTTTTTTCTTGTTCAGGAAGTGGTCTGATAGCTTCCAGCGGTGAACATGTCGACGTCGAAAGAATTTCTTCTATTAAATTATTTGTTGAGGTTGCTGGTTGCACGGCATCTTTAAAGATTTCTCTATTAAGTAAATGATTTGATAATCATAAATTGTCATTATGCCCCCTGCATGGTTGGTTATCCAACTGTCACCAGCGCTGTTAACATATTTCCTTAAAGGTCCGTACACGCTTCTATCCAAAGGTTGCAGTGTATGACTGCAATGTGTTGGAAAATGTAGCATACAAATCCCAAATGCGTAATTTAGCCCTTCGATAGATAAATGAGATTGATGATTATCTAGGAGCAGAAAGCATGGGCCTTTCTTTCGAACATATAACGTTCGCCACAAAGTACCCGAGAAATTGGCAAAAATGCTCTTCCTTAATCCACCCTGAAGCGTGATGGCGCAGCCGGAACTTCCTGGTCTGGCATCTCTTAAGAAACGGTCTCTAAAACCCTGTCTGCATTTGGAATATTTTATTGAAAAGTAGCTGTCATTTTCTGTCAATGCACAGCCTACTCTCGATACAAGCCCGGAAAACATGACAGTTCGTCCATTTTACCACCAAGCGTTTCGTCATTTTTTCATTTTTGTTATACCACAGATTAACCAATCCTTGCACACAAATAAAATTGCACACTCTCACACAAGAGAGTTTTCCCTTTAAAACACATGAAAATTGTATAAGAGAGACACTTTTTATCGTGTTCACATGTTTAGAACATTTGTAAGTTAACCTCAAGTCCAATTTAAGACTTTAAACATATTGCGAGAAATACTACGAGAAAGTACAATTCAACAAACTTTTCCTTACGGCTACTGTGGAAAGTTTCGTTTTGTTTACACCACCAATGCTCAGCTGTTAATGTCAGCTTGCGGGCTTGTACCTACAGCAGGCTGTGATCAATGGGTTATTGCTTACTTTGACGGGTGGGGAAATTATGTCAGACATTTCCTTTGAAAATATGGCGTTGAAGTGAAAGCAACAAAGTACTGTGCAAGTTCTGTTAACTTGAAAAAAATTGGAATTGTTCGAAAAGCTGTAATTAGAAGAACGGCATTCTGTCTAAATCCTTTTGCAAAAAGACAGAAGTATGATGTGGAATCCATATCAAGTTCCATTCCACCATTTTGACCTGATAAATATCAAATCTTTTGCCTATTTTATTGAAACAATTATGGAAAGAAATAATTTCTTCCACATATTGCCTTCAATAAAATATTTCCAGCTTATTCAGGGGGAAACAAAAATAAAAATAAATAAAGAATGGCGGAATTGAGTTTGCCGTTGCTGAAAATACTCGTATTAAAGTTATTAATGTGCAACGTTCGGAAGAAGTGATACGTCAGACCTGCTTAAAGCCTCTGCGTGCAGCCACTCTATTCGGCTTCTAAACAGTGGTAATGCCCGTTTCGTCTGCATTCCAGATATCTCTAGAATTAAACTCAAAGCGATCCATTAGAAGTTTTAAATTTTCGAAAAAAAAGCGCGGACATTGGTTCGGTTAAAGCTTGAAGCTCTTGCCAAACTTGTAGTCTTGGGGGTTCTGGTAGAAAGACTGCTGCTCCTCTTCATAAATCCAGAAAACCAATCAGCTCCAGCCATTTGATTGTCAACCCAAGTCTTAATCACCGATGTTCGGAGGGATTTCGCATATTCGTATACCGATTTCCTAACTTCCTTAGGTGATAATCCGAATTAGATGTCTGAAGCTTTCTTAAGGTATTCATTCCTGTTTATCCGTTAATACCTGAAATAAATAAGATAGATAATATTGATCTAGCTTTTATTAATTGCGAATATAATTTATGCACCAACTTACCTGACGATTCTTCCTATAGCCAAAGGAAATGGACGCTTGTTGATGTTAAAATCCGCTGCTGTTTTTTGCACCGATTTTCCTTCGATTTTGGTGGCCCTTACAGCTTGCAAAATGACGTCAGCGATAATAATAATTAAAACACCAAATTTTTACTTTAACATCTCAGGAAGTTACGCGTGGCGTCTATGGAAAAGCCGGTTGAACACTGAAAACAATTATGCGGAAGCACGGTACCATTATACCTTATTGACTTAGGCAGTTGTTCAATTTGTCGTGTATACTGAGAACTATTAAGATTGTGCTAACCAACCCCTGTAACCAACCGTACCGGGTGTCCCTTACTATACTGTTTTTTCTCAGATTTTTAGCAAAATACTGAAAATAAAAAGTAGACGGTTAGGTTATAGTAGCGGCCTGGTATAGACCGCGCCACGTCCATAGCGTTACCATGTTTGGGCGTCCTATATCCTAAAGATGTTGTGCTGCGATCGTCGTGTCACTGCAATTGTTTGAAATAAACGTAGTACGTTGCCGATTTCAGAATACTGCCCATGTTGTACCTAGAATCCTCCTCTAGATTTCTGAAGAAGTACCTGTCTAACGATTTGTGTTTTGCTTTTGTAAGCGCATGACAATGGCATAACAGATGTTCTATTGTTTCCTTTTTGTCCGGTTACAGACAGTGTCTATACTGTGCATATGTACACCTGTAAGACAGTGGCCGGTGTAGATGCCTACCACAGTTCTGCATTAAGTCCTAGTTAAGCTCAGTAACTTATAAATCCTCTTTCGATCACAGATTTTAAACATGATCTTCGTGATTCTACACGTGGTGGTCGCTTCCCATCTTTTCTTCGCATGGTTCAGCAAGTCGTCAATTATATGTTTGAGATAACGACTTTTATTTCAAATAGTATTTGCTCTGCGCCTTAAGCCTTCAATTCAGGCCCTTTCTCGGCAAGATCGTCTGCCGCTTCGTTTCTAACAATGTCTCTGTGGCCTCATATCCAACAAAGTTGCATCTTTCTATTCGCACTCTTCCCTTTGCACCTTTCTATTCGTGCTCTTCCCTTTGCACCTTGCTATTCGTGCTCTGCACTTTGCATGGCTCTGTAGCAATTGAGCATCGTTTTAGATTTGAATTCGTTGGACCCCAGAGCTTTTAGAATTGCTTGGCTGTCCACGTTGGCCGAGGCGCCTATCGCCAGCAGACTAAAAGCCATTTCGGCCGCTTTATGTACAGCTACGGCTTCGGCTTAAAATATACTACACTCGCTGGGAAGTCTGTAGAATTATTGAACACTTAGCTTTTGGCAACACTATCCCCATGCCGCTTTAGAGCCATCTGTATAGATGTTTGCGATGTTCATAGGTTCCTCAGCCTGTCTACTATTACTACTGTGAACTTCTTTTTAAAATCTCTAATCGATAGTATGTAGTCAGTGACTGTAGTGAGAATTTCTTCCAGGCTGCTGTGACCGTACCCTCCGCGTATTGAGGAACTTTGATTTCTTTAGACGCAGCATCGCCCTCTTCGTGGCGTTCTTAGCATACATATCCACAGGAGGGATGTGTAGAATACTGCCTAGAGTAAATTTCAGTGCTTGATATAGGTTTTCTTATCTGCAGCTGGCCACCAAAGCAATCCTAACGCCATACAGCTGGATTGGTGGCATAATCGCCGAATACACGCAGTCTGTTATGTAGGGCCATATTGCACACTTTATGCTGAAGAGTCTTTTGTATGAGCAGAAAGCTTCGTTTGCTTTAGCAATCCTTTTTGTTTACATTTATCTTCCAGGACAGTTTACAGTCTAGAATAAGTTTCAGGTATTTGGCGTGGGACCTGAGTTCCATCTGCGTTCTATCCAGACATGGTGTTTTAAAAATAGGTACCTTATATTTCCTTGTGAAAAGTACCAATTCCATTTTACGAGAGTTAATATTGAACCCTTTGGGTCCTGCCCAGGAGTTTAGCATCTTTAAGGCTCTTTCTGTGAATTCGCTAATCCTGTTCAGACACTTATCTGACACGAATACATATGACGACGTCATTGGTGTACACGACCACCTTTACGTCCTCTTTTTCGAGCTTCACAAGTATCTCGTTCAGGAATTGCAGCCATAGTATGATCAAATGAATCTAGCTTGAAGTGTGCCTCGGTGTATTATTTTATTGAGTGATATGCCTCCCCACTCAGAGGTTACCGCTCTATTAGTTAGTAACGTGGATAACCAACTACAGATAGTTCTGCCCAGCTTTGACATTTCAAGAGCATTTACAATAGGCTCGGTGGTTACGTTTTTAAAACCACATTCTATGTCTTTAGAAGTTCCCAGAGTGAACTCTTTGTAGTGTAGGGGCTTTTTGATCTCGAACACCACCTCATGCAGAGCTGTGTCCACTGACTTTCCCTTTGAGTAAAGGACAGTAGGCGAGAGTTAAGATTTTCTCTAAGACTCTTTCCATAGCTTTCAGTAGAAACGAGGTCAAGCTGATCGGCCTGTAATGCTTTGGGTTTAGCGTGACCACATTTCCCGGTTCTGGGGATGAAAATCACGCGTTCTAGTTTTCACGAGTCTGGTACATGATTTAGACTAAGACAGCCTTTGGACATCACCGCTAACCAGTGGATCAGCAGTTCACTCGATACAAAAAAAAAATTATTTTATAATCTTTGACTGTCAAAATATGTGCACGAAGACCTACACATTATGTAAAATTTCAAATTGTGTCAGGTCGTTTTCGAGAAAAACGTATGTGACAGCAAACAGATCTTATAATGGTCGGTTTTTTCTTTTTCAGGTACGGAACTCGAAAAATTCGTGAAATTAAGAAATTGGAACTAAGATTGATGTGGATCTACAAGAAATCATTTATTTAGGTTACTTCTTGATTTATTCAGTTCTAAATTGCAGGGCGGGGTTTTCTCAGAAAATTTTAATATAAATCAATCCTTTCGCCTTCCGGATCAGTGTGTTCCAGGCGGAAGTAACGACAATTCAGGAGGCCCTGTTTTGGCTGTAAGGAAACAACTTACCTGAAAAGGATATCTGTGTCCTGTTGAGCAGTCCAGCCGAGGTGTTTTCCCTTCTATCTGTCTCATCGACAACAAAAACTGTAAACATGTGTTGCTCTTATATAAATGATAGGGACATTCCAGGGAACTGTGTGGTGGATGAGCTCGCACACATGGCACTACACTGGAGATCCAACCGGATAAATCCTTTTGGGGTAGTCCCCCTAGCCCACTGCAGGCGGCTGCATAACACGAGGACAATTAACCAAGCGAACTATAGATGCGAAAATGGTACTCTACGACAGGACCAAAGAGATCTAACCTAAGCTGGATGTTAAGCGCATCAAACATCTAGTTTTAATGGACACGTGTCAATGACGTTGGTGTCATACATAGGAGTGATCACTAATTACTGTCTGATTGATTTACGAAGAGATTGATACTCTTTTCAGATGACTTGTACGGAAGCTGCAGAGACGAGAAAGAGGAGACTGTATCTCACTCCCTCTGCTTGTGTTCAATATTGGCACGCACGCGGAAGAACTGAACTTTCTGGGTGACTATTTTGTCAATTAGATTTTGAGACGACATAAGACATCTCCGCCACAACATTGTTAGCTTCAAATAGTTTCAATAAGGAAACCCGTGGCATAACAATAAACCTATTGGAGACCTAAGTGTGTCCTTTCGTTGGACGTCCACCCTTACCTACCTAATTTTAACTACGTTATTCAAACCTACAGATTCTAGAATGACTTTAGAATCGTACATTGCTAGCGAAAAAAATGTCTTCCTTTGGGTAAAATATTTTCGTAAATTAAATTAAGGTTGCATTGGAGTTTATTGTCTCTAAATGTTGACGCAATACTATATCACCGGATTCGACCCGAAATGATCGGAGAGCTATAAGATTTTTCTCTTGATTAGTTGCCAAGCTATCTTGTCAGTTCAGATGGTACGTTTCAGCTCACTTTCTTCTGGTATTTCCGTCTTCGTTGTGAAGAGTACCAGCTTTGACTTTGGAGGATTTATATAAACTGCTTCAGGCCCAGCTATCAAGGTTTCAAAGCGCAATACTGCAGCCTTTAACTTATTGTGGAGTGAAACTTCACTGATGTGAGTATAATTAAAGCATCCGCAAAGGCAACTGCTGATAAGCCCTTCTCTAAAAGCCTAGAATTTCGTCCATCACTACTAGCGACAGGAGTGGTGATAGCACCAATCCCTGCGGTGTATCATTCCATCACTAACCGACGGCCCCCAAAAACAAAGAGGTTTTAAATTCGACCTTTTTTCGTGTTTTTTTTTTATGTCTGACCCAGGATAACTGCGTGACCGATTTTGATGAATCTTTTCTTCTTGGGTCCAGTATGTTCATCGATTGATACCATGCCAAAAAAATTTTGGTGGGGTGGGGGTGAAGCCTAACTTTGTAACGCGTGGACCGATTTGGATGGTTCTTTTTTGTTATACAGAATATGACCCCCAATTTAGCCTAGGGGAAGGGGGGGGGGGGGGTAGTCTAACTTCGTAACGCGTGGACCGATTTGGATAATTATTTTTCTGTTAAGTAGAGTATGTGCCCTGGTTGATACCACGAGACAAAAATGTTGGTGGGGTAGGGGTGAAACCTTACTTTGTAACGCGTGGACCGGTTTGGATGGTTCTTTTGCTGTTGTATAGAATGTGATCTCCCATTGCTAGTAGGAGAATAATTTGGTCCTAAGGTTGGTGGTAGAGGAGGGGGAAGAGTAGTCTAACTTCGTAACTCGTGGACCGATTTCGATGGTTCTTCTTTTGGTGTGTAGAATACGTTGCTTCGTTCGTTCGAGCAGCATTCTTCGAGTCGTATATATGAAGACACTAAAAAGTGAAAAATAAAATAGTTTTTCCTTTATATATCTATTATATTTTGAAGTCGGTGCAAATTAAGCAAACAAAACAACTAACCAACCACAATTGAAAATAATATATAAAACTACCTGGACGTGTGAGCACACGGAATCATAAGGAAGGACGATTTAATACTTTTGATGTAGTTGTTTGGTTTGTTTCATTTGCACCGACTTCATAATGGCGTAATAGATATAAAATGAAAAATTGTTTTATGCTCAGAACAAAAAATTTATTAAACATTTTTGTACAGCGATCTAAAAGTTTTGGAAATATGACCCTTGGGCATCAACACACCGCTGCCAACGTTTTTTCCATTGTTCATAGGCTCCCTGGAACTGTTCGCTTGGAAGGCTGTCAAAGCTGTCTGAACGGCTGAAATCGTATCGAATCGCTACACTTTCATGTGTTTCGTGATTCGGGGGACTAAAAAAAGTCGCTGGGAGCTATGTCGGGGCAGTAGGATGGCTATGTTGAACTTGGCCAAAACTTCGCTGGCGGCGAGCGACATGTGAGAAGGCACATTGTCGTGGTGAAGAACTCAATCGTCTTTGACCTCTGGGCGGACTCGATCCTTCAAACGATTGAGCACTCCAGCGTTAAACTGGCCGGTGATAGTCTGTCCGGCAGGAACAAACTCTTTTAGGATCACTCCTTTGGCATCGCATTTTGGGCTTTGGAGATGAGGCGCACATAATTATTATTCGCGTAAAAATTTTTCTAATGCAGTTTTAATGGCGTGTGGGTGTAGCTCGACGTCGACTGAATTTTAAATTATCTTGTATCTTTTTCAATTTCAAAGTTAGAGCAATATATTTGAGATATTCTTAGAGCACATAATTAGCACTAAATTCTCAGAAGGTAAACATTTTTTTTCAGTTCAATCTGGGTGGTGGGGGGTGTGCCTCGACGTCGCCCTACACTCCCCTCTAAAGAAATTTAAAAAAAAATATATATATATTTTCGAGCACATAATTATCGACTCTGGCACATAATTACCACATATTTCTGATATAGTTCTTTTCTCATTTCCGTATGGTGGGGGGTGTGGCTCGACCCACCTTACTTTTCTCATCATCAAATCTTCTGTCACTAACTTGAACATCGTAGTCTGACCCAATCCCATTTCATCGGCAAGTAATCTAACACTAAGACGACGGTCAGTGTTTAAAAGTTCACGCACTTTCATCAGATTTTCATCACTTCGGCTTGTTAAAGGTCTCCTAGCGCGGTCATCGTTTTCAACGTCCTCGCGGCCATTTATAAACCTCGTGTGCCACATGAAAATCATTGCACGTGACATGGCTTCTTCTTTATAGGCGTCTTAAATTATACCAAAAGTCTCTGTAGCGGTTTTGTTCAGTTTCGCACAGAACTTTATTGAATAACGCTGCTCCAATTTTTTCGACGGAGTTGCTTGCTCCAGTGTCTCGCATGCAACTGCCGCTGGTGCGGTCGGTTAGCTGACACCCCCCACTACTTCAGGTGGAACGGATCTGCGCGTCCTCCTCTACTTAGAAAAAAATCAATCTTGAAACTTTGTGAACGCACCCTGTTTGTTTAAATGACAAATAAGATTTGCTTAGACCTTTTTATGATGTAGGTTTAATACTGGTAGCGATTTAATTCTTAAAAAATACAACACAACTTAATTACAAAGGATTTTTCATTTCGCAAAAATTATTTAAATAATCGATTCTAAAGCGGACTTCACTGAACTAAAATTTGCAATGTATTCGTTTGCAGGATGAAATTACATCGTTACTGAAAGTGCTGCCATCTACATGTCCTCAAAAACAGAGTTAATTTAGTAATTAATATAAAAAACGATTTATTTTTGCCTTTGTATTTTCGAAATGTTTTTAACAATAATGTTAAGTAAGTTTTCTTGTATTGATTTTGTTGTTTTCGTAAATTTAGTAAAAATGAGCTTCTTCGTAAATTTTTCTGCTATTTGGAGTTACTAGTAAAAATGTTTTTCTAAGCGTTTATAGGATTTTAACGTAAAACTGACGAAACGTAAAAATCATACACACAATCATTTTTCCAAACAAGAGTAGTGTTTTTAATACTTTTAAGTTTTTGAAATTTGTGTCGACAAGCTCATTTTTTAAAAATTTAAGTGAATTTCAGCCTTTTTTTTTGTCTAACAATTTTTATTTTTACTTTGTCATAAAAATTTTTGTTTATGCTTTTTATTCGTTGATTGAGTTTATATCGTAAAATTATATTTTAAAACAAATTTTTATTCATCTTTTTTTACAACTTAATAATAAAGGTTGCCCGTAAATTGGCCATGGTGGAAGCTGATCTCGAAAGAGCAGAAGAACGTGCCGAATCCGGAGAAGCGTATGTTTCAACACCAAAAAATATTGATAAGAACGCTGTGTTTTTTTTTTAAATTTGTTTTTAATCATGTGTTTCCTTCTCCTAACACAGTCAAAGTCAAAAACTGACTTGAAAAATTTGTTTACAGGACAAATGAAAATTTTTGTTTTGTGCACGTTAATGTAATTTTTTTACAATTAAAAACAGAAATGCATTAAAATATTACTCTTTAGCTAGCTAGCTATTTTTGCATGATTTTTTTTTAAACAAAAACCAACAGATATGAATTTTGAACTAATAAAACGTTTTTCTTTTTCTTTTTTCTGTTCTCTAACACTTTTACGTGCGAATCCTGACTACATCTACGCTCATCAATGTTGCAAAATTAATGATGTTACTCGCCATTGCTGTTGTGTATTATTTTTTGTATTCGATTGATTGACATTCTAACAATAATTCGATTGCTGGCAAATGCTCTAATTTATAAATAACAGGTAGCCCGAAAACTTGTCCTTATGGAACAGGATTTGGAACGTTCCGAAGAGAAAGTTGAGCTTAGCGAAAGGTTTGTGTGTTTTGTTATGAAATTAATTTTTGTTTAATTGCTAATTTTGTTTTTACTAATAATTGTGATAATTGTTTTAAGAGAAATTCATTTTTTATTAGATTGTAAGGTTTTTTTTATATTTCTATTCAATTTAGTTATACTCGTACATAAGGTATCTGTTATACGGTGCCTTGTGTGAACATTTTCTTTTCACATCCAGTTTACATCTAGAGTCTCAGGGTTCATAAAAACGATTTATTTTTAAATCTAAGATCCAACTAAGGCTCTAAATTTTATAAAAGTTTAATTGGTTGGTTGGTTGTCCACTGTCGAGCCAACATATCCCCGTAACGAATTGGATAATTCGATTATACCCTGATTTCTTAACCTTTGCTAAATTTTCGCAGTAGTATGTTCCTAAGGTTCTAGACCGTTTTTGGGTTAGGGCTGGGCATTGGCCGAGAATACGGTGTAATACGGTCTAGTCTTGTTCCCCACATCCCCTGCATAGACTAGTGTTTGCCCTTCCCATTTTTATGACATGAGCCCTTAGTCTTGCATGTCTTGTCACAAGGCCAACAAGAAGTTTCAGTTTGGCTTAGTTAAGCTTAATGATCTTTTCAGATTTATGTCTGCAAAACGCCATTGTATGTGCGATGTCGGATCCCTCCCAGTTTTTTGTGCCTCCTCGTTACCCATTCCATTATTTCTTTTCTGATTTCATGGATGGGTATGCTTAGGTTGAGCATTATTGGAGTATCATTTGCACCCCTCCGCGCCAGTTCATTTGCTTTTTCATTTCCTGGGGTGCCACAGTGCCCCGACACGTATATTAAGGTGACATCGTTAAGGAGTTCCGTGAGGGTCGGTTTACATCCCTCTATCGTTTTGGATTTTACCGCGGCGTTAGTTAAAGGTTTAACGGATGCCTGGCTATCCGTGCATATTGCAATCCGAGAGGATCTTACTCCCCGTTCTATTAACTGTTTAGCTTTAATCTCAATCGCTGCGATACATTGAAGAACCGAAGAGGAGTCGTTTACCCCTCCCCATAAATCCAAGTTAAGTTCCTCGCACGATATTCCAAAGCCACAGCCACGCTCGCATTTTGAGCCGTCTGTGTAAATCGCCAAAGTGTTTTCTCGAATCACCCTATTGTTGATCCATTCACTTTTTGTCGGGAACTGAGTTTTGAAGATTGCCTCCAAGTTTGGAGTCCCAGCAATCTTCTTTCTCAAACAGTCTAGTCTCTTGATCGCATTTCCATTTCATACTCGGACGATCTTCTCATGTTGGGTTTGCATTCCTCTTACCTTCCACAGTTTAATCATTCCTAAACGTATAGCCGATTTTAGTGCTACTTGTTTAACATAGAATTTCAGTGGAATTATATTTAGAATGACCTCCAAGGCCGTTGTCGGTGTTGACCTGATAGCATCTGTTATGCCTAAACAGCACATACATTGGGCCTGGTCCAAAATCTTCTGGTTTCTGCCCATCTACATCGCTTTCCACCAGACTAACGCTCCATGTGTTATCATGGGTCTGATTACACATGTGTATATTCATTTTATAATATAGGGTGATAGTCCCCATACATTACCTATAGCATTTCTACACGTGCTTTGTTTTTCTTCTCGTGTAGATGCCTAGCCCAATTGTGTTTCCCGTCCATGAGCACACCCAGAAATTTGGCCTCATTATTTAAGGTTAATCTCGTGTTTCCGATGCACGGGGGAACTATCTTTCTTAATTTTTGTCTTTTGGTGAATCAGCAGAGTTCCGTCTTATCTCGGTTTATCTTCAGCCCGCAATCCTGCTCAAAGAGGTTACCGTTTCGACTGATTCTTGAAATAAGTATCCCAAGTTTTCTTCAAACTTACCTCTGACTACTATCGCTAGGTCGTCCCCATAACAAGTTACGAATCTGATAGGACTTCAAGTAATTCATCAATCACTATCAGCCATAAGAAAGGTGAAAGAATCCCTCCTTGTGGAGTTCCTCTATTTACCCGGGCCGTCAGTTGTTCATTGCCGAAACTTGTAATTATGGTTTGGTCTCCAGCATAGACTTGCTCCATTTGATTGTACTGTGATCTGTCCCCTTCTCCCTCAACCTATTGAGAATTTTATCGATTCTGGGATTGTTGAAGGTCCCTTCTATGTCAATGAAACAACCTAACGCTACTTCTTTGTACATTAATGCTTTTTTCACTTGATGTACTAGGCTGTGTAGAGCGGAATCAACCGATCTACCTTTCATATATGCATGTTGACATCTTGATAGTTGGTTTATGCCTATCTGATTCCTTACTTCCCATTCTATGAGTCTTTCTAGACTTTTCAGTAGAAATGAGGTAAGGCTGATTGGTCTATAAGCATTAGATGTGCTATAGACCGCCTTGTTTGGTTTGGGTAGAAATACTACCTTTGGCACTTTCCAGTTTTTAGGAGTGTAACTGAACTTTAGACACCCTCTAAGAAGTAGGGCGAGTTTGTTCCATAGTTACCTCCCTTTCTATAGCATGATGGGATATATCACATCTCTTCCCGGTGATTTATAGGGGGCTGAAGGATTTTATTGGCCATCTTACCTTGTTCAAAGTACACAGTTTTTTCGTTTGCTCCTCTTCCGTCCCAACTTGGGATCTCCAAGGAGTAGCGTCTTCCCTTATCGATTCCCTCTAGTGGAGAGGTGCTCCCCGGGAAGCTATTCGTAATCAGCTTCTCCAGAGATTCCCTCATGTTGGATGAGTCATAAAAGTTAACTTTTCTCCAGTTTTACAAATCCAATGTTTCATCTTCAAGTAATTTATCTGAGAAATGCTTACTTCCATGTGAATTCCGGCTCGGGAATGTAAGCTAAGATTTATTTTGATAAAAATCAGACTTTCCCAATTTTACGGTTCATTTAATTAAACAAATTTGTTTTCATGTTTTCGCGCTCTCCCAATGTATATTTAAGTGAACAAAAACAAAGCATCGACTGATCAAAAAAGCTTTTATAAACTTGTTCCAGATTTTCAGTATGATAACAATGAGAACAAAAATATTAACAAATAATGGCAGCTAAAGTTTCGAATAGTACACCATCCATTTCCAGACTAGACTTGGGTTCCTTTTTAATTTATTCAAATTTGCTCTCATTTTTAGTTTATTGAAGTTTTCGACAATTATGACTTGGTGGTGATTCATTGTATATCCGCCCATGACTCTTAAACTGAACCACTTCAGATAAGATACTGCAAATTGGAGTGAAAATTTTAAAAATACATCAAATGTTAGCTACTAGCTCAATTCACCTTTGGACGATAAGGAGATACCGCCTATCGCAATAGTGAAATGTATTTCAATCTAACTCCAACTGAATTTTGCAATCAGGAGAAAGCTTAGTATTAATCTCAAAAGAGTTGATTTGAAATTTGATAAATTAAATTTTATTTATAATTTGCAAACAAACATAAAATATTTTGGTTGTTCAGACGAATACATGTCAAATTGAGAATTAATGTCTTTGTTGCTTCCTGAATTTTGACGATAATTTACCTGACAGTATTACACCTTATGAGACAGCTACTCTTCAGTAGCTGGCTTTATAATATGAAGATATTAAGTTTTCAATTTAATCCTTCTGGACCTCTCTTTTAACCTGTTGTGGGGTATATGGTGTCTACTACTCCGAATCTCCAGATCTAAGAAGAAAATTAAATTCAACTCGAGCCTTATTAATGCGAGCCTGTAAATCAGCTTCCGCTCCGCCGTCTGCTGTAACTATGCTTCTGAGATAGCGAAATTTATCCTCTTTTTGTATTTGCTGCTCTTCAAGATAAATTTCGTTTTATCTCCTGGAATCCAAGCTCATAAGTTTGGTTTTAGTGACATTTGTATAAGCCCTGCTCTGCGACATTATTTACTCAAGGATTCGAACAATAGCGCTACGTAGCTCTGTTGATTGGATTAGAGGCAAACGTGCACAGTCCAGATGCATGAGGGGTTAAAAGTTGTCATCTAATCCCTTATGTTGGGTGGTCATCTAGAGCGCTGTACAATACGTTATTAATGACGATCGGGGAAAGCAAAGGTGACAGTATGCATCCTTGTCTCACTTCGTTCAGCATTTGGAAGGGCTCTGACAGTTTTCCCTTGTAGGACATTTTCTGAGTATGACTTCCTTATTGCCTTATATGTATTTTACTGTTAATATGTATTCACTATCAACGTCTTCTCAAAATCGACGAACAGTAGATGAAAAAAGGATTTCCATTCGATGGATTGCTCGATGACAGTTCGGAGGGTGTTGATGTGATGGCTACAAGAGAAACCCTCACGAAAGCCTGCATGCTCATCATTAAGAGCGAGATTACCGCTAAAAAACTGTGCCAATTGCAACAACTCGTCAGTTCGCTTTTTTTTCACAATTACACCTGTTTTGCACTCTGTTCAGTTTCCCAACATTCCTGAATTACGGGAAGAAGAATATCACCCGCAGCAATGGGATCCGCCTTAAGTAGTTCCACTTGTATTCCATCAATCCCTGGGGCCTTACCGAGGTTCATCGACTTATTTTCGTTTGCCAACTTCAATATGGTCGGAGTTCTGATGTTAATACTGGCCCAAGCCGGCAGATGCCCAGGTTTGGGTAAATATGGTCCAAAAGTAGTCTTAACAACTTCCAAAAAATATTTCCTGCACCTCCGCAACTGATGTTCCTCCGTGACAAGAAGGAATCCATTGGTATCTCTTATTGGATGTTCAGTTGCAAGAGTCTTTCCAACCAGTTTCTTGGCAATTTTGTATAGATCTCCAGTGTATTTTGCCTTTTCTCCTGGCGCTTATTGCGCTTGTCACGTCTTAGTCGGCGGTTACGCAATTCGTCAGTAAAATTCGTGTCAGCTGGAGTGATTCGCTGTTCGCGCCAATTGGCTTCATCTAGTGTTTTATGGTGGTTGCGCACCTCACTAGTAGTACACTACAGACACCAGTGTCTTACAGTCTAGTGTACATGCGAAGAGGCTTGAACTAAAAGGGAATAATCGTGGGGGGTTAAATCTGACGAATATGGTGGATGCGGAAACAATTCGTATCCCTAATTCTTGGAATTTTCACATGGCGACGACAGAAGCGTGCACGCGTGCATTGCCTTGATGGAAAAGAAGTCTTCTTCGCCAAATGCGGACGTTTTCCATTCACAGTATTGTTAAAATTATAAAATAAGTAAGCATAATACCAGCCATTAATCGTTCCGTTTATTTTCTTTTTTTTTTTTCAAGGTAATCGTGCTGCGTGCATCCCGAAACACTGCCGCGTGCATCCCAAAACACTATCACCATGACTTTGTTACTCGATAAAGTGGCCTTCTTTTACGCCAATTCGCCACAGAAAACCCTCTGTTTGGACCTGTCTCTGGTGCTCTGTGATGCATCCATGATTCGTCAACGACGTCAATATCGACTCCAAAAATCAGTGAAATTGCAGTTTAATATCATCAAATATTCTTCTGACACACGTTCGAGTTTATGGTCAATTGTGAGCAATCACAGCACCCATATTGCGGAATGTTTTTTCATATCCAAATGAGTTCTTAATAACACCATAACATTATTTTTTGAATTATTTCTGATTTGGTGATCTCATTTGGACGACCTGGACGTTCTTCAGTAAAAGTGCTTGCACATTCAGCTGTCCAATATTTTATGGTCGATAACGAATGTGCAGTTCCCATAAACTTCGTTGAGTTCTGCTTTTATCTTCATTCGTTTTGTTTTTCAAAAACAAATATTTTATCACTGCTCTATATTAGATTTTTTCCAAAACACAAAAGCAGTTCACTTTAAATGGCTCACGAATGGTCACTCAGAAACTGAATGATATACATAGCTGCTTGACAGGATTCTTCTGAGAAATAGACAAATACAGTTGTTTAAATAGTGTAAATCTAAATAATGCGCACCGAAATATATTTTGACCTTACTTGAACTAGGTCATTTCTCAACCTCATTGCTTATTTGAAACTATCTATTTGTGGCACGAAAATTAGATGCTTATAGCGATTTCGATGGGACTCTTTTAGCACGGTTTCTTGTAGTGGCTCACTGGTCAATGAAACATTTCTTTCTGACTTTGTCAATGCACCAATAAAAAAAATATCAATAAAACGACATTGTATTGCTTGGATAACGTTTGAGGAATGGCTAGTCGACAAACCACTTTGTAAACCACCAAAAAATCGACTGAAAACTCTTACTGTCAAAACAATCAACGTTTTTAATTGTAACACTAGGTCTGTTCCCTAACGAGCACTAGTGATAATTCGTGCTCAGTAAATGACACTGAAAGCACTCCTTAACTTTCAGTGCTCGCTATTTGAATTGTCAAATTAACCTTCCCCTCTTTTTATCACTGACAATTTTCTCAGTGCTATTAGGTCTGTCTGCTTACCCGAAAGTTTTCGTCCGCACTGTGTCTGTTTACTTTTGGACTTGAAGAAATTTGACAGTCAAGTAATTTCCCCTCTCAACCAAATTTTAAACAAGCTGATGAGAGGGCACAAAACTGCGGCAGAATTCTTCTTCTTCTTTTATGGTTGTCACAGCTGATTGATGTTCGGCAAGTTACAGCTTATAAATAAAAATTGAAATAAAAACGGGGAACTATCAACTTTTTCAGTAAATTGTTATTCATTTTTACGATTTCTTGTAAACGCACTGATCTTTGCACTGAAATTTACTTTAGACAGTTCTTCAGTTGTCAAAGTGTTGTCATTAATTTGCCCAAAAAGCGTCTGTTAACTTTCGAATTTTTATCCCCTCCACCAGAAAAACATTTTTACTTGGTTGTTACCCAAGCTTTTTTACACAGAAGTAAACAGACAGACCTATTGAGTGCTCGGTGTTATGAATTGTCAATTGCATTAGACTGTCATTTGACCTTTCTCATTCTTAACACTGAAAACCACTGCGTTCCTCAACGCAGTGCAGTGTTATCCCCACTAAATAGCACTTTTTGTCACTGAAAGTTAGGGAACAAACCTACTGGCTCCACTGATTTCAAACCTTGGTGTGAGGAAGGGAAATACAGTGGTCCATCAGTGAACATCTTTTGACAGCGACACTGCTAAAATAAATCGAAACTCGTGGCGCACTGAAATCCCATAGAAAACGCTATTAGCGATTTCTCCTGAGCACACCTAATCCTACTTTATTCGTCACTTTTATCGTCTCCGTCGCAGTCGTAGATAATGACATACAAACTGCCTTTAATGATTATTGATTTTGGAAAGAACTGATTGCAATATTATTGTAACCTGTGCTTTTCTAAAGATATAAATGAATATGCATATTAACCAAAATAAAGGTTCTCCATTCAGCTTGGTATTAACAAAGTTTTCTATCTACTATATGTTCTGCCGATGAGCATTTTAACTAAAAAAAATCTCATAGTTTTTAGTTACGGTTCTAGTTCCTTCATTTTAGTTAAAATATCTGATGTCAAAAATCTGCGGATTGACTAAAACCTAAGAACTGAGATAATTGCTCAAAGTGTTGCCTCATTA
Source organism: Leptarthrus brevirostris (assembly GCA_964036015.1). Taxonomy (NCBI): domain Eukaryota; kingdom Metazoa; phylum Arthropoda; class Insecta; order Diptera; family Asilidae; genus Leptarthrus; species Leptarthrus brevirostris. The sequence goes on along the minus strand of OZ038371.1, from coordinate 2,207,741 downwards.
ATATATTATTTGCCGAAAGTCCTAATATCTTTTCAATCTGCGAGGACTCCCGCTATGAACATTTTGCTAACAGTCAATTTAAAATTCACGCCATACGACTACGACTCCGATTCACTCAGTAACTACAGTAGCGGAATTCTATTTTATAGGTTTCTTCAACTCTACTTATATACATACTCTAAAGAACATAGGCTATGCCAGGGATTCATATAACATTAAAAGAAACGACTTCTCCCGTGTGCTCTGTGCAGTCAACCTTAATTAATAAGTGTAAAATTAAGAAAAATTAAGTTCAAGTTTAAATAAAACAAAAAAAAAATAATTAAAAGGAAAAGCGTTTCGGTTCAATAAGAATACAAAATAGACTGTTTCATATTAAACGTGGTTGGAATTATTAGCACCTACCTTAAGTATCCCGGTCTGAAAGCATAGGCGATAAACCAAAGCAGCTATGAGTTAGAGTAGTTAAATTCTTGTGCGAATCTCACTTATCTAGTTCTGACTTTTCGCATTTCGTATCTTCTTGTATTTTTGCCGTGGTTGAGTGCGTGCATTATTTCATTACTGCAGCCATTAACGCATGCTCATGGGAATATTTAAAATTGTATTGATCAATTTCTTTAGTTGAGAGCGATTTGAATCTGAATTATGCAGGTTTTGGGTAAATTGAAACTCTTTGCTAAAGTACTCCTTTAATTACATAGCTTTAATCACATATCTTATTGGAAATTATCCATGAACACGTTTGCACGCTGCAGTGTCAATTTATGTATGACAGAAGGTAAAGTTACTTTCGTTCATGCATATTCTAGTTAATCTCATTATTAAGGCCATCTTTTCTTCGGAAATCTTGAGTTCATCCAACCAAGAGTTTAAATAGTCCGTATAATTTAGATCATTTCAGTTAGATCTTTTGAAACAGTAAAGATTACAGAATATCTTCTTTTTGCATTTGAGTACCAGAATAACATTAGATTTTAGATTTATTGATCAGGATGAATTTTAAATTTGAGACAAAAGCATGAAGTACTACGATTTTTATGAACATTCGTTGCACATAAATGCTTTTGGTTTCAGTTTCCATTATGTTAAATTAGTTCACAGCCTACTCTAGATGCAAGCCCCGAAAACATGACAGTTCGGTCATTTCACCACCATTTTTGTTGTACCACAGATTAACCAATCCTTGCACACACAATAAAACTGCACACTTTCGTAACCAAAACCAAAGAGAAACGCTGATGTCATTGACGCATTTTAAGCTCAATACTTCAACAAAAGGAGCACAAGAGAGTTTTTCCTTTAAAACACATGAAAATTATATGAGGGAGACACTTTTTATCGTGTTCACATGTTCAGAACATTTGTAGGTTAACATCAAATAAAATCCAATTTAAGACTTTAAATATATTGCGAAAAATACTACGATAAAATACAATTCCCCAAACTTTTTCTTATGTCTACTGTGGCAAGCTTCGGTTTGTTTACACCACCAATGCTCAGCTGTTAATCTGAGTATTTTGTATCTAGAGTAGTTTAACATAATCGCATTAAGCATCGACTCAAACCTGGGAGCTTCTAATGAATGCTCCCTTCCCAAGTTGCCGAAGCACAGCGGCAACCTGCAAGTCGACTATAAATTGTATTCCAGAGAACAAAGTTAAAGCCATCCCCACTAGAGAAAGAACTATCTGGGATATGAACAGGTTCTCTCGTCCAGGATTAGTAGCGGTCTTTAGTGCCTATCTTTAGGGATTGTATTGTTTTCCACCATGTTTCTTAGATCTAAAGAAATGTTAAGGGAGTGTTCATTCCTAAGGTTAGAAAATGGGATCACGAACTGGTAAGCACTTGAGACCAATCATTCTGATATGCTTCATACTAAAGATTTGGGAGTGGGTGCTCGACGTTTACCTTAAATAAATTTTAGAAGGAAACCGTATGTCACGATCGCAGTACACTTGCTGCAAGGGAAAAACACAGAGTCTGCTTTTCATTAAGTTGTGCGTACGATTGAATGAGCATTCCTAGACATAGAAGACGTCTTTAATAGTTTTCGCTCTAAGTCTATCCTTGAGGCTTCTGTGAAGTTTGGCCTGGAGCAGCACCTCAACCGTTGGATTTTGGCAATGCTAAGATCAACTTTAAGACGTATTTATAAGGTTCGGGCAAAAGTGCCTTAGAAAATGTTACGCGCAAAAACGAAACGCGTGAGATTCCGGGCAAAAACGACTTTACTTAACTGCATTCCTTTTTGTAGTTAAATCATTTTTGCCCGAACCTTATAAATATGTCAATTTTACTCTCAGCTCGTCATCTGAAGGGGTACGCATTATGTTTCCCACACTTTGGCTGATATTAATGAACAAAATACTGTTGAAATTCGACCAGGACAAAACTAAGGGTGTCGCCTGTGCCGATGTTTTTGCAATCCTGGTATTGGATAAATTGCTTCCCGTAATTAGCGACATTGTAGAATGCTCTAAACAAGATCAGCAGACGGTGCGAAGATTGTGGACCGTCTGTAAACTCAGGAAAGACTGAGCTAATGCTCTTCACGAAAAAAACAAAAGTACGCATCTTTGTCATGCCCAAACTAAATGTGCATCAACTCTCATTTTCCCCCGCAGCTCTAGTTTGGTGATCGGCCATGGGAAAAGGGTATAACTGATCTTCTCATTAATTATCAAGCGTGTGCAGTGTAATCAAATTGGATAAATCTGATTGCTGGATTTGTAGACCCTATGACCACTGTAGTATTCTCGATTTAACATCGAGAGGACTTTCTACTACGGTGTTTGCTTTAGTGTTAGAATTGCGACTAGAAAATAATGGAGGAACAGAGAACTTCATCCGGTTCGCTGGCTTCAATATGGACTGTGGTGTTGGTGCGGGTCTTTTCGTTTGTGCACTACGTATATCAGAGTCCTGTAGCTAGCCGGACAGCGCAAGTGTTTTCCAAGCGGAGGTGCTTGCGATCCTGAAGGCACGCTCACTGCTGGGCCTCAGTAGATTACCGATGAACGAACTTTGGCATTTTTACGGACAAACAGGCTGTCATAAAGGCGGTTGACTCAGTAAACACCTCCTCGAAGCTAGTGAGGAACAGTAGAAAAAACTCACCTATTTTCTGCGTTCTAGGTTATATGAACAAACCATGGAATATGAGAGTGTATGAACTAGCGAGGAATGGCTCTGCCCTTGATTGCTCTGGAGCAGAAGTTGTTCACATACCACTAAATTCCTTTAAAAGAGAACTCTTCCAGCACTTCTTAACGAAGGCTAACTTTAGATTGAGTGCTTCCTCAACCTGTGCCATCTCTAGAGCGATCTGGCCAAACTTTAAAAAAATAGAACGTCGGAGCCGCTCAATAGGTCTCGTGTTTTCATTGCGAAAATAGTAGAGATCTGCACAGACCACTGTCTAATAGGTGTACATGCGGCTAGGTTGGGCGTTCCTCACAACACACACTGTCGCAGTAAAAAAGGAGTGATATTTCATCTTATGTACAAGTGCTCAGATTTGGCGGGTTTCAGGAGAAAGTCACTGGGAGATTACTTCCTTGAGAACCTACAAGCAATTTCAGGAGTAAAGATTAAATTATAGAACTCTTCACTTAAGATACATTGGGAACGTGAATACACTCAGGAAAAGTATTGTGGAGCATGATTGTATGTTAGTTTTTCGGTTTAGTTATAAAACTTCAACACCATAGTGACCTTTCGTCTGTTAATTTCTCTAATTGTCCATACTTAAAATTTTAGCGTACACATCTTTACTACTATAGCTTCTGTAGGTACACAATTAAAAAATTTGAATTTGGTAAGGTAGTTGGCCCAATTCGTTACCTACTCGGATTGGCTTTAGAACATCTCTTAGTCCTCGTCGGCATCTCAGTATTCTATAGTACCTCGTTGCCAACAATGGTATCGTGACTGAAACCAACCAACCAACATAATCTACTGAAAATTGTAAGTATAGCATATTTTTCACACAAAATTTGTTACTGGAAAAGTAAGGTTATGATATAAAAAATGAATTTCTCTTTCTATATATTGTAAGGTACTATTTTATAAAAGTTTGCACCAAAAAATACGTCTAATTGTACTTTTTTATTTAATTCAACAACAGCAAAATCGTTGAGCTTGAAGAAGAACTTAGGGTTGTAGGCAACAACTTGAAATCCCTTGAGGTCTCAGAAGAAAAGGTGAGTTGAGATTTTTACAACTTTGTTTTCAAAAAACGAAATGTTATATTGAAAATCAGAGCAATATTAACATTTCGTGAATCATAAGAAACAATGTTATTCATAAATAAACAAATTAAAAGAACAAACAATTAAACCTACGGGTTGCCGAGGTAAAAGGACTCCTTTAGATCTTTTTAAAATGGCAAAGTGCAATGCGATTCGTCTATACAAAAATTGTCAAAAATATTTATTGATAACATTGTTACTAAGAAAATTTTATAATTTTAAATTTAATTGGATTTAGATACTTCCCTAAAAATATAAATTATCTAATCACGACTTTTTTATTTCTATTTCTACAAAAACAATTATAAAATTGAATATTTTGATTAATTCGTCGGTTGCATAATAACGGAATATTCAAAAAAACAAAAAACAAAAAAACAAATTCAACACAGGCCAACCAACGTGAAGAAGAATACAAGAACCAAATCAAGACATTGAACACGCGTCTAAAGGAGGTACATAAAGATTTCTTTTTGGGCTTCAAAACAAAAAGAAAACGGTTTTTCAAAATTCAGCGTGCGACGTGTGTCTTTTTTGATTATTATTAAAAAAAAAAAATAATTTGTTTCGTTTTTTGCTATGTTTGATTTCTTACAATTATTTTGTTTTTATTGCTCGTGAGAATGATGTATGCTATGTCTAAATGTACATAATTGGTCTGAACGAAAATTAAATATATTTGCAAGTTTTTGGTTCAAAAAAAAAAAACTTTAACATTTCTGCTAAGCTCAAGTGCGCCCGAGATCGCTCGAAAAAAAAAATAAATTAATAACAATTTCGAAGCGCGGTTAAGTGTTGTCAGCAATTATCTAAAATTTTATTACTTTTTAAAATCTCTTTTCTGTTTATGCTTCACCGTTTGGCATGTGGATGCCATAAATAATCCCCTAAACTGCCGTACTTTGTATAGGCTTTGAAACGGAAATACCCGATGCCACCACAAATCAAAAAACGACAAATGGTTCACTGTTTACGAAAATAAACAAACTTTTTACAAAATCGTATTACTAATTCTAAGCAAAAGTGTGGATATTTTTTAGCAGCATAAATAAATCATTCGTAAAATATCTACCGAACATTGTTATTTAATAATTTTTTTAAATTTTTAGATATTTTCAGTTTATTTTTACTTTTACTAATGACAAATTTGCTGTTTTTTTTCTTTTTATATCATTTTTTGGCTTCCGTTTTCTGTGTGCGTTTGACTTTGCTTGATTTTTTTTTGGATGATGATGCAATG